>OY979694.1:155050373-157450373 GCA_963855945.1 Thereva nobilitata | reverse complement strand
TTCGCGCAAGAGATAAACCCTACGTAGTAAAAACTGGCCAAGAAGTGCGAGTTGAACTCCTGGAGTCAAATATGTACCTGAAGAGCCTTTAGTGAAAAGTGAAAGAAAACTTTAAAATTCAAAATCTTGGTGCATGAGCATGGCGAAAGGTCTCACCAAGACATATTGCACATAGAGAGACGATACAACGGAAAATGGTCAGAAGAAATTCTTTCAGATTTTTGTTGGTCGATTCGACGCGAAACTCCAATGAAAAATATGAAAAGAAAGTATTTCATATCGCGATTTGTAATTTTACTGCCTGCGAATTTATATTTTTTTACAGTCTCTTTTACGTTTTTCAAACACAAGCTTTGTTTATCTCGTATGCACGTTCGGCATTATGTCTTGTATTGTAGAGACGCTATCATTTAATATCTAAATAAATGAACACATTACTGGATTTCGACGGTAGTGGCGGCGCCCTCTTGGACATGGCGCCCTAGGGTGGTCGCCCGGGTTCGCCTCCCCCCCATTACAAATCTGACATGAAAATTTTAAAATTCAAAATGGCTCTCCGTAAATGGCTCGAAATTTAAATAAAAAAGTGTTTTTTCGCGTTTTTTTCACTTAAAACGTAAAAGAAAACCATGAAAATTGCATACGAGAGTTTCCTATTAAGCTGCCGTATCGATTTCATCAGAGTTCGCACAAATTCATACAAATTTTGATCCAGTGTGCGAGCAGCCTTACACAATTTTGTACGTGAAGACAGCAGTGAGTCTTCAGATGGTGAAGCTCCATAAAAAAAAATAAATTTTAATAAATAATATGTACTTAAAGTGGCCCTTATTTAAATGGGCGAATTTTTTTACATTTTTGTAGGTGCTAACCCCTAAAATGGTTCTCTATACCGCATTGGTAAAACGACATTCGCGTTTAAAACTATAAAGCTTTCGACACCTGGGGAGTTATTACTCACTTTTCCACGCTGGAACTCTAATGATTTTTTGCCCAAGAGGGTCAATAGGGCATTCTTTATGACGAGGCGCGAAAGAAGCAAGGCGTTAGATGCCCTCTGCGGGCCTTATAGGGCAATCCAGACGGGATCCACATGAGGCAGGCTAGCCCCCCCCCAAATGCTAGTGCGCATAACCCCGTAACCAAAGAATTAAAAACCATAAAACCCAACAAACAGGTGGTATATAAATTGACCGATTGACATTTTACTTCTGCTCACGTGCTCCCCACCCACATTATTATGCTCCGCCGCCCTTGGGTCTGTGATCACCGTGATTTTGGGTCTTTGCTTTATTTCTGATTCTGGTAGAAGGTTTCTTTCTGCTAACGTATCCACGGGGCGGTCTGTGATTGGGGGTTCGGATGAAATGGGTGGTTGGTTATCTGTGTGTTGTATACCGTTGCCTTCGGGGGCGGTGCCCCTAGCCGTTACTTCATTTCGGGCCTCTTTTCTCTCGAGCTTGGGCACGGGTGACTGCGTTGCATCTTTGGTTGTGGCCTCCGGGGGAGGTTCCATGGGAGCATGAACTATTGCCTTGACAGTGAAAGTTTGCTGAGCCTTATTATCTTGCGGAATACGACTGAGGGCGTCGGCATTGGTATTATACTTGCCGGGTTTGTATTCAATATTGTAGTCGTATTCAGAGAGTTTGTGGTGGAAGCGCACCAATCAGGTTGTAGGGTCTTTTACGCCGAAAACTCCATTCAACGGCTTGTGATCGGTATACACCGTGAATGTGCGACCCTGCAGATAACACCTGAAGGTTTTCACAGCCCAGACTATTGTCAAAAGCTCCTTTTCGATGGTGGAATAGTTTCGCTCAGCCTTGTTCAGGGTTCGGCTGGCGTACGCTATCGGTTGGACTTTTCCACTTCCCCTTGTGAAAATACGGCCCCAAGCGCTTCACTGCTGGCATCTGTAGTCAGATTGAAGGGTTTAGTGAAGTCGGGGTAGATGAGTAGGGGGGTTGGACCAGAGCTGCCTTCATTTGGTCGACGGATTCTTGGCATCTGGGAGTCCAGGAGAATTTTACGTCCTTACGGAGCAGATTGGTTCGAGACCGGACGATTTTTGAGAAGTCGGGAATAAATTTTCTATAGTAATTCGCGAGTCCTATGAAAGATTGGACCTGGCGTACAGTGCGCGGTTCCGGGAATTCTTGGACGCACGCCATCTTCCTGGGATCCGGGAGCGCTCCTTTCTCTGAGCAGATGTGCCCTAGGTAGACTACCTCCTTACGTAGGAATTGGCACTTTTGACTGCAATTTGAGGTTATGTTCCCTCAGTTTGTCGAAGATCTTTCTGAGCTTCCGGTTGTGGTCTTCTAGGCTCTTACCATAAATGTCAATGTAGGCCGGTGAGTACGTAGTTCATTAGTCTTTGGAACGTAGCCGGGGCTCCTTTTAGCCCGAACGGCATACGTTTGAACTCGTAGTGCCCGTAATTGGTGCTGAAGGCGGTTTTATTTTGATCACTGGGGTCGACCAGAACTTGGTGATAGCCGCTGGCAGGATCAAGAGTGATGAAGTAACGTGAGTGTCGTAGCTGGTCTAGTATCTCTTCTATGCGTGGCAATGGGCAGGCGTCGCCGATTGTTTTTTCGTTAAGTTTACGAAAATCGACGACGACTCGCCACTTTTTCCCACCGTCTGCGCCTGCCTTCTTGGGAAGTAATAGGAGAGGGGAGTACCACGGGCTTTTGCTAGGCTGTACTATATCGTTTTCCAGCATTTCTTGTAGCTGGGCATTTATTATCTGCCTCTGACTTTCTGGCAATCGATACATTTTCTGGTTTATGGGTGCCTGGTCCCGTATTAGAGGTATTTCGTGCTGGATTGCGGATGTATGCTGAGGAGATCGCCCTTAAGATAGAGAATATCGTGATATTCGTAGCAGAGGTCGGTGATCGACTGTCTTTCTTCCGCGCTTAGGATTTCATCCAGATTCAATTTTTTGTTGATCTGTTCTAAGCGGGCTTCGAGGTCTTGAGGAGCCGGATATTCGTGGTTTAGAGATGAATACCGGATATGTTTAATTCTTGCCTCGGTCTTGGTCGTTGGGGTTTTGCGTACCTAATCGTTTGCTTTTTTGGGATTTAGTGGCGTGGGTGTATGGTGCCTTTGCTTGGGAAGTTGATCCCTTCTTCTTATATTGGGGGAGTGGTGATGGAGTTTGGTGGCCAACGTTGAGGCTCTTGTACTCACAAGCACCGTTATTTTGGGTTAAGCCTTGGGGGCTAAAAGCTTGGTCGGCGCACTTAGGGTTACATGCGGACCACATCGTTATTAAATGGTTGATTAGAGCGACTGTGTTTAAAAATGTACGAATGGCATTTTGGCTAGGGTTCTCAGAGGCATACGTTTCAGGGGCTTGGGGCCGAATCTTGGGTGGATTGCTTTACTACGTTTGGCTGTGGTATCGCCTGAAGTGGGAATTTGACATATGTACTGGTTGGGACCAGTGCTAGGTTACGTGCGACTATGTGCACTGGGGTGTTGGTACTGTTGAGAATGCTTATTGGAACTGTGTCCTTGCCTTGGGTAGCAGACTGTTTGAGAAGAATACACCGGGTTCTATTTATTGAGACAGACAGACCATTTATTCTTTCAGGTTTAGCGGAACTGCGATCATTTGTTGAGTACGGCCCGGCACTCGTGTCGACCGTCCCAGTTCAATCTTAGTCCGAGTAGGCTCCATTTGAGTTTCGATTCTGTCAGTCGACCATTGGGTTTTGCAGTCAGCCTCCTTGTTAGGGGCCTTAGAGACAGTGTGAGTTTTCGGTATCTCAGTTCGACTGCCCGTTCTTTGGGCGAATGCTCGTCGAATGTCAATGGAACGCTAAACTCTTTAGGGTTAGTTGCTGTACGGGGGAACTTCAACTGTCAATTGGGATCTTCCACATTGCAGTTCTCCAAGATGAAGTCGAATCCTAGCAGTCCATCGTTCAGAAATTCTGGTGTATCCCGTACTACCCGGAAAGAGCCGGGGATTTTAGGGGGGGGGTGCAAATTTCCGTGACAGCTCCCTATGGTTTCGGTAGTTCCGGCTGGGGTTACAAGAGTGCATTTCTCATGGGGGTTCATTTCTATTTCTGGTTTTAATTTGTTTTGTTAAATTATGCTTACCTCAGCGCCAGAATCCACTACTATTCTGACTTTGCCGTTACGGCTGATATCTAAAGGTAAGGTAACTTGTGGAATTTTGAGTCGGGGGGCTGAGGAGTACCCATGGGTGTGAGTGGATTTATTGTTGCCCGGCCAGGGGATTTTGGCTCGACGGCTCGGCGTTTCCCTGGTTCCGTTCTTCCCACATTCTTTTCTGGGCGCACTCACTTACTACGTGGCTGCGGCGGTCACAGAAATAGCACTTCCTGCTTACATGGTAAACGCGTGGGGTTCTACTAGGTTGGCCTGGATTTTTGCCGTAATTAGGTTGGCCGGGATTGGGTTGGTCCGATCCTGGATGAGGGTACCTTCTACTATTATCAGGTCTTCCCTGGGGATTCCTATTATTGAAATTCTGCGAATAGTTTTGATGGAGAGGTCGATTGTTACTGGTATTGTAGGGGTTCTGCTGTTGGGGCAAGTTCCGTGTGGAAGCCTGGGCACGTTCATTGTAATACTTTAACCGGTGACACTCACCAATATCATAGCTTTGGCAGGGTGAGCAGAATGGAGGGTTTTTACGTTTCATTCATTCACTATATGTGTGTCCTCGACGGCGACAGAAGGTGCATGTGACATTGGCTACAGGTGGAGTGGGTGTTGGCCTAGGGGTGGAGTAACTCGGTGCGGGTACTCTTTCTTGTGCGAGCGGCCGGGTTTGATTTATCAAGTGTTGTGCTGTTGGTTGGGCGGGCGGTGTTGACTGGTGGGTGGAGTGTTGTTGTGGCTGTACTATTGGTACCGGCGTGATGGTGTTTGTAGTGTGAATGTTTTGAATGGGGGTTGCGGGAGTCATCTGGTGGCTATTATTGGACTGATTTGTTGGGACTGTCTGTCCGTAAGGCGTGAAGGTGTGAAGCGGTACTGACATTTGGTAAGGGGCGTACACGGAATTCTGTTGAAGCTTCTCCATGTTCAGTGCCTTTTGTGTCAGACTCTCAAGAGTGTCCTCTCCCAGGGTTAAAAGGTATTGGCAGAGGTGGCGGTTGGTAACCCCACTCCGCAGGGCATTTTTAGCGAAGTCCTGTAATTGGCTCTTAACGGCCGGAGCTGCTAGGGCGCCTTATTTGGTAGTGGCCGCCTCTTCACACAAGGATGTTGCTTAATTGGTGTTTTATAAGTGGTTAGGGGCTCTAGTGGGAACTGTCGTAATTGGATTAGTATATTTACCAATTCCTGGTACGTTTCTCTGGGGAGGCATGTCCTGTTTAGGAGGTTTTCTGCCTCCTCGAAAGTAGCGGGTTGGGAAGATGCAATTAGTTGATAGGCCTCTCCCCGAAGCCTGGGTGTCTGGGCTTACAACTAAATCCTCCTTAACTATTTTTTCGAAAAACAAAATGGCGGGTCCAATATGGCGGACAGTCATATAAAAAATTGATATTTTTAGTTTTAATACAATTTCATCGTATTAAAAAAATTTCAGAAGCATAAAAATAGTATCGTACACAAGGAATAGGTACAAATAAATACAAAATAATAATTCAGTTTATAATTTACATTTTTATTTTTAACACATATCTATTCGCTATCGCTATCACATAAATCGATGTCGGAATCTAAAGTAGACACATCAGTTTCATCTTCAGTGTCACTGTCATCGGGTACAACTAAATCTTTAGCATCAGACGACATTTGTTTTCTTTTAGTTTTTGGAATTTTTCTTGCGCTTGAAATGTAAGGATCAGAACTAATTAAAAGACGGCAAAATACATCTCTCATTGTCAAAGAACGGCTGCTTTTGCGCAGGGCCGTAGCAGCCCAGGGGCTAAGGGGGCTTAGCCCCCACGCGTTTTTCTCATACTTCATATATGTAGTTTATTATTTTTAAACAATAATATTTAAGCATTTTTTTAAAATAATTGCACATTGTAATTTTTTATTTCATCGAATCTTAAAAGAACGGTGTTCAGATATAAAATTATTTAATCTATCAGTCGACATGTAGTAAGCCGACATTTAGTAATACGTGTCAAGGCCGAACACGATGATTCGCATACTGCCGTTCCGGGCGGAAAAGTTGTACATGTTTTCCATTCCCTGGCGCACCTTATACAACTCTGTCAGTACCACAGTCTTGAATTTTTTAACCTCTGGCCTTTTCAAATCGTTCAATTTCTCATTCTTTGGACGAATTTTCGTTTTTAGCTCAATTTCATTTAGCAATTCGATGCCAAACTCGGTCAAAGGCTGCAGCATTTTCAAATCCATTTCATCTACCGTATCGATAGCTGTGAGATAGGTATCGTCTCTTACGAAACGTTTTGTCATTTCGATTAACACAATGTTGATCGTTTCGTAAAATGCTGATTTCAGGCTGACGGGCGATTCGTTTCGTTCTCGCAGAGTTTCTTCGACAACAGAATCCTTTAGCATTGTTGATTGGCGTCGATTTCGAATTGGGCGAGGGCGCACACAGGCGGATTTTCCTAAATTTTTGGACAAAACTTATGGACTGATTTAAAAGTATAAAAATTTGAAGGAATCGAAGAAAAAACATGATAAACAATTATTACTGAAGCTTTAACAAACTATTTTTAATTTTTTTTTCTTCTTATATATCCATATCTAACAAATACTTTAATTCTTTTGGAAATTCATTTAAAGATTTTTGTTGTAATATTTTCTGGAAATATCTGTAATATATGGGTCTGATCAGATGACACCAGAAGGTTATTGATTACATCTTTTGGATATACTAAGATATACCTTATTATAAAGCCCTTTGACGTTAATTGACATAAATAACGTTGATAATATTTAGTGTCAGTTTAACATTCTTCCGCCAATAATACACAGAATGAAATTATGTCTCAAATTTATTTCAGCATTCTATTTTTGTTGGTATCAATGTTTGTATTTGAGTATTAATGTCGTTGACTTGTTATTTGAAGATGCAGTCGCTTTTCTCCAAACAATAGTTTTACCTCTGCCGCCTATGATATCGGCTTTTAATTGTATCGGAGCAATAGTAATTAAATAAATGCTTGAATCTGAAACTGTGTCATTCTGGAAAGCTGTTTATATTCAGTTTGTCCGGATGGAAATGGTTTGCAGTTGGTTTTTAGGAAATGCGGACATTACCTCATGCAATGAATGGACACAGTCTCGCTGATATGTGATCTAACCAATCTTGTAAAGATACTTTTACAGATGATCCAGTAATAGATATATTTTCCGGGTAGCATATTTTTTACAGAAGTCACATTTTCATAAGGAGAATAAATCTTGCAATTATGATCACTTGCAGTTTTCCTTATTAAATTGTAAGTTTTTCCCCAACAACTAAAGTTTCGTCTGGCGTGTAAGGTGTGTAATATTGGCTTGAAATTGTGTCTTGTTGTATGACCATCTTTTCTTAAATTCATTGTAGCGGCAAAAGTTCACTGCTGGATCTTTCTTTAAGTAAGTTTTCAGTTTTTCTGCGTTTTGATCGATCACTGCTCTCAGAAAAGATTTTAGAATTTTTCTTTTTTTCGAATTCAATTTATTAATTATTTAAGTAGTAGGAGGGTAGCACATATTAGCAACTAAAATTAACACAGATATTAAGCTTAGATATGTAACTTTATTGTAAACTTGACAAAGTAGTTTGATTCTAATGAATTTGTAACTTTTTAGGCTAATAAGCTTAATTATAATTAAAAATTTAACGTATAAATTAGTTTTATTCTAGTTCTTATAATTAAACATAGAAATATGTAAAAATATTCAAAATAACACAGATATATACCCTCAGGTTCACAATTCATGATAAAAGTTACATTGAACAATTTTAACACGCGACACTATATTTTTAAAAAACTTCAATTTTTACCCGTAATTAATTTTGGCTCAGGGGCGACACTTTGTCTATGCGGGAAGTAATGGAAACATTGGCTAAAAATATCATACGAATCATAACTGAATGTAAGAAACTCATAAGATTCAAAAAATTAAGTCACGTGGTTGTTATGGTTAACTTCGTTTATTGAGGTTTTGGCCAGGAATATTTGAAAATCCGCCTGTGTGGGGCGCCTTGAAGCGAGAGCCGATTCTCTAGGGTAATTTCTTCAAAACTTTAAAAACAGTAGACATACATAATCAAAGATGATTGACAGCTAAATATTAAACCTGGTTGGCCTGGATTATGACCAAATGAAATTGATGGCTCAGACAGTGAAAATACCGAATTGTTCGCTTCAAATCTTCTTGAATCGAACTTTCCACACCGCCATTACGCAATCCTGAAATGCGCACTCTTTTTTCCCATATTTTTTTGCCATTTTCTTAGAACGATGACGCAATTTTGATAGTACACTAGAAGGCGGCGTTTTAAAAAGGCCATAAAAAAGTGGAATGACCCTTTTTCCAAAGAATTTTTTTACAATTCTCTGAAATTCTGAGAAAAAACTAAAATGAGTGCCTATTGAAGATTGTGTAGTGATGGGCCATTACGGATATCGTACGCAAAGCAGATGATGTGTGAGTGTTTATATTGTTGAGAGCTTGTACTTTATTCAATTCTAATAATTATCTGTACTACCTACTGTACTGTCGAATGTCAAAATTTTTTAAAATAGATGTTACATTTAGTGAAATTTCTTTGCCTCCCACGCGAAACAGAGTAGCTACGGCACTGCTTTTGCGCGAGAAGTCCTGACGAAATTTTTTAATATATTTATTGCAACTTTCCTGGGCTTCTTCAGACATCTGACCGATTGGAAGCAAAGTCGAAGCAATGATTTCTGGGCCATGAATGAGCAGTTTATGAACTGATGGTGGCATGAAGAACCATGGGTACAATTCAACAAATAGTTTCGCAGTTTCCCAAGCGTAATCTCTAAATTTTTGAATATTAATTTCGCGTCCTGATGAAACAACTTGTAAAACGGAATGAAATCTGGTAATCAAACGAAGGTCTACTCCAGTTATTTCGGATGAAATTTTGGCATTTTCAAACAAGCGACGACCAGTGTTACCATCATTAGTGCTCCCGAATCCTGGCTTTGGCTTGTCAACAATTAGACCAAGTTTTTTTCTAAAAGACTCTTGAGTGGCTGCTTTTCGTTCTTTTACATTTTGTTTTTCTTTCTCTGATCGTGCTTGCCATTTTTTAATGTCTAATTTATAAGATAAATGCAAACAGCACTCGAAGCAGCGTATCCACGAATGCAACGAAGAGAGACCAAACTTAAAATGTTCTTCATTGACTGATAGCGTTAACATTTTGTCAAGATTATTAAAATCTTTTGACGTGGCTTTGCAAAGGTAGCAGCGTTGAGTAGCTGGATTGTCCGCCAATGCATTGCAATTTACTTTTATTAATCTTCCGCTAACCATGTCTGAAAATGGAACTAGATTTTTTATTTGATCTTCCACATATTTAACTTCAGCTTTCGTTGCATTTGCTGTTTCTTTTAGGAATTCTATTTTAATTGGTCGACAATATCGCGGAGAAGAAAGCACAGGATTTTGCCAAACAACAATTTTTTCGTTTTTCTCATCAAGATAAAACAGTTGTAAAGGAACTAATGACGTAAAAAAAATATTTGCGTCTGTGAATGTGCCATCATCACTCGTAAATTTTTGTTTATATTCACTCTGACCTGAAGTTCCATCGCAACCCCATTTACAAATTAAATTTATTTTAAGCCAATCACCGGGTGACATATTTAGTACAACATTTTCTTTTGCTAAAACGATTCGTTTCACCGTAACAATGCTTGAAGATCGATAGCTGCGCGTCTTTCTTTACATGTAATTGTTTCTATCGGTGGATAACAAGCAATTTTGGCTTTTTGCAGTACATTGTATGACGGATACGCCTTACTTTGAACTAATTTACAGCCTGATCGTACCACTAAATACTGACTTTTGAAAAATCTACCTTCTACCAAAACTGACAAGGCTTCTTCCGGCGTCATTGTTCTTTCTTTAATTGTGTTAGAAGACGACAGGTAGGACGATGCCTTAGACGGACTCCCCGCTGTGACGTTCTTCAATACCTGCGCAGCGGCAACTTTCCCACTTGCACGTAGGCTCATCCGCGTAGCATAAGAGAGTTCTTCTAGGCTGTCTTTTCTCAATTCCTCGGTTTTTCGCCTTTTGGACCTTTCACTGCTATCCGAAAAACTTGTAGAAGGTCGAGCACCGATTGCCTTTGTCTCCGCAGTACTTTGAGAAGATCCGTCCTTCGATAGCATCAATTGACCGCTCAGCCAATCCGCATTCTTGTTGAAAAACCACTCCTCTTTCCGGCGAGCCTCTTTCCATAGAGTACGCAATTTGTACATATCGTCTTTAAAATTTTTCTTCACTTCATCAGTCATGAAGTATGCGAATCCCAATTGGAGCGTCATGTGCTTCTCAATAGTGAGAGCTAATTCGTCAGCAGATTAAGTATAAAGAGCATCTTTAATTAGGCAGAAGATCTCTTTTCGTGTTAATTGAAGTACTCTTTGGGTTCCTGAAAACATAAAAAAACGTTAAATTTAGTCGCTTCGACTACAATTTAACAACAAAGAAAAGCATTAAAACGCAGG
This sequence comes from Thereva nobilitata, assembly GCA_963855945.1. Lineage (NCBI taxonomy): Eukaryota > Metazoa > Arthropoda > Insecta > Diptera > Therevidae > Thereva > Thereva nobilitata. The sequence continues at coordinate 157,439,688 of OY979694.1, read as the reverse complement.
AAAAAACCGATACTCGATATTCCCCGGCAAATACAAAAAAATTTTAAAAATAATATTTAATTCGTAATCAGCAACCTCGAAAACCCCCGGGTATCGAATTTCATCCACAAATATGCATTTTTTCATGTGACCGTCCGCCATATTGGATCCGCCATTTTGTTTTTCGAAAAAATAATATCATATTCGTAATCAGCGACCTCGAAAACCCCCGAGTACCGAGTTTCATTCGCAAATATGCATTTTATCATGTGGCCGTCCGCCATATTGGATCCGCCTTTTTGTTTATTAAAAAAATAATATCAAATTCGTGATCAGCGACCTCGAAAACCCCCGGGTAGTGAATTTTATCCGCGAATATGAATTTTTTCATGTGGTCGTCCGCCATATTGGGGCCTCGGTAGTCTAGGGAGTAAGGCGCCTGGCTACTATCCCAGAGTTCCCGGGTTCGAGTTCCGGCAGAGCCCCACGGTCCTTCGCCTTTCCCACCTTCCCTCCTGCCATAGCCTTCCGCTAGCACTGCCCCGCTCCACCAAGCGCATGTCATCGGTTGGTTGATGGGATTCAACTTGTTTCAGGAGGCATAACACTCCAGCGAGTTGTTTCTCATTGCCCCGATGTACCGGCACAATGGAGCTCCTTGCTGGTGACAGCAAGGCTACTGCCATCGTGCTTGGGTAAGCATAAAAAAATTTAGAAGACTACATCCTCCCTAGTTTCCTAAATGTTTTTAGGGGATGCTAAACCGGCCACACGGTTTACGCTAGCTCGCCGGTGGGGGGCGTGGGGTTGTGTGACCGGGACACTACACCTATGATTCACCACTTACCTATTGTTTAAAAGGGATATCTCTTCATATCATTCTTTTCCTAGGTTAGCCAAAGCGATTCATCGCTGGACGTTTCCATCGACTTGGTGGACCTGTAAATGTTCAACGCGACTTTGAGAGGACCCTGGAGAGAAAGCAAAACCCAACCATCCTGGATAACTTATCCCCTTAGGCTGTCATGCCCAGTATAATACTAATGGGATTAAGAAAAAAGTGACAACAAATATATTTTACAATAATTACAGTATAATACAATTACTCAACAACAAAATAGAGGTAAGTTTGCATTAAGTAGTAAATGTAAATCAAACAACAAATACTCCTACAATCTAGGTACTGTGGACACAGCCAACTATTACCACAAAATAATAACGTTAATACAACAACGGAAGGAAACAAATCAATCGTCGCGCTGGTACCAGTCGAGGATTCCTTTCTTTCGTACAACACCAAATCAAAAGATAAAATTTATACCTAAGGGTGTGTATTAACGTAAAAATGTAACCAAATTATATTTTAAGAAATGGGTAAATATAAGATTAAGATAATTATTGTAATCATATAAGAATATGTAAATATTTGATAAGTAGTGTAATAATTTGTAATTAGTTTATAAAAAAGTAAATATGTATATCATGTAACAAAAACCTTGTAGATTTAACAATATAATAAGAAAATTGTATATATATCAATATATTAATAGAACCATAGATAAATATGTTAAAAGAATGTGTCAATATATTATTAAAACAATCGATAAATATTTTATTAGGGCTTTACCAGGCACACCAAACCCAGTCAATCGCCCTGCTCCCTAATGACTTTTACCTGTCTATAACACTTTTTTGTTGTTTTGCGAATCGTCTACTAATCCCTCCGCCTTATTTCCTATTAGTGTGGTACTCACTTCCTGATGAGGAAGATACCCGGGAAACTGATGCAGCACTAAGTTGTGACTCAGGTCCTTTTGCCCGATACCTCGGGTTCTTCAGAAAAGTTTAATTAAATTTTTTTGTTTTTGGTGCACGAACGCCCATTTGAATTGTTTTTGGAGGTCTGCCCCGTCTTCTTCCTCCAGTCACAGTAAATATGGTTTACTCCACAATATATAATCTTCCGTTAATACTACTCAAAAACTAAACAAGAAAATGGTTGACTTGTATTTCGACCTATAAACTATTGTTCAATTTTTTTTTTTTTTTTTATTTTCGGCGGGATTGTTGGAAAACTTTTGACGTTAACAAAATCGCACCATTTTAATAACAAATGGTTAGTGTTTCAATATCAATGTGAATTTACACACACCAAGACGCTGCGGCACCAAAACCACCAACTCGGTGAATGTCATTAATCCGTTGCATTTTGTTTTTTTCCTAACACAACCACCAAGCACAGTTCATTAACCTGATCGGAAACTTAGCTTATCAAAATATTTAACAGTTACCACTAAGTTCAGTTAATTTTCCTTGCATTAATTTTTCTACACTTCGTTAGCAGCCTTTCTCAGCCGCATTCAACACAACAGACCTTATCTTCATGGAAACTTCCAAATCCAGTCACATCACCATCGGTGCCGGAATCCTTTCCAGTGTCTCCACTAACTCGATGAAAAATATCTCAGCTGCTTGCCAATCACACCCGTGAAATATTTGGTTTCGTTTCTTTCACTTTATTTATTTTCTTTTTTTTCGTATACATCGAATTTCCTTAATAACTCGATTACCAAGACGATTAACTAGGCGACGGCCTAAAGGCTGGGCAGTTCTAACGGGTGCTTTTAACAAAAACCAACTGCTAGTTTCCAATTTTAACCAAAAAAAAACCAGACTCGAACGTCTGTTCGCCATGCAAAATCCAGACTCTCTGCCTGAAAAAAACTATTTTTTTCGATTCTCAGAAAAATTTTGTTTTTCTGAGCCTACGTGATTCCAAAAAAGTTTCGCATCAAAAAGCTTCTGAAGTGATTGTAATATTAATTTCTAAAATTTCCGATAGATGGGGGAATAATTAATAATGAGAATTTTGCAATAAATAACCGACCGTTACATACCCTCGGGTCCACAAGGCCGACTGGCGAGACAGTGAGGAGCCGAAAAAAACGGAAGGTTTTTCTGTCGTAAGGTCCGGTATGTGGCGCCAATGTGGGGCTCGTCTCATACCCTGAGAGTCTCCTGCTCTAGCTGCAGCGCTATAAATCGCTAGGGATTCAGTAGTGCTCTCAAAATTAAAAGTTTGAGAGAGGGACAGTCTGAAGAGTCACCCGGAGTGTGTGCCTGGAGTTGCAGAGATCCGGCGGAAGGCAATACCACACTGTCCCCCTCCGAGTCTCTGCCTTCATCCAAATCACCACGTCGAACATGTCACCTGTCGTTCCATCGGGTCAGTCTCTAGCAATACCACAGTGCCTTTGACCAAACCCTGATGGATCGCCAGGACCACCATTCGCCGAGAGTTGTTCTTCAGACTGACCGAAAAGCAAGGAGGCGTACCATCATCAAATGTATAGTACATATGGAAAGAACCGAATGAATCAATCGAAGAAATAGTAGACAAAGGGAATAGTCTTGAAGAAAATTTAATACTATCGACTGAGGCGATATGAAAACAATAATACGTAACGAATGTCGATTGTTACTATCATGCTATAAATAAAGTTAACACGCCACTAACCATAAGGTCTGGGCTAGAGATGGTTTAACATAAACAACGAACCAGGGAACATCTCTCCGAAATTCAAATAAATAAAACCTATATCCATATAAATACCATGAAGAATAACATGAATGAACCCCTAACGGTTGTAACACATAACAGTAACTAAATCGCCAACTGGTTGGTTAACGACAACGTAACAATAACTAACATTAACGAAACGTGAACAACGAACTCAAGAATAAAAAGTTATTAACAGCAAAGAACTAAGTAACACCGCTTAAAATAGTTAAGCCAGGACGGTCAACCAGGGTGACTCCCTGTATAAAGCGCGTAGGATAAGCGAGATTTGGTAAGGACAATCCTCCCGGATTTCCCAACCTGCTGCCTGGCACGCTTGGCCGAAACATTCTAAATTGTCCGGAGTGGGCTCTTGGAGCAGCTGATTCAACAGCCCATCAAGCATCTGTCCTAGTTCGCTTCCCAGTGAACGAACCTTCTGGAACCGACGGTACGTTTCTGCCACGAGCAACGTTATCCCACGTACTTGATATCCAACCGGTGGAACATACCTTTTGATAATCTCCTGCTGATACGCTAGGGTCAGTCTCAATAAATTTCTAAAGACGCTGTCATCCACAGGATTCATTGACTCAACCAGCTCATACAGTCTTGCTCCCGTATGGCAGAAGCCTGGTTCTGTCAATGAATGGTGGAAAATAATCTCAACAACGTGGATCAGGGTAAGCGGCTTGTTAATAATATCACCCAGCATGGTCAATAATCTGGAAGCCATGGTGTCGAAAGCACCTGGGTGGGCTTCCAAACATTTAACGACATTTAAGGTATATCGTATAGCGACGCCCTCCATCGTTGTGGACAACCTCCTGGCTTCGATGGCTGCACGGAACGAAACAAATTCGGGGGCATGCGGGGATAAAAAATATAAGCGGTGCGGCTTCCTCAACACCTTATGCACTACTGGCCATCCATAAAATGTCCTTGATCCGGTCACGTCCATCGTTTCAGAGACGGTAACCCGGATATCCAGTAAAAAGAAAGAAAGTATAATATATGGGGGAATAAAAAAATCAACAATAGAAAGCTGTAGTTAAAAGATTATGGATATGGTCACTAGGCCGTTATTACTTATATACCGCCAAAATGATAACAATATAAGATAAATAATTCCACCACAATACGTTGTATGAACCAGATTAATAAGTAATATAGTGTAAGTTTTTTTTTTTTTTTTTTTTAAATGAGTGTTAATTCTCCAGGATGGTTGAAGCAAATCAATCTCTCTCTCCAGGACTCTCGTTGGTGGCCGAGGTCATCGGTGTCAGTCGGTGTTAGTTATGAGACATAGCCAACACCGAACGCCATCGACGACGCCGGAAGCACCACACGTCTTCCACCTACTTGAACGACATGAAGAGTCTACCTCAACTTAAAAGACAAGGAAATCTTCTTCGAAAATGATAATAATTTATTTTGGTTTCCGCTGTCCATCCACAACTGAGCTACACTACGGAAAATCAATCAGCAGTGGGGACAGACTGGAGAGAAAATATTAAAAGCACAAGGAAGGAGCCAGATGTCCCTCAACAAAAGTCCACAGGGCGCAGGTGATTAGCCAGACGGTTAAGCCTGTGCGGCCTCCTAGAGGTTCACCTAAAGTGACCCCATCCCTTACCACATTTCGACGAATTGTCTAAAGTGCAATAAAAGAAAAAGAATTTGAGGGGACTGCATGGATTAAAGATGTCCACGGGGCGCAGTGGGCAGGCGATATCACGCCTGTTACCTCAGACGGTTAAGCCCGAGTTACAACTCAAACGTCCATCAGCAAAAAGTAACAAGGATCCTGTCCACTGAACGAAGCACTGGCAGGCGGTATGACGCCTGATACTCAGGACGACGAGCAAAAACACAGGACAAAAGAACTCCAGACTCAGCCTTCACCCATGGCCAAGCGGTCATACGCTTGTTAGCCAGCGGTGCCGGTAAGCCTAGTTCAAAGATGCCTAAAGCGAAGAAGATAACATGATACGGGACAATCTAAAAGTGAAAGCAAAGTAAAATTCACACTGAATTTAGACAACTGAGATGAATCTGTAAAAAGAGGCATTGTTGGTGAATCATAGTCAAAGATAATTTTAATAAGTTACAGAAGTTGGGGTGCCATTTATGAAATAAAAATCTCGAAAACTTGTTGGCCAAATCGATGGCATGTAAGCATACGTTGGCGCCATTTATGAAATAAATGGGCGCCGGAATTTAATCTTGAAACTCGTTTGCCAAAGCCGTTGGCATGAAAGCATATCGTTGGGCGCCATTTATGCAATAAATGGGCGCCGGGGTTTAATATTAAAAACTTGTGATCCGAATCGTTGCCATGAAAGCATTCGTAGGGTTCCATTTTATGTAATAAATGGACACCGTAATTTAAATTCGAAACTAGTTTGCCGAAAGCGTTAACAGGTAAGCAGACGTTGGGCGCCATTTTATGTACCGGCACAATGGAGCTCCTTGCTGGTGACAGCAAGGCTACTGCCATCGTGCTTGAGTAAGCATAAAAAAATTTAGAAGACTACATCCTCCCTAGTTTCCTAAATGTTTTTAGGGGATGCTAAACCGGCCACACGGTTTACGCTAGCTCGCCGGTGGGGGGCGTGGGGTTGTGTGACCGGGACACTACACCTATGATTCACCACTTACCTATTGTTTAAAAGGGATATCTCTTCATATCATTCTTTTCCTAGGTTAGCCAAAGCGATTCATCGCTGGACGTTTCCATCGACTTGGTGGACCTGTAAATGTTCAACGCGACTTTGAGAGGACCCTGGAGAGAAAGCAAAACCCAACCATCCTGGATAACTTATCCCCTTAGGCTGTCATGCCCAGTATAATACTAATGGGATTAAGAAAAAAGTGACAACAAATATATTTTACAATAATTACAGTATAATACAATTACTCAACAACAAAATAGAGGTAAGTTTGCATTAAGTAGTAAATGTAAATCAAACAACAAATACTCCTACAATCTAGGTACTGTGGACACAGCCAACTATTACCACAAAATAATAACGTTAATACAACAACGGAAGGAAACAAATCAATCGTCGCGCTGGTACCAGTCGAGGATTCTTTTCTTTCGTACAACACCAAATCAAAAGATAAAATTTATACCTAAGGGTGTGTATTAACGTAAAAATGTAACCAAATTATATTTTAAGAAATGGGTAAATATAAGATTAAGATAATTATTGTAATCATATAAGAATATGTAAATATTTGATAAGTAGTGTAATAATTTGTAATTAGTTTATAAAAAAGTAAATATGTATATCATGTAACAAAAACCTTGTAGATTTAACAATATAATAAGAAAATTGTATATATATCAATATATTAATAGAACCATAGATAAATATGTTAAAAGAATGTGTCAATATATTATTAAAACAATCGATAAATATTTTATTAGGGCTTTACCAGGCACACCAAACCCAGTCAATCGCCCTGCTCCCTAATGACTTTTACCTGTCTATAACACTTTTTTGTTGTTTTGCGAATCGTCTACTAATCCCTCCGCCTTATTTCCTATTAGTGTGGTACTCACTTCCTGATGAGGAAGATACCCGGGAAACTGATGCAGCACTAAGTTGTGACTCAGGTCCTTTTGCCCGATACCTCGGGTTCTTCAGAAAAGTTTAATTAAATTTTTTTGTTTTTGGTGCACGAACGCCCATTTGAATTGTTTTTGGAGGTCTGCCCCTTCTTCTTCCTCCAGTCACAGTAAATATGGTTTACTCCACAATATATAATCTTCCGTACTACTCAAAAACTAAACAAGAAAATGGTTGACTTGTATTTCGACCTATAAACTATTGTTCAATTTTTTTTTTTTTTTTATTTTCGGCGGGATTGTTGGAAAACTTTTGACGTTAACAAAATCGCACCATTTTAATAACAAATGGTTAGTGTTTCAATATCAATGTGAATTTACACACACCAAGACGCTGCGGCACCAAAACCACCAACTCGGTGAATGTCATTAATCCGTTGCATTTTGTTTTTTTCCTAACACAACCACCAAGCACAGTTCATTAACCTGATCGGAAACTTAGCTTATCAAAATATTTAACAGTTACCACTAAATTCAGTTAATTTTCCTTGCATTAATTTTTCTACACTTCGTTAGCAGCCTTTCTCAGCCGCATTCAACACAACAGACCTTATCTTCATGGAAACTTCCAAATCCAGTCACATCACCATCGGTGCCGGAATCCTTTCCAGTGTCTCCACTAACTCGATGAAAAATATCTCAGCTGCTTGCCAATCACACCCGTGAAATATTTGGTTTCGTTTCTTTCACTTTATTTATTTTCTTTTTTTTCGTATACATCGAATTTCCTTAATAACTCGATTACCAAGACGATTAACTAGGCGACGGCCTAAAGGCTGGGCAGTTCTAACGGGTGCTTTTAACAAAAACCAACTGCTAGTTTCCAATTTTAACCAAAAAAAAACCAGACTCGAACGTCTGTTCGCCATGCAAAATCCAGACTCTCTGCCTGAAAAAAACTATTTTTTTCGATTCTCAGAAAAATTTTGTTTTTCTGAGCCTACGTGATTCCAAAAAAGTTTCGCATCAAAAAGCTTCTGAAGTGATTGTAATATTAATTTCTAAAATTTCCGATAGATGGGGGAATAATTAATAATGAGAATTTTGCAATAAATAACCGACCGTTACACCGATGCCAGAGTCGCGATAGAAATGGTTGGGGTTAGGTGGTTGTGACAGTTCCTTCCTACTTCTCTCTTCCCCTTCACTATCTATCGACTAGAGCTTGCTGTTTGACATTGCACTCTATACGAAGAAAATAGATTGTCGACAGTACAAAGGGCTTTCCCTGAGCTCTAGTCTTCCACATAAAAAAAAAAAAAAAAATATTGGATCCGCCATTTTGTTTTTTGAAAAAATAATGTCAAATTCGTAATCAGCGACCTCGAAAACCCCCTGTTATATAGTTTTCAAGAGATTCCTTGCCATTTCGGAACTTTTTGTCGGTTTCATTGCCCCGTGCTGTGCAACGATTTTTGCGCGATTTCAGAAAAAAATTGCAAAAAAGTTGATTTATTTAAATTCATATCAATAATTATGCAATGAATATTTTACGATTATACATATTCGATTTAATTCCACTCACCTTCATGAACAGAATCCATTTTTAAGCTTTTCAAAAGAATTAATTGGCACTATTTAACAAATAGTTATTTTCAATGCACAAGATGTGTTAGAAACTTCGATAGCTGCGTCTCGTGTAACGGCCACTTTCGAAGTGATCCTACAAAAGGAGAAAACGTACTTGTACCCCGAGGACAGATGTTCTGTGACCCTCTGGACCCCTACTTAAAATTCCGCCAAGAGAAAGTCCCGAAATAGAATCTGCATTTTAGGGGTTTTGGCCAGCCTTTTGGGATTCTGTCCCACTGTGCGACAGACGTACCTACTGCCTACTGGTATAGCTGGGCCACCCTATCCGATGGGGTAAAATTCTCGGATCCGGTCCTCCTGGTAGAGGGGTTGAACGTTGGGCTAACTACCGGAGCCCGTAAAAAAACACCAGTTAAGAAACATATAACATATATACAAAATAAAAATTGTTGTGAACACTTGGAAACCTCTAAAATATTAGCAGCCATACATACTTTACATGCGTAAAAGCTTCGCTTCTTTCAGGAGTCCCGCGACACCTCTACTATTTTTTTCTTTTACTGTCAACAGCTGTTTAGAATTTATTTTGATTGATAGTTTTATTTGAAAAGTGCAAATTAATATAAAAAATAGCAATTTCACATGGAAATTTAAAGGGGTCGCTCACGATCTTGTCTATTTCGAAGATAACATTTTGCGATATCTCGACGTTTAGCACAGATCATGAATACCCCTATTATATGTCAATAATAACAACACAAAACCTCCTAAACAATTTCCTCCAAAGTAAACAAAAAGATGACTCACTTAAATGTTCTTGTTGCTATGATGGTGACCAGGCGATTTTAATTTATTGCGGTCAAAATGCTTTTTGCTGAAGAGGAGAATTGTAAACATAAGCGATGGATATTGGAAATCCAAAGTCCAAAGTATTTAATGACGAATTCTCACAGTTCTCAGTACAGAGCAGGAACACTACTCAATATTCTCTGCTCGCAGTCGCATGGTCTGAATGTGTGCTACTTCAATGATAGAAGCATTAAGAGTAAGGGCCGTGTTACAATTGGGGCTTTGGCTTCGACTTCAACTCCGACTGCAAAGAAAGCCCCCAGAGACTTCGACTTTAAAATTAAATTGTTGCTTTGACTGAAAAATTAATATAACAAAATGCTTTGGAATTATTTTTAATGATGTTCCCAGTCTATAAAAAATACTCGAAATTCAAAACCGTTCTTTTCGCTTTAAAAAAGTGATTTTCAGTTCTTTCACATGAAGTGAAGTTGCTTGCAGGCGGACGAAACTTTGAATTTTCTTAAAGCCGGACTGCAGTCGAAATTCAGTCCCAGGCAAAGTTCAGTCGAAGCTTTTATTTAAACAGCTTTAATGGCATTACATGTAATCAAAGCGCGAAGTTAAGTCAAAGTAAAGTCAAAGCCCCAATTGTAACATCGGCCTAAATATGATGAGCTGCGGCAGTTGTTCCTTAATACCAAGTTGCATATTATTATGATTAGTGAATCGGGGCTAAATGCTGATGTTCCATCCTCCTTCGTGTCTTTCCCTGACTTCACCTTGCACAGAAGCGATCGCTCTTCTAGGAGAGGTGGTGGCGCTGCTATTTATGTGTCTAATCAACTATCCTCGAAATTGATGTGTAAGTCTATTGATGATATTGTCCAGTTCGTAGCTGTGGAAGTGAAATCGCCGATTTCTAAATGTCTTGTTATTTCTGTTTACTGCCCCCAGGGCGTATAGTGAAGTAAATATTGCTGAACTCTCAACAATGTTATACAATTATTCAGCTAATTATGACGAAATAGTTGTTGCCGGGGATTTTAATGTAGATCTTCTCCAACGCAATAGTGTTACTGACCTGTTTAGATGGAACATACAGTCTAGTGGCTTGACTGTTCTAAATTCCTACTCGCTACAATTCCCTCAATCCCTCCACTTCTTCTTTGCTTGATGTCGTTGCTGTTACCAATGGCGACGCAGTAATTCGACATCAGCAATTATCGCCGCCTAGTTTCCTCGGCCATGATGTTTTGTTCCTCTCTCTCCGTTTCCATCTCTCAGCTGTAGAATCCCCCAGAGTAGTAACCTACAGAGACTTCAAAAATCTTAATTTTGAAAGCTTAAGGCAGAAGTGTCTCTCCACACCCTGGTCCGCTATATACAACATTACCAATGTGAATGACAACTCTCTCATAACATCTGTACTGCATGAAACTGTACCAGTTAAAAGCAGGCGCATGAAACATAATCAGGATACTTGCCCTTGGTTTACCATTGAAATTAAACGTCTGATTTCTGAAAGGGAATATTTACACCAACGCTATCGCCGTCTAAAAACCACGGAATGTCGGCAGCGGTACACTAGAGTGCGTAATATTGTCAATAATCAAATAATAAGTGCCAAAAGAAAATTCTTTGGACTAAAATTAGATCCTTCTCTTCTCACTAAGTTGTTATGGAAAAACTTACGCTCGTTTGGTATTTGGGGAAGCGAAAACGCACCTGTAGACCTTGATCCCAGTGTCCTAAATAGCTCATTCGTTGAGCCTCTTCCGGATTATGCACCTGCAGTCGATCTATCCTCTCTGGCTGTGGACCCATCCACTTCAGCTGTATAGATGAACGAGAAACATACGTTGCCATTATGTCCATTAAATCCAATGCAACTGGAATCGATGGCATCCCTTCCCGTTCATTAAAATGCTTAGTCCTTTGATCTTACCTGTCTTAACGCATATCTTTAACTCTTGCATAATGCAATCTACATTTCCATCCTTATGGAAAAAGGTTGTTTTTACCCTTATTCCTAAAGTCTCTTGTCCTGTAGATGTGAGTGATTTTCGTCCCATTAGCATTTCACCATTTCTATCTAAAGCACTCGAAAAAATCATATCTGTTCAATTGCAGTCGTATCTCAATCGTGGAAATCTGTTAAACTCGTTTCAGTCAGGGTTCAGGAAGTTCCATAGTTGTGAAACTGCGCTGCTAAAAGTCTCGACTGATCTACGAATGGCATGTGATAGGGATCATTTGGGTATATTAATTCTTCTTGATCTCTCACGTGCTTTCAACACACGCTGTCATAGCATTCTCCTCAATAAATTATCATCCTTTTTCGGCCTCTCGTCCTCTGCGACCCACTTCCTTGCTTCCCTCCTTATTAATAGGTATCAATGTGTGAGATATAATGACCAAATTTCTTCCTTTATTTCTGTACCCTGTGGGTCCCCCAAGGCTCTGTTCTTGGGCCACTGTTGTTCTGTCTATATGTTAATGATTTACCTGATTTTATCACCTTTGCTCATCATCATAGCTATGCGGATGACCTCCAATTATATAATTATTGCACTCCTGATGGCGTCCCGCACTTTATTGAATCCTTAAACAGTGATCTGACATCCTTGTACTTGTGGTGCAATAATAACTTCCTGAAGCTAAACCCTAATAAATCGTCTGCAGTTATTGTTAGTAGGCGTGGTTTTGATACATCTAACATGCCCCCCTTAGAACTAAATAATACTCCCCTAAAGATAGTCCGGTCAACTAAGAATCTTGGAGTAATGGTAAACTCAAACTTATCTTGTTGTGATCATGTGTCGTTCTCACTGAAGAAGATCTATTCTTGTCTCCGTCTCCTGCGTCTCTATGGTAATCTACTTTCCCGTGATATTCGTCTCGCTCTGGTAAAATCCTTTATACTTCCTCATTTCCTTTACGGATGCTCTGTCTATATATGTCCTGACTCCACTTGTAGAAATAGATTGAATGTTGCCCTAAATGATTGCCTAAGGTTCATTTTCAACCTTAATCGGTTCGCACATGTTTCTGGTCTTCGTCCATCCCTGTTACCCTGCAATCTCTTTACGTATCGCAATGTGCAGGGCCTATGTTTATTACACAAAATCATAAATTCGTCTGCTCCTTCATATCTTGCTGACTGCCTTGTTCCCCTACGTACTCGTCGTTCGATGCAATTTTGTATTCCTAGACACTGTTCCCTGCTAGGTAGTCGTACCTTCTTTGTACATACTGTAAGATTGTGGAATAGTCTCCCCTTCCATTTACAAAGTACCAAATCGCTCGCTCGGAGAGGAGTGATCGCGCATTTTGCAACACAGAATGCATGAAATGATATAGTCGCTTGCTTGCTGCGCAACATGGATTGGCATGCATCCTCCTTAGCATACATCTTCTCGGCATAGGACACCGGCTGTTGTTTGGTTAATTTTAATTTTAGTAAAATTTTAATTTAAATTTAATTTATTTTACTCCTTATTTTCATTTTTTTTTTCGTGTCCCCCTCTTTTCTTTGTATTATAAATTTTTTTTTCTTTCTTTTGCTCCCATTTATTAATTTTTTGTATTTTTCCATTCTTCGTTTTAAATGTTACGGTACTAAATAAGATTTTAATCTTGTGTACTTTTTTATATATTAATAAATTACTAAATTGCTAAATTATGTACTGGAATACCCCTCTTAAATTTTAAGAACATTATGTTACATTGTTCTAGATTATTTTGTATAAAATGGCAAAGCAGTTCTGGAACAAGAAAGACTTGCGAAGATACTAGCATAGAAAAAACTTGGCTTTCAGCCTTAGTCTTTTTAATAGTTTCCATATTTTCAGGTTTTTGAAGTGTGTTATTTTAACACGCTTAATGTGTTTTATTCTGACGTCAACCATTTGATTAACATTGTAGTCACTTTTTACACGTTTTAAGTGTGTAAAAAGTGACTACAATGTTAATCAAATGGGTGACGTCACAATAACACACTTTAGGCGTGTTAAAATAACGCGTACGGCGCCCATAGTTCTTCATTTATAATTTTATCTTGCCAGCGGATTTTTAAATTATGACGTAAACATTTGTTCATGAAAATGGAGGCGCCTGTTGAAGTTGGTGGAACCTTGGAGTTGAACAGTTGCAATCGTTTATCTCCATATGCGAGACAGACATGAATCGATGGTCCCGAGTAAAAGTATTGTAACTCGAAAAAGTTCATTTTGAGAAAAACGACTTTAAAGTATTCAAGCTAAGTTACATAAATTACTACAAGATGAACGATAATTATTCAAATTTAATTATGCAATATGATGGAAGGACGACTAAGGAATATTTGTATGGCAGAGTTATATTTTAATTAAAACTATTATTGATTAAATTTTAACATTTTAGGTTTTATAACGGGAATTTTTTTTTGATGCATAAATAATAAGATTAGTTATAATATGGTGAGAAAAAAATATTGAATCAAAATGGTTAATATCAATAAATACAATAGTATTCTTTGGAATCCGTTGTTAGCTTAGGATTAAAAGTAAGTCGATATATCATAACTACTGACTAAAGTAAAAGACAAAGTTTTGGCTTAAAATCCATTTTATTTTGCCAAATATTAATAAAAAGAAGCAATAAATTCAACATAAGTTAACATTTCAGTCTTAATAGTATTGGAAAAAAAAATTTAATAAAAAACGAAGACTTCTTCAAAAAATAAAGTATTACAATACAAAATAAAAAAAAATCAATCATACTCATTATTTTGTTCAGTTTTTGTTAGTAAATCCTCATAAAACTTATGATAGTTAACAGGAATGTCATTCCCTTTACACATATACATAAGATCATTCTTCTTCGATAAAGTTAGAAGAAGACTTTTATATGCTCTTTGAGGCTCTAAAACAGATTTTGTATTATTTCTACCCAGTTTCATTGTACTTTCTCCATAGTTATCATCAAAATTATACATATTTAAATTTAATTTGAAGAGGATTGCAACTCTAAAATTTTACCTCTCTAATTTTATTCCAACAGGTTTTCCGTTTATGGATCCATTTAGATTTCATCACAAACGATTTAAAATCAAAGATATCTTCTTGAGTCATTTCAATTACTTCATAAGGTTTTCCTTTTATTTTAGCATTTCTGATTAACCTATACCATTGATCTGGCCTATAAATCGCTTTATTTTTGGTCGTTCTTTCAATCAGAGCGTGCACACTATCACCTTTATTTTGTGTGTGTCCTTTTTCGAGAAATATATGGGTATTATTAACCTTAAATTTAAAAGAAAACCATATATAAAAACCAAAAACAAATTGGTTCCTGTTGTGCCCAGCACAATTATCGGACCATAAATTGAAATTTGCTACTCCAGTATAAACGAACTTTTTCACATGTTTGTACAGGGAACTTGCGATATCGTTTAATCCTTTTTTAGCTATTGACTCGACTCATACATAAAAATAATACTAGCATTAGAATTTGGACAATTTAATACTTTTTGAAAATCAAAACCTAAAGCAGTGCTATTGCTAGAATTATTTATTGCATGTTGTTTATCTGACTCCTTTAATTGCCTTGCTTGATATTTATTCGATAAATGAATTTTCATTTCCTCCTCTTTATTTTTCTGGTCTAAGGGTTCCGTGTTTTTGAAAGCACAACAAAGTTCACATTCACAGTTCACATGGTTCTGAAGCAATATCACTTTCTACTTTATTTTTTTCTGAGATCCTATCTACGCATATAAAAAAATGAAATAAAAAAAACTTGTTGTTACTAGAATCTGCTTGAAGAAGCTTAAACCTACTATAATTTACCTCTGCTTTTCTTAGTACATGATCGTAATAAGAATGAAGAATCGGGTTCTTTTCGAAATGACTACTATTTACTGTAAAAGTATGTACAAAAGTACGGAATATTAATAATAATTTCTGGCCAAATAAAAATTACTTACATTTGTAATATTGTCGTTGGCCATCTTAACAAGCAATTTTGCACGAGGATTGGAATTGCTGCACTCCATTATCTTAAATTGTTCACTCTTTCAATACTAGTCCTTGACTGAATGTCCAAAGAATAATACTAAATGTCATTCTTTTTTTTTGGAGGTATAGAAAAAAAACATTCTTCGAAACTATTATATGCTATGTTTACAATATGCTCTGATTAAAAAAATTCCCAAGAAAGGTATTGTAACTCTTAAATGCAATAGCACACATTTTCTTAGCTGTCACCTAAAAAAATTGTATCAGATAGATATCATAAAAAATTGTTTTGAAATTTCCACAAAAAAGTAAAATAAATGTTGATTACATATTATAAGTATACAAGTTTTTCAAGCATACTTATGGATAAATTTTAATTGCTTATAACTTCATGAGTATTGCATGTACAGTAGTGAAATTTTTACAGATAATAGTTAAAGATTTTGTCTTTCAGATGACACCCTTAACTCAAAACTATTGTAACTCGAATTACAATACTTTTCTTCGGGACCATCGAATATGTGCTTTTTGCTTTATTTATTTTAGACCTGACATCTTCCGCCCGCCATTTTCGGTAATAATGCAACAATTCCACGTCACGGCTGTTCTGCGCTGTGCGTAATGTGGCATGCCACTAGTGTTGAGCCGGACTTACACGAGGCAGTACACTTGTCTCTTACATGATGTAAATTGTACTGAGGCCTCAGTTTTTTTAAATGTCCCGGTTCAAAAATAATGTCCTACTGGTATATGAGCGTGTATCAAGATAAATGAAGCGAGGTGTGATTGTAAATTACTTAGTGGAAAGACATTTCTTCCTTCTTTTGCCACAGTAAAATTTCCAATGTGAATTGCGGCGAGGTGAGATTGTAAACACGAACTGGAGAGACATTTCTCACTTCTTTTGCCACAGTAAAATTTCCAATGTGAATTGCGGCGAGGTGAGATTGTAAACACGAACTGGAGAGACATTTCTTACTTCTTTTGCGGCAGTAAAATATCCACTTTAAGCTGAGCCGTGGTGAGATTGCAAATACGAATTGGATGGAGAGACATTTCTTACATTTTTCGAGGGAGTGAGGTTTTGTCATGAAGAGACATTTCTTACATTTTTCGAGGGAGTGTGGTTTTGTCCTGAAGAGACAATTCTTACATTTTTCGAGGGAGTGAGGTTTTGTCATGAAGAGACATTTCTTACATTTTTCGAGGGAGTGAGGTTTTGTCCTGAAGAGACAATTCTTACATTTTTCGAGGGAGTGAGGTTTTGTCATGAAGAGACAATTCTTACATTTTTTGAGGGAGTGAAATTTTGTGCTGGAGAGACATTTCTTACTTTTTTTGCAGTAGCAGAATTTCCAACTTGAAATTAGGCGAGGTGGGATTGCAAAATATAAATATATGGCCACGGACAACTAATTAGAAACAGTTTCATAAAAATTGCATTTATACAGTTTTTATGTAGGAATCAAATTAAAGAATTCCCGCCACCTCCTCTTAATTTTTTTTAAATATATAATGATTGAAGGAAATCAATAACAATATCATAATGAATTCCTAACAGGATTGCTACATAAAAAATAAAAAATGTATAAATGCAATTTTTATGAAACTGTTTCTAATTAGTTGCCCGTGGCTGTACATTGTGGAGGCATAGATTTCTTACTTACTCTAAGGCAGTTTAATGAATATTAGAATTAAGCACTTGAAAATGCACTTCATTGGTATTTATTTTCTTTCTTTTTTTTTAATCTGCTTGTTTTTGCATTTTGGCATTACAATAGAACCTCGCCTCATTTGAAGTATGACATTGTACTGGCTCAAAAGAAAAAAGAGGCACCTCTTACAAACTCATTTTATAATCGTGTCCTACCCAACACTACATGCCACACAAAAATCTCCTTGCTCTTTAGGGATTAGCAAGGTACAAGATTTTTGAGCATATTTGTCAATTCTATAAATTGCTTGAAATATTTTTTTTTCAAATCTTGAAAAGCCGTAAAATCTGTACAGCCCTAATATCAACTAGCCAAGAAACAACCCGAAGTAAATCGAACCTAAGCCTTAACAGACCCAAAATTTCGCATCCACCCCAGCCTTCTTTAATGGGGGTAAATCAGAGTTGTTTGCAGTTGACCCCAATGTCATAAATAAACTTTGAATAAAAATTTTGTGTCCTGTTAGCGAAAACTATCGCTGCAGGAGGAGCTGAAAAATCTCACCGATTCCATTCACGACCTTAAGTCTCAGCAGAAAACTATAAAAATATGAAATTTCAGAGCACATGGGAGTGGTTGATCGTCCGCAGTTCCAACTTCAAAGTTGTGACTCCCGACAAAAATACTACCGCACGTGCACACCTTGTTGACTTACCGTTGGCCTCTGGTTAAGGGAAAACCGCTGCTTGCAGAGGACTTTTAATAACGGGACACAAATCAAAAATGATGGTGAAATTATTCCAACTTTGTTTACGGTTGATAAGAAAATAACTTTGCGGCAGCGTTTATGTAAGCAGGCGAGGACACTGCAACGTCTCACACTAAGGAGCACCCCAAACCCTTGTTGAAGCCAGCACCGAAGTGTAATATCAGCAACAAGAGAAGAGCCGGAAAACTACTTACGTGTCAGGGGAGCCCTCCAAACAAATAATAAAGTTGCGGGTAGAAGGACGCCATTGCTGGTGGCACAGATGTTCCTTACATGCGATGCAGCTTTCCTGTTGCTTTTGCAGATTGAGTATCCCCCGGGCTCCTTCGCTAAAGATGTTTTGTGGGTGGTAAACTTAATTTGGATGAATGACTTAAGCCGGGGGTGGGTTATATGGTACCAGGGCTTATGTCTTTAATATGAAGAAAACGTCACCTTGGGTGGGGTTGTCGTGTGCACCGAGCTCCATTATTATCCTGGAATAGAAAAAGGGTGAAATGTAATTGGAGCTAAATTGGAAATGAAAGTGGTGATAAATAAAAACAAGTTGAGCCTGGAGCTAATTAGGGATTTGTTGTTCATTGTTTTCTTTGGCTCAGTCTACGACAGTGAACGGTGGTGGGGTTTTAGGTAAATTTTAAAAAAAGTATTAAGCAAAGTTATTATTTTTTTAGAGAATTTCAGGGTATTTTAATAACGCCGATCATGTATGCCGCTTGCTTTATTGGAATGTTTTAAACAAAGTAATAAGCATTATTTCAAAGAGTACGGGTTTTTTAAGTGTGGAATACTCTGACTAGAACTGGTTTTACTAACTTAAATTACGAACAACTTTACTTTTCTTTACTTTCACTTACAGACTTTAAAAAAGTTGCTCTATTACGAAAGTTTTTAAGTAAAACTCCTAGCTTAATAAAAGTTTACATACATAACCTCATCAAAGCAATTATTATATCTAAACAAAAATATATCAAAAGTTGCTGCAGCACCAAAAAAATTCGAACTTAATGAGCACCTCTTTAATATACGAGGTGTGGCTATTAAATAACGAGACTGTTGCTGTGAAATCTTTTACTAAGTTTCTACCTATTTATTGGCTACAGGCGCGGATTCAAGGGGGGGTCACGGGGGTCATGACCGCCCCCCAAAAAGGACTCGTTGTATAAAAAACAAAATTGACCCAACTAAAAAAACAAAAACAAAAAATAACCAAACGACCAAAACCGACCCAATTTTTTTCAAATTACGACCTTAAAAAAATGACCTTCAAAATCAACAACCGATTGATCTATACTCTTTCTATAGGTGCGCTTCATATTGGAGTACGTATGCCGGTGTAGTTTGACGCACATCGGCGTATTTGTTGCTACCTACACCACAGTATGGGTTGGTGTAGCTGCATCTACGCCGATGTCCACCCAACTACGCCGACGTACGTACACAAATGAAAATGAATCGCACCTTATATGTTTTCATTTGCAAACTCTGAAGTTAGTTGCACTCTCAAGAAAAGGCGCGTCTTCTTCAAAAACACATTAGAGCACGTTTGTTTTTAATCCACCAGAAAATTCGGTTAGTTTTGTTCGTTTTGTTAATTTTTGTTGAAGTAAAACTTTTTTAGGCGCGCCTTAAGTCTGAAGCAGATATGACGTGCCGGACCGTAAGAAAACTGAACGAATTTGAGCTTAGTTACGGCACTTTGACAGATAGCCCTAAATAAAAATGTAAAGTGACCAGTGACAAATGGAAAATGAATAGAATAAATATAGATTTAAGTGATTTAATTAATTTATTTAAGTTGTGAACGGAGTACAAAAAACTTAGAAGTGCTCGGTAAAAAAACAAGAAAAAAAATCGCGAAATAAACAAAATGAGAAACATTCCCGGTTACGAATGAACTGTGGTCAATTAAATATGTGAGGTGTTTCTGTTTTAAATTGGCACCCACCTCCCCTTTGGTGAGATTTGATGGACCCGAGCCCCTCCTCAGATTTACTCTATAATTTTAGAAATTTTAAAATTACAAATTTTTGTAACTTACAAAAAATCGACGAATCGTTTATGCATTATAGCGCATTCAAAATGCGGGGAGCGGGTGTTAAAATATAACACCATTAAGATAATCGTTTCCTATATGTTTTTGTTTTTTGGGTCGCTGATTACGAAAATCGAGGTCCCGCAGTCACAGTCACATGTAAAAAAAACTACCCATTTCTAAGGATTTTTCGCGATAATTTCAATAATAATCAAAAACAATCCAATGAGATACACTTTTTTCAATATTTATTTATTAAATCAAAACAAATTTTATGATAAAGGATAATAATAAAGGGTTAACCCCACCCCCACATCGACTGAAAATATAAAAATTTCGAAAAAATTGTTTTACTTTATGATTCAAATTCCATTGAATGCGTATTGTCGGGCAAAAGTAAATTATTTTCAACTCTTAAGTGAGTAAAACTACCCAGAGATTAAAATTGAATTTTAGAAAAGGTTGATATTTTTTTGCATTTCTTTTTGTTCCCTTTAAAATTGGGCTTTAAAAAAATTGTATAGGACGAAGAAACCGGGCATTTATTTTGGCGACCATAAAGGGTACCAATATCATACTCAGTAGACCGGTTCTCGTTCGATTGCGTAGATCAAGCAGCATTGGACGTCATTAGTGCTTAGTTGGGAGACTGCTCGGTAAAACAACACCCGCGTTTGGAATGGTGGAATGATGCGGATTCATTTATACATGCTCTGGCATGTAGCGGGAGCGTGCATGCCTGTAGCGCGAGCAAAACGAAGAATATTATAAGGAATCCGCCAATGTTTTAACATCTCATACGGACATACCAAAAACGCTATCGCTTCGTCACGATAAATCACCATGAAATGGGTGTAGGCATATTTGTGACAGAAAAGGGACAAATGAATTTGAAGGTAGTTATTAATGTATCGCCGAATAAAACTTTACCCGAAATAATGGAATTTATACATGACAATCTCCACTTCTGAAGGTTCAATTTTACTAGGTCGAAACTTCAACGAAATCCCCATGATTTTGAGTGGCGATTTTAATATTAATTTTTCATCAGAAACGGCACGTCCGAGAGGTACCACTCCACTTCTCCCTTCATCCACAAAGTTCGTGAGAAACGTTCGTGGGAGCGAAACGTCTAAACAGAAGTCCGCAGACATATGGAACCTGCAGTTTTTACGCAATTTTTACACCAGTTTCAATCGAAAATATTTCAGTTATCATAAAACCACCTTTGCTTCGTTTTTAGGTTTTAATGTAAATTTATATTTTCTAATTTATTGTACTTGTATGAAGTCCCTCAGTGGCTCGTCACTAAACTTCCTGCATCTGTCGTTGGCCTGACTTTTCTGAGAGCGTACTATATATCCGACAGACCTTCCACTACAATATTGCTTATTACTAGCTGGTTAATATTTTAATAATTGCGGAAGTTGTTGGACAAGAAGTTTTACTTCTAAAGTTTGGTCTAAAGCACATTTATTTTTTTAGTAGTAGACATTTTTTCCGCCACTTTTAATTCCATGACCCCCCTCCCCGCAACAAAATTCTAGATCCGCGCCTGTTTGGTTATCCCCTTCAATATATACCCCTCCACTATTCTTACACTTTTTCAAATGATTTTTCCATGGTTCAAAACAGTGCTTCAAGTCTTTTTCTGTAAGGTCCTTCATGGTGCTTGCCGCTTTTTGATTTACTGCTTCCACGTTATCAAAACGTATTCCTTTCAATGCTTGACCTTAGGAGACAGATAAATGTCAAATGGAGCCAGATCAGGTGAATAAGGCGGATGGTCTAACACTGGGATACCATGCTTGGCGAGAAACGTCGTTCAATTGTGAGATTTGTTGGCACCATTTTTGCACACCCCTTTTTCATTTTAAGATCATCATGTAAAATTTGTTTAACGGATTCCTTGTCAATTGCAAGAGCTTCAGCAATCGCACGAATGCTTAATCGACGATCATTTCGGACGATGTTATTAATTTTATCAAATCGTCTGTTTTTGATGTGACAGGGCGACCGGGCGAGCGTCATCCTCAACGTCTTCACGGCCTTCTTTAAAACGTTTAAACCACTCAAAAATACATGCACGTGATAAGCACTCATTACCATATACTTTATGTAATAATTCGTAAACTTCGGTGGACAAGGTTCACATGAAATTCACAGCAACTTTTGCTCGACTAAAATATTTAACATTTTTTCGGCAAACAAAAAAAACTCAAGTTACGAAAACAAACGCTACGGTACAGAGAAAATATCTACTCACATAGGATTTGCGGCAATCGAGAGAGAAGGCCTCAAGCTAAACAGTTGCTTGACATACGACTTTAGCGCAAGCGCAGTTCGCCCGCAATCGCGTTAGTCTCGTTATTTAATAGCCACACCTCGTATCACCAACAACATTCATTTTTTATGTATTTTTCAAAATTTTAGATGGAACACCTTCCTAATGGACTAGCGAAGTACCGTACGACATTAGCTTTCCAGAGTTTTTTTTCGAAATCGATGAGTCCGCAGAGATTTACTCTATTATTATGTAATGGACATCTAAACTACAAGCAAAATCTTCTGTTAACCCAGAGCTTAAACCGAGGCATCAAAACCCAAACAATGATTTTTTAAATTAAAAGCTTACAGTCATTGATTAGTGCTTACAATAACTCGAATGTTAAATTGCAACCAAAGTTGCCATCTCTGCTGCTTAAGGATGCAATGTCAATGTTGTCTACGTAAGCCGTATTTAGATGGACTTCTAAAGGACTGTGGCACAACCGAAATACGGCTTACTTTCTCTGAGTCGAGATTTAAGAAGACTGGTGGTGACTGTGACTTCATCCGCGTAGAAACATATTCTTGGAACTCTTGTTCTTCCTTGTTCTTCGAGCAATTTTGTTTCTTCAGAACCTCCCTGCATACAATATTACTGGTTTTCGAGATTGATTTAAAACATGTTTCTAGTACCATGATGGGCGCCAAGAAAGAGCAACCGCCCAGAATCTGTTTTTGATTTATTTTGGAATATTTGTTTTAGATGAAAGTCTAAGTTCAGATGCCACCCTTAATACTAATAATACTAGTCCGTCATGTCGTTCACGTTATGGTCTACTAGTAATCTTAGCTCGAAGGATAGAAAACATGTAACATGTTCGTTGATAGGTTTGGCGAAATTTATAGCCCCCTGTCGAGTGTAACAAACGCTGATCCATCTGATTACTGATACACATACTGGCACCTCCCTTCTTATAAATTTCTTACACCTGTCTCTTGACGAGGGAATGGCCGGTCTAAAAATTCTCGACAGCAAAAAAAGTAACGATCCTGACAATCTCCCTCCTACCTGTTTGCAGCACTGTTATGTTCGAAACATCTATTCCCTTTTCATCTTTTCTTCAACAAAACTTTATCTTTAGGAAAGTTTCCTACTCTATGAAAAAAATCCTACCTGACGCCAATCTATAAATTCCGTGATAAACACTCAGTAGACAACTATAGGGACATTGCCATTTTATCATCAATCCCTAAGCTTTTTGAAAAACTTGCTTTTGACAAGATTGCCCCTCTAATCGACCCATACCTAAATGAAAAAAGCGTGTATTTTAAAATGTTTTTTCTCAAAAATTGGGTTACGTGAGGAGCAAAACGATAAAACTCTGAAAGGCCCAGAATGGAAGCAAATTTCATCAGAAAAGCAACAATAAACAAAAACAATAAAACGGTGAAATTTAACTTCAAAATAGTACGTGTAATAGCATGGTTCCGTTGCGGTATTGTGATTAAATATGGTTCAAAATGACGTTACACAGCTTACTGTACTATACTTGTCATACACTTTCATTTGATATCTACCCATACCGAGGGCGTTGTAAAGAAAAAGTTAAACCGCAATTTTGTCTTGGCCACCATTCGGGGGTTGGGGAGCACAATAGCAAAATTCAGCCGCCATGTTGATTTTTTTACAAAATGGTCAAATTGCTTTGTCCCGCGAACTATACATATGTGCAAAATTTGAAAATGATAGATTATATGGAAGTCAAAACTCTACATATGTGCAAAATTTGAAAATGATAGATTTATACGGAAGTCAAAATCGAGCTGCGAGATTTGCTTGATAATACACACAGCATAGATGTGAAGCTAATATCAAGAGTATAAAAGCTTATTGCCAAGTTCAGTTAAAATTGAATATGCAATTTCGAAAAGGTCACATATCGCATTTTTTGTTATCAGTGTGTTCTAAATGCCTCCCTGTCCTGTAGAGATTTACATATCACCCTGTATTTTGTAACCCTTTGAGCTATTTTCATGAATAAGGTATCAGTGTACGCAGAATACACCACCTATCTAAAACTGTAAAAGCCAAAGTTCTACCCTATCAACTTCCAGAGCAATGAGTCATCAAAATCAAAATCTCTTTTTTTTAACTAAAATTTCAACAAAAACCACATTTTTCTCCAAAAAATACGTAGTTAACTAATATTTTTTTTGCAAAATTGGAAAGCTTGGACAATTTTCATTGAATAATATCTGACAAATTTTATCCTACGGCTTTTACTTTTGAAGTTATTAGCAAGTATGATGTTAAAATTGGCCTTATTTGGTGCTTATTTGGTACTTTTTAGCAAAGCTTAGGTGAAAAATTACGAAAAAGAGCCAATTATTGCATTAAATTGCTTATAACTCGATTTTGGCAATTAAGATTCGATTTCACCAAAAATTGCTATTTGGAGGGGTTTAAAGTCGGAAATAATGAATTTCTTGTCAATTTTAGTCGGTGTTTATTGCTGGTATAGGTCAAAGAAATTTGCTAATTGTAATTAAAACAATCCTTTTTTGCCGACGTTTCGCGTATATTTTTTCGCTTCATCAGGTCTAACAATTAGAAAAAACACATGTGTTAGAATTTAGTTTAGTATGTTAGAATGGTGTTAGAATTTAAGAACTTGAGTAACTACGCGACTTTTAAATAGGCACAATGAGCTTTTATTGTAACACGATTACACTTATTATAATACACTTTTAAATTATCTTAAACTTTTAGAAAAAAAAGGAATAGATTTTATAACTCTTTAACATTGAATTACGTTAAGCTTTTATATCACTAGAGTTTAGTCGAGTTCTAGAAACTTGTCGTAGCCGGACTTGTAGATATCTCCTAGTCGGAGGTTAACAGTAGAGAGCGACTAATCCAGAGGCAGCACCGCTTAGCCAGCGATAATCCAAAATCCAACGGTAATTAGGAAGATTAAGTGAAGAGTGCGTTCGAAGCGTTGGAGGAAACGATGTCCTGGATGTAAGGTTTTAGTGAAACATTTAACATTCCGCCCGCCTCGTGCGATGTCACGACTCAGTAGATGACGGCTCTAGTAGAATTGAGCACGATCCGCCCGCCATGCGATATCAAGCGCTGCAACTAGCGTAGCGTGGTAGCGTAATCCTATTATTCGTTTCTGATATTCGGGGGCGTAGTAGAATGAGTTAGCATTAGGCATGACGGACAGGGAGGACACAGATTTTGGTGATGGCACGTTTAGCGTAGCCATTTTTGTGACGGACCGTCACCACACGTGTATGACCATCGGGACCTGGATGGAGTTGTACGATGCGCCCAAGAAGCCACTTAGACGGTGGCATATTGTCCTCCTTTATAACAACAAGGTCATGAAGATTGATTGGAGCTTGTTTGCGCTGCCACTTGTAACGCAATTGCAAATTGTGCATATATTCCTTACTCCAACGACGCCACAATTGCTCTTGCATGTGTTGGACCAGTTGCCAACGGTTCAGCCTGTTTAAGGAAGTGTCTAAAGTGCTCGGAGTAGGCACACATAAGAGAGGTTCGCCCACCAGGAAGTGACCTGGAGTGAGCGCCGTTAAATCATCAGGATCATCTGTAAAGGCATTCAAGGGCCTTGAATTCAGGCACGCTTCTATCTGCGCTAGCAAGGTAAGCATTTCTTCCAACGCGAGTGTGTGCGCTCCAACGATGCGCTTGAAGTGGTGCTTAAAGGCTTTGACGCCTGCCTCCCATAATCCTTCGAAATGTGGCGAGGCGGTAGGAATGAAATGCCACTCTGTTCCCTCATTAATGAAGATCTCGCGTACTTGGGATGAGGCAGAGGTTAGCTGTCGTAGATGGCGTGACAGTTCCTTGTCGGCAGCAACAAAGTTTTGCGCGTTATCGCTGTATAATTTCGCGCAGCATCCACGGCGACTTACAAACCGTCGAAATGCTGCAACAAATGCAGCTGAGCTCAGGTCCATCACTAGTTCAAGGTGTATGGCTCGAGTAGTGAAGCAAATAAAGACAGCTACGTAGGTTTTTGTCAGTTTATGGCCTCGCCCTTTCAGCAGCCTGACGACGAACGGTCCTGCATAGTCTATCCCGCTGTGTAAGAATGGTTTGGTTGGACATAAACGATCAGCTGGTAGATCTCCCATCAATTGATTGCTTGTGGTGGCTCTGTAGCGACAGCACACTACACAAGATCGTATAAATTGCCGAATTACACTCCGACCGTTCAAGATCCAATATTTGTTCCGTATGTGTTGTAAAGTAGCTTGTATCCCACCATGCAAGGTGTTTGTGTGAGCCTGATGGATAATTAGTCTTGTCAGATGATGTTGTTTTGGCAGGATGATGGGAAACTTCTCATTATAAGGTATAGGAGCGTGCTTAAGGCGGCCACCAACTCGTAGTATTTCACTGCCATCAAGAAATGGATTCATGCTTCGGAGCCTGCTATTTGGTGGTAAGATCCTTTTGCCCTTAAGGCATGCAATGTCTTTGGAGAAGGCGTCTGTCTGGGCTAGTTTAATCCAGAGGGTGAGGGCAAGGTCGAGTTCATTAAGGCTGAGAGTGCCTGTATCTCTAGAATGCTTTGACCTGCAGTTGTGCATGAAGCGTAGACAAAGTGCTGTCACTCTGATAAGTTTCATCAGGTTTGAAAATCTCTGTAGTAATTGATGTGTGAGCTGGTTGACCTGAATGGAGAAGGTGTGTGTCTCGTTCTGGTTGTCGTCTTCCTCTTTGAGACGGTCGTTGTTGGGACATGCTGGAGTTTGCGGCCATGATGTAGAATCTTGTCTTAACCATTGGGGTCCCGACCACCACAAGGTATGTGGTTCCAATTCTGTAGCTGGTATTCCTCTTGAGGCGCAGTCAGCTGGATTGTCGGCAGATTGAACGTGATGCCATGTGGCCTCGGGTACCTTTTCGTGGATGAGGGACACACGATTGGCAACAAACACCTTCCACTTGGACGGATGATCTCGCAGCCACGCAAGGACGATAGTTGAGTCTGACCACAAGTGTACAGGAACGGTGCTGAGGTTTAATGTAGCTTTAGTATATGATACTAATTCGGCAAGCAGGGCAGCTCCACATAGTTCTAGCCTTGGTAGCGATACTGTTTTGAGCGGGCTTACGCGAGTTTTGGCGGCAAGTAATGAGACTTGACATGTATCATGGTCGTGAACTACACGCAGGTAGACTGCAGCTCCATATGCGGATAGTGAGGCGTCGCTGAATCCATGCAGTTCAAGGCCCAGCGGTCTGAGAGTCACACCAATCCATCTACTTATGTCAAGTTGATTTATGTACCTTAGATCTCGCTTATATTTTATCCAGGTTTCATGAAGATTATGAGGCAGCTGATCGTCCCAATCGAGTTTGGCCAACCATAATTGTTGAAGGAAGATTTTTGCGGTGATGGTAACTGGAGATAACCATCCTAAAGGGTCGTACAGACGGCTGATGTCTGCTAAAACAGAGCGTTTAGTGGATGAGGACGAATCCGAAACGTTGATGTTGAAGGTGAACGCATCCAGCCAATGGGTTCCAGCCAATACCAAGTGTTTTGATTAAGGAGTCAGTCACGAGTTTGAGTGACGTGGGCTGCGCTAGATCTTGTTGTGCTAATCCTTGTAGAAGCAAGTTGGAATTTGATAGCCACTTTCGCAACTTGAGGCAGCCTTTCTTGAGTAGTGTGGAGAGTTCTTCACGAAGTGCCAGTGCCGTGGTCTCATCATAGGCTCCGAAGAGAGCATCATCTACGTAGAAATTGTCTTTGATTATCCTGGAAGCTGCAGGGTGCTCCTTAGAGTAATCATTTGCCAGCTGCTGAATAGTCTTGCATGCAAGATAGGGGGCACAGGAGGTACCATAAGTTACCGTCAGCAAACGATAACATTTAATAGGAAGTGATGCTGAGGGGCGCCAGAGGATTCGCTGCAAGTTGGTATCGGCTTTGTCGACAGATATTTGTCGATACATTTTCTCAATGTCCCCTGTAAGAACTTGAGGGTACATTCGCCATTTCAGGATGACAGCAGCAACATCATTTTGAAGCTTGGGACCTACGTGAAACACATCATTTAAGGATAAGCGAGACGACGTTTTTTGCGACGCGTTGAACACCACGCGCAGTTTTGTGGTGGTGCTGCTGGGCTTCAGTACAGCATGGTGTGGGAGATAATATGTAGCCTCTTGAGTGGTTTCGTCTGCAACTTCTTCCATGTGGCCTAAGTCTTGGTACTCCTCCATAAATTTCGAATACAATTCCTGAACCTCGGCATTGTGTGCAAACTTACGTTCCATTCGGAGTAATGAGGACACGGCAGCCTCTCTTGAAGATCCCAAGGAACTAGCAGGCAATTTCATGGGGAGACGAACAACATACCGACCCCGTATGTCCCTGTAGTGGCTTTTAGCGAAGTGATTCTCACAATGACCTTCATCAGGAGTAAGGCGTGTAGCTTTGGCTGGTTCCTCAGTTTCCCAGAAACGTCTTAGAAGTGTGCTTATTTCGCTTGTGGATACATGGAAGCTTAATGTGGGTTGCGCTGTCGGCTTGGTTTGGGCTGCCCGTCCTGACAGAATCCATCCTAAGGTTGTAAGTTGAGCTGTGGGTGACCCAGGTAGGCCTCGGCGTAGTCCCTCCAGTAGGATGTCGTTGTAGACCTCAACTCCTAAGATAAGGTCGATTGTTGAGGGCTAAGCAAAGTCAGGATCAGCTAAAGGTAGGCTTCGTAGGTGTGGCCAATCCTGGCAGGAGATTGGATGAGATGGCATCAGATTGGTCAAAGTAGGAAGTACTAAAGACTGGACAGAATATCGATGAGCAGGATTTTGTAACGATATCACTTCATGTTCGACAAATGAATGGGCGACGCCTGTTTCGGTTTGCCCAACGCCGAAAACTGAAACGTGGGCCTTTTGTTGTTTCAGATTTAATAAACTTGCTAAAGATGACGTGATGAAGCTCGACTCCGAACATTGGTCTAGCAGAGCACGCACCCTCAATTGTCGACCATTTTCAGATTGAATTAAAACTACTGCTGTTGCCAATAAACTGGATGAGGGACCTCGACTATAGTTTGATAAGTGTGCGAGAGTTGCGTGATGCTGAGCTTCAGGTGATGCACTGACAGGACTGGTTTCTGGTCCTTGAGACGGCTGGTGAATTCTCGTATGATGCTTTTGATGACAAAGTTTGCACCTATTTGTTGACGGGCATTGGCTCACACGATGATTCGGGCTCAGACAATTGCTACAGGCTGACTTCCTTTGTAAAAGGGCAATTCTTTGTTCCACAGACATTTCTCTGAATTGAGGGCAAAACAGAAGGATATGTTTCCCGTGGCAATTGACACAAGTCCGTTGGGCAGCAGCGGTGGAGTGATGTGACTGCACAGCTGTTCTCACAAATCTCGGTTTACTTTGATAGTTGTATGGAGTGGCGTTAGGATTAGTTCGCGAAGTTGCCGGTGTTGGAATGTCCTTGATGGCACTAAGTGCTTGTAGACGTCTCTCTAAGAACGTTGAAAGACAGGTATATGTAGGCACATCAGTTGAAGAGCTGAGGGAGGTCTCCCAATCTTTCCGAGTAGTCGCGTCAAGCTTGCTGGCGAGGAAGTAAGTTAGCCAATCATCCCATTGGTCCACAGGACGCGATAAATTTTCCAAGGCTCGTACTACTTGTTTGAAATTATCGACAACTCGTTGGAGTTCAGCCGGAGATTCAGCTACCATAGGCCGCAGACTGATGAGGGAGTGTAGGTTGGCCGTGACAAGCACTCGCTTATTATCATATCGATCCTTTATAATACCCCAGGCCGCACGATAGTTGGAGCTAGTTGACGAAAAATGTTGAATAAGTTTAGCTGCATCACCAGTGATAGCAGATTTTAAATAATGTATTTTCTGCACGTCTCCTAGTGATTCATTGTTGTGAATAAGCGATACATAGGTATCGTGGAACGACGGCCAATCCAAATAAGCACCGCTAAACGAAGGTAAGTTTATCTTTGGTAGCCTTATCGATAGGCTCGTTGACGGTGTGTAGGCTGTGGAATTAGGGTCCAAATTGTTTGGGGTATGGCAGGGATTCAGCTCGGTTAATTGTTCTTGTAACCATTGCGCCACGTCTATGTAGTCACATTCAATTTTAGAGAAAATGTCATCTGAGAAGTAGTCGTCTTCGCTCAGGGTTTCCGCTGTAGAGTTTTCGTAGAGTTCTTCGTAAGCTGTCTGGAATTGAATCCAATATTTTTCGAGTAGTTGTACCCGTATAGAAAGAAACTCCCGAGTACGCCTGGTCTTACCAGTTTTGGCAGAGTTTACTAGAAATCTTTCAATTCTTTCCTTCGCGAGAGTAAGCTTTTCTCGTAATTTGTCCATCATATCCGTTGCTAATGGCTCTTCTGCGATGGTTTCCAAGGGGTTCATGGGACACTGCTGCTTCTGGTAAGTATTTGATACTGATTTTCAAATTATTTTGACAGCAGAGATGCACCAAAACGACCGGCCGATGCACCAAAAGATATTTAAAAGTCAGAAAACTATACCAAACAAAATCGTCCAAAAGAAAATTCAAAGTATTTTGCGAAACAACTGTCCGAAGTTCAAAAAAACAAATAACCAGGTATACGAAAAAATATAATGTCCAACAAAATAATTGAGAAAAAAATTAAAAACTATGTTCACACAAATATATTGAAAATAGTCTATTAAACGTAAAAATATTTCCAAAAAAAATTGTCCAAAAAAGTCAAAAAAATATAATTTCAATAAAATAGTCCAGATAAATATTCAAAAGATTTCCGAAAAAAATAGTCCGAAAGGGTCACAAAAAATAATCAACCGAGTTTGCTTTTTTTTACGTCGCGCACTGTAGCTCAAAAATTCTAAAGCTCTAAAGTCCTACCGACGTGAGCATGAATTCTTGAAAGCTCTCGAGCCTTTTAATGCTTAAGCGCATAAGAGTGCAATTTTTTCATTGCCCACTGTGACTTAAAAGCTTCGATGAGATTGCAATTTCGTCATGAAGCACGGAGAGCTAAATATTTGCACATATTACATTTATATTTCACTGGCATGCGAAATTATTAAATTAATTGTTTTAAATAAAATGCAAGTTTGTGTTTCACAAGGGTTAGTTGATATACTGGAACGAACTCACCAGATATCCAATTGGTTTTTTTTTCTCTCAAAAAATCAGCTGCCAGATGGGAAGTGAAAGCTCTTGTCCCCTTGCGCGATGAACTTGTTGGCTGATTATGTTGAAGCATAACCGCATGGTTCCTTCGCACATGGAATTCACTATTTTTCACTTATGCACTCATTGCTTACGGCACTTATTTTTCTTTATAATGAATATTTTGAATTTGCAACACGCACTAAAGGGTTAGGGAAAGGTTCCCGGGTTTCGGCACCAAAAAATGTTATAATTTAGTTTAGTATGTTAGAATGGTGTTAGAATTTAAGAACTTGAGTAACTACGCGACTTTTAAATAGGCACAATGAGCTTTTATTGTAACACGATTACACTAATTATAATACACTTTTAAATTATCTTAAACTTTTAGAAAAAAAAGGAATAGATTTTATAACTCTTTAACATTGAATTACGTTAAGCTTTTATATCACTAGAGTTTAGTCGAGTTCTAGAAACTTGTCGTAGCCGGACTTGTAGATATCTCCTAGTCGGAGGTTAACAGTAGAGAGCGACTAATCCAGAGGCAGCACCGCTTAGCCAGCGATAATCCAAAATCCAACGGTAATTAGGAAGATTAAGTGAAGAGTGCGTTCGAAGCATTGGAGGAAACGATGTCCTGGATGTAAGGTTTTAGTGGAACATTTAACAACATGAAAACATAATCAAATTAAACCAAAAACTTATTATAGGTGTGTTTTTCCTCCTGTAGGGAGTATATACACTTGATATTGTTAATGATATGGTTAGGAAATATCCGTTTCATTCTACACTGAAGTAGAAAAATTCTTCTATTGTTAAAAGACGCTAGTTTATTCGAAACATATAAAATTTGTTTCATTGTCATAACCACGTTGTCATCATGTGATCTTCTAATTGCTGCGAAAAATCCAGATGTACCCATTGTATTCATTATGAAAAATTTTTACTTATTTCAGCCTTATATTAATTTTAGTCGGTGTTTATTGCTGGTATAAGCCAAAGAAATTTGCTAATTGTAATTAAAACAATCCTTGTCGGTGTTTATTGCTGGCATAGGCCGAATATTATATATTAAAATGCGCTGGCAATATGGTATGCATAACAAATCGCTTCACCAGAATTTTGTTAAAAGTAACGACTGCATAATTAAATAAGAACGACTTGTCTAGTAAAATGTGTTTCCAAGTCCACCAAAAATAATATTTCAAATGCGCGAATGTATGTTCCATAGACAAAATTTATAAAAATCTTTTTGTAACTTTCGATTGCTAATTTGCCCCAAAATGTAGCTCAAAAGTAAATTCTCTAAATATTCTACTTCCTTAAAAAATAACTAGTTTTTTTCATTTCCTGAAAAATATAAATTTTCAGAGATGTGCCCTTTTCGCATATTCAATTAAATAATAAAATTCTTTGATTTTTCATCCACGTCATGGTATATTTCTATTTTCGATATAAACAATAGTTTTTGAGCTGCAACTCAAAACTGTATGCCATAATTTCGATATCATCGCTTTTTTGTCATGCAAGCAAACTTAGAGACGTATTCACGTCAAAACAACACCGTTTCGGGAATAGGCGTTCAACAGCCTCAGTTCCTCATGTTAGTCATCTTAGTCCTCACTTTCCTCAAATATTTCACATCTCTTCTACGCGAATGATCTCAAAATATATAGTGTCATTAAGTCTCAAACTGATGTTTGTTTGCATTTTTAAGGGTGAAACCCATATTTTACTACCACGGGACCTCGATTTTCGTAATCAGCAACCCAAAAAACACTTAGGGAACTATTTTCATAACGGTGTTATGTTTTGACACGCCCCTGCGTTTTGAATGGACTATAACGCATAAACGATTTGTCGAGTTGTTGTAAGTTACAAAAAATTTTAATTTAAAAATTTCTAAAATTATAGTGTAAATCTCGGTGGTCCATCAAATTTCACCAAAGGGGAGGTGGGTGCCAATTTAAAGCATAAACAGCGCACGTAATTGACCACTCCCTTTTGGCATTCCCAGCCACAACAAAAATCTGAAATAATACACCTTTAATGGTGAATTTGTATCCGTATAATGAGATAAAGCAAGAGTCTGGGCGACAACGTAGCAAACAGGCAAGAAAATATATGCAGTAACTCTGCAAGCAATTTCTCGGAGGCTCGCTTTCTCGGACCATTCTCGATTCGAAAACTGCTTGCGAAAGGTACGATAAAAGCTTCAAAACGCACCATAAAAGCTTGCCTGGTTGATTGGTTTCGACATCTTGCTCCGCTTTATTGCGTTCGAATTCGTTTACGAGTCGTTTACGAATCCGAGTTCGAAGCAAACTTTCGCTTTTGCAAGTCGTTCTCGAATCGTTCCCGAATCTAAATGTTTGCAGCGAAGGTAAGTTTATGTGAACTGTCGCACACACAGGCTAGACTTTCTTCGCCTCTTGTGCCCCATCCTTCCCATTTCCCAACGTTAAATGTACGAAAGCTCTGACGTTTTTTCAATGTGTGAGAGCGTGGTGAGAATGAGACTTATTCGCTCCCAAGGAAATTTTTAAGCATAAGCGCGCGTAAAGAAGTTTTACTTCAAAAACACACAGAAGCAGTACTATTATCTCAACGACGTGATGTTAAATCAGGTTGATCATATCGTAGATCTATGTAGTCCTAGATTTAAAACTTTATTTCAATCTGCACTATGATAATATTACTGCCAGAGCAAACAAGCTTCTTGGTTTCATAAAGAGGAGAGCCAAAGAATTCGGCAATGTATGGGTCACAAAAACACTCTGTTCTCTAGTCCTCCCTATCCTGGAATATGCGTATTTTTTTATACGAGGGATTAATGAGAATCTTATATCGGTCCAGCACAAGGGAATGTGTGCGACGCCTGTCTAAGGCCTTGCCTATGACAGGAGACACCGCTGGGGATGCGCACCTAGACGGTAGTGTCAGATTCGTACTGCCTAAACTCACCTTCCCTTTTGCAGGCCGGCCAGGCCCAGTCCAGACCGGCGCGAGCCGTAAAGGCATTATTTCAGCCTGGCGTCATCACCATCACCCTTAAAAAAGGGGATCCCTCAAGGGTGATCACCGGAACCGGAAGTCTAGCCGTCTAGCTACCTAGCTGCTATCTCTCCTTGCATTTCTTTGCCTTCTCTGTTTCTTTGGGCTTCGAAAAGCTTGCCTACTTAAGAACTGTGTGAGGTAGTAGCTCACCTCCCCATGTTCCCTTATAACCCAAATTTCCACATTTGGTATGTGTCTATCGCCTTTGAGGGTCCAACTCCTGTTTGTCCGCTAAATTTCAACGAATTATCAGCCTTTTCAGACTTAGCAATTTAATTTGTGAACTCAATAGAAAGGCGCCGGAAGAATGTGATTCAACGAAAGATAAATTTTCCAATAATCGAATTTATTATTCAATTTCTGTACAATAATTGATTTCCTCAAAAATAATTTAACATAATTCATTGTAATTGCAAAATTGCCAATATACTTGAATTTAAATTTTACTATTATTTGACTTTTACTTTATTATTTGTAACTTTAATTATATATAAAAAATTGGTCTTTAAAGTTCCTGGTTAGCCTGCAACTTACTTCCTTCTTAATAATTTAGTATTTGAAAATTGCCAGATATATTGCCCAATGGTGGTAGTTTGATTACGACTTGCTTCACTTTGATGATCTTATGGCCCAATTACAATGAGAGCAAGAAACTTTTTTGAGCAAGAAACTTACTGCGGAACGTTTGGGAAGTGGTTACAATGAGAGCAACAGCAACAGAAACATTTATCTGTCCAGAACTGTCATATAAAATTTCACAAAAGGTGTCACAATGAGTAAAATATTAAATAAAAGGCTCCTAATATTAATAATAAAAATAAGCTACGCAGCTTATAAAGCTCATTGCTGAGAAAAAAAGCGTGTGTGGGTAAAAAAAATCTACATATAAATAGAAACTCAATAAGTTTCCGTATGTTAACGCTCATTTTTTCAGATTTAATTGATTGTTTCAGATTTTATACTAAAAATTAAATTTGAACAAAAACAGTTCACTAGAACAATGACAATCAAAAGTGCTCCAATTCTTTCTGTACACATCCCGTTTTCTTAAGGAATTTGACGAGAATGAAACGAAAATAGAACAGCAAGAGACAAAAGTTCATTTCGATTTAAACTTTTGTTGTCGCTGCTTTAGTGTGTCCACTGTCATTTACTTCTGTTTCTTGCCTGGAAAAAGTTTCTTGATCTCATTGTAATTGGGCCTTGAAAAATGCCTTCAATGCTGCGAGATATAATTCAAACTGCTTCGCTAGATGTCTGCCAAATAGCCTCTGATATTGCCTGTTGCACTGTCTTTTGACTTCTCGGAAATTGCTGCTGATTCTGCTGTAGGTTTGCTGATTTGCTGCGTTGTTTTGCTTTTTTCTTCCTTCGATCAGCTGCCAAATTGCCGGAAATATTGCCTGTGGTTGCGCTGGTATAGTTGCTGAAACTTCAACTTTAATGATTATGGATCAAGATCTCACTACAATATTGGGATTTTGTTGGGACTGACTTAATACAGTCTTTTAGAATGTTAACTCAAGGCGTTAACAGATTCTTGTGGTTTATGAATGCTAACTCAAAGCGTTAGCAGATTCTTGTGTTCTTGAATGCTAGTTCAATGAGCTAGCAGATTCTTGGAACTTGGTATTGCTTCTATAATCTCAGGACAATTTTTCTTTTATAGCTCAGGTCACTAAAAAGATTGAAGGCAATCTGGTTTGATTTCGGCTGTGTGCCAGTAATTATGTTCCATTCGAACAATAACCTTTAGGGGGAGGCAATATTGCCTTCTATTACTTAATTCTGGGTTATGTACTGGATCTGTGCTCGATGTCAAATGGGGTTGTCGTTGGTAAGTATCTGCCATTTCAGTTTTTAGTTATTTACTAATTTTAGTTGATATTTTAGGCCTGTTTCGAGGATTTAGTGGGGTGAAACTGAGGAAGAGTCCCAAGGGCTGCATTTTTAGTGCTATCAGATAAGTATTTTCTGCTAACTTTGTTTACTTTGTTGTAATGTTTTGATCTTCATTTTTAAATTTGTTGGACGATGGTCCCTTCGTGGGAATGTTTGGTAACAAATCTTTGCTGGATCGCTGATGCTTATTCTATGGGATAGTGTAATAAATATGGGAAATATAAAAGCAAACGGTGCTATGGCGGTCAAATAACAGAACCGAGATCTTTTCTGAACGAGTTTTATTTCATAACTAACTAGATTAAAATTAGTATTCAATAAGTAATTCAAGTATTTATATAAAACAAAGCAATCCATGATTACAAAGTACATACTTAACATAAGACAACAACAAGTAGTATTCTATTTATTTTAAACATCCTCCGGCCGCCCCAACTTCAGTGGATATAAGTGTTGGCCAGATCTTCTTGTATGTTTCCCATCAGCAAAGCGTATCTCACAGGCCCTAACTTTTCCGTCACATCCTGGAAATGTATTTTCAACAATGGCTAGCTTCCAATGGATCCTGGGCCTAGCAGAGTCAAAAACTAGAACTACGTCATCCTTTCGGATTGATACAGAAGGCTTTTCATTGTTGTGATGAAAAGATCTTAAAGGCTGCAAATATTCTATACGCCATTTTTTTCGTAGCATAACAAGAAATTTCTTTCGTTGCTTCCATTTTTGCTGAATGTCATCAGGAGAGGCATCACTAGGAGCCGTATCCGTCGAGGTGGAACTACATTGCCCCAATATAAAATCATTCGGTGACAAGTCCAACGGATCATTACTTGAATAAGTCAGTGGACGGGAGTTGATGACATTTTCTACTTCAGCTAGAATAGTACGTAACTGCTCAAAGTTAAACTTAGCCTTTCCAATTACTATATTCAACGCATTTTTCATAGTTCGTATGAGGAGTTCCCAAAATCCACCCCCACCAGGGGGCTCGCTCAACTATGAAATTCCACTTAATCTGATGCTGTGCCAAATATTCTTTTAAGTATTCATTTTCAAAAAACTTGAATCCATTTCCAACTTCCAACGAGGCGCGGCGAAAAGTCCTGGAATTGTCAGAATATACCGGGCGTCCCATTTTAATCCGCCAGTAGCGATAATTCTGAAACATTGCATTGAATCAAAAAGTGTTCCAAATGAAAAGTTAATGGTTCTGAGGGGGACATCTGATGCCGTAGACTTTGCCCCCCCCCCCCCCCCAGCCCCCAAGGGCGGCGGGAACAGGGGGCAACTTTAAAATCTTAAATGGAAACCCTTATTTTTTATTGCAGATTCTGATAGAGGGTTAAAAAGTATGTAAGTTTTATCCGAAACATTTTTTGTTATTGGTCGAGAGATGGCGCTGCAAATGTAAAAGTTAGGTTTTTGTTTTAATTAAATTGCGAAAATCGTCACGTAATTAACTGTTATTATTACTTAAGACTTACTCACAACCTTACAAGGTTGTTTTTTTCTCAGCCTGCCCAAATACTACTAACACTAATACTAATAACGTGCTACAAATCTTCTTAGCGTGATCAAACAACTCTCGGTAGTCATACACTGTAAAAAATTTCTGTGGTAATTTTACAAAAAAAATACTGGATGTTTTATTCACAAGCAGTTTTGTAAATTTGCAATATATAATTCTAGATTACGTATTTTTACCAACTGTGTAGTAAATATACATTATTTGTGGGATGTAAAAATACAATCAGTATTGGAGCTTTCACTTCATAGTTTTGTAAATTTCCAAAACTTTTGTGTATGCCCTCTCCCTATACATAAAAATAGCATTTTGCTCACCATGCAAGGACCTATTCGCAAGGAAAGCTTCAAGCTGCAAGCTTCAAACTACAAGCTTCATCTGAGTTTTGCTTTATTTGAGCACTGCAGCTTGAAGCTGTGAATGTGAATCATTGTACAAACCCTTTTATCCTAATTTTTGAAGCTTGAAACTTGCAGTTTGAAGCTTTAATTGTGAATCGACCCTAAGCATAAAAAATTATCAAAAATTTCTTGGCTGTTACAAGAACTGCCCAGACCATCAAAGGTCTGACCTTAACTTAAGAACAATCGGGTATATATGCTTAGTATTCCATTGTTACCTGTGAATTATATCTATGAGAGGGAAAATTTAAACCTTACATTCCAATGAACAATTTGTAATTTTACTGAAAATTTAAGTTCTAAAATTACGCCTCTTACTGTAAAATTACAGTACAAAGTTCAGTACATAACATTGATAAATAATACTAAGAAATATTGTAATTTTCCTACATAACGATTTAGAAAAATACACAACATTGTGTAAAATATAGGTCACATTCATGTAATCAACATTTACGTCATGCAGTATTGGAAATTCTCAATTTCTTTATGTGAAACTAGTAAAAAACCCGCGTGCGTTGCAACGTCTCCAAATAAAAAAAGTTTATGTGTGCACAGTCCGCGGTAGGAAAAAAGTATAATGAAAACAACAAAAAATCTGGAAAAAATGATTTTCGATACCATACAGAAATTTGGAGTTACCTAAAAAATATTGTAATATTTATTCTCGAGCGTTCTCGGATTCGTCAGGGATTAATTGGAACAATTTGTTTCTTTTTAACAACTTTAATTTCAAAACAAAACTTCTTGCACACATGTGCTTCTCCTTTCTCTTCTTGGCGGTTCAGTTAGAACAACCGTACTAAATTGAGATGTGATACTGCGTTATGTATGCATTCAAGTAGGTGCCTCTGAACA
The DNA here is from genome assembly GCA_963855945.1 of Thereva nobilitata. NCBI lineage: Eukaryota > Metazoa > Arthropoda > Insecta > Diptera > Therevidae > Thereva > Thereva nobilitata. The sequence continues at coordinate 157,400,519 of OY979694.1, read as the reverse complement.
TGAAACTTCTGGGTGAATTGGAATTTTAACTCTCTTTTCGGTTAGCCGTTACACCCCTTCTTACTTAATATTCGTCCCGAACACAGTTTCCAACAGGTCCCGTTCTTACCGATCGAACCTTTTTGTATGCGATAGATGACATCGTTTAACCTCGTGATTACTGTGGAGGGGCCGTTCCATTTCCTTTGTAGTTTTGACAATTTACCTTTCATTCGTGGAGGATTATACTCGTATAGCTAGACTCGATCGCCTTCCTTAGGTCGCCCTTAGGTCGTAGTGGGTCTTCATCCTGTTGGGCGATTCCCAAATTTAAATCACTTGGCAGCGTAATCTGTTTCCCGAAAATCATCTTTGCAGGCGTCTGACCGGTAGAACGTGGATAACTGTCCTGTACAGCGTTTTTTTATTGAATTATATAGAGATGTTCTTCATATTAATTTGAAAACCTATTTCTACCGTTTTTACTGTTTCTATACTGGTTAGGGCAAATTTAGGAAATTTCCTACATGTTCTTCCATTTGGAGCTAGGATGTGAAATTTTTTCATTTTCCTAGCCCTTGAACAACCTACATACAGCTGACCGGGAAATGACACTTATTTGGCCCCGAAATTTAAAACTTATAAGTTTTGATTATAAATTCTTTATTTGTTACCTTAAAATCCCCCAGATACCGATTTTCATTGGAATCGGAATACAATTGGCAAACTCATTGGTCATATTGGTGCGGCCATTTTGAATTTTGATCATAAATTCTATATTTGCAACCGTAAAACCCTAGATATCCACTTTCATTGGAATCGGAATACAATTGCAAAAAATTCGTCCACCATATTGGCGCGGCCATTTTGAATTTATAAGTTTTGATTAAACATTCGTTATTTGCTACCTCAAAAAACCCCAGATACCGATTTTCATTGGAATCGGAACACAGTTGGCAAATTCGTCGGCCATATTAGCTCGGCCATTTTGAATTTGTTAGTTTTGATTAAACATTCTTTATTTACTACCTCAAAAAACCCCAGATACCGATTTTCATTGAAATCGGAATACGATTGGCAAATTCGTCGGCCATATTGGCGCGGCCATTTTGAATTTATAAGTTTTGATTAAACATCCGTTATTTGCTACCTCAAGAAATCCCAGATACCGATTTTCATTGGAATCGGAAGACAATTGGCAAATTCGTCGGCCATATTGGCGCGGCCATTTTGAATTTAATTCTATAACCACCACCTGGATGTAAGTAATATGTGGTTAAAATTTTGTGGCAATCGGTAGGATGGTTTCAAAGTCTATAACGGACAAAGAAAAATTTTTTGTGTTTTATATATATAGATTACAAAATTTACAGTAAAATTACAATAATTGTGTAGTAAATTAATATTTCATACCGCGATTTGTAATTTTACTAAACATTTGGACTGTGAATTTACATATTTTTTTTACAGTGTACTTCTAACTAATTCTAAATGTACCGCGCGAAGGGCTGCACATGTAAAGATCATGACGTAAACTTTAGACGTAAGTCTTTCCTTGATGTCTTAATAGCAATACAAGGATCCAGCAAAGTCAACTCCAACGTGCTCGAAAGTAGGCAGTGGAGCAAACGGCTGAGAGGCAGGTGGTCCACAAAGTTTCTTGCATAGAAAACAATTTTTCATTGTACTTTTAATACGCTGTCGTCCTTTGATAATCCAAAACTTTTCTCTTAATTTCGTTAACACAACGTCATGCAAACTTCTTCCATGGTAATCAATTATAATCAAATCCATCAAATGAGATCTTGGAGGTAAAATTATTGGTTGTTTGAAATCAGTTGATTCATCCAGAGCTTGAAGGCGTGCTCCCAACCTTAAAAGACAATTTTTGTCAATAAACGGATTTAATTGTGCAATTTTTGATGACTTCGGAAAAAGCTTTTCTCCTTGTAGACGGAGAGACAGAAACGAGTTTTTAAACCCATCTTTAATCCTTCCAATTTTGTTTTTAATATGTAGAGGGGATGTTGGGGGAGGCGTTTTCGACAATTGCTGACAACCTAGTTGGTGCAGGGGTGGGGGGTGTGAGGGTGAAAGCTAAAATCTGCTCGTGAAATGTAAATAAATCTTGCGATCGGTTTTTCGACCACTTCCCGATATCCGGTGGTGCTCAAATTTGGCACACACCTTTGGTTCTGAAGACAATGCAATATAGTATATTCAATTTTAAGGTACATCCAATATGGCGGCCACCATAAAATAGCGAGTACTCTTTTCTTTACTACGCCCCCGACATGGGTATCAAATGAAAGAGTATGACGAGTAGAATACAGTAAGCTTTGTGACGACATTTTAAATCCAATATGGCGACCACCACAAAATGGCGGATTGCCTTTTTCATTACAGCCCCCCTGACATTGGTATCAAATGAAAGAGTGTGACGAGTAGAATACAGTAAGCTATGTGATGTCTTTTTAAATCCAGCATGGCGGCCCCTACGAATTGGCGGATTGCTTTTTTCTTTACAGCCCCCTGACATTGGTATCAAATGAAAGAGTGTGACGAGTAGAATACAGTAACCTATGTTATGTCATTTTAAAATTAATCTGGCGGCCACCACAAAATCGTGGATTTATTTTAAATGTTTTAACGTTTATAACAAAACACATGTAGGTAATTTTGGCCACACTTCAAAAAAATGGATTTTGAATCTAATGTCTCGAACGTTTATAGGAATACTTGGTTTTTCGTTATTGGTTATGAAGAATTTAATGTTGAAGATCATATAATTAAACGGCAAGCACTTATTTTGTGGCACCATTTTACGGAGTTTAAACTCTCCAACAATATTGAAAACTGTTTCACCGTGTAGCCCTTAGCTCAAAGAAGTGCAGAATCGCAATTTTATTTATACGCCGCACAAAAGAACGCTAAACATTACAAAATAATTTTACAATTAATTCCCCTTTGAAACGTATGGCATCTATTACATTCAATTCGAATATGTGAACGCAATTTTTCAATATGTGACATTAAGATATAATAAAAGTTGGTTTTTTGGCATTGCTTTTTCCAACTATAAAAAATTTGTTTCATTTTTCAATTTAGTTCTATTGTTCTCGAAAAATTTTGTTATTGCAGACTTCTAGATTTAAATTATAAAAAGCTATAGAAAAAGGCCCTCCTTTCATTTTTATTTGTTTTTCACTTCGTGTTTTTCACAGCCGCGTAGTTAGGGGTCCAGAACAGCACTACTTTCTGGCCCAGACCAAACGTCTAATATCTATTCTAATTTGAATACCCCTAGAGAGGGTTGTAAAGAAATAGGTAATCCACGATTTTGTGGTGGCCGCCAGATTGGTTTTAAAATGTCATAACATAGCTTACTGTATTCTACTCGTCACACTCTTTCATTTGATACCAATGTCAGGGGGCTGTACAGAGAAAGGCAATCCGCCATTTTGTGGTGGCCGCCATTTGGATTTAAAAAGACATCACATAGCTTACTGTATTCTACTCGTCACACTCTTTTATTTGATACCAATGTCAGGGGGCTGTAAAAAAAAAGCAATCCGCCATTTTGTGGGGGCCGTACTAAATGTTTATTTTATTAAAAACACTCCAAAAAATCGCTATAACTTCTGAAATAATTGTAGTAGTATAATGATCTTGGGCTTAATGGCCTTCCACCACTGTGCATGTCAGACGTTTAGTCTGTCATACTAGAAAAATTTAATATTCAGTTACAAGAAATGGCTTTTGACACCTACCCAAATAACACCCAGTTTTAATCACTTTTTCGTTAAAAACTATTTTTTACTGCAGCAAAAAAAACTGTATATAAAATCTAACAATTGTTATTAGTGTCAATTATTGTATACTCCAGTTCGTTTTGGTAGAAAAGTTGATCTAAAGTTTGAGATAACAGTAGCAAATTAAAAATTTCACAGAATACTATAACATTTATTCCACTTTTTCTAAATCATAAAATTACAATAAAATGTTAAATAATACCTCTATAAAAACTAATATTAAATTTTTGTAAGAGGTTTATTAATTTAATTAATTTAATTTAATTAATTTTGTTTGCTGTCAAATCTGGGGATTTCGATCGACTTTTCTAGCAAAACGAACTGGAGTATACAATAAATGACCAAATAAAAAGTTGTCAGATTTTTTATGAAGTTTTTTATGCTGCAATTAAAAAAATAGTTTTTGAAGATAAAGTCATAGAAAATGGGTGTTATTTGGATAGGTGGCAATTTTAGTCAGCTTTTTGCAACTGAACGTCAAAGTCTTTCTACTATCCTGCAAGTAAACCTCCGATAAACACAGTGGGAAAATACCTGATCCAATAAGCACAAGATCGTTATCGTACTACAATTATTTTAGAAGTTATAGCAATTGTTTGTAGTGTTTTTAAAAAAATAATCATTTAGTACAAAATATATTTTTGAAGAGGGGGGGAGACTTTAACCAAAATATATAGCTGGGAAAATTCCTGATCCAACAAGCCCAAGATCAGTATCCTAATACAAATATTTTAGAAGTTTTAGGGATTTTTGGAACGTCATTTTAAAAATATAATCATTTAGTACAAAATATATTTTTGAAAAATTGGGGGGTTTTAGACTTCAACCAAAATTTATAGCTGGGAAATCTCCTGATCCAATAAGCCCAAGATCATTATGCTACTACAATTATTTTAGAAGTTATAGCGATTTTTTGGAGTGTTTTTAAAAAAAATCATTTAGTACAATATATATTTTCGAAAAATGGGGTTGGGGGTTTAGACTACAACCAAAATTTATAGTCCAGATCATTATCCTACTACAATTTTTTTAGAAGTTATAGCGATTTGTTTGAAAGTGTTTTTAATAAAAATAATCATTTAGTACAAAATCTATTTTTGAAAAGTTTGGGGAGGGGGTTAGACTTCATCCAAAATATATAGTTTCTTCGGGAAAAATTCTTAAAATAACACGAATTTTAAGAATTTCGCTGAAATGGACCATGTTACATTCTTTGCGAACAATTTGATATTAAATTCTATGACTAAAATTTTAATTAGGCTAATGCCAAAGCGAATTTTTTGCGATTTGCGGTGAAACATGACCTCCTAGAGGAAAATGTTTCATACAAAAGTTGTAGATAATAAAAAGATTAAAACTTTTGTATATAACATATTTTGACATAACCTCAAATTTTCCAAGAAAATGGCGGAAAAACGATTTATCAGTTTTTAATTTTTTTCTCCCGTAAAAATAATTCAAATTACATAAAAATTTGTAAGAGTATACCTTGTGTTGCGTTAAATAAGCATGATTTTTTTTTTGTTTGGATAACGGATAGTTCCCTAGAAATTAACATTTTTCGAAAAAAATACCCTAATCTTGCATGGACAACTTTATTGATGTTTTTGTCGAATTTTGATGTTCAATAAGTGCTCATTTCACCATTGAAATGTTTAGTTTCAAATGGTCTATAAATTTTGATACTTTATTTTCATTAAACCGCTTAAAATTAAGAAAAACCGAACACCTGATTTTTCGAATCACGTACATATTTATCGATTTTTTCAATTTTATTCAATTTTTTTAATTTTTCTGTTAATGAGGGATTAAATTTTAATTAAAACTTATTTTGTTATTTCCTATTGCATACTACATCTGTGCATGGCTGGACTGAGAATGAATTTAGGACCGGGAAATTCAAAAATTTCGGCCCATTTCAATACATTTTGCTTTAACAATCAAGTAAAGTTCTTTTTTGCTTTCAAATTTTTTCTTTAAGCATAATTATGAGAACTATGTGTGAATGTGTAGGTGTGTTTGTGCGTACGTCCGTAGTAATTTTTTCCTGCACGAGAATAGGGCGAACCAAAAAAGATATCGTCTTCGTGGAGGTACCGATCGAAGCGTATTAGCTAAAGCATGATCTAAATTTTTTTGTTTTTTTGTTTAAACGACGTACCTGATTTTTGTACCCGCACGATATCGCGCAAACCAAAAATGATATCGGCTTCGTTGGGATGCCCATCGAAGCACATTAACGAAAACATGCTTTGGAAAAAATTTCATAACATTCGGCCAAGCCCTTTTTTGAAAAGAATTCCGGCAAAAGCCACAAGCACCAGCTAATAAACTCGATAGAATAAAACCGGTTCTAAATGAAATTAACTTTTCTGGATTCAGCTTCCGATAGCTTCCCCATAAAACATCACTTGCCAATAAAATCCGAGCATTCTTTAAAACCCGTGCAAAAATTACGTTACCCTTTTCCAACATCACTATTTTTTGCAAACCTTGATCACCACTTCTTGGACGGGGAATTGTTTTCTACGTCCTACATTTTCTGAAAAAGAAATTGGCCTTTTCGGTCAAGTCTCACGATCCCTTTATCGTTATTTTAACCTATTATCGTTATTTGAACTAGCTTCTATCAGGATTACTTAAGCACCAGTTTTGGTACTACCAACCCTACCAACTTAGTTATGAGTCGTCAAAGTCAAAATTTTGGTTTTTTTAACTACAATTTCAACTTTCACTATTTTTTTCTCCAAAAATTACGCAGTTAACCTATACCTTTTTTTTCCAAATTTAGAAAGCTTGGAATATTTCCTATGAATAATGTCCGTACAATTTTTATACTACGCATTTAAAAGTTCTTGTTTTTTAATTTTTTGTTTCTCCCAACCTCTTCGTCGTTTCGTTGACATTTTTAATTTTTTAGATTTTTTTAAATTCCACTGAATCCTTATTAAATAACAGTCTTCTTTTAAATTACCTTGTTTCTGTATACCGTGAACAAACACCGGCTAACATGATTGAGCAAACTGCTGAAGGGGAAGTCTGACAATTCAAAGTCTCCAAAATCGAGGGGAAAGCTTTACGCCAAAGCTCTTTTCGATACCTGGGGTCGAGTTGTTAGATCCGACAACAATCTAACAACTAGAATCGCGGGGTATGTCTCCGTCAGACTGGCTACCAAATGTACCTTCATCAACAGATGTGAGAACATAATTCGCGTTGCAGATCGCCATCAATACGATGCTGTAATGTCCTTTGCAGTTGTAAAATTTCGATCCCGAGTTCGGAGGACACTTTATGTTGACATGTTTGTAATCGATGCTACCGACGCAGTTCGGCATATTCCACATTACTTCAAATTCTTTTTTTGTTTTTTTCCAGTCAGAAAAATTTAATTCGCTCATATATACACCGGATAACGTTTTTTACAACACTTGGCAAACTTCTAAGATGATTTCGCGAACCGTCGATACACCCATTCTAGAACTCCAAGCTAAATAATTACGAGAAACTCCTTGTGACAAATATCTAAACAAGAAAAAGCTACATATTATAATTGTACTAGCTGGGACCCGGCGCGCCTTTGCTGCTCCCATAAGCCAATAGTAGTAATCAGGTGATATGAAGTTTAATATACAGTAGGAGAGTTTGAAAAAGGCAATTTTTTGGTATTTTAGATTCCAAATAACAATTATGTGAAACTACTATTAGGGATCTGACATTTTAATCGAGACAATAAAAACCATCCATTGACATGGAATTTTTCGAGATATGAATTTTCATACACAGATGAAGTGTCTCAATGAACCGCTTATTTTCTGTATTTTGGATAGCTGGGACCCGGTGCGCCTCGCTGTACCCAACGTTTAAACATTTAAAATCAATCCAAACCTTAAAAATTCAACTCTTCTTAACCATTAACGAAAAATCAACTATTCCTATAAAAGTTTGAGTCATTAGATTCAAAATACATTTATTTGAACTATGACCAAAATTGCCTGTGTTAAAACCATGAACGTTAAAAGGTTTAAAATTAATGCAAATAGCAGCATCCAGCACTCGAAATTCGAGGGCCATTTTCTATAGCTTTTTTTAATTTAAATCTAGAAGTCTGCAATAACAATATTTTTCGAGAACAATAGAACTAAATTGAAAAAAACGAATTTTTATTATCTCTTAATGTCACAAAAATTGCAAAATTGACTTCATATATTCGAATTAAATGTAACAGGTGCCATACGTTTCATGGGGGAATTAATTGTACAGTTATTTTCTAATGTTTAGCATTCTTTTGTGCCGTGTATAAATAAAATTGCGATTCTGCACTTATTTGAGCTCAGGGCTACACGGTGAAACAGTTTTCAATATTGTTGGAGAGTTTAGACTTTGTAAAATGGTGCCACAAAATAGTTGCTTGCCGTTTAATTATATGATCTTCAAAATTAAATTATTCATAACTATAACGAAAAACCAAGTATTCCTATAAACGTTCGAGACATTAGGTTCAAAATGCATTTTTTTGAAGTGTGACCAAAATTACCTATATGTGTTTTGTTAAAACTACGAATGTTAAAATATTTAAAATAAATCTGCAATTGCTTGGCCCGTGGGTTCTCATCTGAAATGTCACTGACTCAGGTTTTATTTGTTTGCCCAGATGGCAGCCTCTTCCCGTATTGCAGAATCCTAGACTTATACCTAAAAATTCAGAGGTGATGGGCTGCTTTCCTTCTTATCCATTATACATAAATCATCCCACATTTCCGTTTCTCCTTACCATCTTTCAAAAAAAACTTGTTGATCAATTCTGAACCGATTAGAGGGCTTCAGGATACACTATATTCAATGTTTCTCCATTTGTAGCTAGAATGTCAAGATTTTCCGATTGTCCAACTTTTGAACATCCTACATACAGCTAGCCGGGAAATGACACTTATTAGGCAAAATTCTTCCGCCATATTGGCCCGACAATTTTGAATAAGTTTTGATCATAAATTCGTTATTTACTACCTTAAAAACTCCCATATATGTACCGATTTTAATTGGAATCGGAATAGAATTCGAACACCCGCCGGCCATATTGGTTGCGGCTATTTTGAATTTAAATTTTGATCATAAAGTCGTTATTTCTTCTTCTTTAACGGCTCTACAATCGGGATCCGGTCCTGGCCTCTCGCAACTGTTCTCTGGACCGGTCCCGATTCTGAGCCGATGTCATCCAGTTTGGCATCCCTATGCTCTGAGCACCCTGGTCTACGCCATCCTTCCAGCGGAAGTTGGGACACCTCGCTGTCGCCTCCATAAGTCTTACCACCGTCAGTCGTCGTTATTTGCTATCTTCAAAAACCTCAGATACAGATTTTCATTGGAATCGGAACACAATTTGCAAATTCGTCGGCCATTTTGAATTTATAAATTTTGACCACAAATTCGTTATTTGTGACCTTAAAAACCCCTAGATACCCACTTTCATTGGAACCGGAATAAAATTGGCAAATTCAATCATATTTCTGCTGTAATTTTGAATTTCGGTCATATTTCGGAGGCCATTTTGAATTTCGAAAATCGGGCTTCGAGGTTCATCATAGGAGACCTCCACGAACCTTCATGCAAAAATTCAAAGCTCTGCGATGATTATGTAAAATTTCAAGTATGTAAAAGTTATAGTTGAAAAACTGTTATTTTAGATCTTTTACGGCCACCCTCAGGAGTCGATTATTCCAAAACCCTTTCTTAGAGGATCTCTACTTAACAAAGGAAACATGCACGCCAAATTTTAAGTCTGTAGGTGTAATATTTCTGGAGATATGGTGATGACCAAGTGAAAAACTGTTATTTTATATATTTTGCGGCCCCGAAACCTTCCTTAGGAGTCGATTTTTGCAAAACCCTTTCTTAGTGGATCTCTACTTAACGAATGAAACATGCATGCCAAATTTCAAGTCTGTAGGTCTAACAGTTCCGGAGATATGGTGATGACCAAGTGAGTGAGTGTTTTTCTCCTATATACACTCCCGTGAAAAACGATAGGGACAAGTAAATATTTACTGTTTTTTATAAATTGACAGTGAAAAGAAGGAACTTTAAGGAAATTATTCAGAAAAATGGGAACAAAACTCACTATTAGTACCCAAGTCAAAAGGTGGGTTGCTATTTTATTTCACAAAATCTCTCAAATAAAAAAAAATATTTTCGTCCCTATAATTATTCACAGGTTCTACAACACAATTCTTCAATAATTTTCTTTACCGTTAGTTACAACAGATAACTTAACAGGTAACTTCTAATTTATTGGTAAAATACTTTCAATAAAAGGCATTAAAAATAAACAAAAACGTTCCTTCTTTTCACTGTCAATTTATAAAACAACAAGTAAATATTTACTTGTCCCTATCGTTTTTTGCAGGAGTGTATATAGATAGATAATAAAAAATTAAATTTTTATCTTACATTAAAGTTAAAACGAGCCTACAATCAGGAATGAATGCAGGTTCTACCAAACTTATGAGTAATTTATATTGAGATGGATTCATTCGAGTTAATTTCTTAAAGTTGATGGGATTCAACTTGTTTCAGGAGGCATAACACTCCAGCAAGTTGTTTCTCATTGCCCCGACGCCAGAGTCGCGATAGAAATGGTTGGGATTATTAGGTGGTTGTGACAGTTCCTTCCTACTTCTCTCTTCCCCTTTACTATCTATCGACTAGAGCTTGCTGTTCGACATTGCACTACGAAGAAAATAGATTGTCGACAGTACAAAGGGCTTTCCCTGAGCTCTAGTCTTCCACATAAAAAAAAAAAAAAAAAAAAGAGCTCTTCGTCATTCTCTTTTATAAATAAAAAAGTTTTTTCAAAGAAACCCAAATGGCTTCTTCCTTGGTATAGCGGTCTAACCCACCATCTCCTCCTCTTATTCCCTTTTTTCAATAAAAGTTGCGTTAAATAGCAGAATTTAATTGATTCTATTAGAAAATTTAACCTCTCTTCACTGTCCATTCTTTTAAATTTACAAACTCACAAAATCAAACACAAATATTTTTAAGCTCTCAAAACCAAACACAAATATTTTTAAGAAAACCACCACTTCATGCAAAAATGCCAGCTTGAATGCTGCACAAAATTCACATGAATTCCTTGGCTACACAGCGCCAAGAGTTCAAAATTTGAGCGCCAGCGCGAGCTACAGGCGCCAGCGCCAGCTACACATTGTGTGCATACAATTTGAAAAGCCTTAATTGAATTTTTGTCGGCTGCATGCTACAGCGCCAGTGCCAGGCTACAGCGCTCATTCTGTTCCAGCCTAGGCTGAGGTACATTAGGTGCGTTTCATTTTCCTTGGAGTACGTACTCCGGAGTAGTTGGGCGCACATCGGCGTAATTGCACTACCCCAGCCCAAATTGTGGTGTAGCAGTAATTAAACGTAAATATCAATGAAGTCGCTTTAAATTTATTCAAAAAAATAAAAAAAAACTGTTTAGACAATAAATGGAGCGTTTCATTTTCATTGGAGTATTACGCCGGCGTAGTTGGGCGCACATCAGCGTAGATGCTGCTACACCAGCCCATTATGTGGGGTAGCAGCATCTATGAAACGCTCCATTTATTGTCTAAACAGTTTCTTTTTATTTTTTTGAACAAAATTTAAAGCGACTTCATTGATATTTACGTTTAATTACTGCTACACCACAATTTGGGCTGGGGTAGTGCAATTACGCCGATGTGCGCCCAACTACTCCGGAGTACGTACTCCAAGGAAAATGAAACGCACCTATTAATGCGAGACTGCGATGCGAGAACCAGACGTAAAGTCGAAGTTTCTTGCTCTGCGTCGATTTATATAGCCCCTTGAATACGCAAGTCGGGATGACAATTTTCGATTGCGGAAAAAATGGCGATCTAGCCACTGGAAGTTTTTTTTAAATGTCGACGATGGTTCCAGTATTTTCAATTTCTTCCGTTTGCAATCAGCTGATTGCTGTTGACAGTTCGTGTATGAGGTTTGTCATGGTTTACAAGTTATAATTTGTTATTAATGAATTTTAGTGTTTTTTATGTTTATTTTCGTTTTAGATTCCCTCTTTTCTGGTGGATCTTTTGCTTATTCTAGTTTTTAAATTATTGTTTAGTTTTATTTATTTTTATGTTTTAACTGACGTTTTACCTTAATGTGCTCATTTTTAGAGTAGAAAAATGATTTTATACCTATAGCCCAGTCGTCAGAGACAAATTTAGACCCAAAGCTCGCACAAAATGTGATCTCGCTAAAAATTAGGACTAAAGGCCCCTATCCACTATCAGTTTTGCGTGTCATGCTACAATGTCATGCAAGAAGGTTATTCTCCCATCCTCCATGATCTTCCATCCGGCAAGCCCATCCACTATCCCACATGCATGTCAGTCAGCCGTGAATGTCATGCATGCTTTATAGTGGATAGGGCCCTTTAGGTACTTTTTTGGATGTAGAAAACGATAAAAAAATCTTTGCTGCGCTAAAGTGTATGCTAAGTTCACAATATCGAAAACAAATTCGAAAATTTGGTTCTTGCGTTATATATCGAAAAATAAAAAAAAATTTTCGAAAAACTGATAGCGCCACGTGTGAGAGCGGAAATTTTACTAAAATATATGTTATAACATATTTTAAAAAAATTGTTTTATTATTATAAAAAATTATTAAAAATAAGAAGCAAATTCGAAAGATCTAAGCGCGCCAAAAAGCTGAATTTAAATATTCTAGCGAGGTGTTCGGGGAAAAACTAAAGTATTTTTGCCTAAAATGTGCGCAAAAATAAAAATAAAAAATGCATTTTAAAGAGGAGACTCTAAGGTTTCTAAGGAAGCCATTAGTATTGTTTTTCTGTCTTTTCTCTTATATAAAATTTGACCGGAAGTTATAATTTGTAAAATTCTCACTGATGCTTATAAAATTGACGATATATATTAATAGAGGCGCAGGAAAAAAAATCCTTGTGCATTTATCATCATTAGACATTTACTTTTGATGTAAAAATAATTGAAATAATAAATATTGTCTGTGTTTAACAAAATTTATGTTTTAAAATATTAATTTTTTCTTACAGCATTCATTCGACGCCATTTTTATTTTCAAAAACAGCCGGCGCCAGACGAGAGAAGTGAAAGACTGACGGCGGCCAGAGCGCGTCTTTCTTCTGGACGAAGAAGCGAAAAATACACAAGGAACTTCTAACTTGGTAGCAATTAGTTTGGCTTTTTCAATAACTTCCTGAAATTTTGCTCTGATCGTAAATCTATCAAAAAACCTTTTGTTGAAATTAAAAATGTCAACTGCAGCAGACATTCGGGCTTTGTAAGTATATATTGGTTGTATTTATTTTTCTAAAATATCACACTAGATTACTATGGAACAAATTAAATTTAACTCAGTAATTTTATTTCGTAATTCTAAATAGAGAGACATTAATTTTTAACATATAATAGTATGTTATAAATACTTACTTGTGTGTGTTGTCTCTTAAAGGATATTACTGCTGCTGCTGCTGGATCTCTCTTTTCAGGTCTCAGGTGGTATTGGCAGTTTCACGTCTTAAACTTAGGATCAACCCCATGACCAGAAGCGGAGTGGGCCACAGGCGATCGAGAAAATGGAAAATATTTCGGAGAAAAGAAATTTAATAAATATAATTAAGAATTAAATAAATAGAACTCACCTGTAAATTGAGTCCGGACCGATCCTAATCTCTTCAACCAAGCACACATTAAATACATAAAATATACTACAACTTCATACTACTATATAATAACACTACAAGGCAAATTAATCACCAAGGAGTTCTCTAGGGCATTATAAATGGGAGAAATGGGTTAGCCCTGGAAAATCCGACAAGCATATCCAGACCTGTTGATCTCTGGTTTCTTCGCCGTTTGCGAGATTATGCTTGCACGTAGAATTTTCCCAGGAGTAGCACCCGGCCGCCAAAAATCCGAGGTTCAAGATTTATATAAAATATTATGGGGAATATTTCAAATGTTTACCGATTATAACCGACATACCGATTCCAAACGACATCATGGGAACGGTCGGAAACAGTATAGTAAACAGTGGGAACCTTTGGAAATAGGGGCCATTTCCCGATAAAAACACGGGCCCTTGTGTGGTAGAGCGCCTTTTTCCAGTATCGAGTCCGTGAGAGTGTTACATAGTGAAGTAGAGTGAAGTAGTGTCAACGGGATTAAGTTTTAAAAACCGCGAAGGAAACGGTAGTAACGGCAGGAAGAAAATTTTCCTAGAAAGAAGGCTAGGATCGGGACAAGGCTCAGGTAGGAATCCTAAGATTTAAGTGGAATAATAAAATTTCTTGAAACTAAAATAATAATATTTGTCGTGAAAATAAATTGTAGAACTTCTTTCCCTTAAGTTCTTTGTTTTTTTTCTTTTAATCGGTTCGTAGACCGTTAAAACTACGTGGCGCCCAAACATAAAATTATATTTAACCCACACCCAACGCTGAGCACCGCCGAGATTTGCGTGGAATCTTGCACGTAATAGGTGAACCGGCTAGCGACATACGATTAGGTTTCCCCGGTACGGCTAACCGTCTCCGGCTTTGTTTGTCTCCGGTTTGTTCTGAACCCGATCCGGTTTTAAGCTTCACGTACATATGTCGCAGCTAACCTAATTGCTTGAGTTCCATTTTGGCACGAAAAAAACCGTCCGGGAAAAACTTAATTGTATGTCGCTAGCTTATCACGGGTGAACCGTGGCACGGCTGAACAACCGTGGCACGGTTCACCCGTGATACGGTTCACCCGTGCCATGGTTCAGCCGTGCCACGGTTCAGGCGTGCCACGGTTCACCCGTGCTACGGTGCACCCGTGCCACGGTTCACCCGTGCCACGGTTCACCCGTGTCACCCGTATATAGTGCGAATAGACACTTCCTTTTCGTAATTCACCCCTATTATCAAACGATGCTTCAATGAAGTCTGAGTTGAAGAGGTAGTTAATGGAAAATTGTATGTTCTATTTATGTTTGCCCGGTACCATTAATTCGAGGCACAGAAAAATATTTTAATTTTCGTTTAACATACATAAAAACAATAAACAAATTAATTCTAATAAAATATAAATATAAATAATATTATTTAAAAATGTATTACCTAAAATTAGTAATTTAATAATTATTATTAAATCTAAAATATTACTTTTATCACTCAAAATTTGAAATCTAATTAAAATATTTCACTCAATTTACCTTTCATAAATTCTTCCAGAGGAAGTACGCACAAAACTTAAAACTGCACCATAAATAACTCGTATAACATAAAAAACGTCTACATTTAGACAGCAAGGGAACAAACAAAAAATCGCAAGATATTTTGTTCCCATTTCGTTTATTTACCTCTTTGAACAAATCTCGGAACAAAATTTAAAAGTGCACCAACAGCGCCCTAAGTTTATATCAATCCCAGAGTAAACAGCAATACACAATACAGAGCCATCGGAACATTCTGTTTCGTTGTGTGAGTTCATATGGTGCATTTTACAAAATGTTTAAAAAGTGCTCCAGCATAGTGAAAATGAAATTTTTTTGTGTTTCGTCTCGCTCATTCCACTGCTTAATTCTGTATTTACATCTCATGTTTAAATTTGAGAACATCAGTTGAATGAGGGATTTTTCTCTCCCTTGGTGTATTTTTCTCCTGAATTTTTACTTCTGCTGATTCTCTTCACTTTTTGAGTAAAATCTTTTCGGGTAAATACTGGACAGAAATTATATGAAAATCTCGAAGCAAAAGTCTCGAGAGGAAGTAGAAAATATAAATATATATATAATATATGAAATAGCGCCCCCGTTCAATGGCGCCCGGTGCAAGTGCAATTCGCACCTATGAAAGCGCCGTCCCTGTATACAACAATTCCATATCCAGAGTTATACACAATGAAACATTATCGGAGAACTTTGAGGTTAACTGAAGAGTACGACAAGGATGTTTACTTTCGCCATTACTATTTCTTATAGTAATTAACGACATCCTTGTCAGCGCTCTTAGATAGTAGAATCGGTGGCATACAATGGGGATTGCTAGATCGCCTTAAGGATCTCGACTACGCGGATGATATCTGGCCCACAGACACTAGAACCTTAAAAACATGTTAAACAATTTGGCAACAGAAAGTAGTTCGGCAAGCTTAAGGTTAAATTCGACTAAAACCAAAGAAACAGCACCCTTGAACGGACAGCGCTGAACAACCGTGACGTGGAATTGGTACATGAACTCTGTTACCTCGGTAGCATTATTACCGAAAATGGGGGTGCAGAAGAAGAAGTTGCAGAATAAATAAAGCAGGAAGCGCATATGCATGCATGCATGCCTGTTTCGAATATGAACATCGACGGAGATCTCAATTAGCACCAAATTGCGGCAGTTCAACTCCAACTTTAAGGCAGTTCTTTTGTATGGTTGCGAAACATGGAACGTCACCCAATTCATTACAGGGCGCCTACAAGTTTTCATCAACAGATGCCTACCTCGTATCCTAAAAATCCGCTGGCAAGATAGAATTTTAATTGAAGAGCTTTGTCGCCGTGCCGGCCAAGAAAGAATAGACGGTCAAATCAGGCAAAGGAAATAGAATTGGATTGGCCACATATTGCGAATCGAAAACGAGAATCTAGTCAAACAGGCCGCAAAGAACCTGTCGAGTCGGAAAACCCAGAACAACGTAGAGGAGAACCCTATTAGTAGAGGCCGTAACAACTGGAAGATACTGGGCAGAGCTGAGAGCTGTCGCGCAAAACAGAGTCCGCTGAAGGGCAACTGTTTCTGCCCTATGCCCCATGAGGGATTGAAGGAGCGTAAGTAAATAAACAACATTCAATAACTCAGTTGGCAAACAGTCCAAATATCTCTGGTGTTCCAAAAATACTGCAAAAGATATTGACAAATCCATAAATACATACCCGAAGGGAAAAAGCAAATTGTTGACCTAATTTACTTGGAAAAATAAAGACATTTCAGCGAAAGTCAAAAGCATCGCCATGAATTTTATATTTTTAATAGACACTAAGAAGGAACACGACAAATACTTTTTGCCAGGTTCTCCCAAAAATTTCACCAAGTTTCGGTTTTGTTCAACTGTCTATTTGTTAACAGGAGCCAAAAGTCCCTGGTCTTTGCAACTGGCACACTTCCAGCAAGTACTTTGCTGGACCAGCTGTAAAGACATTTCATTTATGGATGATTTTCCGAAGAATTTGGACGGACTTTTCGATCTCTTTGAAAACGAATGTGACTAGAATCCCAAGGACCGCCGACCCTTTTTCATGGCAATTTATTCTACATTTTGCTGCTTGCAACTGAGTATATCATTCCCGCCCGGACAATAGTCGAACGGGTTTAGTTCGGTGCTATTAACCCACTGCAATGGCCAGTCTCAGACGTGCCGGGTGCATGTTCCAGATCACATCATAGGGGAAATCAAAAATCTTCTCTTTGCCCATCCATCTGGACGTCCTGACATAGTAGATAGAAATGCATGAATACCAAGCAGCCAGGCCCATCTCCAGTCCAGAGCCGTCGTTATGCACATCTCTGGTGCCCCTAAAATGCCCTCTACCGGGTGAAATGAGTTTTTAAAGAGTCAGCAGCACACGTACCGACATCACTCCATTTGCATATTTTATTCGATTTATTCCCTGGCCTTTTTGCACCAGGAAACCTCGGCACGGAACCACCACCAGACTCGGGCAATCTCTCCGCCGCAAGTTTGGTGTTTCCGTGGCGCACTTCGCCCCATTGGCCATTCCTCCGCCCCTTGCAGGAATATTTAAGTCGGGGGTGGTCTTTACGCTGCATGATAATTATTATAATTTTAGGCTGCAGTTTTTCTTGTAATTGCTTTAAAAACTTTCAAAATTGCTGTTGTTCGCCATTTGTGTTAAACTTTTGGCTATTGGCAACCTCGTAATAACACCCGCGAGTTGCTATGTGGGGCTTGGCGCCAGTTGGAGTTTTTATGCCACTGTGTAAGCAGAGGCAAATTACTTTTAATTGCCGCTGTGCTAACATGGTATGAAATGTAATGGTCCTTGTCCGTAATGAAACAAATAAGTTATAAGGAAATGGTTTGTCACTGGTGGGTTTTTTGAAAATATTTTGGGTTAGGGGAGTCTCTAGGAATTCGACACTAATTAGCATAAGGGAAATATTTGCTGAGAAAATTACATCGTAAGGAAGTTGGGTATTTTAGCTAAATGCTACACGATCATCAATGGTGTATTAAGCGACAGAATTAACTAAGACCACGTTGCTTTAATTTCATGGATTAAATGCGAAATTGCTCTGGGACTAATATTAAACTATTAAAAGATACTTCCAACGCAACATCGCGTATAATCAAGAAAAATGCAATATTTTAGTGCAGGAGTCATATAGTTGATAAAAACTGTGTAGTAATTGCTTTGAGCTGCTGGTTTATGAGTAAAATATGAGTCATTTAATACGTCCTAAAAAATTAAGGAGATGGCGTTCGTGGTATGGTTTTAGCACAGACTTAACTATCTGTAATACAGATGTTCCGCTTCATACAAAATTTTTGGCACCAGCAAATTGCTGGGTAGGATTTGTTTCGATTCCTAAGGCGAAGCTTTAGAATACACATTCCACAAAGCTCTCCGCGCATTTCCCCAAGTTCTCTGTTGATAGACAAAGGAAGAGAGGAAGGGCATGGTGGCTACGGAGCTTCATTCCACACGGACGAAATGTATTTTTTCGCCTGCTCCACCCCTCACTCACTTTGCCTTACCAGCCAGGCAGCAGACAACATCATTTTTTTTGAATAGCCAAGTGCTCACGCGCAGGATGGATTGTTTTGTTAATTGCCATTGTGGCAAGTCATGATTTTGTTTTTTTGTTGTTTTAGGCATTCAATGATATTTCTCCGATGAAATGGAATATTCTTTCATTTCGCTACATTTCGGATTTCCCGGCCTAAGATTTCAGGTGCGTGGGACATAATCTATTTGAATTGTATTTGATTAGCCAAGGCCTCAGGCGCAGGGCACCGCCGACCGGATGGATTTTTTAATTTCCAATTTTTTAATATGGTTATTTGAAATGGTGAATTGTCGCAGGTCATGATTTTGCTTTTTTGTTGCATGCGGGCATATTATTTTTCCGATGAAATGGAATATTCTTTTTAGATTACTTTTCGTATTTAAGGCATTATGCTACATTTTGTTTCCGGCCGTAGATTTCAGGTATAATTTATACTTCGGAATCGAATAAAAAAAATGTTTTACAAATTAAATTTATGCCTTTATTTCTTGAGTTTATAAAATTGACCAACTCTAACTTAATTCTATATAGGGAGACAAATAATCAAATAAACAGCAACACGGGAGATAGTAAGCGAGTATTATCAGGAAAAACTTCTTATAGCGAAATCCTGAAAAAATCCCCAAGAAAGGCAATGCAAGAGTCACAAAAAACTCACAAAGACAATAACAAGAGACAGGAGTATCGAAAAAACCAGCAAACAGTCTATTCAAAGCCTAGTGGAACACTTTAAAACCGAGTCCAAAAAGGTCCTAGGAAATATGACTGAGGAAAATGAGGAACTAAAAAAGTTATCGCAATGTTCGGACAATATATTGGAAGAACTGCTGGAAAAATGGTTACAAGTAAATTTGGGCAAAGGAAAAAAATCTGATATAACAGAAACAAAATGTTGAAAATCCTACAAGTAAACATACAAAGCCTCAGTAAAAATATTGACGAGCTGGAGTTTTTTCTAAACCAGAACAATGTAGAAATTCTCCTGATAGCTGAAACATGGCTGTTGCCCACGGACCATATAAAGCTACAAAATTACAATCTGATAAGAAATTATAGACTCGATGGCTTTGGAGGAACGGCCATTGCAATTAAAAAAAAATTTTCTTCAAAGAAATAAAAATAAGCAGTGCCTTAAATGCCTGCGCGGTTTCCACAGTTAACTTAAAAAAGAACTTAACAATTTTCTCCATTTATGCTAGGGGTAATTCCAGTAATAAAGAATTCACAAAGGAAATCTTAAAGGTGGGTAGGTGTGCTGCAAATTTTCAGAGGGCGATAGTTGCGGGGGATTTTAATGCAAGATGTATAGACTGGGGAGATGTCGTATCGAATCGCAGAGGGATCATTGTGAGGGACGTTATGTCTAGTCTAGGTTTTTCCTGTCAAAATAATGGCAACCCAACCTGTATATCCAGGAAAATAAATCCTACCAAATCGGTAATTGATCTTTTTTACACCAATTTCCATGATTCAAATATAACTTGCAAAAACAAACACGTCTCCTTCGGTGGCAGCCCACACATTCCCTTGATCTTTGAGATCTCGCAAAAATGCCAAGAGGAAAAAGGAAAAAAAATGAGTTAAAAAAACTTTTAAAAGAAATAACTTTTATATAAATAAAATGCACTAAAAAGTACAAAATAATTGTTTCTTTCTCAGTGATATACACACGAAAAGTTTCATTGCGAAATAAGAAATGCTAGAACTCAGACTAAATCTTAAACTTGAATGTATTAACAATATTTTAAAATTATAGTATCTCGTTTGACTTTAAATGTTTGAACTCTTATCAATGTATTGTGTAAATTTACAGCTTTTCAAGTGCATTAATAAAAGTTTGGGCATGAGCTGCAGTTAGACAATTGTGATTATAGTTATGGATGCCCAAACTTTTATTAATGCACTTGAAAAGCTGTAAATTTACACAATACATTGATAAGAGTTCAAACATTTAAAGTCAAACGAGATACTATAATTTTAAAATATTGTTAATACATTCAAGTTTAAGATTTAGTCTGAGTTCTAGCATTTCTTATTTCGCAATGAAACTTTTCGTGTGTATATCACTGAGAAAGAAACAATTATTTTGTACTTTTTAGTGCATTTTATTTATATAAAAGTTATTTCTTTTAAAAGTTTTTTTAACTCATTTTTTTATTTTTTACTTTTTAGTGACAACTACATTTTATTTTGTACATTTTAGTCACAACTATAAATAACAAGAAATTTTTTAATTGATCCATATTAAAAAGCAGCAGGTAATTTTCTCATGCGCTCCATTTCTTCAAGAGCATCAGTATTGCATGGTTTTTTGCCTGTTAATTGTACCGGATTTATATTTTCAATTTTTAGTCCGTCTAAAGATCTAAATCTACTCAGCATTACATATGCTTGACCTTTAGCAAAGACTCCTAAATCTAATGTGCCACCTTGCATTTTATGAGATGTGGTAGCATAACATAACACAATTGGCAACATGCGACGTTCTGCTCTGCAAAAACTTCCTAATGCAGGAAATTCTTTTGTTATCGGTTTAATTAAATGATTCCCGATCCCTCCTTCAAACTCAATTTTAACTGAAGAGATTTCTCTTGCATCAAGTTGCGCTCTTCTAAAATATGGCCAATTTATTTCCTTTATATTGCCGATAGCTCCATTCACTAAACCTTTTGACACGTCAACATTAGAACGAAGCATGACTTTAGCACCACCAAAAATTGTAATTTCCTTTTCAAGGGCAGCAGTCTTATTAATATCTTTGGGAATCATTTTATTTAATTTGTCTGGTGCAATTGTCTCACGCGAATCACTAATACGATCTTGTGCTTGAACTGTAATCATTTTAACACCTTTAGCTTTAAAATGTTCAACTACACCTGTATTATGCGCTTCAAATTTTGCTCTAGTTGCATAAATTCTTAAAGCATTTTCTTTCGAAAATTTTCCCGTGAAGTCATCAGTGACATGTTCGCAGGAAATCTTCCTTCCAAGCTAAGCCATTTCCCGAACAAAATCACCTTTTGCCCTAACTAAAACTCAAAAGACAAATTTTTGAACAGAACCACAATTTGCTCTAACTAAAACCCCAAAAGTGCTTTAGCTTTAAAATGTTCAACTACACCTGTATTATGCGCTTCAACTTTTGCTCTAGTTGCATAAATTCTTAAAGCATTTTCTTTCGAAAATTTTCCCGTGAAGTCATCAGTGACATGTTCGCAGGAAATCTTCCTTCCAAGCTAAGCCATTTCCCGAACAAAATCACCTTTTGCCCTAACTAAAACTCAAAAGACAAATTTTTGAACAGAACCACAATTTGCTCTAACTAAAACCCCAAAAGTGCTTTAGCTTTAAAATGTTCAACTACACCTGTATTATTCTTAAAGCATTTTCTTTCGAAAATTTTCCCGTGAAGTCATCAGTGATATATTCGAAGAGAATCTTCATATGCTCTGGTAGTAATTCTCCAATTTTTAGTGCATTGAGAATATCAACAAACATGTTGTCTCCTTGTTGTCGCATATTAGTCATTAACTCACAAAGTGAGAAGCATCGCCATAAATTAATTGCAGGCTGCATATAATTTGACTGCTTAAAGACTTGATGGCCTTTGATAGAGCTCACTATGAAAAACACTGTAATATAAGTAAATTTCAGTTGCGACAGTTGTAGTAAACAACTATCGGATAAATTCATTCACGTTTACTAGCCTACTAATTTCACAGTGACGTCACAGACGACCCGCACGTTCAAATTTAGTCAAAGGTCTGTAAGTTGAGTAAAAGTTATTAAAAAGATACATTGCAAACAGCAAGGTCGTCGAATCTCTTGGTAAGTTGGAAATAGATAATGGAGAGGCTGCTACAATTCTCAACAAAATTTCTGAGGTAATAAACCAGGCTACCTTTTATGTTAGGAACAAAACTTTTAACTATATCCCCAAAATTTGGTGGAATAAAAAGCTAAATAGCCTTTTTAAACAAAAGTCAAATTATCTTGCTAAATTTAACAATCATGGAAAAATTGACGATCTAATAAATCACAATAAGCTAAATGCTCTTTTTATAAAAGAAAAAAAGGAAGCCAAAAGGAAATCCTGGACTAAATTCATAAACGATCTTTGTCATAAGACTGATGCCAAAAATTTTTGGAATGTGATCTCCTGTATGAAGGGAAGAAAGACTAAAAATAACTTTACAGCTCATTCTGTCTCCCCTTCGGACTACGTTGACCTACTTTGTAGCAAAGTAACTGCTCCATCTCACATACCTAACCTAATGCCTATTAACGCGTTAAACCCAATTAATTGGACTGTTGATAATCTAAATGAGGTATTAGCGGCAAAAAAATCTAGATCATCCCCTGGCTCAGACCAAATCACTTTTGAAATGATTCGAAAACTTTCAGCCAGCGGGAAGACTGCCTTGATGGAATTCTTAAAATACACCTTCAACTCTGGAAAAATACCTGAAAGCTGGCTTAAAATAAAGATTGCCCCAATTTTAAAACCTGGAAAGGATCCTTGCATCATCTCCAGTTACAGACCAATCTCTTTAATATCAGTTCCTATAAAAATAATAAACATCTTCATTAAATCATACATCAACAATATCATAGAAGCAAATAATATCTTACCAAAATCAAGTTTCGCTTATAGAAAAGGCCGTTCGGCAACAACATGTCTATCTATGATACAACAAACAGTTACAAACTATAGGAAACTACATAAACATGTGGCTATGGTGGTCCTAGATCTTGACAGTGCCTACGACAGAGTCGACCTTGGCATCCTATATACCTCGTTATTGGAATATGGGATACCCCTCATATTCATAAACTGGATTTGCAATTTCTTTTCCAGGAGAATAATTTGTCTGGGAGATGTATCCAAGGAGGTACTTGGTGGAATCCCTCAAGGAAGCCCACTCAGTCCCATTCTTTTCAATATCTACAGCGCCAAACTACATGAAGTGGAAATTTGGGGAATCAAACTATTTCAGTTTGCTGATGATTTTTGTATGGTTGCTGCAGGTGAGAGTATGGTGGAGATTGAATCAAAACTTCAACTTGCGTTAGATGATTTAAATAACATAGCTTCAAACAGGAAGATCTCCATAAATTCTGAGAAATCCAAAACTATTGTCCTGGGTAGGAGAAAGCCTATATCTCTCTATCTTAATGGGGCAAATCTTGCTAGTGCTACTAATGTTAAATTTGTGGGGTGGACCTTCTCGAGCAACTTAAAAAGCAAACTACAACTTAATGAGGCGATAAATACTCTAAACTCTAATCAAAGAATAATTACCATTCTCAGCAAGAAGAAGTTCGGAGCTTCTCAGAAAATAAAAAAATTCTCTTCTAAAAAAAGTTCTAGTCCGTTTTCTTTGAAAATGTTGAAAGTGGCACAAATAGAATCTATATGAAGAGGGGAGAACCATAGTGATCCAAGCGACATTTGCATCTTTTTGAGATAATGATGCAAACGCGTTTGTGCATATTGTTAAAAATTGGATGATTTGTTATGGATATATTTGCAATGAAGTGATGCCTAGAGTTGTAGAATAAATAAGAAAAAATGTTTTATTCAAATATTTATATTGAAAAGTAAAGAAAATAGGGTTTTGGTAAAAAAAAAATCACTTGGATCAGTTTAGCACAACAATTTCAACAAAACATATTAAAGTGAAATCACACACATCAACTAAATTATAATTAAAATATTGAAATCAAATTTAATCATCTCCATATTCGGCAGGTAGCGTTTCCTCATTCCTGTTCACCTCTTCGCCCCTTCCTCTTCTGGGAACATGTGGAAGCGATAGATAAAAAGGATGATCTACAGGTGGCACAAATTTTAAATTTTGTTTAATGTCTTGCATTTTCTGATAAGATATGGGCTTTGATGCTGCAACTTGTTCAGGAACGAAATTTCTTAAATTTTCCAAAAATGTCTCCAAGTCCACGCCATTTGGTTTTAAGTCAATCACCTTATAACTTTCGGCATAGTCGTCATTGTAATGCATCAGGCTTGACCCTGTACTGAATTTTATTTTGCGCATAGTGGATATTTTAGCGCCATGTTTTAAAACAGTATGATAGTCTTTAAAGTGGACTGATAAACTTTCAAAGTCGAGAAACTTACCAGCCATGTCGCGAACTGTGAAAGGTTTTTGTTTTCGACAGTTGCGTACCAGATCCATCCAGGCTTGTGGTGTATATATGGCAGTCCTCTTCTTTTGTTCTCGACTTATGAATGAGAAATCACTATCATTGGGCAAGTACGTATGGCCGCTCACTAGGAAGTGCATAACAATAGTTTTGGGATGGGGGACTGGTTGACCAGAAACATGAGAAAATGCAACACGTTCCAATTTCTATTTTGACCAGAGCAGCAGTCACTAAAAAAGCAAATGGTTGCAATGGTCTCCGGCAGAGAGTGTTCTGCGTAGTAATAGAGAGAGGATATTATTTCTTGGGAACCCCTTGCCCCACAGTGCTCTGGCCACATACTCATAACAATTTTTTCTCCATCTTTTAAATAGCAATGGATGCCAAAATTAAGTATTTGAAGTTGCCTAAGGTAATATACCTCACCCGTATTTAAATATGGAAGGGGAAGTGTGCGCTCCAAGTCGAAGGTTATTACTGTTAAGGATTCATCATCCTTAACTCTAGCTTTATAAGCATTAAGTATATCTCGCACCTTATTTGCTAATTTGAGATGTTCGTCTTTTTGGGTTCTCAGGCTCAGGCACTTTTCTAAGTTTTCTTCCGCCTTTATGGCTACTTCTAACATGTCACAAGTTTTACATGTGTCTAACTTCGGCACGTAAAAGTGCAGATTGAATTCTGTAGTAAATACTTTTTTATAAATATTCTTTTTTAAAATAGGCTTTTCCTCTAATAGGCATTTTTCTTTGAAAAGTTCATACATTTTATTCATGCATAGTTCCGGTGACAAGTACTGACGCGTAGAATTACTTTCGCCGTAATGGCTTTTATACTTTGGAAAGGTGTTAATGTGGTCTCTGATCCATGTTAATTTCTCTTCAGAGATCTTGTTTGGAGGTGTTTTTCGTCCTCTCTGGTCAGGTTCTGGTATTGCCGAAGCAAGAACTTTCTTGCCAAGTGCATAATCAATTCTTTTGTTACTAATCTGGACCTATGAGGAATTTAAAAAAAAAACTTTCGTAACATCTAAAGATGCATTATTGGAATCACTAAGAACAGAGTGGAGCCAAATAAATTACCAAGAATGTTATAAGTTCGTAGGATCGCTGCTCTTATAAAAGCCAAACGTGGCTCCACTAAATACAAGTTTCAAATATATAATATACATAATCCAAACATCTTTGTTTTTTTCATATATCCTGATTTCTGGAAGTGTTGCCAACTTATTATTATTGACCTTCACATTTCATTTTTTGAAAATTAAAGTAATTTAGTTACTTGGATCACTTTGGTCTTCTTAAAAATAAAAACAATAATGATCCAAGGGCTGTTTTGTCACTTGGATCAGTATGGCACACTATCTTTTTGTATATAAGCTTAAGGCTAAAGTGGCAGATTGAGATTGGATGGGAATGGGATGTTATTTATGTGCTTGGATTAGTATGGCATGAAAGATTGTATTTTTTTCTATGCATTCAACTTAAAAAGTAAATATTGACAAAAATGTCACTTGGATCACTATGGTTCTCCCCTCTTCATATATACTAGAATATTATTATAGATATAGGAGAAAAACGCTCACTCACTTGGTCATCATCATATCTCCGGAACTATTGGACCTACAGACTTAAATTTTGGCATGCATGTTTCTTTTGTTAAGTAGAGATCCACTAAGAAAGGGTTTCGCAAAAATCGACTCCTGAGGGGGGCCGTAAAAGATATAAAATAACAGTTTTTCAACTATATCTTTTACAGACTTGAAATTTTACATAATCATCGCATTTTAGCATCATGGTCTCCTATGATGCACCTCGAAGCCCGATTTTCGAAATTCACAATGGCCGCCGAAATATGACCGAAATTCAAAATTACAGCAGAAATATGATTGAATTTGCCAATTTTATTCCGATTCCAATTTGTGGTCAAAATTTATAAATTCAAAATGGCCGACGAATTTGTAAATTGTGTTCCGATTCCAATGAAAATCTGTATCTGAGTTTTTTTAAGGTAGCAAATAACGACCTTTTGATCAAAATTTAAATTCAAAATGGATGCACCAATATGGCCGACGAGTTTGCGAATTGTATTCCGATTCCAATTAAAATCGGTATATGGGAGTTTTTAAGGTAAGTAAATAACGAAGTTATGATCAAAACTTATTCAAAATTGTGGAGCCAATATGGCGAAGAATTTTGCCAAATAAGTGTCATTTCCCGGTTAGCTGTATGTAGGGTGTTCAAGAGTTGAAAAATGGAAAAATCTTGACATTCTAGCTACAAATGGCAAAACATTGGATATAGTGTTTCCTGAAGCTCTCATAGTAATCGGTTCAGAGTTTGTCAACAGGGTTTCTTGGAAAGGTGGTAAGGCGAAACGGAAATGTGGTATGATTTATGTATAATGGATAAGAAGGAAAGAAACCCATTACCTCTAAATTTTTAGGTATAAGTCTAGGATTCTGCAATACGGGAAGAGGCTGGCATCTGGGTAAACAAATAAAACCTGAGTCAGTGACCTTGCAGATGAGAATCCCGGGGTCAAGCAATTGCAGATGAATACTTGGTTTTTCGGTATTGCTTATTAGGGTTGCCAAGTGACCGGTTTTCAGCCGGTCGGCCGGCAATATCATTCTCGAGCCGGCGGCCGGCCACAAATTTGAAAAATTCGAAAAAAGCCGACAATTTCAATTTCTTCCATGAAAAATGTTATAATCTTTATAATCACAAGTATTAAGAACTATTAAGAAATTCGTATTAAGAACTATTAAGAAATTCGTACATTTTTAACATGTTATACTCAAACGAAATTTGAATTTAGCGCGTTATCATGCGCATCGACCTGGTAGCTCTTGTACCGACTATCTATAGATATGTCACTAGCAAACGGCAGTCAGCTTTGTGTTGATTCGACGCTGTCAGATTTTGTGGGTGAATAAATTATATTTAAATACCTGCATTTATTGTACTAAAGTAATACTTCAAGAGTGCGATCAAAAACTATGTCGGGGAACGAAAAGTCACCGCCTCTGAAAAAAACCACGATCTAGAAACTGCGTTTTCAATAAATCGTGGTTAACTGATCCAAAATTTTCAAGTTGGCTTGAAAGGGGTCATCCATAAATTACGTGAGGCGTTTAGGGGGGGGGGTCAGGCCGAATCTCACCAAATCTCACGTGGGGGAGGGAGGGGGTCTCCGCAAATACCACTTAATTTTTTTTCCGCAAGAAACAGTGTAAAATTGCGAGAAAACTGCGTTAAATTAATAGTACAGGTAAATTAAGCCGTAAAAAGCGATATAGCGGAAATAATTAGATACAGGCTGAAAATTGGCTGAGAGCTTCCTTTTAGGGTTCTTAAGGGGTTATAAAGCCTACCGATTTTCTACGCCCACTTTTTAGGGGTTGCCCTCAAAATGGGTATTTTCGATTTTTCTGTAATTATTTTGCACTAGTTGGGACCCGGCGCGCCTATGCTGCTCCCATAAGCCAATAGTAGTAATCAGGTGATATGAATTTTAATATACAGTAGGAGAGTTTGAAAAAGGCAATTTTATGGTATTTTTTATTCCAAATAACAAAATGTGAAACTATTAGATATCTGACATTTTGATCGAGACAATAAAAACCATCCATTGACATGGCATTTTTCGAGATATGAATTTTCATACATAGATGAAGTGTCTCAATGAACCGCTTATTTTCTGTATTATGGATAGCTGGGACCCGGTGCGCCTCGCTGCACCCAACGTTTAAACATTTAAAATCAATCCAAACCTTCAAAATTCAACTCTTCTTAACCATTAACGAAAAACCAACTATTCCTATAAAAGTTGGAGTCATTCGATTCAAAATACATTTATTTGAACTATGACCACAATAAAACAAAATCGAAAAATGAAACAAATATTTTATAGTTGGAAAAAGCAATGCCAAAAAACCAACTTTTATTTTCTCTTATATTACGAAATTGTGTTCGTCAAAACATGTGAAATTAATGCAAATATTGAAAATCAAACTATTCGCAATATCTAAGGAAAGAACCAATACTTATTTCTGTAAAATTTGGAGACATTAGATTCAATATGCTTTCATATTAAGTGTGACCAAAATTACCTATGTATGTATGCTTTTACAAAACTTGCCGGTAAACTATGTTTTTGGTTTTGTTTTCCGGCGCGTAAATAAACAAAGATGATGCCTTTCCGACTCGCTGCAGCCAACCTTAAGATATTTAAAATTAATCCAAATCTTCAAAATTCAACTCTTCAACAAATATGTATAACCATTAACGAAAAACCAATTATTCCTATAAAAGTTCGAGAGTTTGGATATTGGTTTGTTTGTCTAATTCTGCGAAGTATGTCTTCAGTTTTCCCACAAAACCGATGGTTCTGTTGGGTATCATGTCGACAATATAATTGCGAACAGTTGACGGATGTTATTCGGCGTGGATGCAAATGCTGCATCAGTAAGTGTCAGATCCCAATGATTGTCGTCTTTCGGCAATTGCAACTCGCGACATGCATCTTGAAATGTATTGAATATTTGACCATTGACTGTTCGTAAAAATTCGAAAGACGTTGGTCCTGGAACATTCAACAACAACAAACGCAAAAAGAAACATTCACGTTTTGGATGTATTGTGTAAAGTCGTCCCAATGTCTTTGCTTTCAATACGCGTGCGATAGTTGGATATGGTTCGCCTTGTCTACGTGGCTTCCATTTTTTACCTGATTTGTTCCATGTATAATAGCGAGGGACGTCCTTATATAACAATGTTGTTGCGAATTGTCCGAAAATATCAAGTTTTTGTCACAGTGTGAAAAATTCAGTAAGTGTAGTTTTTGGTGGCTGGAAAGCTCGTTGGAGAGTATTTTCTTCAGTGAAATATAGACGTTGACCGTTTTCAAGATGTACCGCAATCTGAGGCATAATGCAAAAACTCGACATTTATATATTTTCTTATTAACACCAATTAAAAGCTTTTACGCATTTTTCGGTGGAAGCATATAAAAAACAATGGATATTTTCCAGGTTTCCCAATGTTCACAAATACTACAAATGATGAAGGTAATCCAGATGAGAATGATGGAGAATACCTTAAAGATGCTAATAAGATAATGCTTAAGTGTAATTTTCAATTATCTATATAAAAATCAATTGCCGTGCATTAGTCTCACAAAAACTCGAAAATGGGTCGCCTCAATACAGGGGTGGTTAAAAAAAAAAGAAAAACCCAAAGGAACTACTGAAAAATCCAAAAAATTGTCATTTTGGGAGTTTTCACTGCAGATTAGTTTTAATAGCTTCATGGCCTACCTATATATTGTTTGACAGCTGCGTAAATGTGAAATTGTCATTAAATTGGGGTTTTGGGAAATTACCGATTTAATTTAATGACAATTTCACATTTACGCAGCTGTTAAACAATATATAGGTAGGCCATGAAGCTATTGAAACTAATGTGAGGTGAAAAATCCCAAAATTACCAATTTTTTTGGCTTTGCAGCTCTTCCTTTTGATTTTTAAAATGGTTTTTTTTCTAAAACCACCCCTGTATTGAGGCGAACAAAACAAAAAAAATATTATTGAAATCGGTCGAGCCATTTTCGAGGTTTTGCGGGACTAACGCCCGGCATTCATTTTTATATATATATATAGATTTTGTTTATATCTTTTTGTTTTATTAAATTTTAAGTACAATATCTGTAAATGAGAAAATCTTTAAAATCGTCTTTTTGGATCCGCACTTATCATTCACAAAAAGCTTGGTGCAGTCTAAGATGAACATGGTGAAAGGTTTTATCAATACATATCGCACATAGAGAGGGAATAGTGAATGGATTTCACAAAAAGTATACGTGATACTATTACTATATTTGGACTCAACAGCAATTGAATGTAAAAATTTAGCCACTGCCGTTTACACTGTATTTGTTCACTGTTTCAAATACCATCCAACTGGAACATCTAAAAAAATTAATGAAAATATTTTAAATATCTGTGAATGAAGGGTATATGGCGTGATGAAAAATTCTTATCATTTTATACAATGGCCTGGGAAAACTGGGAATGTATAGTATGCTTTGAATTATACGAGGCGACATAATTATTCATCTAAGCATCTTACAGGATTTGAATTTTGAATCGACGACCGTCTGCTCTGACATACTAGAGGCCAAGATAGATTTTGAAAACCTTTTGTTATGAATATTGAGAGCTATGAAAAATGGAAGTCTAACAGATCCGCACTTTTCAATCTATATCCTGGTGTACAGGTGGCCCAAACACCAATTTGAGAAACTGACTGTGACTTCAGTAGGTATGGTGAGAAATTTTTGGGACCGTAGGATATAGGTCAAGGAACTAGGTCATGGCCACACCCACGCCCCACCCCACTTCAGCCCCAGTGGGTCAAGGATAGGCAGAATCGCCTGCTAAGTGGTAATCTACAGGTATTGTAGTTTATATTGGCTGCATGCCGAGTTGGTACTGTGATGATTTTGTGGTACTGTTCTTCAACAAAAATTATGTTTTTTTTTAAATCCAACGCAATAAGGCGCAGATCAAACATATTTACACTACAAATACGCACAATAGTGTAAATACAAGAATTTTTTTAAAAATTGAAAAATCTCACGTGTGATTAAGGGGGGGGTCGAGCCAAATCTAACGACATCTCAACCAGGGGGTAGGGGGGGTCGAACAATCGCCAAAAACGCCTCACGTAATTTATGGATGCCCCCTAATTGGAAGATACCAAAGCGAAGCCAAGTGGTATACAGTACATTTTTTACTGTAAAATACGATGGCTTTAAATCCATTCAAAGACACCACGATGGCGTAGGGGGGAGGCCGGCAATTTCGTCCTGTCGAGTTGGCAACCCTATTGGTTATGAAGAATTTAATTTTGAAGATCATATAATTAAACGGCAAGAAGTTATTTTGTGGCACCATTTTACAGAGTTTAAACTCTCCAACAATATTGAAAACTGTTTCACCGTATAGCTCTGAGCTCAAAGAAGTGCATAATCGCAATTTTATTTATACACGGCACAAAAGAACGCTAAGCATTAGAAAACAATTGTACAATTAATTCTCTTATGAAACGTATGACATCTCGAATATATGAACGCAATTCGAATATATGAACGACATTCGAATATATGAACGCAATTTTGCAATATGTGACAATAGCTGTGTTCCTTTTCTACTTTTTAGTACTTGCGAGCCGAGCAGAAAAGGAACGCAAAATTCGTTGATTTGAGTAAAACCTAACTTAACATATTTGATGTTATTTCATTTGTATACAAATAAAAGGTTAGAATAATAATTTACAACATAATTTAAATTAACGCGATTTTATTATTTATATTTTTATTTATTTTATTTAAAAATTTATTATTTTTATTTTTTTTATAGACGTTTTTATATGAAAAAAGCTAAAAACAATCAAAAGCAATCTATGGGGTGATAGGGTAATTAAAATAATTCACAACAGGCTGCAACTGGGAGCTTTCCTCTAGCGGATTTTAATTGCGTAACTAAAAAGTGTTATCTACTCGTATGTTAGAGCAAGTGTAGCTGCGAGTATTCACTAGTAAGAAATAGTAAAAATTAGCAGAAATGGAACGCAGCAATTAGAAGATAATAAAAGTTGGTTTTTTGGCATTGCTTTTTCCAACTATAAAAAATTTGTTTCATTTTTATACCTTTTATATTAGCTTCACCTGTATGTATGTATGTACGTATGTATGTATGTATGTAGACAAATCTTGCAACTTGATTTTCACCCACTTGCATATAACCGATCAACTTCAAATTTTGCACATGTGTATAGTTCGCGTGACAATGCATTCTGACCGTTTTGTGAAATAATCAAGATGGCGGTTCCAATATGGCGGCCAAATTTTGATATTGTGCTTTCCGACCCACGACATGGGTATCAAATGAAAGGGTGTGACAAATAAAATACAATTAGCCTTATGGCGTTGTTCCAAATTCAAAATGTCGGCCAACACAAAATGGCGGATTAACTTTTTCTTTCTAACCCACTTAAAATGGGTATCAAATGAAAGGATATGACAAGTAGAGTACTATAAGCTGTGTGGCGTCATTCCAAATTCAAAAAGGCGGCCGACAAAAAATGGGGGACTACTTTTTTCTTTACAACACCCTCGGTATGGGTATCAAATGAAAGGGTGTGACAATTAGAATACTATTAACTGTGTGGCGTGATTCCAAATTCAAAATAGAGGTCAACACAAAATGGCGGTTTACCGTTTTCTTTACAACGTCCTCGGTATGAGTATCAAATCAAAGTATATGACAAGTATAGTACAGTAAGCTGTGTGACGTCATTTTAAATCTAATATGGCGGTCACTACAAAATGGCGGAAGACATATAATAGACTAAAAAGTAGAAAATAAAAAATATGGTTTAAAAAAACTAAAAAAATACGCTTTTATTTTAAAATTAATTAAAAAGTAAAAAATAATTTTGAATGTTAAGTTTTTATTGCTCCAGCCAGAATATGGAAACAACCTACCTTTCGAAATGTAAAAAAGCGTGGGGCGCTAGCGAAAATGTCCGGTGTTAATAAAACAAGAATATAGGAAAAGAGTCCCACTCTGTTTTACATTTCGAAAGGTAAGTTGTTTCCATATTCTGGCTGGAGCAATAAAAACTTTACATTCAAAATTATTTTTTACTTTTTAGTTCATTTTAAAATAAAAGCGTATTTTTTAGTTTGTTTCACATTTTGTTATTTGGAATCAAAAATACCAAAAAATTGCATTTTTTTAAACTCACCTACTGTATATTAAAATTCATATCACCTGATTACTACTATTGGGTTATGGGAGCAGTATAAGCGCGCCGGGTCCCAGCTAGTATTATTATAGATAGCCAGAACGATTGGCACTGTTCTTCACTGTTCTTCTTTATATAACAAAATGTCGTTACGTTTGGCTTCACTGTGAATTAAGAGATTTGCATCTTTTTGCGACAGTTTAGATCAGCGGTGTCCAACAGAAATTCGTTTGTAGGCACAATCGCTATTTTTAAATAATTTCATTCGCCTTTTTAAAAATAAATATAAAAAACATGTTATGAAGGTATTTTTTTTTAAATTCATTACATATTGTATCATTGTAGTTCACAAGTTATTATTAAGATAAAAAAATCCGAAAATTCTTAATGTGATGTTTGGCAATTTTTTTCTTGCACCATCCCCTTAAAATCTGGTATAAAACCCACGTTAACTGCACTTTTTAGTTCTGCCTCCAATTTTTTGTTAATAGTATTGGATCGATACTTTGATTTTTGGAAATTTACAGCTGAAAAATGTTGTTGTTCCAAACATACTCAACAGCTTTGCAATATCTGAGTCCAGAGCCAAAAACTCATTTGACTTTAATAGGCGAGCCCACATTGATAAAACTGACTCTTCGTTTCTAGGATAATCGTTCTGGCTTTGAAGCAAAAGCATATCTGATTCAAAGTTTCGTCGGTCCAAACTTAGCGTATTCGCGATATCTTGAGATAACTGTGAATTGATGATGTCAAAATGGAAAGGATCTTGCATGAGTTGGAAAACCGGTATAATTTTTTCAATATCAATAAAGCGATCTTCAAATTTTCTTTGCAGTTCCTGCAACCATACGACATAATGCTGTCTATTAAAATTAGAATCTTCTTTATATTTTTCATATTAACGAAATGCGTGAAATCAAGATTTTCCATGTGTATTACAAAAAGTTTTAACTTATGCTCCGGCTTCACCGGCCTGATTTCATTAATATTCAGTTCAATCCACATAAATGGCTTCACCGGCTAAAATCCAGTTCAATACTTGAAATTGTTGTTGCTTTTTCGCCAGAAGTCAGAAATGCAGAAGCTCCCTGGAATGGCATTCCACTATTCCAGTTGATTACTCTCTTTTGAGCGAGCTTTTACTTTCAAGCTTGATTTCATGTTCTATTGGGCGAAATCAGGCTTTATTTTTCCTGACTTTAAAATGTGAAAATGTATGCGACTCAGGCAAAAATTGAAGCTCAGTACACTAATTTCCTCAAACTTGCGCAGTTCGGCTGGTGAAGCCGGGGTATTAGAAAGTAATTGAATTTGGTTTTGAAACTAGCTAATTTTTTTTATTACTCGAAGAAATATCACATTTTTTGCTAAAAATATTTTAGTGTTGCATTCGCCACATTCACATAGTCTATTCGCCACATGTGGCGAGTGGCGATGGTGTTGGACACCGCAGGTTTAGATAGTTTGATGATTGAGAAGCCTTTATAAATGAAAAAGAAAGTTCTTAAAAAAGAACAAGATTAAGTGAAGATATTGTGTGGTAGTTAAGGCCATTTAAACTTTCTAGGTTAGTGTGCAAATTTGAATCTCATCACAATTTGAATTGTTTTAACATTTTTTTGATTTGAACACATTTTTGATTGTTGTTGTTTTTTTCTTTTTTAGAAAAATAATTCTTTTCTCAATGACATCGCCATGATTTTTTTTCCAAACAAACGACAAAAAACATTGCACCATTTTTTTAGAAGACAAGTTTCTCATGTTGATTCAGAATCACACGTTGCAGGTATCATTATTATTACATAAATCCATCCGCAACACTTATTTATTTTTTATTTTAGATAATCCAAGCGTAACATTAGAAAATGTTAGGGATTGCGAGGATAACGAAACTGCTGGTCCTTCTTCAGCGGGTCTTGTAAACGATCCGCCGCTCCAGCCTCCCAATGTTTCGACTGTATCAGTCCATGAAAACGACATTGGGCGTTTCATGGATAAAATTTTGAGTGACTCCGAGAAAAAGCGACTATTGAACGATCCTTTCTGTCCTCCTCAAAACTACAGGTTTCCTTATTCTGAGCACAATAAGGGTAACAAGATAGTTAAGCGATACATCAATCAGAGCCATTTTGATGCGTACTCCTGGTTAGTTTTCTCTCCGTCGGAACAAACTCTTTTTTGTAAATATTGCGCTATTTTCGCTACCAGCTCTTGTCAGGGAAATGTTCTAGTTAAAACTCCGTTGAACAAATTTGCTAAATTACTTGGTAAAGAGGGTGATTTAGAAAATCACCAGAATCGCGCCTATCACCGAGAAGCAGTTGAAAAAGGGAAACTTTTTTTGCAAAATGTTGAACAAAGTGTAAACGTTTTTGATTCTTTATCAGAAAATCGTCGAAAAAAGATTGAGGAAAATCGAAAAAAATTAGTTCCGATTATTGATACAATTGTCAGAATGGACATGAAATAGTAAAATAATTAGATTAATTATTAATGTAAGTTTTATTTAACCAATATAACAATAATTAGAACTGCATGTAATGTCTCTCGATGTATATCAATCAATCAATGCCTAGATTTTATTAATTTGCTCAAAAACAAAACTTCGCCGCCTTATGCGATTTATTAATTCTTCCACTCAGCCTTGCTTTTCATTCTTGATACCTGAGTATTCGACTCTTAGTTGACACAATCATAACATTAGGCAGACAAAACGTAGCCTTGAGAGGGCACAGAGATGACGGGGATTTATTAGAGAATTTAGAGGCAGGAAATGAAGGGAATTTTCGTGAAATGTTAAAGTTAAGAATCCGCGCAGATGACACCGTGTTAGAAGAGCATTTGACATCGGCTCCTGTGAACGCGACTTACATTTCAAAAACAATTCAAAATGAAATTATTGATTGTTGTGGAGAAGAAATTTTATGTACAATTAAATCAAGATTGGCCGAAGCGGGAGTGTATTGTGTAATTTTTGATGAAACGACTGACGTCTCAAAAATCTCTCAAGTAAGCGTTGCTTTGCGATATGTTTATAAGTTAGATCCACGAGAGGATTTCATTGGTTTTTTTGATTTACGTCAGATGAACTACGGTGAAGATGTCGACGCTGATACTGAACCTAGAATTTGTGGCATTATTTTAGGACAGTCTGTTCTGAAAATTTTGCGAGATAACGATATCAACATTGAATGTTGTGTTGCCGTTTGCTGTGATACGTGTAGCTTTAATTTTTCTGATACTTGCGGAGCCGTCAACGAAATTTTGAAGTTTGCTCCATTCGCAGTTCGAATTCCATGTTAGAATCATACTCTGAATTTATCAATTTCCGATAGTATGAGTTTGCCAAGCGCTAGAAATTTATTCGGTACTATAAAGTAGGTGATATTTTTCTTCAATTGTTCGGCGAAGCGGAGTTTTGTTTTGAAACAAATTTTACAAAAGTCGTTAGGTAAATTTTGCGAGACTCGATGGGTTGAACGACACAACACAACTTTGCTGTTCGCTGAAAAGATTGAACTAATCACAGACACGTTAGAAAAAGTTTCAAATTGGAATGAGTCCGTGTCTGCACCTAAAGCTGAAATTTATCAAATCGTTGCTGACATGTCAATTATTGATATCACTCGAATGTGTGAGTCACTTGTTTAGTTTGACTCTCCCACTCAGCGTTCTCTTTCAAAAAAAGACGTTAAACGTTAGTTGCTAATGAACTTGTCGATGACCCTCTTAAAAACAGAGCGTGAAAATGTAACTGAGGTTTTTCATGGCATGTTTGAGAAAGTCAGCGTGACTGCCGCGGAGTAAGATATAGATATCGTTTTACCTAGGCGAGTTGGGAGACAAGTTCATAGGGATAACCGTCCTAATGATTCGCCTGAGGAGTACTTTCGAGTAGGCATATTTATTCCTATGTTAGATCACATTATATCTGACATTGAAAGTAGATTTAAAAAAGAAACTAGAGACGCCTTAGAGCTTAATGTTCTCTTGCCTGATCATATTTTGCAATTAAATTTACAAACATTGAGTGTATCACTATCTAAACTCTGGAATAAATACGCTGACCTACTCTCTCAGGGCAACACTTATAATTCACTGCAAAAGTTTGAGTCAGAAGTCAAATTGTGGAAAGAGAAATGTCGTCGGTTAGATGTGAATATTAGTGTTTCTGACGCTCTGAAGGCGTGTGATAAAGACGTTTTTCCGTATTGTCATAAGCTATTGAAATTTTTTTTATCGTTTGCCTCGAGCAACGCTACCTCGGAAAGAAGAGTTTCAACTTTGAGACGTCTCAAAACTTGGCTGCGCAATACGATGACTGAAGATCTCACCTACTGTATATTAAAATTCATATCACCTGATTACTACTATTGGGTTATGGGAGCAGTATAAGCGCGCCGGGTCCCAGCTAGTATTATTATAGATAGCCAGAACGATTGGCACTGTTCTTCACTGTTCTTCTTTATATAACAAAATGTCGTTACGTTTGGCTTCACTGTGAATTAAGAGATTTGCATCTTTTTGCGACAGTTTAGATCAGCGGTGTCCAACAGAAATTCGTTTGTAGGCACAATCGCTATTTTTAAATAATTTCATTCGCCTTTTTAAAAATAAATATAAAAAACATGTTATGAAGGTATTTTTTTTTAAATTCATTACATATTGTATCATTGTAGTTCACAAGTTATTATTAAGATAAAAAAATCCGAAAATTCTTAATGTGATGTTTGGCAATTTTTTTCTTGCACCATCCCCTTAAAATCTGGTATAAAACCCACGTTAACTGCACTTTTTAGTTCTGCCTCCAATTTTTTGTTAATAGTATTGGATCGATACTTTGATTTTTGGAAATTTACAGCTGAAAAATGTTGTTGTTCCAAACATACTCAACAGCTTTGCAATATCTGAGTCCAGAGCCAAAAACTCATTTGACTTTAATAGGCGAGCCCACATTGATAAAACTGACTCTTCGTTTCTAGGATAATCGTTCTGGCTTTGAAGCAAAAGCATATCTGATTCAAAGTTTCGTCGGTCCAAACTTAGCGTATTCGCGATATCTTGAGATAACTGTGAATTGATGATGTCAAAATGGAAAGGATCTTGCATGAGTTGGAAAACCGGTATAATTTTTTCAATATCAATAAAGCGATCTTCAAATTTTCTTTGCAGTTCCTGCAACCATACGACATAATGCTGTCTATTAAAATTAGAATCTTCTTTATATTTTTCATATTAACGAAATGCGTGAAATCAAGATTTTCCATGTGTATTACAAAAAGTTTTAACTTATGCTCCGGCTTCACCGGCCTGATTTCATTAATATTCAGTTCAATCCACATAAATGGCTTCACCGGCTAAAATCCAGTTCAATACTTGAAATTGTTGTTGCTTTTTCGCCAGAAGTCAGAAATGCAGAAGCTCCCTGGAATGGCATTCCACTATTCCAGTTGATTACTCTCTTTTGAGCGAGCTTTTACTTTCAAGCTTGATTTCATGTTCTATTGGGCGAAATCAGGCTTTATTTTTCCTGACTTTAAAATGTGAAAATGTATGCGACTCAGGCAAAAATTGAAGCTCAGTACACTAATTTCCTCAAACTTGCGCAGTTCGGCTGGTGAAGCCGGGGTATTAGAAAGTAATTGAATTTGGTTTTGAAACTAGCTAATTTTTTTTATTACTCGAAGAAATATCACATTTTTTGCTAAAAATATTTTAGTGTTGCATTCGCCACATTCACATAGTCTATTCGCCACATGTGGCGAGTGGCGATGGTGTTGGACACCGCAGGTTTAGATAGTTTGATGATTGAGAAGCCTTTATAAATGAAAAAGAAAGTTCTTAAAAAAGAACAAGATTAAGTGAAGATATTGTGTGGTAGTTAAGGCCATTTAAACTTTCTAGGTTAGTGTGCAAATTTGAATCTCATCACAATTTGAATTGTTTTAACATTTTTTTGATTTGAACACATTTTTGATTGTTGTTGTTTTTTTCTTTTTTAGAAAAATAATTCTTTTCTCAATGACATCGCCATGATTTTTTTTCCAAACAAACGACAAAAAACATTGCACCATTTTTTTAGAAGACAAGTTTCTCATGTTGATTCAGAATCACACGTTGCAGGTATCATTATTATTACATAAATCCATCCGCAACACTTATTTATTTTTTATTTTAGATAATCCAAGCGTAACATTAGAAAATGTTAGGGATTGCGAGGATAACGAAACTGCTGGTCCTTCTTCAGCGGGTCTTGTAAACGATCCGCCGCTCCAGCCTCCCAATGTTTCGACTGTATCAGTCCATGAAAACGACATTGGGCGTTTCATGGATAAAATTTTGAGTGACTCCGAGAAAAAGCGACTATTGAACGATCCTTTCTGTCCTCCTCAAAACTACAGGTTTCCTTATTCTGAGCACAATAAGGGTAACAAGATAGTTAAGCGATACATCAATCAGAGCCATTTTGATGCGTACTCCTGGTTAGTTTTCTCTCCGTCGGAACAAACTCTTTTTTGTAAATATTGCGCTATTTTCGCTACCAGCTCTTGTCAGGGAAATGTTCTAGTTAAAACTCCGTTGAACAAATTTGCTAAATTACTTGGTAAAGAGGGTGATTTAGAAAATCACCAGAATCGCGCCTATCACCGAGAAGCAGTTGAAAAAGGGAAACTTTTTTTGCAAAATGTTGAACAAAGTGTAAACGTTTTTGATTCTTTATCAGAAAATCGTCGAAAAAAGATTGAGGAAAATCGAAAAAAATTAGTTCCGATTATTGATACAATTGTCAGAATGGACATGAAATAGTAAAATAATTAGATTAATTATTAATGTAAGTTTTATTTAACCAATATAACAATAATTAGAACTGCATGTAATGTCTCTCGATGTATATCAATCAATCAATGCCTAGATTTTATTAATTTGCTCAAAAACAAAACTTCGCCGCCTTATGCGATTTATTAATTCTTCCACTCAGCCTTGCTTTTCATTCTTGATACCTGAGTATTCGACTCTTAGTTGACACAATCATAACATTAGGCAGACAAAACGTAGCCTTGAGAGGGCACAGAGATGACGGGGATTTATTAGAGAATTTAGAGGCAGGAAATGAAGGGAATTTTCGTGAAATGTTAAAGTTAAGAATCCGCGCAGATGACACCGTGTTAGAAGAGCATTTGACATCGGCTCCTGTGAACGCGACTTACATTTCAAAAACAATTCAAAATGAAATTATTGATTGTTGTGGAGAAGAAATTTTATGTACAATTAAATCAAGATTGGCCGAAGCGGGAGTGTATTGTGTAATTTTTGATGAAACGACTGACGTCTCAAAAATCTCTCAAGTAAGCGTTGCTTTGCGATATGTTTATAAGTTAGATCCACGAGAGGATTTCATTGGTTTTTTTGATTTACGTCAGATGAACTACGGTGAAGATGTCGACGCTGATACTGAACCTAGAATTTGTGGCATTATTTTAGGACAGTCTGTTCTGAAAATTTTGCGAGATAACGATATCAACATTGAATGTTGTGTTGCCGTTTGCTGTGATACGTGTAGCTTTAATTTTTCTGATACTTGCGGAGCCGTCAACGAAATTTTGAAGTTTGCTCCATTCGCAGTTCGAATTCCATGTTAGAATCATACTCTGAATTTATCAATTTCCGATAGTATGAGTTTGCCAAGCGCTAGAAATTTATTCGGTACTATAAAGTAGGTGATATTTTTCTTCAATTGTTCGGCGAAGCGGAGTTTTGTTTTGAAACAAATTTTACAAAAGTCGTTAGGTAAATTTTGCGAGACTCGATGGGTTGAACGACACAACACAACTTTGCTGTTCGCTGAAAAGATTGAACTAATCACAGACACGTTAGAAAAAGTTTCAAATTGGAATGAGTCCGTGTCTGCACCTAAAGCTGAAATTTATCAAATCGTTGCTGACATGTCAATTATTGATATCACTCGAATGTGTGAGTCACTTGTTTAGTTTGACTCTCCCACTCAGCGTTCTCTTTCAAAAAAAGACGTTAAACGTTAGTTGCTAATGAACTTGTCGATGACCCTCTTAAAAACAGAGCGTGAAAATGTAACTGAGGTTTTTCATGGCATGTTTGAGAAAGTCAGCGTGACTGCCGCGGAGTAAGATATAGATATCGTTTTACCTAGGCGAGTTGGGAGACAAGTTCATAGGGATAACCGTCCTAATGATTCGCCTGAGGAGTACTTTCGAGTAGGCATATTTATTCCTATGTTAGATCACATTATATCTGACATTGAAAGTAGATTTAAAAAAGAAACTAGAGACGCCTTAGAGCTTAATGTTCTCTTGCCTGATCATATTTTGCAATTAAATTTACAAACATTGAGTGTATCACTATCTAAACTCTGGAATAAATACGCTGACCTACTCTCTCAGGGCAACACTTATAATTCACTGCAAAAGTTTGAGTCAGAAGTCAAATTGTGGAAAGAGAAATGTCGTCGGTTAGATGTGAATATTAGTGTTTCTGACGCTCTGAAGGCGTGTGATAAAGACGTTTTTCCGTATTGTCATAAGCTATTGAAATTTTTTTTATCGTTTGCCTCGAGCAACGCTACCTCGGAAAGAAGAGTTTCAACTTTGAGACGTCTCAAAACTTGGCTGCGCAATACGATGACTGAAGATCGTCTGTTAGGTTTAGCTCTTTTGCACATTCATCGCGATATAAATGTATATATACAAAAAGTCATTGACCGCTTTGCTTCGAAAAAAATCGACGGTTGAACATCATACTTTGAAGTATTTGTCGGTAAATTTTTATTGCGATTTGTAAATGTGAAGACCCGAAATCCAAAGATTTGTTGATCTCAAAACGAAAACAGATTTTAGCAAATTAAATCATAATCGCAAAATAAAAAGTGGTAATTATTATTTCATCTGTCTTGTTTTTTAAGTTCAAAAAATAAATCATAATCGCAAAATAAAAAGTGTTAATTTTTATTTCATCTGTCTTGTTTTTTAAGTTGAAAAAATATCTTCGAGGAGGACCATGGCCCCCATCCCCCCCCTAAATCCGCCCTTGCACACCCGGCGATAAACACGTCTATACACTTCAACAATCAAATGAGTACTACACATGAACTATTTTTAAAACAAATGACGCGCATGTGTCTTTTTCAAAATGGCGGCCAAAGTTGGCGAAAAACAGTTTTTTACGTTTTAAAAAAAACTTGGCGTTGTACAAAAAAAGTTAAATGTCAAAGTTGTGTAACTTTTTAATATGGATCGATTTTTCAACGCTATAATTAAGAGAAAAATCGTAGGAATTATATGATTATATTTTGAATAAAATCAGACCTGTAGAACAAGCGAAAAACAAATTAATAAAACTGTCGAAAACCCATTTTCAAGAAAAAGCTCAAAAACAAAAAGCTTTTCATACAAAAAACAATCGCCCCTGGAAAAAAGGGTGTTTTCAAACGAGTTTTTAAGGCATTTTATCAAGCCTCACGTGCATTTCATGAAAATCGGTTTGTAAAGCAACTCTTTGCGAATAAATAATGCTTTTCAAAACAACTCTAGGACCATTGCGGGCCTTCTTCAAACTTTTACATTTTTGCGATTTACGCGAAAAGTAATTATTATTCTTTCATGATTTTTTTGTAGGCACCAATAGAAGCTCTGAAACAACGTTCTACGATAATTGCAGTACCTATAATTAAATGTCAAAAAATTTCCATATTTCGCGGTTTTTTTTGCAAAAACTTACTAAACTCATATTTGTCGCCATTTTAAGAGCTATTACGTACTATTTTTTGTTC
This sequence comes from Thereva nobilitata, assembly GCA_963855945.1. NCBI lineage: Eukaryota > Metazoa > Arthropoda > Insecta > Diptera > Therevidae > Thereva > Thereva nobilitata. The sequence goes on along the minus strand of OY979694.1, from coordinate 157,357,127 downwards.
ACCTAAAACGGGAAGAAACCTGTTTTCGCTACTATTATTAACTTTTTTCCACCTGTTCCCCTGGACCGGTTTTATCCAAAACTTTTATTGAATGATTTTTCTCTTAAGTACATCGCTTAAGTACATTAAAACATCGCAGGGTTTTTCAAAAAAACTATCCCTAAGGATAAGGTAATCTGCCCGCTTGAGACGGCGCCCATAGATCTTACGGTATATTGAGAAAACTATATATTATTGTCATCCCAGGTGAAAATGTAATACTGGAAACAAACTGAAAAATTTACTAATTTTGTCAATGTTTAAGAGCATTCGGAAAACGAAAGGAAACTAGACTGAGATAATAGTGAACGAAGAGATGGAACTGAAAATGTACTGAAAATTAGGTAAATTCGACTAAAGGGGCTGGACAGAAATCAGGCGGAATTAAGACAGAAACATTTAGACATTTGGATGGATGGAGTAACAATTAAAAATTTTCCTAAATTTTTCTAAGCCCAAGGAATGCCGAGTCCTTCCTAAGAATATTCCAAGTATAAAAATGATAAAAATTTCCGTCCTGTTTCCGCCTCTTTTTAGTCGTGAAGAATAATTGATATCAGTTTTCAGTGCAATTAATAATTCCCGCCTAATTTCAGACAGAATTCCGTCTAAAATTCATTTTCAGTCTCTTTTCAGTTCTTTTTCAGTCTTATATTTTCACCCGGGATAAAGCGGTGTGCAAACTGTGTATGATCGGATAACCGGAAGTATTCAAAAACCGGTTATAGAATTTGTACCGGACAAACACACAGACAAGAAAGCAACCTAATAAAAACGTATTAAAATGACGAGGGAGCACATCTGTAAGGGAAGATTATGTTGAAAATAAAATAAAATACAAAAAATTCGCCTTTCTATCTTTTTACACAGCTTCCCAAAAAAAGGAGTGTAATGTGTTTAGGTTTCATGTGTGTATGTACGTTGCTTTGTACCAGTGTCTCCATGTACACGGTAATTACCGTAGATGCACCGTAATCTGGTCTTTATCTACCGTCAAGGTAATAATGTATTACTGTGTCATATATCACCGCATTACCATTATAAATTACGTTGTTGTAAATATTTCATCATGTACTGCGTAAAACGAATCTCAGTCAGTCAACTTAACAAATGTTGTAATGGCAACACTGCTCCTGGTTGCTGGGAATCCTAGGGTAATCCGCCAATAACTAAAAGTCTATCTCCACTCACACATAAATAAAACTACCAACAAGCCTTCACTGTAAAAAAAATATGTAAAATTCACAGTCCAAATGTTTAGTAAAATTACAAATCGCGGTATGAAATACTAGGGGTATTCACTCTTCGTAGCTTTTGGTCTTGTATCGTTGTAAAAATAGCAAAATGAGCAAAATTTTGCTATAATACAACAGAACAACAACAAAATTCATTGCTTTAAATTTTACTACACCTTTACACAAATGCTAGGGGAAAACCCTATTGTTAATGTGGGGTAAGATTGTAAAATAATTTTGACAGTTTAATTATTTGACAGTTAAGGGGGGTGCCAAGTTACAATTCCGAATTTGGTACTTTCACCACGGACACTTCGAAATTACAAAGTGTGCTAAAATACAATTCACGCATTTCATTTGACAACAAAATTTTCTAATTTATAAAATTTTTAATAATTATTTTAAAGAAGCCCAGGGCTATGTTTGTCTTTAAAATAATGGAAATGGAATTGCTTCACGAACATCAACCATTGCGGGTGGACTGCAAGAAGCATTGTACATACAGTATTGGCCAATACTAAAGCACCCGCTTCAATGGGAACCGGTCATAAAATCCCGGCCAAAATATCCCCGACAAAATATCCCAGCCAAAAAATCCCAACTAAAATATCCCTTAGACCAAATATCCCGTAAAAAATATCCCTTAATATCCCGGCCAAAATATCCCCGACAAAATATCCCGACAAAATATCCCAACTAAAATATCCCTTATACCAAATATCCCGTAAAAAAATATCCCTTCATAAAATGAAAAGATTTGTTTATGTTATATTTCTATCGATCTTTTATAATAATATGCAAAAATTCAAACGATAATTTTCAACAAACAAAAATTCCATTGCTTAATTAATTTAATTAAAAAAAAAATGAGTGTGCTTAAGACCACACTTTTGAAGTAAAACTTTTTTGCTAACAACTGCGCAATTATTAAAATATTAATAGTAATATGCAACAGATATATTGGAAGGTCTGTCGGATATATTGTACGCTTTCAGAAAAGTCAGCCGCTTAGCTCCCAGGAACGTTCCTCACGAACTTTGTGGATGAAGGGAGAAGTGGGGTGGTACCTCTCATCATCCCCACCTTCTCCCTCATCCACAAAGTTCGGACGCGCCCTTTCTGATGAAAAATTAATATTAAAATTGCCACTCAAAATCATGGGAATTTCGCTGAAATTTCGACCTGGTAAAATTGAACCGTCAGAAGTGGAGATTGTCATGTATGAATTCCATTATTTCGCGTCAAGTTTTATGCGGTGATACAAAAATAACTACCATCAAATTCATTTGTGCATTTTCTGCCATAAATCTGCCTACACACATTTCATGGTGATTTATCTTGACTAAACGATATCGTTTGTAGTATGTCCGTATGAGATGTTAAAACATTGGTGGAATCTTGCGATCGATTTTTCTTTACAACCCCCCGACATGGGTATCAAATGAAAGAGTATGACGAGTAGAATACAGTAGGCTATGTGACATCATTTTAAATCCAATATGGCGGCCACCACAAAATGGAGGATTACATTTTTCTGTACAACCCCCCGACATGGGTATCAAATGAAAGAGAATGGCGAGTAGAATACAGTAAGCTATGTGGCGTCATTTTAAATCCAATATGGCGGCCACCACAAAATGGTGGATTACCTTTTTCTGTACAACCCCCCGACATGGGTATCAAATGAAAGAGAATGACAAGTACATTACAGTAAGCTATGTGACGTCATTTTAAGTACAATATGGCGGCCACCACCAAGTTTTCACAGCATGCAACAAGAAGTTTGAAAATATGATTGCTGTAAAGCAAAGCAAAGTAAATTGATGTGGTCTTCTTAGCAGCAAAGCGAAGTCAACAGCAACCGTATTAAAATTGCTGCAGCAATTTAAACCCTGGTAGTTACTGCTTGTATCATATAATAATTAAGATACAAACCAGTGCGTCTTTGCTCAATAACTATTATTAGAAAATTTTCATTTTTATTGAAAAATTTTTTTGAATTGTATTTTTTATATTTTGCAATTTTTTAAATGTTGCAAATTTCCATACTTTTAAAATTTTGAAATGACAACAAATTAAAAAGGGATATTCCGTTGCGGAATATTTTGTATGGGATATTTTGTTTTGGGATATTTTAGCCTGGGATATTTATCCTGGGATTTTTTGTCGTAGGATATTTTGTATGGGATATTTTATTTTGGGATATTTTAGCCTGGGATATTTATCCCAGGATTTTTGGTCGTGGGATATTTTGGCATGGGGTAGTATGTTATGCTTCCGCTTCAATATTTAATATATATTCCCGATATTAGGGGCTTTTTAGCCGGTCTTCGACTAAATAATCCAGCTTCTACGGGTCTTTGTCGGATTGTTCTCTGGCTTATTCCAAAGTCGCAATCTTTAGGAAGTTGTGCTGAGGATATGTCAGGATTTAAAGATGGTCCCTTTTAGCAAAGAGTCCTCCCTATTATATGTTTTTTCGGTCTTCCGCCAGAATAAAAAGGTGGAACCCGGCCCGTTGCCTCATACTTTTTTATCATTCACGATATTACTGACCGTTAATCATTTAGAGCGACTGTCTACTATGGCAAATTTTCCATTGAATTAAGGGGAGTGCTTTCGTTTTGTCCATTGGTACAATAATTTATCATTTCATTGTATAGTTTGAATTGTAAGACTGGAGTATTTATGTTATAATTTTTGAATTTTTTTTATATTTTAGCTATATAAATAAATATTTAGATATAAATTTTGTAATATTGGATAGTTGTTTTTAATAAGTTTTTATCAAAATAATGAAAAATTTATGAAATATTGAAGGGGGGTGCTTTAGTATTGGCCAATACTGTATTTGAAAGTTTTAAAAAATGGTTAAAATTTTACGCAGATTTTATTCTGTTCATGTTTTTTGTGGTGGTCCCTCGACGAGATTATTTTGATGGAGAGGAGCAGCAAAGAATTGCTTAACTCCTGGGTAGAGCAGGGAGACTCGCTATGCTCAGGGCTTAGTAAGGAGCAGCTTATCAGCACAACTCCGAAATGAATAAATTCAAGTCTGATTACTAAGTGTCTTTATTATTTGAATTCTTACTCTATTTATACTAAATTAATTACATTGATTTATATCTAAAATATAGGCCCGCGTCTCCAATACCTGGCTCATCAAAATCGTTCACTTAAGTGCATGTTCCATATGATGAAAGTTTGTTTACAAATAACCGGCGAAAACACTTGGCGAAAGTTACGTTATGACCCCGTTACCCGGGCGCGGTGTTTTTATAATTTTGTGTGTGCATACACTTTATTTGGACGGTGGTGATTTGAGGCGCGTTCTTATTTTGTAATTTGTTTTACTTAACTTGATCTACTCAAATATTTTTAGGGCATGTGTTTACTGATTTATTTCATCACACCCTCCCCCTTAGGGAAAAAAATTTTTTGTTTGTATAAGAAAAACAATTTTTTTTTTTCAATTTTATTATTACATTTTCTTTATTCTATTTTTATGTATTCTTATTATTTTTTTGTTTGCATCCTCCAAAATGCAGTTTACTGTTTCTATTTCTTTTACAACGTACGGTCCACTGTATAGGGGATCTAATTTCTTTCTGTTTTGTAACGTAACTAATACTTTATCGCCAACTTTTATTGGCAAGGGGTTACAATCGAGTTTGCTGTTTTGTTGTCTAACCGCCTTTGACGCTTCTAGATGTTGTTTAGCGTTGTTTAGTGCTTTTTGTAGTCTGAATTTAATTTCACTGTTGTAGAGATCATAGTTGTAGGTGGGTTCTATTCCTCCCTTTTCTACCTCTGTTGGCAGGCTTACTTTTTTGGCGAAAATTAACTCAAAAGGTGTGTAGCCGTGTACGGTGTTTGGTGTGGTGTTGTAGCAGAATGCGTAGTATGGGATCCATGTATCCCAATCGTCTCTGTTTTCATTTACGAAGCACCTTAGGTATTCGTTCAAACATTTATGATTCCTTTCTAACGCTCCAATTGTTTCGGGGTGCGCGGCTGTTGCGAATATCTGTTGTATTTTTAGTGTGTTGCACACCTCTGCAAATATCTGTTCTTATATTCTGTTCCCAGGTCAGATTTGATCTTTTCCATGGTTCCGTATGTTAGAATGAATCCTGTTACCATTGCTTTTGCGATTGTATTGGCTTCTTTATCTTTGACAGGGAGTATTACTACGTATTTTGTAAGATCGCACTGTATGGTTACTGCATACCTGTTACCATTTTCTGTTCGTGAAAACGGTCCTACTGTATCACCAAATGGTTTATCGGGTGTTGTTGTTATCTCCATTATTTCTTTATTGTGTTTCTGGTGCTTATTTTTCGCGCATAGTTCACAATTTTTGACGTAGGCTGCTATGGTGTTTTTCATTCTTCTCCATCTATATAAATGTTTTAATTTACTGAACATTCTCGATTGTCCCAAGTGTCCTCCTGTTGGTGTTGCGTGGAAATTATGTAGAATTTCTTCAATTTGTTCCTTATTCTTAATATACTTGATTGGCTTATATATCTCTATTCTAATTATTTTTAGCTTTTTATTTCCTAAGGTCTTAAATGAGGTCATGTCGATTAATTTGAAAATTTCGCTCTCGGCCGAGAGTTTCAGAGTCTGAATTGTTTTGCATATATCTTGCTCCAATTCTTCGAAAGCCTGCTCTAGTGCAGTTTCTACTGTTAATTGGTTTCCTTTATTGTTTATCGACCTCTTCCATATTTTTATTTTATTGCGCATTATTTTAATTTCTAATTTTATCTTTTCTCTGCAGTTCTTAGTTTCTATGTATAGTTCGGGTATGTTTGCTATTTCTGTCTCTGAGAGTGCTTCTGTGACGCGCAGTTGATCAGGCTGCTGTACTTCGTTGCTTCTCTCCTTTTCGCTTATTGTCTCTTGTTTTATCTTTCGTGTCATTGCTCTTGTTTTCGCTTGTAGTACTTTAATATTTTTAAGGTCATTTATATCGATCTGGATTCTCGATAGTGCGTCTGGACCTGAGTTTTATTTGCCTTTTACGTATTTTATTTCAAAGTCGAATTCTTCTAGGTCGAGTCTCATCCTTGTGAGTTTTGATGTTGGGTTCTTCATTCCAAAACGATATGACAATGGTCGGTGGTCTGTTCTGACTGTAAACCTCCGTCCGTAAACGTATGGCTTAAAATACGTGATGGCCCAGTGTATGGCCGTTAATTCTTTTTCTATAGTTGATTTGTTCGCTTCTCCTGTTGTAAAGGTCTTGCTTGTATATGCTATAGGACGTTCTATTCCGTCTATATTTTGCGAGAGTATTGCTCCACATGCTGCGTTGGAAGCATCTGTCGATATTATGAAGTTCTGTGTGAAATCTGGGTGCTGCAGTACTGTGGGAGACATGAGTGTTCTTCTTAGTGTTTCGAAGGCATCCTGTTGGTTTTTCGTCCATTCAAACTTCGTTTTCTTTCTTAATAGTTTGTTTAATGGTAATGCAATTTCCGCGAAATTTGGTACAAATCGCCTATAATAGTTACAAAAGGCCACAAATCTTCTTACTTCGTCCGCATTTTTAGGAGTAGGGTAGTTTTTTATAGCTTCATATTTGGAAGGGTCCGGGCTGACACCTTCGATTGATATTTTATGGTCAAGGTATGTGACTTCTGTTTGAAAGAACTGAAATTTTTCAGGGTTTAGCTTAAGATTTCTTTCTCTCAACCTTTTGAAGACGGTTGTTAAATTTTTCAGGTGGTGTGCTTGGGAGCACCCGATCACAATGATGTCATCTATGTAGAGAAAAGCTACTTCTGGCGTTAATCCTGCCATGGCTATTGCCATCATTCTTTGAAAAGAATTGGGACTTATGTTAAGTCCGAAGGGGAGTCTTGTATATTGGTAATGACCTTTTTCTGTTGAAAATGCCGTGTACTTTCTGGATGATTTTTCGAGTGGGATTTGGTGAAATCCCGACATGAGATCTAGAGTGGAGAAGTATTTGGCTCTTCCCATTTGATCTAGTATATCTTCTATACGGGGTAAAGGGAATTTATCCGCCAATACCTTTTTATTAAGATTTCTGAAATCTACTACTAATCGGCATTTCTTCTTTTCGGTGGTCGATTTTTTTGGTACTAGTAGTATAGGTGAGTTAAAATGAGATACTGAGTTCTCAATAATGCCATCTTGTAACATTTTTGTGACTTGTTTGTCTATTTCACTCTTGTGCGTCTCTGGTATCCTGTAATTATTTGTGTACACAGGTATGTTGTCAGCTAGTTCTATTTGTTGGTTGTAGAAGTTATTGGTGGTCAGTGGTTCGTCCTCTGATGCGAAGATGTCTGCATATTCCATGCACAATTCCTGGAATCGTGGTTTAATGTATTGTGGGATATGTTGAAGGTTTATTTTGCTTAACATATTTTCTTGATGACTTGTGGTTTTCGCTTTTGTTGGTGTTATTTCATAAGTTGTCAGTGGTTCATACTGAATTTTGTATTTATTTAGCACTACCAATTTATTCGTGGTGTTCAGGATTTTTATTATTGGGTTTGCTGAGTTCGTTATGGTACCTGCTATGAACACTCCTGGACTAATCTCTTGGTTTGCTATCACTATGTCGACACTGTTATCTTTGTTAAATTTTATTTTTCTGGCTACTTCGCATCGTGGTGGTATTGTTAACGCATTTGCATATGGTGTGCTTAAGATTGGCACTTCGGTTGCTTTGTTCTGTGTTTTGATGGTTAGTGTCCATGTATCGTAGTCTAAATTAGCTTTTGTTTTTGTTATGAAGTCTAGTCCAAGGATTCCGTCTGCCTCTATGGGTACATTATCTTCGACTATCTGGAATGCGTGTTCTATTTTGCATTCGTTGTTAAAATGTATATTTATATAGGTTGTACCAATCGACTGCATCTGTGTATCCGTAATTCCTTGTATTATACATTTTCTGTTGGGGTAGAAGTACTGTTCCTTGCTTATCTTGAACTTCTTAAATATTGATATGTCTGCCCCTGTATCGACTATGAAAGTCTATGTTGTTCCGCACATATCTACGTATGCCTTTACGTAATTGGCGTGAGCGATATTTATTGTGTATATTCTGAGAAATTGTTTTCGTTCTCCCCCAAACGGATGGTTTGTTCGTCTGGCTGGGGGGTTTGGAATTCCCCCGATTCTACTATGTTTATTCTATGTGGAGTTCTTTGATTGCTTCTAAATGTGTTCCTCTTATTATTCCTTTTATTATTGTTATAATTATTATTGTTGTTATAACTGTTCTTGTTATTGTTATTCCTAAAATTGTTTTGTCGTCTATATCTATTTTGCTGAAACCCAACGTTTTTTCTTGACCAATTTCTATAATTATTTGCGTCCTGCTCGTTGAGGCTGTTTCTGAAATTATTCGTTTCTTGTCTATTGTAGTATAGTATCCTGTCTGCCGGTGGTTTATCTACTGCTATTGCTTTTGTTACCACTTAATTTAGTGTGGTTAAATTTGTAGCCTTCAGTATTAGAGATGTCTCTGGGTTTTCGATGTTGCCTATGAACGTTTGTACCGAAAATTTCTCGGCTAATATCTCGGCTATTTCGGTTGTTGCTACGTTTTCGGATATGAAGGCTCGTGTTAGTAGAGATGAAAGGTCTTCAATTTGTTTCGAGTAGTCTATTAGTTTCCTGTGTCCCTGTTTACAGAGATAAAATAGCGTCAGACGATAATTTAATTGTGATCTTTTGTTGAAGTTTTGATTTTATCTGATTTACCGTTGTTAAGTCGTTTGATATTATGCCTTTGGCTTTTCCTGCGATGCGAGTTTTTATAAATTTTATCATAATATTCTTCTGTTCTGTTGGTGTTAGTTCGTCCAACAGTTCCATTGATTCTATAAATGATTCCGTCTCCTCCTCCTTGCCGTCGTATGCACGGAGTAAGGATGTGGCGGTTTTTATATCGAACGACATGATTACTAGTTTTCTTTGTGTTTCTATCAGCTCGTTTATGGTAAAAACAGTTTTCTTTATCTCTGCGTACGTAGTCTTTATTTCTTGTATATTTTCTACATTGGCTATTTTTCCTGTCGATTCTTTTGCTTTTATGTAGAGTTCGTACACCTGTTGTTCCTTTTTTGCTAACGTCTCGCTGGTGTACGGTCGATTCGGGCTTTTTCTAAAATTTGTTAGTATATTCTGCAGTTCTTCCTTTATTTCTGCTAGCCTTTCCATGTGGTATATTTTCATCTATACATTTACTTGCACTGGGGTGTTTAGATATCTTTTTCGGAGTCCCCGTCCATGATTGATGTAGACCTTAAACATTAGTGTTACGCACTTAATTACCACAATGATGATTAGTGAAATTATTTTCCACTGTTACCGTAACTTGTACAGTTACGTTATTTATAACTTGTCCCGTATTCTCTGTTGGAGTACTGTATGTCTTTCCCATTTTGGAGAATGCAAAGTTGAATAATTAAAAGGAATTGCAGAACAAAATATTTTTACTAGGAAAAAAAATTTTTATTTTTTTTTTGATTCTTTGTACATATTTATTTATTTATTTATTTATTTATTGTCTCTATAAACTTAAAGATATCGCCAGTTTTCCAGACGATCTTTATTATATGCAATTATTTTATTGATTTCTTCTTTTATATCTATAACTAACAGTGTACCTAGTACTGTTGTTATTATAACGGTTATTATAAATAAGATTATGTTTTTTACGTCATACTTCTGCATTATTATCGTATATTTATTTTTATATTTATTTATTTTTTTTAATTATTTAATGGTTAAGAATATTATTATTATATATTATATTTTAAAATCCAGGTGCGTGTTTCCTTATCAGTATTCCTTTTTTGTATTTTCTGTATCCTCTTACGCTCTAATCGCTCTTTGTATTGCTCGATCGTTAATTTACGGGGGCCTGATGTTGTTTCTGCTATGGATGCTGAGGTTGATGGCTGTAGTCTTGGCTTTTGGTATATCGGCTGGTTAGCCTTATACAACGTTAATCCCTCGATGTTCCTTTCTGGTATATTTTTTTCTATAGTCTTAAATATTCTCTGGAATGCTGCTTCGATTTCCTTTGTCAGGGTCGCCATGTGGTGGTCCCTCGACGAGATTATTTTGATGGAGTGGAGCAGCAAAGAATTGCTTAACTCCTGGGTAGAGCAGCGAGACTCGCTATGCTCAGGGCTTAGTAAGGAGCAGCTTATCAGCACAACTCCGAAATGAATAAATTCAAGTCTGATTACTAAGGCCCGTATACACCAACGAAAGTAACTTTTAATTATGAAAATATGATAAACATTAACCAAGATTACCTCGGACAAAATCTAGGGTTGAGGGTAAGATAATGATGTTACACCTCGTTTGCCATGTGTAAATTGTCGAAATCCGAGGTAATTCGAACCTGAAATATGACAGCGCTTTAAACAAGACTGACATAATTTCCGCGAAACTGAAATTATTTTATGTACATAAATTATAGTGAATAAAGTGATATCTAGGTTCTATGTTTTTCGTTATTAAAATAGATAGTTCAATAATTCCTTCTGATGATGAGGAAAGAATAATTTTAGATTTCTTCAGAAGAAGAAAATAAAGTGGAAACTACATAATATAAACACCAAAGAACATAGAACTTAGAAATCGTTTTATTCACTATAATTTACATAAAATAATTCCACTTTCACGGAAAATTATGTCAGCCTTGGTATTAAATTTGCCAAAACAATCAAAGGAAAGACAAAATTATAATAGAATTGCAACAATTATGATGATGAAGAATTTGAAAAACCTTTCAGATTTTGTAAACTAATAGTTCATGACATTTGTGTATTTAGTGGCAACAACAACGGGCAAATGTCAAAAAATTATTTTCGAAATTATTCGAAACGCATGCCAAGTCTAAAAATTCTTCTATCTTACAGTATTTGATGTTTAAGCATTTTAAACATACCCAAGATTATGGGTAAAGGTAACCTTTGACTCTCGATTAAAGGTATTCCTCGATGGTGTTTACGGCCCTAAGTGTCTTTATTATTTGAATTCTTACTCTATTTATACTAAATTAATTACATTGATTTATATCTAAAATATAGGCCCGCGTCTCAAATACCTGGCTCATCAAAATCGTTCACTTAAGTGCATGTTCCATATGATGAAAGTTTGTTTACAAATAACCGGCGAAAACACTTGGCGAAAGTTACGTTATGACCCCGTTACCCGGGCGCGGTGTTTTTATAATTTTGTGTGTGCATACACTTTATTTGGACGGTGGTAATTTGAGGCGCGTTCTTATTTTGTAATTTGTTTTACTTAACTTGATCTACTCAAATATTTTTAGGGCATGTGTTTACTGATTTATTTCATCAAATTTTGTTTGGCTTTACGTCTGCAACGTGTAAGCATGATCAGCCTTTAATGTGTCATATTATACGGTCAGGACAATCATGCACTGAAAATTGAAAGAATTCGGATATTGTTCTCCAATAATTAAAAAAAAGGAGATTCAACCACCAAAAAGCAAATCCAACAAACTGTCAAATGAATGTTTGGCTAATATTTCCCTACAATTCAAAAAGGACCACGGTACAATGTATATGGAACTTGGCTTTCGTTGAAAAAAAAAATTAAAGTGGATATTCTGATGCGGAAGACGATTCTGAACAGATTTCTTTCTGGGCACTTTTTCAAAAAACGTCACTGGAAAAAAATACAGAGGCTTAAGACAACCCCCACGCTACATCCTTTCCATCGGCCGACAGATACTTAACTGTAGCTAACCCTAAAGGCCGCTGGTAAAATGGTCAAATTGGATGTACATCCATGCTGTACCATGATTCTCATCAAACCTGCGCGCGAATCGAGTTTTTATCGGCCAACCTGCTCACAATCGATAGTTTTTGTTGTACTTCCGCACTTCGATGTACATCCAATTTGACCGTGTATGACCCTTAAAACCTCCCAGAATAACGCTTTAAAAACAATAAAAATATTTCCGTGCGCGCGTGCGTGAGTTTTGTAACCTATTTGATTATGCTATCCTGCTCTCTGTATTGCCCAGAATCAACGACGTGGACGTGGCAGGACACTAGTTACATTGGCGTGCTTTTTATTTTTCAAAGAAATGTTAATGCAAAGTGTTATGCGCGTAAGGATAAAAACGCAGTGGTGGCCGGTTTCCTGTAATAGCCTAGGTCGTACACAATGGCGACCAAAAACATATCCGTTTGGAATTACATTCGCAGTTGAAGAAAAAGCGTAAGGAACTTCGTTCCTGACTGGGGTCCTCTAACCGCACCTGTATTTTTATTGTTTTTAAAGCGTTATTCTGGGAGGTTTGCGGATGTACAACCAAAACAATCGATTGTGAGCTGGTTGGCCGATCAAAACTCGATGCGCGCAGGTGTGATAAAAATCATGGTACAGCACGGATGTACATCCAATTTGATCATTTGACCAGCGGCCTTTAGCGTTAGCTACAGTTAAGTATCTGTCGGCCGATGGAAAGGTTGTAGCGTGCAGGTTGCCTTAAGCCTCTGTATTTTTTTCCAGTGACGTTTTTTGAAAAAGTGCCCAGCAAGACATTTGTTCAGAATCGTCTTCCGCATCAGAATATCCACTTTAATTTTTTTTTCACCGAAAGCCAATTTCCATGTGGGATTTATAAAAAGGATAAGGAAGCGAGGGAGACCCAACGTCCGCTGGAAGACCAGGACGCCCAGAGCTTAGGGATGCAAAACTGGATGACATCGGCTCAGAATCGGGGCCAGTGGAGAAAGCAGCTGCGAGAGGCCAGGACCGGATCCCGGTTGTAACGCTTAGATTTTGTATTTAGGTGTTTTGGGTACGAGAAAGCTATTGGTGATGTCCCTTTCTCACCGTTAGCTGAAACAATACTATCTCTTTTTCGCATAGTATTTTTAATAAAGCTTTGATCAAAATTAAAGAAATATGACTAGCCATCAACAACGAAGAACTTAGAATGGTAGCGTCAGAAAGATCTCCTTTTGATATTTATAAGTTAGATTTATTGAGAGAATAGCAATTTAATGCTGAAGACCTCCTCCCATTTGCCGCAGTAAAAAACACTTTTAGTTGCAGAACAACAATCACCCTGCGAGAAAATTACCACTATGATAACGCGAACTATTATTCAATTGGTAGATCAAGCGGACAGGTGAGACAAATGGCAGCAATTAGAGCGGCTGAGACAAATGAACAGGTGACGCACGCTTACAAGACAAACGAGCCAGACCTTCCACTTTGCGAATGAGAAGATCACGATTACAGCATGCCCATGCATTCCAATGTTATGATTGGTCCAATGGATAAATTGTGGCAATAATGTCATGATTTCAAATTTCGAAAAGCACCTGGGATGTGCTGTTCCAATGGCAAAATTGATTTGTCACAACTGAATATTCCATCTGAGCCACTTGGGGCTTACGTGGATATAACTTCTTCGTTGTTCGAACATGTTTTACTTCTTCCTTTATTTTGCTTCGATGGGTGCAGCGAGGCGCAACGGGTTCCAGCTATACATCATATAAATGTATATTGAATCTAATGCCTCGAACTTTTATAGGAATAATTGGTTTTTCGTTGTTGGTTGTGGTTGTTTTAACGTTAGTGGTTTTAACAGAATACAGAGTTTAATTTTGAAGATCATATAATTAAGCGGCAAGCACTTATTTTCTAGCACCATTTTTCAGAAATTAAACTTTCCAAATGTAGTGAAAACTGTTTCACTCAAAGAAGTGCAGAATCGCAATTTTATTTATACACGGCACTATTGTACAATTAATTCCCCTATGAAACGTATGGCATCTGTTACATTTAATTCGATATATGAACGCAATTTTGCAATATGTGACATTAAGAGATAATAAAAGTTTTTTTTGGCATTTAATTCGATATATGAACGCAATTTTACAATATGTGACATTAAAAGATAATAAGGGATTGTTTTTTGGCATTGCTTTTTCCAACTATAAAAAGGGAAATGCCTATTTCTGGCCCTGGGTGCCCACATATAAAAGTATAAGGAAACGATAGTATGCAATTAAAAGAATGAAATGGTTAATGTTGATAGCTCAGTTCCTTGGCTATTTTCTTGTATCTTCTAAAATTTTCTGCAAAGAAAATTATCTCCAAAAAAAAATATTGAACACGACAAAAGGGAGCAAAGATTTATCAACGTAAACCTCTTAATATGTTCACGGAATTTTAATTATAGTTTTTTCTTTAAGTGGAAAATCTCAACATGTTTTCCCTGCCCGCCAGCCAGGTTCACGGGCGAACGTGGCTTGGATATGATTTTAATCTATACAACACTAAATATTTAAATCAATCTGCTGAGGTGGAAAATTGTCCGAACACCTCGTCTTATGTTTATCTGAAAAAACAGTCAAATTTGTCTTTGAAATAAAACACCTCACTTCAAACACACGTTACAAAGTTTATTTTCTACTCTGAAATTTCCTTGAAAATGTACTTCGCTTGAATTTGTTAATTTCAAATGTTCAAATGTTATTTTATTTTCATTTAATTTAAATAATGTAAAGAATATAATTCTTTCCAATAGTTAATTACCAACAAATCTTTTAGTATCAGAGTTACAAATCGTGATATCGAGCTGATTTTGCTGCTGCAGACTCCAACGGAAAAAAGAGAGCAATTTCTTCTTCCCATCTTGATTTTATAATTTCACCCTAGCGGAATTTTCTTCTGGTTACTTCGAAGAGGTCATCGACCCCTTTCTATAGTTTTCTGTGTAAATTCGCCATCCCCCTTCGTCTTCTTTGCATCTCAGCTGTTGACCTACATCCCAACAAATCATCGTCTTCGTTCTCTCTCCTGTGCTCTCTTTTAGGCGTTGTTGATGGAGCTTTCGGTTGTGGTCTTTGATGATGATCCTGCAGTTCCTGCAGTTTCGATGTTTGGTTCCAGTTTTCTCCGACATTCTTTACTTGGGCCCTGGAATTGGTCGTCTGACAGTTGTCATTTACTCATGGCTGGTTTTCGTTCGTGATCGTGGGTGTTATTTATTATGGTGGAAAACCATCGGATGATGTCGAAGGACACGTTATATAGGCCGGTAAGTTTTCCTGGAGTTGCCCTTTAATCCCTTTCGCCGTAGATTCATGGTTAAGGTCATCTCAGAACAATTAAGGAATTGGTTTAAAGAAAAGTCCGAATTTTTGAGAAATACAGAGTTTTTAAGAAAGTCCGGCAACGGTCCGATATTTCCTGAATGGTGGGTGATCGTGAAAAGAGTTTCGAGTGAAAGTTGCTCAATTTGGAGGGTGGAATCGTTTTCACAAAAATCTCACCCCACCCACTCCCCCCCTATCGGGGGTGCGGGTAAAACTAAACTTCAAATGGCAACCCCAATATTTTTCACAGACTCTGATTCTCCGCAGGGAAATATGAAACTTTTGCCTAAACAATTTTTTTATCCGAAGCCCTGCACCCCCAAAACCATCAAAATTATCCCCAAAAATCATTTATTTGGGGGTCCGGGAAACTTCGGATAAAAAAATGTTTCTAATAAAAGTTTGAATTTCTCTTCGGAGAATCTGAATCCGTGAAAAAAATGGGGGTTACCATTATTCTGAGGAGGTAGGGGTGAATAACGTCAAACCACATTTTTTCTCAAGGATTATGATTTTCCAGGTTTTAACAGAATTCACAGGCAATTTTGGTCATAGTTCAAATAAATGTATTTTGAATCTAATGACTCAAACTTTTATAGGAACAGTTGGTGTTTCGTTAATGTTTAAGAAGAGTTGAATCTTGAAGGTTTGGATTGATTTTAAATGATTAAACTTTGGGTGCAGCAGAAAATAAGCGGTTCATTGAGACACTTCATCTGTGTATGAAAATTCTTATCTCGAAAAATGCCATGTCAATGGATGGTTTTTATTATCTCGATCAAAATGTCAGATCCCTAATAGTTTCACATTTTTTTATTTTTAATCAAAAATACCAAAAAATTGCGTTTTTAAAACTCTCCTACTGTATATTAAAATTCATATCACCTGATTACTACTATTGGCTTATGGGTGCAGCATAGGCGCACTGGGTCCCAACTAGTTATAATATAAAGTAATAAAAATATTATTTTTTAATTAATTATCTTAGCTGTAAGTCCCACGCTGGTTGAATTGTACAATTGCTGCATGCGACTTCCATTTAATATTCCTCTGGTTTTTTTCCTTGCTAGCTGGTTAGCATTATAAATTACAAGCAGTTAAATATTTACATTGGAACTTTAAACTATTTAAATTTAGACTTTAAATTTACTACTATCACTTTTTGTTCTCTCTGCTATCAGTGCAGTGAGAAGAAGGATAGGCTCAACTAGAAATTTCGGACTTCCGATATGCTCTATTTTGAAGGTTTATAATGGATTAGGTATTTTTATATTTAGGTCAAAATGAAATAAATTTTTGTATATTCATATTACGAATTGTTATTGTAAAATTTTATATTATTTATATGTGAATTTTGAAAGAATTTTGAATTTTAATTTTATTTGCGAGTGTAGCAACTTTGATATGCTACAACTACAGTAGAAAATATTAACTTTAAGTAGTCATTTTATTAAGTATCTCGCAACTATCGTATATGTACCTATAATCTGTATTTTTGCAGTCGGGGTACAAATGTTACGAGAATAAGTAATTAAAACTGTACCCCGACTGCAAAAATACAGATTATAGGTACATATACGATGGTTGCGTGATACTTAATAAAATGACTGTTTAAAGTTAATATTTTCTACCGTAGTTAGAAAGTATCTTATATATTAAAATAACTAAGAGAACAATGTCTTCTATATCAACGGTGGGCAACCTCCGGCCTGCGAGCCAACTACGGCCCACGAAAAGTTTCTATCCGGCCCGTGAGATCTTTAGAAGGAATTATAAATAAATATTTTTCAATGTAATTCGTCTAGTTTAAATTGAATTTTAAACGAACATAGCAACATAATTTAGTACTAATAGTCCAATCAATCTACACAAATCCATCTAATAATTGCCATCAGGAAACAAAAAATATGGTTATATAGGAAAAAAAATTCTAAAAAAGATAGCGTTTTCTTTTTTTGAATTTGGAATGGCGAACCTAACCTAAAAACTTCTGGAAAGTGAAAAAAAGGCTTTTTTGCGAATAACAAAAAAACTAGAGCTCGGATCGAAAAAAATCAAATTATAAAGTTGTAGGTATTCAAATTATCTTTCGATTGATATATATAAAGTTATAGGTTAGAGCAAAAACCATAGAGAAAAATGCAAAAAAATGTTAACAATCACGTTTTTTTAATTTGTTAATTGCTTTTGTTTAACGCAACTTAGATATTTGTTATTTGGCAAAACCATTGCTTCTTGCTAGCTGAAAAAACAGTTTTATTTTTGTTGCAAAATATTGAACACTTTCCTTGAAATTTCACTTTTTGTAAAAAAAGGCGTTCTTCTAAAAACGCTCCTCTTGGTCTACGGATTCTTCTAGAGTACCGTTCTATAGCAACAAAAAGTCTATTAAAAGGTTTTCCAGTACTTAAAATGACCCCCAAAAAATATTAATAATGAAAAAACAGACGTTCGATTGTAAAAACTAACTTTTTGAGTCTGTTTTTTCATTATTAATATATTTTTGGGGGTCATTTTAAGTACTGGAAAACCTTTTAATAGACTTTTTGTTACTTGTACGTGATAGTACAAGTATTGAAGAAAATTTTAAGCTATAGAACGGTACTCTAGAAGAATCCGTAGACCAAGAGGAGCGTTTTTAGAAGAACCCCTTTTTTTACAAAAAGTGAAATTTTAAGGAAAGTATTCAATATTTTGCAACAAAAATAAAAATGTTTTTTTCAGCTAGCAAGAAGCAATATTTTTGCCAAATAACAAATATCTAAGTTGCGTTAAACAAAAGTTATTAACAAATTAAAAAAACGTGGATTTTAACAGTTTTTTGCTTTTATCTCTATGTGTTGTGCTCTAACCTATAACTTATTATACATCAATCGAAAGATAATTTGAATACCTACAACTTTATAATTTGATTTTTTTCGATCCGAGCTCTAGTTTTTTTGTTATTCGCAAAAAAGCCTTTTTTTCACTTTCCAGAATTTTTTAGGTTAGGTTCGCCATTCCAAATTCAAAAAAAGAAAACGCTATCTTTTTTAGAATTTTTTTTCCTATATAACCATATTTTTTGTTTCCTGTTGGCAATTAACGCTAAATTTACAAGGAGCTATTGTAGATTGATTGGACTATAATGTTAAAACTTACATCCATTGGGGTAAGTTACACTATGCATTATTTCTTTTATTATCCCTCTACAAAAACGGGTTTTATAGACAAGACGTCGAAGGGAAGTTTGTTTTTCCTTACTTTCGCTCAGAAAATTTGTCAGTCTCACGCACTCACCCATCTTTCACGCTAACACAATTATAACATCGTTCTCGGGGGTCTGCACAAAATTATGAGAAAGTTCCCTTCTCATTCGCGTTTCTTTTGCAACTACATAGGCATCATAATAGTTACACGAAAAGGAGACAGAAAAAGGAATATTTTGTGTAATACCTACATTATACACAAACCTGTTTGAGTTGAGGACCGGGGTTATGGATAGTGTGATTTACCCCATTGAAGCATCTTTCACTTCAAATGCAGACTAAAAATTTAGTGTTGGGTAGGATTATAAAATGAGTTTGTAAAAGGTGACTCTTTTTTTCTTTTCAGCCAGTACAATGTCATACTTCAAATGAGGCCAGGTGCCATGTCAAAATGACAAAAACAAGCAAATTAAAGAAATAAGCAAAATAAATGTTAATGAAGAGGTTTGATTGTAATATGCATTAAACTGCTTCAGAGTAAGGAAGGAACACATGCCTCCACAATGTACATTTATATTTTACCATCTCACTTCATCTCATTTCAAGTTGGAAATTTAACTGTCTCAAAAGAAGTAAGAAATGTCACTCTAGTTCGTATTTAAAATCTCACCTCGCCACAGCTCAATTTGGATATTTAACTGCCGCAAAAGAAGCCAGAAAGAAGAAACCCTTGTCTCTCCACTACGTATTTTACAGACACACTTTGCCTCATTCATCTCGACATTATTTTTAAACCGGGACATTTCAAAAAATTGAGGTCTCACTACAATATCATATTGTAAGGGATAAATGTACTGCCTCGTGTAAGTCCGGCTCAACTCTATAAAAATTACAGGTCACGTTGCCCACCCTTGTTCTATATCTTCTTTCTGTCTTACATTAGCATTTAAAACTTGTTTTTGACTTTTTAGTTCATTTTTTGTCACAAGGGCGTCGTGTTTTTTAATTTTTTAATTAATACCCTATTGAATGATCATCGTAGCAGACTTTTTGACACCTCCGCTCAATCTTGAACTTCCCAGATATCAAAACTTTTACCTTAGGGAAGTCTTAAAGCTACGGTTTCGCTGGGAGCTGTCGACAGCAGCTGACGACGGCGTTCTTCAGCTGCAGCAACTGAACAGCGCGGTCAAGTAGTTTGGTTGAACCTGTTGCACTGCTGCTGGCAGTCAATTGTTGGGTCAACACGTGAAGAAAAATTTACTGAAAAATAATGGATATTGCAAAGTTGTTCTTAATTGAGGAGGAGGAGGAACATGATTTTATGGAACTAATGTTATTAAATCAAAACAAGGTATAAACAGTATGTTCAAATCGCGTAATGATGAGCTTAAATAAGTTCAATAAGCTTTTCATCCTCATCAAAAGAAAAATTTGGTGCCATTTTTGAAAAAAATAATTCAACACTCCACTTTCTTGTGAAAAAAACTAACTAAACTCACTTCTAGCAGCTACGGCAGCGCTTCTTGACTGGTTCAAAAGCAGTTGAAACGCAACAGCTAGCTGCTGACAGCTGCCGCCCAGCCACGGTATACAGAAACAAGGTAATGTAAAAGACGAAATATCGTATCGTAAGTGCGAATATCGTAGAAAAAGACGACGTCACCCGGCAAGGTTAATACAGAAAACAACAACAACAATTTCGATTTTGTATGGGGAAGACTTGCCGAGTGACGTCGCACTAATACGATATTCTACGATATTCAGTCTTTTACATTACCTTGTTTCTGTATACCGTGCCGCCCAGCTGTTAGGCAGTGTGAGCGAAACCGTTAACATGTGCATACCATAAGAGCAGTGATTTTCAGCAGCGAGCTTTGACAGCTCCCAGCGAAACCGCACAGACAGCAAAGTAATCCACAATAGATGATAGGATAATTGGTTCTAAATTGGTTCTAAACTCCAAAGCCCACAGTGGTAATTCCTCAAATCGTAACTTCCTGTTTTGGATCATTTCGAACTTGAATTTTACAATCGCTTGAGCACGGTTAAAAAAGGAGGGGTTATATCCTGGTTTATTTTTTTAATTACATTAAAACTTCTTTATAAACCAAGTTCTCAGTGGCAATTCCTTGAGGGGTAACTTCCTGTTTAAGACCACTTGAAACATCAATTTTACAATCGATGTATACAACTGACCGTACGTAAAACAAAATACCAACTTTTTCGAATGTTTGACCTTGAGATTTGTTTATTGTCATTGCATACGCTAGGCGCAGGGGAAATTGATGACTCTGGAAATTAAATGGAAGAGCAGGGTCGTTTGATGAATCCAAAGTGAATCTTGCCTCTTTGAAATAATGTAAGACACTCGGCTTGGAAAACATTCGCCCGAAAGTCTCGAATAGCTAATCTGGTTCCATTACACAAACCATTCTTAATAGAAAGGTTTCGTAGTAACAAAATTATGCAACCTTTTTTTAAATTTAACTAATATGGGGGCCTACCGGACGGGTTCAAAGTATTAAGAAACTCTACTGGAAAGTTTACTTGGGCTTGGTAAAAAAAACTATCGTCATTTTTTACCATGGAATCGATTGAATAGTATGACACTTCTTCCGCGTTCATTCTAGCAAGAACAGATTCATTTATTACACGGACGTGATGATTTGTAGGACATTAAACTGCTTTTTTAGAAATACTAAGGACATCTTGCGTTGTGAAAGTTTCACTAAACCCACCAGTAGCTAACAATATTTTTCGGGATAAATTTAGAGGGAATTAAAATACTATGCTGAGTATTTTTAATTCATTCTGGACATTCAACAGTAGAATTGCCAACTTTGAGAACCCAACTTGAAAAATCTTAATCAACTAAAGCTCTCATAATCTATAACTTAAACCTCAACAATATGTACATTCCTTCCACAAATCATCTAAGCTGAATTTTTCTGGTATAAAATTATTACAATAATCTTGAATGGCAACCTTGAATCATGCTTTAGGTTGCCTACGAACACAACCGGTAGAAAATTTGTAGCATTTTGGCTTTCATTTCCATTCATCACTTGCAATTCATTAGCTTGTCTCGATGCCCTCTTGTTAGCGATTTCTTCGCGATGTTGTTCATAATAATTTATATTTTGTGTGCTTCTCTTCAAATAACCACAATAAGTCACTTTTGCACAATTTTTTTACACTTTTTTTGATTATTGCTTATGAGGTTTCGAAAGGAATCGACGATTTTCATATATTTCATTCAAGAGCAAGTAAACAAACTCTTTCAAGCTTTTCGAAAGGCAAAAACCATGGTACAAATACTTCAAGGAATTATTTTTTCCAGGCTGCATTTACTTATTAGAATAAATATTTAAATGTTCTTGCAAATAAACAAAACCATTGTAAAACCACATTAAAGAAGATTGTACTTAATATCAGAAACTTCACTTTTTGAGTTATCCCATATATTTCATTAAACACCATTGTATCCGTTGAATGCGAACCATCGTATACCATGCAAAATTGCAATGAAATCGGTGCAGTAGTTTTCACTTGAAAATTTAAAAACAATTTATTTCCTAATAAAATTTCATAAATCGGCTACCAGTGACGTCACACCATCATTCGATTTTTTGTTCGTCTATCCAAAACCTATCCACAACCGGCTGCTTTGTAACTTTATACAATACACCCTGTATACAATATAATGGATAAATTCCGAAATTTAGATTGGTTTACTTTATTATCGCGCCTCGCTCGGCGGAACGTTCACAAAAGAGAGATGGCGGAGATGCCGGAAACCTTGCTCGATCACTGAACTGTGAATTCAGTGATCGATGAAGTGCTCCGATTGATCGTTTTGATCGAGCTGAAAGTTGTTGTGTGACATTAGAGAGAACTAGCAAAACATAGAGGCGACTGGAGAATCTTACTCCTGTAGCGCCATTTAAGGGGGTATTTTGGTCTAGGATATTCAAAAATTCGAATTTTTTTTTCCATTTTAAGTTTAGTTGATATGTATAAAATCATCTCCTAAAAGGATTTTTTGAAATTCAAAATATTTCTAGAGTTATTGTAGATTTTATAAACGTATATAACCACAAAACAAGAGCTGCCGCGTCGAGTGAATTTAATTAAATTTTCTTTTGTACTAACACACATACCCAAGCATATACATATAAAATATTATACTTTCCATTCATATTTCATGAGCTTTATGAAGATGAAGAAGGGAATCGATGAATTAAGGTAAATATAAAAAAATCTATGTTTTATAACAAAAAGTTGTCACCTGAAACTTTAAACTTAGGGCCTGTTTCACCGCTTGCTGATAAAGTTTCAGATAGTTATCTGCCTTATAACAGTATCTAACAGATAAAGGTTGCTGATATGTTTTTTCAGTTTCACCATCGAACTCCCTGATAAACTAACTGGCAGATAAATATATCTGCCACTTAATTTAGCAGGGTCACTCAATCTTTGCTTAATACGGGAGTTATTAAAAATTGTTTGTTTATGACATGATCAAGGCAATCTGGCAACTACGTCCACGATTTAATTTGGAGTCCCAGTTAAAAAATATCGGAGAGTTAAAAGCAATCGTTGCATAGGTGGATTTGCAAAGTTACTGAAAATCAAATCACTGAAAGACATTTTTAGTTACCACAACCAAAATATTACTAAAATTTTTAGTTAAATACGGCATCAAATAAATATATTTAGTTGTCGTTATTAAAAAAAATGCATCTCATGAGCAGAACAAATTGTTGGAGTAACAAATATTTCCACTATAGTCGTATAGTAATAGTTCGCGAGAGCCCAGGCCCGCCAGACCTTCGTAATTTTCTTAAAGCTGATATTTCGTATATACATAGTCTGATACGCAGTTAAGAACGTAGGCACACTCGCTAGCCCGGAGAATGGACCCTTTTGTAGATAGAGGGGTTGGGGGGTAAAAAAGGGGTTAAAATTGAAAAAAAATTCCGTCGCTGCGTATATAGGTTCTACTAATAATCTAATAACCGTTAAATACTAGTGGCAGACATTTTTGAACATTTGCACCCTCCCCAAGCTAACCATAGCTGAATTTGTCATTTCGAAAACTCACCCCGGCAAATTGGTAAGGCGGAATCAAATCCTAAAATGGAGTGATTAAAAATAATTTGGGCAAAACTCGGTTCCTACGAGGTCGCGTAATATGTTCGTAATATTCATCAAATTCGTCTTCTAAGAATTCAAATAAATCCATCTGGAACCCTTTTGTGACCGCAGTCTACGATTTTTAACGTAAAAATGCTTAAAGAGGAGTATTATTATACCAAAAAATATTCTAAAACTATCTCTATTCCCGCTACTTGCAACATTTTTTTATTATCTTCCAGATAAAACTTTTAACAGGCAGTAGAATCGGCTGATAAGTTACCAGCAACTTTATCTGGAAGATATTTCTATCCAAGACCTGTGAAACCAAAATTTGTAGTTTATTTTGCAGATAAGTTCTGAATAGGCTATCAGGAGCTTAATCAGCAAGTGGTGAAACAGGCCCTTATTCTTCTTAAAAAGCTTTTTTTCGAAATGGAGCATGCCATAATTCGATTTATTTTCCTCCGTTTTATACTTTATAAGGTTCATTCTCTTCGTCTTTTAATTCTCTATCGCCTGAACTAGGATTTTTTTAACCCAACCGTTCCCATTCTACAAGATGCTTTGTGAGCAAAAATGTCCTTTTTTTCAAAAAAATTTTTTAAAGTGTGCCATTTGGGGAGATTTCATTCTTTTTTAAATATCGTAGTTCACGCTATAGCCAATGATGTATATTTTAAGACTTTCGAAACTATTTGTGTTTTAGATGATTGTTATTTGTGTTTGAGATATCACATACGCCATCGAGCCTCAATATTTTTACCGTTATTCCTTCAACAGAAGTTTTACGATGAGCATGTGCCAAAAGTTAAAAAAAAAATTTAGAAATTTAAGAGTATTACAATACCAATAAAAAGAGTTAGAAGCAAAAATATTTATCTATTTCCGAGAAAAAAAATATGAAAAAACCTCTTTTTTTGCTTTCTAGACCAGAAACCCCCTTAAGAAAAAGTTTAGTCTAAAGTACTAAATATAATGCACATTTATAACATTTTAGACTAAAGAACAGCAACAACAACTTGTCTCAAAGGATTAAAATATCTTTTTGCACCATGGTTAACTGCCAACAGAAGACAGCGACTCCCTAAAGGCAGCAATAGATTACACTTAACAACGCGGCGCGACAACGCGGCAAATTGGGCGGAACGGCGGCAGTGCTGCGGTGTGACCCAGATTGCACATGGAAGCGGCATTATATTTGACACTTCGGTTAATACGGTATCAATATATGGAGCAACTTTTAATAGTATATAGTTAATTTAATAATAAAATAGTGGACAAAAATTGTTATGTTATGTTATCATACTGACAGCTCAGTCAAAATAAACATATTTCTTTGGTACCCCTGATTTTAAAGTTAAATTTTTTGGTTGGAAGCACTGAAGTTGTGCGGCACAATTAGGATTAGAGATGACTACGCCGCAAAATATTTTGACGCGTTGCTGTGCCGCACTCAATTCGTGTTGTACAATGCAAATCAGCGTTGCCTAAATTTTGCCGCGTTGTCGCGCCGCGTTGTTCAGTGTAATCTGTTTCTGCCTTTATCAAAATAAAAAATGCAACAGAATCCTCTTTCGTTAAATTGGAATAAAATTTATTTTAAAGTGCTTTTATTAAAAACAACTGTCCAGCTTTATATTTTAGATCAAATTTTGTATATTATCACCCATTGACCCAGATTCCGGCACCCATGGATTATAACCATCCGTGTACCATTAGTATGCCGTGTGGTATATTTGAGGAAAACCAGGATAGCCTTTCATATATGCTCAGCGAAAGAGGCTTAAACTTTGAGAATTTCGCAATCATACAATTGGATGCCATTCTAGCTCTCTTCAATAACGCTGAAATGCCCACGCTGAAGGCCTTCGCCCTTCGACTATTCTATCACAGCCCCCAGCGCATCATTTATTGCGAATTTTTCTCCTTTGCTGCCGTTGGCTACGTGCGAATAGCACCGGTGAGATGATAGATAGAAAGTTATGTGCCACCACTCGTATGTCCCATATCCCTTATATTACCGTGGGGGTTAGAGTGGTGGGGTATATGTTGTCTCCACACATGGTTTGTGATCATACACCCCATATGGAGCCGCAAATTCTGGACCATGCCTGCAAATATTTTCCACACTTCCTCTTCTACTCGCCTCATTACTGGTGGTTAGTTCCCTTGACCATCCTAGGTAGGTCTAGAAAAAAGGGAGGCTGTAGACTCAGTGTGCTTGGAGTTTGAATGCGCTCCTGCCTTAGGTAATTAAAACTAGGTGAATTTGTCACATACATATATCAGTTTTTTATTTAAAGACCTTCAAAAATTTTTTCAAAAATAATTCCCAATTGAAATTGGTCATCAGATGGAAGCTTTTGCAGAAACCTCCAATCAATCGATTGCAATTTTTCATAGTTTTACAGGATTTTCCTCCTTTATGCTTCCTAATAGAAATGTACTCGAATGTTAGAACTCCTGGTAATTGAAGAGATTTTCTGTTTTTCATTGAACAAATCTAACAACAGTTTTGCAGAGTTTTCACTCCGTGATTTAGCCTCCGTTCCAATCAATTGAACTGACCTGATCGGAACACAGAACCATGTCGGTGGTAATTTGTCAAAGCAACATCGGGCTGGGTAAATGATAACAAAAGGGATCGGCTACCACCACATCCTACCTTCCCAGTTTCCTGCATGCACATCAATGTTCATATGGTACAGAATGCCGTCCCATCGATGGCCTTGTGGGAGGTGAATTCTATGCGAATCACATCCATAGCGGTGTTGTTTGGATTAACGGATTAAATGATAGATTCACGAGTTTAATCTGCCACGGTGACGTTTTGAGAGGAAATCAATTCCCATAAGCCATTCGAGTTCTTTCAATATGTTTCCTGGCTACACATCTGCACTGGGCAATTTTCAAAAGTTTTAAAGTTCTTAATTTGGGATAAATTCTTATTTCATCTAAAAACTAGTTTAGTGAGAGATTGGGTTGTAGTGCAGGAGGTAATATTGATGCATTAAGGAATTAAGTAAACTTAAGAATTCTAGTCAGATGATAAATTACATGTTGTTCATAATTCTGAATTATTAGGCTATTGATTATGTCCTAAAAAACAGGGCAATAAGGAACTAATACGTTCACGGGTTTTTATTGCAGAAATCGGTCAATGGGCCATTTAAGAAGAAAAAACCGCGGAGTGCTATTAAATTAGGGGGTGGAAATTGGAGAGATGGGTGAAAATGGACCCTTTTCAGTTTTTTCAATGTACCTCGCAAACGAAAAAAAAATCGAAATAGGTAATTTAAAAAATTTTTAACCATTTTTTTTATACCAAAAATGTTGAAACAAAAAGAAAAAAAAGCCAAAATGTTAATTTTTTTCTGTTTTTTGCGTTTGAGCCTATAACTTTTTTTGGGTCAGAGATAGGTATAGGCATAGCTTTATAGAAAAAAAAGTAGACAAAATTTCCTATAAAATGCTGGGTCGAAAATTTTATTTGGTTGAAAATTGACCGAAATATGACCACTCGAACATAGCTTTTTTTTCGATTTTTATCCCTTTTATTCAGAAAATTACAAGTTAATTGTTCCATATCTTACAAAGAATGCATCGGGATCAATTATGATAATGTGCAGGTAGCCGATATTGCAGAAGATGATATTATTGAAGATATACAGGGTGTTCCAAACCACCCGTGCCACCCAATTATATCGGAAAGTTTCGATTGAAAAAAAAACATATGTTTAATATTTTTTGATAATCTATCTATATAAAAATCGAAAAAAGCTATGTTCGAGTGGTCATATTTCGGTCAATTTTCAACCAAATAAAATTTTCGACCTAGCATCTTAAAGGAAATCCAGTGATCCAGTGTTGCTGGTTTCTTTGGACAAACTAGTTTACCATTCATTTTTTTTCGTAGATTCAAACTTATAATTTTTTGTTTCGTAAATTCAAATTTAAACTAATTTTTTAATGAAAATTTGGAGAAATTGGCTATTTTGCTTTGATTTAGAGGTGGTAAAATGGGGTTAGAATAAATTTCCCAAATTTGTTATAAATATTTCATCAAAAATTAAATTTAAATGACTATTTCTCTTTTTTTCTTATATTTTTGTATTCTGGATGACTTAAATCATATAAAATACTAGCTGGGACCCGGCGCGCCTATGAATTTTAATATACAGTAGGAGCGTTTGAAAAAGGCAATTTTTTGGTATTTTTGATTCCAAATAACAAAATGTGAAACTATTAGGGATCTGACATTTTGATCAAGACAATAAAAACCATCCATTGACATGGCATTTTGCGAGATATGAATTTTCATACACAGATGAAGTGTCTCAAGGTACCGCCTATTTTCTGTATTTTGGATAGCTGGGACCCGGTGCGCCTCGCTGCACCCAACGTTTAAACATTTAAAATCAATCCAAACCTTCAAAATTCAACTCTTCTTAATCATTAGCAAAAAACCAACTATTCCTATAAAAGTTGGAGTCATTAGATTCAAAAAACATTTATTTGAACTATGACCAAAATTGCCTGTGTATTCTGTTAAAACCATGAGAGTTTAAAAAATTTAAAATTAATGTAAATAGCAGCATCCAGCACCCGAAATTTGATGACCTTTTTCTATAGCTTTTTTTAATTTAAATGTAGAAGTCTGCAATAACAAAATTTTTCGAGAACAATAAAACTAAATTGAAAAATGAAACAAATTTTTTATAGTTGGAAAAAGCAATGCCAAAAAATCAACTTTTATTATCTCTTAATGTCACATATTGCAAAATTGCATTCATATATTCGAATTAAATGTAACAGATGCCATACGTTTCATAGGGGAATTAATTGTACAATTATTTTCTAATGTTTAGCGTTCTTTTGTGCCGTGTATAAATAAAATTGCGATTCTGCACTTCTTTGACCTCAGAGCTACACGGTGAAACAGTTTACAAAATGGTTGGAAAGTTTAAACTCTGTAAAATGGTGCCACAAAATAAGTGCTTGCCGTTTAATTATATGATCTTCAAAATTAAATTCTTCATAAGCAATAACGAAAAACCAAGTATTCCTTCCTATAAACGTTCGAGACATTAGATTCAAAATACATTTATTTTAGGTGTGACCAAAATTACCTATATGTGTTTTGTTAAACCCACGAACGTTAAAACATTTAAAATAAATCTGCAATTGCTTGGCCCCGGGGTTCTCATCTGCAATGTCACTGACTCAGGTTTTATTTGTTTACCCAGATGCCGGCCTCTTCCCGTATTGCAGAATCCTAGATTTATACCTAAAAATTTAGAGGTGATGGGTTTCTTTCCTTCTTATCCATTATACATAAATCAAACCACATTTCGGTTTCGCCTTACCAGCTTTCCAAAAAACCCTGTTGACCGACTCTGAACCGATTACTTTGAGAGCTTCCGGATACACTATATTCAATGTTTTTCCAATTGTAGCTAGAATGTCAAGATTTTCCGATTTTCCAACTCTTGTACACCGTACATACAGCTAACCGGGAAATGACACTTATTTGGCAAAATTCTTCCGCCATATTGGCTCCATAATTTTGAAAAAGTTTTGATCATAAATTCGTTATTAACTTACCTTAAAAACTCTCATATACTGATTTTAATTGGAATCGGAATACAATTCGCAAACTCATCGGCCATGTTGGTGCGGCCATTTTGAATTTAAATTTTGATCATAAAGTCGTTATTTGCTACCTTAAAAAACCTCAGATACACATTTTCATTGGAATCGGAACACAATTTGCAAATTCGTCGGCCATTTTGAATTTATAAGTTTTGACCACAAATTAGTTATTTGCGACCTTTAAAACTCCTAGATACCCACTTTCATTAGAATCGAAATAAAATTGGCAAATTCAACCATATTTCTGCGGCAATTTTGAATTTCGTTCATATTTCGGCGGCTATTTTGAATTTCGAAAATCGGCTTTGAGATGCATCATAGGAGACCTCCACGGACCAGTGGCGTGGCGTGCTTTGAATTGTAGGGGATGCAATCTGGCAAAATTTGTATAGAAAAACTCCGTTCCGCGGATGCACGTTATATATTCAAAAGGAGTATTAAGATTATCTATATTATCATGAATACATAAAATAAGTCTTCCATTGAAATTGCAGCAAGTGTGACCTACTTTTGGAAGTTTTTGCTTTAAAAACAAGTCGAGAATAGCGGTTCGTTTAGTTGAGTGAATAAAGAAATTTGAGAAACATGTGATTGACTGAAAGAAGATTCGGCACTCACGAATCTTGTCACATGATTTCGATAAAACAAAATTTAAGCGATGGGCAAAGCAGTGTACAAGAAGAGCATTTGGAAGTTTCTTTAACTCTAACTTCACCTGCCTTAACTGAAGCTCCGTCATAGCAATTGTAACTTGGAACCACATGCGAAATTCTGCATAACATGAACTATATGTTCATGCAAACGAGCTGCTCTTCCATCATCGGAAATATTTTTAAAACTAATGAATGTTTCTTTCATGTCACCAGAGGAAGAAATGTATCTCAGAGTGTTTGACAACATAGATCGACAGGAAATATCCGTGGTTTCATCACAAATAATTGCGAAAAACTCAGAAATTTGGATTTCAGAAGTAATTTTAATTTTTAGTAAGAGTGCAGGAAATAGCCATTATTAAATCATTTTGAATATTGTTTGATAATCCAGAAAATACTGAGGCTGATTTTTAAGTTCTGGATTATGTTTGGCCAAAAATTGAAATTAATTCATCATAATTTTCCCGATTAATAGAATCTTGGCCTCGCGGTGTCCGCGAAAGGCTTGCTACTGACATGCCAAGTGGCAAACATCTATACAAATTTTAATAATTTTCCGGATCTTTTTAACTAACCCATTTGTTCTCATAATTGAGGATTTATAATTAGTGTCTACTAGATTTTCAATCCTTTGTCTTGTACCGAATTTAGAAAGAGCTAAAACCGATTTTAAATGCTTGAACGGCTTTATGAAAATTATTTAAATCATTAAATCCCGAAGACCGCCAAACGTTCTTTTCATTGGAAAATAAAATGCAAGGCCAACAAAACAAAATTTTTTTTGCTTATTTGTAAGCCAATTCGCGCTATTGTATAATTTAATAGAAAAATGCCTAGTGCATGTTTTATTCTCACTTAAAATATGTAATATTGGTTTCGGTCTACCATTTTCAATTATGGATTCTTTTCCATTAATGAACGCGAGCCAAATGATTGCTGCAAAAAATAGTCCATTATGCAAAAATGCTAACCATAAATATCACCCATGATATTTAATAAAGTAAAAAAAAAATAAAAAAAAAACTAACATAAATAATAGATATATAATTATTTTTCAATTTATCCAATTTTATTTTCAAACTTACTTTTTAAAACTACTTGCATTATTTTTAACTCACAAAACAAATCGCACCAACTAAATTGCAGGCATAACAATTTTTTATTTATGTGAATTAATTAATTAATTATTCTAAAAATACTGCTTTTTACTATTTTCTACAATTAAGTCATTAATTTCAAACCACATTGTACAAAACCATTTCCAATTAGATTGCACATAGAATTGAATTCCCTCCAAACTTATAAGAAAATTTCTCTCCACTCTCACCCAACAAAAAATATATTCAAAACTTCGTATGGATGCAAAATCTGAATTGCTTCCCTTGGCTCTGGTCACAGGAAGAAACGTTCGTTGTGTCTTCCCATCTCCACTTCCCTCTTTATCCACAAGCTCGCACCGGGGTGCGTTCCAACGAACAGTCAAGGGAAGCAATTCAAATTCTGCTTCTCGAAGTCCGCTGGCATGTTTCTTTGCGTTTTCGTATACGAATTCAGAGAGAAGGACAGAACTTTCGCTCATGGACATATTATTTTGATATTAACAGTAGAGGCTAGAAAAAGCTGCAATAATACAAAGTTAATCTCAGAATGATAAAATAAAAAAGGAAAGTTTTGTAAAAGAAAAGAATAATTTATTGATAAAATTTGAATTTTTATTTCTATTTCCTAAGAAATTGTAAGGGATGCAATGCATCCCTTGCTTCCAAAGACGCCACGCCACTGCCACGGACCTTCATGCAAAAATTCAAAGCTCTGCGATGATCTAGGAGCGGCTTTAGAAAGTAATAAAATAGCCTATGTTCTAAGTTTTAATGTAAATAGCACCTGGTTAAAATTTCATTAAGATCGGTTGCACGGTGTAGAGGGGCGGTGCGTGGTTTTTTTGCGCCCGGTGCATTATGCTATATTGCGCCCCATCAGCTGATCATATGAAAAAAGCTTTTTTCGTCTGGATCGCAAGGACGAAGAAGCGGAAAATACACAAGGCACTTCTAACTTGGTAGCAACTTGCTTGGCTTTTTTAATAACTTCCTGATATTTTGCTCTGATCGTAAATCTATCAAAAAACCTTTTGTGGAATTTAAAATATCAACTTCAGCTGACATTTGGGCTTTGTAAGTATATTTATTTTTCTAAAATATCACACTAGATTACTATGGAACAAATTAAATTTAACTCAGTAATTTTATTTCGTAATTCTGCTGTATGTTTCGATACGGGTTCCCTACCTGAACCATCTAATTGACGTACTAATCGTTTTAACGCGTCTACGCTACTTTCGCTACTAGTCTTACTAAGCTTTTCAGTGTCTTCTTTTTCAAAATAATATTCTTTTAACCGAACTGGAGAAATAAGCATATAAATTTTGAATAGTATCAAAACAAAAAGTTGCCTTTAGAAACACGTTTTTTTCGAAATTCACACCTATTATCAAATGATGCATCAATGAAGTCTGAGTTGAAGAGGTTGTTAATGGAAAATTGTATGTACCTACTATTTATATTTGCCCGGTACCATTTTCATAATTGGCGGCACAGTAAAATATTTGAATTTTCGTAACATAAAAACAATAAACAAATTAATTCCAATAAAATATAAATATAAATAATATAATTTAAAAGTGTATTACCTAAAACTAGTAATTTAATAATTATTATTAAATCTAAAATATTACTTTTATAACTCAACATTTTAAATCTAATAAAAGTATTTCACTCAATTTTCTCTTTATAAATTCTTCCCGAGAAACAGGCACAAAACTTAAATTTGCACCATCAATAACTCGTATAACATAAAAAAAAATCTACATATTAATTTGTTCGACAGTCGCAAGATATTTAGAAAATCGCAGATATTTTGTTCTCATTTCGTTTATTTACCTCTTTGAACAAATCTTGGAACAAAATTTAAAAGTGCACCAACAGCGCCCCGAAGTTTATATCAATCACAGTAAACAGCAATACACAATACAGAGCCATCGGAACAATTTTTTTCCTTTGTGTGAGTTGATATGGTGCATTTTACAAACATTTCAAAAAGTGCTCCAGCGTAGTGAAAATGAAATTATTTTGTGTTTCGTCTCCTTCATTCCACCGGTTAATTCTGTATTTACATCTCACGTTCAAATTTGAGAACATCAGTTGAATGAGAAATTTTTCTCTCACTTGGTGGATATTTCTCCTGAATTTTTACTTCTGCTGATTCTCTGGACAGAAATTATAGAAGCAATAGTCTCGAGAGTACGAGAGGTAGTAAAATTTCCAGGTTTTTTTTGCATGGAATTTGTCTTGTGTTGTTACATGAGTTGAAATATAGAATATTTTATTGGGAAAATAAACTGGACAATTAAATCGTGTTAATAAAAATGAAATCCTTTAATATATGAAAAGGATGTAAGAAAAAACATTTTTCAAATTTTTTTTTCAAAATTTAAATTTTTTTTTAAAATCTGAATATCTGAAATGGTGCCCCTGTCCAATAGCGCCCGGTGCAAGTGCACCATTCGCACCTATGGAAGCGCCGCCCCTGGTGTAGGAGTCTATAGCGAACATACATACATACATACATAAACACATTCATTTTTATATATATAGATAGATTCCGTTAATAGAAGAAATCACTTCGTCAATAGAAAAAATCAGTTTTTAATTAGAAAAAATCGTTCTGACATTAATTACTTAATGACATTACTTAGATGTAAAATTTCAAGTCTGTAAAAGTTATAGTTGGAAAACTGTTATTTTATATCTTTTACGGCCCCACTCAGGAGTCGATTTTTGCAAAACCCTTTCTTAGAGGATCTCTACTTAAAAAAAGAAACATGCACGCCAAATTTTAAGTCTGTAGGTCTAATAGTTCTGGAGATATGATGATGACCAAGTGAAAAACTGTTAATTTATATTTTTTACGGCCCCGAAACCCCCCTTAGGAGTAGATTTTTGCAAAACCCTTTCTTAGTGGATCTCTACTAAACAGAAGGAACATGCATGCCAAATTTCAAGTCTGTTGGTCTAATAGTTTCGGAGGTATCGTGATGACCAAGTGAGTGAGTGTGTTTCTCCTTATAGAGATGATGTAGTTTCATATTCTCAATAAAATTTTAAATTTTTTCACTTTCCATTTTTGCAAAAGTGCTCACGCGGTGGCGGTCAAATATAACATGCGGAATCTGACCGCCACCGCGCGAATTGAACGTTGCATTTGTGGAAAGTTATCGTATCTGACCGCAGTTGGTGTGAATAGCGCAATGGTTTTTCTATATGTTCCAACTGACCGCCATCGCATCGCCACCGCAGCGCCACCGCAACCGCGTTCGGTGTGTTCCTGCCTTAAGCCTTTACGATTATCTCTTATCATAAAATTTGGTTTGATTTTGTATAAATCAACCCCCTACACAAATAAATATTGAAAAATGTGTATTTTATCGAATTATTTTTGATTTATTATTGAAATTTAAAATAGGTGTCCTTGCTATTTTAAGGGCAACGCCTTAATTTTAGGACGGCGGGACCCAATTTTCGTAATCAGCGACCCAAAAACATAAAAGGGAAAGTGTTCTGTTCCGACACCCAAACGTGCGTTTTGAATGGACTATGTCTCAAATGTGTCCTCTGATATTCCCTTTTCTCTATTTTTCGGAACATTGTCCAGACCAATCAACATCTATAATGGACTCCGACAAGGGGACGGTGTGGCCTGCCTCTTTTTCAACTTGGCGTTGGAGAAAGTGATCCGAGATTCGAAGATGTCATCAAGACGCAAGAACTTCTACAAGTCCACCCAATCACTGGCTTATGCAGACGATATTGACATCATTGGAAGAACATCAAGAGCTACAAAAGAAGCTTTCACCAAGATTGAGCAGGCGGCCCGCAAGCTGGGATTACACGTAAACGAAAGCAAATTAAAGTACATGGTGGCTTCGTTTGCAAACTGCAAGAACACCTAACATCGGTCTCACAATCAAGGTAGAGGAACACGAAGTAGTAAAATCATTGATCTACTGTTGAGAAAACGTAGCCTCAATTTCAATTCGCTCAACTTTAATTCTACTACGATCAACTTTAAGCATCGGCATTTTGCCGTCTTTTCCGATTCTAGATCATAGTAATAAGTTCGGTACCATTGTAAGCTCGTGTTTTTATTAAATAAACAAATAAAAACTATGTTTAGTTATTGGGAAGCTCGTTGCCTTTCCATAGTCCCAGCATAAAAACATTAAAGTATTTAACTGCGACAGGTGCAGAGTTTTTTCAGGGGGTCTTGGCCCAGAATTTTAAGAAAAACTCCATAGACAGCAAAAATGAATTTTTACTAAATATATTTTTTAACTAAAAAACTGTTTACAGAAGAATCCTTCAATTTTTTTTGGCAAAATTAGTAACCGTCCGGGTTGACGTAAATGGTGTAGTGGGCATTGAGCAAGGCCAATGCATTCAGTCTGTAGTCTGTACTGAGATTTGGCATTCCGTAGATAGGATTTTAATCTGCTTTGGTAGGAAAATGGAGTTGCGGTTGAGGCAGGAAAGGTCGGCAACTTATATGAAGCAGTGGATGTTAGGGCATAAGCCCGTGTCATAGTAGTCCATTGCTTCCACAGCACTTTCAGGGCCGGCGTTTGATGTGGGTTGAGTGGGTAGATCTACCCACTCGAAAAATTCCGAGTGGGTAAAATACCGATTCGAACTTCGAAAGTACACGGAAAATTTTTTTTGAGTTGTGAGAGTTCAAATATACATGCTTCTTCTTCTTCTTCATCGGGCTCGGTAGCGCTCGCAGTTCATAGCTCAATCTAATGCTTATGTATATCACCGAGACAGTCTCTGTTTGTAAACCAAAATATATACCTTGAGCCATCCAAGCCGCTAGGGCGTTTTTTGGTAGAGTTTTACATATCACCTTGTATTTTTGTAACCCTATAACCTATCTGAGCTGAAGCCTTTTTCGAGCGAATTTGAAACTCACCGAGCATTTCTGGCGCCCGTGGAGTTAGCTATTCTGCAACTAAGACGTTTTTTTCAAAAAAATTTGAAAAAATT
Source organism: Thereva nobilitata (assembly GCA_963855945.1). NCBI lineage: Eukaryota > Metazoa > Arthropoda > Insecta > Diptera > Therevidae > Thereva > Thereva nobilitata. The sequence continues at coordinate 157,320,967 of OY979694.1, read as the reverse complement.
TAAAAACAAAAAAAATATTTAAGAAACAGCAATTTTATGATTGGATATTGTAAAGTTAGTCTTAGAGCATACGTAAAAAAGTCAGGACCAACATGGGAGATTTTTTTGGCGCTGCAACAAATTTAATTTTGTAAATTCACTTAATTGCAAAATACATTATGCAAAAACTATTTGACCGACTTTGATCGGGATATAAGTTAAACATACCTTAAGGGGTAATATACCATTGTGAACAATACATTTCATGTGACTTTCTGAGACGTGCCACGAACGATAGGAAAGAGATAGAGCTATGAGGTTTTGTACATATGAAAGTACTAGTCTTTAACTACAAAGAGCAGGTTTTATTTTAATTTTACGATGCAAAATAACGGCGTACACGAGGTAAAAAAAATCTCGGACGTTTGGCATGGGCGTACCGCTACAGGTCACAGTTTTTAATCTGGAACAAAAAACCAAAAAGTTTCTTAAAATATAGTCCAAAATCTAGCGAACGTCGTAGGATTTTTTCGATATCTTGATTTTTATAGATTCTATAAGCGATTTTCGGCAGATTTTTTCGAAAAAACAAGAAAAAAAAGTTCAAATTAACGCCATTTTTTTCTAAATCAATTTTTCGTATCGTTCGTGGTACGTCTCAGAAAATCACATGAAATTTATTGTTCACAAGGGTATATTACCCCTTAAACTACCTAATTCCAGAATTACATTGAAAAATAATGGTATTTTCTTTTCTTGACACAACTTTAAAGTGAGGATACGGGTTTTCGCAGTTTTCGGCTATTTTGAAATGCAAAAACTCAAATTTTAAAAATCAAACTTACACTAAGTTTTAGCAAATCCAATAACGAACAAAACACGTCCAACAAACTTTTCGCCTAGAGGCCTTCGTTAAGCGATTTATCAAGAAAAGTGAAAAAACAGGGGATTTTACGTGAATTTTTCAGTTTTTGGGCTGCCATAAATTTTCCAGGCATTTTCACGTTTGCGCACCCCTAGATATTCTTGGGGATGTCATTTCTGACCAAATCCAGCAAAACAGTTCGTCACAACACGCCAAAACCAAAATTTATATGTCTCACTGCTCTAGCGCCTGGACTATTCATATATAGCGTTATCATGCGTTGAAAATCACATGAAGGATATAGTCCAGTTGTTAGGGGTTTTGACCTCTAACAAAATGTTAACGCATCAATTTTTTTTAAGAATAGTTTTTAGTGAGTAGAATATGTTAAAAAAGGGTTTCGCAAAATTGGTTTTACCCTACACCCAAAAACCACCCTCTAAATACCACCCCTAAAAACCAAAAATTTCTTTTTTTGGCTAATATCTCTTAAACGGTAAGTCTTACCAGTAAATTGTGTTTACAAAGTGTGTAGATTATACGATTATCTACAAAAAAAGATATTATACATTTTCCCGTACGAATTACCATTCCTGAGATATCGCCGTTTTAAAGATTTAAAATACTCATATCCCCTCATTCGCAATTTATACAGGGTGTATACGATAACTCTACAAAGCGGCCGGCTGTTGACAGGTTTTGGTTGAACGAACAAAAAATCGTTGGGGTGGGGGTGGAAATCGTAACGGTGTAGCCGCTAGGGCGTTTTGAAGTATTTTTTAAAGTTTTACATATCACCCTGCATTTTTTGTAACCTTATGACCTATTTTCATGAATAAAGTATCACTGCACGCAGAATACTCCCACCTATCTAAAACTATAAAAGTCAAGGTTATACCCTAACAACTTCCAGAGTAATGAGTCATCAGGCTCACTTAAGCTTTGTTAAAAAGTACTTTTTTACTTAAGCTTTGTCGAAAAGTACCAAATTAGTGATAATCAAGGTATTTGTAGTATTTGAAAATCAAGGTATTTGTAGTATTTGCACTGAAGCGTGTGAGCGAAAGTTAATAAGCACTTTTGACTCACATACTCTTAAATAAAAATTTTCCAACTGGAAATATGGAGCTTACAATAGCAGAATCATCATGTTCTAATGAAAGAAGTTTGACATAAGATTTAAAAGTTATTTGAGAACAACAATGCTACAGGATCGGAGCAATTCGATAGCCTATTACATTACACCTTCATTCTGTCATCACTGATAAGCTTGATCTAGAATAGTATATTCTGTAACAATTTTGGAATGATGCATATTCCGCACAAGTGGAAGTTTGGCACACGAGCCGAAGGCGAGGGTGGCGGTCCACGAGTGCGGAATATGCCATTCAAAACGTGTTGCAGACTATATTTTTTCTACGCCTTTAATTAGTTTTCATTAATGTTTTGTAAAAAAAACGTACCTTATGTAAAGCTAATGTCAAAAATGTAATGTATAATGCACAGCAAGATATTTTAATGCTAAATAACATATAAGTAAGAAGTGTTCATTCATAACAATTTTGTAATTTAATAATTTGTTAATAGATGGCCGCCGCAAAATTTATTAAAAAAATGCTATTTTCTGCAATTTAATAATTGAATAGTTTATTTAAAGCAAAAATTTTCTGGCGGAACATCATTGATTGTTTATTATTGAAACAATCCTTTTCTTTCTTTAATTAATAATTTTTTTTCTTTAATTAAAAAATCATATTCTTGGATTACGACGAACAGATGTCGCCAATAGTAGTCATTCCATAACAAGTGATGGAATGAATATTCCACACGGGTGTGGAATGCTGCTAATTCCGTAACTAAAAGTAATATCAGAATGCCTGTATTCTAACAGAGGCGTAGAAAAATACTATTAAATAAGTTTATTTCGGCCCATACTAAGCGAAATACTGTCTGCCTCCTCCATTTTGTAACAAAGCATCAGACGTTGATTCGAAAGCAGCTTTTAACTCGGGATTATTTCTTATACGTTTGAAGGTAGCTAATACTACATTAATGTAACTAAACTCTTATCAAGTCACAGTCGACTGCCCTTAGTTGTTTGCAAAGATAAACAAGACTATTATGAAGTTAGTCGATTACAATACTCAGCATTTTTTTTATGTGGAAGACTAGAGCTCAGGGAAAGCCCTTTTGTACTGTCGACAATCTATTTTCTTCGTATAGAGTGCAATGTCAAACAGCAAGCTCTAGTCGATAGATAGTGAAGGGGAAGAGAGAAGTAGGAAGTAACTGCCACAACCACTTAACCCCAACCATTTCTACCGCGACTCTGGCATCGGGGCAATGAGAAACAACTCGCTGGAGTGTTATGCCTCCTGAAACGAGTTGAATCCCATCAACCAACCGATGACATGCGCTTGGTGGAGCGGGGCAGTGCCAGCGGAAGGCTATGACAGGGGGAATGAGGAATGTAAGGAGGGAAGAAGAAAGAAGGTGGGAAAGGCGAAGGACCGTGGGGCTCTGCCGGGATTCGAACCCGGGACCTCTGGGATAGTAGCCAGGTGCCTTACTCCCTAGACTACCGAAGCCTTCTGCGCTGCATCAATGTTGCGGCTTTCTTGCCACTCTTCCAAGGCTGGCATAATATCAACATAACAATTTCACTGAAGCGAATTACTGCATAATGTCATAGAGTAAATATACATGTATATTTACTCTATGATAATGTTTATGCACCTACACCCTGCAAACAATTTCTTGGAGGCTCGCTTTCTCGGGCCATTCTCGTTTCGAAAACTGCTTGCGAAGGGTACGATAAATACCCAGTAGGAAATGGAGCGATATCTTCTCGAGGGAGGTATATGGGAGATTAGAATTTTACAAGCAAATCTTCGTGGCGAGCTGAAAAAGATGTTTTAGGGAGTTCCCAGTACGAAACCGCGACAAGATCTCCTTAAGGGAGGTATAAGGGAGATTGAAAATTTAAACATGCATGCATTTAAGAGTTAGTGATTAAGTAAGTTGGCAAGTAAAGTCGCCATTTCAGTTTTGTGCCTTGAAGTGGAAAGTTGAAGTTATAAGTGCGGATAAGCCGTTTCCGAGATTAACCCGGACAAACAGACAGACAGATATACAAACATACAGACACAAGGCCATACATAGAGACAAAAATTTTAAAAATTCTGGATTTTATTTTAATATCATGTAAATAACCGTATGAGTTTAGAAAATGACAATTATTTTAAAATCACAGACAGACACTGCAATTATATTTATATAGATTATCGTAGATTGATTTTTTTTAAACAATGGAAAAACAAGTGGTTGGGATTTCAAAACGTCATTTCGGACGGTTGGTAAATTTGAATACGAAGAAAGTTTCCAGCAGAAATGAGTGTGCCAGTAGTTCATTAAATGTAGATTCGATTGATGAAAATATGGAAACCATCAATCCAGACGAAAATAGTGAACATGCATATAATATATGATACACTTCAAGAAGAAAACCCTGAAGTAATAAATAAAGTTGGCAATCCAAGTAATGGCAATTTAGCAGATAGGTTGGCAGCTTGGGTTTTTATACACAAGACATCAAGAGAAGCATCCGACGATCTTCTAAATATTTGCACTTGAAGGACTGACCGTTCCATTAAGTACAAAAGCTTAGTAAAAACAAGAGATAATATTATTGAAATAGCTCTTCCGGCATATAGGGAGATAACTCCATTTGTTATTGGTTTATATACTGGTCCTTCTAAGCCGAAAGATATGAACAAATACCTAGAAAAAGAATTATTACATCTTCAAAGCAATAAAGTGGAAATAAATGGAAGAAATATTAAAGTAGAAATAATACTGTTTACTTGCGACACTCCAGCACGCGCTTTTGTAACTGCGAAAGTTGGTCACACTTCTGCAAGTGGCTGCTCTAAATGCAAGCAAAAAGGAAAAAAAATAAACAATAGATTGGATTATAGCACGGAGGAAGGCACTACAAGAACAGATGACGACTATTTAAATCGGATATTATCACCAAACAATATTACATCCCATTGAAAGCCATATTTTAGAAAAGCTTAATATTAAAATGATCACTCATTTTCCTCTAGACGTTTTACATTTGATATATTTAGGAGTAGTTAAGAAAATGATTACTAACATGTTAAAAGGAAAACATAACAGAAGAAAATTATCTGGCAGTGAAAAGGACAAGCTCGACGAACAAATAATATCTTTTCGAAAATATACTATATACCTAAGGAATTTAGTAGAAAACCGAGAGATTTTAAAGAAATAAATCGATGGAAAGCTACCGAATTTCGTCAACTGATTTTGTATACTGCTATTGTTTTATTCAAAAATATCTTTGACAAACATTTGTACTATAACTTTTTACTACTTCATACCAGTTATAGATTAATTTTTTCACGCGAAAAATACCAGCACAACTTAAATTGTGTACAAGAAATGTTTAAAACGTTTGTTAATGATTTTGCAATCCTTTGCGGAATTGACAAAGTAAGTGTTACAACGTTCACAATTAACTTCACCTCACCTAATGTGTCAAAAATTTCGGGAATGTTGGCAGTTTTTCATCATATAAAGGACCCCGCACATTTTATATGGAAAATGGTCCGGCTAATTTTCTTGAAATTTTGCAGGTTGATAGTTCTCAACATGTAGATCAAAAGTCTTGATGGGCACTTTCCCCAAAAACGTCCTTTGAAAACCACATGCAAGTTTTGAAAAAAGACTGCAGAAAGCCGACAAAAATTTTAGAACAATTAAATAACAGAATTACAGAAAGAATTAAAATAGAAGAAAGTATCAGAAATGGTAAAATAATATTAGAAAAGCAAACCAGAAAAACTGAACGAGCGTCGTCTACTATACAGGGTGTCCCACGAAAAGTAACAAAGCGGCCGGCTGTGGATAGGTTTTGGATAGAGGAACAAAAAATCGTATGGGTGGGAGGGGGGAAATCGTAACGGTTTAGCCGCTAGGGCGTTTTGAAGTTTTTTTGCTAGAGTTTTACATATCACCCTGTATTTTTGTAACCCCATGACCTATTTTCATAAATAAGGTATCAGTGTACGCAGAATACTCCCACCTATCTAAAGCTGTAAAAATGAAGGTTCTACCGTACCAGGTTCCAGAGCAATGAGTCATCAAAGTCAACATTTTGGTTTTTTTTTACTAAAATTTCAACTAAAACCACCATTTTCTCCAAAAAATACGTGATAAACCTAAACTTTTTTTTGCAAAATTAGAAAGCTTGGACAATTTCCTATGAATAATGTCTAGAGAATTTTTTTCCTACGACTTCTACTTTTGGAGTTAAAAGCAATTTTAATGCTAAAATTGGGTCTTTTTTAGTACTTTTTCACCTAAGCTTTGCTAAAAAGTACCAAATAAGCACCAAATAAGGTCAATTTCAACATCAAACTTGCTAATAACTTTAAAAGTAAAAGTCGTAGCATAAAAATTGTCTGGACATTATTCATAGGAAATTGTCCAAGCTTTCTAATTTTGCAAAAAAAAGTTTAGGTTTATCACGTATTTTTTGGAGAAAATGGTGGTTTTAGTTGAAATTTTAGTGAAAACAAACCAAAATTTTGACTTTGATGACTCATTGCTCTGGAACCTGGTACGGTAGAACCTTCATTTTTACAGCTTTAGGTAGGTGGGAGTATTCTGCGTACACTGATACCTTACTTATGAAAATAGGTCATAGGGTTACAAAAATACAAGGTGATATGTAAAACTCTAGCAAAAAAACTTCCAAACGCCCTAGCGGCTAAACCGTTACGATTTCCCCCCCCTCACCCATACGATTTTTTGTTCGTCTATCCAAAACCTATCCACAGCCGGCCGCTTTGTTACTTTTCGTGGGACACCCTGTATACACAAAAACTATTATTTGGATCTTTTCTATTTAAGCGAACTAGAGCCAAATAATGTTTGTTATTTAAATAGTTTAACTCCAATTGAATATGCAATTTCGAAAAAGACACATCTCTGAATATTTAAATTTTTCAGGAAATCTATATATATAAAAATGAATGCCGTGCGTTAGTCCCGCAAAAACTCGAAAATAGCTCGACCGATTTCAATAATATTTTTTTTGTTTTGTTCGCCTCAATACAGGGGTGGTTTTAGAAAAAAAACCATTTCAAAAAACCAAAAGGAAGAGCTGCAAAGCCAAAAAAATTGGTAATTTTGGGATTTTTCACCTCACATTAGTTTCAATAGCTTCATGGCCTACCTATATATTGTTTAACAGCTGCGTAAATGTGAAATTGTCATTAAATTAAATCTCAAAAACCCCAATTTAATGACAATTTCACATTTACCCAGCTGTCAAACAATATATAGGTAGGCCATGAAGCTATTGAAACTAATCTGCAGTGAAAACTCCCAAAAAGACCATTTTTTGGATTTTTCAGTAGTTCCTTTGGATTTTTCTTTTTTTTTAACCACCCCTGTATTGAGGCGACCCATTTTCGAGTTTTTGTGAGACTAATGCACGACAATTGATTTTTATATAGATAATTGAAAATTACACTTAAACATTATCTTATTAACATCTTTAAGGTATTCTCCATCATTCTCATCTGGATTACCTTCAACATTTGTAGTATTTGTGAACATTGGGAAACCTGTAAAATATCCATTGTTCTTTATATGCTTCCACCGAAAAATGCGTAAAAGCTTTTAATTGGTGTTAATAATAAAATATATAAATGTCGAGTTTTTGCATTATGCCTCAGATTGCGGTACATCTTGACAACGGTCAACGTGTATATTTCACTGAAGAAAATACTCTCCAACGAGCTTTCCAGCCACCAAAAACTACATTTACTGAATTTTTCACACTGTGCCAAAAACAACATTGTTATATACCGACGTCCCTCGATATTATACATGGAACAAATCAGGTAAAAAAAGGAAGCCACGTAGACAAGGCGAACCACATCCAACTATCGCACGCGTATTGAAAGCAAAGACATTGGGACGACTTTACACAATACATCCAAAACAACGTGAATGTTTCTTTTTGCGTTTGTTGTTGCTGAATGTTCCAGGACCAACGTCTTTCGAATTTTTACGAACAGTCAATGGTCAAATATTCAATACATTTCAAGATGCATGTCGCGAGTTGCAATTGCTGGAAGACAATCATTGGAATCTGACACTTACTGATGCAGCATTTGCATCAACGCCGAATAACATCCGTCAACTGTTCGCAATTATATTGTCGACATGATACCCAACAGACCCATCGGTTTTGTGGGAAAACTGAAGACATACTTCGCAGAATTAGACAAACAAACCAATATCCAAACTCTCGAACTTTTGTAGGAATAATTGGTTTTTCGTTAATGGTTATACATATTTGTTGAAGAGTTGAATTTTGATGATTTGGATTAATTGTAAACATCTTAAGGTTGGCTGCAGCGAGTCGGAAAGGCATCATCTTTGTTTATTTACGCGCCGGAAAACAAAACCAAAAACATAGTTTACCGGCAAGTTTTGTAAAAGAATACATATATTGGTAATTTTGGTCACACTTAATATGAAAGCATTTTGAATCTAATGTCTCCAAATTTTACAGAAATAAGTATTGGTTCTTTCCTTAGATATTGCGAATAGTTTGATTTTCAATATTTTCATTAATTTCACATGTTTTGACGAACACAATTTCGTAATATAAGAGAAAATAAAAGTTGGTTTTTTGGCATTGCTTTTTCCAACTATAAAATATTTGTTTCATTTTTCGATTTTGTTTTATTGTGGTCATAGCTCAAATAAAAGTATTTTGAATTTAATGACTCCAACTTTTATAGGAATAGTTGGTTTTTCGTTAATGGTTAAGAAGAGTTGAATTTTGAAGGTTTGGATTGATTTTAAATGTTTAAACGTTGGGTGCAGCGAGGCGCACCGGGTCCCAGCTATCCAAAATACAGAAAATAAGTGGTTCATTGAGACACTTCATCTATGTATGAAAATTCATATCTCGAAAAATGCCATGTCAATGGATGGTTTTTATTGTCTCGATCAAAATGTCAGATATCTAATAGTTTCACTTTTTGTTATTTGGAATCAAAAATACCATAAAATTGCCTTTTTCAAACTCTCCTACTGTATATTAAAATTCATATCACCTGATTACTACTATTGGCTTATGGGAGCAGCATAGGCGCGCCGGGTCCCAGCTAGTTTTCTAATAATTTATAATAATTAGAGAATTTACTTTTGAGTTACATTTTGGGGCCAATTAGTAATCAAAAGTTACAAAAAGATTTTGATGTTAACGTTATTATATATGTATATTTAGTTATTTTAAATTGATGAGATATGCCCCCTCGCGGCATTGGGTAAACAGAATTTAAAGAAAAAACCATATAAACTTGGCGAAACTTTTATGTTAGGTGTCTAAAATTAAACATAAACTTAAATTAAAGATAATTAATAGACTTTCATTAAAAATCTTCTTCTGCGGGCAACTGGTTTCTATACGGGTTTAAGATTGGAGAGTGCGCAATTGAGCTGGCAATCGCTCACTTTCCAACCGAAAATTCGTACGGAAACGGTATTAAATCACGTGAACAAAAGAGACAAAATTATTATGGCGGTTAACGGTCTTATGTTAAGCAATAAATTCGAAAAGGGCACATCTCTTATATAGAGTTGTGACCTTTTCGAAATTATTTCGCGCCACGCCATGACGTCGACAGCAGAACGAATACTAGATATGTGGCTTTTTTGAACATAATAGGTACAGGGAAGCATTTAGAACACACTGATATTGGGGTAAAGTAAAAAACGCTGAGTAAGAATTCTTGAAGATGTTTTTATTACAGAGTTCAATTATAAAACTAAAAACTTACTTCTGTATAGATAGAGTATATAGAGCCACAAAGCGGTCCATAGCGAAACTTATAAATTTATTTTATTCAACACTCCCACTTAAATTTATAAGGGATATGGCTACTACTTTTGTCATAACATTATCCCTATTCCAATTAAACTTGTTTAAAGGCAAGGCCTTGGTAAGAAAATCTGCAAGCTGACATGAGCTTTCCACATATTTAATACATATTAACTTATTTTCAACCTTTTCTCTTACAAAATTATATCTTATGTCAATATGCTTGCTTCTTTTATGAAATACAGGATTATGAATCAACTTAATGGTACTCTGATTATCTATATTGAATGTTATACAATTTTGTGGTTCTCCTATGTCTTCTAAAAACTGTTTAATCCATAATATCTCCCTTGCTGCATCACTGGCGGCCATGTATTCAGACTCTGTCGTTGACAAGGCTACTGTACTTTGCTTTCGACTTGCCCAGGTAACAGATGACAAAAATAGGAGTGCTCCCACTGCCTCTCTATATGGAAAATTAATAGGCAATTTCGGCAATTTAACATTTACATCTACAGGTGTTTTACAACTTTTAGCTTCTGATAACTTAAATCTATTTATTATACTTTCTATGTACTGACTCTGATTTATAATTATACATCCACTTTTTATATTTAATTCCATACCAATGAAAGAGTTCCATTTCAGAATTTTTATATCAAAGTTTTGTTTTAGATCATTTAGTATTATTTTTAACGTATTCTTACTTTTAGACAGTTGTTGAGCCCCGATGCCCACCGCGTGAAAAAGAATTGAAATTAACACAGTTTTACTTTAAACTTTAATTATATTTTCTTTTTATTTAGACACTGGCTTTTCTTAATTACTGTAAACTTTTATTTAAGTATGACACTGGCTTTTCTTAATTACTGAAATAATCGACCTAATTCGCGCGGCGGTACATCGAGAACTGGTTTTTGAGTTCTCATGTCCCTTGCCTTGGGCAGCATTTTAGTGAGTTATTGAAATAACGAATTTAAGACTGGTTTTAAGTTACATTGCATTTAATCATGAAAGTTACATTGTATTTATGAAAGGGGTTCTTTAATAAAAATGCTGACTGGGCATCTCCTGAGCATGGGAGTTGTTTTTCTTAGCGGATATGGGTGCTAAATTACTACATTCCTCCCCCTTATGGAGATCGATGAAGTCGATCGTTTGTCAATATTATTTGGCTTGAAAGAAAAATTTATACGTAGTGAATACATTTTTTATTTGTCTTCATTCATTTCCTTTATTTTTCGTAAATGTTACAAAAATTCAGGTTTAATAAAAAAAAATTTGTTTTTTTTTGTTCAACATGGGGAGGAAAATTAAAAAAAATTTTTTTTTTTATAGAAAATTTTAATAATGATAAGTTTGAATTTCTGGAAGGGTTGCTACTGTTTCCTTTATTTTTCGGAATGTTACATTTCTTTTATTTTATTCTTCAATTAACTTACATTACTGAATATTATTACTACGTTAGTAGTTTGATTATAACTAATATTGGTTTGCGAGTGCGTTAAGATCTTAGTCTATTATAAGAGTGGTGCATTAATTGTGCGTAATATCGCTAGCGTCTGGATTAATTTATTCTGACCGATCTTACTCATCGGTTGTTTCTTCCTCATTTCTGTGTTTTACGCACAGGGTTAGTTTGTATTTAATATACCTTTTGTATACTAGGTAGCTTAGCGCTATTAAGAGGGCTAACGAGAGGATGGGTCTAGTGATATGAAATACGCTATTGGAAGTCAGTAATGGAGTATCTAATGCAAAATTGTCGGATATATCTGATGTGATAGACGTGAGCTTGACGCTGAGTTTGTCTAGATCTTGGCTGCAGAAGATTACTCGAGGAACATGATCTTTTTCTGAGATAGCAGAAAGGTTTAGAGTTAGGTTATCGAAAAGTGCGTTACCTACTTGGTAAAATACTGCTTCAGTGGAAGAGATAGCCGTGTGGGTCTCCAGTGATACTTGTTTAGTTTTTGCGCGGCATCCTGGTTTTAATCCCAGAATCCCGCTGCCTTGTAATGGCACGGAATATGAGCTTTCATTACAATTTATTCGGATTGTAGTCTTATGCGGAACTAAGTATATCCAAGTGTTTGATTTTAAGAGCACATTCCATATTTCATAGGTTAGATTAAAGAGTCTAATTTCGCAACTGGCGGGGGTGCTTTCTCCCTGGTTTAAACCGATAATGCAATTTTCCTTATTAAAGGTATAGGAGACAAAATTTTGAGTGCAAATAAATTTATTTTGTTGGAGTTGTTGACATTCATTGAGGTCACTTTATTTGAGGAAGGCATATCGTTCACGAGTTTCGTCGATAAGAGTGAATTGAGAATCGATTTTCACACAATAATAACTATTATTTTTAAGTCGAGCTGGCACACTCGTTAGTTTGTATAATGAAAAGGAGTTTTTGATCAGGGGAACCTTTATCTGGAAGATTAAAGTATTCGTTGTTAATAATGGTGAAATGGTAGATACTTGAGCGATTAAAGGTATGTTGTATTCAGAAGGTTTCATTGGGAGTTTCAAAAGCTCTAGGGTTTCAAGCTGTATATCTCTTAAGGCTTTTAGGAATACTCCTGATTTAACGAGATGTCGGTCTAATCGTCCCAGCCTGGATTCTTGTAGTATGTCCAAGTATTCATTTTGACTAGACACAATGCTATTAGCTGTGAGGGTTAATATGTTGGCTGCTTCATCGAATAAATGGAAATTTCTTTGATTAGCCTTTTGTTCTTCTAGTTCTTTCTCTACCTTATTGAAGCTACTTGAGATTTTTGAAAATGTGTTATTCAAAGAGGAGAATGATTGTTGCATAGTGTCAACTAAGACAGAGACCTTGTCCGTAAAGGAATGGTGTATTTTTGCTTGGTTAGCTTGAAGATTATGGATTGTTTCTTCTATGTGCTTGGAGTCATCGTTATCCATAACTCCGAAAAGGAATTTCTGTGTCTTATCGACTATATCTAATAGTCCGGGCTTTGATCGCGACACAGTGCGAGTTAGTTTGGCGAAGTACCTGTTAACCTGATTTTAAAGTTTGTTATAGATGAGCTTAGTAGTGACCATACAGTTGTCTTCGGGAAACTTTTGTTTTGTTGCAATGCAAAGTTTTTCCAAATTCTGGTAGTGGACTTTCAGTTGGCGGTAATCCGTTTCTAGAGCTGTTGTATTTATGTAGAGTAGCAACTTCCAATCCGCGGTCGATTTGTGTACTTTTCCCATTTTTTCAAAATAGACTCCTGTATTTGAAGTGAACGGGGTAATGGTGTGTCCCTGCGCTGATATGGTAACAATGTAAGAACAGAAAAATCTGGAAAGAACGTAAGCCATTATTTACGAAGGGCTTTGAGAAGGTTATTGTGTACAATTTTAAATTTGTTGCCTACTTTTATAGTTGAGGTTTCTGCGGAATTTGCCTTGACTATTTCAAACGGACCTTCATAGAGTGGACTTAATTTTTTATTGGGTTTTATCTTAGATTCGACGAGTATGAGGTCACCTACATTGAAACTTGTGGGCTTTGCGCCCTTGTCGTAGGATTCTTTGGCTAGTTGTTTAGCCTTAATTTGATTTTCGCGGATAATCTGGTATCCCTTCTGTAGCCTTGCCTTTAGTTCGAGGACATAGTCGTCATAGTTGTAGACTGGCTCGATAGGTCTTGACAAGGACGAAGGCAATTCGGGTTTGTGTCCAAACAGAGCTTCGTATGGAGTATAGTTTGTTGAAGAGTGGGGAGTGGTATTATAGCAGAAAACAGCGTAGTCTATCCATAGGTCCCAGTTAGAAGGGTCCTTACTAGCGTAGGTAATCACCTAGAGTGCGATGATTGCGTTCTAAGGATCCGTTAGATTGGGGGTGATACGGAGTAGTTTGAAGCTTTTGGATTTTTAAAAGACGACAGGTGCGTTTGAATAAATCGCTAAGTGGTTCCTTGATCCGTGAGAAGGAATTTGGGTGTTCCAAAGATACATATCAGTTTTCGGACATAATTTTCCGCTACAGTATGTGCTTCCTGGTTAGGGATTGGGATAGCCATCATAAATTTCGTAAGGTTATCTTGGAACGTTAAGATGTACTTGTTCTGACACTGGAATGGGACCGACTATGTCCAATTCTACTCTCTCGAAAGGCACTTTAGACGTGGTCGTCAGTTTCATGTGTATTTTGGTTTTTACGCAAATTTTATTCTTTTTACAAGTTTCACAAGCTCCTATGTAGTCCTTAACGTCTTGAGAAATGTTTTTCCAATTGAATTTTTCCTTAACTCTCCGGAGTGTGCGTTTTACGCGTTGATGTCCTCCTATTGGATTGTCATGGTATTCGATTAATACCCTGGAAATTTCCGAAGGGTCTGTGAGTTCTGTAACGCGAGGCTTGTTATTTATTTTATGTGCTTCTGTGATTATAACAGGAGTTTGATTTTGATTGTTGGAGTGAGATCTAGTTACCACTAGAGTTTCCGCTGTTGGTAATCGGGATAAAGCGTCTACATTTGTGTTAAGTTTGCCCTTCTTATGTTCAACTTCGAAATCGTATTCTTCCAGCTTAATTCTCCATCTCATTATCCGCGAACTAGGGTCTTTGAGGTTAAAGATCCAAACGAGGGGTTTATGGTCCGTGAAAATGGTAATTTTCCTTCCATAGACATAAGGACGAAACCGATTTACCGCCCAAACAACCGCTAGAGCCTCCTTTTCAATTTTTGAATAATTTTTTTCCGCCTTGTTAAGAGTACGACTAGCGTAAGCAATGGGGAGGTCGACGTTGCTGTTGGGTCGCTGGGACAGAACAGCACCTATGGCCGTATTACTCGCATCCGTGGTAATGAAAAACTTCTTCTGAAAGTCGGGATATTGAAGAATTGGGGACTTCGTTATTGTGCTTTTAAGCAGCTCGAAGGATTCGTCGCAATGGGCGTCCCAGGCAAACGGAACGTCCTTTTTTAAAAGGGTGGTAAGGGGTTTAGCTAGGCCGGCAAAATTCGGGATGAATTTCCGGTAATAACCCACGAGTCCTAGGAACGACTTTACTTGCTTACAATTCTGTGGGGCTTTTATGGATTGAATGGCTGAGATCTTTTGTGGATCGGGTTTGATCCCCTGATCAGTGATAATGTGCCCAAGGTACATCACTTCCTTGTGTAAGAATTTACATTTTGAAGGTTGCAATTTCAGATTAAACCTTTTGAGGCAATCAAACACGTCGCAGAGCTTTCTATTATGGTCTGTCAGATTATGACCATACACAACAATATCGTCGAGATAGACAAAACATCGTGTGCCATGGAGTCCGGCCAACACTACGTTCATCAACCTTTGGAAAGTGGCTGGGGCATTTCGCAGTCCGAAGGGCATTCGATTAAATTTGAAGTGCCCTTGCGGAGTGCTGAATGCAGTTTTTGGTTTGTCATCTTCAGCGACACTGATCTGGTAATAGCCATTAGCCAGATCGAGCGTACTAAAATAGCGAGAGTTCCCGAGTTGGTCTAGAATTTCTTCTATATTAGGGAGTGGGTATGCATCTGGTATCGTCAACTCATTGAGTTTACGGAAGTCTACCACCATTCTCCACTTCCTTAAACAATCGGAATCGGCTTTTTTTTTGGCACTACCAAGAGAGGCGAATTCCAAGGGCTTGCGCTTGGACGTATAATATCTTCCTTTAAGAGTTTTTGTGTCTGTTTGTCTATCTCAGCTTTGTGGATTTCCGGAAGACGGTAGGGTTTAATGTTGATTGGGGCTTTATTGGGGTGAATTTGAAGTGTGTGTTTTGCTGCGTCAGTGAAAGTCAACGTGTCACCTTCGATATGAAATAATTGATTATACTCACGGCAAAGGTCAAGAATTGAATCGCGCTCCTCGTTATTTAGGTGGGACAGACTTAACAAAGAGGTTAGAGTCTCTAAACGCTTCTGAACTTTGGTCTCGCTTGTTAGGGTGGAAGGAGTTAAGACGTGGTACTGTGATAATGGTTCATAATAAAGCTTTCCGCTATCTTGTAGTGTAACTACTGCATCAGTGGTGTTTAGTATTGCGACTTTTATGTAGCCTTCAGTTGGCCGGGCAATAGTTCCTGCTGTATACACGCGAGGCAGAATTTCTTGCGGATGGCAGAAGACTTCTTCTTCGGAGCCAATTGGTCCCCAGTTAACTATTCTTTCGCACCTTGGAGGGATTTCTTGTCCCTCGAACGTGCAAGAGAATTGTGATACGTGTAATTTCCCTTGGTGATAAAAGCTGAATGTTAGATCCTCGTAGTCTAGTTTAGCTTTAGTTTTGATGAAGAAATCTTGTCCTAGAATACCCTCGGTCGTTATGGGGAAATCAGAGGCGACTACGTGAAATTGGTGAATTAGTGGCTCACTGTTGGGTAGAGCCAAATGCAAGTATACAACTCATTTAGTAAGGATACCTTGTTGTGTTATTCCCGTAATCTGAATGATTTTGTGGGTATCTACTTCAACATCGTCCTGCAGAGCGTTGACTTTTATTAGACTCAGTGAGGCACCCGAGTCGAGGAGGAATACATTGGAATCGGAGAGGGATTCAGCTAAATTGATTGGAGTTTCATTCTTAAATGTTTGGCAATGATCGAGTGAATAGAGTCTAATAGATTTAATAACAGTGGACTCACAGTTAGTAGAATTAGTAGGAATGTCACAAGTGTTAGTGGATTTGCAACAGGAATTAGTAGAATTAGTAAGTTGTGTGGTCGAGTTAGTAGATGTAGTAGTTGGTTCTGAGATTTTAGCACAGGAATTAGTAGAATTTGCAAGGTCATTAGTATTATTGATGGATTTAGTATGATTGTGGTAGATGGTGTATGTGAAGCGATCGCCTATTTTATGTCCCGAATCCTGGTCACCGAACCGCTTGGGCCAGGAGTAGATTCGTTTCCCAGTGGAGGAGAAGAAGTGAGATTGGGATTATCTCTAGTTTTTACTGCCATTCTTTTGGAGTTATTATATTCCCTTTTTCTACATTGTTCGATTGAGTGACCCGAGTTCTTACAATATCGGCAAACCGGGGTAGGTGAGGATGGCCTGACTTTATTTATTGCCCCCCTAAAGGTCGGAAAGAGGGCTGTTGTTGTCGGAGGAGAGCGCTATACTTGCGACATTCGTTAATGTCGTGCCCCAGATTCTTGCAGAACCGACATTGTTTGGGATTTCGATTGAATGTTGGTGCGACTTTGGTTTCGCTTTCGAGGAGTTTCTCTTCCTCCAAAGCAAGGTCCACAGCTTCCTTAAGGGAGTCATGATGTGAGGCTTTCACTATTAAATTTAAGGGTTGTTTAAGACCTCTTTTGAAATTATTGACAGCCATTTGTTCGTTTAAGGCACGTATGGCTTCGTTCCCTTCTATAGTCTCGCTTTTGGCGCTGGAGATATTTAGTTCTTCCAGTAGCCTTTCAATTTTTTCTGCGTAGTGGACAACGGTTACCTTAGATTCTTGTCGAGCGTTGAGTAACTCAGACTGCACAACTTGCAAGGATCGTTGTTTTGAGAATTGTTTCTCCAGGCTAGCTCGTAGAGCTTCCCAGGTTTCATAGTCGTGGTACCGCAACACACTATTGTATGCTTTGCCGGTAAGCTTTGACTTAACCAGATGCAGAAATTCTAGCTTATGGGTTTCGGATGTCGCCAGGCTATACTGAATCTTGGCAATTTGTAGAAATCGATGGAGGTTTTTGGGATCACCGTCAAACTCAGGGACCATTTTTATAGCGTTAGAGAGGATAAAGTTAGACATTTCGTCTGATTTTAATGTTTTGACGTTGGTTTCTAAAGATTCTGAATTTCCCTCGGGGAGTTCGGAGATGCTTGGTAAAGGATCTAGTTTGACATCCTTTTTGTTGTGGCCTCTTAAGAAGTCAGGCGTCTTAGCCCTTGTAGGTTTTTTACTCATGTGCCTTCAGGGTCACAATCGTGGGTAATGAATTAGATGCCGGGAAAGAGGTGACGCAGAGAATATATAGTTTTAGTGCTATAATTGTGTTACCCCTAATTTCGGCGTGTACAAGAGGTGAATGAGATACTATGCTATCTTGTTTTCCGAGTTTCGGAGTAGATCAAAACTAATGGGTACAAAGAAGAGGATAAGGTGATTAAAGAGTATTTAGTTAAGTGAGCGGTAGTAAGCCCCATCGGCTAAAGATCTGCCGCTTTTACAGCTTGTGTACAGCTTTATCGCGATAGGGAATACAATAAAAATGTGTTACCCATTTCAAAGAAAATTTAGGGACAGGTATTCCCAAACTGGAAGGGATTAAAAATACTTAAACCTTGAAAGATTATCCGATCAATTGGTTGGAACTAGAATAATTTCACAACAACCATTCCGCAAAAAATCAAATTCCAAAGTTAAATTCAAATACGCTAACTAACTTTAACACAGGAATCCCATTATCAAAATGCACAAGGTAAACCTGTATCAAATTCAAAAAGTATACAAAGCAAACGTCGAAAATGAGTCCGATCAATCAAAATTAAAAATGCAAAAAATAAATTTAGGACGAATCAAAACGCACTAACCAACCAGTAATAGTGTACAAAAGCAAATTGTATATATTTATAAAAATTTTTTTTTGACGGCACTATCACGACATTAATACTACATAATATATTATTTGAATAAATTGTAAATTAATTAAAAGCTACTCACAAAATTATTCACATTTTATCAATATGTTGATCGTGATGAGTTGGATGAGGTTGTTGGTATCCGTTAGCTTTCGCCTGCAGTCGAGATTTGGAACCCTTTGAATGGTTAATTGATGCAGAAATTGGTGTATGGTGCTGCTCCAATGACGCGCAAAAAGTAGATGAAAGAATATATTTTGGATTAATGTAGTTTCGCACGTGTTGAAACTGCACACTGAGCACAATGTTGATGAAACAATGTTGACTGAGCACAATGTTGATGAATGCCTTGGCTGCGCTTGATTGAAGCAATAAAAAAAATTATTTTTTCTTTTTTTTTCAATAATATTGAAACTAAAAATGCGTTGACGGTGCTTGATTGCTGCCCATAGGTTTTTCAATATATCAAAAGTAAGGATGCGTTGCTCAACCAGATGCACATAAATTCCAAGTATTAGGTAAAGATGCGTTGACTGTGCTCAATATGATGCACATAATAAAGATGCGTGCGTTGTAGGTTCACTAAAGATGAGAAAAGATGCACAGAATGAAATTTTAAAGATTAAAAGAGATTGATTGGCTAGATCCACCCCGTGGAATCCCACCTCTGCCACCAAACTGTTGAGCCCCGATGCCCACCGCGTGAAAAAGAATTGAAATTAACACAGTTTTACTTTAAACTTTAATTATATTTTCTTTTTATTTAGACACTGGCTTTTCTTAATTACTGTAAACTTTTATTTAAGTATGACACTGGCTTTTCTTAATTACTGAAATAATAATTCGCGCGGCGGTACATCGAGAACTGGTTTTTGAGTTCTCATGTCCCTTGCCTTGCGCAGCTTTTTAGTGAGTTATTGAAATAACGAATTTAAGACTGGTTTTAAGTTACATTGCATTTAATCATGAAAGTTACATTGTATTTATGAAAGGGGGTCTTTAATAAAAATGCTGACTGGGCATCTCCCGAGCATGGGAGTTGTTTTTCTTAGCGGATATGCGTGCTAAATTCGTCGAGATATCATAGTCATATCGATGCCAGGATAAGACGCTTTTTTTCCGCGCTCCGGGCTAACACGGTTTAGTTTTTTATCACTTAAATTTTACGTTCACAGTTAATTCTTGTATACTTATTCTCAGTTGATATTTACTATTTTTTCACCTATAATGTCTGACAAAGTGAAACCTCTGGCCGGTAAAGTGTCTTCAAAAAAGAATTCTCAATTTCCATCTCCTGCTATGACCAGAGGTGCTGCTCGGTCGTCGGCTGAAAGTAATCAGGAAGAAAATTCGGTTGAAGAGCTTCTTATCGCCCTTGAAGCCCGATTTTCTAAAAAAATTGATGATTTGTTTTCTTCATTTCGGCTTACCGAGTCAAAACTCAACGATTTTTGTAATTCCATGTTGACCTTCAATGAGCATCTCAGCTCTATTGATCACCGCCTAACGAAAGGACTAAAGTCCTTCACTGAGCAAAACAAAAATCAGCTGGCCGATATCAACAAAAACATCGAGTCTCTGCATGCAGAGTTTCTGCGCTGGAAGCAACGGATCACTCTGAAGACCTGCAAGTTATCAGTTCCCAGCTAACTGATAACACACGTCATGTGGATGACTTGAGGCGAACTCAGAGGCTTAGTGATGTCATTATTCGTGGCATTCCCACCAACCCAGACGACTCCCCGCTGAATATTGTCACTAACCTTGCAACCATGGTTAATCACAATATCTCCAACTACACCGAAGCATTTCGGCTCAGCGCTGGTATGCGTGCGAAGAGTGGACCGATCATCGTTAAGTTCTCTGGGCAGCGTGAAGTAAAGGCGTTTATGCACGCCTTGAAGGTAAATAACAAACTGAAATTTAAACTTTGCGAGCTGGATGGCTTTACTGCTGATTCCCCTGTGTACGTGAACGAAAGCCTTACTGCGACCAACAGCAATCTACTGCGGGAAGCTTTAAAACTTCGCAAGTTGGGCTTGCTACACTCTGTCTCCACTAGGGACGGCCTTGTCCGTGTCAGGATTAGAAAAGATGGTGGTTTTGTCACCGTGCGAGATGCCTCCCAACTACCATGTCCATCCAGGCGCGGATTCAAAGGGGGGGGGGGGGGTCACGGGGTCATGACCCCCCCCAAAAGCAGTGCCGCTGCCAATTGAGAGGCCCTGTGCAATTGAGAGTCTAACAAAATTTTTCGCTCCCTTCGCTCGCGGCTTATCCTGCACAGAACATCGTCCCCATGTCACAATTATGGCCCGTATGTTGATTTGTCTGGCTCATACTCATTTATGTGGCCCATTCGATGAAGTGAAAATGCAAATATTGAATTCAAATGATTTTTATTGCCAAAGCAATTTTTCACTCGCGAGGCCCCAAACACGCGGGGCCCTGTGAAGTTGCACACCTTGCACATATGCCGGCAACTGCACTGCCCAAAAGCGCTCGCTGTTTAAAAAACAAATTTGCTCCAACTCAAAAAACAAAAACAAAAAATAACCAAACGCCCAAAACCGACCCAACTTTTTTGCAAATTAAAAAAACAACCTTAAAAAATGACTTTCAAGGTCAGATCTAGACTCTTTCTATATGTTTTAATTTGCAAACTCTGAAGTTAGCTGCACTCACAATAAAGGGCGCGTCTCGAAAACACATTAGGGCACGTTTTCGTAGGGCACGTTTGTTTTTAATCCACCAGAAAATTCGGTTAGTTTTGTTCTTTTTGTTAATTTTGTTTTTGTTTTTTTAGGAATAGAAATTTTTTTCCGCCACTTTTAATTCCGTGACCCCGTGACAAGAACGACTTTAATTTCTCTCTTAAGTTTATTTATGTTTATTTTTGTTTTTTTTTAAGGTTTTAAGTTGTTTTTAAGTTTCTCCTGTTTTTTTTTCTAGTTCAATTTGTTTTTTTCTCTTTCTTTTCATTTGTACTATTAATGCTTTTGTTCCCTTTCATTTTGTTTTCATGCTCTATGTAGCGGCAACACTACAATATCATATGAAGCACACACTATCAAAGGTTGCCGCTAGATCAGCCACCCGATAGCATGATGAAATCTCTTATCAGCAGTCTTGTAGCGAATGTCACAGAATAAATTTGATAATATCAAAGGCCTTGTTTCTATTATGTGCCCGCATGGCTGCTACATTGGTGACCCCGAGTACATTTTAAAGTGTAATTTAGAAAGTTAGTCAATAGTGAAAAACCCACATCTCAACAAAAGTGCATTATAAAGTGCCGTTTAAAGTGGTACTCAAGAATAAAAAAATAAATAACAGTTAGAACATTTTACGGCAGTGATTATACACGCCACAATAAAGTTTCTAGTTCTACAAATAAACAAAAAGTTTCACATATGCAACAGCTAAAGCAGAGTAGCAGCAAATCGGGAATTTAGCGACTCATCAACATAAAGAAAAAAAATAAAAAACCTACAAGACCACATGGTGAAACGGCAGCAACAAAAAACCTCATGGTCAATAAAAATCCAATGAGACGAACAGCATCCCAGGAAAAAGCACCATTAACCTTCGAGTATTATAATGTAGTATATCTTTCCTTTCATAAACTTAATATATTTAATGAATAAACCAAGAATAATACTATTTTCATTGTAGGACAAAATAATGATATTGTTTTTGGTAGTATACTAAAATAAACTAATTGCTCCTTTAATCCCTCATGGGACATAGGGCGGAAACAGTTGCCCTCCAGCGGACTCTGTTTTGCGCGACAGCTCTCAGTTCTGACCAGGATCTCCCGGTTGTTGCGGCCTCTGCTAATAGGGTTCTCCTCCACGTTGTTCTAGGTCTTCCGACTCGACGGGTTCCTTGCGGATTCCAGTCGAGGGCCTGTTTGGCTAGATTCTCGTTTTCGCGTCGCAAGGTGTGACCAATCCAATTCCATTTCCTTCGCCTGATTTGGTCGTCTATCCTTTCTTGGCCGGCACGGCGCCATAGTTCTTCATTTGAAATTCTATCTTGCCAGCGGATTTTTAGGATACGACGTAGGCATCTGTTGATGAAAACTTGTAGGCGCCCTGTGATGAATTGGGTGACTTTCCATGTTTCGCAACCGTACAAAAGAACTGCCTTAACGTTGGAGTTGAACAGCCGCAATTTGGTGTTAATTGAGATCTCCGTCGATCTCCACATGTGAAACAGGCATGCATATGCGCTTCTTGCTTTATTTATTCTGGAACTGACGTCTTCTTCTGTACCGCCGTTTTCGGTAATAATACTACCGAGGTAACAGAATTTATCTACCAGTTCCACGTCACGGTTATTTAGCGCTGTTGGTTCAAGGGTGTTTGCATTTATCCGCATTTCTTTGGTTTTAGTCGGATTTAACCTTAAGCCTGCTGAACTACTTTCTGTTGCCAAATTGTTTAACATGTTTCTGAGGTCCTGGTGTCTGTGGGCCAGCAAACAGATATCATCCGCGTAGTCGAGGTCCTTAAGGCGGTCTAACAATCCCCATTGTATGCCACCTGTTCTAGTATCTAGAGCGCTGACAAGGATGTCGTTTATTACTATAAGAAATAGTAATGGCGAAAGTAGGCATCCTTGCCGTACTCCTGAGCTCACTTCAAAGCTGTCGGAGAGTTTTCCATTGTGAAGAACTCTGCATTTGGAATTGTTGTATAGAGCTTTTATCAATTCTATTATTTTATCCGGCAGTCCACGTTGCCGAAGAGCTCGCCATATAAAGCTCCTATTAACCGAGTCGAACGCTTTCTCATAGTCTACGAAAGCAAGGTAAAGGGGGGATCGGAATTCAGTAGACTGCTCCACTATGATTCTCAAGGTGTTAATGTGGTCTATGCAGGAGCGGCCTTTTCTGAATCCAGCCTGCTGTCTTCTAAGCGTTCGATCTACTGCCTCTCTTATCCTTGATAGTAATATGTGGGACAAGATTTTGCCCACAGTAGATAATAGACAGATGCCTCTCCAGTTGTCACATATTGTTAGGTCCCCCTTTTTTGGTATTTTGACTATGATACCTTCCGTCCAATCCTCCGGAAAGGTACAGGTGTTCCATGCTATTTCCAGGATTGGCTGTAGCGCATCTGCTATGAGGCTTGAGTCGGCTTTCAACAATTCTGGCGGGATGCCATCTTTTCCAGCTGCTTTACCATTGGCCATTGCATGAATTGCGGTTACTATTTCAGTCTTGGATGGGGCACGAGTGGTGATTCTTATTGGCTGTGCATTGTTGCTGTTGTTTTCCTGAGGTTCCTGTGTAAATGAACCATTCAGGGCGGCGAAGAAGTAATCTCTCCATCTTTGGAGTTGCTCCTCGTCGCTGCACAGCAGCCTTCCATCCGCACTCTTTACGGCATGCTTTTTAGTAGAGTGCTTTCCCGATAGCTGTTTAGTGATTTGGTACAGCACCTTACTGTTGCCTGTGTTTGCCGCGTTTTCCGCTTTCTCTGCGAGCTCATTTATCTGCCGCCTTTTATCACGCCGGACACTTCTCTTTACCTCCCGGTGCAATTGGGAGTATTCCCGTTCAAGTTGTTGTCGTTTTTCCGGGTCGCTTGTAGAGTTCACGTTATTTTTGAGGGCCCTTCTGCGTTCAATTTTTTGCCAGGTTGTGTCCGAGATCCAGTGTTGCTGGTTTCTTTGGACATAACCTATGCTTGTTTCCGCTGCTGTTATTATAGCGCCCTTTGTTGTGCTCCACAGCTCTTCAATATTTGTGTCGCCAGAAACGGTTTGCTGGTTTAAGATTTCTTGCAGTTTGCCAGCAAATTCTCGCTTTTTGGTGCTCTCACGCAGAAGGTCTACGTTAAACCGTCGACGGTTTATGGCATCGCGTTGGACGTTTCTGATTGCAGCGAGTTTTAGGCGGATAGTTGCTACTACCAAATGGTGGTCACTTCCAGTGTCTGCTCCCCTAAAGCTCCTGACATCCTCCAGAATAGTTCGCCATCTGCGACTGACGGCCACGTGATCTATCTGGTTTCTCGTTCTACCATCGGGCGATACCCAGGTCTCCTTGCGTATCTTCTTGTGACAAAAGTAAGTTCCACCTACCATGAGTTGATGGGAACTACAAAAGTCAACGAAAAGTTCACCATTGTGATTGGTATCTTGGCTTAGGCCTTGATTTCCAATTGTGTTTTCAAGGCCGGTGTTGTTGGGGCCGATCTGTGCATTTAAGTCACCCATCAAAACAATGATGTCTCCCCTTGGAATAGAGCGAAAAACCTCATTCAGTCGCATATAGAACTCGTCTTTGATGTCATCGTCTGCGTCTTCAGTTGGAGCGTAGCATTGGACTATCGTAGTACTTCTTAGTCTGGTACGTAGGCGCACGGTAATAATCCTCTCAGAAACTGGTGACCAGCTAATGAGGCTGGACCTGGCTTCCTTGGTGAGTATTACGCCAACGCCATTCCTACGATTTTCAGTTTCCTTTCTCCCAGAATATAAGAAGGACTCACCGTTTGGGCAGATATGTTCCCCCGCATCGGGCCATCTGGTCTCGCTGAGTCCCATGACCTTGATTTTATAGCGGTTCATCTCGTTGAGCACTTCATCCAGCCGTCCATCAGCAAGCAGAGTTCTCACATTCCATGATCCGATTCGTGTCCTGTTTCGAAAAGCAAAGGTCGTCGTCGTGTTGTCCGTCCGGTTCCGAGGCAATGTTTGCCGATTCGTAGCAATTGTGTGTTTTATGGGAGCGGGTTGCTAACCCTCAGCCCAACCGACTTAAAACTCTGTTTTGTGGCGCAGAGAACTCGCCATTCGACCGTCTCCCGTTAGCTCCTTCCGAAGAAGTACCCCAGGGGGCACCGCGGGGAGGTGGGATTAGGACTTGCTAACAGAGCTGCTAGGTGTTCGTCTGCAGTGACTCTTCTCGGGTTTTGGCAGAAGTGACAAATCGGGTGCCACCACCTTCCGAGGTCTTTGTTAGCCATTCGCCCCCCAAATAAACTAAAATAAAGAATAGAAATAATAGAAAAAAAAATAGAACCAAATTCGGTGTACACATGCAAACGCTAAACGCAGTGAGTAATTAGGGAAGAATATACATATATATTTTCTTTTTATTGAAATTATAATAAAAATAATATTTTTACATATTAAACATTTTGAAATAAGTTCAAACTTCCTTCATATATCTACACAAATAATGCATAGAAAAAAGAATGAACCGTTAATATAAATAGTAAGTGTTATCAGTAAGATATACGTACAGTTTTTTTTTCTTCTCCTTCTCCGTTAGTTACAGTTAATCGACAATACAATACAATTATATTTCAGTTCAATTTATTAAAAAAAAAAAGAATCTTAAAATTAACAAATCAAAAACAGTAATTTTGCACAATAATGATTATTGCAACTATCATGAACAAACATTTTATATTTCCTTTTATAAAGTAAGCTGCAGCGTCGATTTTTTTTTTCTATAATTGATATCCATAAGTCAATCATTAATCGCCGCAGACTTATACCTATAAATGAAACAAAAGTTTAGGGCAAATTTCTGGCTGAGGTGTTTAGTTATATGACATTCATAGTTTCTCTTTTAATAATTCCGAATTTCGAAAGCAATTTTCAAATATATGCCTCACTCAGCCGCACTATCACAAAGGCAATTACCTAACAAATCAAATAAGGGTCGCATTTATACATTATATACGATCGCTAGTTAAATGTGAGATTCGCTGATCGTTTTCAGCTTTTCGAATTTAGTTCTACGCGAGTTGTCGAAATAAGCAGTGGTGATTCAGTCATTAAATAAGTACATCCGATCATTGTGCCAACAACATGTCCACAGAAAACAGGAAACGGACACCCCCGCGGCATTAGCGAAAAACGACCCCTGGGAGCAAAACGAACCCCTTAACCCTTTGATAAGCAGCATCAAAATACCTCCCTTCTGGAGCAACCGCCCAGATTTATGGTTCCTCCAAGTGGAGACCCAATTTAAAGTAAAACGAATAACTTCCTTGGACACTAAATATGATCACTTAGTAGCGTCCCTACCACAAGAAACAATGGAAATCGTAGCCGACATACTGCTGCAACCACCCAACCAAGATTAGTATGAACATCTTAAAGCAACTCTCCTCTCACGCTCAACAGATTCGGAAGAGCGCAGGCTCGACACCCTCATGCATAGAGTCCAGCTGGGTGATTACACACCTTCGGAACTTTGCCGGCACATGGGATCCTTAGCTGGAGGGAATAGCTTAGTTAACTCATTACTGTTGAAAAAGCTGTGGATTAATAAACTCCCTCAAACACTTCAGACAAGTATTATCGCGATCGAAAGCTCCCACAATCTGGACGAGCTGTTCACCATCGCGGACAAAATTCACGATTCGAATACCATCTCCAGCATTTCTGCGGTACACACTAACACCGCCAAACACCCAAGGGAGAACGATCACGATATTATCGATACATTGCAACAATTGACAGAAAGAATCAAACGACTGGAAATACGAAATTCTAATCGTTCAAGACAATGCTCTGCGTCACAAAGCCGTTACAAGAATAGAAGCCCGGTCAGTAATGACAGGAAAAACACTTGTTAGTATCATAAGAAGTACGGTGCTAATGCTAAAAAATGCATACCACCCTGCGACAAGAACGCAATCGACATCAAGTCAAAAAACTAAAAAGAACTGCTTCGTGCGCGGCAACGAAAGCAAACAATTATTCGCGCCGCCTATTTCTTCTTGACAAAAATAGTCAAATCAATTTCCTCATCGATACAGGAGCAGAGGTATCCATTTTTCCCAAAAGGTTATGTCCAAGCACATCTGGCCTAAATAGCCCTACTTTGGTTTCAGCTAATGGCACGCCTATAGCCACCTTCGGGTACAAGCACCTAACACTAAATCTAGGACTACGCCGTACTTTTGGCCACACGTTTACCATTGCAGCACTCAATTACGCCATCATCGGCGCAGACTTTTTACACAAATACAATTTATTAGTTGATCTTCGAAACAGGAGACTCGTTGATCAAACAACCTCGTTAACAGTAAGCTGCAAAGCGCGCAAATGTTCCTCAGGGTCCCCAAACTTTTAGCGATCGAAGGAGAATACGGAATCATTCTAAACGAGTTCCCTCATTAAAAGCCCCACCAAACTTTAACTTAAAAGTCAAACACACTGTCGAACATCGCATTCACACAAATGGACCCTTACCAACCGCGCGTCCGAGAAGACTACACCCACAAAAATATGCCATCGCTAAAGGGGAATTCGACGCGATGGTAAGACTAGGTATTTGTCGCCCGTCAGCATCGGCCGCCGCTTCGCCTTTACACATGGTCCCCAAAAAGGATTCCAGTTGGCGCCCATGCGGCGATTATCGCCAACTTAATACCATCACGGAATTCGACAAATACCCACTGCCCTATATCCAAGATTTTACTACACGGTTACATGGTTGTAAAATATTTTCTAAAATCGATCTAGTTCGAGCCTACCATCAAATACCGGTAGCTACAGAAGATATTTACAAGACCGCAGTTATTACTCCATTTGGGCTTTTCGAATTCCTCAGAATGCCCTTCGGTGTTAAAAACGGGGCACAAACGTTTCAACGTTTCATCAACGAAATCTTGGCAGGTCTCGATTTCGTTTTCTGTTATATCGACGACATTCTAGTCGGAAGTGAAACACCTGAGAAACATAAAGAACACTTACGCGTTCTTTTTAAACGACTTCAGGACCACGGAATCAATATTAACCCGGCAAAATGTTCCTTAGGACAAACAGAATTAGACTATTTGGGACACAAAATCAGCGAGAATGGCATTCTACCCTCCAAAGATAAAATTAACGCACTAACCAATTACCCAAAACCTCATACACAAAAGAATTTGCAACGCTTTTTAGGTATGGCAAATTTTTACCATCGCTTCATTCCGCGTTTCTCCGCCCTCGCCGGCCCCTTATACGACCTCGTCAAACAGTCAGATTCAGATAAACGCAAATCAAACGTACTCGAATGGGAGAATACCCACGAAGTAGCTTTCGAGGAAATAAAAACCAGACTGCAAGACTGCACCTTACTCGCACATCCAAATCCAACCACAAAATTAAGCGTTTGGGTAGACGCGTCCAGTGACGCAGTGGGAGGAGTTATTCAACAATCCAATGGTACCTATTGGGAACCACTCAGTTTCTTTTCCCGACGACTCCAACCAACCGAGAGGAGATATTCAGCTTTTGACCGCGAATTATTAGCTCTGTACTTAACAATCAGACACTACAGATATTTTTTGGAGGGCAAGGATTTCACCGTTTACACGGATCATAAGCCCCTTACGACAGCGATCGCTTCAAAAACAGATAAATCCCCGAGACAAACAAACCACCTGTGATTCATCTCCGAATTCACTAATGACATCAGATACGTCAAAGGTTGTCATAATGTAGTGTCCGACACCTTGTCAAGAGCACACATTGACGCAATCCAAAACCCCAAGAAAATTGATATCGAGATCTTAAGCAAAGAACAAGAAACCGACGAAGAATTAAAATCCCTAATAAACAGACAGAACGAGGGAAAACCACTCTCTTTCGTTTTAGAACTAATTAACCCATTAGTTCCCAAGGGTAGAAAATAAAACTAATTTAATATTTTTATTGCATTTTATTACTATATGTTTATATAACTATTTATTTACATAAAAAAAATTAAACATTTTTATGTTTTCTGTAACAAAATGTTTCGTATACGCAACGTTGGGAATTACGGAAAACAAAAATTTTTACTTAGTGTGAAATAGTTGAAAGCAGTTTGTGTGAAGATGCACTTGACACTTAGCACACATGTATATAGTGTTGCTTTTGCAATGTCTGCATCTTCTTCTTGATTTATTTCCTTCCTCTACTATTACGTGGCCGACATTATCAAATCGAATTTCCATGGGTAATGCGTTTTTAGAAGGTCGTCCATAGTTCGGCCTTGAAGAAAAGTTTACTTGGTTACTTCGCTCCGCTATATCTTCGCCTTGAACGTCATTTGCGATAGCTTGTTCATTCATTTTCATAAGAGTGACTGCTATGTAAGACTTAAATTGTAACTGTGACATTTTTGAATTGTTTGCCAAATTGTATATTTTCCACGAATTTACAACAACACTATCAATCAAATTTACAAACAGGGGCCACCACCACTTTTTTCCTTTTACGTTGATTCTGTAGTTGGATATTTCGTTGTCATGCAAATCAACACCTCCCATATGTTGATTATACTCGGCAATAACTTTTGGCTGTGGAATTAAATCATTTTTTCTTTCTTTCCTGTTATACCTTTTAGCTCTTACTAGAGGTTCAATAGCGCTGTTATTTGTTGCAACTGTCACCACAGAATTATCATTCCATCTGACTAACAATATTTTTTGGTCATTATCAAACGAAAAATCATAGGTACCACGATCTTTTTTCTTAACAATTTTTATAGTTTCCATTGTGCTATTACACGTACGATTTTCCCGAATTGTCCCGGTAGCATAAAAGCCCTTTTCTTTCAGCAAACAGAACAACTTGTAAGAAGAAAAGAAGTTGTCAAAAAATACGCGATGAGCAGATGGCAGTTGAACAACTGACAATAATTCCATAACAACGTTTTCTCCCAGTCCCAAATCGTTATCATAAGTGCTTCTTTTTCCACCATAAGGAATGAATTTGTACAAGTAACCACCGGAACTACATATACACCATAGTTTGAAGCCAAACCTAATTGGTTTTCCCTTTATGAACATCTTACAACTATGTCGTCCAAAATATGGCACCATTTCCTCATCGATAGAGAGATTATGAGAGAATACTCCAAACTGCATGTTCTTTTCATTTATCAAATCAAAAAGAGGCCTTAGTTTTGAAAATCTGTCATTTTCATCACGTTGATTGTTATCTGATAAATGTATGTTTTGCTTGATGGAATCGAATGTGTTCCTACTCATACAGTTTCTTACTAACATTATCTCTTTGTCCTCATCCTTTGACCAATACAGTTTTGTAGCTGGTAACGTATGATACCCCGAAAAAATTAGTATGCCGAAAAATCTCTGTAGGCTAGTTTTATCAATTTCAAATGAATGCCTATTATTATCCTGAGCATATTTTTTCGTATAGGAAATTATTTTTTCCCAAACCTCATCACTGAAGTACAATGAAAAAACTTCAAATGGGGTTTTACCGAAAATTGTATTTTCAATTTGTGCCAAATTATATTTTTCTTCATTCCGTGGTTCTGTTGTATATATTCTTTCTTCCACTTTGGAAGATATTTTCTTGATTTATTTTTTAACGGTTTTTTACATACTTTTGCTGTTTTCGAGCTTGATGGTAAAGATTCGATATCTGAACCTTCGAAAGTATCAGGTAAATTTGCATGCACTTCAAAAGTCCCCACGATATCTGGTAACTCTCTCCTGTTCTCACATATATCGTCATCAACGTCTTCTTCGTCTGTAAGTTCGTCTACAGGTGGCGGAATGTACACAACATCCACGCTATCCATCTGCGATATATCTTCATCCTCCTCCAATAGAGCCATAACCTCAGCAGTACTCAGAAGTTTTTCGTTTTTCCAAGACTATTATTACAACCACTCACTGCAAATACCAATCCAAAAATGACTAACAAAGAGCAAAACAAATGCTCCTGTCTGCTCGTCACGTCGTAAGCAAACCGGCGTTTTCTGTTACTAAACGCAACAATAATTAAAAATTTCCGGGAAACAAAAACGACAAATACTTTCGGCAATATCATATTATTCCTTTTTTACTAAAGGTCTGATCAGTCTACATTGGTAATTTGAGAGTTCCTACTGTATTTTTCGTGGGGAAATTAGATCGCCAAATATATGGATGACTAAAGTCCATATTTTCACGTAGTTCATAAATTTCTTGAGGCCAAATCCTTTGATTATATCAAAGTATTTGATTAAAAACGTAATTCTTGTTATTTTTAGAATACATTGTATCAGAAAAAAAATATAGTCACTCACTGACATTACTGGAAAAAAAATTTCTGTGAAATGTTTCGTTTGCGCAACTTTGGGGATTAATGGGTTAAAACACCTCTCGACAATTTACATGTTTGGTGCGAAACCTCAACGGGTACTGACCGCCCTCCGTCGTGGCATTTTCGACACAGTACACAACCTTTCGCATCCCAGCATTCGATGCACAAATAAACTCCTTACGTCGAAATACTTTTGGCCTAAAATGAATAAAGAGATAAATTGGTGGTCAAAATCTTATAACTCGTGTCAAAAGGCAAAAGTCATACGCCACACGGTAACTCCGCAAGGAAACTTCAATACTCCCTCCGGGAGATTTCAACATGTGCACATCGATATTAGTGATGTGTCGATTCGATTATTATACTAATCGATTAATCGATTATGGCAATAATCGTAATCGATCAATAATCGATTATTAATCGATTGTGGTCGATTTTTACTTATTTTATCCAGAAAGTTCATTTATGGTTTAAGATTGATTCTATAATATAATAAAAGGTACCTAAGTAGATATGAGAAACCAATAATAATTAGAAAGTATGTATTTTAATAAAACAATTGAAAAGAAAATAAGACTCAAATCAACAAAAAGATACAAAAAGACCGACAATCTATGTTTATTCTTTTGTAAGTAGTTTCCAATTAGCATTCAAAAATATTATATAGTCAAGATGTTTTGGGAGAAGCCGATTCCTTCTCAAATTAGTCATCATTCCAGTTTTCGAAAAAATTCTCTCGGAGGGAACCGAAGTGGCTGGTACACATGAGTATTTCAAGTGTAGTTGATATAATTCAAGGTTATTCGTTTTCATACTCTTCCAATATACGAAAGGATTGCTCTTTCTGTCAAGCAGCGGCAATTCCAAGAATTGTCTCAAAGTTATTATATTCTCCGTTGTACTTGTAGATGTAGCAAGATAATTGGCCTTTTTTTGCTCAAAATGGTCCCATATTGATGTTGGTTTTGCTGCGTCTTGATCAGGTGCCGGTGTCAGTTCTTGTTCACTCGTCGTCGGGTTGTTCTGTCTAATCAACGATAGTTCTTCTAAGCAACGCTGTTGAGCGTTTGTAGCATTGGATTGTAATCCAAATCCCAGCTTTTTAAACCGTGGGTCTAGAAGACATGCTATAGCTACATGTTTGTTGCTTTCCAAGGAACCAAGACGACGTTGCAGAACTTCTATCAAACTTTCTTTTACATGAGCTCCAGTTGGTGTTTCTGTAATGGTCGTATTCAAATTGTATTGAAGTCCTCGTATTAACGGGATCACCAATCCTATCGTGGGGTATTTTTCTCCAGATAGCTGTTCCGTAATTTCCTCAATATACTTCAAAAGCGCCACACAGTCCACTAATATTTTCCATTCAGTATTTTCAAGGGCTGCCGATTTCAGTTAATGCTACTGTAAGGGGTGCTTTGACTTCACATAGCCTAGCGAACATTATATTCACGCTGTTCCACCTCGTCTCTATATCTTGTTTCAATTTCAAAACTGGCATATTCATTTGTTTTTGTTTTTCTACCAGAATTTCTGAACTTTTGGCACTATGGCGGAAGTGACCAACAATCTTCCTGCATTTTTGAACAATAATTTGAAGGTCTTGGTTTCCATTAATTGTGTGTTTGACACTTAAGTTGAGGGTATGTGCAATGCAGGGATGATAATTTTTTTGCAATTGCTGGTTAATCGCCTTCTTCATATTCTGTGCATTGTCTGAGACTATTGTTACTATTTTCTGCACGATGTTAAATTCTTCAAAAATATGCTGCAATGTTTCCGCTATGTGTTCACTAGTATGCGGGCTTGGGAGTTCTCTAGTCGCAAGAACGAAAGATTGTAATTCGTCATTATACACGCAGTGGCATGTGACCGTGATGTATGATTTATTAGAATCAGATGTCCATATATCTGTTGTAGCAGCGGAATAAACGACATCATTTAAAATCTCTTTTAGACGTGCAGTGGCTTGTTCGTAGTGATTAACTAATATAGTTTGAGTAAGCACTTTTCTGCTTGGTGGTACATAAAGTGTATCACTACCACAGGTCTCTTTTTGTAAGGTTTTAATAAAGTTCAAGAATCCACTATTTTCAACTACTTGCAACGGTTGGTAATCTACGCAAATCATTTGTAAAAGTGCAGTGTCAATATTTTTTCTTTGTTGCTGGTTCAGTACTTTTGTCACTAGGGTGGAAGACAAAGCTATTTGCTTAAGTCTTTTTTCAGCTGGCCCACTTACCGTTGAAGAACCTGCCTCCACCGTGGCTGACCGTTGGTTCTGCTTCTGTTCAATGATGCAATGAATTCTTCTCATGTGTTCGCGTAGATTCGTTGTATTCCCACAAAGTTTAATTTTCTTAGTACACAGCTTACACAATGCATCTTGGTCCGTTTTATCAAAATGCTTCCATACATAACTTTCTCTACGCTTCATTTTAATTAAACCAAATAATTTTACGTAAAAAAACACTCCCGCTAAGTCACTACCGTCTTGTACTGTGAATTTGTAATCGTTAAATGAAAAATTTCCCTTGAAAAGCCTAGATTCCATTCGTTCATTCATTCGTTGGGAATTCCCCTGCTGTGTCAGGGGAATACCCTTTTTGAATTATAGGGTTGTCATAATAAACTATAGAAAATTCACAGTGTTGTGGGAAATAATCGATAATTTTCGATTATAAAATCATAATCGATAACACCCGATTATTTGAAAAATCGATTAATCGATTATTGATAATCGATTCCGCACATCATTAATCGATATAGTCTGTCCCCTACCGCCTTCTAATGGCCACACGTATCTATTAACGATGAAAGATCGCTTCTCGCGTTGGGCGGAAGCAATACCCATCCGAAACATCGAAAGCAAAACTGTATGTAATGCGTTCATCCAGCACTGGGTAGCGCGTTTCGGCGTATGCCAAACATTAACCACAGACCAAGGGACGCAATTTGAGTCTTCACTGTTCAATGAACTTTTGGGGCAACATCGCATCAGGACTACGACCTATCATCCGCAGTCAAACGGATTGATAGAACGTTTCCATAGACAGCTGAAAGTAGCTATACGCGCATCGCCGCAGCCAAAAAATTGGTACAACAGTTTGCCATGGATTTTGTTAGGAATCCGTTCCGCGCTGCTGGAAGACATAGGTTTTTCCCCAGCACAATTGCTCTACGGCCAATCCCTACGCATTCCAGAGAGTTTATCACCCAGCAAACCTCACCGGATTTCAAAATGACAAACACACTAGCTAGGGAAATACAAGAGTGCATAACCAACATTAGACCCATTACTTCGCGAACTAGGAAGCAGAACAACATCTTTCAGCCACAAAATATAGAAAATTGCACCCACGTGTTCATTAAGGAAGCGATGTATAAAGGAAGTTTGAACCCGCCATATACTGGCCCGCATAAAGTACTAGCAAGAAGAGACAAGACGTTAGAAGTATGTGTAGACGGAAAAAGGCAAGTTATCAATATAGACCGCACTAAACCCGCTCACGTTTTAGACCCTAATTTCAGTACAACACCAAAAACAAGATCATTAACAAGACGTAGAGTAGTTTTCAAACTATAGTAGAAAATTTATTAAAATTAAACACTTTAAGCATGAAATTTATACAAATATAAACTGAATTACAACTACACATAAAATGTATACACAAAATTAGAAAAATTTATTAAAATTAGATATTTAAGCATGAAATTTATACAAATACAATCATGAATTATAACTGCACATAAAATGTATACACAATATTAGAAAAATTATTAAAATGAAACACTAGCATGAAATTTATAGAAAAAACATGAAGAATAACCAAGCATGATCGAGACCGTAGTTAGTAAGACTTACTTTAAGAAAACCTTTTGAAACAAAATTTTTCATTTCCTATTCATTTTTATTTTATATACATATACATATTTTTTTTTTCCTTGAGGGGGAGTGATGTAGCGGCAACACTACAATATCATATGAAGCACACACTATCAAAGGTTTCCGCTAGATCAGCCACCCGATAGCATGATGAAATCTCTTATCAGCAGTCTTGTAGCGAATGTCACAGAATAAAGTTGATAATATCAAAGACCTTGTTTCTATTATGTGCCCGCATGGCTGCTACACTCTAACCCTGCAAAACTTTTAAGGACTATTTGTATTTGTTCTTTCGTGCTTTTGCTTCTTGATTATGTTCGTTGTTCCGGGTCATTGCACTTAATTTATGCCATATAACGGGGTGAAAACGTTGCTAAAATTTTTTAGTTCGAGACATAGTGGCTTTAACGCTTGCCTATTAAATTCCCGAAGTATTCGTCCCAAAATTGGCGAGTTGAATGACCTTTTCATAAATTCCGGTGTACATGCTATTTTCATCAGCGAGAGTTGGCTCAACGAATCCATTCCCTCTTCTATTGTTTCCATTGAGGGGTACAACTTATTTCGTAATGATCGGCAGGGACGTGTTGGTGGAGGAGTCGCTATTTATCTGCGAGAACACCTTAAATCAAAAACCGTTGGGTTCTCTAAACTCCCTGGGATTGAATTCATCTGTTTTGAAATTTCTAGTGCTTCTGATAAACTTCTTCCTGTCTGTGTCTATTCTCCGCCTCGCATCTTCAACCCCATTAATGCTGAAGAACTTAGCGAAGCTCTTGAGCACTTATCCGCTGCGTATAAATATATCCTGGTAGGTGGTGACTTCAACGTCAACCTCTTAAGGAAATCTACCGTTCAAAATTCTTTTGTTCACACGATTCACTCTCTTCGCTTAGATGTAAGCAATGTTCTCCCAACCTACCTTAATTGTAGTGCACCCTCCTTGCTCGACATGTTCCTCACTAATGATATCAACTCCATCACCTTTCAAAACCAAATCTTAGGAATATAGTTGTAGCTAAAATTAAGGAAGCAAAGAGGAATTTTTATGCTCGTAAGCTTGATCCTTCCCTCCCATTGAATACGATATGGAATAATTTGCGCCAATTGGGTATTCATTCTAAAAAAGAAGTCACCGCCCCCAACCTCTGTCCTGAAACCCTAAACCAACATTTCTTATCTCGCCATTCGGCGGACTTGCCTTATACCCCCATCACTTCCACCTCTGATGGCTTCAGCTTCCGTTGTGTAGACTCCCTTGAAGTGCTCACTGCCCTGCATTCTGCTAAATCTAAAGCGACTGGTAGTGATAACATCTCGCCTAGGTTTCTAAATTTGCTCATCCCTTGTCTGTTGCCAGTCTTAACTCATATTTTCAACTCCTGCCTCATAGTATCTAGGTTTCCCTCGTCTTGGAAGCTTGCTTTAATTATACCTATACCCAAATGCCCATATCCTGCTAGTCCTTCTGATTTCCGGCCTATCAGTATTCTTCCATTTCTGGCTAAGGTTCTTGAAAAGCTGATAGCTACTCAAATCCTTGAGTATTGTGATCGACGTCGACTCATAAATGTGTGGCAATCTGGCTTTCGCAAGCACCGCAGCTGCGAAACTGCGCTCCTCAAAGTTTCAACTGATATCCGCAACTCTCTTGACGTTCACCACGCTTGCTGCCTATTGCTACTTGACTTCTCTAAAGCCTTTGATAGCGTCAACCATTCTCTGCTTTTGCAGAAACTCTCCTCTGTGCCCATTTTTCTTCTTCTGCTATCAAACTCTTGCATAGCTTTTTAACCAACCGCTCTCAGAAAGTTATACTTGGTGGCTGTAGTTCCTCGATAGCTCCACTTTGTGCTGGCGTCCCTCAAGGTTCCATTCTGGGTCCTCTTTTATTCAGCATCTTTATCAACGATCTTCCTTCGGTAGTAAAACATTCTAAGATACATATGTACGCCGATGATGTGCAACTTTATATTTCTGCGCCCGGCGACCAAATTCAAAGATGTGTGGAGGAGCTTGCTGTTGATCTACGTCGTGTTTCTTCCTGGTCGACCTCAAACTTACTTCAGCTTAATCCTTCGAAGTCCCATTGCATCTTTTTCTCTCATTCTGCCACTGTTCGTCCCGACTTCTCCGTTATTGCTTTAAATGGGGTCCCTCTAGTGAGTGTTGAGAAGGTAAGAAATCTAGGAGTTATCTTGAATACCAAAATGACCTGCTGCGATCATGTTAGCTCCATCATTCGTAAAACATATGGGCATTGTAACTTGCTCAGTAGGACCGTCCGTATGTACTTAGTGAAGGCACTAATTTTACCTCTTCTAATGCATGGTCTTTCTATTTTTCCTGCTCTAGACTCCTCCTGCGCCCGTAAACTTGAAATTGCCTTTAACGACTGTGTTCGATTTGTTTACAAATTACGCCGTTTTGATCATATCTCGCCCTATTCTAATTCCGTTATGGGCTGCTCTTTTAGTGACTATCGTGAATATAGACTTCTGCGTCTATTTCATGATATCCTCCAGCATCGTAAACCATCTTATCTCAATCAGTTTGTGCAGCTCACACAGTCATTTAGAAACAATAATGTGATTATTCCGCGTTTCCGAACTTTAATTGGTCAGCGTTCTTTCTTCGTCCACGCAGCTCTTTTATGGAATTCTCCCTGTGGAATTACAACGTGCCGATTAAGCGGGCATCTTCAGGAAGCATCTTTTTTATTTAATTTCGAATAAGACTGTTTAGAGCATGAATACTAAACTTAAATAATTGATTTTAGTTTAATTTTTTTTCTTATTACTTTACATATTCTTTTACTGTAATTCTAATTTCCTTCTGTCAATTTTTTTTATTTTTTTCTCTTGTTAACTTTCTTTATATTTTTTTTCTCCTTGTCATTTTTGCTGTCTTCCAAATTTTTAATTAATGTACTATTATATAAGATTTTATAGATCTTTGTACATGTTGTCTCAAATAAATAAATAATAAATAATAAATAATAAATAATAAATAATAAATAATAAATAATAAATAATAAATAATAAATAATAAATAATAAATAATAAATAATAAATAATAAATAATAAATAATAAATAATAAATAATAAATAATAAATAATAAATAATAAATAATAAATAATAAATAATAAATAATAAATAATAAATAATAAATAATAAATAATAAATAATAAATAATAAATAATAAATAATAAATAATAAATAATAAATAATAAATAATAAATAATAAATAATAAATAATAAATAATAAATAATAAATAGTAAATAATAAATAATAAATAATAAATAATAAATAATAAATAATAAATAATAAATAATAAATAATAAATAATAAATAATAAATAATAAATAATAAATAATAAATAATAAATAATAAATAATAAATAATAAATAATAAATAATAAATAATAAATAATAAATAATAAATAATAAATAATAAATAATAAATAATAAATAATAAATAATAAATAATAAATAATAAATAATAAATAATAAATAATAAATAATAAATAATAAATAATAAATAATAAATAATAAATAATAAATAATAAATAATAAATAATAAATAATAAATAATAAATAATAAATAATAAATAATAAATAATAAATAATAAATAATAAATAATAAATAATAAATAATAAATAATAAATAATAAATAATAAATAATAAATAATAAATAATAAATAATAAATAATAAATAATAAATAATAAATAATAAATAATAAATAATAAATAATAAATAATAAATAATAAATAATAAATAATAAATAATAAATAATAAATAATAAATAATAAATAATAAATAATAAATAATAAATAATAAATAATAAATAATAAATAATAAATAATAAATAATAAATAATAAATAATAAATAATAAATAATAAATAATAAATAATAAATAATAAATAATAAATAATAAATAATAAATAATAAATAATAAATAATAAATAATAAATAATAAATAATAAATAATAAATAATAAATAATAAATAATAAATAATAAATAATAAATAATAAATAATAAATAATAAATAATAAATAATAAATAATAAATAATAAATAATAAATAATAAATAATAAATAATAAATAATAAATAATAAATAATAAATAATAAATAATAAATAATAAATAATAAATAATAAATAATAAATAATAAATAATAAATAATAAATAATAAATAATAAATAATAAATAATAAATAATAAATAATAAATAATAAATAATAAATAATAAATAATAAATAATAAATAATAAATAATAAATAATAAATAATAAATAATAAATAATAAATAATAAATAATAAATAATAAATAATAAATAATAAATAATAAATAATAAATAATAAATAATAAATAATAAATAATAAATAATAAATAATAAATAATAAATAATAAATAATAAATAATAAATAATAAATAATAAATAATAAATAATAAATAATAAATAATAAATAATAAATAATAAATAATAAATAATAAATAATAAATAATAAATAATAAATAATAAATAATAAATAATAAATAATAAATAATAAATAATAAATAATAAATAATAAATAATAAATAATAAATAATAAATAATAAATAATAAATAATAAATAATAAATAATAAATAATAAATAATAAATAATAAATAATAAATAATAAATAATAAATAATAAATAATAAATAATAAATAATAAATAATAAATAATAAATAATAAATAATAAATAATAAATAATAAATAATAAATAATAAATAATAAATAATAAATAATAAATAATAAATAATAAATAATAAATAATAAATAATAAATAATAAATAATAAATAATAAATAATAAATAATAAATAATAAATAATAAATAATAAATAATAAATAATAAATAATAAATAATAAATAATAAATAATAAATAATAAATAATAAATAATAAATAATAAATAATAAATAATAAATAATAAATAATAAATAATAAATAATAAATAATAAATAATAAATAATAAATAATAAATAATAAATAATAAATAATAAATAATAAATAATAAATAATAAATAATAAATAATAAATAATAAATAATAAATAATAAATAATAAATAATAAATAATAAATAATAAATAATAAATAATAAATAATAAATAATAAATAATAAATAATAAATAATAAATAATAAATAATAAATAATAAATAATAAATAATAAATAATAAATAATAAATAATAAATAATAAATAATAAATAATAAATAATAAATAATAAATAATAAATAATAAATAATAAATAATAAATAATAAATAATAAATAATAAATAATAAATAATAAATAATAAATAATAAATAATAAATAATAAATAATAAATAATAAATAATAAATAATAAATAATAAATAATAAATAATAAATAATAAATAATAAATAATAAATAATAAATAATAAATAATAAATAATAAATAATAAATAATAAATAATAAATAATAAATAATAAATAATAAATAATAAATAATAAATAATAAATAATAAATAATAAATAATAAATAATAAATAATAAATAATAAATAATAAATAATAAATAATAAATAATAAATAATAAATAATAAATAATAAATAATAAATAATAAATAATAAATAATAAATAATAAATAATAAATAATAAATAATAAATAATAAATAATAAATAATAAATAATAAATAATAAATAATAAATAATAAATAATAAATAATAAATAATAAATAATAAATAATAAATAATAAATAATAAATAATAAATAATAAATAATAAATAATAAATAATAAATAATAAATAATAAATAATAAATAATAAATAATAAATAATAAATAATAAATAATAAATAATAAATAATAAATAATAAATAATAAATAATAAATAATAAATAATAAATAATAAATAATAAATAATAAATAATAAATAATAAATAATAAATAATAAATAATAAATAATAAATAATAAATAATAAATAATAAATAATAAATAATAAATAATAAATAATAAATAATAAATAATAAATAATAAATAATAAATAATAAATAATAAATAATAAATAATAAATAATAAATAATAAATAATAAATAATAAATAATAAATAATAAATAATAAATAATAAATAATAAATAATAAATAATAAATAATAAATAATAAATAATAAATAATAAATAATAAATAATAAATAATAAATAATAAATAATAAATAATAAATAATAAATAATAAATAATAAATAATAAATAATAAATAATAAATAATAAATAATAAATAATAAATAATAAATAATAAATAATAAATAATAAATAATAAATAATAAATAATAAATAATAA
Organism: Thereva nobilitata; assembly: GCA_963855945.1. Taxonomy (NCBI): domain Eukaryota; kingdom Metazoa; phylum Arthropoda; class Insecta; order Diptera; family Therevidae; genus Thereva; species Thereva nobilitata. Next base: position 157,279,326 of record OY979694.1, on the reverse strand, counting down.
ATAATAAATAATAAATAATAAATAATAAATAATAAATAATAAATAATAAATAATAAATAATAAATAATAAATAATAAATAATAAATAATAAATAATAAATAATAAATAATAAATAATAAATAATAAATAATAAATAATAAATAATAAATAATAAATAATAAATAATAAATAATAAATAATAAATAATAAATAATAAATAATAAATAATAAATAATAAATAATAAATAATAAATAATAAATAATAAATAATAAATAATAAATAATAAATAATAAATAATAAATAATAAATAATAAATAATAAATAATAAATAATAAATAATAAATAATAAATAATAAATAATAAATAATAAATAATAAATAATAAATAATAAATAATAAATAATAAATAATAAATAATAAATAATAAATAATAAATAATAAATAATAAATAATAAATAATAAATAATAAATAATAAATAATAAATAATAAATAATAAATAATAAATAATAAATAATAAATAATAAATAATAAATAATAAATAATAAATAATAAATAATAAATAATAAATAATAAATAATAAATAATAAATAATAAATAATAAATAATAAATAATAAATAATAAATAATAAATAATAAATAATAAATAATAAATAATAAATAATAAATAATAAATAATAAATAATAAATAATAAATAATAAATAATAAATAATAAATAATAAATAATAAATAATAAATAATAAATAATAAATAATAAATAATAAATAATAAATAATAAATAATAAATAATAAATAATAAATAATAAATAATAAATAATAAATAATAAATAATAAATAATAAATAATAAATAATAAATAATAAATAATAAATAATAAATAATAAATAATAAATAATAAATAATAAATAATAAATAATAAATAATAAATAATAAATAATAAATAATAAATAATAAATAATAAATAATAAATAATAAATAATAAATAATAAATAATAAATAATAAATAATAAATAATAAATAATAAATAATAAATAATAAATAATAAATAATAAATAATAAATAATAAATAATAAATAATAAATAATAAATAATAAATAATAAATAATAAATAATAAATAATAAATAATAAATAATAAATAATAAATAATAAATAATAAATAATAAATAATAAATAATAAATAATAAATAATAAATAATAAATAATAAATAATAAATAATAAATAATAAATAATAAATAATAAATAATAAATAATAAATAATAAATAATAAATAATAAATAATAAATAATAAATAATAAATAATAAATAATAAATAATAAATAATAAATAATAAATAATAAATAATAAATAATAAATAATAAATAATAAATAATAAATAATAAATAATAAATAATAAATAATAAATAATAAATAATAAATAATAAATAATAAATAATAAATAATAAATAATAAATAATAAATAATAAATAATAAATAATAAATAATAAATAATAAATAATAAATAATAAATAATAAATAATAAATAATAAATAATAAATAGTAAATAGTAAATAATAAATAATAAATAATAAATAATAAATAATAAATAATAAATAATAAATAATAAATAATAAATAATAAATAATAAATAATAAATAATAAATAATAAATAATAAATAATAAATAATAAATAATAAATAATAAATAATAAATAATAAATAATAAATAATAAATAATAAATAATAAATAATAAATAATAAATAATAAATAATAAATAATAAATAATAAATAATAAATAATAAATAATAAATAATAAATAATAAATAATAAATAATAAATAATAAATAATAAATAATAAATAATAAATAATAAATAATAAATAATAAATAATAAATAATAAATAATAAATAATAAATAATAAATAATAAATAATAAATAATAAATAATAAATAATAAATAATAAATAATAAATAATAAATAATAAATAATAAATAATAAATAATAAATAATAAATAATAAATAATAAATAATAAATAATAAATAATAAATAATAAATAATAAATAATAAATAATAAATAATAAATAATAAATAATAAATAATAAATAATAAATAATAAATAATAAATAATAAATAATAAATAATAAATAATAAATAATAAATAATAAATAATAAATAATAAATAATAAATAATAAATAATAAATAATAAATAATAAATAATAAATAATAAATAATAAATAATAAATAATAAATAATAAATAATAAATAATAAATAATAATTTTTTTTTTTTTTTTTTTTTTTTTTTTTTTTTTGCGAGGGGTGGTGAGAATCTTCAAAAGACACCGCTGAGGATCCGCACTCAGACGGTAGTGTCAGATTTTTACTGACTAAACTCACCACCCCTTTCGGTGACGTTTGGCCCCGCCCGGCACCGCCGCGAGGCATTACTTCGGGCGGGCGTCACCAACTAGACGATTACGCGTCCCTCCCGTTGCGCGTGAAGCTGCCAGAGCTGCGTGGCGACAGATTAACGACCTTCCGTCTCCCTCTTCTTCGTTTTTAGGACGGTCTGGACGAAACGCGCCACCGTCAACCATTCCTGGGGGCCTCGTAGCATGATCCCAACAATTGTGTCGGGGGTCACGCTTCCGAGCCCCTCCTCCATCCCGCCTCGTTCGGCCTCCCACCTAATGCATTCAAAGAATGTATGGTGGGCGTCGTCCGAAGCGGAGTCCCCGTAAGGGCATGCGGCATCCGCCACCTTACCCATTTTCCTCAGGTATGCACGGAAAAGACCGTGCCCTGTCAGAAATTGGGTAAGGTAGTAATCGACCTCGCCGAACTCCCGGTCTACCCAAGTGCTCAGCTGGCCGATCAGGCGGGCTGTCCACCTGCCCCTGGGATCACCCTCCCAGCGCGTTTGCCAGACCTCCATGGTGTTGGCCCTGGCAGCCCTCGCCGCCTCGCGTTTCCCCATCCTGCTCCTTTCTCGGCGGACGGACTGTCTCTCCTGGGCTAGCAGGTCGATCGGGATGACTCCGGCGACCACCAGCACTGCGGGCTCGGAGACCGTGCGGTAGGAGCACGCGACACGAAGAGCTCCCCGTCTCTGCACTGCAGCCATGCGCTTGCGGTATTTTTCATACCGCAGCGCATCGGCCCACACCTCTGCTCCGTAGAGCAAGATGGATTCGGCGGTGCGCATGAGCAGTCGTCGCATGCAGGGTCTGGGGCCATGCACGTTGGCCATGATCCTGCTAAGCGACGCCACCACCGCCGCCGCCTTGTCCGCCGCCCTCAGCACATGTACCCCGAAGGACAACTTGTTGTCAAGCGTCACTCCGAGGTACTTCACCGTCCTCGTCGACCCGATTGTCGCGTCTCCCACCCCGAAATTGCGCAGCACATTGATGCGCTTTTTCGTGAGTAACACGATCTCCGTTTTGTGAGCTGCAAGCTCGAGCCCGCAGTCGTCCATCCAGGAGGAAATTCTACGCATTGCCTGGTTGAGGCGCATCTGCGCAGCGTCGACATCTCTCGCAGTGATAATCACCGCGACGTCGTCCGCGTACCCAACCAGGAAAACCCCCTCGGGCATCTCCAGACGCAGGAGCCCGTCGTAGGAAATATTCCAAACGTCGGGGCCCAGAATGGAGCCCTGGGCGGCCCCGGATGTTACTTCCCTCCGTTGCAAGCCATCACGCGTTTCGTATTCGATGAAGCGCTCATTCAGGTAGTCCCCCAGCATCCTTTGCAGGTACTGAGGGAGTCTGAAGTCACGCTCCATCACCCTGAGCGCCCTGTCCCACCTGACCGAACCGAACGCGTTCTTCACGTCCAGTGTGGCCAGCAAACACACGTGTCGGGAGCGATGGTTTCCCCGCTCAGTCGACCTGGCAACCTCGACCACCTGCTGGACCGCATCTATTGTAGAGCGGCCCGGTCGGAAGCCGAACTGTCTGGCGGCCAGGTCACCCGCCGCCCGTACGGCCTCGTGCAGGCGGGGCCGTAACAGTCTCTCCAGTAGCTTCCCCGTCGTGTCCAGCATGCACAGGGGTCTGTAGGACGCCGCTGCGTCTGCCGGCCCCCCTCCTTTGCTGATCAGCACAAGTCGTGCGGTCTTCCAGCGAGCAGGGAAACTGCCCGCCTTCAGGCACGAGTTGTACATCTCCAGCAAAAGAGAGGGGTGACTGGAAGCTACTGCCTTCACCACTTCAGCTGGAAGGCCATCTGGACCTGGAGCCTTCCGGTTTCGCATCGAACGAGCGGCCACTATCAGCTCCTCTTCACTGAAGGGGGGGGGGTCTTCGAGGTCCGAGGGCAGTGGTAGCTCGAAAGATCGCCGCGGATGGGCGGGGAAAAGGGTACTTATGATGTCGTCCAAAGTGGCTGGATTCCTAGGGGACCCTTGAGCAAAGGCTCCCAGCCTCTTCGTGACAATCCTGTACCCCAGTCCCCACGGGTCCCGGTCCACATCCTGCATTAGGGCCCTCCAGCATCTCCGCTGGCTATCCTTGATGGCTCGCTTGAGGGATTTTTTGGCCGCTTGGAACGCTGCGGCCAAAGGAGCTGCGTAGATATCCCGAACTCTCGCCCTCTGTACCTGCCGACGGAGTCGTAGGCACGTCCTGCGGAGTTCCGCGATCTCGTCCGTCCACCAGTATGCGGGTCGGCCTCGTCGGCTCGACCCGCGTCTCGGCACTGCTTCCTCGCAAGCATCTCGGATGATTCGCATTGTCCGTGCGGTCACCCGTTCCGCTCGCTCGGATGGCGATAGATCCTCGGGGATGGCGGGCAGGGATTGCTGGCCACGCTCCAGAGCTGCGGAGAACGTCGCGGGATTTATTCCCCTAACGTTCCATCTGGGGGGGCGCGCTACACGAGCAGTGGTAGCCGGCCGCACATCATGTACCTGGAACATGATGTACTGGTGATCGCTTCCCGTGAAGTCCTCGATCACCCTCCAGTCTACCACTCGCGCTGCCAGATGTTCGTTGGCTAGGGAGATGTCCGGAATCGTCCCCCTATGGCCCGGCCTTCTGAAGGTTGGCGAGGACCCGGTGTTTAGGACAACTAGTCCTAGCCGGGACACCATGTCCATCACCCTCCTCCCACGGGAATTAGGCCGGGCCTCCCCCCATTCAATAGCTCTGGCGTTGAAGTCCCCGGCGACCACCAGGTCTCCCTGCACCATCCGAAGTTCGTCCTCCAGGCTGTCCAGCTTTTCCTGGAAGTCATCTATCCGGTCGTTTGGAGTGAGATACACGCTCACATAAACCGTGGCGTTGCATTTCACCCAGACAAAACCGCACCCGGATCCCACTCCCTCGATACAAAAGTTTCGTGGGTTTGGGATCCAGATGGCCGCAGTGCCGAGGTTGTCGGCATGCCATCCCAACCCTGCTCTTTCCCGGTACTGTTCGCTGATAAGTACCATATCAGCGCCTTTCTCGGTGCAGAGCTGGGTTAGGAGGTCATGGGCCGTCCTGCTCCTGTGGAGATTCGCCTGCAGAATGCGGGTCATCGCGAGGCCTTGACCGAAACCTCCCGAAAGGCTTTACAGCCTCTTGACCCCGCCACGTGGTTTGTGTTCCCCATGTTCCCCGCGGAACATAGGAAGCACAAGGGGTCAGCTGTGCAGCCCGCGCCCTTGTGGTCCGCCCCGCCACAGCGGTAGCACAACCTGCTCCGATCCGGTCCCTTGCAGGCTGAGCTAAGATGCCCGTATCCGAGGCAGCGGAAGCAGCGCTTCACGTCTACCCCGCGCCTCACTTGGCATCTGACGAAGCCAATTGTAACCCGCCCGCTCTCGAGGATCTTCGAGGCAGCGGCCTCCTCTAACCTGACGAAGGCCAGGCGTTGCTGCCTGGCGTTTGGCCTTGTTAGACCGAACGTGATTTCCCCCCTGTAGTCAGGGAGCGCCCCTCTCAGCGCCCCCTCTATCTCCTAAATAAATAATAAATAATAAATAATAAATAATAAATAATAAATAATAAATAATAAATAATAAATAATAAATAATAAATAATAAATAATAAATAATAAATAATAAATAATAAATAATAAATAATAAATAATAAATAATAAATAATAAATAATAAATAATAAATAATAAATAATAAATAATAAATAATAAATAATAAATAATAAATAATAAATAATAAATAATAAATAATAAATAATAAATAATAAATAATAAATAATAAATAATAAATAATAAATAATAAATAATAAATAATAAATAATAAATAATAAATAATAAATAATAAATAATAAATAATAAATAATAAATAATAAATAATAAATAATAAATAATAAATAATAAATAATAAATAATAAATAATAAATAATAAATAATAAATAATAAATAATAAATAATAAATAATAAATAATAAATAATAAATAATAAATAATAAATAATAAATAATAAATAATAAATAATAAATAATAAATAATAAATAATAAATAATAAATAATAAATAATAAATAATAAATAATAAATAATAAATAATAAATAATAAATAATAAATAATAAATAATAAATAATAAATAATAAATAATAAATAATAAATAATAAATAATAAATAATAAATAATAAATAATAAATAATAAATAATAAATAATAAATAATAAATAATAAATAATAAATAATAAATAATAAATAATAAATAATAAATAATAAATAATAAATAATAAATAATAAATAATAAATAATAAATAATAAATAATAAATAATAAATAATAAATAATAAATAATAAATAATAAATAATAAATAATAAATAATAAATAATAAATAATAAATAATAAATAATAAATAATAAATAATAAATAATAAATAATAAATAATAAATAATAAATAATAAATAATAAATAATAAATAATAAATAATAAATAATAAATAATAAATAATAAATAATAAATAATAAATAATAAATAATAAATAATAAATAATAAATAATAAATAATAAATAATAAATAATAAATAATAAATAATAAATAATAAATAATAAATAATAAATAATAAATAATAAATAATAAATAATAAATAATAAATAATAAATAATAAATAATAAATAATAAATAATAAATAATAAATAATAAATAATAAATAATAAATAATAAATAATAAATAATAAATAATAAATAATAAATAATAAATAATAAATAATAAATAATAAATAATAAATAATAAATAATAAATAATAAATAATAAATAATAAATAATAAATAATAAATAATAAATAATAAATAATAAATAATAAATAATAAATAATAAATAATAAATAATAAATAATAAATAATAAATAATAAATAATAAATAATAAATAATAAATAATAAATAATAAATAATAAATAATAAATAATAAATAATAAATAATAAATAATAAATAATAAATAATAAATAATAAATAATAAATAATAAATAATAAATAATAAATAATAAATAATAAATAATAAATAATAAATAATAAATAATAAATAATAAATAATAAATAATAAATAATAAATAATAAATAATAAATAATAAATAATAAATAATAAATAATAAATAATAAATAATAAATAATAAATAATAAATAATAAATAATAAATAATAAATAATAAATAATAAATAATAAATAATAAATAATAAATAATAAATAATAAATAATAAATAATAAATAATAAATAATAAATAATAAATAATAAATAATAAATAATAAATAATAAATAATAAATAATAAATAATAAATAATAAATAATAAATAATAAATAATAAATAATAAATAATAAATAATAAATAATAAATAATAAATAATAAATAATAAATAATAAATAATAAATAATAAATAATAAATAATAAATAATAAATAATAAATAATAAATAATAAATAATAAATAATAAATAATAAATAATAAATAATAAATAATAAATAATAAATAATAAATAATAAATAATAAATAATAAATAATAAATAATAAATAATAAATAATAAATAATAAATAATAAATAATAAATAATAAATAATAAATAATAAATAATAAATAATAAATAATAAATAATAAATAATAAATAATAAATAATAAATAATAAATAATAAATAATAAATAATAAATAATAAATAATAAATAATAAATAATAAATAATAAATAATAAATAATAAATAATAAATAATAAATAATAAATAATAAATAATAAATAATAAATAATAAATAATAAATAATAAATAATAAATAATAAATAATAAATAATAAATAATAAATAATAAATAATAAATAATAAATAATAAATAATAAATAATAAATAATAAATAATAAATAATAAATAATAAATAATAAATAATAAATAATAAATAATAAATAATAAATAATAAATAATAAATAATAAATAATAAATAATAAATAATAAATAATAAATAATAAATAATAAATAATAAATAATAAATAATAAATAATAAATAATAAATAATAAATAATAAATAATAAATAATAAATAATAAATAATAAATAATAAATAATAAATAATAAATAATAAATAATAAATAATAAATAATAAATAATAAATAATAAATAATAAATAATAAATAATAAATAATAAATAATAAATAATAAATAATAAATAATAAATAATAAATAATAAATAATAAATAATAAATAATAAATAATAAATAATAAATAATAAATAATAAATAATAAATAATAAATAATAAATAATAAATAATAAATAATAAATAATAAATAATAAATAATAAATAATAAATAATAAATAATAAATAATAAATAATAAATAATAAATAATAAATAATAAATAATAAATAATAAATAATAAATAATAAATAATAAATAATAAATAATAAATAATAAATAATAAATAATAAATAATAAATAATAAATAATAAATAATAAATAATAAATAATAAATAATAAATAATAAATAATAAATAATAAATAATAAATAATAAATAATAAATAATAAATAATAAATAATAAATAATAAATAATAAATAATAAATAATAAATAATAAATAATAAATAATAAATAATAAATAATAAATAATAAATAATAAATAATAAATAATAAATAATAAATAATAAATAATAAATAATAAATAATAAATAATAAATAATAAATAATAAATAATAAATAATAAATAATAAATAATAAATAATAAATAATAAATAATAAATAATAAATAATAAATAATAAATAATAAATAATAAATAATAAATAATAAATAATAAATAATAAATAATAAATAATAAATAATAAATAATAAATAATAAATAATAAATAATAAATAATAAATAATAAATAATAAATAATAAATAATAAATAATAAATAATAAATAATAAATAATAAATAATAAATAATAAATAATAAATAATAAATAATAAATAATAAATAATAAATAATAAATAATAAATAATAAATAATAAATAATAAATAATAAATAATAAATAATAAATAATAAATAATAAATAATAAATAATAAATAATAAATAATAAATAATAAATAATAAATAATAAATAATAAATAATAAATAATAAATAATAAATAATAAATAATAAATAATAAATAATAAATAATAAATAATAAATAATAAATAATAAATAATAAATAATAAATAATAAATAATAAATAATAAATAATAAATAATAAATAATAAATAATAAATAATAAATAATAATAATAAATTACTACACAGTAATAATTCATCATCGACGAATATTATTAGCAGTACTTTAATATTAATATCCAACGAAGACACAGTTGCCTGAAGGACATGGTTTAAACCCATAAGTGGTTAGAAATGAAGTGAACTTCTTGTTCCAGCATCTTGCAGATTGTGTTAGACCATATAACGATTTGATCAACTTACATACCTTTGATAATTCAGTTTCAATACCTTCTGGCACCTCCATATATATTTCCTCAGACAATTCACCCTACAGGAATGCCGTTTTAACATCAAATTGTCCCAGCTGATATTCTTCTTTGGCTGCAATACTTACTTGAGCAAATCCACGAGGACACAGACGTGCCTTAAACCTTTTTACAACCCCTTTTTTATCCCTTTTTACACAGAATACCCATTTACAGGTGATAGGATTCTTATCGGTTCTATCAGTTATTATCCATTGTTATTTTTATGCGACTGAACTAATTGCTCCTTTAATCCCTCATGGGACATAGGGCGGAAACAGTTGCCCTCCAGCGGACTCTGTTTTGCGCGACAGCTCTCAGCTCTGACCAAGATCTCCCGGTTGTTGCGGTCTCTGCTAATAGGGTTCTCCTCCACGTTGTTCTAGGTCTTCCGACTCGCCGGGTTCCTTGCGGATTCCAGTCGAGGGCCTGTTTGGCTAGATTCTCGTTTTCGCGTCGCAAGGTGTGGCCTATCCAATTCCATTTCCTTCGCCTGATTTGGTCGTCTATCCTTTCTTGGCCGACACGGCGCCATAGTTCTTCATTTGAAATTCTATCTTCCCAGCGGATTTTTAGGATACCACGTAGGCATCTGTTGATGAAAACTTGTAGGCGCCCTGTGATCAGATTTAGCAATTTAATCTCTGATCTTAAAAGAAGGTGCCGTAGGGTATGTTCAAATAAAAGATGTTCCTTTCAATAATTCACTGATACTTTATTCTTTGAAAACAATTTCCTATTTAATATTAAATTCAATATTAACTTTATTATAATTCAGTAATAAATCCACTAATAATTATTCGAAATGTCCGAAATATCCCCTTTTTTAATTATTGTGAGATACTTTAAATTATTATTCTTTCGGAATCACGCCACCTGTATGTCAGCCGTTGACTTGCTTTCTGCGATTTTCCTTTGATTTCGCTGATGTCTTGCTGCTTGCTGCTTCGCTCTACCAGGAATTTCATGCAATCGCTGCGATATAATGTAAGCCAAAATTGTCCGTGTAATGGTTTGCTGTAAATTCGATTTTTCTTTATTAATGTTTACGAAGGTCCCACGACCTCTTTGATGGAGATGCTGACTCAAGCTCGTCAGTGGATCTCGAATGTGATGAGAAAAACCTTCAACTCGGGTTTTTTTTCTATTTGCTATGGGTACTGACTCAAACTCGTCAGTATGGTTATGATAAAGGGAATTCAACTCGATCCCTTTATTTAATGATTGAAGCCAGTTGTAATAAAATTCTCAAACTCGAATTTTATCTTATCTATGAACGATGGTGGAGATGCTGACTCAGACTCGTCAGCGGATCTCGTATCGGATAAAGGAAAAAACCTTCAACTCTGGTTTTTCCTGTCTGCTATCTTGACTGACTCAAGCTCGTCAGTGTGGATATGATAAAGGAATTTCAACTCGATCCCTTTATTTAATGATTGAAATCACTTGGAATAAAATTCTCAAACTCGAATTTTATTGATATCTTCGAAGCTCAAAGTGCGCTTGAAGATCAAGAAGTGATCTGACTCGAACCTCGCCGTCTGTCCATATTTATCGAAGTCTTGAACAATAAAAATTGGTGGGGAACTTGGTTTAATGTACATAATTTTCGGTTCATGTAGTTACTTGAACAGCTGTTTATCTTCTTCCTTCCCACATCTGTCAAGTGGAGTTGACTTCTTGTTGGTAAGTTTGTTTGCTTTTAACATTCTTGTTTAATAAATAATTTTATTTATTTCAGGGATATTTGAAGTTGGTGGGATTTCCGGGAGGCGGAGTCTGGAGTTAGTGTTGTGAGGTATGTATTTTTTGTGGAATTTGTTTATCATTTGTTATTGGTTTCAGATTGGCGATTTGCCGACGGCATTCCGATGATTTTCACAATGATGTCGGTTCATAGTTTTTTATGTATTTTCGTGATGTTTAGGGCCGTAAATTTAGTGTAATTTAATATATTTTATTAACATAACTTTAATTTTCAGAAATGCCTGATCTTCCCTTTGAAGGACGTCGGCGTTGGATTTTATAGTGTTTTGTTTACTCTGGTGTTGATTTTAAGCCATTGTATTTGTGTATATTTGGTGTTTATTTTTTAAGTTCGTGTTTAATAAATGGTAAACTGCTAAGGTAAAAGGATGTGTTGTTATTTATCTTTTTATTTCAGGATGTCAATTTTCCGGTTGTTCCAAGACGGAACATTCTCCCCCGCCTTGAAGCGCTTAGCTTCAAATTTTGAACTTGGTTAATGTCTGCTGATCATCTGTAAGTTTAAGTGATTGTGATGATTTGAATAAATAGTCGTTTGTTTTCCCTTTTTTTTTTTTTTAATAATTCAATTATTTTTTAATTTGATACATTTTTTTTCTTTTTTAGATAGCACAGTTTTAGTTGTTTTTTCTGCCTGTTGATACACACGGATCTGGTTATCTGCTGTTTTCACGAAACGCACTGTCCTTTCACCCAAACGTAACCGGAACCATTTTTTTACTCTTTGAATTTTTTCCCATGGGATGTTGATGGTTTTTAATTTTTTCCACAGTTCTTCATCCACAATGACACCTGCCGGGGGTTGTTGCCGCTGCCTGTATGTCTCCAGGGTGATTTTAGTTCGTGCTCCGCGTGTCTTGGACAGTCTTAAATTGAATGGACCGCAATAGTCGACTCCAGTGTGTGTGAACGGTCTAGCGGGGCGGATTCTGACTGAGGGGAGGTTGCCCATTAGTTGTGTTCTTCCTGCTGCTAGTTGTCTAAAACATTGCATACATTTATGATTGTGTTTTCTAACAGCGTTTCTTGCATGGATGATCCAGTATCTTTCTCGGAGTGTGTTTAGCATCAATTGAGTTCCTCCATGCATTGTAGTTTGATGCGTATTGTCTATTATTAATGCGGTTAATGTTGCTTTCTCCGGTAAGATGATGGTGTGGCGTGTAGCGAATGGTATGTCTGCGTTCTGGATGCGTCCTCCTAATCTTAGGATTCCTTCCTGGTCGAGGAAAGGAGTCAATTTCAATAGCCTACTTTTACTGGATAAGGATTGGTTGGATTGCAGCTTCAGGATCTCGTCTCTAAATTCCATGTCTTGGGTGACCCTTATCCAATGTGTTAACGCCGTTTGAATCTCCTTAGCAGTTAAGTGTGTGGCTGGCGCTCTGTGGGATTTTGGTTTGAGTAGATTTAACCATCGACGACAATAGGCTGTGACTCGAAGTAGTTTGTTTAACGAAGAATAGTTGTTTAGCAGGTTGGAGATTTTGGAATTCGTTTTTACATGTAAATTGGTTACAGTTTTTCGCTGTCCCATTGTGGTGCCTGGGACTTCCTTACGTTTTGGCCATAGTTCCTTCGCTTGTTGAAGCCATGGTGGTCCTTCCCACCATAGGCTGTGCTGTTTCAGTTCTTCTGGAGTGGTTCCTCTAGTGGCACAATCCGCTGGATTTTCCTCCGTTCGGATGTGATTCCAGCTGCCTTGGTCTAGTAATTGATGGATGTTTGAAACTCGATTAGCCACAAAAGTTTCCCAAGAGGAGGGATGTTTGCGTAGCCAAGCGAGTACGATGGTTGAATCAGTCCATGCTGTTGTTATGACCTGCTCCATTTTCATGTCTTTCATGATTTGGGCGAGTAATTTAGCCAATAGGTGTGCACCGCACAACTCTAATTTTGGCAATGATACGGTTTTTATCGGTGCTACCTTACTTTTTGCTGCCAGTAGACGACAGTGGATCGTTCCTGTTCTGTCCTGTGTGCGGATATATACGGCTGCGGCGTAAGCCTTAATGGATGCGTCGGAGAATCCATGAAGTTCGACAGTTTGGGTTGCCTTGCTGGTTTGTATCCATCGAGGAATCTGGATGGTTTGGATTGTTTGGAGGTTTGAGCGGAATTTTCGCCACTGTTCTTCTATAGTAATAGGAACTGTCTCGTCCCAATCGATCTTTAGGAGCCACAAGCTTTGTATTAGAATTTTTGCGCTGACTATAATTGGTGTTAGCCAACCGATGGGATCGAATAGTTTTGCAATCTCCGAAAGTATTTTTCGTTTTGTATATGATGTCTCATCAAAATCCATTGTTGCTTTGTATGAGAGCGAATCTGTTGATGGGTTCCATGATAGTCCAAGTGCCTTGACTTCTTCAGCGTTTACTGCGAGGGGAAATGTGATCTCTCGATCGGTCTCTGGAACGTTCTGTAAGATGTTGTTATGGTTTGCTGCCCATTTCTTTAGTTCCAGACCTCCTGAACGTAGTAGATTGATCAGTTGCTCTTGTTTTTGAGTTGCTTCTTTGATAGTGACTGTTCCAGTCATTAAATCATCGACGTAGAAGTCATTGAGTAGAGCCTCTGAGCCGATTGGATATTTCGTGGCTTCATCCTTTGCCAATTGGTGCATCGTTCTTATGGCTAGAAACGGTGCGCTTTTTGTGCCAAATGTTACGGTCCTTAATGTATAGTCTCGTACGGGTTCGGTAGGGGAGTCTCTCTTGACGATCCGCTGATAGTCTGCGTCCTCTGGATGTATTCGTATTTGGCGATACATTTTTTCGACGTCCGCTATGTATGCGATGCGGTGCTTTCTCCATCGCATGAGGATGGTCATGAGAGAGTCCTGTATCACTGGTCCATTCAGTAATGCGCTGTTTAGTGATTTTCCGTTGGAGGTCGGGCGTGATGCGTCGAATACGACACGCAGCTTAGTGGTTGTGCTGCTTGGCTTGAGGACAGCATGATGAGGGGGAAAGCAGCATCCATATGTCGTTGTGCCGTCCGATGATTGCCTCTGGAGTGCTGATTCTGGGGTATTGGTCGTTGTCATGTGGCCTAATGTTAGATACTCTCGGATGCATTTTCCATAATCGCATTTTAGGGCTGGGTCTTGCTGGAACCGTTTTTCCATTTGGATAAGCGTTCGGATGGCTATATTTCTGGATGATCCAAATTGGATGTGTTCTTGCTCCGTGTTGAATGGAAGTCGAACCTGATAACGTCCATCGTCATCTCTTGTCACGTTGTTGGCAAAATGGGTTTCGCACAGTGATTCTTCCTTTGTCCATTTCGGTCTTGATAGAAGTTCTTCCAACTCCCAGAATTTCCTCAGGTCGCACTCGGGGGTTATCTGCGTGAAGAAAGTTTGTGCGCTCGTGTCCATTTGTGATGTTGGACTTGTGTTTCCAGTGATGATCCAGCCAAATATTGTGTTTTGGCCTGCTGGTGTTCCATCAGCGCCCTTTCTCAAACCCTCCATGATGATGTCAGTATATACGTCGGCTCCCAAGAGGATGTCTATATGGCCCGGCTTACGGAATGTTGGGTCTGCCAATTGGAGTCCTTCCAGGTGGGTCCAGTTCTTACTAGAGCATTCTTCGTTCGGTAAAGGATTACTGATTTTTGAAAGGACGAGAGCCTGTGCCTGGGTTTTTTTGCTTGGCTGAGTTCTTGATTGTAACTGTAGCGTTACCCTACTTGTCATTTCACCGGCTGGCAGGTTGCTGATTACCGAAATTGAGGTTTGTGTGGATTCTCGCTTGAGTCGTAAATTCTGCACTATTGCTTCTCGCACAAATGATCTTTGTGACCCGGGGTCGATCAGCGCTCTGCAGACCTGTTGTTGTCCCGTCGGTGATACTACTGTAACCAGAGCTGTCGCTAGTAGTACTTGTTGGTTTTCATAGGGATCTGCGTGTGAGAAAAATGTGCTTGCCTGGGAGATAGGTGGTTCAACACTTGCCCTTGTTGGTTTTTCATCGTTGTTGCTGCCTTGCCTCTCTTGTTGTGCTCTGTGCAGGGATGTATGGTGTGTTCCTCCACATTGAAGACATCTAGTATTGCTAGGACATTGGGACACGCGGTGGTTCGTTCCTAAGCAATTGATGCATAGATCCTTGGACTTGGCTGTCTTATACCTCTCGTCTATGGTTTGTTGCAAGTACTTCGGACATTTTCTTATGATGTGTGGACCTTTACACAAGCTGCATGTGCTGTGGTTTTACACGTGAAATGTTTGTGCTCTTCTTTGTGTCTGTTCTCGTCGCTTGTGTTCATAATGATCAATCTTGCTGTTGGCTGGCTTGCTGATGGCTTCTAATGTTCTAAACCGGGTCTCCAAGAATTCGCGTAGTTCTGTCCACGTTGGTATTGATCGTTTTGATTTATGGCTTTGTGATTGTTCCCATAATACGTGTGTTTCGGCTGGTAGCTTCTGGACTAATATATGTATGAGAATGGGATCCCAGTTTTGAACAGAGATCTCCAGATTCTCTATGGCGGTGAGGCATTCATGTGTCCTTGTTTTTAGTTCCTTGATTCCTTGAGCAGACTCTCTAGTTAGCTTAGTTTGACTGAGTAGGATATCGAGCTGGGTTTTCAACAATGCTCGTTTGTTTTCATAGTTTTCGACGAGAAGTTTCCATGCTGGTTCGTAATTGGCGTCGCTGATTAATGTGTTGCTGAGAAGTCGTAGTGCTTCTCCGGATAGATGGGCTTTGAGGTATTGGAGTTTTTGAGCTCCTGATAACGATGTCTTGTTGTGTATGAGGCTGGAGAATAGATCCAAAAATGATGGCCACGACGCACAGTCCCCGGCAAATGTTGGAATTGAAATTCGCGGGAGCTTTACATCATTACTGTGGTGAGCTATTTGGCTGAGGTTGAACTCTGCTGAAGATTGCTCGGCTCTTGATGCCTAGTCTGCTGGTGGAAGAATGTTATGGTATTCTTCGTCGATCCTGGAGTATATATCAATGTATGCCGTTTCCGTGTCTGTGTACCAGTCATTTTTGAAGTATGGTAGATCCTTTTCATCCTTCTTGGTTTTCAATGTTGTAATTTGCCGATGGTTGGTTTTGTATTCTGCCCAGTCGTCGTCGAGCGTCTTGAGCTTTTTTTTAAAATACTGTTCTGTTTTTCTGGATGGCCCATCCTTCAAATAATTTCGAAAGGATTTGTCGATTCTATCTCGGACTTCTTCTTGTTGTTTTATTAGGGCTTCCATCTTTATGTTAGGAGAAAGTTACCTTATTTGAATCACTATCCGGCTCGAAGGACCAAATGATCAGATTTAGCAATTTAATCTCTGATCTTAAAAGAAGGTGCCGGAGGGTGTGTTCAAATAAAAGATGTTCCTTTCAATAATTCACTGATACTTTATTCTTTGAAAACAATTTCCTATTTAATATTAAATTCAATATTAACTTTATTATAATTCAGTAATAAATCCACTAATAATTATTCGAAATGTCCGAAATATCCCCTTTTTTAATTATTGTGATACTTTAAATTATTATTCTTTCGGAATCACGCCACCTGTATGTCAGCCGTTGACTTGCTTTCTGCGATTTTCCTTTGATTTCGCTGATGTCTTGCTGCTTGCTGCTTCGCTCTACCAGGAATTTCATGCAATCGCTGCGATATAATGTAAGCCAAAATTGTCCGTGTAATGGTTTGCTGTAAATTCGATTTTTCTTTATTAATGTTTACGAAGGTCCCACGACCTCTTTGATGGAGATGCTGACTCAAGCTCGTCAGTGGATCTCGAATGTGATGAGAAAAACCTTCAACTCGGGTTTTTTTTCTATTTGCTATGGGTACTGACTCAAACTCGTCAGTATGGTTATGATAAAGGGAATTCAACTCGATCCCTTTATTTAATGATTGAAGCCAGTTGTAATAAAATTCTCAAACTCGAATTTTATCTTATCTATGAACGATGGTGGAGATGCTGACTCAGACTCGTCAGCGGATCTCGTATCGGATAAAGGAAAAAACCTTCAACTCTGGTTTTTCCTGTCTGCTATCTTAACTGACTCAAGCTCGTCAGTGTGGATATGATAAAGGAATTTCAACTCGATCCCTTTATTTAATGATTGAAATCACTTGGAATAAAATTCTCAAACTCGAATTTTATTGATATCTTCGAAGCTCAAAGCGCGCTTGAAGATCTAGAAGTGATCTGACTCGAACCTCGCCGTCTGTCCATATTTATCGAAGTCTTGAACAATAAAAATTGGTGGGGAACTTGGTTTAATGTACATAATTTTAGGTTCATGTAGTTACTTGAACCGCTGTTTATCTTCTTCCTTCCCACATCTGTCAAGTGGAGTTGACTTCTTGTTGGTAAGTTTGTTTGCTTTTAATATTCTTGTTTAATAAATAATTTTATTTATTTCAGGGATATTTGAAGTTGGTGGGATTTCCGGGAGGCGGAGTCTGGAGTTAGTGTTGTGAGGTATGTATTTTTTGTGGAATTTGTTTATCATTTGTTATTGGTTTCAGATTGGCGATTTGCCGACGGCATTTCGATGATTTTCACAATGATGTCGGTTCATAGTTTTTTATGTATTTTCGTGATGTTTAGGGCCGTAAATTTAGTGTAATTTAATATATTTTATTAACATAACTTTAATTTTCAGAAATGCCTGATCTTCCTTTTGAAGGACGTCGGCGTTGGATTTTATAGTGTTTTGTTTACTCTGGTGTTGATTTTAAGCCATTGTATTTGTGTATATTTGGTGTTTATTTTTCAAGTTCGTGTTTAATAAATAGTAAACTGCTAAGGTAAAAGGATGTGTTGTTATTTATCTTTTTATTTCAGGATGTCAATTTTCCGGTTGTTCCAAGACGGAACCCCCTGTGATGAATTGGGTGACTTTCCATGTTTCGCAACCGTACAAAAGAACTGCCTTAACGTTGGAGTTGAACAGCCGCAGTTTGGTGTTCATTGAGATCTCCGTCGATCTCTATATGTGAAACAGGCATGCGACTGAAGTTTTTCTTCAATTGCCTTCTTCCAAAATTCACAATTTCGACTATTCGCTGCCTCCTGATTATTTGGTATTTCAATCTCCATTACATTTGCGTCCTCATTTTTACGTTGTCTAGGTCGTAATACTCTATCATTGCGGTCCTCTAAATCTAGAGTAATGTCTTCTGGAGGATAATAAGTTTCATGATTATCCTCTACACCATGCATACTGTCACTGGACAGATCCTCTTCAACCGTTTGATTTTGAGCATCACTCTGTTCTGTAGGTAAAACTGACAAATTTTCTTTATCTTCTTCTTCTAAATTAATTTCTGCGAAATTTTGTCTTTGTCCTGGAACACTGTTCTCATCAAATTTGACATCTCTTGATACTGTTATTTTTCTATTACATGGATCATACATTCTATAATTTTCTTGTTCATACCCCACTAATATCATTTTAACACTTTTCTTTTCTAATTTGTTCATCTTCTCTTTTGGAATATGAATGTATCCAGTTGAGCCGAATAATCTTATATGCTGGAAGTTAGGTGTATGTCCGAACCAGAGTTCAAGGGGAGTTCGATTTGGAGTTTGGCTAGATGATCTTCTGTTTAATAAATAGACAGCACAGTTTACCGCTTCTGCCCATAAGTTCAGAGGTACATCTTTTGCATATAACATCGACCTGGCGCTTTCCATTATTGTTCTCATTTCCCTCTCAACCCTACCATTTTGTTGCGGGGTATATGGCGCTGTACTTCTTCTTCTTCTTTAACGGCTCTACAACCGGGATCCGGTCCTGGGCTCTCGCCACTGTTCTCTCTACCGGTCCCGATTCTGAGCCGATGTCATCCAGTTTGACATCCATATGCTCTGAGCGTCCTGGTCTACGCCATCCTTCCAGTGGAGGTTGGGTCTCCCTCGCTGTCGCATCCCATAAGTCTTACCGCAGAGAACTTTCCGAGCAGGCTCATCTTCACTCATACGAGCTAGATGTCCTGACCACCGGAGTCTACCGAGCTTTATTTTCTTCACAACATCTATGTCGCGATAGCGCTCGTAGATCTCGTCATTGTAGAGTCTCCGGAATCGTCCTTCTTCACATAAGGGGCCAACAATCCTCCGAAGTATTTTCCTCTCGAACACCGCCAAGAGGTTAAAGTGCTTTTTGCTAAGCACCCACGTTTCGGATGCATATGTGAGGACCGGCAAGACCATCGTCTTATATAGTAAAAGTTTAGACGTTATGGTTAGATGCTTGGATTTGAAGAGCCTTGACAGGCTATAGTAGGCTTTGTTGGCTTTTAGCAGTCGTGCGCGTATTTCAGGTTCCATGCTTTTGTCGGCTGCTACTATTGACCCAAGGTAGGTAAATGATTTTACCACTTCAAACTCGTGTTCCTCTACCTTGATTGTGGGACCAATGTTAGGTGTTCTTGCAGACGAGGCCACCATGTACTTTGTTTTGCTTTCGTTGATGTGCAGTCCTAGATTTCCTGCCGCCCGCTCAATCTGGATGAAAGCTTCTTGTACAGCTGTTGATGTTCTTCCAATGATGTCAATGTCGTCTGCGTAATCCAGTAATTGGGTGGACTTGTGGAGGATTGTGCCCCTTGATGTCACGCCCGAATGACGGATCACTTTCTCCAACGCCAGGTTGAAAAGGAGGCAGGCCAGACCGTCCCCTTGTTGGAGTCCATTATAGATGTTGATTGGTCTGGACAGTGTTCCGGATATTTTTACTTGGCTTGTCACATTGGTCAAGGTCAACCTACATAGTCTTGTCAGCTTGTTGGGAATGCCGAATTCTCTCATGGCTTTGTAGAGTTCAACTATCATAGGCGTCTTGAAAGTCTATGAAGAGGTGTTGGATTGAGTTTTGAAACTCTAGACATTTTTCCATAGCCTGCCTCAAAGTGAAAATCTGATCGGTTGTTGGTTTGCCTGGACTGAAGCCACACTGGTATTGGCCTACGATATTTCTAGCGTATGGGGCCATCCTGTTTTGTAGGATGGCGGAGAATATCTTATACGCGGTACTCAACAACGTTATACCACGATAATTGCTGCACGTTGTGATATCTCCTTTTTTATGTACCGGGCAGAGGATGCCTTTTCTCCAGTCTTCTGGCATCGCTTCCTGCTCCCATACTTGCACAATTAATTCATGAATCGCTTGGTGTAATGTAGGCCCTCCATATTTAACCAGCTCCGCAGGGATGCCGTCTGCACCCGAGGCCTTGTTGTTTTTGAGCCGGGTGATGGCACTGCTAACTTCTGCTAAGCTTGGTGGTGACAGCTTAGCATTATCGTCAGATATTGGTGGAGCCTCCAAATCCTTAGTTAGCTCGCCATTTAGCAATTCATGAAAGTGCTCTTCCCATCGCTCCAAGATGCCTTGAGGATCGGTGATCAGATTGCCTTCTTTGTCCTTGCAGTATGTGCAACGAGGTGTGAATTGCGTCATACCGCGTACTCTTCGGTAGAACTCCCGCGCCTGGTGCGGCCGTCGCTCTCTGTACTGTTCTAGTTCACAAACGAGATTTTTCTCCCAGGCTTCCTTTTTTTGTTTGTGAATTTTATTTTCTTCCTTTCTGAGCTCTTTATATTTCTCTTCGCGTGCTCGTGTTCCCTGAGACTGCTGTATTGCTCGATACGCAGCATTCTTGCGTTCAGTTGCCAGCTGGCATTCATTATCGAACCAGTCGTTCCGATCTCTACGACTTCTGCCTAAGATGGAATCAGCAGTACTAATGACTGTATTTTTAGGGCGGGTCCAGCTCTCGTCGACGCCCGGCATCTCATCCCCAGGACTTGCTCTTCTGAGCGCGAGTTCTAACGCCTGACCGTAGCTATTTCTGGCCATTTCGTTGCGTAGTGCAGCTGTGTTGATTCGAGCCTGATCAGCTCTCGGAGCACCATACCAACAAGATAGTGATCTGAGTCGAAGTTGGCACCTCGGTACTTTGGAACCGTCATCAGACCCGAAAGGTGGCGGAGGTCTATCAACACATGGTCTATTTGATTACGAGTCGCCCCATCAGGAGATATCCAGGTGGCTTTATGGATATCTTTACGCTGTTGTGTAAATAAAAATGCACGGGGCCGGTAAATGACCCGTGCAAAATATTAAAAATGCAACCCGAAGCGCCAAAGGAAATTGGCAACAAGAAATTAGCGCAATTTGTCTTGCGAAAGAAATTAAAACCTTCATAAGCAAATTGCGCAAGTTTCGGGGCAATGGAAAGAAAAGCCGACGGGTGCGTTTTTCCGGCCGGCGCCCTCAGCCTTGGGTGAAAGACCAGCAGCTGACTTTTGCCCCAAGGTTGATAGCCCGGTAGAAATTCGCAACGGCGGGTTTTCTTGGAAAAAAGTTTTTGAAGCCAAGATCGATCGATTGATCGACCGGCGAGTGTTGTCTTAACCCTTTTCCGCGACGGACGGACTTTTTATTAAGGAAAGTTTTTTTTCAAGTCTTAACCACGAACGGGTGATTGTAGAAGTTAGTGTCGCGGTCGTTAATTACATGGTTCCTTGTGTCTATAAATCCTTAAAATAAATTTGTGATTAGAATTGGTGGTTTATAAGAAACCAAAATAAAATTACATTGCTAAATCCAATAACGTAAAGCTAGATTTTAATTGATGAAGTTTGACTAGTGTTAAAGTAAAATAAATATATTGCTAAATCCAATAACGCAAAACTAGATTTTAATTGATGAAGTTTGACTAGTGTTAAAGTAAAATAAAAATACATTGCTAAATCCAATAACGTAAAGCTAGATTTTAATTGATGAAGTTTGATTAGTGTTAAAGTAAAATAAAAATACATTGCTAAATCCAATAACGTAAAGCTAGATTTTAATTGATGAAGTTTGACTAGTGTTAAAGTAAAATAAATATATTGCTAAATCCAATAACGCAAAACTAGATTTTAATTGATGAAGTTTGACTAGTGTTAAAGTAAAATAAATATATTGTTAAATACAATAACGCAAAACTGGATTTTAATTGATGAAGTTTGACTAGTGTTAAATTAAAATACATTTGTGATCAGAATTGGTGGTTTACAGTTCAACCAACATAAAAACATAACAATTTGGCGCAGCCGGTAGGATCTGGGTGCGCTAATAATAAAAAATCGCTAACACTGCTGGTCAAGGCACACTAGACCTTTTGCCCAAGGTTGAGCCTAACTTGGGGGCAGCGTCAGCGGTTGCAAAAGTGCAGCAAATCCTAGATCCTACAAAGAACCATCGCTCGGGGGTGTTCAACAAAGTGCCTCTGTTCCAGGCGAACAAGCATACACCCCCCTAAGTAACTTCATCGAGGGAATTTTGTGGGCTTCATCCGTGCCCAGGAAACGCCCTATGTCAGAGGGCCAACCGGGGGACAACCACCACTCAGAAACCCCCACACCGAGGGATCATCAACCAACAGCAGGCCCTTCAACAGCGTCAGGGTCCAACGACACCAACTCACCATTCAACAAGCCAGGCGAAGCAGCAACCAACATCCCAGCCGCATCAGACCTCGCAGCAGTACAAGGATCCAGCCATACCCCATCAGAACGCCTGATAATCCAGCGAGGGAACACATCCACGCCGACGACTTCAACTCCAACAGAGACACCCCAGATCTCCCCCCGAATATTGAGAAGCGGAAAAGTAGTAGAAAAGGGAGTCAAGCAAGTAGGTCCTAGTTTAAGTTTAGATCAAATATTGCAGAGAGCGCTCGAGACAGGTGATATAAATATCTCCGTGTGTCAGGCAGTGGAACGAGAGACAAATAAAATTCGTAAACGCCGCCTGACACAAGTAGAGAAATTAAAACAAAGTACCCTCCAATTTAGGGAGGATTTAGCTAAATTTAAATCCCTCGAGCGCCCTCTTACTGGCGAAGGGACAAACGTAGAAAATTTTAATGATAAGTTAGAACATTTAAATAATAGTGAAGAAAATTGTAAGACCAACAACGACACCCGCTCGATCACCACCCCACCCGCGTTTACCGCCGACCTCGCCGAAGACCTACTAACTTGGATAAGTGTGTCCCTCACGGAATCTGAGAAGGACAACCTTACCCTAAATAAAACCGAAAGAAACGGTACCACGGAAGAGGAGAAGAAACCCCTGTTTAAATTAGCCATGGCAGACGCTTACATTAAAGTCGCCAAGCTAACCTCCCAGTTAGTACCAATATTCTCTGGTGGGCATAGCCCAACCCTAGCAAGGGAGCTCCAGATGTTCTTAGGGTGCTGTCGGAGGGTAATTCAATGTTTGACGGAAGCTGAGCAACCAGCATTCCTACAAATTTTCCCAACCAGGCTTCGAGGCGAAGCCTACCAGCTGATAGCCGCAAGCCAACCAGCTACTTTTGACGATGCTGAAAAGCTCCTTAATAGGACGTATCTCCCAAGGGAGACGTACCAGGAACTAGTGAACAAACTAATTACCCTACGCCAGCTCCCTCTCGAACCACTAATAGCCTACACCACAAGGGTAAAACAACAGTTATCCCTATGTGAAGAAGCGGCCACCAATAAATATGGCGCAACAGCGGATCCAGTAAAAATACAACTAGCGGATTTCGCTAAAAACGCTTTAAGGAGTGGGATTACAAATCCTCATTTGTGCCAGTACTTACTGGCAGCAGGGGACGATACATTGGATAGTCTGATCCAGAAGGCCCTAGACATGGAGAGACTTCAACAAACCTCCATGTACTTACAGGCCCCACATCAAGTATCATCCAACTTTCAGACATATAACCCCTATATACAACCAGCTCCTATAACGCAAATCGAAAATATACAACAAGCACTCCCCGCCGCGATCACCCAATACTCAAATACACAATACACCGCCCCGCCCGTAATGACACCACCAACAACACTCCAAAACTCCAACAACCCGCAGGTGATGTACACTACATACGCCTCACTACCAAACACCAATCACACTACCCCACAGGCGCCAATACAAAACGCCCAACAAATAATAAATCGGAGCCCGCCTCCAAAACCTAACACCAAACCTGAAATCAGCATAACCTGCAACTACTGCCGAAATAAAGGGCACACATACGCTGATTGCCTGAAACGTAAAAATACCCCTTTCTGCTTAGTCTGTAGGTCCAATACACATGATGCTAGAGACTGTCGCCAACCAACAGAGCCATCAAGGTACTTTAATAACAATGGACGTTACCAAAATCAGGGACCCCCATTTAATAATAATAATAATAATCAATACCCAAATCAACGATCCCAATTTCAAGGTAACAACCGATACCAGAACCAGAGGTCCCAACAGGTAAGTCAGAACTATAATCATTACCCCAACAACCGACC
The DNA here is from genome assembly GCA_963855945.1 of Thereva nobilitata. Classification (NCBI taxonomy): domain Eukaryota; kingdom Metazoa; phylum Arthropoda; class Insecta; order Diptera; family Therevidae; genus Thereva; species Thereva nobilitata. Next base: position 157,254,370 of record OY979694.1, on the reverse strand, counting down.
ACCTAACAATGAACCCCAACAACAAATTAACCGTCAACAACCAGCTAACAATACAAGAGCGGTGTTCAATATCAGATACAGGTGTGATTTCTGCCACAGACGTGGGCACCTGGTAGACGACTGCCACCAAAGGCAGCGATGGGAATCACAACAGGCGGGAAACTCCCCGCAGTCGGACCAAGAAACCCCGGCCCGACACTAATTTCTAAAAATAATACTAAAGGGGGATCTCAAGCGCCCGAACCAAGTGTCCCACTCGTCACTCTTCCACTAGACATAAGCCTTAACGGCAAAGCCGACCTAGCAGTGGACACTGGCGCTGAGGTCAGTATATTAAAACACAAGAAACTAAAGGATCCCAACCTAATAGATTCCACAAAAAGGTGCACATTACAAACGCCATTCGGCCAAGGAAAAACACTAGGGAGCTGTCAGGGGAACTTCCTTTTCAATACCCCCCTCCCATGCACCTTCCAAATCGTGCAAAACATGCCAGAGATTCCTGACGATGGCCTATTAGGATACGATTTTGTTACCAAGCATTGTAACGTTGAGGGCCCAAACCAAACACTGCGATTTCCTCGCACGGAAATCAATCCAGAAGAAATTGCAATTCCACTACGCAGTAATACCACCAAATCGGAACCCAGAGAGCAGCAGGAGCAAACCCAAACCAGGGAGTATCAGTTCGCAGAAACTGAGATCATCCCCGGTGGTGTCTCCCAGGTAACCTCAGAGAGGAATACCAGCTGCCTATCTCAGGATGGGTCAAGGTTGGAAAACAACCCCAACGATTGTGAGACCACTTCAGGCATAAGTCATACGATAGCGTTGGAAGAACCCCTTCGCTTACCGAGCCGGTCTCAAATGGTGGCCTCAATCCCACTAAGGTTAGAGGAGGAAATGCTCTGTGAAGCATACGAGCCGAGCGAAGGAGTATTCCTCGCCAATGCCCTCTTACTATCTGGAACCAAAACAGTGTTTGTTAGCCTCCTCAACGTTAATACCCAACCAGTAGTCCTGACGAGCCTAACTCTAACACTCACGCCAACAAAAGACTACTCCACTATATCTCTAGCCCCCAACAACAACCCTAAGCCTCTAACGAGCACTAACGACGAATGTGGGTATCCTTCAGGCCCTGAACCAGTCGGTCTCAGGAACGCCAGTACCCCATCGTCGCCCAACGCAAGGCCTAAAAGTATACCCAGAAATGGTGCAACCCCGCACGGTATACCCAAAGGGAAACGGGCAAGATTAAAGTTACAAGTAAAGGAAAAGGAAATCGAGACCCCCCACCAGATGAGATACATATACCCGGACTACGAAGATCCGGACCCTGAGCGCGAAGCGCGCCTCAAACAGTTAAATGAAGAACTCAGTTTCGACCACCCCCTAACGGCCGATGAGAAACAATCCATAAAGAATCTCTGTCACGAATATGCCGATATATTTCACCTAAAAGGGGACAAACTTTCCTACACGGAAGCCATAAAACACGAAATCCCCATGATCTACGACAGATTTATAAACCAAAAAATGTACAGGTTGCCAGAGACCCAAAGACATATCATAAACGAACAGTTGGAAGAAATGTTGGATAATGATATCGTCCAACCGAGTAGAAGTCCGTGGAACTCACCCCTCCTAGTGGTTCCCAAAAAATCGGGCCCCGATGGCAAGAAAAAATGGCGCGTAGTTGTAGACTACCGCAAAATAAACGAAAACACAATAGGTGACGCATACCCACTACCAAGAATCGAGGATATCCTAGACCAACTCGGTCACTCGAGATACTTCTCCACCCTCGACTTGGCCAGTGGCTACCATCAAGTATTAGTGGAACCACAAGACCGCCCCAAGACAGCCTTTAGCACGAATTATGGACACTATGAGTTTAAACGCATGCCGTTCGGGCTAAAAGGAGCCCCGGCCACGTTTCAGAGACTAATGAATTATGTCCTCACAGGCTTACAAGGCCTCGAATGCTTCGTCTACCTAGATGACATAGTCATCTACGGGAAGAACCTTGAGGACCATAATTCGAAGCTCCGACGGGTATTCGACCGGTTGAGGGAAAACAACCTCAAATTACAACCGGAGAAATGCCAGTTCTTAAAGAAGGAAGTAGTCTATCTGGGCCACGTATGCTCTGAGGAGGGAGCCCTCCCCGACCCCAGAAAGACGGAATGTGTCCAAAGTTTCCCGGCGCCACGAACAATCAGGCAGGTACAGTCATTCCTAGGTCTCGCCAATTACTATAGGAAGTTTATACCAGATTTTTCTAAAATAGTACGTCCTCTAACGAATTTGCTAAGAAAGGGCGTGAAATTTTCTTGGACACCGAAATGTCAGGAAGCATTTCAAACGATAAAGCGTTCCCTAGTCTCCCCACCACTGCTAATCTACCCTGATTTCGACAAACCATTCAATCTAACAACGGACGCCAGCAGTGAGGCGCTCGGAGCAGTGCTCTCCCAAGGAGACGTAGGCAAAGATCAGCCCATAGCATATGCAAGTCGCACTCTAAATAAGGCAGAACGCAATTACTCCACCATCGAGAAGGAGTTGTTAGCCATAGTATGGGCTGTAAAAAATTTTAGATGCTACCTAATGGGTCGTAAATTCACGGTCTACACAGACCACAAACCCCTAAAGGGCGTTTTCAACGTTAAAGACCCGACCACGAGACTTGTAAGATTCCATCACAAACTGTCCGAATACGACTACAATGTAGAATATAAACCGGGAAAATACAACACGAATGCTGACGCTCTCAGCCGAATTCCTCAAAGAGCAGAAGAGCCCAATACCTCCACGGTGGAAGCTCTAATTCACCAACCCGGTGAGACACCATCAATACTTCCAGAAAACGTGACTAACTCGCCTCCTACAGAAAGGCTAAAACAATGTAATGCGGTCACAAGGGCTCAGGCACAGAAGATGCAGGACAACGGTAAAGACCAACGCGTTCCAACCCCAAGAGCCCCCGATGTCGACGAAGGGCCCAACGATCTCGAAACCGAAATACCCCAACCTGCCGAGGCCTCCCAAAATAGCTCCATCGCGCTTCAAAAGAAAATTGAGGTAATAACAAGTCCCGAAGAAATCAACACAATACTGAAGGACTACCATGACTCCCCCTTCGGCGGACACCAAGGAATCGTCAAAACCTACAATCGAATTCGCCGAAAGTATTGGTGGAGACGAATGTTCCACGACATAAGTCGATATGTCCGGAAATGCAAAAAATGTCAAACCATGAAAGCTTCAAGGCAATTCAAAATGCCCATGGTTATAACGGACATTGCAGAAAAGCCGTTCGACAAGGTTTACTTGGACATAGTGGGTCCACTGGAAGAAACCCTTTCAGGAAACAAATATATCCTAACCTTCCAGGATAACCTGACCGAATTCGTCGACTGGTATGCCATACCCAATGCAGAAGCCCAAACGGTAGCACAAATTTTCTTCGACGAAATCGTCACGCGCTACCGCATACCAAAACAAATAGTCACCGACCAGGGATCGAACTTCCTGAGTAAGCTTTTTAAAGGCGTGTGTAGGCTCTTAAAAGTTAAGAAACTCCAGACTTCAGCCTACCATCCCCAGTCCAACGGTGCACTAGAACGGGCCCATAGACCCCTGATCGAATACTTACGCACTATAGTAGATGAAAGCCCAAACAGTTGGGATCAGTTCTTACGTACGGCAGCATTCGTGTACAACAATAGTGTACACGAGGGGACCAAACTTACCCCCATGGATTGCCTATATGGGTTCACCGCCGATGTCCCATCCAATCTAAAACGCACCCCGGAGCTTCTATACAACCACGAGAGTTATTACCACCAATTGCGGTACAAATTGCAAAAATCATACGCAATAGCGAGGAAAAACTTGCTCACCAGCAAGAATCGCTCCAAGGCGTATTACGATGGGAACGTACGTACACTTACCCTACACATAGGAGACAAGGTCCTCCTTCGCAACGAGGCCCGAAAACATAAGTTATCCCAAGTCTGGATCGGGCCCTATACAGTAGTCGCCGTCCCAAGCGCGGTAAACACTACCATAAAAATAAATAAGAGATTAGTAACTGTCCATAATAACCGCTTGAAGCCGTTTTATGAAGATAAAACCCAGCTTTAAGGAAAAGCTAGTCCTGCCAACAATATCGTCTAAAAGTGTTTTACAATCTAAAACATCAGACTAGACGGATGGCATACCTTACGATTACGGCACACCAAAACTAATCTCTTATTTACCTTACATTGGTCGAGCATATACGATTGCCAGTTAAAATAGCATCAGACCGAACGCATCCCAGTTTAATATTACCAGGAATCTACTTAACAAATACCCTATCTCATTGGACAAAAGAAAGACTGCGTTCCCATGGATCCACTCACATAATCAACATTGACGAGCATAACCGAGAATGTAATAAAATAACACCGATAGACAATAGCTATCCAAATAATATAAACACATAGTAGTAGCACACCGCTAGACTTAAAAGATAACTTTGAGTTCCTTGACTTAAATTTCGGTGAAAAATCATACCTAACAACAGTATCGCTAATCAAAAGTGCTTAACAATATCGACTGCATATTTAATGTATAAAAATAACATTAATTTTAATGACGCACTTTAGCGGATCAAGGGTGTTTGCAAGAAGGCAAAACTTGAAAGATTTTTTCTTATAAGCCAACTATATGAGTATGAGCCTATTTTAAAAGTGCAGAAATCATTAGCAAGAGGACATAGTGCACGAGAGAGCTTAAATCAGCATCTTGAAAACAAGGAAATTGGTGAAGGGGAAGAAAAAGGGTGATTACAGCTATAATCATCTTAATTATATAAATAACTCTCATGACAATGGTGATGTCGTCATGGAATAACATTTTTCGCACATCCATCAATCCCAAGTCTTTACCTCAACCACCTTGTAAGATTTTAGCCTTATTTAATTTGAACGATTTTTATGTTATAAAACAAAAACAAAACAAACCGATCACACAAAAATTGTTTTTTTTTCCCTTCGCCCAACCCCACAACTAACGCCGATAAGAGAATCGCCCACTCACTTCGTATCACGGCGATTCTCTTGTTCCGGGGGGGAAGGAATGTTGTGTAAATAAAAATGCACGGGGCCGGTAAATGACCCGTGCAAAATATTAAAAATGCAACCCGAAACGCCAAAGGAAATTGGCAACAAGAAATTAGCGCAATTTGTCTTGCGAAAGAAATTAAAACCTTCATAAGCAAATTGCGCAAGTTTCGGGGCAATGGAAAGAAAAGCCGACGGGTGCGTTTTTCCGGCCGGCGCCCTCAGCCTTGGGTGAAAGACCAGCAGCTGACTTTTGCCCCAAGGTTGATAGCCCGGTAGAAATTCGCAACGGCGGGTTTTCTTGGAAAAAAGTTTTTGAAGCCAAGATCGATCGATTGATCGACCGGCGAGTGTTGTCTTAACCCTTTTCCGCGACGGACGGGCTTTTTATTAAGGAAAGTTTTTTTTCAAGTCTTAACCACGAACGGGTGATTGTAGAAGTTAGTGTCGCGGTCGTTAATTACATGGTTCCTTGTGTCTATAAATCCTTAAAATAAATTTGTGATTAGAATTGGTGGTTTATAAGAAACCAAAATAAAATTACATTGCTAAATCCAATAACGTAAAGCTAGATTTTAATTGATGAAGTTTGACTAGTGTTAAAGTAAAATAAATATATTGCTAAATCCAATAACGCAAAACTAGATTTTAATTGATGAAGTTTGACTAGTGTTAAATTAAAATACATTTGTGATCAGAATTGGTGGTTTACAGTTCAACCAACATAAAAACATAACAACGCGCAAATCTGGTACTTGCAACGACCAAGTTCTTACTTGCTGCCATCTCTATAACTCGCTGCCCATTGTCATTAGTGTTCTCATGCAAGCTGTGGGTGCCGACATATTGCCTGTATACGGGCTCCCGGCCTACTTTGGCGTTCAGGTCTCCCAATATGATTTTTACATCATATCTGGGGCAGGCATTAAGTTCCCGTTCAACTACTTCGAAGAATTCTTCTTTTTCATCGTCCGGAGACTCTTCTGTAGGTGCGTGAACGTTTATGAGGCTGATGTTCTTAAATTTGCCTCGCACACGAAGGGTACATAGCCTTTCGTTTATTGCTTTAAAGCCGATAATGATAGACTTCATCCTTTTGCTGACCATAAAAACTACCCCGAGCACATGGTGTTTCGTATGACAGCTGTAATATACGTCATAAACAGGTTTTTGCAAAACACCATTCCCTATCCATCGCATCTCCTGAATGGCGGTAATGTCAGCTTTATATTGCCATGGTATCGGCCAGATGTTGTGCAGCTCGAGTTCTGTACAGAGTTCGTACATTTCACGAGAAAATTCTTAAATCACTGTACACTCATGATTATTTCCTTTTTCTTCTATAAATTTTTTAAATTCATTACTTATGTACTCAGAACCATTGTCTGTATGTAAAATATGCACATCATGTTGAAGTCTATTCTTCACTATAGCATTATACTTCCTGAAACATTCAAAGACTTCACTCTTGTCCTTTAGAAAATAAACATATCGATAACTTTATGCTCCATCTTTAAATAAGACAAAATATCTCATACCTGATACTGAAGGTTGCTCAATAGGACCACAGACGTCACTGTAAACTATCTCTCCAGGTCGTGACAAATATCTGTTAGACTTCTTGAATGGTAGTCTACTTTGCTTCCCATATTGACAAGCTTCACAAATGAAGGTATCACTTCCAGTCAATGTTATTGGAATCACGCCCGTTTTTACTCATGTTTTGCAGTTCTTTAGTATTTAAGTGGCCTAATCGTTCATGCCATAACTTAAGGCCGGTCCACACATAACAAACATTTGCAAAAAACATTTGTCTAGGGAGTTGACAAATGTTTGACAATGTTTGACAAATGTTTGACAAACATTCGTCAAACATTTGGAGAAGTTTTTGCGAGAAAAATGTTTTCCGAATTGTTTATTATTTCCTGCGTTTGTTTTGTAGGAAAAAAAGATTCTTCATTTGCCACAATTTCGACAGGATTTTCTCTCAATTCAGAAGCCACTGTTATAGAATATCCTCCTTCGTTTAGATTTTTGTCAGTATCTGATAAAATATGATTTAAATAAAAGATGATTTCGGATTTATATCGGTTCAGCTTTTATTAGGTTATCACGCTTCTAACTATAAAAAGGAAGTAAAGGGGGTCTCCGTGACGTCTATCCACCAAGTGTCAATTTGCTTAAGTTGGTAACTCAACAGCATTGCCAACAGTATCATCTAGAGTTGAGCCAGACTTACAGGAGGCAGTACATTTGTCCCTTACACGATGGTAAATTGTACTGAGTCCTCACTTTTTCGAAATGTTCCGGCGCAAAAATAATGTCCTACTGGTATATGAACGTGTATCGAGATAAACGAGGCGAGGTGTGATTGTAAATACGTGACACATGGATTTCTTCTTTCTTACTTCTTTTGGGCAGTAAAATTCAATTTGAAATGAGGGGCGGTGGATTGTGAATACGTAGTGGCTGGTTTCTTCTCTCTTACTTCTTTTGGCGCAGTAAAATATCCAATTTGAAATGAGGTGAGGTGTGATTGTAAAATATCGTGGAGGCACAGGTTTCTTACTCTGAGGCAGTCTTACTCTGAGGCAGTTAAATGCATATTAGATTCAAACTCGTGAAAAAAGTTCTTCATTGGTATTTATTTTCTTTTTTCTTTAATTTGCTTATTTTGGTCATTTTGGCATTCCAATGGCACCTCGCCTCATTTGAAGTAAGACATTGTACTGGCTCAGAAGAAAAAAGAGGTCCATTTTACAAACTCATTTTGTAATCGTGTCCTACCAAACACTAGTGCCATTTACATCTTCTTTTTTTGAATCCGCTTTAATGTCTTTCGCAGACATTGCGGAAGATGTTCTGTGTGCCTCTTTGTCACAACCTCCTACTGATCTTTTCCCGGGCACTGATAAGTCATTTGCTATTAATTAATCAGTACGCTTTATTTTATTTTATTTTATTTTTATAGTCGCTACTTGACTTATCCAACAATTTCCGCGGGGGAGAATACTATTGAAATATAATTATGGTGGTTTTATCCCATTTCTCAATCGTGATGAATGTCAGTGTGCATAAAAGGGTATGAAAGTACCGAAAAATTTTCAACAAACATTCGATGTTTTCCATTTCATTTGGATAAATTCCAAATATTTTTAAAAATCCAAAGACTCCAAGACTCGCGTCCACACATAACAAACACTATTCAAATGTTTGTCAAACGTTTGCCAAATGATTGTCAAATCTTTATCAAATGTTTGTCAAATGTTTGTTATGTGTGGACACGGCTTTACTGTCTGTTTGCACAATATTACAATTTTCTTGTATAACTGTCTGTATTTGTAGTTCATATAAATTTTTCTCTTTCAAGTGCACTCATTACTACTGTATTGTTTATCATTAACTTGGCACATTCATTACTTTTAACTATTATATAGCCTTTTCTAGTTGCTGCGCCTTCGGAGAACAAATTTCTTCGTAGTTCAGGGACATAAAGTACATTTTTGAGTATGCTTTGCTCCCACTGTCCATTCACTCGTCTTTTTATCAATACAGAACCTTCTCCACATACATCAATATACATATTGCTCATTTCCTAATTTGACAGTTCTATTTTTATTTTCACTTCGAAACTCAGCTAGCTCCGAGAAGAATTCACGCCTGAAAGTCATGTGTGTTGATGCTCCACTATCCAATATCCATACATGTTCTCCGTGTAGAGGTTTAGAATTATTCTCTGCGTTAAATGCCAACATTGCAATTGTAGCACACAAATCTATGACTGGATTTACTTAGGACGTTTGTATTTCTTTTAATTTTGTTCCCCTGACAGGCTACTTGTTTGGAATCTTTGTTGGTATTTACTAATCATTTTCGCTAGAAGTCTTCTTGTTTAGGCTTGTCTCTTCATCTATCAACCGTGATGATAGGTTCTGAAGTGTTTGTTTCTCTGAATTAAGCGATAACCACGCTTGGCGAAGAGACCGGTATGTCGTTGGTAGTGGCTCAATATTTTTGTTATTATTGCTGTGTCACTCAGTTCTTCACCACATTCTCTTAATTCTTTTGCTAACCTTTCCACTTTTGATACATGCTGTGCCATTGTGTCACTTGAGCAATATACATATTGATAAAATTTTTCATGCAATATCATTTTATTGAACTCAGACTTGTGCTCATAGATAGCTTCTAATTTATTCATCATTTCTTTCGCTGTTTCGCAGTTTTCGATTAGGGCAATCTGGTCGAAATTCATTGACGATGTCAAGATAAACATCGCCATTCCGTCATCTTTGTTCCACTGCATTTGCTCAACGAGATCTTCTGGCTTCAATATATCTATGTTTAATCCTTTTGCTCGTAACGCACATTTGATTTGAAATTTCCATTGCTTGAAATTCCTACCATTAAACTTTTCAATTTTCATAGAATTTGCGAGCTCCATTTTGAATTGAGGTTATTTTATTTTCCACGATGCCTGTTATTGAGGTTATATACATATATTTTTTTTCTCACTCTATCGTCGCTGCTCTTTACTCAATATAATAAATTAAGCACTATAATTTTTATTTTTATTTTCAACGATGTCTGGGCCCATAACCTATTGGGGTAAAATAAAACACGCTGAGTAAGGATTCTTGAAGATGTTTTTATTACAGAGTTCAATTATAAAACTAAAAATTTACTTCTGTATAGATAGAGTATATAGAGAGCCACAAAGCGGTCCATAGCGAAACTTATAAATTTATTTTATTCAACAATTTTATTATTTTTGAGCCAGTAGATTCCATGCAAGCTTTAGAAATTTGCGTTGCTAGCAAAATTAATAATGTTCCAAAGAAATTTCCGATTGAAGATGTATATTGTAAAGTTTTGTGCTTACCTTATGAGGAAGAATTTGTTCTCATACCTATATTACATCATTGCTGCACATAGAATATAAAATTGTGAAAATTATATTTATGTATCCAAATTCATCAACTTTTTACTGTTTCCAAGGATTCATTCATATAATGCAAACAATGGAGCATGAAGAAAAAGGATTTTAAGCAAATCGAACACGCAAACCCACTCCAGTCCATAGAAGCAATGCGACCTTGGGTCAAATTGTGCCGTCATCGAACAAATGAAATAGGAGTACGTAAAACTAATTATTTTAAATTACATATTTCATAAGATTTATTTTTAAATTTTTAGTTTATAGAAAATAAGAAACAACAAATACTAATAGTACGGGAGGTAGCGCTACATTTTTGCGAGCGATTTTATACCGCATCAATTTAATTTATAATAGTTTATTAGTATTCTTCTTCTTCTTCGATGGCTCTACAGCCCAATTCGAGCCTTGGCCTCCATCAGCTTCTTCCTCCAGACCTCTCTCTGTTGCACAGCTTGCCTACAGTTTCTGATGTTTAGGAGTTTTGCTGCATCAGCCTTAAGACTGTCTTCCCACCTTGACCGAGGTTTGCCAACTGGTCTTTTGCCATCTGGTAGTAAATATAGGGCTTTATTTGGTATCCTTGAGTCATCCATTCTTTGGACATGGCCGGCCCAACGTAAGCGCAGTAGCTTGGCATGTGTAGAAAGTTTAGACTCTTTATATAGATCATACAATTCGTGAATGTAGCGTATTCTCCATGCGTTATCTTCGTTGGTTGGGCCGTATATCCTTCGGAGAACCTTCCTCTCAAATATATCCATCTTATCTGCGGACTTCTTCTTTCCACCCTCGACTGAATTAGAATTTTGCTCTTGTCTGCATTTATTTGCAGCCCTATATGTTTAGCTTCATCTTCTAATTCTGTAAAGATTTCTCTAAGGTATGACAGTGATCTGGCAAGGCAGTTTATGTCATCGGCATATCCTGCCAACTGTTTTGATTTGTTAAGCAGGGTTGCGTTCGTATCAATGTGTACTTTGCGAATTACTCCTTCTAGGCAGAGATTAAATAGCATGCGTGCCCACCCATCGCCCTGCTTTAGGCCTTGCTTGACTGGGAAGGATTCCGTCAATCCTCCTTGTATTCTGACTACACACCTTGTGTTCTCCATTGTCATTTTTGTTAACTTAACTATTTTTGGGGGGATGTTTAGGTCCAACATAGTTGCATACATTTTTTCCCTTTCGATGCTGTCGTATGCTTGTTTGAAATCGATGAAAAGTTGATACGCGTCAATGTTGTATTCCCAGCATGTTGTATTCCCACAGTTGAATTTGTCCTCTTTCTTGTGTATTGGGCAGATAATGCTTTGCTCCCATTCTGCAGGCATTTTTTCATTCCTCCATATGCAGCATAGTAGTTCGTGTATAGCTGCTGAAAGCGGTTCGCCTTCTTGTTTTATCAGCTCTCCTGGGATGTTGTCAATTCCTGAAGATTTGTTGTTTTTTAAGGTTCTTATGGCACTTTGTACTTCTTCCATGGTTGGTACATTTGTTTCTCTGGTGTCATCGTTATGTTGTAGACGGGGTTCTGGTACACGTATGATGCTTTCATTTTCGTTCAGCAGATCGATGAAAAATTCCTTCCACCTTTTCTTTACATCTGCGCTGCCTGTGACTATAGTGCCTTCTTTTGTTCTACACATACCGGAGGAGGGTTTGAAGCCTTTATTGAAGAAGTTTACTTCCTTGTATGCTTCTCGTAATTTGTTTTGTCTAAAGTTTTCCTCTGCCCTCAAGATGTAATTGTTGAGGAATTGTCTTTTCCTCTTCCTACAAATGTTTTTCGCTGTTTTTCTCGTTTCCTCGCAGTTCAATTTCTTGCTCCTCGTCGGTCTCTCTATGTATATTTTTCTATTTTTATTTCTGGCCTCTATAGCTGCTTTGCATTCCTCGTCGTACCATTCACTGTAAAATGAGCGGCAGCTGCCGCACCCGCGGTGGAGGTAAAGACGGCAACAGGTGAAAATTGTTAAAAGAAGTAATGCTTCAATTAAGTTCATACCGTACCAACATTTTTGAGATGGTTTTTAAGATCAATTTCAATCGAAAAGTAATCGTCAGCTGTATGAATAGCGGTGCTAAAACCATCAATCAGCGTCATAAGCATTCTGCGCGCTCAGTGCATCTGAAGGTTTCTTATTCACTTTGACGAATGTAGGCCGCCCGCAATGAGGGCATATCTGACGAATAGCCCCGAGCCCCATGTGAAAATAGATTGGAAACCCAAAAGTTAAAATCCCTATATCCCTGCAAACGCAAATCCAAGACAAGACTAATATAGATTTTGTCTTGGTCTTGCTCATTTAGTCTTGGTGTTGGTGTTGAGAGTATAGCTGAGCCTTGGTCTTGGTCTTGTTCTTGCGAGATCGGTTGCAAGACTGACCGTACGAATCGTATAATTAAAATCATAGGTACTATTATTTAAAATCTTTTTTCGTATTTATTCTTACAGGAATACCAAACTATGAATGAACTTATTCTTACTACAAATTTTAAAAAGTATTAAACATATTTTTAGTTAATTTTTTTTGGAATTTCAATCTTCTTAAAGGGGCCCCCAATCATATTTTAGCCCCGGGCCTCGCAAGTTGATGTGGCGGGCCTGGCCATATCCAGGACTTTACAAGCAATCTTGCAGGAAAAAGTATATTTTCCACTATCGACTTACAACGAGCTTACCATCAAATTCCGGTAAGAGATGAAGATGTGCAAAAGACCACAGTAATAACACCTGTACGTACCAAACACCTGTAGGGTTATACGAATAACACCTGTAGGGTTATACGAATATACCCACATGACGTTTGGATTAAAAAATGCTGCACAAACGTTTCAAAGGGTAATAGATCAAATACTCCGAGATCTACCGTTTTGCTACGCATATCTCGACGACGTCTTAATAGCATCAGAATCAATAGAGCAGCATATCCATCATATAGAGGCAATATTTCAACGCTTTCGGGAGTATGGACTAAAAATAAACACAGAAAAGTGCAAATTCGGATATGAAAAAATTAAGTTTTTAGGACATCTTGTGAGCGCCGCTGGAATTCAGCCATTACCAGACAAGGTTTCTGCAATAGAAAATTTCCCTGTGCCAAAGGAAGGGCGAGAGTTACGCGCGTTCTTGGGAATGTATAACTTTTACCGACGATTTATTAAAAGGGCAGCAGAAAATCAGTTACCACTACTTAAATTCCTGGGACCAAGCAAACGCAACGATAAAACCAAAATCATATGGGATGAAGAAGCTAAGGAGGCTTTCAACAAGATGAAAAAAAATTTGTCAGAGGCAACATTGTTGGCCATGCCGCAAGAAGGGGCGATAATAGCATTAATGACAGATGCATCGGATAATGCAATTGGGGCTTCATTACAACAGCAGATTGATGGAAACTGGCAACCTGTTCCGGGATGACCAGTCAAGCTAAAATAAAACAAAGTTTATTCACAAAGTATCCCAAGACTCCATGAGAAATACTTATCTGACATCCACTGAAGACCTCCGAGTGCGCAACCCCAACAAGTTAATTCATATTCCAGTGCCCTATAACAATTAGAATTAAGTTCATTAATATTTAGAAATAATAAAAATATTCCATTACTTACCTTAAAACGCTTCACGTTATTATTAATCTTGTGGTTGATGACAGTAATTTTTATTTACCACCATCACTTCCCGGCGAACTTTGACGTTTATGATCCAATTCAGCAATTTCTGTATATCATTCAATTCAGCAATTCCTTTATTAAAGCTTCGTGATAATTCAATTCCGTGGTTAAAACATAGAGGCAAAGATCCAAACCAGTTTGGGACAAAGTCAGTCAACCAAAAGCTCGGTGAGACAAATATACTCATCTATGCGAAGGAAATAGGATAAACTCCTAACTGAAATCCTTGACTTACTAGAAACCAAAGGTTAAACGGTAGTCGAAAATTTTACATGAGACTGGACGGATGCTTATCAGAAATAAACGCAATTAGAAATCAAATATATCGAGTTAGAACGCGAAAAGCAATTAGAAATCAAATATATCGAGTTAGAACGCGAAAAGTGACCGTAGAAATTAAATATCTTGAATTAGAACGCGAAAGGTGATTGTGGTAAACTTAAGAATTATGAAATGAATAATAATGTTTCCTCAATAAAAAATAAAATTTGATGTTCGTTAGTGCTAATAAATTTGAAGATTGTAATTGAATATTGAAAATCAATGTGCTGTACAATTTAGGTCAAACCTTGAATACAATTGTGCCTTTTTTGAATTCGAAACCTAGTGACTTTTATTTGCATCAAAGTTAATATTGAACCCTTAAAGTGCGTGGGATATCAACTAGAGACCAAGCCAAACCTTTGGGAAGTCTCAATCATCACATGGTCCTTCGAGCCGGATAGGCGAAATCTGCAGAGCTCCAATCAACGGATTTTCGAAAATTAACAGATCCTTAACGGGATAAGGCCCACGGAAACTCCACAAAAAAAAACCGTAAGTCAGTTCCATATAACATTTTAAAGTTAGAAAGTAATTACGGTTCAGTATGGACGAACTAATAAAAGAACAGTTCGCTCAGAAGGAAACAATAGAGACATTCATTTCGAATTACCGAAAGGATGGTAAAGATCGACGCACCAAACCGTATTATGAAAGGCGGTTAAAAGACTTTGAAGCATCGTGGCTGGAATTTAAAGCTCGGCATCACAAGATACTCGTCCTGGTACGCGGCATCGCAAATTTCGATCCAGACAAATACGAGTATTTCAATCTTGATATATATGGGGAAGAAGAAGAATTGTTCTTCTCCACGTATGCAGAAATTCAAGCTAGGTTTGAAAAGGAATTTGGGCCTCAAGCTCAAACCACTACTTCCACGATAATTAATGAACCAACAAAAGTAAATAATATGACCGCACCCCTTAAACTGCCCAAAATTTATCTTGAAAAATTTTATGGTGATTACAGCAAATGGCCGACGTTCCATGATTTATTTAATTGTTTAGTGCATGAAAATGGATCACTGTCTCCCGTCCAAAAACTTCAATACTTGAAGTTGCACCTGAGTGGGGAACCGGAACAATTGCTACGACATTTCCAAGTCACTCAAAATAACTACAGCGCAGCCTGGAATCTCTTAAAGGAGCGTTACCATAATAATCGTATTCTAGTTAATGCGCAACTAAAAATCCTATTAAGTCAAACCGCAGTTAATACTGAAAATTTTCTAGGGGTAAAAAATCTTTTGGACACTACCACCGAATGTCTGCAAGCCTTGAATAATTTAAATATTAGTACATCTGAGTGGGATCCAATAATTGTGTACATTACTGTACAAAAGCTCCCATCTGAAACGCACCAGTTATGGGAACAAACAATTTCTAAAGGCACGGATTTACCGACTTGGCAAAATTTGAAAAATTTCCTCGAATCACGGTTCCGAACACTGGAAGCAGTTTCTGCAAAAAATAAGTTCAGGGATCGTCCCCTACCTAATATACAACGTAGTAGCCCGAGAGCCTTTCATACAACCACTACAGGTTCCTGTCAAAATTGCTTAGGGAATCACAGTATTCGGCAATGCCCAAAGTTCCTAACCTTAGATTTGAATGAGAGACTAAGTCTTGTGAAGAAGAGAGGACTCTGCATAAATTGTTTAGGTTCTGGCCACTTACTAAGGAATTGTAAAAGTCAGCAAAAATGTTTTCATTGTCGACAACCCCACCATACCCTACTCCATCGTAATGTGAATGAATCGGGAAATTCGAACAGTAGTAGCGCGGGAATGCAAGTCCAGAACGTTAGTGCCAATTACAGCGGTCACAACCCACCTGAAACTTTACCAAGTAACTCAGAAACCAGAAACTATCAACAACCACCGATACATCTTTTGAATAATCCCATTCCGCAACCGAGTTGTTCGCCAAACGTGAAGTCATTCGTAATCAATAACACCCCTCCTGGATCGGTCCTCTTAGCTACAGCACTGGTAAGAATTGTTTCTCCTACTGGCCAAGAACAAACGGTGCGAGCGTTAATTGACCAAGGTTCGCAAGCTTCTTTCTTAACTAAGTCGGTTGCACAAGATTTACGTCTGAAAAGGGAAGCCGTTAACGGCACCATTGAGGGTGTGGGAGAAATTAATAGTTGTATCCAACAACAAGCAACATTCGAAATCAAGCCATTACAAGGCGACATCAGGGTCCAAGTCAATGGATTCATACTCAAAAGTGTAACCGGGCTCCTACCGAAAGAAAATGTCGTGTATCAACATTGGGAGCAACTCCAAAATCTGCAATTAGCTGATCCACGATTTCACATGCCTGGTAAAATAGATTTACTTTTAGGTGCAGAAGTATATGGTGAACTCATATTGGACGGACTGCTTAAAGACCAAAGAAGTGGTCTCGTCGCACAACAAACAATACTGGGGTGGATAGTATCAGGAAGCGCAAACAAACGGCGAGAAAGAGCAATCAGCGTCCAAAATTTCCATCTCTGTGCGGACTTAGATAAGCAATTAAAAAATTTTTGGGAAATTGAGGAAGTGCAAGAGGACAAGATTTTTCGAACAGAGGAGGAGCAGCGCTGCGAACAGATATACGTCCAGACAACACGACGTCTTCCGAGCGGCCGATACGAGGTAGCGCTACCATTACGGGAGGAATCGGAGAACAATTATTTAGGAAGATCACGAAAGATAGCCATCGCTCGTTTAAATCAATTATATCCTAGACTCCTAAAAAATGAAAATCTTAAAGTTGAATATACAAAATGCATAGAAGAATACCTGACACTAGGACACATGGAGTTAGTCGATTCTTCTGAGGACTTCCACGGCAAGACCATCAAAGATGTTGAGGCATTTTCCTGCAGCTATCTTCCCCATCATTGCGTTGTGAAGGAAAGCAGCAGTACAACGAAACTACGTGTTGTTTTCGACGCTTCCAGATCCACAGAGAGCGGTACTTCCTTGAACGACATGATGTACAAAGGTCCAGTCATCCAGGATGAACTAATTACATTATTGATCAGGTGGAGGCGACATCGTATTGCGTTCACAGCCGATATCGAGAAAATGTATCGGCAGATTCGCATAAAACGTGAGCACGCCGACTATCAAAGAATCCTATGGCGAAGTTCTCCCACACAACCAATTCTTGATTACAAGTTGCTGACTGTCACATTTGGCACCAAATCAGCCCCATTTCTGGCCACTAGGACTCTGAGCCAACTTGCAGCGGACGAGAAACTCCAATACCCTGTCGGATCTAGAATCACCGGTACTGATTTCTATGTTGACGACCTAATATCGGGGGCTGATAATTTACACGAAGCAGTAGAAGCACGATCCCAACTCACCAACATAATGAAACGGGGAGGATTTTCGCTCCGAAAGTGGACGTCGAATTCCTTAGAATTTCTTAAATCATTACCAGCAGAGTCTTGCGAAGTGAATTCACCAATAAAGCTTGATTCAGATGAAACCGTTCGTACTCTAGGAATCATATGGAATCCTCAAATAGACTCCCTTTCGTTTTACATTCAACTCGATACTTCAGAAAATAAGTGGACAAAACGAAAAATTCTATCCGAAATAGCCAAACTTTTCGACCCCTTAGGTTTAGTAGCACCAATTATTGTCTTGACTAAAATTATGATGCAACACCTTTGTCTAAGCGGACTCAATTGGGATGATGAGATCCCCCTCAACCTAAAAAGAGAGTGGTTAACATATCGTGACAGCATCAAAACCATACAGAATATAAAAATAAATAGATGGATACATACCACAGGATCAAGTAGAGCCATGGAAATACATGGATTCGCAGATGCATCGACAAAGGCCTATGCAGCTGTCTTGTACGTATGTGCAGTGGATGAACGAGGAAAGCGTCAAGTAACGTTGTTAACTGCCAAAACTCGGGTGGCTCCATTGAAGACCATCTCGCTCCCTCGTCTGGAACTCTGTGCCGCTACTTTGCTGTCAAAATTAATGAATTATGTTCGTAAAGTTTTAAAAACAGACACCCCAACCACACTTCACGCATGGACGGACTCAGAAATTGTTATTGCTTGGGTACGAGGACATCCCTCCAAATGGACAACATTCGTCGCAAATCGCGTCTCACACATTCACGAACTACTGGGGGAAAACATTTGGAAACACGTACCGTCCAAACAGAACCCAGCGGACTGTGCCTCCAGAGGCATGCTTACAGAACAATTGCAAGGACATGAATTATGGTGGAAAGGTCCTGCCTGGTTAGGACAAACAACAGATCAGTGGCCAATCAATCATAACATCACGGACACGGAGCTCGAAAAAAAGAAGAAAACTGCAAGCTGTCTAAATAACATTGTACCCGATGAACTGGAGAACCGATATTCAAGTCTAACCAAATTATTAAGAGTAACAGCTTATTGTAAACGATTTATTACAAAGTTGAAGAAAGACTCGAACTTGCAAGAATCACCTTACCTGACAGCAGATGAAATACAAAATGCTTTGAGGTTTTGGGTGAAGAAAACTCAACAGACTTATTTTAAGGAGGAAATCAAAATGCTAAAGGCTAATCAACCTATCAACAAGAAAAGTCGTCTATTGAAACTGACACCATTTATCGATAACAGTGGCTTACTTCGCGTAGGAGGAAGGTTACAACACTCCGAACTAAAATACGAGGAAAAACATCCCATTATATTACCTGATAAGGCTCATATTACCACATTAATCATTCGCAAGGTACATATAGAGACAATGCATGGAGGACCTCAACTGATGATGAATGTCATAGCGAAAACCTACTGGCTATTAAACTCAAGGAACACCATTCGGATGCACCTCCACAAATGCATCACCTGTTATAAGCAGAAAGCAACCCTACAAACCCAATTAATGGGAAACCTTCCCACTCCAAGGGTCACGATGTCTCGACCGTTCGCGCATACAGGAATTGATTATTGTGGACCGATTGAAGTAAAGACGCACAAAGGACGCAATCCGAAAAGGTACAAGGCCTACATTGCATTATTTGTTTGTATGGCTACAAAGGCCCTGCATATAGAAGTTGTAACAGACTTGACGTCAGAGGGATTCATTGCAGCCTTTCGAAGATTTTGTGCAAGACGAGGACTATGTGAGGAAATCTATTGTGATCGGGGCACTAACTTCGTCGGAGCAAGTAAGATTCTTTCCAAGCTTCAACTAGAAATGATGAGTCAAATCAATAAGGAAATTGGAGCATCTCTCGCGAATAAAGGAATCAAATTCAACTTCAACCCACCAGCAGCTCCACATTTTGGCGGCCTGTGGGAAGCAGGTGTTCGCTCCACAAAATTCCATTTAAAAAGAGTGATTGGGAACGTTATTCTGACCTATGAAGAGCTAACCACGGTATTGGTTCAGATTGAGGCCTGCTTAAATTCCAGACCGTTGTGTGAACTAAGCAGCAATCCAGAAGATCTCAATCCGCTCACGCCTGCTCACTTTCTCATTGGTGACACACTGTTGACTCCGCCCGAACCATCAATGCTAAACATCGAAATCAATAGACTCAATCGTTGGCAGTTCTTACAAAGGCTCTATCAAAATTTTTGGAAAAGGTGGAATGCCGAGTATTTATGTAGACTCCAACAAAGACCAAAATGGACAAACAAAGTACGGAATGTAAAAACCGGAGAACTAGTGTTGATAAAAGAAGAAAATTTACCGCCTGGTAAATGGTTAATGGGTCGCATAACCAACACACATCCCGGGCCTGATGGCCTCGTTAGAGTCGTAACGATCAAAACGAAAGACAATCAACTTAAACGACCCATAACGAAGGTATGCCTATTACCCATCACTGAACCAAAACCCGAGACTAATTAATCAGATTTAATAGATTTTTAAAGGTTCATTTTAATAATAATACAACTCTTACCAAAACACAAATCCATATCCTCACCCGTTCACGAATATCCGGCTAGCGAGTCGGGGCGCTATAACCCCTTCCTCCAATAATTCCGCTTGGTCTTTTTTTTTTTTATTTCCAGATCGTTCATTATTGACACAAGGTGTCAAGGCCGGGAGGATGTTCCGGGATGACCAGTCAAGCTAAAATAAAACAAAGTTTATTCACAAAGTATCCCAAGACTCCATGAGAAATACTTATCTGACATCCACTGAAGACCTCCGAGTGCGCAACCCCAACAAGTTAATTCATATTCCAGTGCCCTATAACAATTAGAATTAAGTTCATTAATATTTAGAAATAATAAAAATATTCCATTACTTACCTTAAAACGCTTCACGTTATTATTAATCTTGTGGTTGATGACAGTAATTTTTATTTACCACCATCACTTCCCGGCGAACTTTGACGTTTATGATCCAATTCAGCAATTTCTGTATATCATTCAATTCAGCAATTCCTTTATTAAAGCTTCGTGATAATTCAATTCCGTGGTTAAAACATAGAGGCAAAGATCCAAACCAGTTTGGGACAAAGTCAGTCAACCAAAAGCTCGGTGAGACAAATATACTCATCTATGCGAAGGAAATAGGATAAACTCCTAACTGAAATCCTTGACTTACTAGAAACCAAAGGTTAAACGGTAGTCGAAAATTTTACATGAGACTGGACGGATGCTTATCAGAAATAAACGCAATTAGAAATCAAATATATCGAGTTAGAACGCGAAAAGCAATTAGAAATCAAATATATCGAGTTAGAACGCGAAAAGTGACCGTAGAAATTAAATATCTTGAATTAGAACGCGAAAGGTGATTGTGGTAAACTTAAGAATTATGAAATGAATAATAATGTTTCCTCAATAAAAAATAAAATTTGATGTTCGTTAGTGCTAATAAATTTGAAGATTGTAATTGAATATTGAAAATCAATGTGCTGTACAATTTAGGTCAAACCTTGAATACAATTGTGCCTTTTTTGAATTCGAAACCTAGTGACTTTTATTTGCATCAAAGTTAATATTGAACCCTTAAAGTGCGTGGGATATCAACTAGAGACCAAGCCAAACCTTTGGGAAGTCTCAATCATCACAGGTTTTTTTTCCCGGAAACTTTCCGACGCAGAAAGAAAATACAGTGCGTATGATAGGGAATTGTTGGCCATTTACGCTGGAATCAAATACTTTCGATATTTTGTGGAAGGCAACGAATTCGTTATTCTAACTGATCACAAACCCTTAGTTTTCGCTTTTCAGCAAAAGTGGGAAAAGCTTTCACCAAGACAAACCAGACAATTGGACTTTATTAGCCAGTTTTCGACCGACATCGTACACATAAGTGGAAAAGACAACCTGGTAGCAGATTGTTTATCGCGCATTAATGAAATAAATACACCTTTGGTCGTCGACTTTAACGAAATGGCGAACGAGCAGGAAGCAGATGAAGAATTGAACTTACTACTTCAAGATAATACCGCGCTTAACCTCAAGTCATACGACATGCCTGGCTGCGGAAGAAAACCCATCACGTGACGTCAACGAAAATTCAATTCGCCCATACGTTCCTATCAAGTTCAGGAGAATTATTTTTAACAGTTTACATGGACTATCACATCCTGGAGTGCGAGGAACACGGAAACTTATTACGAAACGCTACGTTTGGCCCGGTATGCACACAGATATCAAAATATTCGTAAAAACCTGTTTAGTGTGTCAACGAGGGAAAATACACAAACACACCAAAAGTCAAATTAAAACATTTCATGCTCCAAATAGCCGTTTCGATCATGTACTTATAGACATCGTTGGACCCTTACCACCATCACGCGGACAGACTTACTTATTAACAGCTATAGACCGTTTCTCCAGGTGGGTTGAAGCATTTCCAATATCAGATATAACAGCGGATACAGTGGCATATACTTTTTATTCTGGATGGATTAGCCGTTTTGGAGTGCCTTTAAGAATCCCATCAGATCAAGGACGACAGTTCGAAAGCCATTTATTCAAACAGCTGGTAAATTTATTAGGTGCTAAACATATACACACGACATCGTATCACCCCCAAGCCAACGGTATGGTGGAACGATTTCATAGAACACTAAAATCGACGCTTAAAGGCTTAAAGGAAACAGACTGGACTACGAGGCTACCAACAACACTGTTAGGAATGAGAGCATCTTTTAAAGAAGACTTGAGAGCATCAATGGCAGAAATGGTATACGGTCAAACTTTACGGCTTCCTGGCGAGTTTTTTACGCAAATTTCGAAACAGGACTTGAGCGACAACGAGTTCATCATTCAACTTAAAACCCATTTCGAGTCCCTAAAACCTACAGAAACAACAAATCATGGTAAAAAGCCGGTGTTTATCCCAAAAGATCTGCAGACAGCTTCACATATTTTCTTAAGAGACGATAAGGTCAAGACTCCACTCACTCCACCTTACCAAGGACCGTTTCCAGTAACTCAGCGAGGAAGCAAGACCTTCAAGATCAACTATAAAGGAAAGGAAATTGTAGTGTCAATAGACCGCTTAAAACCAGCATATCTACTGAACGAAGAAGAAATGCCGCAACATAAAACAACAAGAACACGAGTTATTAAACCTCCAGTTCGGTTCAGAGAAGAAGACCTCACTGGAAGGGGGGTACTGTAGCGGCTCAGCACAATTTCGCGTAAACATAGCCACACGCTCCACACAAACAAGAGACTAGAAAAAGCTCTATCCCATGAAATAGAGAATCGATTTCACTTGGACTTGACGTGGAATAACAAGCGGCGCGCATTTAACTTTGTAAGATTATTTTCAATAAATGTATTAAGTTGTTAGAGTCGTGTTTAACGTTAATTCAGTTTTGATTTATTTCGACAATATATATATTTAGGAATCCCTTAGGAAAACACCTAAACCATCATGGAGTTAGTAAGAAAGGAACCGTACAAAGATTATGTTTTAAATAATAATATACTTTGTAAAGCCGTAAATAATAATTTACTTTTTGTAGTCCCACACAGCATGAAGGCCAACATCATCAAAGAAATACACGAAAGGGGTCATTTTCACTTCGACAAGATGAAAAATATTATTGAAAAGGAATTCTACATACCAGGTCTTAAACAAAGAATAGAAAGATGTATCTCCAACTGCATCAAATGCATTTTATCTGAACGAAAACGTGGAAAATCAGAAGGCTACCTGAACCGCATTCCGAAAGGCAACATACCATTGGAAACTTTCCACATTGATCATCTTGGCCCTATGCAGCAAACAAAGAAAGGATACAGATATATCTTCGCAGTGATTGATGCGTTCACAAAATACTGTTGGTTATTTCCGACGAAAACTTTAAACAGCGATGAAGTTATTCAGAAGATGGAGAAACCCGAGTAGAATAATTGCAGACCGAGGAGCTTTTGTGTCTAAAAATCTTAAAGAATATTGCGGAGAACGAGAAATTAAGCTACTTTATATTACACCAGGAGTTCCACGTGGCAACGGACAAATCGAAAGGTTGCACGGAACAATAATTCCAGCACTTACGAAAATGACTTTAGACAACCCAGATAGATGGTATATCCACATAAAAAGACTACAACAGATTTTGAATGCGACTTATCAACGAGCTATAAAAACGACTCCATTTAGATTACTAGTAGGAGTAGACATGAAACTTGAAGGAGATACGAGGCTTATGGAGATTATAGAAGAAGAGTTTACTAAACAATTCACTGATCAACGAGCAGAGGACCGCGAGCGAGCAAGGAATGAAATAGCAAAGATTCAAATGGAAAATGTAAACCAATACAATCGAAAGAGAAAACGTCCTAGAAAGTATAACATTGGAGATCTTGTGGCGATCGAAAGAGTTCAATTCGGAGTAGGATTAAAAATAAAACCCAAGTTGTTTGGACCATACAGGATCATTGCTATTCAAGCCTTTGATAGATACAAAGTAAGAAAAGAAGGAGATCACGACGGACCTAGAGAAACGGAATGCAGCGTAGACAAGATGAAACCGTGGGCAGAGGAAGAGGATGAATATGATGATGATGATGAAGATAGCGAACATAGGAAGGATTATGAAACCAGCCACGAAGAAGCAGAAACTGCCGAAGAAGCTCCAGATGAGGACATCTGAAACCCAGGATGGCCGAAATGTGGGAATTTTATATCCCAACCAGTGTAAATATTCATCATTGTGACTTTCCAGATTTATACTTGTAACCAACTTCAATATCATTATTAATTTTCGAAATAATTGCTTTTCAAAGAACCGATGTACTGGCTTCCTTCTTCTTGATCGGAACGTGGACGTGGACGGAGAACCAACTTGAAGTCAATCATTTTTTGAATAATAATAATTGGTTTTCGTTAATTATTAAAAACTATATATATTTAATATAATAATAATAATTGGATTTTATTAATGAATATATATTTCAAATAATCATTGAATTGCACATTTTGGATTACATTAACTCTTTTATTTAAGCAAATAAACTACATGTATACGGAGATCGAATTCAAATAGGATCGAGCGGAATTCGATGAAAAAGCGAAACAACAGTATAACGATACGAAAACTACAAATTGTAGTTTATGTTCATTGTTTTTCCATTACGTTTGAATCCATTTAAACTTCAATTACTCAATCTGACGATGTCAAATACGCAGATACTCACTTTCAATCTTTCGATCTCGGGATCGTTCGATTTGGTCATGTATACGTGGTAACTATACTCAATCCAAGGACATTCTTCATAATATTTTGAAAAAAAAAGCATCTCTATCTGTCGCCGATTTTTTTTCTCGGAAAATCTAAAATTCGCCTCGATGGACCAGTATGCTGCCTGATCTTACCACTAAAACCATACATCGTGTGTTAACACAAATTTTGAGGAAAATCAACTAAGGGTGATTATGTTGGAGCTGCGATAGATGGTAACAGAGCTGTGACAAAAGCTATGACAAAGGCTGTGACAAAAGCTGTGAGTAGCGCGAATAAAGCAGTCTTACCAGTTTCTGACAGAAGTGCAAACAGAACGTTGACAATAGATATGACTGAGGAATCAACATCCATCTTGATACTAACGATACTAGCGGAGAAAAGTAACCAAGCTGTAAAGCCTGAGTCAGCGCGTTGCTCCAATATAATCAACTCTAGCCGTGTTTTTGTAATGAACTATATAGGTCTTCGATCCAGTTCATTAAAAAAACGACAAGGGAAATTTCACTAAGCGCCATCTTCAGTGCTTTAAATATATTAAAATTAATCCGAAGTTGCGTGTCAGTAAACAACTGTTACACGAATTCCCCTCTAGAAAATAATAAATAAGTTTCTAAAAAATAAATTATTTGTTTCATCCTGCCTTCAAATTTGCTCTCGTCACTTCTAAGTTGTTTTTATTGTAAAAGACATTTTTCCGACAGCCGGTAAGTATGCTTCATTCCGAAAAGAAAGGGAAATTTTGAAATTTCCCAAAACCTGGAGAAATACCTCGATGAAACCTGGGTTTTCAGATTTGTATGGGGAAGAACTATATAGTTCATTAAAAAAACACGGCTATAATCAGACCTCGCAATTTGGTCGCGCGCTGTTCTGTCCTGTCGTGATTTTATTGCTTTTCTCGTTAAGTGACCAAATTTTCCAGGAAACAGATATTAAAATATTATAATATAGCATTCAAATATTTCTCACTAACACGTCCAATCGCTCAATTAGTTTTGATCATCTAATTCATTTCATAGAACGTTTTTTTTTGTTTTTTTACTTTTCTCATCTATCGCACGGTATACAGAAACAAGGTAATGTAAAAGACTGTGCGACGTTACTCGGCGACCTCTTCCCATATAAAATCGAAGTTGTTGTTGTTCTTTCTCCATTAGTGCTGACGTCATTCGGAGACCTTTTTCTACGATAGTCGAAGCTGTCAGTCTTTTTTACTATTGCGGGGCATTCACAGAGGTCGTGGAGAGCAGGCGCAGGGCGCGGAACCCGGTAATCAAGCCAACAAGTCTTCTGACATCATTTCTACTACGCCCCAACAAATCTTTGGCCGTATTAGGAAGACGGCGCAGGAAGGAACCGCTTAGAGTTGACCAGTCCAGGCGTGGACCTCCAGCGTTCAGTATGTTTCATCAAAGTCCGATCGGCTAGGGCCCTTTGCAGCAAGCTGCTAGGTACTCCGATAGCCGGCTCTGGACAGATGAATGCAATGTCGGAGCCCTGTTTAACTAGGGCATCCGCTTTTTCATTTCCTTTGAAGCCCCGATGTCACAGGACCCAAACAAGGGTAACTTGATTGAGAACTCCCAGCTCATCAAGAGCACGTTGGCGGCCCCAAACTCATTTAGACTTGGTCCTACGGCCCTAATTGCCGCTTGGCTATCAGAGAAGATAAAAATCCGTTCTTTTTGGTAGACCCTTCAACAGCCGTGTTTTTTTAATGAACTATATAGGTCTTCGATCCAGTTCATTAACAAACGACAAGGGAAATTTCACTAAGCGCCATCTTCAGTGCTTTAAATATATTAAAATTAATCCGAAGTTGCGTGTCAGTAAACAACTGTTACACGAATTCCCCTCTAGAAAATAATGAATAAGTTTCTAAAAAATATTATTTGTTTCCTCATGCCTTCAAATTTGCTCTCGTCACTTCTATGTTGTTTTTATTTTAAATGACGTTTTTCCGATAGCCGGTAAGTATGCTACATTCCGAAAAGAAAGGGAAATTTTGAAATGTCCCAAGACCTGGATAAAAACCTGGATAAAACCTGGGTTTTCAGATTTGTATGGGGAAGAACTATATAGTTCATTAAAAAAACACGGCTTTAAGTTCTCATGACTGCATGCCAGTGGAAGACAGTTGCAGGTGCCTAAGCTTATCGCTCTGCTGAATCTGGGGCGTTCGCTTCAGCCGCCCACACCTGACTCTATTTTGGAGCCATCCGTGTATCATACTATTTTTTTGTAAAATTGTTTTAAGCCTTATGTAACACCACGGGTTTTTAATAAGTGATTCACTTTTATTCTGGGGTGGGCCAGAAGGATTCTGGGGTGGGCCTGGCCCACCTGGCCCCTCCCCTTGCTACGCCCATGTCTGACCCCTGTATCCAAAAAGGGCCCATTCTCCGGCCTAGCGAGTGTGCATACGTTCTTAACTTTGTATCACACTATGTATATATACGAAATATCAGTTTTAAGAAGATGACGTAGGCCAGGCGGGCCTGGGCTCTTAGTCTAATAGGGATGTACAGTTTATGAACTAAATTTCTTATAAATCCCACGTTGAAACAAGAACAATTATGGTAAAATTAGCTCAAAAAATATATATTTCCCATCATCGTTGGTACGTGCATTTCAATGCAGACATGCTCTTAATACAAAGTGCATTACAGCTCCAAAAGCAAGTCCAAAATCGAATGCGCAAAAAGCTCTGTTGGTGTCGATGTCGCTGGTTATATATTCCTTTGGGGTCTTTCGATAGATGGCAAATTTTATTCGAAATTATTGTTGCTCAATATTTTATGTACTGCCACATATGTCTAATAGCCCGAGCATACAGGCAATATTTTGGGCAACAAAATGTCAGTTTCGCGATTGCTTACATTTGGGCTCTGTCGCCGTCGCCTTCGATGTTGGTTTGTTTTCGGTTTCGCGAAGTGAATTTGTAATTTAATTTGCATTAATACCAGGTGAGTTAATTTATTTTTACTTGGTGGCGTTGTTTGTTCAGTGTAGTTTTTTTTCTTTGAGTTTTGGTAGCTGTCACCTAATTTCTTATATTCTTGATTAATACTAATAGTTTTTTGTTTTTATATACTTCAATTTCTGTTTAATGTATTTATTACACCAATTTTTCAAGCTATTTTAACTTAATTTATTTAATTCAATTAATTGATTTCATTTTATTTGTTAACGTCTTTCTTTATAGCAGCATCTTATTATTAACAAATTATAAACATCTCAAATTCATATTACATTCAAATATTTCCCTTATATCAATTCCTCTTTTATAAATTTCACTTTATTGTAAATCTAAATTTTATTCCTTATATAAAATTGACAACGTTGCAATTTCCCATAATTTGCTTACTTCAATATCAGTTCCTTTGTTTAGTAATGCATTGTTTAACTTAACGTTGTTTTGAATATAATACTTGAATATAATACTAATAACTTAACGTTGTTTTGAATATAATGGATTGTAATAAATTGGAATAAAAAATTCGGTACTTGTAAACCAGTAGTAAATTAGAAGTGTGGGAGCGTGGAGCTCACTATAAATTTGTAAAATAAAATAGTTTCCTTGGTCTAATAGTTTGTAATTAGTAATCTGAAATACTCTATTTTATTGTTTAAATTCATTTTTGTTTTGTTTTTATCTTTTTAGTTCAGCTGCTATGACTGTTACTCCTGTCGAGGACATTTCACTATATGATCACAGGGAGGTATTTTATCACATTTGTCTGATATTTTAGTGACCTGGTTTTTCTTTTTAGGTGTCTTTTGTAGCAGCCGCTACTTTTCATGTATATACGTTTTTCGTGTAGTAAGTTTTATTAAAGTAGTAACTCAGTTTCTGTACTAGTTATTTTTGAATACAGTGTTTTTGAATACGTTATAGTTTGGATTCTCACTAATACTAGGAAATACACTTGTAGAATTTAGATTGTCATATCACACTGTACACAGAAACTAATTTTAAAAAACATAGCCACACAAATATTTTTCAATAAAAATAATTTTGAAATATTGTAAGAGTATTAGTTAGAAGTTCAACAAAATAGGAACTTCTGCTTTTTGAGTTATAACGGTTATATAATTAAAGTGTTATATAATTTTAATATAAAATAATAAAACTTTTCATGTTTAAATAAAATAATGATCTCAAATAAAAAGTTAAAGTTATCTTAAATATCTTAAAAATATATATATTATTGGCAATATTCTTATTGTACACTCCACGCCACTTAATTAGGTTCAAACTAGAATTTGTATGAAATCTCCAAATTACCACGTCTTAAAGCTTGCATTTAGCGGGGAATAAATCCATTTCTTGATATTTAATTGCACCGATGTTTTAATAATGGTCCTATTTTTACTTGAAGGGTAGTTGAGGTGGGACACTTGATTAGGTTCAGCTTAAATTAAATAATATATTTGCATAAATGCAAAATTATTCTTTTTTATTTTTATTTTCAATAATGGGTATGACCTCCGTTTCTGTTAATTAATTTTCTCTGAAGTAGGTTAAGGTAATTTGGGGTTTTCATACAAATACTAGTTGAACCTAATGAAGTTGCGCGGAGTGTATATGGCAATGAAGTGGAGTTAGGCAAGCAGAGGATTTAAATTTGCCAGCCCATTTCATTTTGGTGACCCCAAATTAAGAAGAGCAGATAACCTTTTTCAAAAAAAGAAAAGAAATTTTAAAAAGAAGTCCTGAAGAAAATTTAAAAAATTTGTGAAGAAACAAGAAAATAAAAACGAAGAAAGAAATTTTGAAAAGGAATTTAAAGAAGAAAGAAGAGATTTATTTTTCAATTAAGGGGAAGTTAATTATTCTTTTTAATTAAATATTTTTCGGTTTCTTTAAAATATAAATTGTACAAAATTACATTAAAGAAAACATTACATATTCATAATTTGGTAGTTGTGACAATTCAACTTATTTTTCTTTTCTCATTCAAAGGTGAATATTTTTCCATTTTCAGAAAGTGAAACTAGAGTAAAATTTCGTTAAAATTTATTTAAATTTCACTACTAGTCGATTCTTAGCGCGAACGTCCACGGCTGTCGTTTATAATATCGCGAAGTTTTAAAGTCAAGTCGAAATTTTATTGAACTTCTTTTTACGTGAGTGTTAACAAATTGTGAAGGTGGTGAAAATGAAAGAATGAACGTTAATAGTGAAAGTATCAGTGCATCTGCGGTGAAGCTACCAACTTTCTGGTCCCCGTGCCCAGGAGGCATGGTTTATTTTAACGGAGAGCCAATTTAACTCTAAAGGAATTAGACTGGATGAGACTAAATACGAACATGTCATCCAAGCTCTCCCTCTAGAGATCATAATGAATGTATTGAATTTCATTCAAAACCCACCACAAGAAAACAAATATGAAACTTTGAAAACAACATTAATTCAATGTTTTACAGAATCTGAAGAGAAAAAGTTGGAGCAACTATTATGCAATTCTGAGATGGGAGATAGGAAACCATCGGAATTTTATAGGTCAATGGAGATACTTGCTGGAGCTTCATCAAATTTAGGAAAGGACTTGATTGATTGATTGATGTCTTCTGGCAAACAAAACATCCAAGATCTTCTAATGTTAGCGGATAAAATTTTTGAAGTTTCAAGATTACAATATATTTTATCAATCAATGATTGTGTTTCAAAACCTTTTTTAAACTAGATAGGTCGCAATGTAAATAACATAGATTTTGCTAAAAAGATTGATTATTTAGAAAGTAAAATCAAAAATTTAACTGATTTAATTAAGAAACTTACAATTAATGGAAGTAATGAGTTTCAGGTCAAGGTCTAGAAGTAGAAGCCGTGATTTACATAATTATAATAATAATAGTAAACCATTTTGCTGGTTTCATTTTAAATTCGGCCCAAAAATCTAACAGACTGTTTATTTTTGATAAAGAAAATAAGTTTAAATTTTTAATTGATACTGGAGCTGATTTATCAGTCATACCGAATGCATATTATGGAAAATGTAAGAGAAATCCACAATTAATTCTTTCTGCAGCTAACGGATCGATTATCCATACTTACGGAACAAAACTTCTTAGATTGGACTTTGGATTAAGACGCGATTTAACGTTTCCATTTATTATTGCAAGCGTCGACAAACCTATTATTGGCGCAGACTTTCTT
Source organism: Thereva nobilitata (assembly GCA_963855945.1). NCBI lineage: Eukaryota > Metazoa > Arthropoda > Insecta > Diptera > Therevidae > Thereva > Thereva nobilitata. The sequence goes on along the minus strand of OY979694.1, from coordinate 157,223,471 downwards.
TCAAGATTTAATTTGCTCGTTGATCTTAGAAATAAACTAGTGATAATGGTAATACAGAGATAAGTGTTAATGGAATCATTATTAAAACAAATTCTCCTTCACCCAGGCATTGTTCCTTTGATGGTGAATACAATAAGGTTTTATCCTGATTTCCTTCACTAACTCAGTGTCCACGCTATGATGTACCTGTTCGGCATAATGCAGTGCATACTATCGCCACTAAAGGTCAATTGCCATTTTCAAGACCTAGAAGGCTCGACACGAATAAATTTAAAATCGCCAAATTAGAGTTCGAGCACATGGTGAAATTAGGTTTATGCAGAACATCTTCATCATCAGTCTCATCAGCACTACTCATGGTTCCAAAAAAGGACTCCACAGACTGGCGACCATGCGGAGATTATCGGAGACTAAACTCATTAACAATTCCAGATAAATACCCAATTCCTCACATTCAAAATTTCACGTTGAATTTGAATGGTTGTACCATATTTTCGAAGATTGATTTAGTGAGAGCTTATCATCACATAGCTATGGCAGAAGAGGAAATCTTTAAGACAGCGATAACTACACCTTTCGGTTTATTCGAATTTACTCGAATGCCCTTTGGACTTAGAAATGCTGCACAAACATTCCAACGGTTTATGGATAGAGCTTTAATGACTTTGGATTTTGTTTTTGTTTACATTGACGATATTTTGGTTGCAAGCAAAAATGACGAGGAACACAAGGAACATTTAGAGCAAGTTTTCGCACGTTTAGAAGAATACGGAATAAACATTAATCCAGGGAAATGTCTTTTTGGTGTAAATGCTATTGAATTTTTAAGTCACAAAATTACGAAGGACGGGATTCTTCCATCTGAAAACAAAATTAAATTCATTCAAAATTTTCCTTCACCAACTTCGATTTAAAAGGTACAACAATTCACTGGAATGGTAAATTATTTTCATAGATTCATTCCACGACTAGCAGAATTATTGAGCCCCATTCATATGCCTTTAGTTAGGGAGCTTAAGAAACCTAAAAATTTAAAAAAAAATTGACTGGACTGAAGAATGCGAAGTCGCGTTCATCAAGGTGAAAAAGGCATTTGTTTCGGCAACTTTATTAGTGCATCCAGCTGAAAATCCTAGTTTGAAGTTGACTGTTGATGCATCAAACGTGGCGATTGGAACAATGTTAGAACAACTTAACAACGACGAAAATGAACCTTTAGTGATTTACTCCAAGAAGTTAAGTAGTGCAGAAATTAAGTATTCTACATTTGACAGGGAGCTTTTGGCCATGTACTCAAGTATTAAACATTTTAGACATTTTTTGGAAGGTCGTGAATTTACAGTATTCACGGACCACAAACCTTTAAGATTTGCAATTTGGACCAAAGCGGAGAGAAGTCCAAGGCAAGCAAGACAGTTGGATTACGTTACCCAATTCACGTCTGATTTAAGATACATCAAGGGAGAATCTAATGTCGTGGCAGATACTTTATCACGAGTAACTATGGAGAATAACAATTGTATCGCGGTAAGCGAAACCGAAATAGATTTAAGCATTATCGCTGAAGCACAAAAGGACGATACAGAGTTAAATCATTTGGTTGAAAATTCAAACAAGAATTCGAAATTTATTTTAATGGAAACAGATGTACCTTTGTCAGAAAGTAAAATCTGGTTAGAGTGTTCCACTAATAGATATCGTCCGTTCGTACCAAAAATATTACGAAGAAACATGTTTGACAAAATCCATAACTTATCACATCCAGGAATACGAGGTACTAGGAAATTAATTACAGGAAGATATTTTTGGCCGAGGATGAATACTGATATTAATTTATAGGCGAAGTCTTGTATAGCATTTCAGAACGCAAAAATCTACAGGCATACAAAATCTCCGATACAAAAGTTTCAAATACCAGTGGGAAGGTTTGAACACATTCATGTAGACCTGGTAGGTCCGTTACACCCGGCAGAGGGATTCATATATTTGTTAACCGTCGTGGACCGATTCACCAGGTGGCCGCAGGTATACTCGCTAAAGAGTATTACAGCTATTATTGTTGTTAAGACATTATATGAGCAATATTTTCCGAGATTTGGGATTCCATTGACATTTACCACGGACCAAGGAGGTCAGTTTGAAGGAAGACTTAGAGCTAAGATGAGTAATCCAAATTGGTTGTTGTACATTCCAGCTATATTACTTGGTTTAAGAGCAACGGTTAAGGAGGATCTTAATTGTAGTCCGGCTGAATTAGTTTATGGACAAATACTACGTATTCCAGGAGAATTCTTTGTGAGGGACTCACAGCACGTATCAGATCCAACGGACCTAGTGCCGAAATTGCGAGGGCGCATGCGGAATATTGTTCCAACGGATTCTAGGGATCAAAGAAGAAGTTTCTATATTCCAAAAGGATTACAGGATTCCGAATTTGTTTTCTTGAGGACCGACAGAAATAGGGGATCCTTGCAGAATCCATATGAAGGTCCTTTTCAAGTTATGAAGAGAGATAAGAAAGTTTTCACTATTAACGTAAACAGGAGAGTAATGATGGTATCAATTGACAGATTAAAACCCGCTTTTATTGAAAAGAAGGAAGACACTGAAAAACCGGTAACTAGAAGTTCAAAGAAAAAAGTTTCATTTCGATTATAAAATGATACAAAATTTTTTTTCTCTTCTCGGTTGTTGTTTTTTTAATAAATTATGGTAGTACATTCATGGACGCTCGCGCTGAAGGAGGAGTTATGTAGCAGTCGCTACTTATCATGTATATACGTTTTTCGTGTAGTAAGTTTTATTCAAGTAGTAACTTAGTTTCTGTACTAGTTATTTTTGAATACAGTGTTTTTGAATACGTCATAGTTTGGATTCTCACTACTACTAGGAAATACTATATATATTTCCAGTATATTTCCATTTTTAAAAATTTTTTAGCTTTAATTTTAACGTGCCTCTAGATAAAACAATTTTCCCATTTAAATAACATGGGAAAATCTATTACACTAGTTTACAAAATCAAACTTTTTTTTTGTTGCATAAAATATTTTAATGTTTTTTTACTAATTCGAGGTCACTGATTTCGAATCTACACTCAGTTTTATTGTATCAGCTCGAGTTTTATTGGTTTCATTTGGTACAATTTTCACATAAGCTTATGACGAAAAGTACCAAATAAAGCCAACTTTAACATCAAAATTTGCTAATATCTTCAAAAATAAAGGCCGTAACACAAAAATTGTCTGAACATTATTTATAGGAAATTGTCCATGCTTTCCAATTTTGGAAAAAAAAATATTGACTAACTATGTATTTTTGGGGAAAAAGGTAGTTGAAGTTGATATTTTTGTTAAAAAAAGCAAAATTTTAACTTTGATGGCTCATATCTCTGGAAGTTGGTAGGGTGGAACCTTCACTCTCACAGTTTTAGATAGGTGGGAGTATTCTGCGTGCAATGCAGTTTGTAGTTTTTTTAAATAAAATATTTTAGTACGGTGAGAGTATTTTTTCTAAAAAAAACATCCCTCGTTATAATTCATAAACTAAAGCTGATATAAAGAAACTGATAATATATTTGAAATCAGCGTCAAGAATTAGCTTAGAATGATGTAAAATATTCCATGCAACAAAAATGCTGTTAACCAGTGTTATTTGTTTCCAACATTATCCGTATAACTGTGAGTATGGTCAAAAATTTCTGACACTAGTATTTATCGGTTATTTAGCCCTAAGAGAACCTACATACGCAGCGGCAGAAATTTTTTTCAATTCTAACCCCTTTTTTACCCCCTCAACCCTCTAACTCGAAATGGGACCACTTCCCGCAAAAATGTGATATTATAAAAAATGCTGGAAATTACTTGAAAAGCTTATACAGGGTGTCCCGTCCTGGCTTGCCAAGCGGTTAATGTTAAATGGTAGACAAAAAATGATCGACAAAAAAAACATAAAGGGGGGGCTATCTCTGCCCGTTTTCGAGATAGGGCGTTTTGTATTTTGGTTTTTGGGAAAAAAAGTAGTTTAATGAATTAGAAAAAAAAGGTAATGTAACAACGGCCGATTTCCACAAATAGTGCATCTTTGTAATCGTAAGAAATGCGCCTTTCATTTCATTCATAAAAACAATAGGGTACGATGGAAGAAAACAGAAATAATAAATTTTTTCACATATTGCACTGTAACTCAAAAAGAATATCGTTAAGGTCATTTTTTTTAACTTTTTTAACATCTTCAAAGAATTCTTAAGAACTTCGTGGAACACTTCAAGCCTCCAGGTAGCTCGGGTTTTTGGCTATTTACCATTCAAAAATAGCTATCACTCAATGATTCGTTTCTAGTATTTTGAAAGTTTTTTACCTGACAGACCCTCCCACCTCTACCCGTTGCGGAAAATGTCCGGCGCTGTTTATTGAAGGTAAAGAAGGGTTTTTTAAGTTCAAGTGTCACTAGGCAATTTTTTGTTAGGAACCTTAATTATGTATTAATTATGGCACTCAAAAAAAGCAAACGAACAATTACGATTACAAAGATGCCCTATTTGTGGAAATCGGCCAAAATTCAAAACGCCCAATCTCGAAAACGGGCAGAGATAGCCCCCCTTTTTGTGTTTTTTGTCGATCATTTTTTGTCTACTATCTAACATTAACCGCTTGGCAAGCCAGGACTTTTTATAATATCGCATTTTTTATAATATCACATTTTTGCGGGAAGTGGTCCCATTTCGAGTTAGAGGGTTGAGGGGGTAAAAAAGGGGTTAGAATTGAAAAAATTTTCTGCCGCTGCGTATGTAGGTTCTCTTAGGGCTAAATAACCGATAAATACTAGTGTCAGAAATTTTTGACCATACTCACAGTTATCCGGATAATGTTGGAAACAAATAATAGATTTTCCCATGTTATTTAAATGGGAAAATTGTTTTATCTAGAGGCACGTTAAAATTAGAGCTAAAAAAATTTTAAAAATTGAAATATACTTTTTGATATATAAGTAATCGTAATTACTAGTCCTCTCATAAATATATTTAATTTGGGAAATAACGGGCAACCTAATGTATACACTGTAAACAGAAACTAATTTTAAAAAACATAGCCACACAAATATTGTTCAATAAAAATAATTTGGAAATATTGTAAGAGTATTAGTTAGAAGTTCAACAAAACACGAACTTTTGCTTTTTGAGTTGTAACGGTTATATAATTAAAACGTTATAGAATTTTAATATAAAATAATAAAAGTTTTCATGTTTAAATAAAATAATGATCTAAAATAAAAAATTAAAGTTATCTTAAATATCTTAAAAATATATATATTATTGGCAATATGCTTATTGTATATTGCAATGAAATGGAGTTAGGCGAGCAGATGATTTAAATTTGCCAGCCCATTTCATCTTTAAGCCGGTTTGGGCTGTGCCAAACAACTACATTTCTCGATTAGTTGCTCCGCTTTAAAATTAAAAATTTTAGTCAATTGCCCCCAGAAAAAATTCAAATAAACAATAGCTCATGAAATTACTGTTTATTCAACGGATTCAACAAGCCATGAAAGTATCAAAAAATTGTTTCGATATACCATTGCGTTTGTGAGAAACAAGACATTTTTCAGGTGTACCTAACCAGTTGCTCGCCAGATGTAGATGTTGTGAAGGATCCGGATGGCAGAGCATTTATCCGCATTGTCCGATTCTATCACAGTCATTGCAACTCTTGAAAATTAAAGTGGGAGCTTGATAAGTAGTTGTAATAATCTGACATCCTTTCATAACATCACAAGTATTTCTGCTTTTAATGGCTGTATTATCCGCTAATGAGAGTTAATTTATTAAGCAAGCTATTTCTAATTGCTTAAACCTGATTGACTTCAACAAATTCTAAAGCAAGGCTAAACAGTGAGGGTGGTAAATCACCTCCATATCGTAATGCAAATGTTATTTTAAAACCTTGCGATATATTTATCTTTACAGCTTTTGAATTGGTATTTGGATAAACCTTCTTAACTTGCTTGCTCTGGCAAAGCGTTCTAACCCTTGCCAAAAACCCATCTCTATCAGTGGGAACCATACGCTTGTTCTAAATCTGCATGCAATTTATGCACACTTTAATTACATTCCTAGGCCACCATATTTTCCTATGCATGTATCCAGATCTCCTGTCTTAAGCCTGAACCTAATATGACATGCCGTACGTACGAAAACTGGACGAATTTGAGCTTACTTACATCATTTTGAAATATGATTCTAAATGAAAATGTAAAGTGACAAGTGACAAGCATAAAATGGAATCTGTAAATGCAGATTCAAGCGATTTATTTAAGTTGTGGGAGAAATATAAACGGATTAGAAGTGCTCAGCAAAATAAAACGAAAGCATGCGAGAATTTAAAGAACATTCGTCAAGTTTATTAAGTCAATTAAGGGCCGTGCCATATGAACACGCATGTTCGTACTTTAGGTTACATACAGTCATGTTACGGTAAGTCATATTAGGTTCAGGATTTAGACATTGAAGCCTTAAGGTAGATTCACATATTACCGGGACGAGTCAGGGCGGTGTTAATGCCGGGATTCAGTGTCCGGGCAGGGACGAGACTGTGTTTTTGAAAATCGTTGTCGACGATATTTTTCAGAAAAACACGGACACCGGGCGATGGCACGTTTGTTAAACGACGAAATTCTAATCGAATTAGTACGGGGAAATAAAATTTTGTATGATTTGTCGCATCCAAAATATGTGGATGCTCAAATCAAGGAGGGCATTTGGAGGGAAATCGGAGAAAAATTAAATAGTAATACATAGTAAGTTCTTAATTTATTTTATTAATTTCAGTTGCGATTTTTGTATTTATATGGAATTATAATTTAAATTTTAGATTATAAAGAGTATATTTTTTTTCAATTATTGCCATGGAACGGAGCCAAGTTCAGAACAAAAATATGTTTTGAATAATTCGCTAATACGGAAAGCTTCGCTTGTGGCATTTCCACCCTGAGCACGTAGATCGTTAAGGGTTTGGCTTATATCTTCGTTTGTTTCCATTCTTTCATTTGTGCAATAATTACCAGTTCTTCGGTATTAAATGATGCTATCGAACTTGCTAAAAACTTTAAATGTTGTTAACGTATCGTTTGGAATGAAACTATACACTGAAAGCACGGATTTGAGTTCGCTGAGATGTGTGAATGCTTTCTTTCGACGGGCCCCGGATGTCACTATCCCGGCCCTGACACGTCCCTGACTCGTCCCGGTAATGTGTGAATCTACCTTAAGGGGTAACACCACTGTAGGATTTTGAAAAAATGGAATTTTTGTTTTTGGCTTGAAATATACTTCAGGATAATAAAAACAATGTGCAGTTGGTCCTATAACAGAAAAATAATTTTGAAGGATTTAATTTTCGATTTTCCCCGGCGCCTCGGAGCGCGCGTTGGTCCGACTTATTGCTTGTATATTTCGTTTACCAGTCGAAATAATAAGTGCTGCTATAGCCAAAAGGTTATTTGGGTTCCCCAGGTATCCACCAGGGTGCGCTACAAAATAATAAACGTGTTTTACAGTACATCGCACAGTGAAGGTAAAATACAATTTTCAAAGATTAGAGTACTTTCAAAACTTTAAGCGCGATTATCTGGAAACCATGTTTTTCGAACTGGGTGGACGGATTACTCGGAGACTATTGCATGGATCGGTTTGAAATTTTGACATTAGCTTCACAATTGCATTCTTTACAAAAGTACGTAGCCGTTTTTTGATTCGTTGTAAAAAAAATTTTTATAAACAATTTACTGCTAATTTTTTTGCCGAAAACCAATTTTTTTTTCATAAGTGCGCCATTTTTACAAAAATCAGTTTAAAAAAAATCCTACGTACTTTTATGGGCAAGGTCAAATAGATAAGGAAACTATTTGGATTTTGTTCCAGGTCTTCAGCTTTCGGAGAAATCCGTCCACCCGTGGAGGCTCTTAACAAAAAGGCGTTTTCGAAAAACGACTGTGGCGCCACCATTTTGTAACAAAAAGTCAATAAAAAAAATTTTTTTTTACACTTTAATACATGTTTGATCAATCGCCTGAAAAGAATTTCGATCCCTTTTTCCATACTTTTTAAATTAATTCCCAAAATTTGGCCTTTTTTTCGCACCTCTACAGTGGTGTTACCCCTTAAGGCGGCTCCAAACTCAAGCTGTGAACACCATCGAACAAGCGTGAACGCGAGGATGGATGATTTGAGCTCACAGCTGTCTTCTCTGGGCAGGTCCTACATGATCGCTTTTTAGTGGCTAGCCGGGTCATGGTAATATTGAGGCTAGCGAAAAAGTAAATGAATTAAACAGATTAGGAGCCAATTTTGTCAAAACATCGGTGGACAATGTGCAAATGCTTCTGTGTGTGATGAAGAAGGATATCGCCATGAATTCTCTTTCTGAATAGTAGGAATTGAACGTCATGCGCCAAGACCAAAAACACTTGGCTACTCGAAGCACAAATTACCCAACTTATTAATGATGTAAATCAAAGACATGGCCCAGAATTATCACAGGACACTGGTCAATTGAACACATAATTCCGCACAATCCCTATTACAGATGTGTCAAAGATATTGATAGGATCAGATATTGTACTATTGGAAACTTTTCTTGCAGGAGGTGTTATCTGTTGTGTGAAAGGGATTTGTTTTGTAATCTAAAGTCATTCCTAGAACATTGCCCTGTTATTACGTTATCGTTTTTTCATTAGTGTTCTTAGGCGACAGAACTTACCAGGTTCTATTCCGCGGAGTCAAATCTAAAAACATCGAAGGGTTCTCTGGTGTCCCGCAAGGAAGTCATCTTGGTCCTCTTCTTGATATTTTATCAATTGATGACATTGTTACCCTGCTAAGGCACTGTAAAATCCTTATTTATGCCGATGACATCAAACTGTACCGCCACATAAGGAGTATCGAGGATTGCAAACTTCTGCAAGCAGACCTAAACACCTTCTATTCTTAGTGTTCCAACAACAACCCGGTTCTTAATATTAGTAAATGTGAGGCCATGACTTTTTGTAGGAAACGTGGCGTTATAACTTATCACTATACTTTTCTCGATAACAAGATCTCCCGCACTAACTCTGTAATCGATCTAGGGGTTAGGTTAGAAAGTAAGTTGGATTTCTCCACCCATATCAATTATATCTCTTCCAAGGCCAATTCAGTCCTGGGATTTATAAAAAGATGGTCCAAGGAATTCAATTCTCTGTTTGATGTCTTGTGCTCCTAAATGTTGCATTTTTTTTTGTTTGCATGTCTTAGCTGAGCCACTGAGCAGTGGTAAATGTTTCTCAGCCCAGCTGAGAAGTGCACCTTCTGCGCTAGAAGGGTAACTCTATTATTATTATCATACGACACCCTTCAGCATCTATTGTCTTATTGTCCTCGGTTCCTGTACGGGGCTACCGCCTTTACTTACCTACCTATATGTATATATTCCCAACACCGTGGTGAATTGTAAGTAAGAAAAACCTTTTATCTATTTTGTGGGACATATGGGGTATAGGGTTTCGCAGTTCGCCTTCAAAGACCTGGTAGCTTGTCATAGACTAGGCCTACCTTCCTGGAGAAGAGCCGCTCCCACCGCAATTAGCTGTCAGGAGATTTGTGCAGAACTGCGCTAAGAGGAATATTCAGCTGGTGATTGGCTACCGAAGCCAACGCGCATCACCTCGTATGCGGAAGCGCCAATACTAATTCTAGGGGCGAATACCTTTTTGACTTCATAATTATTTACAATGAACGGGCGGCACGAACCCACTTTTTTCAATGTCATTAGGCATTGTTGTCTTATATCCGCAACACCAGATTAGCCCACTCGTCTCACTCCCACCACCTGCAGCCCGTCTTTTCGCGCACTCAACAAGATAGAAATTCGTTTCTAAATAGAACAACTCGACTGTGGAATAATCTCTCACAGTCAGTATTTCCGAGCTCCTACAGCATCCAAGAGTTCAAACGCAGGGTTCATCGCCACCTTCTTCAACACCCCCCATAACCCTTAACCTATTCCCATCGGTACTAAGCTTACTGCTGAACATTGCACCATGACGTGACAAACGACATGACGGACTGGTAGTAAAAAGGGTGTTTCCTAGGCTTAGCACTGCCACATAAAAAAAAAACAAAAGGGGCGATTGATTTGCCTCTTGGCAGCACATTCGTCAGTTCCATAATACTGAACTCGCAAGTGTCTCAAGTGAGGCTTCAATGTCTGACCGCAGCCATTTAAGGTTTAACTTGAGCGGCTCTGCAATATCCTCGGAAGCATTTAATGTTCCTCGGCAGACTACGTGGGAGGCTTATCGCACAGCCCTCAGGTTAGGGGTCAGCCACATAGACCTTGTCTCTGCCAATCCGCGAGAAATGGTTCTGACAGCCTTTGAAAGCAGCTGTCACGTGCAAACACCAAGTAGCAACAGAAGGGTGGCGTTGTGGAAAAGGAGAGAAGTTAGGAAACTATTCAATAAAGTTAAAGTCACGGGTTACTGGGACCTCTACAAGAAAGCCCGTACGGATATCAAAAAAGAGTTAAGTAGGTCCACACGAAGATGATGGAAAGCTGTCTACAAAGAGATAGATAAGCTTCCAGCTTCCATGAGGTTACACAAAGTCTTGCCTAAGGATCACTCAAATGGCACTGTCTCTCTCATGATTGCTGAAGGATCCTTCTCGGAGAACACCAGGGATCCCATGGAGCTATTAATAACTGACCCTGGATTTGCCTTAGAAACTAACACTAGATCGGAGGTAGCTCTTGCCCACCGTTCCTACAATAGGAACAAAGGCCTGGCAAACAGGACGTTTACCGCTGAGAATGTTTTAGTCAGGCATATTAAAGCGGGCTTTACTCCATTGCTTGCAATTTGCCTAAGGGCCAGGTAGATCTACAGAGACTGCCATTCATGTGCTAGTGAGAGATATCGAGAGTTCTCTCCGGGCCAATGAAATCGCTCTCTGCGTTTTTGCAGATATCGAGGACGCGCTTGACAATGATACCTTTGACGCGATCAATGAAGCCACAGCAAAAAGACATTGAACTGAGATGGACCATGTCACTTCTTAGCAGCAGATTCATAACTACTGAGATGCATGGAGAATCAGTTGCGATAATGCCTTCTAAAAGCTGACCTCAAAGAGGCGTCCTATCATCACCTCTCCTATGGTCAATCGCAATTGACGAACTTCTTGCCGTCCCGAATAACTGGCACTTCAAAGCACAGTCAGATGATATCGTCATAACGATCAGTGGTGGTTATGATGGCATCATTGTACCGACACAATGGTGCAACTTTGCGTTAACCGCCAGGAGTTGCCCCATTATGCTTGTTCATGCTCCAGCAGCAATAACTGAATATGGAAGCAATCCCAGACATAAAAAAATTCCGAAACTCACCTTCCCTAATCCGCCGAAATCAACGTTAGGGGGGAGTTGTGCTGACCATACGGTAAACGCTAGCTCGCCGGTGGGGCGTGGGGTTGTGTGATCAGTCAGTACATATGTTGTTCACCACTTACCTATTTGTCAATGCGAGCTTTCCTCCTGTCATTCTTTTATTAGATTAGTCCATGGTATTCATCGCAGGGAAGTTCCCAACGACCTCGTGGACCTGAAAATGTTCAAAGCGACCTCGAGAGAACCTTAGAGAGAAAAAAACCACCCAACCATCCTGGATAAATTACCCACTTAGGCTATCATGCCTAGTAATACTCTTGGAGTTAAAGAATTGATAACAAATATATGATATATTAATTACAGCACAAGACAATAGAATTAATTAACAACAAAATAAAGGTTTGAATTAACTACATATTAGAAGTGTAATTCAAAAAAGTAAACTTACAATATAGGTAATGTGGATGCAACTAACTATTACCACCAAACAACAAATTCCATCCAATAACGGAAAGGAAAAAAACAAATCGTCGCTCTGGTACCAGTCGAGGATTCCTGTTTCTCTTACAACCCACACATTCAAAAAAAAAGTAAAACGTAAGTGGAATTAAAGTAAGTAATTCAATATTATTATTAATCACGGTGTGTAATATACGTAAACAAAGTAAAAGGAGTATAATTTTAAAGGAGTAATATAAGTTTTTTTGGTTTGATAAATAATTAGTGTATATGGTGTAAATGTATATATATAGGTTTATCAATATAATTAAAATTGGTATATAATCGTACTATAATTAAAGGTTAACTATGTTAAATATCTATAATTGTTATCTATTTACTAGACTAATAAAATGAAAAAAACCAAAAACCGAGCTTACTGCGTTAAAAGATTGTCTTTAGCAACCTGAACCATTAACCCAAAAATAAGTTCAATTGAAGCACTGTTTCAATCCCTCGTAGCTGTTTTGTTAAGAAGTAATCCTCCGTCCGCTTTTTCGTTGATATCGCCTGGGATAACCAACGGTTCACGGCCCAAACTGGATTCACTTTGCTCCACTTCCTCTGACAGATCGAATACCTGCCCAGTGTTGTAGTCAATGTTGCTTAAAAGTCCTGATTGCTTAACTGTCTGAAATACAGCCGACCGACAGGCACTGTTGCACCGAATGAATACTACTGCTGGTGCTGATTAATGTGGGGTCGTCACACCTTGAAGGCATTAGCCATGCATGGATTGTAGCTCAATTTTACTGTAGCATTGACCAATTTGTTCACTACAACCTAAATTAAGAATTAACATTCACACACTTCGTGGGCAAATAGCTGAATCTAAAAAAACATTAGCATCTCAGCCAAGAATTGGCATTTTCTGCTCTCCTCGGTCCAAGCCCTTGATGGTGTCTGATAAATAGTTTGAATCCTTTGGAGGTCCTCCTATTTCGCTTTTTTTTCTCAGTCCACTGATCCGACTAAATACGACAAAATATTTTCCAAAAAAGACACGCACGACAAGAAAAGGCTGGCTCTCACAATGGTTTAGTATTATTATTTTTTTGTATTTTCTCGCTAGGGAATTCCTTCAAGGTTTTGGTTTATCGTTGCAGTCTACAAGATACGGGTCTAGCTCCAACTGTCATAATCTTTATTTTTTTCCATCCAGAACAAAAATTAGTCTTTTTCTCGCTTGAACTTTTAAATTTTGTACTAATTTTTTTGTGAGCAGTAAATTTTGTTATTGAATCTTGAAATTCCCGATAGATGGGGACCCATCAAAACGGAGAAATTTTCGGTAAATAACCGACCGTTACATCATTTCAGATGTCATGCAAGTAGTGGCGTAGCTATCGGAGGGCTAGGCCATGCCGTGCACCGGGGCCCCAAGCTCAAAGGGCCCCTCGGCCCCTGGCCAGCACACCTACAACTGACCTAGCAAAAAATTTCGTTCACCTTCAGAAATTAAATATAATAAATTATTTCTGTTGTATTGTGTAGGTTCTTGTGTTTAGCCACTTCAACCAATCAGCTGTTAAGCGACCGATTTATGAATAGGTAGGTACTTACTCTACCGAAATATTGGGCCAGTCAAATTAGACTATTTCGTGCCAACCAAGCCATCCGAAAAGTAAAATATTGGTAAAATAGGAAAAATTCCGTAGAATTTGATGAACTACTTTTAGCACTCGTAGGACTTTGGGAAAGTTTCCAAAATGGCGTCAAAAGAGGGCCAAAAACAGATTTTCGCGTTTTAAAAAAAATACACATTGTACTAAAAAAGGTTTATATAAAGTTTGTAGCGCTTTTTCGTACTAATAAAATGACACCATTTTGATGTCAATACATAAACAAATAAAGGAGTAATTGCAAAAAAACCGCTAAAAATTACGTTTTTTTAAATGCCCATATCTTTTACCAAAAACACGATTGTGTAATGAAACTCGTGGAAAGTGTGGTCCTTGGGGAGTGCAATAAAAACGTTTTTGAAAATTGTGCAAAATAATAAATAGTTTTTTGCAAAATACGGTTTTTTCGAAAGAAAGACCTTTGTTGTCGAATTCGATTAGCTCATAGCCATCAACACCAAAATGGGCTCAAAATGTTCTGGAACAGTTGTGCTAATAGTTGTGTTTTGTGCGAACATTATTACTTCATTGGAAACATGCGAAAAGATGGCCGGAAAAACGAACAAAACAATCTTGCCACAAAATTCGATTATTTGCTCACAAAATGCGATTAATTGCCTATTGCCACGCTCTTCAACTGTATTTCCGTATTTTTATATTCATTGATTGCGTCTTGAAGAAGTATATAATTCTCCATTCTGAGTTTTTTCCGATTAGTTCTTATAATCAGTCCCTCTGCTTCAATCTATGCGTTGACATCTATCAAGTACTGATTAAATAATTGTTTATAAGAATGCAAATGATTGTGTTCATTTTCTCGAACCATAATTCCATAGCCATAGAATTACAATGTGCATACTTTGTTATTAAAATTATGCTGCCGTGTACTGGAATTTACATGATAAACTGTAAAATTATACCCGTCTTGACCATAAACAACTTTTAAGAGTGGGTGCCAAGTTACAACGGCGAATTTGCCACTTTCACCACGGACACTTCGAAATTGAAGTGTGCCAAAACACAATTCACGCATTTCATTTGACAATGGATGACAACTAGTTGGGATGTGGCTTTTGACCCTTTCGGTCCACAAGATTAACTTCCCAGTATTCGTTCAAACAAAAAAACGACTCGAACGATTTTTATGAAAATCTTTTCAGATCATACTTCCTTTAACACGCTTTGAACGGCATCTTAACGAAGTCGGTATCTTTTTTGGTTCGCGCGAAATCGTGCTGGTACAAAAATCACTTAAGTCGTTCAAACAAAAAAACGGTTCGACCGATTTTTATGAAAATCTTTTCAGATCATATGTCCTTTAACATGCTTCGAACGGCACCTTAACGAAGTCGAAATCTTTTTTGGTTCTCGCGAAATCGTGCCGGTACAAAAATCACTTAAGTCGTTCAAACAAAAAAACGGCTCGACCGATTTGTATGAAAATATTTTCAATTCATATGTCCTTTAATACGCTTCGAACGGCACCTTAACGAAGTCGATATCTTTTTTGGTTCGCGCGAAATCGTGCTGGTACAAAAATCACTTAAGTCGTTCAAACAAAAAAACGGCTCGACCAATTTTTATGAAAATCTTTTCAGATCATATTTCCTTGAACACGCTTCGAACGGCACCTGAACGAAGTCGATATCTTTTTCGGTTCGCGCGAAATCGTTCAGGAAAAAATGACCACATACGTACGCACACACACACACACACACACACATATTTCTTCTCAAATTTTTGCTTAAAATGCTATTGGGACCTTGAAACGTGTAAATACATTGAAAATTTCGAATCCGATTTTCGGACCGATTACAATAACTTCCTACTGGGAAGTTAAAAAATTATGTAATTTATAAAATTTTTAATAATTTTTTTAAAGAAGCCCAGGACTATGTTTATGTCTTTAAAATAATGGAAATGGTATTGCTTCATGAAGATCATCCAGTGGGGGTGGAATGCAAGAAGCATATTACATATTTGAAAGAGTTTTAAAAAATGATCCAAATTTTGTTAGGAATTTATGCTGTTCATATTTTGGTTTACGTCTGCAACGTGTAGCATGATCAGCCTTTAATTATACGGTGATGACAATCATTCACTTAAAATTGAAAGAACTCGCGAAACTGTTCTCCAATAATTGAAAATATGTAGATTCAACCACAAGCATAAGGCTGCCAACTTTCCTAAATCGAAATGGGGGACGGAACGAGCCTTTTCTATGCGATCATGAAAAATATAATAACCCTAGTCCGGGGAAATTAGTAAAAAAAAGCACGAAAGGAGACAAAATTACATAATGGCTGAAAATTGGTCCACAGCTTCCTTGAGACTTTTTAAGAAAACAATTTCGGAATCACAAAAAAACGTGGGCGCCGGAGATATCACTTTTTGGCCAAAAAACTCAAAAATTGGTAATTTCTTGTAATTTTTTCGAAAACCTTGGTCTTTCCGAATTTCCGACCTTGAATAACTTCGAAACGGTTAGGTTTTCGAAAAAATTGTAAAAAATTGCTTTTTTGTAGGCAATAACTTTTCGTATTGACTGATCAAAAAAAAATTTCGAAAAAACCAGTTTTTGAGTGATTTTTTGGACAAAAAGTGGCGGTCATGCTTTTTTTGTAATTCCGAAATTGTTGTCTTAAAATGTCCCAAGGAAGCTGTGGACCAATTTTCAACCAGTTTGAAATTTTGTCTCCTTAAAATGCTAATTTCCCCGGACTAATAGTCCAGTCAAATTAGGGTTTCACCTCGGAATGAGGGGTAATAAGCTGAATATTTGTATGAACTTTTGTTTTGGCATTCTAAATGATGTGTCAAAAGTCTTATATAATCTCGTGTCCGCGTCTTGAGATATTAAAGGTAAAAGGTCACAAGTATCAGTTTTTCGCAAATATCTCTTAAATTATCGGCTTTACGTAAATTTTGGTTACGCAAAGTTTGTTCATTAGATAAATCTGCATAAAAATGTCCTATGCAGAATTTAGGTGGAACCAAAAGTTTTCGAGATATAGGGCTGAAAATTCTTGGCATTGTGCTACTTTCGTTTCCGCACCACCTCTGAAGGAGAATGGAAAGGGCGCTTTTTACATGGTGTCCCCCGTAGGCCTAATCGTTGGGTTACAAGTTATAATAAAATTCTGTTGATTTTCTCTCTATCTCTTCTATTTCCGCTTCTTCCATATTGTCATCTTCATCTACAATCATCTCAGAAGAAAATAATGAAATGTGGTCGGCGTCATTATCGTTGAACTCATATTCAACGGTTGTATCCTCGAACATACTATTGAAACACGACTGGCTCTCTGATACGCTACGGAACATGGCAATCTTACTATTCTACATTCACTCATGGACCCCTGAATTACAGTATAATTTCTCTCTTTAAGGGCCTTTAGTCTTAATACGCAAAGTGAATACGAAGAGAACGTACTACACAACGTTTGTTCATATGTATTAATATTTTTCCGTCTCCTTAGTCATTTCCACCTGATGCACAATATACTATTTGCACAAAAACAAAATGCGGGACTTGTGGAACGAATTTGACGATTGGGTGACAATGTGGGACGCTTTTAATAACGGGGAACAATACAAGCAAATGCGGGACTGTCCCCCCTAATGCGGGACGGTTGGCAGCCTTACACAAGCAAATCCAACAAACTGTCAAATGAATGTTTGGCTAATATTTCCCTACAATTCAAAAATTTCCTCACAATTCCAAAGACACAAATTTCCGAAAATTGAATTGTAAAATCGAAATGCGTTTTTCATACAAATTGACATTTGAATTGTAACTTGGCACATGCCCTAAGGGATGTTGCAGTGCACTATATTATATGTGAGTCTCTGTGATTCGTTGTAATTTGTTATTCTTTCTTATGAACAATTATGTCCGGTGATCACATTTTTGATGTACCAATAGCACAGAGACTTCATTTGTAGTCGGTTAATTATGGCCATCTCTGTGTTCTGTGGTAGGCCTTCGGTCTGCATCTTATAATTTGATTCCAATTGTAGACCTCAAAGAGCTATATTTAAATATCCATTGTTGCCTAAGTAATGATAGTCAGATCCGAGTAAAAAAATAGCCTAAGACCTTCCCAAGAAAATACTGAAACTTCCAGTGAATTTTCCATAGCAATCGGATTAGCCGTTTCCGAGATTAGCGCGGTCAAACAGACAGACATACAGGCAAACGAAATTTTTAAAAATACTTGATTTTATTTTAATATCATGTAAATAACCATTTGAACTTAGAAAATAACAATTATTTTGAAATCACAGACAGACACTCTAATTATATTTATATAGAAGATTATTAAAATTACAGTTACAGATTATTCTATGTTCTTACTTTGCTTTGCTATGACCTGCAGTGGGCGATAAAGAGCTGATGATGAATTAGCTTTGCACCTTTAGTATATGTGTATTATGTATTTATGTTTTTTACTTGATAAAATAAAACCTAACCAGTTTAAAAATTGCCCCAACTTTTTTTTGCACCGGGGTCCCTGGTCACCTAGCTACGCCACTGCATGCAAGTCACTCTATGATGCAAGTTACACTATCCATCACTTCGTTAATTACCCCCATACACAAACCGATTTTTTAGGCAAGGGGTCGCAGCGAAGTATGCAAATTACACGCATGGCATATACTTCCCTGCGACCCCTTGCCTAAAAAATCGGTTTGTGTATGGGGGTAATAAACGAAATGATGGATAGTGTGGCTTGCATCTATCATACATATGTGCTGTGCATAGTTTGTGTCGGAACAAGAACTTGGGTATTAATCCACAAAAAACTGCCATCAATGTCATCAAACTCATCATTTGCTTGGCCAGCTGCCACGTAAAATCGGCTATCGGGTTTTTTGTCGATCTATTCAATTCAACAATGCGGGAAAACTTTTAAATTTCAGGAGGTGGGAGCTAAATATAATAGCAAAAGCTCCTGACGGGCCATTGTTCGCTCAATTACGATCTAAACAGAATAGGTTTGGTAGTTGATTGTAGCAGTTGGTAGCTCCCGAAAGCATTTGCTGTGCGGCTAGGGATGTTACGAATGTAACGTAATGCAAATGTTCGGAATGCGAATGTTTAGGAATAGCATTAAAAAAAATTTAATTAAATTAAGGCCTCATTTTTTATTTCTTACAATAGGATATGAAAAAATATTAGAACAATAGACCAGTATTGTATACAGTAATGGTATTCTTTCTTCTCGTATTGAATAGTCAAAGTTCAAAAGAGGAATATTATATTTCCATGAGGCGATTTCTAAAGGCCCCTATTCATATACAGGCCGCCGACAGGGCATGACCTTAAGGTTTCTCGGCTTGAGGCCAAGTATAACCACACACTCACTCACCCACACCATCAACTGGATGAGGCCTGCCCCAGTAGGAAATTATCAAATCAATGAGATTTTCATTGATTATATAAATAGATGAAAATGATGAAAAAGTAAGCAATGAAAAAGTAATCTAGCTGGTAATGTATAAAGTAAGCGATTGAGATTTTTCTACATTGCATCATGTTTTTTAGCGGAAAACTTGAGAATGTGGGGTATATGTGCTCTAATTTTCATTTTAGCAGTGAAGTGGTAAACAGGTGACGTTAATTATTTCATAAGCTTTAGTAAATATAGTAAATATAACCATTTTCAACTGCATATAACAAGTAAATCTAATATTACTTATTGCGCCGTCTTCCTAATAACCTCAATAACTACCAATAGTTGATGAACTCATTGATTACATTGTAAGCGAAGGTAGTCTTTATCGCTACTGCCCTATGACAACTAAGCAGAAAAGTAGATAATGTATGATGTAATGTAGAAAGTAGTTATGATAACCAATAGTAGTGATTACATCTTCAATGTTGTAATCACTGGTGGTTCTGCTGGGGCAGTCCAAGAAAACTGACGAAAATCTTTATCTGTGAGGGTGTTTATCGCCAGTCCGTGCCTGAAAATCTGAACTTCTATTCATTCAGTCTGAAATTTTCGTTGAGGCCATGAACATTTTTCCACTTGAATGAACAGCCCGCTACACTAAACTGTCGTCTTCGCCTGGGTGTATGTAGGGAATCATGTCGACACCTGCAGTTAACGGCCTATCAGACGTATGCCCCAAGTCCTCATCCCTCAGTCAGACTAAGTAACTTATGGCCTTCATCGGGCGGTACCTGCTGACCTGGCCTAAAAGGCTACGGCCTGCACTAAACAATTGCTGAACGTTGGCCGATAGAGCGTACCGATATTTGCGAGCCAGATATGTCAATTTATCATATTTTAATTTTATTTTCCACGAGACATGACACAACCTACACACATTCGCATTGTTTGATGCATGTTTAAAATGATGCGAATCATTCGCATAATAGGCTAGTGCCGATCGTTTTTTGGAAAATAAAATTAATAGCAGGGAGGGACCAGCAATGAAATGTCGTTAAGGTTATAACTAAAAGAAAAAAAAATTTTCAAACTCGAAAAAAAAGGGAAATCGTAAAATGGGGATGCTGCTTAGGGGTTAAAAACGATTTTTGGGGATTTTCGGTGAAACATGACCTCTTTGTATTTAACACCGTCACATGAAACTTTTGTATTTAACATCGTCACGTCATTAAAATTTAATCTCTCATTAACAGAAAAAATTAAAATCTTTGCAAAAATTGAAAAAATCTAGAAATATGTACGTGATTCGAAAAATCAGGTGTTCGGTTTTTCTTAATTTTATGCGGTTTACTGAAAATAAAGTATCAAAATGTATAGACCATTTGAAACTAGACATTTCAATGGTTAAATGAGCACTTATTGAATATCAAAATTCGAAAAAAACATAAAGTTGTCCATGCAAGATAAGGGTATTTTTTTCGAAAAATTTTAATTTCTGGGAAAATATCCGTTTTCCAAACAAAAAAAATCATGCTTATTTAACGCAACTCAAGGTATACTCTTAAAAATTTTCATGTAAATTGAATTATTTTTACGGGAACAAAAATTAAAAACTGAAAAATCGATTTTCCGCCATTTTCTTGGAAAATTTGAGGTTAGGTCAAAATATGTTAAATACAAAAGTTTTAGATCTTTTTATTATCTACAACTTTTGTATTAAACATTTTCCACTAGGAGGTCATGTTTCACCGCAAATCGCAAAAAATCGTTTTTAACCCCTAAATAGCATCTCCATTTTACCATCTCCCTTTTTTTCGAGTTTAAATTTTTTTTTTCTTTTAGTTATAACCTTAACGACATTTCATTGCTGGTCCCTCCCTGCTATTAATTTATTTTTTTTCCTCATTTAAATCCGCTTTGGCACTAGCCTATAAGGGAATGCGAATGCGAACATTCGTAAGGTTATAGCGAGGAAGAAATTAAGTCTCCTCCATCGCTTCCCTGCTCCCAGGGAGATTTGGGATATGAATCCCAAATCAATTTTAGGGCTGGAAGTTTTTAACGGAGGAGTAACCACAATAGACCAATAGTCCAATCAATCTACAATAGCTCCTTGTAATTTTAGCGTTAATTGCCAACATGAAACAAAAAATATGGTTATACATACATATATAAAAAAAATTCTAAAAAAGATAGGGTTTTTTTAAATTTAGATTAACGAACCTAACCTAAAAAATTGGGGAAAGTCGAAAAAACTTTCCGGAATTTTTAAGGTTAGGATCGCCATTCTAAATTAAAAAAAAACCAATCTTTTTTAGATTTTTTTCCCTATATAACCATATTTTTTGTTTCCTGTTGGCAATTATTAGATGGATTTGTGTAGATTGATTGGACTACAAATGGTATGGAATAGCTTAAACTGGGATGTTTTGCCATGTCCGCTATTCCAGCAGCCAAATGCAGCGCCTCGTGAGTATCATTTATTCCGTGGTCAACAACCAATTTTAAATAGAAAAAAATTTGCGGGTGTACTTTAGTGTTTAGAACAAATTAGTATTTCCTTTGAATCAAAAATACTTGCAAATTACAAAATAGATTCTTATAAGTTGCAGCTAAAAGAAATACATATATGCCAGTGTCAAGTGTTTAAATTAATATATGCAATTAAGGTGTTTATTCTGACGTAGTTTAAGCTTACAATATCGCATAAAATTGGTCGATTAACACACTGCTTTAAGGCGGCAATTTCAGCCTTAAAGTTATATTTATATGAAGCTATTCTACGTTAAATCAGGACCAAGGTGATAGGTATTTACGTCGGCTGTAATGTTTTGATAACGTTGCTAACATTATATTCAAAGGAAACTGAAGTAAATCCTAATCTAGAGGTAAATTAAAACAATCTAATCTTTAAGAGATACATTAAAAGCCAGCCATAAAAAATACAAAGAATTTTTGTGACAGTTTTAAACAATTTTCAAGCTGCTATCAATCCCCTAAAGCATTTGCCTTCAGAATGGGTTTCAGCAATTGTCGTTAAATTGTCGCAGTTTTAATTACTTAATTCAAAAAATTTTGCTACGAGAAATCCGGGAATACTATTTCCTTAGAAATGACATCCCAAATGCAATCAACTGTGGTCATAATCTCAAGATGATGCCAGACAAGATGCCCGCCAGAACTTCTATATAATAGCATTCAAAAGCAAAGGCCACACGGGTTACAGATGCGGAAACTTGTGGCGGATGTGAGCTCAGTTTCCGACATGCTATCAACGATTCAGCCAGGGATGGCAAAACTGCCATTGGCCGTCATGCACTGATACCAGGGCTTTTAATTAAATTTTATGACGAAAAGTTTCTAAGCAAAACGCCATAATTGACAATTTCTTGATGATACTGTCCTGGATGTTTTTGGGTATTCTTTCTTCGTTTTTTATGTTGTTACTTGCGTTACTATTTAAAGCCATCACGAAACTTGATCCCTTCCAGTGCTGTACCAGTTACATCGAGCTACTTCTGCACGAGGAAATATAAAACAATTACAGAAGAAACTGCTTTGGTAGAAGACAAGTGATCATTGGTCGGTTATTGCTGTTGTTAAGTTTTCCTATTTTCCGCCCTGCTCCATAATTGATTTTGATGTTCTTTTTAAGTTTTCACTTCAACATATCATATCGACCACAATATCACCAGGATGGGGTTTCTGCCCTCGTTATAGCATATGTGAAGTACGTATAATCGTTGTCACAAATCCTATTATGAAAGTCTCTTTCGTTGTTGCAAAAATTTAACGTAAAAAATTGTCTAAATGTAAAACTTTGTCGAAATATTTTATCACTTTCTCAAGAAAAATCCTCGAGCGTACTTTCAGCGCGGATATTTTTGGTTAAATAAAATCTCATTACCCAAATTTGGATACTCCTCCAAAATCATTTCGTGGCTAAAAGTTAATCTGGTAAAGCACCGTGGAATGCTTTAAAATATTCTTGAAAAAAAAATGTATATAAGAGGAGGAAAAACCACAAAAAAGTTTTCAACTTCTTGAAAGTTGATACTCGATATCATTAAGCCGAGGGTGTATCTACAAGGAGCCCAATCGAGTTGGACAACAACAAGGATTCAACAACATGGAGGATTTGTATTTCACGTAGAGCCATAATATCTCGACAGTACGGTTCCGTGCTAAAGGAAAGTCTGAAGGAAATTCACCTCTGGCGCGATAAAACAAGAAAATTGGCGGAAAAGGTAGAACCGGTACTGTGTGTGTACACGTGATACCACTATACAGGTATACTGGATGGTTATACTAGCAGGTGTAATTGAATATAAAATTACCTCTGCCATGGATTAATATTTAATGAATTTCTTCTCCGTGTATATCCTCGGTATACATTCAACTTTTATAACTCGAAAGTGCGCTCCTTTACAGCATGTTGAATGGATTTCATCCTTACACTCTGCACTTACCTACCCTTATATGATTAGTAGGGCGGCAGACTGAGCTATGAGAATGACTCCTGGATTTGGAAGCATTCGGATGCGGATTGGATGGAGGCAGTTGAACATTTCAGTGATGTTCTGAAGAAACCTAGAAATGCAACCAAATGATTCTATTTCAGTGTGTTACTTTGATGTAAGAAGATTTACTTTTTATTTTATTACGTTAAATTTAATTATTTAAAAATATGTAGAATTAATGTAATTTAAAACAAATACAAACTAGCCCAGTCACTTTATACATGAACCTCTAAAAAAATACAACTAGAGATTTTACAGCGGGATTCTCTTTATTTTGGGGTCACAAATAATTTCCCAAAAGTCCATAAAGCCAACTGACCGGCCACTCGAGTTGCGGAGGGTCAAAGGTCACGCAAATCAGTTTTTCTCAAATGTATCTTAAATTATCGGTCTTTCGTAAATTTTGGCTAAGTAAAATTTGTTGGTGAGATAAATCTGCATAAAAATGTCGTATACCAAATTTACGTAGAGCCAATGGTTTTCGAGATATGGGGCTGAGAAAACTCGTGCATCGAATGCAGTGCATCGTTTCCGCACCACCTGTAAAAAATACATATGTAAAAAATATATACCCGAGTAATTTCTGTCTGTTTTAAATTCATTTAAACGCTACATATTGCAGAGTTCGGACTTTCATTCATTAGTATTATTTTGCAATAGAATATAATGGCAGATACTTGTTTTATCTGTAATCAATCTTTATCAAATGGCGCGATTGTGAATGTTGTTCGCGGTTTAAAAACCCTTAGAAATGTGAGTGTTGAAAGAGGGGACGAACATATAGACTATTTGCGAAGCGTCGAAACTCTGACAGTGCATGTTGAATGTCGTAAAAATTATACAAAACGATTCAACATTGACTCCTATAAAAAACGTCGTCGTGAATCGCCATCAACATCTCAGTGCTCTCCTCGTAAAAAGAGATCATCCTCTTTCGATTTTGCTACGTTGTGGATTAATATATTCGTCGTATTCGATGGATACACTGATTATAGTAAAAATATTAAAGCAATCGAGCAACTTAGACGCATGAAAATAACACAAAAATGCGCTGATATGTTTTTCGAAGAGACAACGCCAATACCTTCTAATCAAGAACAATTCTTGTCCAATAAATTAAATAAAAATAGATTTATTTCTTTACTAATGACCAAATTAAAAATGTTTAAAATTAATAGTATACAAGCCCGGGATGATGCTGATGTTTTAATCATCGAAACAGCTTTGAAGCAGTCAAATGAGCGCACTACAGTTATTGTTGGAGAAGATATTGATCTCTTTATACTTTTAATAGGACGCACTCCAGTTACTCACAACATCTATTTTCTTAAACCCGGAAAAGGAAACGTCGCATCGAAGATCTACAATCCCTGGGCAATTCAGAAGTATGCAGATTGTAGAGAACATACTTATTTTTACATGCCGTTAGTGGTTGCGATACCACTAGTGCTTTATTTCGAAAAGGAAAAATAAACGCATTTAAAAGATTTCAAAAAAGACCAGATTTACAGGAAGCATTGGTGGCATTCAAAAAAGAAAACTGCTCGAGAAATTTGCTAATAAATAGTGGCACATTGTTTATTTTAGCGATGTACGGAGCTCCAAAAAAAGAGACTTCAATTGATAATTACAGATACTTTAGTTTTGCAAAATGCACTAGACTAAATAAGCCTGTGCAATTGTCGTCACTTCCACCCACAGCAGCAGCTACTCAACAACATCTATTCAGGGTATATTACCACGTTCAAACATGGCTGGGAAAAGATTTAGACCCTCAGCAATGGGGTTGGACCTTAAAAAATAATTTATTAGAGCCAATAACTACTCTCATTTCTCCTGCACCAGATGAGCTTCTCAATTCTGTTTTCTGCAATTGCACAAAAGGTCGTGGCATCCATTGTGGATGCAGAAAATTGGGATTACCATGTTCTGTGGTGTGTGGCTCTTGTCGGGGCCAGTCCTGTCTCAATTCGATGTCCGAGGATACAACCATTGAACCTGAGTTCATCGATGATGACGCCGACCTCATCTCATTACTTTCTGCTGAGATGATTGTTGATGAAGATGACAATATGGAAGAAGTGGAAATAGAAGAGACAAACGGAGACGCAGAAGAAGAACTCAGCGAAAACGAGCAACAATAAACAAAATTATATCATAACTTGTAACCCATGGACTAGGCCTACTGGGAATACCATGTAAAAAAACGCGCCTTGCATTCTACGTCAAATGTGGTGTGGAAACGAATGCAGTGCAATGCACGAGTTTTCTCAGCCCCATATCTCGAAAACCGTTGGCTCTACGTAAATTTGGTATACGACATTTTTATGCAGATTTATCTCACCAACAAATATTACTTACCCAAAATTTACGAAAGACCGATAATTTAAGATACATTTGAGAAAAACTGATTTGCGTGACCTTTGACCCTCCGTAACTCGAGTGGCCGGTCAGTTGGCTTTATGGACTTTTGTGAAATTATTTGTGACCCCAAAATAAAGAGAATCCCGCTGTAAAATCTCTAGTTGTATTTTTTTAGAGGTTTGGCCCTTTTTTTGTATAAAGTGACTGGGCTATACAACTAAAAGTAGGAAATTATTTTGGGTTATACTACCACAATGCTGGACACATTGAGCACCTTTACATCACTGACATATATAATGGACTGCTCATCAGGAAATTTTCATGGCACCAATTCGTTCCATAGATGGCAAACCTTTTTTCAGTGACATGTAAACACTTTTGTAAATTAAAATTTTATATATTCGTATTTGGAAGATGGAAACAAAATAAATTTTTGTTAAAAAAAAATAAGAAATGCAATTTTGATGTTATTTCCCTTTTAAAATGCTTTTTTTCATTAATTACAAATATTTATGTTAAAACATGCGAAGTTCTCTACTCATGTTTTAACATATTCCGGGGCTTATGGGGGAAAGTGAAATAAATACAAAATCACTATACCCATGTATACTTTTTGGTGCCATGAGTTTGTATGGAAACAATGTCAGATGAGCAGTCCATTATTATACATCAGTGATCACGACCCAAAACCAGATCAACGATAAGATGTTTTCTTTTGATTACATACAATTCGAGCCGAAAGCCCGACTTGCAACTAAGTAAAATATATATTGTTGATAATCTAGTACTACAATATGATTGTTATTCTAATACAAATACATATGTATAAACAATCATTATTAACTAATAGCACTAACAGTCACGACATGGTGTAATGTCTAGTAGTAGGCTTAATTCAAGGGATGGAATAGTTTTGAGGTTATGAGGAGCCACGAGGGTGCTGCAGAAGACGGCGATTAGCCCTGGGTTTGAGCTCATAGATGTTGTGAGAGCTTGGAAATACTGCGAAAGATTTTTGTATTATTATTTATTAATATAGGGGGTCTTATCATCTGCAAAATCTCCAATCTTATATCTAAGCCCACCGCACGGCTGCCAGGACCTTTTTGGGCAACAGGTGATGTTAGTTGTTAAAAATTGTTAGTGCTACCTGCTACTGTTAGTGAAAAGATTATTGCTGCACCTTAAAGTTTTTGTTAGTATATTTCATTTGTTTTAGTGCTTATTTTACTGGATGTGCTATTAGTGGAGTTTTTCAAGAAGGACAGGGGCGGTTTCAGAGGGGGGTAATTGGGTAATTACCCCCGCTAAGAATTTTCGTTCGCTTATTTATTTTTATTCTTAAAAATTACCACAATTTCAAACAAACAAGATAAGTTATGGTGAATCCAGTCGGCGATATATGACGGTGAATTTTTCCAAAATTGCTGGAGAGTCGTGGTAGGGACCGATACCCGAGACTCGCGCTAATATGGCACGCTATGGCTGATTCCACACGAGCGTACACACGACACGACAAGAGTCGGCTGCAAAGTGGTTTATGAAGAAGAGGGTGAGAGAGGACGATGGGGAGGGCACACAAATTTGAATGATCTTTTCAGCAGATTTTTGATCTGTGTTTGCTTGAATATCTGACCATTTTGTAAAAAAATCAAGAAGCGGTTCCAAAATGGCGCCCGATTTTTGCAATTGTGTTCACCAACCCACCGACATGGACATCAAATGGAAGGGCATGACAGATAGAATACAATTAGTTGTGTCGCGTCATTCCAAATTCAAAATGGCGGATTACTTTTTTCCGCACAACCCCCTCAGAATGGGTATCAAATGAAAGGGTATGACGATTGTAATGCAGTAATCTGTCTGACGTCATTTTGATTCTAATATGGCGGCCACCACAAAATGGCGAAAAACATATAATAGACTAAAAAGTAGGAAAGAAAATTTATGTAATATGTTTTATCAAATCAATATAAATAAATATATGGGTTCATTTGCTTCCTTTGCCTATCTATACTATTATATAAAGAGAAAAGATTTGATTGTTTGTTTGTTCCGGATAAACTCAAAAACTACCGAACCGATTTTAAAAATTCTGTCGCCAATAGAAAGCTCTATTATCAGCGAGTAACGGGTATACTCGTATATGACCGAAATTCAAAATGGAAGCAGAAATATGGTTGAATTTGCCAATTTTATTCCGATTCCAATGAAAGTGGGTATCTAGAGGTTTTTAAGGTCGCAAATAACGAATTTGCAGTCAAAAATTATAAAATCAAGATGGTCGACGAATTTGCAAATTGTGTGTATGAAAATCGGTATCTGAAATTTTTTAAGGTAACAAATAATGAATTTATGATCAGAATTTATAAATTCAAAATGGCGGTGCCAATATGGCGGACGAATTTTGTTAAATTTGTTCCGATTCCAATTAAAGTGGATATCTAGGGGTTTATAACGTCGCAAATAACGAATTTTTGCTCAAAACTTATAAATTCAAAATCGCCGACGAATTTTCAAATTGTGTTCCGATCCCAATGAAAATCGGTGACTGGGGTTTTTACAGGTAGCAAATAACGAATTTATGATCAAAACTTATAAATTCAAAATTGTGGGACCAATATACCGGACGAATTTTGCCAACTAAGTGTCATTTATCGGTTAACTGTATGTAGGTTGTTCAAGAGTTGGAAAATCGGAAAATCTTGACATTCTAGCTACAAATGGAAAAACATGCAAACACCCTTCAACGAACAGCGCTAAATAACCGTGACGTGGAACTGGTAGACAAATTCTGTTACCTCGGTAGTATTATTACCGAAAACGGCGGTACAGAAGAAGACGTCAGTTCCAGAATAAATAAAGCAAGAAGCGCATATGCATGCCTGTTTCACATATGGAGATCGACGGAGATCTCAATTAACACCAAATTGCGGCTGTTCAACTCCAACGTTAAGGCAGTTCTTTTGTACGGTTGCGAAACATGGAAAGTCACCCAATTCATCACAGGGCGCCTACAAGTTTTCATCAACAGATGCCTACGTCGTATCCTAAAAATCCGCTGGCAAGATAGAATTTCAAATGAAGAACTATGGCGCCGTGCCGGCCAAGAAAGGATAGACGACCAAATCAGGCGAAGGAAATGGAATTGGATTGGCCACACCTTGCGACGCGAAAACGAGAATCTAGCCAAACAGGCCCTCGACTGGAATCCGCAAGGATCCCGTCGAGTCGGAAGACCTAGAACAACGTGGAGGAGAACCCTATTATCAGAGGCCGCAACGACTAGGAGATCCTGGTCAGAGCTGAGAGCTGTCGCGCAAAACAGAGTCCGCTGGAGGGCAACTGTTTCCGCCCTATGTCCCATGAGGGATTAAAGGAGCAATTAGTATAGTGTATCCTGAAGCTCTCTAAGCAATCGGTTCAGAATGGATCAACAAGGTTTTTTTGGTGAGATGGTAAGGAGAAGCGGAAATGTGGGATTTATATGGGTTCCAGCTAGTTTAAGACAATCGTCGGAGCTGACACGCACGTTTAATTTTTTTTGATGTTGATTGTTTTGTATTTATGGGATAAAAAAATATTTAAGTTTTTTCTTTTTTTAAAATTACCCCCCCTAAGCCAGTTAGCTGGAAACGCCCCTGAAGAAGGAGGTTAAAAGACTGTAGTAAGGAGAAGAAGTAGGTGTACGGCGAGGGCGTGTTTTTTGTGTCCAGTAATTTGTGCGATTCGTCTGTGTATCCATTTAGCACAGATAAGTAAAATACGGACGCCCAGTCGCTGTATAAAATCGTGTCTCATATTTACATTTCGCTAGCCAGCTTTTCCCTCCTCTAGCCAGCTAAATTTTGTATAGCAAAAAATGTTGTTCCTGGCTAGAACCTGGCAACTTTTAGTCGAGCTCCAGCAACAGGCTGCAGCGTAGCAAAGAGATGTTTTAGCTTCCTAGAGCGTGGCAACTTTGGTCGAGCTCCAGAAACAGACAGCAGCGTAAAATTCTACGGTGTGCGAAGCAAAAAGCTACGAGGAGTGTGAGGGATTGCGTTTCAATGTTGCAATGCAGACGTCACTCTCAACGTTCATTTCGTTTTGCTTCGCACACCGTAGAATTTTACGTTGCTGTGTGTTGCTAGAGCTCGACCAAAAGTTGCCACGCTCTAGCCAGCTTAATGTTTCAGCTAGCTACACAAAATTTAGCTTTCGGCAACATGGAAAACGTTTGGCCTATTCGACTGGGCATCTGTATTTTACTTATCTGTGCTTTAAGTCTCAGTCTGTTTCTTGCTTCGTGGTACTCAAAGAAGAGATGCGTCGCTGTAAGGGTCCTGTTGCAGAAAGTACATTGTGGTGGTTCCTGCCTCGTAAACAGATAGTTCTTGTGCGTGTCCTGTGCGTCATGTCATCTAGTCATGATGGCTTCATCTGTTCTGTTTTGTATGTCTAATTTTGGTCTTTTCCTTTTGATCCAGTGTTTTCGTGGGGAGGAAGTGGACGTATCCCACCGTCGCACATAGGCTGATTTAAACGATTTAGCCGGTCAAAAGTCAAAATTCAAAAGTGATGTAAAAAACACCAAAAAAATCTTACAGGCAAAGAAATGTCCAGATAACAATAATTTATCATCCCCAATAGCCAAGCGTTTACCGTGCGCACGAGCAGGTAGTTGTAACTTGGTCGTTTCACGAAGTGCACGTAATTTGTTCTCAACCCTCTCAGTAATAAAATTTAAAAAAAGTTAAATTTTGTGTTTTCGGGCTAACTTTTTAAAGTGATTGTGATGGATTCGAATAATTCAAGTAATACGGCGTTTACATCGCCTCGTTTTCATGAACTCGTTTTCGGAAAACGAGTGAGGTGTTTACATCGCCTATTGGATGTTTTCGAGTGACAGTTATGCCTATTTAATTAAATTTTAATTTAATTATTTCGTTTTAAATTTTTTCCATGGCAAACAGAGAATTAAAAAAAAGTGAGATACGGAAAATGACATGCGTATATCAAGTGCTGAATGCTGAATTGGGTTCTTGTCCACACTTTTCTTGTTTTCGTTGTCGTTTTTATTGAAAACAGGTTCCCAAGTTGTTTTCGATTTCTTTTCGAGGCGATGTAAACGCCGTATAATACGGCGTTAACATAGCCCCAAAAACAAGTGTTTTCACGAACTCGCTTTCGGAAAACGAGTGAGGGGTTTACATCGCCTTTTACTTGTTTTCGAGTGACAGTTATGCCTGTGTAATTAAATTTCAATTTAATTATTTCGTTTTAAATTTTTCCCGTGGCAAACTGAGAATTAAAAAAAATTGTGATACGGAAAATGACATGCGTATAACAAGTGCTGAATGCTGAATTGGGTTCTTGTCCACCCTTTTCTTGTTTTCGATGTCGTTTTTATTGAAAACATGTTCCCGGTTGTTTTCGATTTGTATAAAAAACACCTGTTTTCGATTGTGTTTTGGCCCAAAACGCCAAATTTTGACGAAAACACGTGTTTTCGAGGCGATGTAAACGCCGTATAAAAGTCAATAAGTCTTGATAGGTTTAAATGATTTTTAGGTTAAGTTTATATTTTTTGTACAATTTTAAAAGAAGGTAGTTTTATAATGAAATTTTTATTTAATTTTCATGTTTATAAAGCAGTTTGTTATATCATCGCGTCCGATCGGGCAATGCTATTTATTGTACTATTTGGCTAACTAATGAGAAAAAATTTGGGTGCGGATGGCTGTTTAATAGGCTTTTTTGTGTAAGACATCACCAAAAAAAATTTTATTTAATATGTTACAAAGAGCGATTTCCTTTGTTTCAGGTACACCTGGTACCTCGGGTACGAGAACCGTGACCCGTAAATATCTGTACGATCTAATGCAACGACAATATTTGCCTAATCTAGATTAAAAATTAAATATCTCGAAAATCACCTGTTGCCCTGTTATGGTGACACACCAGATAATCTAAGAACTTTAAAACAAAGATTTGCATATTTTAAAACATCACTGAAACAAAAATGGTCCAAGGCTCATAGCAAAGAAGCAGTATTTCTTAAAATTAATGAGGGTCGGTTAGAAGGAACATTTGAAATTTCATCACGTAAATAAACTCGACCTGATCGGTCTTCTAACTCATTTGAAAATTGTAGTGACAGAACTAAAAGAAAAAAAAACAGAAGAAATACTTCTTCGCTTAATGCAGAAGTAATCGTTCATGCAGCACAAACAACGTTACAGACTGGAGGGAAAGGGGATATTTAGACAATACTAAGAGAAATTATAAACTCTGCAACTCGTGCAGGGAAATACAGAAAAGCGTACAGAAAACCAGATCAAGAAGAAATTACTTCTCTTACACCTTTTGCAAGCCCTACCAATGTTTGTTGAAGCCGATTTAACCAAGCGACAATATTAAATTATCAGGAATACAAATTAAGCCTTTTATCCGTGATACAACGTATTATTAAAGACAACAGGTAACATTCTTACCCAACCAAACAAAAGACTATTACTGAATTTAGCAGACCCACAATTAAGTAGCAGTAGCATGAATCAAACAAAAAAAGGATTAAACTAAACTCATTTTGCTGCTGAACAATCAATATGTTGCAACCGGCTGGCCCGAATACCGAATCCGATATTTAAGACACGGATCAAGATTTAGCCAATGAATAATGAATATGAATTTGTATTTAAAGTATTAATTTGTAGTTTAATATGTTCTTGTTCGTAAAATCATATCATTAAAAATAAATTTGGTTTTTAAAGATTTCCTTTTTTATTTCTTATTTTTTTCACTTTTTGGCGGGGAAAACACGTTAATTTTACAAAGGGCAACTTTTTACAATAAGATATACCATTTAAAGTAAAAATACACTGTAAAATAATTTTGACCGCCTAACTCGTTTAAATCAACCTAGGTGCGTCGTTGTTTTGACACGTTAATTCTTTTCTTTATTACATGAATGTTCTTTGCAGGTCTGGGGGTTTGTGTTTGGGTTGTCTAGTAGATGCGTTTTGTATTACCTGGATTGTCTACATGGCCGGGACACCACGCTATTGTGATATTGTTTTGTGCTAATGTGTTTTTGATATTGGATGTTATAGGACAGTTACTTCTACGTTTTATGGCTTTTATGGTGGATAGTGAGTCGGTGAATATCACTGTAGGGGTGTGTCGTGTCACTGCCCAGTCAGTTGCTTTATATGTATATGTAGATACTGCATAGAGTTCGGTGTAGTATGAGGATGCAGATTGTTTCGTTTTTTTGATTTTTTATGTGGTGTCTCGTACGTGTTTCTGCCAATTGAGTCTTCTTTATATATGTAACCCTAATATTTTTGTAGATGGCTTGTATTTATGTGTTTTAAGTTGAAGGGTTATATTTCGACTAGCGCAAGAGCTACTTTTGCAAATGCGTAGAGTTTCGGTTTTCTCCTCTAATATGATAGCGGCTCTGCAATCTGCCCATTATTTAATGTCTCCATATACAAGGAAGGTTCAAGGTACGTGGGGGTGTTTTGATTTTTGTGGATCGGGACCACTTCGAAAATCTTCAGCTCCAATATAGTGATATTGTGATGTTCAGCGAGTAGACGTGTTCTTATTAGACCCCAAGTATTCTTTAATTTACCGTAGTTTGTTATTATATTATTTTAAAATAAAAACACAACTAAATTACTTCTTGTCGCTGCCTTAATAATTCATCTCAGTGCCTTTTGTTCGCGTTTTAATAAATAAATAAAATAAAAATAAAAACAAATATTTCCGATTCTAAAATGCCGAAATCACATCAACCACGGCCCAACACAAGGAAATGTGCTGAGTATAACATCACTAATCCCGCTAAGGTCAATATCCCCGAGTTTTCAGTCAGCAGGCGCATCGATAGCAGCAGCAGCAAAGCAGCTAGATCAACATCAATAGCAGCGCCTGATAACAGCCTTGAACTATTGGAGAAACGGCTTCTGGTAAGTTTTAACCGCATGCTGGCGGAGCAATGTGCTGCTTTCGAGGATCGGCAGCTTGAGACCCGGCTGTCATCTCAACTCGAGGAGGTGGGTAGTTCTCTTAATGCTGAAATGGGAAAATTAAGAGACGAGGTTGAAACCGTCCAGCATGATCTCGTCGTGGTGTCTAAAGCTACTGACAGAAACAGGCGCAAAGGCGGTGCGGACATTGGCTTCGCGGTATGTGGCGACTTTTCACTGACATGATGTTGCGGTGTCGGCGGCGCGCTCCAACTTTGAACACAACAACGAAATCCAAGTGACAAGTGGACGTGATAGGAAAAAAAATGAAAAACCTGAATGATTTACATATAATATTTCTATCCTACAGGACTTGTCTTTATTTTAGGTGCTAATTTAATTAACCCAATTTGGAAAAATAAAGATTTTCATTAAATATAAAATCCAACACATTTGCTATCCCACCCAACACCAACACACGACTCCAAACATATGCCCACCACCATCAAAACACGACTCAAAACACAAACATCTCTTGACACTACGCGGCGGCAACGCGCAAAGAGTAGAAAGTAAGCTGCTGACAGAAACAGGCGCAAACGCCGTGCGGGCAATGACAGAGAGAATAGAAGTAGTGTATTCAAATGCGCACTAACGAAATGCTGATTTACGCTACGCACACACCGCGCAAGTTGCTTTACTTTCTACTTTCTGCGCGTTGCCGCCGCGTGTGTCAAGAGATGTTTGTGTTTTGAGTCGTGTTTTGGTGGTGGTGGGCATATGTTTGGAGTCGTGTGTTGGTGTTGGCTGTGATAGCAAATTTGTTGATTTTTATATTTTTTAATGAAAATCTTTATTTTTCCAAATTGGGGTAATTAAATTAGCACCTAAAACAAAGACAAGTCCTGTAGGATAGAAAAATTTTATGTAAATCATTCAGGTTTTTCAATTTTTTTCCTATCACGTCCACTTGTCACTTTGATTTCGTTGTTGTGTTCAAAGTCGGAGCGCGCCGCCGACACCGCAACATCATGTCAGTGAAAAGTCGCCACATACCGTGAAGCCAATGTCCGCACCGCCTTTGCGCCTGTTTCTGTCAGTAGCTGTAAAGCAACTTGCGCGGTGTGTGCGTAGCGTAAATCAGCATTTCGTTAGTGTGCATTTGAATACACTACTTCTATTCTCTTCGTCATTGCCCGCACGGCGTTTGCGCCTGTTTCTGTCAGCAGCTTAATGAGCCCGAGGACTTACGTCGTCAGTCTAGGTTACATGATGTGGTTGTTCGGGGTATTCCAGTATGTGATAACGACAATCCGAGGGACATTTTAAATTCTATTGCCTCCACTATCGGCCATAAGCTTTCACCTTATATTAATGTGTTCCGGCCACGAATGCGAAGTCTCCCTGAGGAGTCACCGATGGAAAATGGCAACAAGGCTAGCCCACGTTTAATCGTTAAGTTTCCTTCTGCTAATGAGCAGCAAGAGTTCCTGATGGAAACTCGCCAGCACGGTACTCTAGCACTGAACAAACTTAACTTGGGCTTTTCGTCTAACAGCCTTGTTTACATTAATGAAAGCTTGACGTCGAAAAACAGCGATATACTGTGGACGGCGCGGAAGCTCCATAAGAGGAATCTTGTTTCGTCTGTTTTTACTCGTCGTGGTTTCTTTTTGTGCAGTTAGAGAAAAATAAGCGACCCCAAATGTTTACTTCGGCACTCGACTTGAATGAGGCAACCAACTCTGTGTCAACTCCTGGATCGTTGTGAAGAATTTTTGGAACAGCTCTTTGGCACTGGGGTCAACATCAACCATCTACAGATAAGATGTAAGGATGAAATTATCTAGTATTTTTAAGTATTTCTTAATATTAAGGTCTATTAGATTTCCTCTTCACTATGTTGTAGCTCTCTACGTTTATTTTTTATCTTCTTCTTCTTCCCCTTCTCTAACGTCTCTTCTTCTTTTCTTTATGGTTGCTTTTGTAGTATTGGTTGTGCGTTATGATAGAATTAATTATGAATCGTTCTTCTAATCGGGTGTGCAATGTGTGAAACTACTCAATATTCTCTGTTACTCCACTTCAGGACTGAATATATGCATTATGAATGCAAGGAGCTTAAAAAACAAAATGGACGAGTCGAGGTATATGTTCGACCGTAATAGAACACACGTTCTGCTCGTAAGTGAGACTTGGCTTAAACCTGAAGTCCTTTCCTCTTTTGTTTCTCTATCTGGCTTCTCGTTACTTCGCAACCGTGTTGGACGTACTGGTGGTGGTGTTGCCGTATATGTATCCTCTATGCTTCCCTCTAGAGTTGTTGGTAAGTCCAGTGGCTCTCAATTTGAATTCATTGCTGTTGAGATAAAATCTAAATATGATGAATATGTTGTCATCAATGTATACTGTCTTCCTAATATATTTAACCCCGACATCGCTGTTGAGTTCTATAGCTTTGTTTCACGTCTCTCTCGCCATTATGAAAATATAATGGTTGCTGGGGACTTTAATGTTGATCTGCTGAGGGATAATGCACGTGCGAACTCGCTTAGATTCTTTCTTGCATCCTTGGACCTACATATTCTTAATCATCTTCCTACTTTTCTAAACTGCCGTAATCCTTCCTTATTTGATGTTCTATCCACTACCTCTACTGACTCAGTGTTAAAACAAAACCAAATCTCCCCCCAGTTTCCTCGATCATGATATTCTGTTTCTCTCCATTCGTTTTACTTTTCTCCACTCCTCCATGTTTTCGTCATTTTCTTATCGTGATTATAAGAACATCAATTTCGATCAGCTCTCGGAACTCGCCTCTTCTTATATTTATAACACTACCTGTGCTGACACTAAAGTCGAGCTCCTGACCTCTTTTATTCGATCTCTCTATGATCGGTGCGTCCCCTTGGTCACTAAAAGATGCAATCTATCTTCACCTTGTCCTTGGTTTTCGCGTAAAATCCGCGACCTGATAGTGCACCGTGAGTCCATGTACAGACGTTATCGCAGGACTAAGATCCCTTGCTACCTAAGCGAATACAAAAAGCTTCGCAATCTCATCAATAGTAAGGTTATCTCAGCTAAACGCGAGTATTATTCCCGCAAACTTGATCCTGCTTTAAAATCTAAACAACTCTGGCAATATCTTCGTTCTTTGGGTATTCATGCTTCTGTGCCTATACCTTTTAATACTGATGTAAACCTTCTTAATGCATCTTTCATCCAACATCCCTCTGATCCTGTCTCCTCCCCCTCCAACTTTGTCTCCTCTGACTCTCCTAGTTCTGATGGCTTTAGCTTCCGATGTATGGACTCATCTGAAGTTCTTAAAATATTGCTGTCCATCTCCTCCAACAGCGTTGGCTTTGATGAAATTTCTCCTCGTTTTATCAAGCTTCTCTCCCCCCTAATTGTGGAAACTATAACGCATATTTTTAATTATTGCCTAACAATTTCCCATGTTCCCTTGCTATGGAAAAAAGCCATAGTAATTCCATTACCCAAAAAATCCTCTCCCTCTGACATATCCGATTTTCGCCCTATTAGTATTCTCCCCTTCCTTGCCAAGGCTTTTGAGAAAGTCATCTTTATCCAAGCTCTTCGATATCTTGATTCTCACAATTTTCTCTCTAAATTTCAATCTGGCTTCCGTAGATTTCACAGCTGTGAAACTGCTGCACTAAAGGTAACCACTGATCTGCGTGCTATGCTTGACCGGGGCGACACTGCGATATTAGTTCTCCTTGATTTCTCTAAGGGTCTGATTATGTTGGAGCTGCGATAAACGAGTAGAGAGCTGCGACAAAAGCTGTGACAAAAGATGAGAGTAGTGCTGTGCAGATTGGGTGTTCACGTTGGAGCTGAGAATAACGCAGTTTGAACCAGTATCTGACAAAAGCGCAAACAGAACCTTAAAAATATGAGTGATTCCAAAGCAGAAATCTTACTTTTTTCAAGTGCTACAAATTATCATTCACTTGAAATTGGAGAGCGCGAATACAGTGAACATTCTATCAATAAAGAAATTAATATATTCGGTGAATACCATCACCTTTATAAAGATTTAAGGCAGCATCCTACAAAATTTGCACAATATGAGAATAGCAACCTTCGATTGGCCGCGTCGCCACACTGGTTGCGCCGCCATGGTGTCCCGGTGAAATACGGCTCTTAGATCTTCAGCTATGTTTTTTAAACTGATGAATGGCCAACTCCGAATTCGTGAATTCTGCTATTACATCACCGTATGTTATGTTAGGTGACGAAGCTATCTACTTCTACCAAATTTGTTAACACCTTACAAAAGAAACAATTTAGATGCTGACAAAGCATTATTTTATTCTCGATTATCTAGAACACGAGGAACGGTAGAGTGCGCTTTTGGTATTAGGTATTCTAAATGGAGGATCTTGGGCACGGCAATTCAAACAACAATAGATGCAGCTGATCATAGTGTGAAATGTATTCGCTTATTGCATAGTATTATAATCGACAGAGAAGGTATGGAGCATAACCTAAACTAAATAACAACCTTCCTTCTTAGAGCCATACCAAATCATGTTTCTAGTGGGAGAACAAATGATTCAGTAAATAATATATGAAACCTATTCAAAATATATCTTTGGAAAAATCCATTATAAAATTTGTACATGATTTTGTCTACAAAAAATAAAATGGAAATTGAAAAAAAATAGTTTAATTCATCATAATAATAATAAAAAAAATATAAAACATTCAACATCCATTTTGAATCTGGATACTAACGATACTAGCGGAGAAAATGAACCCAAGCTTTATCGCAGCTCTTGTCGTTGGTCGCGACCAAAGCGTGAGTCACCGCGTTGCTTCAATATAAACAGCTCTATTGAAAACCTTTTTGGTATTATCTTCGCTTCGCTAGTATCGCCGCTCTACTCGTTTATCGCAGCTCCAACATAATCAGACCCTAAAGGTGAAACCCCAATGTAGGCTTGGCTTGCTTTAGTGCTTTGCTTTGCTTTGGCATATCAAATAAACCAGTGCTTTGTTATGGGAAAAAACCAAATGACAAAGCGGCAAAGCCAAAGCAAAGCCAAAGCAAAGCAAAGAAAAGCTCGAAATGACCAATGTTCAATTTTTTGACGCTTTGTATGCTTTCGCGTTGGTTTAATATTTTTTTTGCTTAGAGAAATAAATGTATGTAGAGGTTTGAGAAAATTTATTTCATAAAGAAATTATTTTTTTGGGAATACAATTAACTATAAATATTTAAGAGTTCAAAATTAATTTCTCGTAAATGTTTGAAGAGTTAATGCCATAAACCATTTGTGCTTCTTTATCACTCTACACAACAATAGATATTTACATTCGATCCTTTGTTCTTTTTATGAAACAATAATGTCCATTCCAAAGGAAAAATTCCGCAAAATTCATACCTCTTACCTCTTTCGTGTAATATTTCTACGTCCTGTGCTCGTGAAAAGCAAACTGTGAAGTAACTAAAGCCAAGCGTGTATTTGGGTTTGTTTTGCTTTGACTTGTTGGGCTTGTTTTGCTTTGGCACGTGGTACCTGAAAAGCTCACCAAGTTCAAGCAAGCCAAGCCTACATTGGGGTTTCACCTTAAGGCGTTTGATTCCGTGGTTCACTCGCTTTTGATTTCCAAACTTAGCCAGCTCTACAACTTTTCCTCTTCCGCTACTCGTATTTTTTCTTCTCTTCTTTCTAACAGACTCCAGTGCGTTCGCCATAACTCTGTTGTATCATCCTCCCTACCTGTACCCTTGGGTGTTCCACAAGGTTCAATCCTTGGCCCTCTCCTTTTCTCTTTGTATGTTAATGATCTCCCCTCTATTATCCATCGCTGCTCCTTTCATTTATATGCTGATGATCTACAGTTATATACTTCTTGCCCTCCCAATCGAATTGAATCCTGTATTTCAGATCTCAATAATGTCTTATACCTGATAAATGAATGGAGCTCTTCCAATTTCCTTAAACTTAATCCTAATAAATCCCAAGTACTCGTTCTTAGTCGTTGCTCTCTTTCTCTTGAAAATATTCCTACTACCTCACTTAATAATGTTTCTCTTCCCGTTGTTGACTGTGTTAATAATCTTGGTATCGCCATTAAATCTAAACTATCTTGCTGCAAACATGTCTCACTCATGCTTTCCAAAATCGATGGCACGTTACGTAAACTTAGGCTCTATGGTAGTCTGTTATCATCGTCTATTCGGCTCAACGCTTGTTAAAGCCCTTATTGTTCCACACTTCCTCTATGACTCCCTTGTTTATATATCCCTTGATGCAACTTGCCGTCAACGTCTCTCAGTTGCATTTAATGATTGTTTAAGGTTCATTTTTCACTTGCGAAGATCAGATCATGTGTCTGGTGTACGAAACTCCCTACTATGTAGGTTGTGACCTCTTTTGTTTTGTTAATGTCTCTGCATTGGTCCTAGTGCATAAAGTTCTCTACACGAAAAGTCCTTCTTACCTCTCAGACTTCCTCCTTCCTCTCCAATCCATGCATTCTATTAAATTCCTCATTCCTGTACACTATTCCCTTGTAGGTAGCCGTTCCTTCTTTGTACATTCGTTTAGAATTTGGAATAATCTTCCCAGCAATATCCAAAGAATAGGCACAGCCAACACTTTCAGAAAGCAAGCATCTCTTTTACTATCTCGCTCTTCTTCTATTTAGTATTTTCTTTTTTGAAGTGCAAACTTCTTTAGGCACGTTGGGCACTTTTTGGCCTGGGGTAAAAACTAAAAACTCGCGTCATGCTACCGTACCATCATGCTACCGTACCATTTCTGCGCATCTTTGTTGCGCACTCACTTTGAGCAACATTTGTGGGAAAAATTTGCTTCCTTGCCTTCCCTCCTATAACCAGCTAAATTTTGTGTAGCAAAGAAATGTACCTATGTGTCTTAAATGTAGCTGGCTAGAGCGTGGCAACTTTTGGTAGAGCACCAACAACAGCCAGCAGATTAAGAGGCTACTGTTTTGAGCTCAACGAAAAGTTGCCATCCAGCTACATGGATACAAATTTAAACATTTTGCTTGGATTTATCGCTTTCGGCAACATGTTCGACCGTAATAGAACACACGTTCTGCTCGTAAGTGAGACTTGGCTTAAACCTGAAGTCCCTTCCTCTTTTGTTTCTCTATCTGGCTTCTCGTTACTTCGCAACCGTGTTGGACGTACTGGTGGTGGTGTTGCCGTATATGTATCCTCTATGCTTCCCTCTAGAGTTGTTGGTAAGTCCAGTGGCTCTCAATTTGAATTCATTGCTGTTGAGATAAAATCTAAATATGATAAATATGTTGTCATCAATGTATACTGTCTTCCTAATATATTTAACCCCGACATCGCTGTTGAGTTCTATAGCTTTGTTTCACGTCTCTCTCGCCATTATGAAAATATAATGGTTGCTGGGGACTTTAATGTTGATCTGCTGAGGGATAATGCACGACTATTAGAATTAGGGAAAAAAATTATGCAAGTAAGTACTTGTCCCAATAATTGACCATCGGTGACAACGAGAAAATTAGTAGATGACCATGTGCTGTATTAGTAATTGACCACGTAGGAAAATAATAATATAAGAGGATAGGCCTCTTGATAGAAATGTTTAAGAGTAATTAGGCACTTTCTTATGGAATATTAAAAAATAAAATCGTTACAATGAAAACTTCAGTAATTAAACACGGCGACACCCACGTTTAAGTGGGTGACGTTTTTCCGGGTCGCTTGTAGAGCTCACTTTATTTTTGAGATCTTCTGCGTTCTATTTTTCGCCAGGTTGTGTCCGATATCCAGTGTTGCTGGTTTCTTTGGACATAACCGGTGCTTGTTTCCGCTGCTGTTATTATTACACCCTTTGTTGTGTTCCACAGCTCTTCAATATTTGTGTCGTCAGAAACGGTTTGCTGGTTTAAGATTTGTTGCAGTTTCCCAGCAAATTCTCGCCTTTTAATGCTCTCCCGCAGAAGGTCTACGTTAAATGGTCTACGGTTTATGGCATCGCGTTGAACGTTTCTGATTGCTGACCAGATGTTGGTCACTTCCAGTGTCTGCTCCCCTCAAGCTTCTGACATTCTCCAGAATAGTTCTCCATCTGCAACTGACGGCCACGTAATCTATCTGATTTCTCGTTCTACCGTCGGGCGAGGTCCCAGGTCTCCATGTGTATCTTCTTGTGACAAAAGTAAGTTCGACCTACAATGAGTTGGTGGGAACTACAGAAGTCAACGAAAAGCTCACCATTGTTATTGGTATCTTGGCTTAGGCCTTGATTT
The DNA here is from genome assembly GCA_963855945.1 of Thereva nobilitata. NCBI lineage: Eukaryota > Metazoa > Arthropoda > Insecta > Diptera > Therevidae > Thereva > Thereva nobilitata. The sequence goes on along the minus strand of OY979694.1, from coordinate 157,181,398 downwards.
CCAATTGTGTTTTCAAGGCTGATGTTGTTGGGGCCGAGACTGATGACCAGCTAATGAGGCTGGACCTGGCTTCCTTGGTAAGTATTACGCCAACGCCATTCCTACGGTTTTCAATTTCTTTTCTCCCAGAATATCTGGACTCACCGTTTGGGCAGATAAGTTTCCCCCGCATCGGGCCATCTGGTCTAGCTGAGTCCCATGACCTTGATTTTATAGCGGCTCATCTCGCTGAGAACTTCATCCAGCCGTCCATCTGCAATCAGTGTTCTCACATTCCATGATCCGATTCGTGTCCTGGTTCGAAAAGCAAAGGTCGTCGTCGTGTTGTCCATCCGGTTCCGAGGCATTGTTTGCCGATTCGTAGCAATTGTGTGTTTTATGGGAGCGGGTTGCTAACCCTCAGCACAACCGACTTAGAACTCTGTTTTGTGGCGCAGAGAACTCGCCATTCGACCGTCTCCGTTAGCTCCTTCCGAAGAAGTTCCCCAAGGGGCACCGCGCGGAGGTGGGATTAGGACTTTCTAACAGAGCTGCTAGGTGTTCGTCTGCAGTGACTCTTCTCGGGTTTTGTAGAAGTGACAAATCGAGTACCACCACCTTCCAAGGCCTCTGTTAGCCGTTCGCCCTGCATTGTCTACCATCTTTAAAAGGGTTGGATCGTTTCATTTCCTTTAGGAACTTCTCTACACTAACAGCTGATCAACCGTCGCGGGAAAACCAGTCGCACCCATTTTACCAATCCATCTACATATTTCAGCCTCCTCTTCTTTCGTGAGAATGGAATTGGGTCCCATTCTCCTTCCAATCAGTGATATGCCTTCAACTTTGTTCTCGGGACTTTAAATTTTTTGGTAGCTGTCCGAATTGGCGTTCGGTGGACCCGAACGTCTTCGATGGCAGAAGTCATTGCATCTTCTGAGTAATTCCTAAATGATCCCTTTCTTCCAGGCATATTGTTATTCTATATTATACGCCGATCTGAAAAGGAAATATTAACATGTAGCAATGCACTTGCAATTAAAAATCGCTTCATTTAAACTTTTTTTGAAAACAAATTTAAAATATTATAAGCCTTAAGAGCCAGCTCAAAGTGTCTGTCAAGTGTGTTCCAAAAGTTGACCATAAGATGAATCAGTAATTGACCTAATGGTCAATTACTGGAATAAAGTGTACTATCCTCTCACATGTAAGCGCTGTGCATTTTTATGTTACTGGCGACCAATTTAATTCGGACTCTAATTTAATTTAAATAAAACTAACTTATTCAGAAATTGGCCACCCCGGTCAATGTTTAGGTCAATAGTAATAATAGCATTCGGTAGTTGACCACCCCCCATAAAGCGTCATTCAATAATTTGTTGACTTCATAACACCTGTTTTATAACTTATCACACACTAATTTAATAATACGTGAAACTTACTCAAAATCACTAGGAAACTTATTTAATATCACCCTTTGAACGAGATACCACTTCTTAAGAAAAATATTACAAAAACACATGTAAATTTTACGCCACAGAACCTCTTCACACTGCGCTTCAGTTTTTACAACACATAATGTGCTGTATTTAAGAAGCTTGACGATTTGGACGGTGGATAGTAGCGCCTGTTGACATATTTGTTCTTTTATTGAAAATGGCCAACTAAATCTCTATTTTTGGTCTTTATAAGCAAAATTGTCAATTACTAGCACACGGTCAATTACTAGTACCTTTACCTTATATATATTAGAACAATTTCATATTTTATTGTAGTATCACAACAATAACATAAACTTAAATGGAATATTCATAAACAAAATTTATTGATCCTTATCCTCTTGCAATATTAAGATTGATTTGCAAATATAGACTGGGCGGGCATAGAAGTTTTCACTTCTACCGTGTGGTCCTACGCACACTCATATTTTTTTTCTGTCCACTTATTTCTCTATCTTCTGCCCTTTCTCCTTTGTCTGTCCTTACGCTTTTTCCTTCTTCCTTGTAATCTTATAGTTTTTTAAGTTTAGGTTAGGCTATGCATTATGTATTCATTTTTATTTTTTTTATTTTTTAAATATTGTACTCTTTTATATATTTTATTTACTGTACTCTAAAAGATGTAAGTCTTGTGTACTCCCTTTTCTTTCTTATAATAAACAATAAACAACAATAAACAACAATTGTGTCCCCGTCCACGGTCCTTAGGAGGACTGCCGCCTGAACCTACCCATACAAACATCAAAACTCTATTACTTTTCCTTCCTAATAGAGAGCTAATCATAATGCGATTATTATCCCTTATTATAAAAATCGGTTGACGATTTTTGAGGAAACTTTATCAAAAAGTTAACCGAATCTGAGAAATCGCAGCAATTATTTTTAATACTTCTTCAAGAGATTTGAAATAATGTTTAATATCAAATACACTCCTAATGCTTGGTTTGTCCAATTAATATGAATTATAAAAAAATAAATATCTACGAGACCCACTGGGATTTTTTTCCAAATTTTCATCGGTAATTCCTTTAATAACAAATTATTAGTTTATGGAATTAAACGGGCGAACGGCTAACAAAGACCTCGGAAGGTGGTAGCACCCGATTTGTCACTTCTGCCAAAACCCGAGAAGAGTCACTGCAGACGAACACCTAGCAGCTCTGTTAGCAAGTCCTAATCCCACCTCCTCGCGTTGTCCCCTGGGGTACTTCTTCGGAAGGAGCTAACGGGAGACGGTCGAATGGAGAGTTCTCTGCGCCACAAAACAGAGTTCTAAGTAGGAATGTCGTTGGTGTGATACTCACCAAGGAAGCCAGGTCCAGCCTCATTAGCTGGTCACCAGTTTCTGAGAGGATTATTAACCGTGCGCCTACGTACCAGACTAAGAAGTACTACGATAGTCCAATGCTACGCTCCGACTGAAGACGCAGAAGATGACATCAAAGACGAGTTCTAGATGCGGCTGAATGAGGTTTTTCGCTCTATTCCAAGGGGAGACATCATTGTTTTGATGGGTGACTTAAACGCACAGATCGGCCCCAACAACACCGGCCTTGAACACACTATTGGAAATCAGGCCTAAGCCAAGTTACAAATAACAATGGTAAGCTTTTCGTTGACTTCTATAGTTCCGATCAACTCATGGTAGGTGGAACCTACTTTTGTCACAAGAAGATACACAAGGAGACCTGGGTATCGCCAGATGGTAGAACGAGAAATCAGATAGATCACGTGGCCGTCAGTCGCAGATGGCGAACTATTCTGGAGGATGTCAGGAGCTTTAGGGGAGCAGACACTGGAAGTGACCACCATTTGGTAGTAGCAACTATTCGCCTAAAAATCGCCGCAATCAGAAACGTCCAACGAGATGCCATAAACCGTAGACGGTTTAACGTAGACCTTCTGCGGGAGAGCACTAAAAGGAGAGAATTTGCTGGAAATCTGCAAACGAATCTTAAACCAGCAAACCGTTTCTGACGACACAAATATTGAAGAGCTGTGGAGCACAACAAAGGGTGTAATAATAACAGCAGCGGAAACAAGCATCGGTTATATCCAAAGAAATCAGCAACACTGGATCTCGGACACAACCTGGCAAAAAATAGAAAGCAGAAGGGCCTTCAAAAATAACGTGAACTCTACAAGCGACCCGGAAAAATGTCAACAACTTGAACGGGAATACTCCCAATTACATCGGGAGGTAAAGAGAAGTGTCCGACGTCATAAAAGACGGCAGATAAATGAGCTCGCAGAGAAAGCGCAAAACGCGGCAAACACAGGCAACAGTAAGGTGCTGTACCAAATCACTAAACACCTCTCGGGAAAGCACTCTACTAAAAAACATGCCGTGAAGAGTGCGGATGGAAGGCTGCTGTGCAGCGACGAGGAGCAACTCCAAAGGTGGAGAGACTACTTCTTCGCCGCCCTCAATGGTTCCTTTTCGGAGGAGCCTGAAGAAAATAACAACAATGCACCATCCAAGACAGAAATAGTAACCGCAATTCATGCAATGGCCAATGGTAAAGCAGCTGGAAAAGATGGCATTCTGCCAGAATTGTTGAAAGCCGACTCAAGCCTCAAAGTAAATGCGCTACAGCCAATCCTGGAAATAGCATGGAACACCTGTACCTTTCCGCAGGATTGGACGGATGGTATCACAGTGAAAATACCAAAAAAGGGGGACCTAACAATATGTGACAACTGGAGAGGCATCTGTCTATTATCTACTGTGGGCAAAATCTTGCCCCGCATATTATTATCAAGGATAAGAGAGGCAGTAGATCGAACGCTTAGAAGACAGCAAGCTGGATTCAGAAAGGGCCGCTCCTGTATAGACCAGGACCTTGAGAATCATAGTGGAGCAGTCTACTGAATTCCGATCCCCCTTTACCTTGCTTTCGTAGGCTATGAGAAAGCGTTCGACTCGGTTAATAGGAGCTTTATATGGCGAGCTCTACGGTTACGTGGACTGCCGGACAAAATAATAGAATTGATAAAAGCTCTATACAACAATTCCAAATGCAGAGTTCTCCATAATGGAAAATTATCCGACAGCTTTGAGGTGAGCTCAGGAGTACGACAAGGATGCCTACTTTCACCATTACTATTTCTTATAGTAATAAACGACATTCTTGTCAGTGCTATAGATAGAAGAACAGGTGGCATACAATGGGGATTGCTAGACCGCCTTAAGGATCTCGACTACGCGGATGATATCTGTTTGCTGGCCCACAGACACCAGGACCTTAAAAACATGTTAAACAATTTGGCAACAGAAAGTAGTTCAGCAGGCTTAAGGTTAAATCCGACTAAAACAAAAGAAATGCGGATAAATGCAAACACCCTTGAACGGACAGCGCTAAATAACCTTGACGTGGAACTGGTAGACAAATTCTGTTACCTCAGTAGTATTATTACCGAAAACGGCGGTACAGAAGAAGACGTCAGTTCCAGAATAAATAAAGCAAGAAGCGCATATGCATGCCTGTTTCACATATGGAGATCAACGGAGATCTCAATTAACACCAAATTGTGGCTGTTCAACTCCAACTTTAAGGCAGTTATTTTGTACGGTTGCGAAACGTGGAAAGTCACCTAATTCATCACAGGGCGCCTACAAGTTTTCATCAACAGATACTTACGTCATCCTAAAAATCCATGATAGAATTACAAATGAGGAACTATGGCGCCGTGCCGGCCAAGAAGGGATAGACGACCAAATCAGACGAAGAAAATGGAATTGGGTTGGCCACACCTTGCGACGCGAAAACGAGAATCTAGCCAAACAGGCCCTTGATTGGAATCCGCAAGGAACCCGTCGAGTCGGAAGACCTACGACAACGTGGAGGAGAACCCTATTAGCAGAGGCCGCAACAACTGGGAGATCCTGGTCAGAGCTGAGAGCTGTCGCGCAAAACAGAGTCCGCTGGAGGGCAACTGTTTCCGCCCTATATCCCAGGAATTAAATCTCTTCAAGTATTATTACTGCTGTAATGCAATATTTGTTTTAAATTCAAAATCACGCTTAATAATTATTAGCTAGGCTAATAATGTGAAAGGCCCTTGTTGTGTTTGTGTTGTGGTTGAAAATTTCATTAACATTCCTCCATATTCTCGAAATAACATTGTCCTACCGCAATACAATTCAACAAAGGCAACACTCACTCGAAGCTCCTTTAGTTAAATCAGAGATAAAATTAGCACACCATCAGCCCTGGATGGGTTCTTGCTACTTTAACACAGAGCCGAGTGAATATCTGTGTCAAGCACTCCATCCCTGCCGCAGGAGCTGCTATTTTATTAATGCCATCCATTATGTGATTAAAAAAAGAAATTGAATTCTCTAGTTCTGTCCTGCCAGGAGAATCCTATTTTACACTGTGAATGCACTGTGTAATTACGTGAAGTACGAAAACATAAATTACCCCTAAACGTTAAGGAATGCTCCACACTCTGTGCACCAATCCTCCCACAGCGGAACATGAATTTACCGCCTTGATTAGATTTCTTTTTCTGATTATTTTCGTTTCAGCTAGCATCCTCCAAACAATTGCACTCTTTGTTTCCGGTATCACTGTCTCCATATAACATTTCCACACCCACATTCATTCACCGACGTAAAGGAAGACTTTCCTTCATCCCTGTGCCCGCACCATGAGGTTTCCAAGTGCTTTCCCGGTTTTTCACTAATAGAGTAAGAGCTTGGCGGAGCGGAAGCGAAATTTTTCAAAGTGTTAGCGACGGAAATGGATGGAAAACTGGGAATAGCAACAGCGGGTATACCCTACTTAGCATATCATTAAGCCGAGAAGGTGTTGGTGAAATAGCGCCCAAAAGAATTGAAGCTTAAGCCGATGGTCGGCGAAGATATTGCCTTAATGGTTTTTAATACGTGAAGGTGTGCGCTTGCGAGGGCCCCCGATATGTACACCTGAATCCACCCCACAGCGAGAATTCCGCTAGAGCATCCTTGGTGACGGCAGGATGTCCTTAAGGAATCTTTACGGGTTCTAATATCAAGTTCCCCATTTCATCTGTAGACGACCCTCCATTTTCTAATACCTTTCACAGATTTGAAATTATTTTTCTGCGAATAATGAGTTGCCGCGCTGAAAATCAGAACTAATGTACACATCACACTGGGACCCGCGCTTAATAGAGGATCCGTTCGATATTAAGCAGCCGAAGTAAGGCTTCCTCCTTTGGGAAATCTACGCGTTTTCCTTTCCATTAATTATTTTCTTTGCGAGCGTCTACCATCCCACCAAGGATCATCTTTGCTCTGGACATGGGGCCGAACCCCGCACGCATACTGAACTGTGAACTATACACGAAGCGTAGATTAAAAGGGTGGCGTGCCACTTTCTGGTTAATTAATAAATTGATTGGGATACTTATGCCTCCTGTAATAAGCCGTGCTCGGCGTTACTTTTCTTTTACCCCGGGGGTAAGTGTTGGGCCGTATTCTGGCTAAGTGAATTTTCATCCTTTTGATTTGTGAGTTTTATTAAAAGGATTTCTGGGTTACTTCAGTTTTGGAAAGGTTCCTGCCGACCGATTATATTGCGGTGAATTCGGACCAACCTTTCGACCCTGAGTCTCAATCTTAAGATGTTAAGCAGTGCTGAGTTGAATTTAAATTGGCGATAAACACGAAGCCAAGCCCATTTTAACTTTTACAGTTCGGATCAATGAAGTAATTGAGGTTTCAAATTAATTGGGTCTGTTGGTAGAGTAATAAAAGTCAGAATTTCCGGATTAAAAACTTGATTGCAATTCGAAATGAGAAAGTTGGAAGATTAATTTTGAAACAAATTTTAGGTAACTTTTATTCTTGGTCATGAAATATAGGTGTTGGATTGGGTGGGTACACGTGTTTATTTATGATTCGGTACTTAAAAAAATTTTAGGTAAAATAATTCTAGAAGTTATATTCGTAAAGTTTGGAGCAATAATTGTTTGATATTATGAACAGTACGAACAGGAAAACATTGATCAAAAAAGTATTGCGTTTTTCTTTTAGAAAAATTTTCCTATGACAAAAGCAGTTCTCTTAAAAATATATTATTATTAAGTTCCATTACATATTGTCGTATGGCAAGAACCTTCATTAATCCGAAATCAAAATAGTTCTTAACTTTCCGTGTGTTTGTTCGTACGTTGGGTACTAATCAGACTAATTGATACTATTATCGTGAGGTACCTACCGAATCTAAGCCAATACTGTTCAATACTGTTAATTGATTCGAAATAATGAACTGAGGTGAAAAACGATAGAAACAAAATCTATCCTTTACGATGACAAAAAAAACCTGGACACATTTTTCTAGTGGAAACAAAATACTTCAGGCACATTTAATTTCATGTCTTTTATTTTATTTATTTACGTTAATCGGCATTATACATATACCATACACACATACAGTTCTGACCCCGGTTTTCCACGACCAACTTTTCCGGTCATAGGGTGAAAACACAAAGAAAGCAGGTTGCCTGCATTCCTATTGCCAGCGTCTAGCGGCGCCAATCAGCACAAAGAATGGATATCCATTCTTTGTCCTGATTGGCGCCGCTAGACGCTGGCAATAGGAATGCAGGCAACCTGCTTTCTTTGTGTTTTCACCCATAGAAATGGAAACTATTGCCCGTTATGACCGTGGAGACGCCGCAACATTTTCGGCAAATATTCCCCTAAAATATTACCAAGGCAACGATTGCCTAGGTCAGGGGTGACAAACCTATGGCATGCGTGGCACCTATGAAAAATTTGCTGTCTGTCACGCAAAAATTTGTTGGTGCAGCGTTTAGGTTAGCAGATGCACGCCAGCGTATTTCGCGAAAAACATCGAGGCAGCATTTCTATAATAGATACGCCTAATATGAAAGTGTGACTGTTAATGCGTTTAAAAGATATCTTGAAGCTTACTTGAAGCGAACTTCAAGTACAAAATGTAAACGCAAGCAGCTCGACTAGAGTCGATCAAAATGATTTTTCTGATCGGCTCGAGTGCTTGTCATGTAAACCGGGCTTGAAAGCTTGAGTGCTCGAAATTTGTTCAGTCGTAGTCCATCAGTTACTCAAGAACTCAAGCTCATTTCAAGCCAATCTGTCGCTTCAAGTAGGCGGAGCATATACGCACTCGAGGTGTTGAGGCTTTCCAGCTTTCGTGTACTCAAGCTGTCATAGAAACGCACTATGTTATTGTTTCGAGAGGAGAAAAGGGGCACTTAAACGCGGACTGCAAATAAACAAAAAAGCCGACGCCCTCATAACCTCACTTTAAATCTAGTCTCATTCACAAAACACACACACACTGCACCCTTATTCAACATTTTAATATTCCCAATAGCTTGACCCATCAGCAATTTTATAAAAATAGATTGTATTTTTTTGGAACGCATACTGGAAAAGGTTCGCCACTCCTGGCTTAGGTAATGAGTTTAGCAATTTTTTAAATCAAGATGGCGAAAAATGAAAATATGCAAAAGAAGCTTTTGTTATTTTGGGTTAAAACAGATTATATTATTAATTTAGTTATCATTACCACAATAGCTGCAATCCAGTCATGTAAAGTTAGATTACGGGCATTTTCGTAAACGCATGTCTACAGTCACTCTGCAATATTCAGCTACAGACTTCCAATTGCTGAATACTGCAGAACGACCGCCATATACATTTTTTGATTTTAGAGGATTTTAGGGGATTTTAGGGGTATTTCACTGTTTTTTTAGGGGTAAACAATTTTATGAGTTGGTAACCCTGGTTCAGGCGGCAGTCCTACTAAGGACCGTGGACGGGGACACAATTGGAGCTGAAGATTGCCGAAGTGGTCCCGATCCACAAAAGCCAAAACCCCCACACATACCTTGAACCTTCCTTGTATATGGAGACATTAAAAAATAAGCAGATTGCAGAGCCGCTATCATATTAGAGGAGAAAACCGAAACTTGTGTGGGGGGCCCCTGGGCACGAGTTTGGTGGGGGACCCTATGATAGGGTTCAGGGAATGTGCAGCACAAGGAATCCAATCAGCCAATTCGTTGTCCGACTTTACAAGAGCTTGAAGACCGTTGTATTTCCCACTTATCGCAGACGCGTTGTCGTAAGACTGCCCTCGACAATGTTTAATGTCCAAGTTATTCGCAACCAAAACGATCATTAAATCGTCGTACATTTCTTGAGCTTTATAGCGTTGGTTGGGCAAGAATAATAAAAATCGCTCCACAGGCGTGCAATCTTCCATGTATCGAAAAACCACGGTAAGTTGATCTACGGGGCCTTCGTCTGGTGTCGAATCCATCGAAATCGAATAGAGGTGCGATTTCTCTTCACCGCTAAATAATTTCATCGTGTAACTTATAGACTACAAGCCCACGGCAATTTTTGGGGGGTCATGTGAAACAGCACGAATTATATGCAGATCGATACTCCTAAACGAGGCGTAAACTTCAGGCACTATGCCGTCACTTTTGCGCGGTACATGTGACCACAGAGGTAAGTTGAATATTCCATCCGGAGGGGTGCTTTTTTGGTCAAATATTCTTGTACGGCAATTCTCATATTGATATATTATAAAAAAATAAGCTCGTAGAACCTACTGCCGTACAAAAATAATTGTACTTGAAACCAGAAGATTTTTTTAATTTCTGCAAATTTATCCCCCCCACAAAGGTGATTTATTCCTGTACGGCATTTGTACATTTCGATTTCTATGCTTTCATAGAGTCATTGTGTGGCTATGCCGTACATATTTGGTGGTTAAAAGATGAGAAAACCCCGACTCAACGCGCTCTTCTTAGTTAGTACAGAGCAGTGGCGTGGCGTGCTTTGAATGGGAAGGGATGCAATCTTGCAAAATTTTTTGGTAGTACATTTACAGCCAACATTGATGTATATGTTACTTTAATATACTATGCATTACTAAAACCTCTCTCGTCTGCTGCTTTTTATGCACCCAGGGACCACGATCGAGGACGTGAGAGTAGGCACGCTGATTTATTCTGCAGCGTTTTGGCCCCCATATTACCATATTAAAACTATTGTAAGTTATAAAAATAAATCAAATGATTACAAAAATAAATCTAGTTCAAATAATTATTATTAAATTTAAAAGAAAAATTATTTTTTAATATGGTAATATTTCCACAAATCTACTGATCAAACATATATAATAAATAAAACAAAAAACATAATAACATAAAATAATTTTCAATTAATAACAAATAATTTTAAAGCGCAATTAAATCTTTCTCCTATCATGCAGTTTAACGTTTTCGAAAGCCTTTCAAGAAAAACATTGTCAATTTAAAATTTTGGTTTTAATTCAATTCTTCTTTCCTTAACTGCAAATTCATCAATAATTTCATTATAAAAGTCTTCGTAGGAAAGAAGAGTTTTAAGCATACTTTTTTCAATAGTTAATAACGCTAAACCGCTTAATCGCTCTTCCGATGTAGCATTTCTAGAAAATGTCAATATTCTTTTAAGTGTAGAAAAACTCCGTTCCGCGGACGCACTAGTGACCGGCAATGTCAAAATAAGTTTTAAAAGTTTAAAACTTTGAATAAAACTATCACGTAAATTATTGTGAAGAAAGAATTGAAATATTTCTTGAAAGGCTTTACCTTTAAGGTCCTCATCAGAAAAAAGCACAGTGAGTTCAGTTTTTAAGGAAGTTTTATCGAAAAACTGAGGGTACGTTTCATCAAGATTTTGAAGTAAATCATCGGGGAATTTATTTGCGTAATTTCGAAATTTCGAGGTATCAAAGAGTTCTAGAAATCTTAGTTGATTTAAAGATGAAAACCGTGTTACGATTTCTTGATTAAGCATATCAATAATTTCAGCAAACAAGCGCTTAAAGCTTAATTCAATATTTTCGGAACCATCTACTGAACATCGTAGGCGCTTGCGTTGTGGTGTTAATTCACATATTAAGGAAGTTTCATTCCAAACGTTGGTGAAATTGTTTCTTAGATTTTGAAGCTGGGTCTGAAAATCTCTAATTTTTTTAGTGCAAAAGCTTATGTCGCTTTGTTTGGATTGGAAATTTTCAAAAAGGATATCGGTTTGGGGAAAACTTTTTGAAAACATTTTCAGCAGAAATATAAACTGAAAATCATTTAGGAGTACGGAGAGACCTCGAGCACTGTTAACAGTTTCGGCATCCCAAATATCTTCCTCATTATCCGTTATATATTCAAAAAGAGTATAAAGATTATCTAAATTATCATGAATAGATAGAATAAGTCTACCATTGAAATTCCAGCGAGTGTGAGCTACTTTTGGAAGTCTTCGCTTTAAAATCAAGTCGAGAACAGCGGTTCTTTTAGTTGAGTGACTAAAGAAATTTGAGAAACCTGTGATTGACTGAAAGAAGATTCGGCACTCACGAACCTTGTCACATGATTTCGATAAAACAAGATTTAAGCGATGAGCAAAGCAGTGTACAAAAAGAGCATTTGGATAAGTTTCTTTAACCCGGGTTTGAAGACCACTAACTTCACCCGCCATAACTGAAGCTCCGTCATAGCTTTGGCAAATTAACTTGGGACTACATGCGAAATTATGCATAATATGAACTACATGTTCATGCAAACGAACTGCTCTTCTATCATCGGAGATATTTTTAAAACTAATGAATGTTTCTTTCGTCTCACCAGAGGAAGAAATGTATCTCAGAGTGGTTGATAACATAGATCGACAAGAAATATCCGTGGTTTCATCACAAATAATTGCGACAAACTCAGAATTTTGGATTTCAGAAGTAATTTTTCTTGTAAGAGTGGAGGAAATAGCCATTATTAAATCATTTTGAATATTATTTGATAATCCAGAAAATACTGAAGCTGTCTCTAAATGATTTTTAAGTTCTGGATTATGTTTGGCCAAAAGTGAAATTAATTCAACATAATTTCCCCGATTAACAGAATCCGGAACCTCGCGGTGTCCGCGAAAGGCTTGCTCCGTGTCAAACAACATCTATAAAAATTTTAATAATTTTCCGGTTCTTTTTAACTAACTCATTGTGCTTTAGAATTGAGGATTTATAATGAGTGTCTACTAGATTTTCAATCCTTTGGCCTGTACCGAATTTAGAAAGAGCTAAAACCGATTTTAAATGCTCGGAGGATTTTTTGCCATGCCTATCAACAGCTTTATGAAAATTATTTAAATCATTATATCCCGAACACCGCCAAACGTTCTTTTCAGTTGAAAATAAAATGCAAGGCCAACAAAAAAATTTTTGCTTATTTTGACAACCGGTAAGCCAATTCGCGCTATCGTATAATTTAATAGAAAAATGCCTAGTGCATGTTTTATTTTCAGTTAAAATATTTAATATGGGTTTCGGTCCCCCATTTTCAATAATGGATTTCTTTTCCGTAAACGAACGCGAGCCAAAGGATTGCTGCAATAAATCGTCAATTACACAAAAATGCTCATCACCCATGATATTTATTAAAGTAATAACAAATCAAAAAAAAACTAACACAAATAATATAATTCTCCAAATTTCTTTTAAAATCTACCTTTTAAAACAAAGCACTATTTTGAACACACAAAACAAATCGCACAAACTAAATTGCATGCAAAACAATTTTCTATATAAACAAACCAAAGAAAAAACTAACACAAATAATATATTTCTCCAAATTTATTTTCAAATTTACCTTTTAAAACTACTATTAAAAAAAGCACTATTTTGTACATACAAAACAAATCGCACAAACTAAATTGCATCCAAAACAATTCTATATTTTCTAATTAATTAAATGAATTACAGCGTTTTACTATGTCCTACAATTAAGCCATTCATTGTACAAATTCATTTCCATATATTCATTGCATTGAGAAATGAATTCCCTGAAATCTTATTGGGAAACTTCTCTCCGCTCTCACCCAACAAAAATATACTCACTTCGTATGGATGCAAAATCTGAATTGCTTCCCTTGGCTCTGGTCACAGGAACAAACCTTAGTTTTGACTTCCCATCTCCACTTCCCTCTTCATCAACAAGTTCGTACCGAAGTACGTTCCAACGGACAGTCAAGGGAAGCAATTCAAATTCTGCTTCTCGAAGTCCGGTGGCATGTTGCTTTGCGTATATAGAATGGTTCAGAGAGAAGGAGGAGAGAACTTTCGCTCATGGACACAACATAAAATATTGGTTGAAGCAATTTGCTTCCATTTAATTTTTCATTCTCAAAATGAATGAATGCATGAATTTTTCCCTAACAGTGGAGGCTAGAAAAATGGCAAGGAATAATAAAAAGTTAATCTCAGAATGTAAAAATAAAATAATTTTTTTGTAAAAGCAAAGAATAATTAATTATTGATAATTTATGAATTTTTATTTTTATTTTTTAAGAAATTGTAAGGGATGCAGTGCATCCCTTGCTTCCAAAGACGCCACGCTACTGGTACAGAGGTGGTCATTTGAACCAGCATCAAACTCAATGATCTTTATGCTATTTCATGAAACGAAAACATTTTTTATATTGCCGTACATTTTTCATGGGACATATGGCTACGACAGGAAAATTAATTTTCCTCCGAAAAGGATTATTTTTAATGCTAACAATATTTTGTGCGCCAGACGTTACGTTAAAACTTAAAACAATAATCAATAAAACCTAAATGTCGCATAAAAATGGTTCAAGATGGCTGGAAAAGTATTTTTTCACCCTGAAGAATTCATTTTATTATATCTTACTTCAAGTACATAGGGCAACTTCAAATAATTGAGGTACATAGATATTTCAAATAATTATATTTCAATACAAATACGAACAAAATCTTACCTTATATACTTGAAACTTATACCTATATTATCACTAGTCAATTTTGAAAGTAACCTATTAAATCCTCCGGCAAGACCCTTTTGGACCACTCCCTGGTGATCTCGATGTCTCAGAAAAATGCATTATTTGCCGTATTTTTTCTTGCGTTTCTGTTGCACCAAACCATTGCCTAAACTAGTTTCATATATACAAAAATTGCGGTTACTATTTCTGTTATGGATGGTGCACGAGTGGCGATTCTTATTGGCTGTGCATTGTTGCTGCTTTCTTGAGGTTCCTGTGCAAATTAACCATTGAGGGCGGCGAGGAAGTAATCTCTCCATCTTTGGAGCTGCCCGTCGTCGCTGCACAGCAACCTGCCATCCGCACTCTTCACGGCATGCTTTTTAGTAGAGTGCTTTCCCGAGAGGTGTTTAGTGATTTGGTACAGCACCTTACTGTTGCCTGTGTTTGCCGCGTTTTGCGCTTTCTCTGCGAGCTCGTTTATCTGCTGCCTTTTATCACGCCGGATACTTCTCTTTACCTTCCGGTGTAGTTAGTTACATACAAGCAGTAGAAAAATTTCTTGCCGTACTGGTAAAAATGATCTTGTGTTCAAAAAGTAGGGTTCAACTCGCAAATGCAAGTAATTCTTTATTTATAATTATATTAACCATAACTTTTAGACGGCACAACTAAAAATAGACGGCACCTGTTTTTCTTCGTTGTTCTATCTTTGAAGAATTATAATCAGCAATAATATTGAAACATTATTCTTTTTGCTAATGCACAGAGCATTTGGAAAATCTTACAAATTGTTGAATTTTGCTGTTTTGTTTTTTATGCATATTTTCATTGGGTACAGTTAATTATAGATGGCTATATTGTAAAACAATAATACTTAGTTACAAGTTGTAGAACAATTTCTTTCCGTATTGGAAAAAAGGAGCTTGTGTCCAAAAAGTAGGGTTCAACTCTCAAGTGCTGGTAATTGTTTCTTTATATATATATTAACCAGAACTTTTAGACGGCACAGTTGTTAAAAATTAGTTTAGATGTTGACTAATATTTTGGTCTCGGTGCCGTACAGTTTTCAATGACCTTGCACGATACTGATCTAGGAGCGGGTTGAGTCGGGGTTTTCTCATCTTTTAACCACCAAATATGTACGGCATAGCCACACAATGACTATGAAAGCATAGAAATCGAAATTTACAAATGCCGTACAGAAATTAAAAAAACCTTCTGGTTTCAAGTACCATTGTTTTTGTACGGCAGTAGGTTCTACGAGCTTATTTTTTTATAATATATCAATATGAGAATTGCCGTACAAGAATATTTGACCAAAAAAGCACCTCTCCGGATGGAATATTCAACTTACCTCTGTGGTCACATGTACCGCGCAAAAGTGACGGCGTAGTGCCTAAAGTTTACGTCTCATTTAGGAGTATCGATCTGCATATAATTCGTGCTGTTTCACATGACACCCCAAAAATTGCCGTGGGCTTGTAGTCTATTATTTCCAATCACTTCAATTATCTCATTGCAGATTGTAGACGAAAGGTAATTGATGTGTCCGGTTCCACGGTTGGCAGTATCAGTGATATGATTCTTGAGAAGATCATCGTACTCCGCCAAAAGCTCAAGCAACCCTAAGTAGTTTCCATTATCAGGTGATCCAAAATTGTCCGAATACTCACGGAATGCCAACCCCGTTCAGCAAGAAATCTGATGACGATGACAACACGTTGAAGAATATTTCGCCAATATTTTCGGTGCGTATTTTCTTGTTGAATAAGTTTGATATTTGATATTTCTTTAAAAAATAATTTATGTACAAAGACAAGAGTCTTAAAAATAGTACACTACTCTGCTGTAGGCATGAATACGAAATAAAACCCAAAAATGGTAATGAGAGTAAGGGTAAATATTAATGGAAACTACATTACAATAAAGCACATGCGAATTGAATAGAAAAATAAAAAAAAAATAAAAAAAAATATAAATAAAATGAATATAAAATAAAATTAAATTAAAGAGAAAAAAAAAAGAATGAAACAAGTTAAAAAGATAGATAGAAATTATTAAAAAAAACAAAAGAGAGGCATGTGATGTGTGGATACGTGGGGCAGATGTTAGACTTCGGCGAAGTAATTAGTAATTCGTTTTTTAAAACTATTTGCAGTAGCGGCTGATTGGATTACTTGGGGCAAAGAATTCCATATTATCCCAATGTGAACAAAGTAAGAACTTTCGAGAACTTTGAAGTTGAATTTCGGAAGTGCGATCATTTTATGTCTTTTGCTTCGGAGTAGCTTAATGAAGTTGCTGATGTACGCAGGTTTGCCGCTATTAAGAACTTTATACAGGAAGAGTAGGTTAATCTTAGCTAGATGATTAGTTAGTTAGCAATTCAAGATACTAAAACGATATTGACCGATGTGATCAAATCGTCTTAACTTATAAGCAAATCTAATGCAATCATTATAAGCGATCTCAAGCTTTTTGCTACACAAGCAATCCAATTTAGGGAATATGATTGAGCCATGAGTAAAATGGAGCAAAAGCAAAATTTTTATTAAGTTGCATCGCATGCTTGTCGGCAAGATATCAGCGAGTAACCAGAGTCTACGCAGACTGGCGTAGATAATTCTCAGTTTCGCGTTAACATGGTGACAGCATGTCATTGATGAATTCAAAACTACCCCTAAGTTTCTCGCGTGCTGGACATACGGTATAGGACTGCTCCTAAGAGAACCTCAGGGAAATAAGATAAATCCAGTGGGTTTCTATGTATGACTAATGCCTGAGATTTTTTAGGATTGAGTTTCAATTTGTTTTCAAGGGCCCAGTTCAGAACACGCATTAAGTTATCATTAAGTCTCCAGATACAGTCTTCAACAAGTCGTAATGGTCGATTTAGGTATATCTGTACGTCATCTGCGTATAGGTGAATCAAACAGTGATTCACTACATTGGGTAGGTCATTTATAAATAGGCTAAATAGTAAGGGGCCAAGGATGGATCCTTGGGGGACGCCAGATTTTAAAGAGGCTGACTTTGAGCACAGATCCCCGATTTTGACTCTCTGAGAACGTGATGTTAAGAACGCAAACATTAATTTTAGGGCTGGCTTACTGAAATGAAAGTGGTACGCTAATTTTCTCAATAGCAAGTCATGATCGACGCTATCAAAGGCCTTGGAGAAATCCAGAAGCGCAAGAACTACAAAATTGTTCTGGTCCAGCGCAAAGCGAAAGTCAGACGTAATCTTTAACAGCGCAGTGTCACAGCTGTGTGAAGGACGGAAACCCGATTGGTACGAACATAAAAGATTGTTTTGAGTTAGGTAGAGTCTAACTTGGGAGTCCATTATTTTCTCGAGCGCTTTAGCCAGAAAGCAAAGAAGACTTATTGGCCTGAAATCCCCGACAGATTTTGGAGTGGCAATCTTTGCAATAGGGATGACTAACGCTTATTTCCACGCTGTGGGAAAGACACTGAAAGTGAGACAGTGGTTGAAGATAGCTGTGATAGGGTAAGCGACAAAAGGGAGGATTAGTTTTATGAATTGTGGAGCAACTTCATCAGGACCCACAGCATTCGAGCGAATAGATAGTATCACCCTAGCAAGATCTATAACATCGATACAGCTGAAACTGAAGTCGCTATCGAGATCACACTTAGCAGAGAATATGGCATCTAAATCTGGTGAGTCTTTTTCATCATCGTTTGAAATAGATGCAAAGTAACCATTCATGTCATCTACATCATAGCTGCAGGAGATACTAGCATCCTTATGTACACCTAGATTCCGCAGGGTATTCCAGAGCTTTTTTGGAGGTACCTGTGGGTTGAGTTTATTTTCATAATAACGCCGTTTCGCATCTTTGATTTTCTTATTCACTAGGTTCCTAGCTTTTTTGAAGCGAGCAAGACTTACTTCTGATTTGGTTCGTTTGTACATGGCATGCAAAAAATCTCGTTCAGCTAGCGCATATTGTATATCGGTTGAGAACCATTCAGGAAATTTTATATTAATACGCTTTTTTTTAGAGGAGCATATTTGTCAAAGAGCAATTTCACATTACTGCTGAAATTTAGAACCATTGTATCTAAGGTACTCATATAGCTCTCTGGGGATACGGTCTCATGTACATACAGGCGGCTCGGGGCGAACCAGTCAGTTTGACCACATTCAATGAATAAGGAATTTATGTCAACGTTCTTCAGATCGCGGTAAACAGACTCTCTGTATGAACGAGTATATTGCGGCAGTTTTATGTCATATTTGAGCACCAGAATATCATGATCCAGGTTTGCGGGAGGTGTAAGCTGGGAAATAGATTTAACTTTGTTAGGGTGAATAGACAGCAGAAGATCTAACTGCGATGAAGAAAACTTGCTGTAATAAGTTGACATTTGATTTAGCACTGATATGTCAAGCGTTTGCAGGAGAAACAGTAAGCTATCTGAAAGTTCATTTCTAATGAGGATATTAACATTGAAATCACCGGCTATAATAATATTCTCGTAATGATGGGTTAAATCCGCAAGGCGGCTTTCAAACTCAGAGAAAGCATCTAGGCAGAATTGCTGTGGGGACAGTAAACCGAGGATAATATACATTTTTCTAGCCCTGTGCCAAGTTCAACAATGATATACTCAAACACACCAGAGCTGGAGCAATGAAGCAGCGTAGACTTGAAACACTCCCTGACGTATATAGCCACACCACCACCCCTTTTTCCTAGTCTATCATTTCGAAAGATTTTGAATCCATTGATTGATACTAATGTGGAGGGGATGTGCTGCTTCAGCCAAGACTCGCTCACAATGACTACATGAGTCTCAGTCTCAGCCTGCTAGCATTAAGTTGAACTCAACAAATTTATTCACTAAGCTACGCGCATTGAAGTAGCACACGTTCAAGCCGGGAGATTACGAGTTAAATATAAGTTCAGCATCGAAGCAGCTGTCAACGTTTGAATGATTCGCGAAATTCAACACAGCGTCTAGGTGAGATTTGGAAGACTCGTGGTCCTGTAAACGTTGTCCAGCATGTTTCGAATCGCAAAACCCACCATCGGTAAATTGAGTGCGTGCGTTATTCATCAGCTTACAGATAAAACTCCCTTCTATGGTGAAAAGCACAGCCAGCAACGTTTAACAGCTTCTCCATTTCCCATTTCTCTTGTAAACGTGGTGGTCTGATATTTTCGAACATGGACGCCATCTATTTGTTCAACCGATTTCGTTCGCAGTATATCCTCATCGCAGTTTTGTAGGTCTTTGCTTTCTTTCCGAAACCAATAATCAACCAGGCCCCTTGCATTTTCTGGCCACAATCCTATGTCTCTCGAATCATTTTGATGCAAATCAATTGATGCGAAACTACATGATTGATTTATTGATTATCAATATTGCTATCAATACTATTGATAATGATAGCATTGATTACTATATTAACAAAACCGTCTTATAATTTTTGTTATAAGCTAAAAAAAAGGTCACTTGGTATTTGGTGGGGGCCCCCAGTTGGGGGGGGGGGGCTGAGCCATGGCCCACTTGGCCCACCCTTTAGTCCGGCCCTGCCTTCAACTTAAAACACCCAAATACAAGCCATCTACAAAAATACTAGGGTTACATATATAAAGAAGACTCAATTGGCAGAAATACGTACGAGACACCACAGAAAAAATCAAAAAACGAAACAATCTGCTTAAAGCCATCTGCAAAAGAAAAAGTGGGCCTCCAATCGACCTTGCATGCAAGATTTCAAAGCAAATGATTATTGAGATGATAGTCTACGGACTACAAATCTATGGAAGTTTGCCGGCTGTAAAATTAAAGCCTTTAGTAGAAGCACTGTACACCACTGGCCACATCGCTCTAACAAAGTGCGCTTCCTACAAATAGAAAGTGGCCTTCTAGATATGCAGGACAGACGCGAGGAACTACTCCATAAAATAATAGCGCAGAACACTTTAAATCCAAAATACCCCCTCCACCATATAATAACATACAATATAGAAAATGAACATATGCTATACTATAGCTCATAAACTTCGCATCAGCGCAGCAATTAGGACAGGGCTTATAGAATACCCCGAAGAACTGTAAGAGCTCAGATACCACCAGAGTATAATAGAAACAACTTCCCCCTATTGGACAAAAAAACCTGGACTGCTCCCTTACAAGACATCAGAAAGACTCTACATCTAGTCAAATCTACAGAAGTCTACAAACAGCCCAGTAGGAACTGTAATGTATACCGAATCAATGCGGTATACGCTACTTGGCAAGCACGACCCATTACGAGCCCGATGAGGGAATCGATTACTTTTACATTGTCATGTCCTAGGGTGGTAAGTGCCTGCGAGGTCATTGCAGGTTACATTTTCGCTTTCCACACATTACATTGGTAAGTAGTGACATGTATCAGACATAATTTCTTGCATTACTGATTCAGTTCTTCTCAAAGTTCCTTCTGGGAGGCTTGTGACACAAATACAAAATTAAGGATGGCAATACAATCTTCCTATACAGATGGATCCAAACTTGAACAAAGTTCGGAATACGTAGTAACGGATGACTTTGGAAATGAAATCATAGGACAAGCCCTACCGCATAATAAAAACTCATACTACACCGAATTCTATGCAGTATCTACATATACATATAAAGCAACTGACTGGGCAGTGACACGACACACCCCTACAGTGATATTCACAGACTCACTATCCACCATAAAAGCCATAAAACGTAGAACCCAGCAGGAAAAAAGAGAAAAGGTTCATTTTTTCATCGTGCATTCATGCAATGAAACGGAATTTATGAATCTTGGAAACCAAAATGTAATGCAGAATTGGTATTCCTCTTTCATGCATTCCACGGTAAGTGGCAGTAGAAGTGAAAAAGTGTAAAAATGAAATCGAAGGGTCGTGCGCTGCAGCTGCGAAGTTGAAATTACAATTTAAGGCTGCATTCGAAAATTCAGCCAGCTTCACAGAATGGGCAGCACATCTATCAAAACACCAAACCGCTGCAGTTTTCGATGATATAGCAAGTGAGTCTGTAATGCATTACGTTTCAATGACATCCCCGTGTTAAATTTCATCGATGTTGGAATCGAAGAAGTAGTATAGCTATCACTTACTTCATTGATTCCGTAATGTGTAAATTTCCTGCTGGGAAGTAACTGTCCTATAACATTCAATATCAAAAACACAATAGCGCAAAACAATATCACGATAGCGTGGTGTCCCGGCCATGTAGACATTCCAGGTAATACAAAACGCATCTACCCAGTAGGGAATTTACGAATTCATGAAATTGGAATGCAGTAAATCTTTGTAGAAATTGGAAGCAATATGAATCGATGGCTATTGTAAGTAATGGTAATGTAAAGTGTCAGGCATAAGGAATTGTAATGCAAAAAATAGCCGTTATGCCTTTATATTGGAATGTATGGTAATGCAAAAAGTAGCTCTTATACCTTCATATTGGAATGAATTGTATTGCAAAAGGTGGCCGTTATGCCTTCGACCCTAGGACATCGCAATGTTAATCGAAGCGATGCACAGTGGTCGAAAATGCCATAAAGCTGGCCAAAAGTCGAAAAATGAAAGTCTTATTTAGGAAGTTTTTTTATTTTAACTTGTTAGATTAGGGTACCTAGGATAGCATAAGACAAATAGAACCAATCAAATAGCGTTTCTTGCCTTTTAAAATCATTCTGAAAGTGGCCGTTGCATGCATTGCTTGAAATAGCATCATTAACCCCTGCGGCAACCAATTATTTAAACATACATAGGAAGTGTTGTGTCGCATTTTTTTAAATGTTATAAATTGGATTATTCTCAGGAAAGTAAGTATAATTTAATAATATTAACAAGAATACTCATTTGTTCACATATTTTTAACATGGTGAAGATTTCTTGACCTGTCTTTTTATCGAAAAAGTAAAAAAATTTTTTTATATTAATAGATCTACAAAAGAAGTGCCGCAATATGCCGCTCTGATTTTTGTCTTATATTGTTTATTGACCCTTTGGCAAAAACATATTCCAAGAACTATTGCCCGAAGTTGCCCCTTTTTGTTTAATTCCACTTTTTGTACAAAATTCTGCGTAATCCATGTTTTGTTTTTTTAACTTATTAATGTAGTGCTTAGCTTAAATTGAACCGTTTTATCAATGGTAATCAACTTTCGAGGTCAAATTAACATAAGTATTGGAGTTATAAGCAATTTTAATGCTAAAATTGGCCCATTTCGTACTTTTTTAGTACCTTTTCACTTAAGCTTTGCCAAAAAGTACCAAATAAGGTCAATTTTAACATTAAACTTGCTAATAACTGCAAAAGTAAAGGTCGTAGCATAAAAATTGTCCAGACATTATTGATAGGAAATTGTCCAAGTTTTCCAATTTTGCAAAAAAAAAAATTAGTTAACTAGCTATTTTATGGAGAAAAGGGTGATTTTGGTTGAAATTTAGTTAAAAAAACCAAAATTTTGAATTTGATGACTCATTACTATGGAAGTTGATAGGGTAGAACCTTGGTTTTTACAGTTTTAGATAGGTGCAGTATTCTGCGCTCACTGATACCTTATTCATGAAAATAGGTCATAGGGTTACAAAAATACAGGGTGATATGTAAAACTCTAAAAAGCAACTTCAAAACGCCCTAGCGGCTAAACCGTTACCATGTCCAATAAAATAAAATATAATACCAAATTCGTGATCAGCGACCTGGAAAACACAATTCCAATTTCATTGAAAAACAGTGTTCGATATTGATGGTCGCCATTTTGAAGCCGCCATTTTGTTTTTTTAAGAAATAATAACAAATTCGTGATCAGCGACCCCAAAAACCTTTATAACTTTATTTTCAAACAATTATCTCAGTTTTTTCGACTTTTGTCCATCTTTTTGCCGATTTCGACCACTGTGCGATGCTTCGATCTAGAAAGTAGACATTATGCATTCGAAGGAACATGTACAGAATCGACTCTGGAAGGTTTCCATTCCCTACTGGGTACTAGACAACCCAAACACAAACCCCCAGACCTGCAAAGAGCATTCATGTAATAAAGAAAAAAATTAACGAGTCAAAACAACGACGCACCTAGGTTGATTTAAACGAGTTAGGCGGTCAAAATTATTTTACAGTGTATTTTTACTTTAAATGGTATATCTTATTGTAAAAAGTTGCCCTTTGTAAAATTAACGTGTTTTCCCCGCCAAAAAGTGAAAAAAATAAGAAATAAAAAAGGAAATCTTTAAAAACCAAATTTATTTTTAATGATATGATTTTACGAACAAGAACATATTAAACTACAAATTAATACTTTAAATACAAAATCATATTCATTATTCATTGGCTAAATCTTGATCCGTGTCTTAAATATCGGATTCGGTATTCGGGCCAGCCGGTTGCAACATATTGATTGTTCAGCAGCAAAATGATTTTAGTTTAATCCTTTTTTTGTTCGATTCATGCTACTGCTACTTAATTGTGGGTCTGCTAAATTCAGTAATAGTCTTTTGTTTGGGTGGGTAAGAATGTTACCTGTTGTCTTTAAGGGGCCATCCATAAATTACGTCACACGAATTTCATGATTTTTTGACCCCTCCCCCGTCCTTGTCACGCCGTGTCACATTTGTGAGACTCCCCCCTCCCTAGTGTGACGTCACTTATTTTAAAATTTTACATCTAGAAATTATTAAATTAAAACAGTAGTTCCGAAATTAGTTTTATTTCCATTTAAATTATTTTTAAATAAAATCAACATCAAATCAAACATTTTAAAAAAATTAACAAAACAAAATACGAATAATTATATTAATGAAAGATACAAACTTAATTATCTTGAGTCCGTGGACTTTGAACCCACTCCTTTAAGTTATTAGGTCTGTTCCAATAGAGAATGCGGGATCCCGCGGGACCAAGAAATCGCCAATTTCTGTTCCAATAGAATCTCATGCTCGGAAAAGCGGGGAAATTTTTACTTCCCCTCGACCAAGAAACCGCAGGAGATTTTTAGGTGGAGTGAAATCTTACGACGTTTTCAACATGTCAAAACAGCTGTTACTTGTCATGTTAAACAAAAATGATTACGATGTGCTGAAAATAATTTCTTCAATTGGTGCCTTACTACAAGATTTTGAATGATTTCATAAATAATTTATTAATTTCAATAGTTTTATGTCATTATTTTGAAGACACAAGTTATTTTTAGGTTATGGTCTTCTTGATTTGCACGAAACATCCCAGAAAGCGTTCCTTCACTTTTCGGGATTTTGACTAAATTTTCCCCCACCAATCAAGTAACTTTTTGCAGGCTACGACAGGAAAGGTTTTCTATTGGAACAGACCTATTTATGAGCATGTCTACATGTTCAACTTTTCATTAAACTATTCGAAATTAGGAAGTTCCTTCTCTTTCGCTCGCATGTAGAGTTAGAAAGAGACTCGTCGTGATTCGAAAATTGAAGGCAACTAAAAGTTGGCCAAACATTTTCGTTCCAGTCCTGGTTTTTCTTTCAACTTTATTTAAAAGTGTGGGTTTTTATACGATTTCTTATCGGTTAACCTTAAGTCATACTGTAAAAAATGGAAAGAATTTCGTTTTTCTTTATTTTTCCTGCATTCCTCGATCCATTTTCGTTTTGTTTTTGCACTTTCATCAGTTTCAGAATTTTGGAGAATAACACTACAACTCACGAGTTCTTCTTCCGACTCGGATGAACTAATTTTTTAAACTGTACTTAAAAGTTGAAAGAAAAAGTTGAACGCGTATGTAGACATCGGTTTCGTTCAAGTCAAGAAATCTGACAGTTCGAATATCGAAAAATTGTAGGAAAAAGGTTGAACGTGTAGAACCGGTATATAACTGGCATAGCAGTCGTTCTCGTTTCGGTTGTTAATGTCAGGAGCGTTCGTTGTGTCAACATCTTCTTCATCCAACCATATAACATAATCGTCATCATCCAAACAAAGAATTTCTCTGGCACGCCTAGCAGCAATTTTTTGAGGACGAATCAAATTGATTTGCATTTTGTACTGACTTTTGGCTATGCTTAAACGCAACTCCCTATACGAGAACTTTACTTAACGCGAGTTTTTGCGGTACTTATCCCTTGCGTAAAGCAGGGTATTGCAGTACTTAGATATATGTATTAGATTTTGAAATGTGATGTCACAAAATTTAGTACCCCTCCCACCCCTTGTCACACAATGTCGCACTTCGTCGACCCCCTCCCTCCCCCTTAACGTGTGACGTAATTTATGGATGGCCCCTAATGGTGGGACCACACTACGTGGACTTGGGTCGTACGCGCTTTTGCCTTTTTTTTCATATAGAGTTTTATGACTTTTTTACTACTTTTTTACGACTTTGTCCATGGTAAAGGCTGTGCCGCAAAACAACGCGGACAAAAGGCTATGCTTAAAAAGGTACATTGTGCGTCCACACACTATGAGATTTCAAAAGCGCGTACGCCGTTTCAAATGAGAATTGATTTTTTCTCACTCATGATTCAGAAAATTTAAAGATCACGCGCGCTTTTGTCTGGCCCTACGGCCAAAAGCGCGTGGGATCTAAGTCCGCGTAGTGAGGACGGGCCTTAATAATACGTTGTAGCACGGATAAAAGGCTTTATTTGTATTCCTGATAATTTAATATTGTCGCTTGATTAAATCGGCTTCAACAAACATTAGTAGGGCTTGCAAAAGGTGTAAGAGAAGTAATTTCTTCTTGATCTGGTTTTCTGTATGACAAAAAAGTCCTGGACATATTTTTCTAGCGGAAATAAAATACTTCAGGCACATTTAATTTTATGTCTTTTATTTTATTTATTTACGTCAATCGGCATTATACATATACCATACATATATACAAAATTTAATCATGCACAAGTAAATGAAATCATTTAGGAAGTGAAGAGTAATCCAAGAGCAGGTGCAGTAAATATTGCAGAAAATATTAGTCGTGATCCAGAAAAGTCAGTAAGTTCTTGTACGGTTCGTAGGGTACTGAATGCAAATGGTTTACATGGCTGTAACGGTCGGCTAGTTATGGAAAAATTCTTCTTGTTAATTATTCCCCCATCTCGCGGAAATTTCCGAAATCATTAGTCAATTCACTGCATGAACTGAATTAAAAATTTTTCGAATCAAGTAGGCGAATAAAACAAAATTTTTCTTGGAAGAGAAAAAATTCGATACTTTTGGGAGTCTGTTTTAAGATTTAGGCCGAGAAAGGCTGTTCGAGTTTTTCTGTGAAGTTTCTACAGTCGCGGATCGAGTTTTCATGGTTTACAGCTAGTACAACAGTTTAGCTAATTGTGCTGTTTAAATACCGTTGCGACCACACCGGCTGTTTGCCTCCCCCGATCGAGATACGGTTATCGTGGTGACAAAATTCCCCCGTCAGAACAAATAAATTCCTCGTCCTGCATGCAGAGACGATTTTGCAGTGCTGCCTGTGAGTGTTGGATTTTGCAGTGCTGAGAGTTTTTTCTAAACTTCACGTGATTAGCCGATTTTTTCGCTGCAATTGTGTGGTGGCGACGATCTCACGTCACTTTTGACAGCTGTGTTGAGATTTGTCGCTCAGATATAAAAAAGATTTAAACTGAGGAAAAAATGAAAAAAACGCGAATATTTTCTTGTGGCATTTCTTTGTTAACCTAAACAATGATTGAATTGAATGCTTGTAAGTGAATTAGCCCAGTAGGGACTGATATGGGAGAACTTTTGGACAACTGCGCGCTCCGGCCGGGTGTTGGCTGAATAAGTATGGTTCTTTATTTACAAATTACTTTGGTTTTAGTTTAATTGTGTTAAATTGGTACCGGTTATATGCATTTAATTAGGTCGTCTTTCTAATGAGTTAAAATCTCAGAAACTTATAGCCAAAATGCCGAGATTTCAATAATATCCGCTGTGATTGGATAATAAAACAACTTTTTTGTGATTTCAACTAACTTGATTGTGTAATTTAGGGTAAATTGCTTATGAGAAATTATTATACACGTAGGAAAGTACTAGGAACGATTCAATTAAATGCCTTAAGTACATTAATACAAGGCAGTGGCGTAGATAGGGGGGGGGGGATCAAGGGGATCAATCCCCCCCATGAGCCAACACAAATTATAATAGAATTGAATAAAAGTCTTCGTATTAACGTATTTAAGTATACATGAAATTTCTTAAACACCAACACCTCTTTTGGCATTAAGTAATGTGCAATTATGTTTTTGCGCAATTATATAAAAATCATCTAGATATGTTTTTGTGACGGCTGCGCATTTAAGTATTGTATAATTTCCGCGCTTCGAGCAGGCCGACCAATCAAGAGCCACGAAAAGGACGCTCACTATAATTGTGGACACATCGAGCACATGTAAAGTAAATACAATGAGCCAATAGTGGCACCTCGGTTCCTAAAAACTCAAAATTTTAAGGTTATAATAAATAAAGTTTAATTGTTTTTCCAATTTTGGCTGAAATAACTAGGTGCTATGGGCATATTTTATTCAATATTTAATATTTCGAATAATTTTTAATATAGTAGAGTATCAGACTATAAGCTTCCT
The DNA here is from genome assembly GCA_963855945.1 of Thereva nobilitata. NCBI lineage: Eukaryota > Metazoa > Arthropoda > Insecta > Diptera > Therevidae > Thereva > Thereva nobilitata. The sequence continues at coordinate 157,153,532 of OY979694.1, read as the reverse complement.
AAAAAATATGACTAACTTTTGGCTTTGATTGGCAATTTAATTCCTCCTTAATATTTTGAAGTTTGTAAAAATTGCCGAGTCAGTAAAAATATTAAAGTTCATGAAAAGATTCAACGGGCAAAATTATGATAAACTTTAAGTTATAAGTTCGGGGAAGCTTTGCACTTCATAGATTGTTCTAACTCGATACAATTTTATCGAGCACAACACACAGCACACTCATTGTTTCTGGCGAATCAACAATTCGAGAGCGCTCCTTGGGGCGTTAACATTAATTTACTCTAGTTTATAATTGAGGAGTGTCTGTTCAAAAGGGCGTATTTCCGTTTTCAACTTTTTTTTATTTTAAAATTATATTGAAAATATGGCATAAAAGTCCATCGAATGAGCCTAAAAACTTATTCAAATGAAGCGTACTTTCCATATAAAAAATTCCAAAAAATTAGGAATCCAATCAAAAGGGTGTATTTCTGCATCTTGTGAAGGAAACGGTAATCCGCCATTTTTTTGGTGGCCATATTGTATCTATTGAGTATACTATATTATATTGTCATCGAAACTGAATCTGCGTGCAAAATTTCAGCATGATCGAATAACCGGAAACCCCTCAGCAAAAGAAGGTTTACTTCAAAATACGATCTGAATTTTCCTTTCATATATAATTGTGACTGTAAGCGAAAGGAAAGCCCAATTCAGTGTTATAATTGGGCCTTCCCTTCGCATGACTGTTGCATGGAATATTTTACATCATTCTAAACTAATTTTTGACGCTGATTTCAAATATATTATCAGTTTTTTTATATTAGCTTTATTTAATGAATTATAAGGAAGTGTGTTTTTTTAGAAAAATTTTCTCACCGTACTAAAATATTTTATTTAAAAAAAACTACAAACTGCACTGCACGCAGAATACTCCCACCTATCTAAAAATGTAAAAGTGAAGGTTCTACCACCTTCCAGAGTAATGTGTCATCAAAGTCAAAATTTTGTTTTTTTAACAAAACTATCAACTTTAACTACCTTTTTCCCCAAAAATAAGTAGTTACTCAATATTTCCTAATTTCCTATAAATAATGCCCAACATTTTTTGTGTTACGGCCTTTATTTTTTAAGTTATTAGCAAATTTTAAAGTTGGCTTTATTTTGTAGTTTGGTACTTTGGCACTTTGGTACTTTGGTATTAGAGCCCTAACACAATAGAAAATTTAATTTTAGCTCAAAGTTATACTAGGAGTGGATAGGTGGGTATAAAAATCTTGCTAAAAGGATTTTTGCTTTTGACAGAACCCCAAAAAACTTCACTGCAAGTATTTCCAAAAATTCTATTCAAAAAGGCTTATTTCTTGAAATGACTAATCAAAAGTTCAAAAAATCAGTTTTGACTTTATGTCTCGTAGGGAGTAGTCGCTTTCAGTGTCCGGTCTGACATTTTTTCTCGCGCCTCCACTTATTTTACCAATATTTATAATATACACCCATCTGGTTTCCTAATTCGTGTGGTTTCGTTGTCTTTTACGCCAGTGTTCTTCTCGAGTGTTTACTGCTGATCTAATAATGGGAAAATTGCATGGATCTGCTAAATCATCTGGAGCATCCTCGTCTGGTGCAACGGAACAACCTAGCCCGGCCTTCACTAGATTAGCTTCAAGAAATCAGCAGGGCGATGGAAAAACTAACGCTACTAAACAGAGGCGTTCCTGTTCTATCTGCTCCACCGATAGCTTTGAGCTACTTGAGAAGAAACTTGAGCGGAGCATTTCTAATATAATTTTGGAAAAATTCTCTGAGTTTGAGGAGCGCTTTATGGCAAGGTTCGATCAAACGGTAAACTCGTTAAATGCTGAAATTTGCAAAATGAAGGGAGAAATTGAGGACCTAAAGCTGGAGTTACAAGGTGCTCATCACGAGATAAATGATATACAGAGGCAAACACGACTTACCGATGCAGTTATTACTGGGATCCCCAGCACGCCTGACGAAATTCCACATAAATTAATTGCGTCTGTCTGTGCAGCCATTGGGCATGATTTATCACCTTATGCCTATGTATTTCGCGCACGCTCCGGCATGAAGAAACCGCTCATTGTCAAATTCTCATCTGCAGCTGAGCAGCGAATATTTTTGGATAAATTCCGGAGAAATGGAAGCTTCAAGTTGAGCCAAATTTCTCCTGGGTACTCTGCAGATATGAGACTAAATGCCTTTGAAAGTCTCGCTGCTGCTTATCAGAGAATTCTGCGAAAAGCACTGAGGCTACGGAAGGAGAATTTGCTGCAATCTGTGTTTACTAGAAGAGGTTTTGTTTATATTTGGGTAAAGCCTGGTGATCCGCCGAAGAAAATAATCACGATGGATGAGTTAGATGCAGCGACTGGTGCCGAGATTGATGTTGAGGACAGGGTTATGTAGCATCTACTTAGTCTTACTTTATTTATTTATTCTGTTTTTTTTCTCTCTTTTTGATTTTTATTTTCTTTTTTTTTCTCTTGCTGAATTCTAATTTTTTAATTTTTTTAAATTTTTCTCCTTATGAATTCTAGTTTTAATTACTACTTTGGATATTTGTGTTTTAAAGTTTGGATATTTATACTTTGTAATTTAGTCTATGCTGCCTACTCTATTTCTTTTCTTCTCTTCCTCTCTACTAACTTTTCTTCTCTTTTACTATGTTGCCATATTTTTAACGCCTTCATCTTTCTTGTCTGCTTCTGGTCATGTGGATCTGTGCTCTCTCTGTATATATTATGAGCTGTTCTCGTAGTCGTATGCACATCGAGGGAACACTCCTCAATATCCTCTCCTCTTCATCTACTGGGCTGAATATTGCCGTTTTTAATGCTAGGAGTTTAAAAAATAAGATGGATGAGCTTAGAAACTTGCTTGATTGCCCTAAAATGCATGTCTTAGTTGTTAGTGAAACGTGGTTAAATCCTGAAATCCCCTCCTCTTATGTCTCCCTTCCTGGTTTTACCATCCACCGGAATGATCGTGTTGGTCGCACTGGTGGTGGTGTCGCTGTGTATGTCTCCTCCTTGCTTTCCTCTAGAGTGCTTGGCAAGTCTAAAGATTCTCCACTTGAATTCATTGCTGTGGAATTAAAATCTGCCTTTGATAAATGTGCTGTCATAAGTGTATACTCTCCCCCCACTATATTTGACTCCGTGGTCGCTGCTGAATTCCATGCATTTGTTTCTAATCTCTCTCGTCAATATGAGAATATAATTGTTGCAGGTGATTTCAATGTCAACTTATTAAAACCAAATGGCCAAGCGAAATATCTTAATTATATGTTTGAGTCATTGGACCTTCATGTTTTAAATAAACTCCCAACGTTTATGAACTGCCGAAATCCATCGCTGCTTGATGTTCTCGCTGTTACGTCTGTTGGCTCAGTGGTGAGGCACAATCAAATATCTCCTCCGAGTTTTCTTGACCATGACATCCTTTTTCTCTCTATTTATTTCTCATTCCTACCTTCTTCTTCGTCTTCTTCATTCTCCTACCGTGACTACAGCAGCATCAATCCTGAGCGGCTTTTAAGAGGTGTTTCTTCTTTACCCTGGTATGACATCTATATCACTACCTCCGCCGACGATAAGGTCGCTATCTTGTCCTCCTTCATTCAGTCATTGTATGACCAATGTGTACCGCTAGTCATGCGTAGAGTCAAAACTTCTTCTCGTTGTCCATGGTTTTCACGCGAGATCCGGGATCTGATAATCCAGCGTGAGTCGATGTACCGGCGTTACCGTAGAACTAAAATTCGCAGTTACCTAATTGATTACAAAGTGCTTCGTAATCGCATCAACCTCAAAGTCAGAGCTGCTAAACGTGAGTTCTATGCCCGCAAGCTTAATCCTGACCTAGGCTCGAAACGACTTTGGTCTAACCTTCGCTCACTTGGTGTTCATTCTGCCGCATCTGAGCCTTTTGATGTTCTACCTATCAATCTGGCTTTCGTAAATCGCACAGTTGTGAGACTGCTATATTAAGGGTTACAACTGATCTTAGGGCTGCGATTGATCAGGGTAATCTTGCATTACTGGTTCTACTCGACTTCTCTAAGGCTTTTGACTCGGTGGTCCATCCGCTCCTGTTGTCCAAACTTAATCAACTTTATCATTTTTCTTCCTCTGCTACGCGTCTTTTCTCCTCTCTTCTTTCCGATAGATTTCAATGTGTTCGTCACAATGGCATTACATCCTCCCTTCTGCCCGTGCGTTTGGGTGTTCCTCAAGGCTCGATACTAGGTCCTCTTCTTTTTTCCCTGTACATAAATGATCTTCCCTCTGTCATTGACGGCTGTTCTTTCCATATGTATGCTGATGATCTTCAGTTGTACAATTGTTTTCCTCCTAGTGATATTGTATCCGATACTGCTGATATGAATAACATTTTATCACGAATTTGTGAATGGAGCTCTAATAATTTCCTCAATCTTAATCCTAGTAAATCCCAAGTACTGCTTATCAGCCGGTGTCCTCTGTCCTCTGAATGTATTCCTAATCTATTCGTAGGTAATGTTCCTATTCCTGTCGTTGATTGTGTCAAGAGCCTTGGGATATTTATTAATTGTAAACTTTCTTGTTGTAATCATGTCTCCTCCATGCTGTCGAAGATTTATGGTACCTTGCGTAAACTGTGGCTGTTCGCTGATCTGCTATAACCTTCTATCCGTGCCAAGCTTGTGAAATCACTTATTCTGCCACATTTCCTCTATGGCGCCCTTGTATATATTGCTCTTGATTCATCCTGTCAACAACGACTCAGGGTCGCATTCAATGATTGTCTGAGATTTGTTTTCCACCTCCGTAGATTTGATCATGTGTCAGACTTTCAAAATTCATTACTGGGATGTGGGCTCTTTCATTTTCTTAATGTCATGACACTAGCTCTCCTACATAAAATATTTTACTCTAAACGTCCTTGCTACCTCTCTGACTTCCTTGTCCCGATGCAGTCCTTAAGGTCATTAAATTTACTTATCCCTTTTCATCGTTCCTTGGTTGGTAGTCGTTCCTTCTTTGTGCATGCGATTAGACTGTGGAATAGACTTCCTATATCTATCCAAAAAATCAGCACAGCCACGACTTTCAGAAAACAGGCATCTATTTTTCTATCCTCTCTTCCTGTTTCACTCTAGTACTCTCTCCTATACTATTACTCTACTCTCCTTACTTTACCTACCTCTCTCGAATTTTCTTATTTTTCTCTTTTTATCTCTTCGCTCCCTTATCTTAAGTTAGCTGTAAGAATTTTGGATTATTTACCGTGTAATGTTATGTACTTTAAAAGATTGTAATCTTGTGTACTCTACCTAATCAATAAATAATAATAATAATAATAAAAAAAAAAGGTCGTATTTCTCAAAATCCCGATCATCCCGATCAGCATATTTCTAAACAAATAATTACAAAAAATATAGTGCATGAATGTGCATTTAAATATATTTTACCATTTTATTTATAGGAACAGGCAGTTTTTTTCGATTTCTGTAAAGTTTGTTTATGATGGAAACAAGCCCTTTTGAACAGACACTCCTCAATTGTCAAATTTATTCTAGTTTATAATTGCAAAAGTGTATTAAAATTGTTTTGTTTATTATCTCGGATTTGAGAAATTTTTACTGCCAATAAAATCATTCCGCAAGTGTTGAGACGGTGGAAACCATAGAAATGCAGAATTATCGTCAGAAAAGACCCCGTTCTGATGCATTAAGTTGTGAAAATCCGATCAATCAAAATATACTGTCATATCCCCTCCCATCGCAAAAAGCTACCTACGCCACTGATACAAGGTCGCTTATGGACATATTGGAGGTTATAAATAATCCGCTCAAATGTGAGGTTGTTTGGTCATTTCATTTTTTGGTATAATGGAGCACTCCCGTTTACGACGCTATGATGCCAGAGAAGATTGAACTAGTGCTAGGAACCCAGCAGAACATCCCGCCAAACCAACTGGCGTCGTAATTATCCATCGTGAGAGTCAGCGGCTCGGCTCCAGAATTACCGGAGGTTTTGGTACTATGTTTTGCGTTATGTCATTAATTATATTAATTATATTATTTGTATTATATTAATTATATTATTCATATTATATTAATTATATTATTCAAATTATATTAATTATAGTAATTACGCTATTTATATTAACTATATTACTTAGATCCACTAGCTTAACAATATTAATCTATATGTTACCAGCACATTAATTTTCCTACTAAATATATGTGACTTTGAATTACATTGCTTCACCCTAGGATATATAAGTACACTTTATCACCTAATCGAATTACACCTTTATTAACTATTTTAAAGGCACAATATTTTATATGGTTCACTCTTTTGGGGTGTGAACACCGGTGACTTTAACGTGGTCAATGCCTTGTTGGGGTACTATAGAACAATATATGGTTCTCTATTTAATTTGGTCGTGTTGTAACTTGTTAACAGTTTGGGAGTTCATCGCTGGGCTTTATTCTTGAATCCAGTGAATGCCCCCATTACATCCAACATACACCGTTTCACTTATCATTACCTAGGTGTATAATTGTTCATTGTTGCTGCTACGGCACTAGGTTAATTGTGTACTATTGAGAGTTTTTGTTTGGGTTGAATAATATATATGTTAAACTTTAATTACACGGTGTACTTTCTTGACTAACAGGCAGTGCTAGATATTTTCCTGTGAGTTTCCAGGAAGGGTGGGGAGAGAGATTTTTCCCTAGGGTCTCCCGTCGGTGATTCAACGTGGTTACAGGTCCCATGATTCATTGGTACCAACCCTGGATCTCTTTTGGAGTGGATATAAGAACGATAAGGACATGAAGAGCTTAGGTAAGTGGCTTAGGCCTCCCGTCACACACCCCACGACCCCTTCCGGCGAGCTAGCGTGAAGTGTGACCGGCTTAACATCCCCTATGAATGTTTAGGAAGACTAGGGAGGATGTTTGTTTCAAAATTTTTATGTCTACCCAAGCATGATGGTAGTAGCTTTGCTGTCACCAGCAAGGAGCTCCATTGTGCCGGTACATGGTCACACATCAAGGAAAAGGCCTTTCATATCGAACCCAAACAAACGGAAGCGGCGGAAAAATGCAATGCAAATAATTATAAAAACTAAGCGATTAATTTCTGGTGAACTGTACTCTTCTCCGATGTGTCCAAATTTGAGATTTTCCAAAATATGGCGCACTAAAAATTCCGAATTTGCAGCAAAAAAAATTTCATCGACAGTGAAGCATTGTGGAAGTTCGGTCATGATGTGGGGGTGCGGCGGCAGGAGTCGGATAACTTGTGTTCATTATGATAGTACAATGAAGAAGGAGCAATACATAATGCAATAAATTATGTGATTATCCATACACTACGCAACAAGTTGCGCAAACTTTAGTTGCGTTTATGTTTTCGTGTAGAAAACATGTCTGAAGCTCCGTGAGTAGGTATACAAGGGGGGTCCGTGAACAAAATCCCATAAGGTTTATACTTCTTCTTCTTTAGCGGCTCTACAACCGGGATTCGGTCCTGGCCTCTCGGAACTGTTCTCTCCACCGGTCCCGATTCTGAGCCGATGTCATCCAGTTTGGCATCCCTAAGCTCTGAGCGTCCTGGTCTACGCCATCCTTCCAGCGGAGGTTGGGTCTCCCTAGCTGTCGCACCCCAGAGGTCTTACCGCAGAAAACTTTCCGAGCATGCTCATCTTCACTCATACGAGCTAGATGTCCTGCCCACCGGAGTCTACCGAGCTTTATTTTCGTCACAACATCTATGTCGCGATAGCGCTCGTAGATCTCGTCATTGTAGAGTCTCCGGAATCGTCCTTCCTTACATATGGCGCCAACAATCCTCCGAAGTATTTTCCTCTCGAATACCGCCAAGAGGTTAGAGTGCTTTTGGCTAAGCACCCACGTTTCGGATGCATATGTGAGAACCGGGAAGACCATCGTCTTATATAGTAAAAGTTTAGATGTTATGGTTAGATGCTTGGATTTGAAGAGCCTTGACAGCCTATAGTAGGCTTTGTTGGCTTTTAGCAGTCGTGCGCGTATTTCTGGTTCCATGCTATTGTGGGCTGCTACTATTGACCCAAGGTAGGTAAAAAATTTTACCACATCAAACTCGTTTTCCTCTACCTTGATTGTGGGACCAATGTTAGGTGTTCTTGCAGACGAGGCCACCATGTACTTTGTTTTGCTTTCGTTGATGTTCAGTCCCAGATTTCCTGCCGCCCGCTCAACCTGGGTGAAAGCTTCTTGTACACCTGTTGATGTCAATGTCGTCTGCGTTAGCCGGTAATTGGGTGGACTTGTGGAGGATTGTGCCTCTTGATGTCACGCCCGAATCTCGGATCACTTTTTTCAACGCCAGGTTGAAAAGGAGGCAGGCTAGACCGTCCCCTTGTCGGAGTCCATTATAGATGTTGATTGGTCTGGACAGTGGTCCGGATACCTTTACTTGGCTTGTCACATTGGTCATGGTCAACCTACATAGTCTTGTCAGCTTGTTGGGGATGCCGAATTCTCTCATGGCTTTGTAGAGTTCTACTCTGGCTATGCTATCATAGGTGGCTTTAAAGTCTATGAAAAGGGGTTGGATTGCGTTTTGAAACTCTAGACACATTTCCATAGCCTGCCTCAAAGTGAAAATCTTATCGGTTGCTGATTTGCCTGGGCTGAAGATACACTGGTATTGACCTATGATGTTTCTAGCGTATAGGGCCATCCCGTTTTGTAGGATGGCGGAGAATATCTTATACGCGGTACCAGGCCCGCCGCTAGCCGCTTCAGCGCCCGCGTGCAAAAAAGACAATGCCGCCCCCTCCCTTATCTTGTTTTTTCTGACTGAGCTTGTTCTCTTCTCTTTAAGAAAGATCGATTGACTAAATTAAAAATATGAAATTTGATTACGTTATTTATTGATATCTCATACATTCAATAAAATTTATTAAAAAAAACATTGAACGTCTTGTATTCGAGTAATTAATATTCAAAATTCAAGTAAAGTGTCGAGTAAAAATGATATTTAAACGTGGGAATTTATTGCACATAAAAATGGATTATTCCTTCTCCATAACTAGACATCAAAATGCTTTAAAATTTGTCAATTTTTATTTACAGAATAAATTTGATTTCTATAGTACGGTCATTTGGTTCTAAAAAAATGGGGTTACCTGGAAAGTTTTCCGGGAGTTTTGAAAATTTGTAATTTTATAGATTTCGATGTGCTCTTTCCGAATTTCAACTTTGACACCCCGTATCTTTGCCGCTGGCGCCGTCATGTTGGAAAAATGGCGCCTAAAAGCAGTTTTTTGACAATGTCGAAATGAGAAGTTCGCGGGATAATCGTGACAATGACGACGTAAAAAAACTAATTGACTGGTTGTGCAACCATCCACCTTTTCCAGAATTAAAGTAAATCATGTCAATAAGCACTGAAATTATCGGAGAAGAAAAGATCAACTGTCACATGCCTAAAGAAATTGGTAGTGCTGGCATTTCTAAAATCATTGGCAACGATTTCCATACCGTAAAATTCAAACGGAATGACCGAATAAAATCACTTAGTATTTTGAATTCAGTCATCCGGATAGACGGCGACATTGTCCCGATTAATCCTTTACGAATTTTCCAAAGAATGTGCATTGCAAAAGAATGTGAAAAGGAACTTGAAAATTTTCTTACGTACAAACTTGCTCCATTTCCCTTAACCCTTTTCAATGACGAAGGCATGCGCAAATGTATTAAATCTTCTATGTATAAGGCATTTGAGCAACATTCTGGAGATTTAAATTTTGAATATACGATGTATATCATTGACGGAGGATACTTATTACACCGAGTCATTTGGCATCGCGGTGAATCGTTTTCATCCATTTGCAATAAATACGATACCTACGTTCGTTCGAACTATACATCCAATGCCATTACCGTATTTGACGGATATCCGAAAGATGTAGCAAATCGTAGTACCAAATATGTGGAGCGATCCTGACGATCACGAAAAACTGCTTCAGTAGACATACTTTTTGACGAGACAATGATCCCAACTGTGTCACAAAATAAATTCCTGGGCAATGAGGCAAACAAGAACCGCCTCATTGGAATGTTGAAAAAAAAAATTTGAGTCGGAAAGGAGATATTGTCAAAAAACTGCTCTTAGGCGCCATTTTTCCAACATGGCGGCGGAAGCGGCAAAGATACGAGGTGGCAAAGTTGAAATTCGGAAAGAGCACATCGAAGTCTACAAATTTTCAAAACTCCCGGAACTATTTCCAGGCAAAACTACCAAATGACTGGACTGCTATCTGCACTGAGAGACATTTTTAGTTAACACAACCATACGGCATCAAATAAATATATTTAGTTACTCCAACAATTTTTTCTGGTCATGAGAAGCATTTTTTGTTAATAACGACAACTAAATATATTTATTTGATGCCGTATGGTTGTGGTAACTAAAAATGTCTCTCACTGTGGGGAATTTAATTTTACATTCTCTGTCCTTATACTATACTATTTTCAGAGATCGATCCATCTTAAGTGGTTTGAAACTGCACACGTTTTCGGTTTATCGGTTTATTTTTTAAGGAGATCAATACTTGTAATTGTTATGGCATTATAAAAAGAACCTAGGTGGAAATGATGGAAATGAGTTCGATAACGAGATTGTTGTGTTTGCCGCCCCCTGAAAATGCCGCCCGCGTGCGGTGCACGCTCTGCACGCCCGCACCCAGCGGGCCTGCGCGGTACTTAACAACGTTATACCACGATAATTGCTGCAGGTTCTGATATCTCTTTTAGGTTTATGCAGGGGGTCTAAATTCACCTTTTCCGCCATCTCGGATTTTTTTCTGTGCCAATTGATTATACGGGGAGTCTAAATTCTCATTTTTCGGCTATTGTCTTGTGTGTGGATGTGGTTTTGAGTGTTGAGCGTGAGTGAGATTGGGTGAATTTCGATATGCCTCGGATGAGCTTTCGTGCCGGACGAGCTTTTAACTTTTCTGTGCATTGGCTGAGCTTTGGTTGAGCTTCCCTGTGTCTCGGATGAGCTTTGGAGGTGGGGGATCGAATCTGCAGTTTTGAACTTCGCTGTGCCTTGAGCTGGATCTTGCTGATCCTGGTTTAGATTTCTTTAAGCTTTGCTTGGTTGCGTCTTCGTTAAGCTTAGTTGTACTATAGAGTAAATATGTACATAGAGGCTCAAAGCCCATACAAAATTTTCGCCCGGAATGAAACCTCAGCCACAATTTCTAAAAACTCCATCTGATTTTCGCTAGGCGAAGCTTAATCTGAAAGAAAAATCTTTTAAGTACATCTTATTCATAAGCGCTTTACGCATGTAGGGAAAAAAGTCAGAAGCTTTCTTGGATCTAAAAATAGATTTCTGTTCGGGTACGGGTATTCTCTTGTTTTTGCGAGGAAGAGGCAAGAGAGTGAAAAATCAAGCAACCTTCAAGCGACGATTTCTTGAAGGAAAGAATGAATGGAAGAAATGCAAATGCGTGAGAAATGCTCAAGGACAGTTGCGATTTGATAATTTTTGTCTTTAATGTTTGTTTTCATGTGTTATTTGAGACTAGGGATATTGTCGTGGGGTAGCTAAATATTTATATTTTTTAAAAAATGATAATGATATGAAAAAAATATTTTTTTTTGCTATTATAGAAATTTGAAATAGGAAGTTAATAAAACAATTCAATTATTTTTGAGCTCCAACTACACGTTTCTGATTGTGAATAATGCATTAAAACAAGAATTTCAATTTTTTTAACAAAAGCATTGAGCATTGAGAAGTAAGAACCTTCGTTTATTCGACTACTCTTGGAAACTAGTTGGGATGTGGCTTTTGACCCTTTCGGTCCACAAGATTAACTTCCCAGTATTCGTTCAAACAAAAAAACGACTCGAACGATTTTTATGAAAATCTTTTCAGATCAGATCTTCCTTTAACACGCTTTGAACGGCATCTTAACGAAGTCGGTATCTTTTTTGGTTCGCGCGAAATCGTGCTGGTACAAAAATCACTTACGTCGTTCAAACAAAAAAACGGTTCGACCGATTTTTATGAAAATCTTTTCAGATCATATGTCCTTTAACATGCTTCGAACCGCACCTTAACGAAGTCGAAATCTTTTTTGGTTCTCGCGAAATCGTGCCGGTACAAAAATCACTTAAGTCGTTCAAACAAAAAAACGGCTCGACCGATTTTTATGAAAATCTTTTCAATTCATATGTCCTTTAATACGCTTCGAACGGCACCTTAACGAAGTCGATATCTTTATGGGTTCGCGCGAAATCGTGCTGGTACAAAAATCACTTAAGTCGTTTAAACAAAAAAACGGCTCGACCAATTTTTATGAAAATCTTTTCAGATCATATTTCCTTGAACACGCTTCGAACTGCACCTGAACGAAGTCGATATCTTTTTCGGTTCGCGCGAAATCGTGCAGGAAAAAATGACCACATACGTACGCACACACACACACACACACACACACATATTTCTTCTCAAATTTTTGTTTAAAATGCTATTGGGACCTTGAAACGTGTAAATACATTGAAAATTTCGAATCCGATTTTCGGACCGATTACAATAACTTCCTACTGGGAAGTTAAAAATAAACAAAAGATTTTGAATGGAAATTCGTACGTTTTTGTTTCGTTTTTTATTATTGTAGGCAAACATTTTAAAATTTTTATTTTGGAATAGCAAACACCTTTAAATATAAAAGAGGTTATGTGTCCGCCGTCCCTGATAAGGTATATTGCAAAAAAGAAGAAATCTTCACAAATTGATTTTGAAAGGGTGTAACGGCGGCCCTATTCCCCTGCTAGGAAAATATACTTTATAGCCACTTGGCAACCCCGATTTTTTTTGGGGGAAAAACACGGGAGAAAATTTAATAGAAAAAATAACAAGGAGGCAAAAAAAAGATTATTGAGGAAAATTTTCTGGGGAGTCAGTTTTTGGAGAGAGCTCAAAAAAACCAGTCGAGCTTTTTTTAGAAGAAAAATCACGATTCTCAAGTTTTTTTTTAGAAAATTTAAGACAAAGTTATCCGATTGTATGGTATCTAAACCAACAAAGAATAATAATCGAGGTCCATTTTTTTGAAAATAAATTTACAAGGACTATAAGAGAAACGGAAATTTTGGGCAAAGACGTAACAACTTTTGGGGAAAGGGAAACTACACGAGGGCCCTAGGAGTCTCAGACGGAGAATAGCACTGGGAAATTCGACTAAGGCTCCAAAAAAAACCAAAGAAACATTTTTTTCCTGCCGAAAGGAATGTGTGGAGGAAAACCGAGAAGCAACCAGATTTGGAAGTGATAGTGGAAAAAGAAAAATTTGGGAGTATCGGCATCAGGGAACCCCCGAAGAAACTGGCGGCCTGGTAGCTGAATGTGGTTGCTGTGGCGGTGGCGTGCTGGTAGCAAACTAATAGGGCGGCGAGCCAACCAAGCCAGAAGGGGAAATCTGCGGTGGATGAAGCTGTCATAGGCCAGGATTGATATACATTAAGCCCAAAAAGGTATTTGCAGATTCTTTTGCGTTAAATAAATAAATAAAACACCAAGGTTGGCAAACCAAGATTTATTGGAGTTTATGATATTGATGGTTACTGATTGAAGAAGTAACTATTTTTTTGGAGCATATGTAACTATTGTTCTCTGTTGTGTTCGAAGATTTAATTTTTTTGAGTGATTGTTCACAACTCACTTGGTTTGTAATTAAATTCTTTTCGTTTATATCTACGGACAGTTATGAATGGAGTTATTTATTGGTTTGTTTGTGTTGAGGGCAGTAAGGTTTGATTTGGAGTTGAAATTTGCAAACAATTTGAGTTAATTTAATAAGTCTTGTATTTAATGTTTGATGAACTGTAATTGGTTTTGCGTTGAAATGATTATTGTGTCCATTGTGAATATAGTGCTATTTTTTGAGCGGTTGTGTGATGTGTGTGAAAAAACTGGCATTTTCGTAATTATTTTCTTACATTCTTAATCTATTCCGCTCCGCAATATTCATTAGTTGTTAACCTCAAGCCGAAATAATTAGAACTAACTTCATGTTAACAACTAATGAATATTGCAGAGGGGGGGGGGGATGTTATGAAAGGCGGTAAATGGTCGGTGGTGAGGGGGCGGGGTCGAAGGGTCGGGGTAATGGTTGCCTGAGAGTAAAAAGATGTTGGTTGCCCAATACTCAATATTATTCGGGGCAGTATTCTGGGAACGACTTTGATGGTCGGGGGGCCGAGGAGGGGTTTGGGCGACGATAGGGGAGAGAAAGGGGAGACTTCTGATCTACATGAGGGTTATATGGTCAGAGCTTGAAGTGTCATTGGTTGCCTACGTGGTAATTCAGTAATCAGCAAAACCCATAGAATGGGTCGTGGGAGGGGGGGTGGTAGGGGAGGGGTTTGCTGGTCAGTGGTTGGAGGGTCAAAGGGGTGCTTGTTTGGGGTAGCCGTTGGGAGGACTACAAGAATAAATTGTTTTACATTCAGAAATCAGTTATGTCCCCCCAGCCCTTGGGGTGGTTTTGGGCGGGGGAGGAGGGGTGATGGGGCTTTGTGCCCATTGAGACTTTTGATCTACATGTTGAGAACTATCAACCTGAAAAATTTCAAGAAAATTAGCCGGGGGCCATTTTCCATACAAAATGTGCGGGGTCCTTTCTATAATAGCAAAACAAAATATTTTTGTCATATCATTATCATTTTTTAAAAAGTATAAATATTTAGCTCCCCCACGACAATATCCCTAGTCTCAAATAATACATGAAAACAAACATTAAAAACAAAAATTATCATATCGCAACTGTCCTTGAGCATTTCTCACGCATTTGCATTTCTTCCATTCATTCTGTAACGGTCGCCCTCAGCTGGTTACGCCACTTACCAAACCTAGGCATGCGAAGAAGCAATATCAAAAATTTGCAGAGCTTATCCGCTAATGCCTGTTTATTATTCGGTCAACCAAATACTATATCCATTAGTCCGAGGATGTGAAACAAAAGACTCGAAAAATATTAAGCTCAGTTTAGGTGTTATGCTAAAACTGATTAATCAACAAGTCGTTGATCAAAAAGGCGCTAGAGATATAACAGATGCCTTATGGCTACTTATGGACAATAATCTAGAAGAACTTAAAATTCTGCAAACAATTTTGTTACTTATTACATCAAATATAGTTGTTCGGGGGGGAAACATTATCCAAGTCACTTGTACTAACCCTAGGCTAACTTCGACCCCAATTCAAAAATATCATTGAATATTGGTGACAGAATGTGAAAAATTTTTAAATAAGAAATTTTAGAAACAAACACACCAATTTGGCAAAAAGCTTTAACTCTTGAAGATGTCCATAAGGGCCAAAACGGAGTTGCGACTGCGACGGCGGACGGCGAAGTCGGTCGTTTAGCGTAAATGTAGAACAACGTTGTATAACGAAATTGCAACTGTAGCGGCACTGCGCCGTAAAATTGAAGTCGGCGTACAAAACATAATTTTCTTTAAAAAAAAAACACAATTTTTGGATATACAAAACGTTACGTTTCAAGTAGCGATTGCAATTTCGGTATACATTAGCCGCGCTGTCCAACTGTGAGAAAAATCGCAGTTGTAGTCGGCCGTCGCGGTCCCTGTTCTGTTTTGAGCCTTAAATACCCGCAAATCCAGAAATATCAGCTTCGATATGCGGTTATTATGACTTAAAGCATCATGCTACAGACATATTCAAAAAGTTAATAAAAGCAGCAGCAACAAATACAACCAAAATCAACAGCCATCGAGTAGTACTTTTAGGCAGAATCGTCTGCAAAACGATTTGAATTCTCCAGCAAGCCAGGAATGCAAGTTAACGGGACGCGGCTGGCTCCCTTCGGCGTGAGCCGGCGGGTTTTGAAAAAAAATTTTTCGAAAGCGGGCATGTCTAGTTTTTTTTTGATAGGAGCGTGGGTGCTGAAATTTTAGGGAAGAGAGGAGTCTCGTGTTGGATCCGCAGCTCCAATTTGTTTTCAATTTAATCGAGATAACGGGTTTTGTAATATTTAAAAAGATAATTGAATTACAGCTTATAGTAACTAGTTTCTGGTTTTTCTGATAAGAAAGTAATGTGAAAAATGGAGAAAAATCGGCCGGCATAAGTGAATTTATTTTTATGGATAAAACCTCGTAAGCTGATATTAAGATTGTTATGGATAGAACCTCGTAAGCTTATAGTAACTAGTTTCGGGTATTTTTATAATAAAGTAACGTGAAAGTGGAGAAAAATCGGCCGGCATAAGTGAATTTGTGAAGATAATTCAGCTTACATACAGCAATATAGCATTGGCTTTGTTAAGGTTTTTATGGATAGAACCTCGTAAGGAAAGTATCATTGCAAAACTTTATCTCTTATTTTGAAGCAATTTTATTTTTTTTTTGAAACAATAAAACTAATTCCACGAGAAAGGCGTGCTTGAATCCGTCGCGGTATTGTGCGAGTGTTTTGGAAGCGAGGAGGAAAAGAATGGTTAGACGCGGGTCGCTTTCTGTGAACTACGCCGATTTTCTTTGTATTTTTGTGATAAATTGTACGTAATTTGTTCTTTAAAACCACATCGTTGATCTCCCTTCCGATATAAATTGCTGTGCCAAGTTTTTCACTTCTTTGAGCAGTACGTGACTTAATATCGACTACATAAAGAAAATATAGTGTATCCAAGGAATTCATGCAGGAAAGTGATTTTCCGTTTTCTTAATTCAATGATTTCGTGCCGCTCTTATTATTGGCGGTTTTGTTTACTTTGCAATGACGGCTCTAAAATGATGCCAAGATAAATAAATAAAATAAATTTAAATACATAGATAAAATAAGATTTAGATAAATAAATAGCATAACTTTAACCAAACAAATAACGTAGATCTAAGGTAACAAATAATATGAACTTAAACAAATGAATAATATAATTTAAATAAATAATTAACATAACCTAAAACTAATAAACAACATGAATTTAATGTATTAAATAATATGAACTTAAACAAATGAATAATATAATTTAAATAAATAATTAACATAACCTAAAACTAATAAACAACATGAATTTAATGTATTAAATAATATGAACTTAAACAAATGAATAATATAATTTAAATAAATAATTAACATAACCTAAAACTAATAAACAACATGAATTTAATGTATTAAATAATATGAACTTAAACAAATGAATAATATAATTTAAATACATAATTAACATAACCTTAAACAAATAAATATCGTGAAATCAATAACATGACCGAGTAAAAACACCCCCAGTAGGTGTGGCTCCGGATGATTGGATGACCCTAACCAAGGTAAGTGCCGCCTCATTAAATTTTATAGTGTTGTCCGATATGTGACCACCCCATTGACAATGACCCGGTGACCAGTGACCACTCTTTCTTTCTGCTTCCCCTTATTAGCCCCTCTCGTTGGCCCTGGACGTTGTTCCACCCCCCTCGTCGCCCCTTTAGTTTTGTTGTTGCATAGGCACGAGCGATTTAACAGTATAACTGTCACCCCCTCAGGCATCCAAGCACCGCGAACCCCACCCCATCTGACGAGCTAGCTAGAGCACCGCTAGTCGTGCCTGCAACCGGTGCATTGGATGCGTAAATTCGCGACACTTCCCCCGGCGGTCGAACCGTCCGAGCCACCCCTTTTTTTTTGAGTCCCCTTCCCCAAGTTTTTTTGTAATGATAGTCTTCCGGCCTTTATGGCAATTTCCCTTCTTCGTGCCCCGGCACACCCTACCCCGACAGTTACGTCACTTAAAGGTTTTTGATTTTTCACTCTCTTGCCTCTTCCTCGCGAAAACAAAAGAATAGCCGTACCCGAACAGAAATCTATTTTTAGATCCAAGCAAGCTTCTGACTTTTTTCCCTACATGTGTAAAGCGCTTATGAATAAGATGTACTTAAAAGCTTTTTGTTTCATATTAAGCTTCGCCTAGCGAAAATCAGATGGAGTTTTTAGAAATTGTGGCTGAGGTTTCATTCCGGGCGAAAATTTTGTATGGGCTTTGAGCCTCTATGTGTATATTTATTTACTCTATGGTTCAAAGTTGGCAAAATCTCCATTTTTTTGCTGATTGGCGGAATTTCAGAGTCATATCTCCAGAACGGTCCATTATTTACCCACGGTTAAGATCTTAAATTAAAGGTAATACCACAGACTTAACTATCTGTAATACAGATGTTCCGCTTCATACAAAATTTTGGCACCAGCAAATTGCTGGGTAGGATTTACTACATATCCTAAAGCTTCGCCTTAGGATACACATTCCACAAAGCTCTCCGCGCATTTCCCCAAGTTCTATGTTGATAGACAAAGGAAGAGAGGAAGCGCATGGTGGCTACGGAGCTTCATTCCACACGGACGAAATGCTCCACCCCTCACTCTCTTTGCCCAAGCAGCCAGGCAGCAGACGACACAATTTTTTGTAAATAGCCAGTGCCCACGCGCAGGATGGATTTTTTTGTTAATTGCCATTGGGGCAGGTCATGATTGTGTTTTTTTCTTGTTTTCAGGCATATGTAGATATATTTCTCCGATGAAATGGAATATTCTTTTTAGGAAACTTTTCAACTTTCGCATTTCTCGCCTTTTGATTGTTGTTCCCGGCCTAAGATATCAGGTGTGCGGGACATAATCTATGGAATTGAACTGTATTTGATTAGCCAAGGGCTCAGGCGCAGTGCGCCGCAGGTTGGGTTGTTTTTAATTTCCAATTATTCGGGTGGCGAAATATGTTGAAAACGTGAATTGTGGCAGGTCATGTTTTCATGTTCAAAGCTATTTCGCTACATTTCGCATTTCCCGGCCATTGATAGTTGTTCCCGGCCTAAGATTTCACTCTGACCACTCTTTCTTTCTGCTTCCCCTTATTAGCCCCTCTCGTTGGCCCTGGACGTTGTTCCACCCCCCTCGTCGCCCCTTTAGTTTTGTTGTTGCATAGGCACGAGCGATTTAACAGTATAACTGTCACCCCCTCAGGCATCCAAGCACCGCGAACCCCACCCCATCTGACGAGCTAGCTAGAGCACCGCTAGTCGTGCCTGCAACCGGTGCATTGGATGCGTAAATTCGCGACACTTCCCCCGGCGGTCGAACCGTCCGAGCCACCCCTTTTTTTTTGAGTCCCCTTCCCCAAGTTTTTTTGTAATGATAGTCTTCCGGCCTTTATGGCAATTTCCCTTCTTCGTGCCCCGGCACACCCTACCCCGACAGTTACGTCACTTAAAGGTTTTTGATTTTTCACTCTCTTGCCTCTTCCTCGCGAAAACAAAAGAATAGCCGTACCCGAACAGAAATCTATTTTTAGATCCAAGCAAGCTTCTGACTTTTTTCCCTACATGTGTAAAGCGCTTATGAATAAGATGTACTTAAAAGCTTTTTGTTTCATATTAAGCTTCGCCTAGCGAAAATCAGATGGAGTTTTTAGAAATTGTGGCTGAGGTTTCATTCCGGGCGAAAATTTTGTATGGGCTTTGAGCCTCTATGTGTATATTTATTTACTCTATGGTTCAAAGTTGGCAAAATCTCCATTTTTTTGCTGATTGGCGGAATTTCAGAGTCATATCTCCAGAACGGTCCATTATTTACCCACGGTTAAGATCTTAAATTAAAGGTAATACCACAGACTTAACTATCTGTAATACAGATGTTCCGCTTCATACAAAATTTTGGCACCAGCAAATTGCTGGGTAGGATTTACTACATATCCTAAAGCTTCGCCTTAGGATACACATTCCACAAAGCTCTCCGCGCATTTCCCCAAGTTCTATGTTGATAGACAAAGGAAGAGAGGAAGCGCATGGTGGCTACGGAGCTTCATTCCACACGGACGAAATGCTCCACCCCTCACTCTCTTTGCCCAAGCAGCCAGGCAGCAGACGACACAATTTTTTGTAAATAGCCAGTGCCCACGCGCAGGATGGATTTTTTTGTTAATTGCCATTGGGGCAGGTCATGATTGTGTTTTTTTCTTGTTTTCAGGCATATGTAGATATATTTCTCCGATGAAATGGAATATTCTTTTTAGGAAACTTTTCAACTTTCGCATTTCTCGCCTTTTGATTGTTGTTCCCGGCCTAAGATATCAGGTGTGCGGGACATAATCTATGGAATTGAACTGTATTTGATTAGCCAAGGGCTCAGGCGCAGTGCGCCGCAGGTTGGGTTGTTTTTAATTTCCAATTATTCGGGTGGCGAAATATGTTGAAAACGTGAATTGTGGCAGGTCATGTTTTCATGTTCAAAGCTATTTCGCTACATTTCGCATTTCCCGGCCATTGATAGTTGTTCCCGGCCTAAGATTTCAGGTGCGTACATAAGCGATGTTATTGGGTGAACTTAATTTGTGTTCCGGTCGGTGGAAGTCGATTGCTGGGTTTTCAGATGATACATGTTCACATTTTGTTCCATAAACAAGAATAAGAATTCAATTGCAATATATTGTTTCGGTATGACAAAGTCTTACAACTTTTTAATATCATGCAAAATACATAGGGAAAAAGGCATTCACTAAGTCTAAGTGTCAATATTAATTTTGGTACATACATATTTAGAACTGGGGTGCCAAAAACATTCCTTCCTCTAGGGCAATTTTATAGTTTAATAATAGGTAATTTAAGGTGGGCGAAGGGGTTTTTAAGAAAACATATTTTTTGTAATTCAAACTGCGAAAACATTGAAAATACAATGAGCATACTCGGCTTAGCAATGTTTAACACCCTGACAAGCACGAGTATACCCGAGTAGTCGGGGGTTTAATGAAAAAATGGTTTTTTTATAAGGAAAATAACTGAAGTTATTAATTTCATATTTAATTAATGCTCAAAGATTTTTTTTTGTTTTCGAGATTTGTTGTTTTTTAAGGCTCTTATGGCACTTTGTACTTCTTCCATGGTTGGTACATTTGTTTCTCTGGTGTCATCGTTATGTTGTAGACGGGGTTCTGGTACACGTATGATGCTTTCATTTTCGTTCAGCAGCTCGCTGAAAAATTCCTTCCACCTTTTCTTTACATCCTCGCTGCCTGTGACTATAGTGCCTTCTTTTGTTCTACACATACCGGAGGAGGGTTTGAAGCTTTTCTTGAAGAAGTTTACTTCCTTGTATGCTTCTCGTGTTTTGTTTTGTCTAAAGTTTTCCTCTGCCGTCAAGATGTAATTGTTGAGGAATTGTCTTTCCTTCTTCCTACAAATGTTTTCCGCCGTTGTTTGTTATTTCTTTTTCCTTGAGTGGACAGCCGAAATCTGAATCTAGCTTTAACTAGGAAGTGGACATGATCTTACTTGAAGGATACTGGAGGCTGCCCTTCTGTCTATAAGTATATGGTCTATTTGGTTGCAGTATCTTTCGCTGGGAGATTGCCAGGTGTATTTGTGGATGTCTTTTCTTGGGAAATATGTTGAGCTGACGATCATATTTTTGCTCGTTGCAAAGTCGATAACACGTTTCCCGTTATCGTTGGATGTTTCGTGGAGACTTTCCTTTCCAATGGTCGCTCTGTGCCAGTTCTCTCTTCCAATTTTGGCGTTGAGGTCTCCTATCACCATTTTGATGTCATTGGAAGGGGCCGTGTCTTACGCGTGTTCGAGCAGAAAGTGTCCTTTGTCGTGTCCCCCGAGTAAAAATAAAAAACAGCCTTATAAAGGGCGAACACCGGCCGCTTGGCTTTTTAAGGGGCATATGAGTGGCCGTAGAGTTTTTAACCGTTTTTAATGGGAGCACATACGGCCTTACGACGGCCAAATTTGACCAAAAGATTTAAAAGGCCAAGTACTGAGCTGTAGAAACGGCATTCGACAGGAAATTTGACCCAAAAAAACAATCTGCACCAAATGTATTGTTGAATGTGTTTTATGGGAACTTCACCATTTTCGTTATGTACAAAGGTTCTTTCGATTTATCCTACTTAAAGATATCGATGCACAAGAGAAACGAGCCCGCCAGTCGTCGGTTTGTTGTACGTGAAGTGTGTGGTGCGTGTTGGTTTATACTTTAGTGGTAAATTTTGTTATTTAACGGCTTGAAAAAAAAACACAACCGAAAAAAAATCAAACATTTAATTGCAGTGAAATATATTTTCTTATAGGAGGGCGAATATCCACGTTGCTGCCACTGTACCACCGTCGTATACCCGTAATAGCAACCATACGACCGCCGCCCGTACCACCGTCGTATGGCCGTTATTGGAACTGTAAGGCCGTTGTTTCACCGTCAATCGCCCCCTGTACGGCCGTACTGTCCTGCAACGAGCCTTCTGTTAAACGCCAGATGGCCGAGCACTATGTTTCAATCACAGTCGGCATATGCCCGTTCTAAGGCCATCATTTATTTTTACTCGGGCCGCTTTCTCTTCCGTCTCCGCATGTGCGTTTATGAACATAGTCGTTCACTTATTGGCTTGAACTCTATGACGTTATCTATAATCGACTTGTGTATTATGAAGCCTACTCCTAAGTGATGCTCCCTTCCGCAGCTGTAGAAAATTCTGTAGTTACCAAGGTCCATTGTCCCGTCTCCAATCCATCTGATCTCTTGTAACGCGAGTAATTTTATTTTATATCTGCTCACTTCGTCTAATAGTGACTTAACTGCTGCAGTTCTGTACATACTTCGCGTGTTCCATGTTCCAAAAATCATTTCCAGGTGTTGTTGCCGTAGTCGTTGCCGTTTATCCTGTCCGTTCCGAGGCTTTGCTTCTGGTTTCTTAAGGCCCTCGTACCGTCTCGAAAAAAAAAATTTCCAAAAAATTTTTTTTTCATAAATGTCGTCAATTAGTCCTCAACAATGTTTTTTTATTCTTTTTATTTTTATTTGTTATTAGTTATAGTAAATATTTACAAGATAATTTTATAACTTTTTAAGTTTTATATAAGAAAAAACTTATTTTGAAACTTTAAACTCATTTAACTCGAAACATGATTTTTGCAATTGGCGGGCGGGATAACTCAAAATATAATCGCCGAATTTACCCTATATTTTTTGTTTGTGTTTTTCTAACTATTTTTTAGGGAACATCGGGCCATTTTGCTGATAAAGTGTCTGAAAAAAAATTTATATCTTTCTTTAGACTGAAAAATGTAGACTTTTTTCGGACTTTAACTTTAACTATCTGCCATTTTTTCAAAAAAAAATATTTTTTAAAAAACAGCTCGTCATTCCCAAATTTCAAGTGTCTTATTTACAGTGAATTTTTTGTTTTTTTTTAGTCAAGATATCACGCCCGCCTATTTTTTTATATTTGTTGCAGTGTTCCAGCATTTTATATGGGAGGCGGAAATGCTGCAATAAAAAAAATAAAAAAAAATTTATTGTACAATTCATTAATCTTCTAAACAAATAAAAAAAGTTTTATATCTATATCTGTTACCATTTTCTCATAATCCTTCTTTAAAAATCACCTAAAATACTCGCTCCGAGGCGGTACGAGGGCCTTAACTGATGTGTTTTTACGAGGTCCGGTAGTTAGCCCTACGCCCAACCCCACTACCAGGAGGACCGGATCCGTGAATTATACCCCATCGGATAGGGTGGACTAGCTATACCCCCAGGCACTGGGTACGTCCGTTGTCGGTTGGTTATCCAGGAGGCACCAGCGAGGAGGTGACGGTACGATTTTATCCCCATTTTTTATACCTACTGACTTGTTATTTTTAAGTTTATTTATAGCTATGCGCTAGATGAGTTAAATTTTTTTCGAGTGGGCTGAAGCGGACTTTAAATATTCACTTTAATTTATTTTCAATATATTGAGGTGATTTCCGTCGAGGACATTCTAATTAATCTATTGATGTGTCCGGTTTCGAACTTTTTCTTTGCTGCTCTTTCTCATTCGAGACGTCCAAGTGCAGTGCTTTCTTAGCATTACTGTTAAGAGCAAATTCATTATAGTTACCCGCTTGCTATAACACGGATGTTCCTCGACGAACCACGATTGCTGTGGGCTTGTGATACATCTGATGCTCTCGGCCGCCATTGTCTTCCTTATGTTTAGGATCTCCATATTTTTGTTGAAAATTGTTTCAAAAACTTTTACTTGTATTCTGCAGACATCAAAAAATATATCCGATGGAGCACATAAACTTCCAAAGTCCTGTCCGTTAATATAGTTTTTGAAGTGGATAAACAGTTCTGAAGGACATATCAAAATTTCTTCTGGTTTAATGATGATGATCCTACACATTTCACATTTAACTCGATATGCCAAATATCCCACGAAGTACCTTGTAGACATTAATTCAATTGGCACATGCTCTGAGGTGAAACAATTGAAATCATTGTTAACATAACATTCGTCGTTATCCTTGACTATTTGTTGGTATGTCTTTTAATATTGTCTTCTATGTCTTCTCTATTTATACATTGCATTTCTTGAGATATGCCATGTGATTCTTGCATAATCTCTTGAAGATCAACTTCAAGTGTATAGTCCTCATCTTGCAGGCAGCTTGATTTTGAGCTGAAATGCAACAATTTCAATGACAGCATTTTTGCCACTATTATATTGAATTCGTGGACTGCCGGATTTCTGCAATTTCTACCCTTAGTTCTAACAATCTAGAAGGCATTTTCTAGAGGATCCTGATTAAAGCGAGACGTGTGAATAAAAAAAATATCTCCTCTTTCTTCAAACAGATTTTGACACAAGAAAATAATGCCGTTAATTGTTTGGATCATTCCATTCTGAAAATATATTTTGTGTCCCTTATATTGTATTACCTTTATACATTCTTTCATTTCCCCCAGTGTTTTCCAAACACTGTTACCTTTTTTTAACCCACGTTTAAAAGGCTTGGGGCAGAGATAACTTAATATATAAAGATGCGACAGCTAGAACAATAACCTCCTCCTTTTTTGAAGTCGGTTAAAAACCCCAAACGCATTTCGCATCTGCAGACTTCTGAGATTGCCTCCACCTTAGCAACATGCAACATATTAAAGTTTCCAGCTACACTACGATGCGAACGTATTCTTCTCAGCCATCGTCCGCAAGACAGGAGATGCGGTGAGTTTGTAGCAGGGATGTTGCGGATGCAGATTTTTTGACATCCGCGGATGCGGATGCGGATGCGGATTTTTGAAGGCTCACATCCGCGGATGCGGATACGGATCTTAAATTTTTTTTTTAATAAACTAAATAGAGAAGAAGAAACTAAAGAAATAAAATGAAAAAGATAGTAATCTTTAATATTTTTATTAAAAAATTAATTATTTAGTATTTAAAGTTAAAAATTGGTGCATTATATTTAATAAAAAGTAATATCGCCGCCTTTTCAGGTTCAAGTCTGTTTCGGAGAAGTTCATAAATTAAACCCGCGCTACTGAACAACTGTTCACTAGGAACACTGGCTGGTGGTGGCGATAAAAATCTACGTGCTATTGATGACAATATTTTTAATTCTTCGCGATGAACGCTCCACCATTTAAGTGGATTTTCATTTATCATGAGTCTTTTTTTATTGCGGTAAGATATCAATTCCTTCTTAAGAACAGCTTCAGCACTACTATTTTCTAGTGTATCTTCACTCTCATCTTCACTTGACGAGTCCAGCATCATGGCAAGATCATTTTTTAAGCATGGCCTTTTAACCGTACTGGACGTCCCTGGTAGTTCCGTTTCCGAGGAATCTCTAATTCTCATTCTTTTGGCCCCTTCGAAATTAAGAGAATCTGGAACGTCAACCTCAGGGTTTCTCAGCTTTAAGATATTTTCTTTAATCTTCTCCTCGGTCACTGGTGTGAAAAACTTGTGCTTATAGCGATGTCTAAGTAGGTGGCGATGACATGTAAATCGTTCTCTTCCAACAAAGTAGAAAACTTTGCTGAAAGTTCGGTTTTCAGACTTGTGACGGCCAGTCGAATTGAATCAAAATCGTGTGTTCTTGTTAAAAAGTCATCAAGTTTTTTTCCAAGCATTTGGATTATTGGAATTACAGATGAAATAAGGGCATGAGAGTTGCTTAGTTCCCGCGTGGCTTCCTCGAAAGGTTTCAATAGCTCAACACAACATTCAATGATTTTCCACTCTTCTGGGAAAATAGGGTCAATCGCGCTGTCATTGATATATAGACTTAAGGCATCCTTTACCTTTAAAAACCGCTCAAACATGTAAAATGTACTGTTCCATCGCGTTATACAGTCTTGGAACACTTTGAGATGCGGTTGGTTCAGTCTGTCCTGAATTTTCTGTAGGCGTTTCTGAGCCATAGTGGAATGGTTAAAATGAGTCGAAATTTTCTTACATTTTTGTTTGACTATTTTTATGTTTTCCTGCGAATGTAAACAGCTACGAATAGCAAGTTGCATCTTGTGGACTGTACAATCCATGTCATTTAATGCTGCTAATCGCCTGGCTCTCTTCATATTGGAGCCTTCGTCTCGAGTTAGGCAATGCAATTGTTCTTTTTTAGTATTCCATTCGGAAAGCATCGTTTCAAATTTTTCAGCAATTATGTCACCAGTGTGACGGTCGTCGAATGTCTCACATTTCAATACAATTGATGATCTATCAAAGTTTTCTGCTATTCCATGACAAGTCAGGCTAAGCAAAGAGGCATTTGAGCTTGGATCCGTCCAAATGTCAGAAGTAAACGACATGTAATCAAATTTTTCGATCAATTCTTTAACTTTTTCAGCAACTTTGCCATATAGTTCCTTGCACACAAA
The DNA here is from genome assembly GCA_963855945.1 of Thereva nobilitata. NCBI lineage: Eukaryota > Metazoa > Arthropoda > Insecta > Diptera > Therevidae > Thereva > Thereva nobilitata. The sequence goes on along the minus strand of OY979694.1, from coordinate 157,126,818 downwards.
ATCAGTAAAAAAAACTGCGCCCTCTAAAATTATATCTTGGTGCTAATTCTTGTATCAGTCCGCGAAAACCAAGCCCCTCCACAAAGTTAAAAGGTAAATTTTGAAGTGCGAGCATTTCTCCAATGAGTTTGTCAATTTTTTTCGAATTGAAATTGTTAGTGTCCCACTTCTTTTCCTTTAGAACTACTTCTTCTAACGAGAACTGTTTCTTTGCCTCTTGCAGAGGAGTAACGATTTTATCTAAAAAAATACACACATAAATTATAACTTATTGTGAAAACTAATAAAAACAGACATGAAAAAAAGTTGATAGCATTAGTAGTTGCCGAAATAAGCAGCTGTGGCAGACAGACGGACGAAATCGCACCATAAAGGTTCCTTTTCACCATTTTGGTACGGAACCCTAAAAAAATCATCGATATCGGTTCAGAATGAGCGGAGACATCGCGTAAACAGTGCCAAAAGAAGGCACCATTTAATATTAATTAATATTTTTTATGATGAAACTTACCTGCGTCAGCTTTTATCTTCTGTAATTGTTTTTTTTTATTCGAGCTTTCAAACAAAGTAAACTCTTCTGGGTGCATCGATTGTAGATGATTTTTCAAAGACGAAGTGGTTCGGCCCTTGCGAGAGTAGGTTTTATGGCATATTTTACAATGAGCCTTATCCTGGTAATTTTCATCTGGTTTAAAATAAGTCCAAATCTCACTTTGAGTCGGTGGTGACATTGTAAATTCACTTGTCTAATAAACTATTAACTGTAGAAAACTCGCACACACACAATACTCACAATAACATTTAAAAACTGAAAAGTTCTTACGATAAGCGCAACGAAACACGTTATGATTGATTTATGAGAAACTAATGATAAACAGTAACAAACGCGTCGAATCTTGTCGCCGAAATCTTCGCTCCTATTGGTCAATCAGCTTGTGCCCATGGCACGCGCCACTCGCCGGCCTTATTCAATTTCTTTCTTGTCGCGACTTGACCTACATCTGCATCCGCATGAACATCCGCATTGATCATTGCGGATGCGGATGCAGATGCAGATGTCGAAATCGATGCGGAAGCTCCGCAATTGCGGATGCGGATGCGAATATCCGCAACATCCCTGGTTTGTAGATAGGGTAGCTGGCAGTTTAGGGGGCAAGGAAAGGAACTGCCAACAGAATATTTTTCGCAACATTGTGATCTTGCGAACTTTTGCCTCTAGTGCTGCATTGAAGAATTGTGCTGGAGTTTTGTATTTTAATAATTTGTTAGAACATTCAGGGCATTTTTGGGGGCGTCTATTAATTATGTGAGGCGATTTTTCAACCCCCCTCCACCTTGGTGAGATGTCGTAAGATTTTTTCGGTCACCTCCCCACCCCCTTAATTACACGAGAAATTTTTCAAACTTTAAAACATCTCTATAGGCCGTCAGAATTAATGATTTGAGGTCGATTTTTGAGATATTTCTTGCCCATCAGATTTTTTTGGATAGAATGATAGATGTAGGCGTAAATACATATGTAACTATAAAATCATAATGCGTAAGCACAGTTTTGGGTCTCCGATAGTTTTTCAAATACAATCGTTTAAAAATAATTAATATTGACCAGCATTTTTTTATTTTATTATCAGATAAACTTTATTGTGCATATCGAGTCGTTTCTGACCCTCCAGGTGCACTTTCAGCCCTTGATCGCATCCAAAAGTGCATTTTATGAATGCTAATCCATTCAGAACGCGGAGAGGAGGGTGTCAAAACATAACTTCGTTTTCTATATGTTTTTTAGGTCGCTGATTACGATCATCGGGGTCCCGCAGTATGGGCGTCACCCTAAAAAATGCAAAAAACACCATTTTTAAGGGTTGAAATACACTTTTTTCAACATTCATTTGCGAAGGTGGTTGATTTATACCAAATCAAGACAAATTTTATGATAAGGGATAATCCTAAAGGGTTAAAACCAACCCTAAATCGACTGAAAATAAAAACATTTGTAAAGTCATACATTTTTTTTAGGTATATTACACTGCTCAATCCTCCTTCAAATATAATTGAATATGAAGGTTTTAACGTGTTGAATCTAAATCTGGTTTCCATTTTTACTGGCAGTTAATTAGTTTTTTTTTTGTAAATTTCTCAAAATTCAGAATATTTTGTGTTTCGATTTTACGCTACTTTCATCTAATTAAATAGTGAATATGGAGGAGTTCTAAATGATAATAAAAGACAAATATTGGCTGCCGAAAAACTGTTGCAAAAGTAGCTCAACTATGCACTTTAATGGGTTGGCTCGCAGGAAATCATAAGACCATGCCATTTGCAATGACCATAATGAAACCATAGAAACTATTGCTACTTTTGTATGACTATGACGCTAGGATTCACGAAAACCAGTTCCTCAACAGAGACATTCGCACAACTGGTTTGTAAGTACTGCTTCAAGCCTATGAAAAGAACCTCATCTCCTTAGACATTGATTTGAATGATCTTGTTCGAGATTTTGGTCTCTCAAAATCGAAGGTTTAAGTTCTTACATTGCTTCAGAATGGTAATATATGTCCTTTCAATCCCGACAGTATTTATAGTATTCGTGGAACATTTGTGCTGATTTAAAAGTTATAGCAACGTTGACTAGAATGCTGCAGATATACTAAGTTTTGTTGTTTGTTATGTGAATGGGACATTCGCGCAAGAGATATACCCTACGTAGTAAAAACTGGCCAAGAAGTGCGAGTTGAACTCCTGGAGTCAAATATGTATATCTGAAGAGCCTTTAGTGAAAGATGAAAAAAAACTTTAAAATTCAAAATCTTGGTGCAATATCAGATGAGCATGGCGAAAGGTTTCATCAAGACATATTGCACATAGAGAGACGATACAACGGAAAATGGTCAGAAGAAATGCTTTCAGATTTTTGTTGGTCGATTCGCCGCGAAACTCCAATGGAAAATATGAAAAGAAAGTATTTCATATCGCGATTTGTAATTTTACTGCGCGAATTTACCCTGCGAATTTACATTTTTTACAGTGTATTTTACGTTTTTCAAACACAAGCCTTGTTTATCTCGTAATACTAGTCGGGCCCCTGAACAATTGTGCAGAGTATATTTTATTTTAATTATCCCAAAGCCCACAGTGGTAATTCCTGAAAGCGTAACTTCCTGTTTAGGATCATTTCGAACTTGAATTTAATTTTAGCTATCTCCTGGTTTATTTTTTTAATTACATTAAAACTTCTTTATAAACCAAGTTCTCAGTGACAATTCCTTGAGGGGTAACTTCCTGTTTTAGACCACTTGAAACATCAATTTTACACTCGCTGTATACAACTGACCATACACCATACGTAAAACATGGTTCCGGAAGAAAAAGACCAACTTTTTCGAATGTTTGACATTGTGACTTATTTATTGTCATTGCATACGCTAGGCGCAGGGGAAATTGATGACGCTTGAAATTAAATGGAAGACCAGGGTCGTTTGATGTATCCAAGGAAATTCGTGGGATAAAGCGAATCTTGCCTCTTTGAGATCATGTAAGACACTCGGCTTGGATTACATTCGCGCGAAAGTCCCGAATAGCTAATCTGGTTCCATTACACAAACCATTCAGAAAGGTTTCCTAGTAACAAAACTATGCAACCTTTTTTTTAAATTGAACTTATGTGGTGGCATACCGGATGGGTTCCAAGAATTAAGAAATTCTACTTGGTAAAAAAAACTATCGTCATCTATTACCGTGACGTGATCTTTTTTGGGACATAAAACTGCTCTTTTAGGTATACTAAGCACATGTTGCGTTGTGAAAGTTTTTCCAAACCCACCAGTAACAATATTTTTCGAGATAAATTTAGAGGGAATTAAAATACTATGCTGAGTGTTCAACATTCAACAGTAGAACCCAACTTGAAAAATCTTAATCAACTAAAGCTCTCATAATCTATAACTTAAACCTGAACAATATGTACATTCCTTGCACAAATCAAATAAGCTAATTTTTTGCGGTATAAAATTATTACAATAATCTTGAATGGCAGCCTTGAAAAATGCTTTAGGTTGCCTGCAAACACAACCGGTAGAATTTGTAGCATTTTGGCTTTCATTTCCATTCATCAATTGCAATTCATTAGTTTGTCCCGATGCCCCACTGACATATAGAATGGACTGCTCATCAGGAAATTTTCATGGCACCAATTCGTTCCATTGCTGGGAAACCTTTTTTCACTGACATGTAAACACGTCAGTTACTTTTGTAAATTAAAATTGCTTATATTCGTTTTTGGATGATGGAAACAAAATAAATTGTTCTTAAAAAAAATAACAAATGCAATTTTGATGTTATTTCCCTTTTAAAATGCCTTTTTTCATTAATTACAAATATTTATGTTAAACCGTGCGAGTTCTCTACCCCTGTTCCATCTAAATGTCAGTGATTCCGGGTCTTATGGCGAAACGAGACAGAAATAAAACAATCACTATACCCATCTATTTTTTGTAAATATTCTGACATTAGTTCAAAGGAAAAAATGAAATCAGGTATGGCAACTTCAATATCGTGTAACCGTTGTGGCGGTTTTATTTTAAATTTCATTCCAGAATTTTATTTACCGTTCTTATTTTACTGCAAAGATAAAAAAGTTATCGTATTTTGTGGTTTATTGAAAGTCAAGAGTAAAAATATTTAATAAAATGGAAAAGTGTGCAGTTTTTTAATCTCAAATTTTATTTTTTCAAGTTTGGCACTATCTGATTTTATTTCTGCCAGTGAATGCACTGAACTCTTAATACGAAATTAAACAAAATTTGAGTTCGGTGAAAAAAGGGGCTTATGGATGAGCGAGAGGACTATAGTTTTCTATACTTTATGGTGCCATGAGTTTGTATGAGAATAATGTCTGATGAGCAGTCCATTATTATATGTCAGTGCGATGCCCTCTTTTTAGCGCTTTCTTTGCGATGTTGTTCGTAATAGTTTCTATTTTGTGTGCTTCTCTTCATTTTAAAAATTCAAATAACCACAATAAGTTGCACAATTTGTTTGCACCTTTTTTGATTATCCCTTATGACGTTTAGAAAGGATTCGACGATTTTCATATATGTATTTCTTTCAAGAGCAAGTAAACACACTCTTTGAAGCTTTTTGAAAGGCAAATATCATGGTACAAATACTTCATGTAAAATGCAAGGAATTATTTTTTTGAGGCTGCATTTACTTATTAGAACAAAAATTTAAATGTTTAAAAGAAGATTGTACTTAATATCAGAGAGTTTTGAGTTATCCCATATATTTCATTCAACACCATTATATCCGTTGAATGCATTGAAAAATTAAAATTATTGGTAGCATATATTCTTACCTGGTGTACCATCGTATACCATGCAAAATTGCAATGGAATCGGTGCAGTAGTTTTCAAGTGAAAATTTAAAAACCAATTTATTTCCCAAAAAAAATTTCATAAATCGGCTACCAGTGACGTCACACCATAAAAGCTCTCCGTAAGAGCATACCTTGGGCAAAAACTTAAGCTGAGAGAATATGAGAGAATGAGTGAACTTTCAAAGCTTTCCATGAGTATAAATGGTATATATGCTATTTTCATTTTTTCAATATGGAAAAAAGCTCCCGAAGGGTACTGAAAAGAGCTTTCCTTGTATAATTATAATATAGATGTACTTAGAGTGGCCCTTATTTATATGGGCGATTTTTTTTTACATTTTTGGTGGTGCTAGCTAACCCCTAAAATGGTTCTCTATTCCGAAAAAATACCTATAAAAATTTCAGCTGAATTGGTACAGTTTTAGGCGTGCCGAAAACGCGGAGAAAATATTTTTTTGTTTTGTGTTTGTATTGTTAATAACAAATACTAAATTGAAAAAAAAATTTACAACTACATATTTATATATAAATACCTTCAAAATTATACCTCATTTAACTCGATACGATGTATTCATCGAACCGGAGTAATAGCGATTTGAAAAAGGGCATAATCGGCGAGTGACGTAAACTTTACCCCCAACCCCTTTTTTTGAAAATATTGACCAAAAAAAAAGAAAAAATACGTGTCCGCTTAGTTTGTATAGAGACTCCGTAAAAAAAATTTGAAGCAAATCAAAAATGTTGAATAATAAAAGTTTTCTCATAAAATAACAAACTTTACCGCGTTTTCGGGACGGGCTAACTTCAAACAATTGAGATGAAATTTTTTGGATAATTATTTTTTCATAGTAGAGAACCATTTCAGGGGTTAGCATGTAGGATTTCCGACTTTTAAAAATAAGGGCCACCCTAATGTACATGCATTGTAAATATAATAAATTTTATCCTTAACAAATAATAAAACATTTCTGTTCCATTTTTTTATTTATAAAATAGTATTTTTTTTTATTTATAATATACTTTGCATCTTATTTGATATCCTATAATTATTTAGTTTTTTTATATTACTATATTTTATATTTTTTTGCATTTAAATTTTATTTATATTAGTTATATTTATTTACTTTAATCTAGGTGTAGAATAACCCCTTAAGGGATGAAAATAATTTATTTTTGGTTGATAATACGCATTCAATCGAATTTCAAACAATTTTAGGATTATCCCTTATCATACAATTTGGCTTGATTTGGTATAAATCAACCACCCTCGCAAATAAATGTTGAAAAAGGTGTATTTCAACCCTTAAAAATGGGTGTTTTTTTGCATTTTTTAGGGTGACGCCCCCGATGATCGCAATCAGCGACCTAAAAAACATATAGAAAACGAAGTTATGTTTTGACACCCTCCTCTCCGCGTTCTGAATGAATTAGCATTCATAAAATGCACTTTTGGATGCAATCAAGGGCTGAAAGTGCACCTGGAGGGTCAGAAACGACTATGCACAATAAAGTTTATCTGATAATAAATTAAAAAAATGCTGGTCAATATTAATTATTTTTAAACGATTGTATTTGAAAAACTATCGGAGACCCAAAACTGTGCTTACGCATTATGATTTTATAGCTATGTATTTACGCCTACATCTATCATTTTATCCAAAAAAATCTGATGGACAAGAAATATCTCAAAAATCGACCTCAAATCATTAATTCTGACGGCCTACAGAGATGTTTTAAAGTTTGAAAAATTTCTCGTGTAATTCAGGGGGTGGGGAGGGGTCGAAAAAATCTTACGACATCTCACCAAGGTGGAGGGGGGGTTGAAAAATCGCCTCACATAATTAATAGACGCCCCCAAAAATGCCCTGAATGTTCTAACAAATTATTAAAATACAAAACTCCAGCACAATTCTTCAATGCAGCCCTAGAGGCAAAAGTTCGCAAGATCACAATGTTGCGAAAAATATTCTGTTGGCAGTTCCTTTCCTTGCCCCCCTAAACTGCCAGCTTCCCTATCCACAAACTCACCGCATCTCTTGTCTTGCGGACGATGGCTGAGAAGAATACGTTCGCATCGTAGTGTAGCTGGAAACTTTAATATGTTGCATGTTGCTAAGGTGGAGGCAATCTCAGAAGTCTGCAGATGCGAAATGCGTTTGGGTTTTTTGTTCTAGCTGTCGCATCTTTATATTAAGTTATCTCTGGTTGGGGTCATCAATATTTTTGCTGTTTAGGCAGTTAAAGAGAATGTTAATTTTTTAAACAAACTTTGCAGTGGAGAGGGCAGTGTCTTTATCAACCTTTCTAAAGCAGCTGGCTTCTGCTCATGTTTTAATTGCAGCTGATGTGGTATGGCTAAAAACTTCTGCCGCCAAATCAACTTTCATTTGTCATCTACGTAACTTGGCCGTTTTCTACTCCAAATAGCTCTCTTATGACATCGAATGTTGCAGCTCCATCTGGAGTCTCAAATTTTCCTTTTAACAGCGCATTTCTGAAGGGCTTGATTAGATGAGGAACATCATACAAAAGGTAAATTCTTTTTGTTCCCGACTGATGAAAGATTCTCACCACTCCCTCGTAAAATAAAAAAAACAAAAAAAAACTTGAGCATGAAATTAATAACTTCAGTTATTTTCCTTATAAAAAAAGCATTTTTCATTAAACCCGCGACTACTCGAGTATACTCGTGCTTGTAAGGGTGTTAAGCATTTCCAAGACGAGTATGCTCATTGTATTTTCAATGTTTTCGCGATTTGAATTATAAAAAAATATGTTTTCTTAAAAACCCCCTCGCCCACCTTAAATTACCTATTATTAAACTATAAAATTGCCCTAGAGGAAGGAATGTTTTTGGCACCCCAGTTCTAAATATGTATGTACCAAAATTAATATTGACAAAATTAATTTTCCCTATGTATTTTGCATGATATTAAAAAGTTGTAAGACTTTGTCATACCGAAACAATATATTGTAATTGAATTCTTAACCTTGTTTATGGAGCAAAATGCGAACATGTATCATATGAAAACCCAGCGATCGACTTCCACCGACCGGAACACAAATTAAGTTCACCCAATAACATCGCTTATGCATAGGAGACCCCCCGGACCTTCGTGCAAAATTTTGAAGCTCAGCGATGACTGCTAATTTTTTTTTGCAAACATTTTCGGCAACTTGACCCCTGTCAGCCACCCATTTTGCACCAACCTAGCTGTCGGAGACTTGGAATTTATATTAAGTAGCTTATAGTCTACCATCCTACAATTTTTCATGCGCCACATCGATGAAATTTTTTCAATAAGAAAATGACTTCTTTTACAATTCTTGCCTCTGTCCTGCTGTCCTGCGCCACTAAAAGTGTCGGAGAGGTCGGACATATAATCCCGTGTAGTAATAGAATGAGTTTCAATCGAGTTTGCCCACATCAAAGATGAAAGCACTTTTTGTCTCCAGCTCTCCGACTATAAAGCCCTGTTTTGCGCATTTGTCCTATTCTTGAATAAGCGTGTCAGATCTGGGATCCTATATTTCAAATAAGTGTAAATCGAAAAGAATCTGTCCAAAAGAAGTTCCTTCTTTTCGCGCTTAGGAACCTTTATAATCCTTCGGATTTTCACAAGCTTCCTCACTATACAGACAGGCTCAAAATCCTTCATCTCTGGCCTCTATCCCTTAGGCGTAAATTGCTTATATCTTGTTTTACCCTGGATCTCCTGAACAATAATTTCAAGGTGCAAGTCCTGTCGGACACCATCAAATTTAATGACGATACCCGAAAAACAAGACATTCCAAATTACTTAAAGAGTACCCGCATCACACGGAATATGCTAGAAACGGACCCGTTAGCAGGTGCTGTATTAACTTCAATACATACGTGGCCTGTTTCTCTCACTCAATTAACAAAATGTCCTACAAAAGAAAACTAACTTCCCTCCTGTCCTCCTGATTGCATACTAACATTATAGACCTAGACCTTAGTTTAATACTTAAATACTCACTGATGTTACTTTACGTTAATGTTAATTTTTGTATCTAATTTTGTAATTAGTAATTGAGTGCCTCGCTTGGCAATAAATAAATAAATAAATAAACTATATCCTCAGGCTCGTTCAGTATGTGGCTGCCAAAAGAACTGTGACTGTTTTTTTTTCATTTGGATCCTTGCAGCTACTTCCTGATGTGTTGAATGGGATGCCCATTCTTGATGCACGGTCTCCTATTGGCCAGTGTCCACAATACTATAGCTTTGGATAGGCTCTGCGGGGTTGCTTTAGGGTACGTCCAGTACGCAACATAGATGATAGAGTAGAGTAAAATCTCGCATACTCGCTTATAGAACTCTGAATGGCCCCTTTAAATGTGCGCATGCCTAAAGCAGTTTGCCACCGTTAAAAATCACGTTTTTTTAATTTGCTAATAACTTTTGATAAACGCAATTTAGATATTTGTTATTTGGCAAAAATATTGCTTCTTGCTATCTGAAAAAACAGTTTTATTTTTGTTGCGAAATACATATGACCGAAATATTCCTAGAAATTTCACTTTTTGTAAAAAAAGGCGTTCTTCTAAAAACGCTCCTCTTGGTCCGTGGATTTTTTAGCGCAACGTTCGAGAGCTTTAAATTTTCTTCAAAACTAGTACTATCACGTACAAGCAAAAAAGTCTATTTAAAACGTTTCCAAAGCTCAAAAAACATATTAATAGTGAAAAAACAGACTCGGAACCTCAGTTTTTCCATCGATTTTTCATTATTCATATGTTTTTGGGGGGCCATTTTGAGCATTGGAAACGTTTTAAATAGTCTTTACAAAAAGTGTAATTTCAAGGAAACTGTACAATATTTCGCAATAAAAATAACACTGTTTTTTCAGCTAGCAAGAAGCAATCCTTTTGCCAAATAACAAATATCTAAATTGCGTTAATCAACAGTTATTAATAAATTATAAAAACGTGATTTTTAACGATTTTTTCATTTTTTTCTCTGTTTTGAGCCCTAACCTATAACTCAATATAGGTATGTACATACATCAATCAAAATATAATTTGAATACCTATAAATTTATAATTAGATTTTTATCGTTACGAGTTCACGTTTTTCTTTTATTCGCTAAAAAGTGTTTTTTACACTTTCCGAAATTTTTTTGGTTAGGTTGGCCAGTCCATATTCAAAAAACAAAAACGCTATCTTTTTAGATATTTTTTACCTATATAGTATAACCATATTTTTTGTTTCCTGTTGGCAATTAACGCAAAAATTACAAAGGGCTATTGTAGATTGATTGGACTATGTCGCAGGAGGGATTAAAGGATCAGAAACTGAACTTGAAAAGTAGAAATTTTTGTAAAGTGACCCCTGGGATTTTTAGTGGTAGAGATTTATATGTGGGCTCTGGGTCAAAAATAAAAGATTTCACTCAGTGTGCGACGTTTCGGGCATGAATACACCCTTCCAGGCCTTTATTAAAAAAGAGTAATAAAAAACGTCAATATACAAAATAGATATACAAATGTCTCACACTTACAATACAAATAATCTATATTAATGAAAGAAAGTTTCTGTATGTGTGTGCGATGTGTGCGCTATAGCGGGCGCACCAGTGATCGTAGAGCTTCGAAATTTTGCACGAAGATCCGTGGGGGTCTCCCATGATGCACCTCGAAGCCCGATTTTCGAAATTCAAAATGGCTACCACAAAAAGACCGAAATTCAAAATGGCCACCCAAAATTTGCCAATTGTGTTCCGATTTCCACGAAAATCGGTATCTGCGGGTTTTTAAGATAGCAAATAACGAATTTATGATCAGAACTTATAAATTCAAATTGGCCGCGCTAATATGGCCGACGAATTTGCCAATTGTCTTCCCATTCCAATGAAAATCGGTATCTGGGTTTTTTAAGGTAGCAAATAACGAATTTATGATCAGAACTTATAAATTCAAAATGGCCTCGCCAATATGACGGACGAATTTTTCCAATTGTCTTCCGATTCCAATGAAAATCGGTATCTGGGGTTTTTTAAGATAGCAAATAAATATTTATGATCAGACTTATAAATTCCAAATGGCCGCCCCAATAAGGCGGACGAATTTTTTCAATTTTATTCCGATTCCAATGAAAGTGGATATCAAGGAGTTTTTAAGGTTGCAAATAACGAATTTATGATCAAAACTTAAATTCAAAATGGCCGCACCAATATGGCCGATGAGTTTGCCAATTGTATTCCGATTCCAATGAAAATCGGTATCTGGGAGTTTTTAAGCTAACAAATAAAGAATTTATGATCAACGTCAGTTGTATGTAGGTTGTTCAAGAGTTGGGAAATCGAAAAATCCTCACATCCTAGCTCCGAACACTAAGTAAGAAGGGGGCAGTGTAACGGCTAACCGAAAAGAGAAAGTTAAAATTCCAATTCACCGAGAAGTTTCATGTTCATAGGCACCTACTTGAATACACACATAACGCAGTGTCACATCTCAATTTAGTACGGTTGTTCTAACTGAACCGCCAAGAAGAGGAAAGAGGAGCACATGTGTGCAAGAAATTTTGTTTTGAAATTAAAGTTGTTAAAAAGAAATAAATTGAGAACGCTCGGTATAGGTAACTCTAAATTTTTATATGGTATCCAAAATCATTTTCCAGTTTTCATTATACTTTTGTGCTACCGCGGACAGTGCACACATAAACTTTTTTTATTTAAAGGCGTTGCAACTCACGCGGGTTTTATGCTAGTACATAAAATATAACAGCACTTACCCAGTATGGAAAGCAAGTAATTAGCCATTAGCCGAAAGTAGTTCTAAGTAGTAGCAACTAGCTCTCGTTCAGATTACAGCAAATGGAGATAAGGCATTACATTTGCACAGCGATGTCATAGGCGGTAAACAATCGCCTCCATTCTGCATTACATAGAGCTCTCAAGCTGCATTACATAGAACGCTGAAATCATTACTCCTTGCATTACTTTAATGTGGAAGTAATGCAGCAAGGAAGTACTGTTCAAGAATAAAACGCTCTTATTTTCTGTAATAAGTCCTAAAGAACAATTCTAGAATTATTTCTGCATGTAATTTATTGCCAGTTTAGTCCATTTAACGCGGGTAGGGGTTATGTCAACATAACACCGTTAAGAAAATCGAACCCACCAAGTTTTTTTTGGGTTGCTTATAACGAAAATCGGGGTCCCGCGGTCCTAAAATAAGGGGCGTCACCCTTAAAATTGCAAAAAACACCCCTTTTAAAGGTTGGAAGGTCATCCCTATGTAAAAGTAACCTATTATTTCACCACAAAGGTAATGGGTCCAGCCACTGACATATAGATATGGACTGCTAATTGACAACTTTCAATGGCACCATTTTTCTCCAGAAGAAGAAGACCTTTTCTATGTAAACAACAATTTTTTTCTCGAATTTAGAGGAAAATAAGTAATAAGATGTATGTTATAATTGATAGAAATAATTTTCCATCATTATTTTTTATTTAGTAGCAGTTTTTTCGTTAAATAAATGTATTTTTTTTAAATATGTGAGGGTTTTTTCCCTCTGTTTAACGAACTTTTAAAAATAAAGAAAATAGAGAAAGAAGAAAAAACTCTATAGCTGTCTAGTTTTTTCTAATTATGTTTATATCGCTGACATGCACTGAACTGTTTTTTATTTTAAAACCGATTAAAGTTCATAGGATTTTGAAGGGGGAACGAGACAACGATAGTTTTTGGTGCCACTTTTTTTGATGGGATTTTGCTTATTTAGCAGTCCATATCTATATGTCAGTGGGTCCAGCTCATTACTTCCTTGCTTCCCTAGCGATTACATTTCCCGCTGGGCCAGCTTCTACTTAGTGCATATTAGTTCCGCCGTGTTAAATGTCTATAAGTGCTGTTATATGTTATAGACCGGGAGCTCGCGATATTAAAAAATCATATCTTACACCTGGATGTTGGGACAAAGTAAATCAGAGATATTGTCAAATTTTATTCACCTTGAATAGCATTTGGCAATACCATTGTGAAATATTACATTGTTTAGAGGCTGTAAGAACTATTGTGTCGCGCTTGCTAGGTGTAAGAAGCGTTTTTCCTTACATTATTTGTTAAAAACTAATTAACAAATTAATTTCAAGGTGAATAAGATGTAACAATGACCGTTTTGAAAGTTACATATCCGTAATCGTTTTGTGTCTCAATTTCCGGTATTGACGTTTTTTATTATTCTTTTTTAACAAAGGCCTGATGAAGGATGTATTCATGCCCGAAACGTCGCACGCTGAGTACAATCTTTTATTTTTGACCCAGAGCCCACCCGTAAATCTCTACCACTGAAACTGAACTTTCATGCGAATGCATATCGGCAAATTACTGGAATTTATTGAGCATTCATTCCTCCTTAAAAAGTGATTTACTTATCGACAAGTTTTCAGAATAAGATTATTAAGCATACCATATTAATCTATGTGTATTGTCGAAAGTCAATATTTCTCTGACACATGGATACACAGGTACAGATGGTTCATCACAGTCAATCCAAAATAATTTTGTATTATGTATTTCGAATCTCCTCGCAGCTTTTGATTGCTCATTTCAAGTTGTAAAATATTCACAAGGAATTTTTGTTTCTTTAGAAAAATTCTATAAATAAGTGTTCAAATCAAAATTATTATTGTCAGATCTGTTATCGAATTCAGTATTATCACTATAATAATATGTATCTCTTTCAAATATACAACTAGAATTAATTACGATGAATAACCTTTACTGTTTTCATTGTATTTTGTTTTGTAATTATTTTCTCAGCTACATAAAAATAAATGCTTATGTACATAATGTTGACGAGTTTGGATTCCGAAATCAAAAAAATAAAAGTAACATTCCCTGATATTTCCTTAAACTCCTTTTAGCGTACTAAAATATAATCAATGAATCTTACAGCATTTTATCTGAAAGAAGCCAAAACTCTAGTACAGCAATTGCCTACCCTCAACTCCATTTCGCACTTTCATAACTTTCAAGGGCTGATGTTCCCCGATATTATCGCGCATAAAGTACGCGCAACACTTGCCGTCCCTTGATGCCTGGCTGCTCCTGAATCCTTTTCGAAGCGATTCACACAAAGCAAATTGCCAGCTGTTTGTGTGCCAGTGTTAGTGTACAAGAATACAAAAGCTCTGCCTCCCTCATAGAAGTTATGTAAAAGTGGGGGAGAGACACAGTATGACATTCTTTATCAGCATTTCCTAGGAACGTAAAGCACGAAATTCAGACCTGAAATCCTTCATGATGGTAGCGCCAACCAACACAACTGCAACCGGTATCAGACGTTTTGTGAACCTTGGCTTCCTTAAGCAGCAGATGATATTGGCGATAAATTTTCCGGAGCTCTATGTATTTGTTTATCCAGAATGCTCAATACTCCAGTTGGTATAGTTTTAACCGATGTGCTTTTATCCTTTGTCCTGCTTTAGCTGCTTCTGTCCGTTTGAGCGCTTAAAATTTTGTTATCTCTTATCAGAAATCCTCGTTGTTGTCGACTTTGTTGTTGTTGCTGCCGTCTAACCCTGCTTCTAAATTATCTGATTAAAATCCACGTAACATCGCTGTCAAACGAGCTTTAAGGACACGTGAACAATTTTAAGGATAAAAAATCGCCTGTCGTTTAATGACATATGGTCGCAGAGTTTCTTCAACTCCCCGAAATTGTGTTGTGATTGTGTCAGTGTTTTTGCTCAGCGAAAAATACAAGTGTTGCATACATAAAAATTTACTAAAGCATTCCTGTGTGCAAAAAAAAGAAAGGGAACAAAAAAGAATTGCAATCCTTTTTTTGTGACTGCATTGTTTCATTATCCTTGAAGTTTGTTTAGAGTCATAAACGTCAAAATTCTGCACTTATACATGCACAGCTATAGTCAATGATTTCGCCCACCATTTGAATGAGGTAAGTCTGCCTGGAGTAAAAATAGCTGAAGCTCGTATGTTTACTTGGCTTCGTTATAACCTCACTTTAATACTTTTAAATTCAATTGGCTGTATTTTTCTTATATTATCAAAAAATTTAGTCCAATTTACTTAATAGTATCTAGTGCTTAAAGGATTCTTTGTGTGACTATAATTGTTAGTCCTGCAAGAGAGATATCTGCAACCTTTGTTATCCATGAAAACTTATTTTCAGAAAATATGCCACCACAAACACAGGTGGTTGCCTATAAACCATTTTTAATGGAGGCGCGTGGAAATTGATTTCATGATTATTTTTCTTTAATTTTATTTTAGTCTAATAAATCAGATCCTTTGTAAATAATAAAAAAAATATTGTGACATCTCTTGGATTGCTTTATATTTTTATGCAATCAATGTTAAATACTAACCAGGGACAGGTGGAAGAAAGAAACAGATTTCATAAAGCGGAGGATTTGTTAATAATGATAAATATTTGTATAATTGGTACAGTGACGGAAATATTAAAGGGACATTGGACTCCTCTTTAAGCAATGGTTGTTACAAATACATATGTACATATATATATATATACTCGTATATCTAGGACTTGCATAGCAGTACTTATCAGAGGTAATAAAAGTTTTTCCCTCCCAAATATTTTAATAATTCTAATTAATTAAAAGCTCATATATAATATTTATCCAAAAACTTGTTTCAAAGTAAAAATCTCTGATTCCTAAGCTTGGTATTACCACATAAAAAAACTGGGTCTTTGTTTGGTGTGATATTCATTAATGAAGGGATATTACTTCCTCAACTAGAGCTCTTCATCCTTCCCTTGGCTTGCGTCATCACTCTGCTGTTTCTAACTTTAAATGTTCTAAGTCCTATTTAAGATCTAAGTCATGGTCCTTCTATCTTCAACTGTTTCCGGTTAGATTGCTAACAAATACAGCTTTTATGTTTTCTCCTGTGATAATTTGCTCAGTTGATATGGTCATTTGTTCCCATGTACGAGTTCCCTCAATTTACAGCTCATGTGATAGGTACCACGTTCTGTGATTAAAAACTTCTTTCTTTAATAATAGTGTTTAGACCCCTGAAAAGGAGGATATATATTACCCAAGAATACTGCACCTTTCCCTGAAATCGAGCCCAAAACTCTTAAAACCGAGGCTAACGAAGCCAGCTATTACACCAATTTCACACATATTACTAATAGCAAGCCTAATTATGGTACCGTGTGAAGATGTATTAGATTAGTATCCAGTGTTTCAGGTAATAATGTTACCTTTTGAAACTTGATTAATTGCTTTATTCACTGTAGCTTCCGTGGCTATGAATTGTACTGTTCAATTGAACGCTGACACTGGTATTGTGAACGGGAGAGCTATATCTGGAATGGTGCCTTACTTGGTATAGGATAGCTCTATGATGTTTTGATATCTGCTTCGTCCTCTTATTCCGTGTATCTCCACGAGTATTCTTGTTACATGTGGTAAAACCACTTTTCCACCTTACTCTCGGTCTACACGGCAGGGAGTTCACCATGCGTAACTTGCTTGTCTTTACAAGAAGATATGAAAGTGTATGTAAATTTCAGAGCCAAGAAAGAAGAAGATTAAAAGTAAGGAAGCACATTGTGCTTGTATGTTTTCACGCCGAAAATTTTTGTTGGAAAAGTTACAACATTCTCCTCTTGCCGTTTTCCCCCTTTTTTCTAAAAACTCGGTTTTACCACAGGTACCGAATCATCTGGCGATCTGTCCCGGTTGAAAATTTAAGACTGAAAACAGACTGAAAAATTACTAATTTGTTCAATGTTTAAGAGCAGTCGGAAAACGAACGGAAACTAGATTGATAGTCTAAAGCAGCGTACACACGACAGCCCGAGTAAAAATAAAACTCGCCCGGAGCTAGCCTGCATCAGGTACGCACTAGCACGCACGGCGCCACAGCTAGCACGGCACATTTTTACTAGGGCGCACCTAGCTTGCAGCTGGTACTCACGCAGAGTGTCAACCCGAGTAAAAATAAAAACTAGCCCGCAGCTAGCCTGCATCAGGTATGCACTAGCACGCACGGCGCCACAGCTAGCACGCATAGCGAACAAATGCGCACGGCACATTTTTACTAGGGTTTTCTTCGTCCTCTACAATTTTTTAAAGCAATACAGGCGATTTCGTGCATCCCTGTGGCGGGAGCGTGGATCCGTGTGGGGGGAGCGTGGATCCCTGTGGCGGGCGCGTGCATCCCTGTGGCGGGCGAGTTTTATTTTTACTCGGGAACAAAATAAGCACGTACACTCCCGCCACAGGGATCCACGCTCCCGCCTCAGGGATCCACGCTTCCGCCACAGGGATGCACGAAATCGCCTGTATTGCTTTAAAGAATTGTAGAGAACGAAGAAAATGGGCAACTTACTTGGTGACCATAAAGGGTGCCAATAGCATACTCAGTAAAAAGGTTCTCCTTCGATTGCGTAGGTCAAGCAGCATTGGAAGTGGTTAGTGTTTAGCTGGGGGACTGCTTGGTAAAACAACACTCGCGTTTGGAATGGTTTATGCCGATGCGGATGTATTTATAAATGTTCATGCCTGAATTTTTAGATTTTCGTGCCAGTGGATGCCTCTAGTGAACAAATTTTTAGATTTTCGTGCTCGTGGCGGGAGAGTGGGTGCCTCTAGCGAACAATTTTTAGATTTTCGTACCTGTGGCGGGACCGTGCATCCCTGTGGCGGGTGCGTGCATACTTTTGTGGCGTCCCTATTTGTTCGCTATGCGCGCTAGCAGCGGTCGCGTGACTTAAAAAATGAATCTCTTGTTTAGAAAAGGAGGTGACTTTAAAAGAAACTGAAAAGCACAATTTAATCACATAAAGAATGAAAACAACCACACTTCCTTTTTTGTTACTTTATTTAAGTGATAATATTATTAGTTTTAATTAATAAAAACTTCACAAGAAAACAATTTAAAATGAAAGCTTAAGTTGATTTAGATTTTAATACGTTATAAAAACTCCGCGACCGACGAACGACTGACTAACTAATTATTATAATTTTATCTAGCTACAATTATTCTGACAGGTAAGCATTTTTATTTTCATGAGAACCATTTTTTCTCATTTTTGTTGGAACATTAATATGACACCTATTTTATTACGAATGCTGTTGATGCAGCGCAAAATGTGGGAAGTTAAAATTGGAAGTTTTCTCATTACCAAGCCATTGGGTTTGGTCTTGTTACAATTTGGAATGTATCCGGTGTCTCCTCTTTTGTTATGTCTGCGTTTAAGTCAATGTATGTAACTCCTCCCCGCTTTGAGTCAGAAGTCTCCGGCTTCATTTTAATTTTATTAACTATCTTGATTTTTCCTTTTTTATTTTTCCAAACTGCATATATAGTTACACTTAAAAAGCTTATTATGAATATAATAAAAATGCTTACACTGCTTCTATACATAATGTCTCTATGATATTTGATCTCCTTTATTTCTTTTATGTTATCTATATTATCTAAAATGATTTTTTCGAAATTTATTGGCTTTACAGATATATGTTTAATTTCTTTAGATGGATAATAGAATTTATCTGAGAATACAACTTTTTTGTTGTAAAATTTCTTATCATTTATTCCTAATGAACAGTTATTGAAATTAATTAAATAATTACCAGTTAATGTAATTTTTCTTTTGTCACAATTTTGCCACAATGAATCATTATATGCATTTTTCACTATAATTGTTTCGTCATCTAATTCTTCTATGCTAGTTAAATTATTATAAACGAAAGTACATTTATTGTAAACAACACAATTTTGACTTAACTTTAAATCTTTTAAGAGAACTTGTTCCTTGTATTCATATATTTTATCATTTATTTCAACAATTAATTCTTCAGAGTCAAAAATTTCAAGTTTCTGTGAATTTGGCATTGGTTTGATTTACTGCAGTTGACACCCTCGGAGCAAAAGCGGGTTAAAATAACAAAGAGAGCGAAAACGGTTCGGTAATTTTTTTAGAGCAAAACAGGAATATCTTCGTGTTCTTAGAGTAAAAATGGTATAACTATACTTCAGCGCAAGAACGGTGTATCAAAAAACCGAGGGCAAAAGCGGATTAACTTTTTATTCCGCTTTTGCGCATAACTAAAATTTGAACTGCTTTTGTTCTCGGTTTTCATTAAAAATATTTTTGCTTATACTTTCCCAATAAAAGCCTAACCAAAGCGTCAACCTCCTTTACTCGAATTTTCCATAACTCGAAGATTTTTACAGTCCCTTGCAATCAATGAGGTTCCACTATAGTTTTTGCATTTTTACAATTTTTTTTTATTTCTGAGGTTAATTTTTGCAACAATAAAACATTTTTGTTATTTTTGAAGTTTTCGTTTTTCATATTTTTCGAAATTATACATAGTATAGTTTGTCTCTAGTTCTAGTTTGTCCACTTTCTGAAATTTTATCTTTAATTTTAGGGTATGTAAAAAAACGTTAACTGAAAATATTCATAAAATGCAAACATTACAATAATTGAAGTAGTGGAGTCGGACAAGCATCAAATTTGAGTGAAAAAGGAATTGTTTCCAGTCTCAAAAAATTTTTTTTAGTATGTTTGTTCCATCGAATACTATACGAAGTGGACATTTTCTACCACTGGCAGCCGCCGCTACGTAAGTTATGGGCCATTTTGTGAAAAATCTACCATTTTGGTCGTTCTTTCTAAATATAGATGAGAATTTCTCGGTATGTTCAGGTCCATTTTAATCTGCACACATAACCTCAAAAAAATTAAAAACTGAAGAAACTGCTAATTTCTTGTTTTTTGGTTATAACTTCGGATGTTTTAAGTAAAATTTGATGAAATTTTCAGAACTTTATAATGTGAGCAATAAACTGGTTAAAATTTCAAGTTGAAATTTTTAATACAAGTCTCAAAAATTAACCTCAAACTCTTGATTGGCCAATAACTTTTGTGCATCGTAACCTATGAGGTCCGTTTTTATTTTAAGTGTAGGTATTTTTATGCACTTTATGATGGTGAAAAAAAAAATTTTAAACTTGAAAAAAGTGAAAAAAAATCGAATAGAAAATCGTAAATTTTTGTACTTTTTCGTCAATTTTCTCGAAAAATTGCACTTTTTTTTTGATAAAACTAAATTATTTTTTGGCATATGTCAAAAATGAATTATTAATACAAAAAAAAGAGTTTTATCAAAAAAAGTGGAATTTTTCGATAAAATTGACGAAAAAATACAAAAATTCACGATTTTCTATTCGATTTTTTTCACTTTTTTCGCTTTCTTTGGACCTACACATACCGAGAAATTCTCATTTATATTTAGAAAGAACGACCAAAATGGTAGATTTTTCACAAAATGGCCCATAACTTACGTAGCAGCGGCTGCCAGTGGTAGAAAATGTCCACTTCGTATAGTATTCGATGTAACTAATATATTAAGAAAAGAAAAATTGAGACTGGAAACAATTCCTTATGTTTTGTTTTTCCGACTCCACTAAAGGTAGTAATACAGTACAGGTAAATGAAGCCAAAAAAGCGAAATAGCCGAAATAATTAGATACATGCTGAAAATTGGCCGAGAGCTCCCTTTTAGGGTTCTTAATAGGGTTATAAAGTCTACCAATTTTCTACCCAGGGCAGCCTACTTTTTAGGGAGTTGTTGGCCGCAAAATGGGTATTTTTGGATTTTTCTGCAATTTTGTTAGTTAAAGGATAAAAATAGACAGAGATCTCCTTTTAGGGTTCTCAATAAGAGGTATTAAAGTCTACCGATTTTTGCTCCCAAAATCGATATTTTTCGATGTTTCTGCAGATTTTGGTTTTGGCCGAAAGTCATGGAGAAAAAGGTATGATGGAAATGTCAGACAAAATTGCAGGTTTTGATTGTGAATACTGCAATTGAAAAATCGTATGCAATGCAAGCAACTATTTTAGGAGAGGATGTTGATCTACTTTTTATTTTAACTGCATTAACTCTAACACAAATTGATATTTATTTTTTGAGCCAAGAAGTGGTAAAGTCCAACCAAAATTTAGATGAATTCGATAATGTCGAATACACTTATGAAGGACTGAAAAAGGCCGGTGAAACTTGATTCTTATAAAACTGAAAAGCATTCATTGAATGAACAAAGATATAATGCATTTAAACAGTCCCTTCGGAAAGAGTAAGCAATGTTTCACTCATTTAGGGCATAGCAACAGCTACAATGTTGGCTTTGGAATGAAAAAAAATCCAAGCGAATGGTGTTGGGAACTGGAAATGGATTTTACGAGCCTAGGAAAACTCAACAAAAACCAGAACTATATGTACCAAAACATGTGTATATATTTATGTATTCAATAACTCAAGCAGATACAAGTTTTTTAACAAAAGGCGTAAAAAAAGAGAAAATCTTCGTTTTCTCATAAGATTTAAGATTGAAATTGCATAAAAAAATATCATTACGGAAAAAAAACACTGAAAAAAAATCAAAACATACCGATTTTGGGGCCAAAATTCCCTTGAAAAGGGGTTTCCCGAGGTGGAAAGTCGTGAGACTTTAATACGTCTTATTAAGAACCCTAAAAGGTAGATCTGTGCCCCTTTTTAGCCTTTAACCAACAAATTGCAGAAAAATCGAAAAATACCCATTTTGAGGTCTAAAACCCCTAAAAAGAGGACTTCCGTTATTACTAACCCTAAAAGGAAGCTCTCGGCCAAATTTCAACCTGTACCTAATGTGTACCGCTATTTTTCCTATTTTACCTGTTACTACAGAGATAAAAGATAAAAATGACAAAAATTTATGTCAGAAATGCAAAAATCCCCAAATAAGTAATCATAAATGGGAAAATGGCAAAAACATAAAATTTTTCATAATAACAAACACTTCACACATACAAAGAATTTATGTTACAAACGCGGAAATTCCAAAAAATTCAAAATTATGAATTGAGTTGCATTGTCTTGTCTAGTAAAGTGAAGAAAATGTAGTCTAAATATAGATTTCCAAGTAATAATGTAAGCAACTGCGGTATAAATAAAAACTGGGGGCAAAAGAGGTTTAAGTTTTCGTTAGAGGGCAAAAACGGTTTAGAAAGTTAACCCGCTTTTGCTCTAAGATTTTTTCCGTTCCGTTCTTGCTCTGAATAATAGTTGAACCATTTTTGCTCTGAAATATTTTTATTCCTCTTTTGCCGCAACATCAAATATAGCCCGCTTTTGCTCTGAGGGTGACAGTTCTTGTAATACCTATATAACTTTTTGGTATTTTAATAGCAAAGATCAAAAGTCCATTTTTATATTTCATGACACCTGCTTTTAATAATTTTATTTTATGAAAATCTATGTTGTAATTATCTAGTTCTTCTAAGGTTAACATACTAGGGTGTATAATGTTTTTTTTAGTAGCCATAATATTATCTAAAATTTGGTTCAATTTATTTTCGAAATACCTTAATTTGTTTCTAGTTCAAGAGTTAAAATTTTATAGTTTAGTTCCTGTACAATACTGTTAGTTGTGTTGAGTGATTGCAGTATTTTGCTTCTGTCGTTTTCGATTAATATTTTTAAGTCAACTAAGGTCTTGTTAAAATGTTCGTTTATTTTAATCTGTTTATTCAGATTTTCAATAGCTTTATGATTATTTTCCGTTATGATATTTAAATGTTCAATTATTTCTTGCCTATCGGAGTCATCCATGGTTCCGAAAAGCCATTTATTAAAAGTACCGACGATATTTATTAACCCTCTTTTCTGTCTAATAGGATTTTGAATAGTTCTAAGCTTACTTTTTATTATATTAATTTCCGTATAAAGAGTTTCCCTATCTTCTAATCTTAAAAATTCTATATTATACTCTAAATTATTTAGAACTAGCAAAAACCCGCGTGCGTTGCAACGCCTTTTAATAAAAAAACTAATGTGTGCACAGTCCGGGATAGGAAATAGGTATAATGAAAAAAATAACAAATTTGCAAAACATAATTTAGGGCACACAACTCGACTATAGAATAATCTCTCACAGTCAGTATTTCCGACCTCCTACAATATCCAAGAGTTCAAACGCAGGGTTAATCCGCACCTTCTTCAACAACCCCCCGAACCCCCATAACCCTTAACCTATTCCCCCCTTACTAAGCTCCCTGTTAGACATTGCGCCATGACGTGCAAACGACATAACGGACTGGTAGTACAAAAGGTGATTCCTGAGCTTGGCACTGCCACATAAAACAAATAAAAAAATTTAAAGTTACTTATAAAAAATGTGTTAGAACTTTTTTAAAATGCGGTGTTGAGCGCCACCTATCGGAAAAATTGTGTGCTACATGCACAACAATCACATTAAGAACACGTGCCTCACCCTGTGCGGAACTTGCCCAATAGCGTCCTCAACATTTTGTTCCCATTTGTTTATTGAGTTCGATATATTCTCTGTTTTAATTTTCATCAGACCTATCGATCATTTGCGGAGATGGCAAACCATAATCTTCACAGTATTTCCGCAAATTGAAAGAACAATATCTCGCCGTGACAGCATTTCATTCGCGTTCCTTCGATTATCGAGTCATGTTTTCGGTCTAACCCGACAGTCGGATAATAGTGAAAAGTATGCTAAACGCCTAAGAAGATTCTGAATCATCCCGTGAAAGTCCTAAAATCGGATTAACCGTTCCGAGCTTTGAGGTTTACAATTGGAAAAAGTTTCCACTGGCTTTTCTGCGACTATCGCACCAAGTTTTCCGCCTGAATCAATAGTCGGAACCGAGTGAAGCCTAGAACATGCCCAAGAAAATACTGAATCTTCCCGTGAAAATCCCATCGCAATCGGATTAGCCGTTGTTGGTACGTAGGTAGCTAGGTTGTTATTATATACTGGCTGGAGCAATAAAAACTTTACATTCAAAATTATTTTTTACTTTTTAGTTTATTTTAAAATAAAAGCGTATTTTTTAGTTTTTTAGACTATATTTTTTATTTTCTACTTTTTAGTCTATTATATGTCTTCCACCATTTTGTAGTGACCGTCATATTATATTTAAAATGACGGCACACCGCTAACTGCACTATACTCGCTTTCATTTGATGCCCATACCGAAGAATAATCCGCCATTTTTTGCTGGCCACCATTTTGAATTTTGAATGACCCCACATAGCTTATTGTAATCTACTTGTCTTACCGTTTCATTTGATATCCATGTCGGGGGGTCCGGGAACACAATTGCAAAATTCGGCCGCCATCTTGGAACCGCCATGTTGTTTTTTTTCCAAAAATTGGTTAAATTGCATTGTCACGCGAACTATACATATGTGCAAAATTTGAAGTTGATCGGTTATATGGAAGTGGGTAAAAATCAAGTTGCAAGGTTCAAGTTTTCGGTCTAATCTGGTAGTCGAACACGGTAATCGGGCCCGATAATCGGATCCGATAGTCGGATCCTAGTAAAAAAATAGCCTAAAACATGCCCAAGAAAATACTGAATCTTCCAGTGAAAGTCCCATCGCAATCGGATAAGCCGTTTCCGAGATTAGCCCGGACAAACAGACAGACAGACATACAGACATACAGACAGACAAAAATTTAAAAAATACTTGATTTCGTGTTAATATCGTGTAAATAACCATATGAACTTAGAAAATGACAATTATTTTGAAATCACAGACAGACACTCCAATTATATTTATATAGATTACTGCCATTTCATTTGGGTCTATTATATGGAGGATTGTGTCTGTATTATCTGCTATTTCAACTTGTTTTATTTTGATTTTTACGTACCCATTCTCTTCCACTATAGGGTGTACCTGCAGTAGCCCTCGTACTTTGGTTATCATCATTAGCAGTATTAGCATCATTGTCTGTAAATTTAAAGGGTATTTTAATATTAGATAAATGAACGTTTTGTAGTTGATATTTCCTAAAATATGGCTCGTCCTTATGTCTAAGTCTTTTATAATTTTTAATAAATCCTTCTCGTCTAATTTCTGTGTAGTCCTCTCTGCTTTTATTAGCTTTTTCTATATACCCTACCTTTTTCTTATTTATCTTTTCTATTAATGAAGTTGTGTCTCTCAACTCATTAGCTTCTCTAGGGGTCATACATATTGTAGAATGGTGCCTATCATTATAATTCCTTACAGCTTTCTGTATTTTTTGTTCAAGTGATATGTCTTCATTTATTGCCTGCAGTTTTTCTATCAACGTAGAATGTAATCTCTCGACATCTGAGTTTCCTGCATGGTTATTAGGTTTCGTCCAATGGACTTCTATGCCCTCAGTCAGTAAAAATTTCTTTACTTGTTCTGATTGAAATTCATTGTCCATAACAATTTTTCTTGGCTTTCCAAATGCCGCTACATATCCCTCTAAAATTGCTATCTTTTTGATCCAATTCCTATCATTTATTAAATACACAACTGCAAATTTTGTTAATTTATCGATGATCGTCACAAAGGTCTGTTTTTTGTAATGGAAAATATCTACATGAATAATGTCGTTTTTACTACTTGGGGTTTCTGTCATATTTAATTTTGGTTTTATTGGGTTTCTTTCGTACTTTATTTCTTTACACTTCTCACAATTATTAATAATCATTTGTATATTCTCTTGTAACTTTGGATAGTAAATTTTATTTTTTAGTGTATGGTATGTTTCATTAATACCACTATGCAAAGATTCTTTTGTATGATACAAGGCAATTTGTTTATGGCACTCTTCCTCATTTTCAATCTCTCTTGCTCTTTTAGTAGCTTTTACAAATTTGATTTTTTTATCTCCTGAAAATAGTTGAATGATGCATTGCTGAATTTTGTTATAGTCAGTATCTTGCACTTCTGAATATATCCCTATATGACCTGCTTTTATATATCTTTTTAATTTGTCATTAATTATTTCTTCGTCAATTTGTGGGTTGATTTGTATAATTCTTCTGCCATGTACAGTATCTACTTCATTGCTTGGATTATACGTTAATATTATCTGGGTTTTGTATTTATTAACTATTTCTTCTTTAATACCGATATGATCTAATAACTGTTCTGGAGTTGAATGTATTGTATCAGACAGGTCCATATTGGATTCACTGCTGTTACATTCATTGATCTGTGGACTGTTTTCTATTCGACTTAGAAAATCAGCTACTTTGTTTTGTTTACCTTGTAAGTACTCTATATCAAAATTGTATTCCTGTAATTTCAGGATCCATCGTTGATTCCTTTGTGAAAATTCCTTTCCCTTGAATTTTGAGTTTAAATATTTTATAGGAGCATGATCAGAAATTATTTTAAACTTTCGACCATATAAATAAGGCCTGAAATAGTTCACGGAATAAACTATGGCCAGAAACTCCTTGTCGGTTACACTATAATTCTTTTCGTGATTATTCAAGGTTCTTGAGACGTAGCAAATTGGGTGACTGTCTTGAGACAAGACTGCTCCAATTGCATAATCACTTGCATCCGTTGTAATGACAAATTGATTTTCATAATTAGGGAATTTTAATATTGGGTGAGATACCAGAAGCAATTTCAATTGTTCGAATGCTTCCACATATTGCGGATCTTTAGTGTTAATTGTCGTATCTTTTTTCAAATATTTTATTAAAGGATATGCTACCTTTGAATAATCTTTTACAAATTTACGGTAGAATCCCGTCATTCCCAGAAAGCTTTTCAGTTGCTTCTCTGTCTTGGGTAATTTTACATTAACTGTATCGTTTATTTTGCAAGGATTGGGTCTTATTCCCTCACTTGTCAAAATATGCCCTAAGAATTCCGTTTCCTTATTCATGAAACTTTATCAGCATGAATCTTCAGGTTATGCTCAGTTAATCTTTTGAATATTTTTTCCAGCGAATTCAAATGTTCTTCTAGAGTTGTCGAAAAAATTAAAATGTCGTCTAAATAGACAACACAAATTTTATTTACATAGTCTCTAAGAATTTCATTTATTAAACGTTGGAAAGTAGCGGGGGCGTTTTTCAGCCCAAAACGGCATTCTCACAAATTCATAAAGGCCCGATGGTGATAAAAAGGCTGTTTTTTCAATATCCTTTTCTGCAACCAGAATTTGGTGATACCCTTTTGCAAGATCTAGAGAGCTAAAATATATTGCTTTCCCTAACTTATCAAGTATACTTTCTATATTTGGAAGAGGGCATTTATCGCCAATTGTGATCTGATTAAGCTTTCTGTAATCTACGACTAACCTATTTTTTTGTATACCCGAATTATCTCTTTTCTTGGGAATTACAAATGCTCTGGAACTATATCGACTGTGACTTTTTCTTATTATACCCTGTTTCTCTAATTCATCAATTTGTCTTCTCAATTCTATTTCATGTTGTGGAGGATAACGAAACATCTTCGAATTTATTTGTTCGTCGGTTGTAGTCTTTATTTCATGAGCTATACTCTTAGTGTTCGTTAGCCTATCACCCTCTTTGAATATTATTTTTTTATATCTTCTAATAATTTTGAAATCCCAAATTTTTCCTTTGGTTTAAGTGGTCTAACTTTATGTTTCCTAACTCACCTTCTTCTAGTATATTAATTTCTTCTTGTATAGTTTTATTGAGATATGCTATTTTTACCTCATTCTTTAAAATGATTTGGCTATTTTCTACATCTATAGATTTTACGTTTCTTTCTACCCAATCCATTCCCAATAAAAAGGCATAATTTTTATCCATATTTATTTTTACCCACCTTATTCTTGTATTCAGTGGTTGTTTAAATTCTTCAGGACATTTAGTTTGCACCCATTCAGTTTTCTTTTTTACTAGTCCGTCAATTTTGTAAATTTGTATATTATTCCCAATAATTGGTTCGTATATTTGATTTCCTACTCTATTTGAATTTAATAAACTCACTGTTGATCCTGTGTATTATACTTTCTACTTTCTAATGTTATCACGATATATATTTTTTTTAATTCCGAGGCTAATTGATAAAAAAATCGTTTTCACTCATTTGATTTACATCACTTAGCGTTAATTGCGTCAACGTCAACATCCATTGGCTGACTTTGCTGTGCAATTCTCCACTGTGCACTGTTATTAGTAGTGTTATTATTATTAGCATTAAAATTTCTTTGAAACTGTCCAGAATTATTGTTAGAGTTATTGCTTCGAAATTGACCGAAATTATTACGAAAATTATTGGTACGAAAATTTTGTTGCCTAAATTGGCCCGAATTGTTTCTGTTTTGTCTAAAATTATGGTTTTGGCTTGGTACGTTTTGTCTTGGTAAATGTTTTTCTCTTATTATTGGATTTTGTCTATAAAATTTTAAATTATACTGATCCTGTCCAAGATATTTATTAATTATTAACCTAATTTCTTCTAAACTGAATTTATTGTAGAGTTCGGCTGCTAAAGCCCCTGCCGTTATTTCTTTTATTTTTAAAATTAAAACACTACTTAGTTGATTAGCAATTTCACTTTGATATTCACTATAAATAGCACATTCAGAAATATCGTTAACTATGATTCTAATCTTATCTAACAAATCGACAATGGAACTTACTTTTAATGAAGATATTTCTAACATTATCCTTCCTTGATCCTTGGCTGGTTTGTAATGTAGTTTTAGCTTAGTTCTGCATTCTTCCCATGTTGCTGGCGGTGCTGTTTCTAAGTAGTTTTTTGCTGCTCCTAAAATTTTCTCGTTATAGATGACAACATAGGCCTGCAATGCCTGATTTCCATATTCAGTTAATATCCTTTCTACTGGGGTGATGAATGCTGGTAAAGTTCCTGGTCGTCCTTCAAACGCTGGCAGAAATTTAAGATCTTTTTCTATTTGTCTTCTTAATGATGGTTGTTGAGTCTGTCGGTGAACAATGTCTGTAAGAAGTGCCAGGCATTGTTCTATCACATTTGGCGGATTCTGTTGGACTTGTTGCTCCATTCTTCTGATATGATCTATCAATCTATTTCTTTGATTTCTTCTTTCCAGGATGACTTGAGTGCTTTAGTAGTCGTTTCTGCGTAATTGACTAAATTTCACTTTAAACTGCTGTGTATCACACTTTGTTCACTTTTCACCCTTGTTTAGAATTTATATATAACAAAATACTTTTTTTTGTATTTGTTTTTATTGAATTTATCAATATAGACAATCGACCGTATAATTTATTTATAATTTCGGTTCGAATCACTGGATCCTATTTCGTCCGAACAGGATCCTACCGACTGCGCCACTTAAAAAATAAATCTCTTGTTTAGAAAAGGAGGTGACTTTAAAAGAAACTGAAAAGCACAATTTAATCACATAAAGAATGAAAACAACCACACTTCCTTTTTTGTTACTTTATTTAAGTGATAATATTATTAGTTTTAATTAATAAAAACTTCACAAGAAAACAATTTAAAATGGAAGCTTAAGTTGATTTAGATTTTAATACGTTATAAAAACTTCGCGACCAACGACAGACTGACTAACTAATTATTATAATTTTATCTAGCTACAATTATTCTGACAGGTAAGCATTTTTATTTTCATGAGAACCATTTTTTCTCATTTTTGTTGGAACATTAATATGACACTTATTTTATTACGAATGCTGTTGATGCAGCGCAAAATGTGGGAAGTTAAAATTGGAAGTTTTCTCAATACCAAGCCATTGGGTTTGGTCTTGTTACAATTTGGAATGTATCCGGTGTCTCCTCTTTTGTTATGTCTGCGTTTAAGTCAATGTATGTAACTCGTGCGTGCTAGTAAGAAAATTAACCAACTACATTATTTTTACTTGGGGGCTTCGTTGCCAACAAAGTTGACAACATTTTGTGTTGGTGTCAAAATTGAAAGTGTGTGGATTGGTAGACAACTTAAAATTAAGTTTGACAAACGATTGGAATGAAATCAAAAATATTTGATTTTTAGTAGAAGTTGGCAACCATGCTGTATGTTTGTAGTGGTGTTGCGAACTTAGTTGAGAATTGTAAAGTGAAAATGACTGAAAATAACGAATTTTGAACAAATGTTGGCAATCTAGTTGGAGTGTCTGTAAATTTCATGGTCCCAAATTGGTTGTCAACTAAGTTTGTCGTTGTGTACGCTGCTTAGGAGCCAGTGGCCGGCAGACTTACGGTATTTTAACGAACCATATATTTTCTTCATTTATTCTCTTGAATCTCCCGTACATTAAATGGGGACTCTTTGGCTGATGTCACACGAGTCTGAATTCAGACTCTGAATTTTTCAGTCTCATAAAAATGCACAGAAATGAATTGTGCCATGTCACATGAATCAGAAATTCCAAACGGTCTGAAAAAATTCAGACTACTCAGTCTGAAAATGTAGTCGAAATTTTCAAGAATTGGAATAAGAATTCGCTCTCTTACATGTTTCCTTATCGCGCCATGTCAGATGAGTCTGAATTTTTCAGTTAAACAAAAGGCGTGCGCCTGCAGGCGCGGATCTAGAATTTTGTTTAAGGGGGGTCACGGAATTAAAATTGACGGAAAAAAATTCTACTCCTAAAAAAACAAAAACAAAATTAACAAAAGGAACAAAACTAACAGAATTTTCGGGTGGATTAAAAACAAACGTGCCCTACGAAAACGTGCCCTAATGTGTTTTTGAAGAAGACGCGCCCTTTATTGTGAGTGCAGCTAACTTCAGAGTTTACAAATTAAAACATATAGAAAGAGTATAGATCAATCTGTTGTTGACCTTGAAGGTAATTTTTTTAATTTGCAAAAAAGTTGGGTCGGTTTTGGGCGTTTGGTTATTTTTTGTTTTTTGAGTTGGGTCAATTTTGTTTTTTAAACAGGCTTTTGGGCAGTGCCGTTGCTGGCATATATGTGCAAGGTGTGCAACTTCACAGGGACCCGCGTGTTTGAGGCCTTGCGAGTGAAAAATTGCTTTGGCAACAAAAATCATTTGAATTCATTATTTGCATTTTTACTTCATCGAATGGGCCACATAAATAAGTATGAGCCACACAAATCAGCATATGGGCCATAATTGTGTGACGAGGATGGTGCTTTGTACAGGAGAAGCCGCGAGCGAAGCGAGCGAAATTTTTTTTTTGGACTCTCAATTCCACAGGGCCTCTCAATTGTCTGGCCGCGGCATTGCTTTTGGGGGGGGTCATGACCCCCGTGACCCCCGCCTTGAATCCGCGGCTGTGCGTCTGTAAGGTTATACTAAAAAATTGCGGCGAAAAATTAATTTCGTGCATTAAAAGCAAAGAAAATCTGTGGAAAATAGATCTTCCCGAGTATTTAAAGGGGGTTTCTGGTCTAGAAAGCAAAAAAAAGAGGTTTTTTCATATATTTTTTCTCGGAAATAGATAAATATTTTTGCTTCTAACTTTTTTTATTGTTATTGTAATACTCTTAAATTTCTAAAAAAAAAATTTTTTTTAACTTTTGGCACATGCTCATCGTATAACTTCTGTTGAAGGAATAACGGTAAAAATATTGAGGTTCGATGGCGCATGTGATATCTCATGACAGGATCATCTAAAACACGAATAGTTTTGAAAGTCTTAAAATATACATCATTGGCTATAGCGTGAACTAGGATATTTAAAAAAGAATGAAATGCCGCCAAATGGCACACTATTAAAAATTTTTTTTTGAAAAAAAGACATTTTTGCTCACAAAACACCTTGTAGAATGGGAACGGTTGGGTTAAAAATAATCCTAGTTCAGGCGATAGAGAATTAAAAGACGAAGAGAATGAACTATAAAGTATAAAACGGAGGAAAATAAATCGCGTTATGGCATGCGCCAGTTCGAAAAAACGTTTTTTAAGAAAAATAAGTTTAAAGTTTCAGGTGACAATTTTTTGTTATAAAACATAGATTTTTTATATTTACCTTTATTCATCGATTCCGGCACCCTACAATATCCCTTCTTCATGTTTATAAAGCTCATGAAATATGAATGTGAAGTATAATATTTTATATGTATATGCTTGTATATGTGTTAGTACAAAAGAGAAATTAATTATATTCACTCGACGCAGCAGCTCCTGTTTTGTGGTTATATACGTTTATAAAATCTACAGTAACTCTAGAAATATTTTGAATTTCAAAAAATCCTTTTAGGAGATGATTTTAGACATATCAACTAAATTAAAATGGAAAAAAACTTCGATTTTTTGAATAACCTAGGCCCCTTAAAACTGGAATTCATGGGAAATTTAAAAAATTAAATGTATAAGATCTGCGTAGGAGTAATCATATATTCCAAAATGTGATTTCTCAAAGGATAGGCCAGGGCTATAATCTACAAATCCTACATTCGTCCCTATCCTAGGTTCATCGCTATCTCCTCATACACTCCCCAGACTCCCCTTAACCTTTCTTATTCCAGACATCTGACCATGACGTGAACGATTTGACGGACCGGTGTACACCTGAGATTAAACCTCCACATAAAAAATACACTTTGTACAAAATTTCGCACAACACTGGTCTCCTAGCTACGGTATATGAAATATTCAGACTCACGTGACACCAAATTCTGAACTGAAAAAATCCAAGTCTGAAAAATTCAGAGTCTGGATTCAGACTTATGTGAGATTAGCCCTTTTTCTGACTGGCGGTTCCTATTGGAGCAAAAATTGGTTTTAGTTGAAATTTTAGTTAGATGTCAACGAAAAGCTCACCGTTGCTGTTAGTGACCGGGCCTATGCCAGTCGCATATAGAACTCGTTTTTGATGTCATCTTCTGCGTCTTCAGTTGGAGCGTAGCATTGGACTATCGTAGTACTTCTTAGTCTGGTACGTAGGCGCACGGTAATAATCCTTTCAGAAACTGGTGACCAGCTAATGAGGCTGGTCCTGGCTTCCTTGGTGAGTATTACGCCAACGCCATCCCTACGGTTTTCAGCTTCGTTTCTCCCAGAATATAAGAAGGACTCACCGTTTGGGCAGATATGCTTCCCGCATCGGGCCATCTGGTCTCGCTGAGTCCCATGACATTGATTTTATAGCGGTTCATCTCGTTGAGGACTTCATCCAGCCGTCCATCAGCAAGCAGCGTTCTCACATTCCATGATCCGATTCGTGTCCTGGTTCGAAAAGCAAAGGTCGTCGTCGTGTTGTCCATCCGGTTCCGAGGCATTGATTGAAGATTTGTAGCAATTATGTGTTTTATAGGAGCGGGTTGCTAACCCTCAGCACAACCGACTTAGAACTCTGTTTTGTGGCGCAGAGAACTCGCCATTCGACCGTCTCCCGGTAGCTCCTTCCGAATAAGTGCCGCAGGGGCACCGCGTGGAGTTGGGATTAGGACTTGCTAACAAAGCTGCTCGGTATTCGACTGCCATGGCTCTTCTCGGGTTTTGGTAGAAGTGACAAATCGGGTGCCACCAACTTCCGAGGTCTTTGTTAGCCGTTTGCCCCCACTCTTCAATGCCTACTGCTGAAGTTCTTCGGCCACATACAACTTTGATTGCTCTGACTGTTTCAGCGTTTTCAAACTGGATGCCTACTTGATTGTTGTGTTGAATGGTGTTATTTTTAGAAGCCCAGCCTTTGTGGTTGACAGAACCATACACACTAACAGAAGTGACACAATTGCTGACCCAAGCACCTTCTTTGCCTTTTTTGTCTTTTAATTGCGCATTCTTTGTTTTCATTCGATGTTTTTCTTGTTGGCGATCCTTGGTGATTTTCTGGGGTCCCTGCCACTAGAAGGGCTGCGATTGTAAGATCACTCACAATTTCAAAATGGACCTTTTTTCCGAGAAACAGCAAAATACTGCAACAAAGGGCACATTGGCCCACAGAAGTTTGCGCCTGCGTTTATAAAGGTCCTGGCAGGTTGAAGTGTGATGGGTGGTAGACGTCGCATCTAATTGGCCATTAGCCTTGTGTCATGATGTCTAATAATGCTTGTAGCCTAATAACATGCATATTGAGAATCAATACTTGATTTCTCGTTTAAGAGATAATTCAGGGATCTTCCTTGTTTAACAAACCTGACTCCACTTACATAGGACCCACCCCAGTATCTCAATCCAACAAGAGGGTTTACCTACCGATCGTGATACTCTGCTCATACTCTATACTAAGTATGTATCATGAGCTACAAAAATCCCCCCCCCTTCAAACAAGAAAGCAAGGACCACGTCACCTATGATTCTCCTGTGTCACTCATCTTCCCATTACTAACTTTATCTCTGGCGATCTAGTGGCGATCTCGATAGCGCCTTCCACCGCCAGCGGTTGTCAGGAAATCGTCCTTGTGTCAGCTTATTTTCCTTACCATGAAGGAATCGTGCCACCCTAGCCGGTTCAGGAGTTCTGGCCGGAACTCTAGGAGGGCCACCGTAGGAGGCTCAGGAGTTCTGTCGTAAAAAGAACGAGAGGTGAGTGTCTCCTAGAATTTCTTGTTATAAATAACACATATCTTACAAATAGGGAATGCAAACCCACCTTTATCACTGGACCTTACCCCCACTAGCCGGCTATTATTTGACAGGATCGAAAACTGACGTGTTCTGGACGAGACCTCACTGTCGAACCATCTGAAAATTAGGTTCGACATTGCCGCCTCTTGCTGTAAACATGCCTGTCAAAAACTAATTGATTACACGCCTTTATATGAAGGAGCACAAACTGCAGACCACTGTGATGGCGACGTGGCCGAAAGCGGCGACCGAATCAATCTAATTTCTATTTCGTGGCCCTCGCCTGTCAATGTTGCATGGGTGCTGTGGTATGGGTTTGCGTTGCTATTCTGGTGTGTCCCTGTGCGTGTGTAGCTTATTCGGCTCTCTAAGATGGTTATTCCGGTGTTTGCTTTTTAATTTTTGTCGTCGTCGCTCTTAAGCTGGTGACATATACAAGCGTACATGCATTGCATTCAGCGACTCCCTGATATGCGGAGATTTTCCACTGACACATAATTGCATGGTTGCGTTCCGTCCCGGCTCTCACAGATAGCCCAAAAATCTGAGTAACGAGTCGCATGTGTTTGTTGTGTATGCTTGTGTGTCCTATGTCGAATGCGGCAATGCAGAAAAAGTTGAAAGTAGCCCGACATTTGCGTGGCATGCGGAACATTTACGGAATATTTCGTCAGGTCGTATTTGAATACACACACTTCTATATTATCTGTCAACGAATGCAACGCATGTACGCTTGGATATGTCACCAGCTTTAGTGTATGCACGAAACGAATATCGGCGAGACTTTCGCCGTGGCCGAAGAAAGTCGTTTCGTCTTCGTCTTAGCGTGCTTACAGCATCTATCCGCTCAGTGTGTGAACTGGAGATGTCGGCCACGTAGCTCACTGAGCTGCTGATCTCCTACTGCGATGGCAGCAACTCTGGCTCGACCTCCCAGTCGTCGTGTAAAGTGCCCTGTTGAAACGAAAGACTAGCTGCAATACGTAGGAAATCTAGGAGATTGTGCAATAGGACAAAACATGCTGAGCAATGGGAAGAATACAGGTTCACCATAACAGCCCACAACAAGGGGTTGATACGCTGGAAGAATCATTGTGAGAGACACTTCTTACTAGTGATGAGCAAACGCAAGAACAAGACAAGACTAATATAGTCTTGTTCTTCCGAGCATAGCTAAGTCTTGTTCTTGCAAACATAGCTAAATGTTGGTCTTGTTCTTGTTTTTGCAAGCATAGCTAAATGTGCAAGACCAAGACAAGACAAGACAAAACTGCAAGACAAATTTGTTATTAAAAAAAGAAACGTAGGAATCTTCATTTTTGTATGGTTTTCTTTTTAAATCCTGAAAGATTTTACAGAAGCAGGACTCATTTCCTAGACACCAGTAATTGAAGGAAAGTAACAGAGCACCCAATTGATTAAAAAAACACTTGGCAGTGTGAAACATGTATACACACTAGTAGGGACGCCCGTTACCGAAATTCGGCCACAAAAAAATAAATAAAATTCACGATTTGTTCGAATTTAAATTCACACATCATCATTCAATTCATTATTTACAACATGCAATTCATGAGCACTGCGTAAATTTGAGTAAATTCAAAAACTCTACAACTCTGCATCACTGCAGAATTCAGCTATTGCAAGTCTGAAGCTGAATTCTGTAGTGATGCGGTAATGATTAGTTTTTGAATTTACCCTTTCTAACACGATTTCTAATATTTTCACGACGCATTGATCGTCCACGCCGTTGTCTTCGCATTTTGAAAATAAAACGCGAAAAATGTACAAAAAAATTATTAATAAACAATAAAAGCAAAAAACTACAAAATAAAACTAAAAGAAACACTAAATAAAACAATTAAATCAAAATTAAAATATTGAAAAAAATAACGCCGCAACTTGCCTCTTTAAATTCGATTCCAATAATAAATGCATTCTATCATTTTGCATTTGACTTCACTCGCCAAAAAACGAACGGCACAATGCAATACGATAATACTATACACAAAAGAGAATAAAAAAATGCACGCACAAAGTAAGCGAGTTTTTTTATGTCAGTTATGCCGCCAAAAATCCACCAAACGATTGTTTTCTCTGTTTCTCATTCGCTTCAATGAAACGGCGTTTGTGTCAATCGTAGGCTACTCAGCTCTACGTTCATGCTCACAAAAAAATTCAAATTTTCCAACGGCTTTTTCAAATTAGAAAATTTAAAATCGCTATAACTTTTTTATTCGTAAATCGATTTCGTTCAAATTCCTTATTACAAAACAATTCCATAAAAAGAACATTTTCTGAGAATTTAAAAGAAATCGGTTCACGAACAAAAAAGAATCTCGTTGACGCAGAATACCTGCAAAGTCATTATGTACTTACAGTACAAATGTGAATAATTGTTTTTACAATTATCATACTAAAAACTAAATATACAATAAACACATATATTTATATCATAACTACTTGAACAACCTAATTAATTTTATATTTTTTGTTTTTAAAAGAGGTGGGGCACTGGCAAAGTACAGGCATAAGCACTGACACGATTTTTCTCGTGCAGTATAAACACGCAATAACGTGCACTGACGTTTTTCTCGTGAGCAACTTTACAAACTTGTTAGTAAAGTTGTACGAGTTTTTTATTCAGAATCGTTGACGAAAAACGGGGTTAAATTGGAAAACTATTAAAAAAGCGAAGTTCTAAAGCCACAGGCGGATTGGATAAAAGAAGAGATTTAAATTATAATATTTTTGTACGAGAATTATCCAGAACTGTGGATGTTTCAATTGGAACATATCGAAATATAGATTTGAAAACAAAATCTCTGCAAGATATCTGTACTTGTGCATATGTCTCTACACAAAAATAAAACAGTTGTTGCCAATAAATGGCAAAATATAAGATCACAAACGCCTCCATTTTGGTTTCTTTTCTTCTTCATCATGAAATAACAAGTATGAAACAATTGCTACATATAGTTACTACTGGGTCGCCACATCAAATCAATCAATTCTCTGGATCTCACCACCTCAGGGAGTTATAATTTTTTTATATTTGTTCTGAAAACTAAGAAAAATATGTTTAAATTTTCAGATTTTTTGGGCTTGTAATTTTTTAGCTATTAATTTTAAAAAAATCGAGAATTGCATAATTTTGACAATTTTTGTAATCTTTAAATTGCTGTTTAGTTCAAAAACAATTTCATATAGAAAGCTGAAAGTTGCACCAATTTTTTCTGCTTTAATACTGCTTTAATTTGATATACAACATAGTCTTATTAGTAGGAATAAAGCTTTTTCCAGTATTTTCAAAATTCTTTTTTTGGAAAAACTCAAAAACAGATTTTTTTATTGTTTTGAAATAAATGCATTTTGTGCATGTACTCTTAAGGTACATATAAGCCAAAATTTAGGATGGGATCATATTGAAATAAAATATTTTGTACATTGTGATTTTGTTCAGTTTGAAATTGAATTTTTCTGCAATTACGCACGAAATATCTTTTCCAGTAAACTGGATTCCCAATGTAAACACCATCAATTTCTATTACCAGTGCTCTGGAAGTGTCAGTGAAGCACTGGCAATCCCTCTGTCAGAGAAATATGTGCCAGTATTCTATGCTAATGTAAACAGTGTGCCAGTACACTGCCTGTGACTGCCAGCGAAAGCTCGTATAGTTTAAACGCACCTGAACAGTGAAACCTATTCTCCTCATATTGCTCCGGCCAACTTTTTTTTTCTAAAACTCGAATTACCACTTCGAGGCTCCCGTTTTCAGTCGATAGATGACATAAAAGAGAATCCTTGACGATTGCAAAAAATTCATTTAAAAAATGTTTATGCCAAATTTGAGCATCACCGGATTAGAGCATCACGAGACCGAGACGAGACCAGATTTTTAAGACTCTCGTCTCGATATCGGTAAGTCTCGACCATTTCGAGTCTCGTCTCGTCTCTCGGCGAATCTCGCCCATCCTAATCTCACCTCGTCTCGTCCGAGTCGCGAGTCTCGACCAAATTTCTAAAGGAAATTGGAGAGATAATTAATTGAAATGATTCAGTCGTTTGCTTTAGTTGCTGCAAATTAATATATTATTATAAAAATGAACAGAAGAGGTATGTAATATTTTAAAAATATTTTTTAATTCATAATTTCATATAAGTACGAATATAAGCTAAATATATGCAATATACGTTAAAAATTAATCTCGCAGATATCTTTTCGAACAACACTTTTTGACCAAGAATTAATGCACAGAAGGGCATTGAACGCGGCGTATTTCAAAGAGCACCTCTTTTCGGTCATTATTAGACCGGCGCGGCGCGGCGCCTAAAAAGAGTTGCTCTACCGGAACAGATGTCGCCATGATAGCGAGGAAATCTCTCGCCATTTTCGATAAGAGAGGATACGAATCTTGATGACCCTGCCACAATTTTAGAATGTCCACATTTCCGTGCACAACCGGTGCTTCCAAATATTCCGCTATCTCTGTTCTCCAAGAAAACAAGAGGCAAAAATGTGTTTATACGTGAATGAGAACCATATCCCGGCGTGCGCGCTTCATCAGATACTTTTTTTACCCGACTTGTTTGCTATTAATTTGCCGACGAGATTTCGAGCGAATAATCTCGTCTCGACGAGAATATGTTTGTCGAGACCGTACTTTACTCTCGTCTCGACGAGAATATTTTTGTCGAGACCGAACTTTACTCTCGTCTCGAATCTCGAGTCGAGACCAAGACGAGACTCTCGAGTTTGTCGAGATCTCGTGATGCTCTACACCGGATATCGGGAAGTGGTGAAAAAATCTATCGCAACATTTATCTCCTACAGAGAATGAAGTTAATATAAAGCATGTAAAATATCGATTATTATCGATGTATCGATATTAGACTGTTCTCCAGCCCTTTTGGCAAGACGTAGTTATTCGTTAGTTAAAGATGAAAGACCACGAGCAAATTTTCTGTTATCAGGTAGTTAAAGGGACATCAACGCATGACTAACCCCGAAAAACTTCCAAGCCGGCCGAAAACTAGCAGAAGGACCTCTTTTCTCTGGACGATAGGTGCAGACTTACTCTTCTGCGGGTATGGGGCACAGCCACAAGAACATCGCGGGCAACGAGAAGGCAGATAATTTGGCCAGACTGTGAACGACTCTCGCAAGAAAGACAGCTGCGTGTACTTTCACTTAGTAGCTAGTTCCAGACGGAGGAGGAGGAGC
Organism: Thereva nobilitata; assembly: GCA_963855945.1. Taxonomy (NCBI): domain Eukaryota; kingdom Metazoa; phylum Arthropoda; class Insecta; order Diptera; family Therevidae; genus Thereva; species Thereva nobilitata. Next base: position 157,086,905 of record OY979694.1, on the reverse strand, counting down.
TAGGTTACAACAACCAGAGATCCCCGCGTGATGCCGAGCAAGGATATCCACAGAATCGTGTGGTTAATTACGTCACACTGGCCAATTGGGTATAATGCAGGCAGATTCAGAATTCCGTATAATAACTTCTGCAGCTGCGGAGAGAAACAGGCTAGTGAGACACCCAAAGACTTTCTCTGCGGATGTCCAACTCTGGACAATATAACCGGCACCTCTTTCTTAAACGATTTTGGGTATGTTTTGAAGCTGAAAATAGGGTATTTGATCCTGTACCTAAATATGACAGAACGGATAAAAGAAATCTCCTATTTACTGCCTTCATTCACGTAAAAGCCTTGCACGAGTGTGGCTACAAGACGGCGCACCTTAGCCAATTGTAACCCAGCGGATGGGACTGCCGCTCCTACATACATACATACCATGGTCACGTTTAAGCGCAACCCATTTTAAATAGTCGCAACCACGGGAGCAAATGTACCACGAACTTCATTAAGCTCGGCCCTGATCACTTTGGGAGTTAAGTCTTTCAAATGGAAGTGTTTAATCACTCAAGATAGTTATATTATAAACAAAATTTTGTTGACTCAATCGACTATGAAATTAAAACCACATGATGGATGATAGATGGCGCTTACTGAACCCAAATCTTTTTCGATACTACAAGCGTCATCTCTTAAATTTACTAAGGAATTATTGAACAACCCTCGTCATTTTTGGGTAAAACCGCTTTTATTATCGACGGTTCTAGCCAATAAATCGGTTTCAGACAGCACGATATAGTGAAATAGATAGTGAATGAGTGACAGAACTGACAATGTCTACACGAGTTTCTATTCCATCGCCTCCCATCCAATACCTCAAACATGTATGGCTTTCTCGCTTATTATGCTTACAGGGCAAGATTTTTTTTGAAAAGAGGGTAGACAAGAAAGAAAAAAATTGTCTAGGTGCAGAAATATAAAGACGAGCACCACACCACGGAATGGATTCGTACCACGGACCTCTGGGTTGGTAGCTCGGCGCCTTCAAATCTATCAATTAATTCTCTTGACCCTAATTTTTATAGTAACTTTTTATAGGAAACGAAATATTCAATATTTTTTCTTCCTTAGCTTTACAACTTACATAATACTATGTTGTATACCACAACAACGATGAACTTTAGCTGATTCATAATGACCAGATGCATACCAAAATCCAGATTTGTGAAATTTAAGTCAGCAGATTTTTTGCATTTATGGCTTAAATCGCTGAATTAATACACGGTTAGAAATTTAGGTGTCATATTGATAAAAAGAAGATATGTATACAAATTCATCTATAATTTTTATAAAATCGATTTTTAAACATTATATCAAAATTATTGTATGACTTTACCAATTTGATTCGCTTTGTTATAAAACCCATTTATACATGATATACTATATTTGAAGGTGGTGGTGGTGGAAGAAGGTGATGTTTAGGTAAGAGCTTTGCATGAAATTTATTAACTATTTTTCTATTAAAATCTCCAAAACTCTAATATTTTCAGATTTAAAGTTTTTATCAAAAACAAGTTTTAAAATATTAATTAATGTTGTAATAATATTCCATTTTGAAAGTAAAATATTTGTTTTTATGAGGTCACCAAAAATAAAAGGGAAATGTATTAAAAGTTACCAAGTTTGAGCTGCTGAAAAACCAAAGTTGGCCGCAGTAGGTACATCTTCGCGGAATAAATATCCAAACTGAAATGACTGTATTTTCTCATTTATTTTTTGAAATGAAATAACATTCTCTTCAACGATAAAATTTAAAAAAGTCATTATTGCGAATGGTCCTACCCCCTCTAATATATCATGCATAATATCAGCAGTACAATTTAGGAAAATATTGTAAAATTTTAGTTCATTTAATATAGATATTTGCTTTACACCATATACATTTTCCGAGTAGTCAGTGGAGGTTCTATTGGATTTTCCGTAAATAAACGCTGTATATCATTTTTATGTACTTTACAAAATCTACTGATTCGCTGCTAAATTGAGGAGCAAGCATGCAAAACGCGTTAAATCCATTTTTAACATTTTGGGAGTTTGATGCATTTTTTATATATTTGGGCCGAGATAAATCCAATGGCGATGTCACAATCGAGCTAAACGCGTTAAAACCTAGTGAAATTCTCGTTTAAAAACTCGCAAATCAAGCATAACGCGTTAACTCCAAAAGGAAAAACGAACTCGAGCAAAACGTGTTAAACCCTTAGCTTACTAGATGGCAGCGATTTTTTCTCCTCGTAAGTACTTGCGAGTACATCACCTATGGAACACGATTTTTGACAATTACCAGTAAAATATAACATGCAATCCCGAAATCCCACGTTCTTCACGTGGTCCGAAGACCAAGCTGGACGAGCGTCTGTACAGATAGGTTCAGCACTTTTAACTCACTTAGATTCTTTAGACCTAGAGGGTACAAAAAAGGGACGATTATTTTGCGATGGATGTGGAGTCCAAAACAAAAATTCACATATAATTCACGAAACTTTAAATATCATTACCTTGATGAAATCCATTTCAATCAATCAAAACGGGATAAATCCAAAACAAAGGTGCGTATATCATCAAAACGGCCGCACGCATTTTTTTCAAAAATTATTAGTAATATTACCTCAACACCTTCTACAACATTGGTTTACAAAAATATTTCTATTTGAAACGGACCTGTAGTTATAACATTTTTGCGATTTACTCAAAACTAGTTTAAGTGGATTTATCGCGTTTTGCATGCTTGCTCCTCAATTGTCATGACAAATAGTCGTCAAAGTACCTTTTAAATTATAATCTCCTATAATAATACCTTCTGTTTCTAATATTTTAATATTGACTGCGATTGGTCTTAAAATCGTATTATATGTAATCCCATTGCACTTTAGGTCATTGGTATTAAATAAAGCTACTAAAAATATCATATTAACTTTAGACAACAGTTTAGCTGGCAAATTTCTGATAGTTAAATAAATAGCTCCTATTTTGTGTATAGTTTTTTTACTTCCCAAAGGATTCGTGCATTCAAAATCGTCATAATACAATTGAATTTCGATTGGATTAGAATTCAGGGAAAAGAAATTAGAACTTCTATAAACTGAAGCACAGGAAAACCCTTGAATATGGTCACTAGAACAAATATGATTTTTTTCAAAGTATAGTTTATAAAAAGCTTCATTGGCAAACAAACATTCTATAGTTTCTATAATAGAAATATATTGAAAAGAATTTTGAACCAAAATTCTTTGATAACATTTTTGTTTTCTATGAAATCTCTTGTCATATCTAAAACCAATTGGTTTACTTTGTGGTTTAACGAAAAATGTTGAGTTTTTTAAAATGTTTTTCCTTTTATATATAGAATGTGTTTTATTCAAGCCTTCTTTAATATCTAATTTCATTGCTTGAAATTTTTGTATAATATTATAATTCAAATTTTTTTCATTATTTAAAAGTTCCAAAAAACATTCTGTAGTATTCAATACTAAATCTTTAGAAAAATTTAAAATTTTATCTAATGTTGAATTTGGAAGATTTAATGAATTCATGTTTTTAATAAAATTTGTCAAGTTTAATTTAAATAAATTTATATTAATATTACTTTAATTCGTTAATGAAGTACTTGCACTGCAATTAGCCTGTGTTTGTTGCTCTTCATGAGTACACTTATTTCTGTTATCACCGATACAGCCAGGATTCGGTTGTACAAGTATTTTATTTGATAATTTACATTTTATTGCATGTTTTCTCAAACCACTGTACGTATTAAAGACTAACTTGCAATTTTCGTTACTAATACAATGCAATTTTAAAAATTTTGATTCTATCAATGAATGAATAAATTTTAAATGTTTGATAACTTTGGAAAATATGGAAAATTTGTCCATACAAATTAAGCACCTAAATACATTCATTTTCTTTGTTTTCATTTAATTTGGAAAATTTAAAATAAAGTTCTTTGACTACCGCGGTTTGTCGTTCAGTTTTTATTTTATATAAATGGCTTTGAAAAAAGCACCAACAATTTCTCAAGTTACTATCGTACTCAATGTTTACTAAAAAATGTGCTTTAAAAATTAAATCGAAAACCTCGTGAAATGTTGTATTCCTTAGTGGAAATATTTGATTATCCACAACTATGAGTATTGCTCTATATTAGCTTTATTTTCCCCTTCGGCAATGATATGTGGTGCACGTCTCGAAGAGCTATTTAACAATTCCTCATTTGTCAAGTTTTTCTGAAAAAGTATTACAATTATTAAAATATTACAAATAGTTGCGTTCACATTTACTTCTTTAAATATAATTAAACAATCAACTGCAGATTCATTTGACAATCTACTATATTTCCTTCTTCCCACTGGTGCTGGCGGTAACAGTCTTATCATATTTAGCACTGTCAATATTTCAAGATTCCAATCTAAAATAACACGTACAATAAAATTAGTGAGTAATTCCATTTTCATAAATTACCATTTTCTCTTTCTGGTTCCGTATGCAACACTTTTTTCCAGAATTCATGACCACGGTATAAACATACCTTCTGTAATTTTCATTCCAATTTTGGATAAAATTTGTTTTCGCGTAACTTAGTGCAAAATCATAAGTAATCTGAAAATCCGTTATTTAGTAAAAAAAATTTCTTTTAAACATATGCCATAATAGCTACCAATTCAGGACAAAGAAAATAATATTTGCATTGATCCAATATTCGAGCCTCTTTTTTAATTAAATTTCGCCTATACGTCAAAGTAAATTTTAGTTTTTCTTATCAACATCAATTTCATCAGGTAAAATTGAGTTATTTATGATATCGATGGCTGTCAAAACTTCATGTAAATTTTCGCACAAAACTTCAGGTTGCACAGGTTGAATTTCATTTGCGGAGCATTTTCCTAAATCTGCTTTCCTTTGCTGTCATTTTTTAATTTTATTTGCAAAAACCCATAGTTTTCCGAGTTAACTAGCGTCTCAACAGAAATACATGGAAATATTTTATTACATATATTTGAAGCAGCTAATTGCTCATCTTTGGTCGGTTTAAAGCCAAAATGTTCTTGTATGTAGACCGCGAGGTACCTGGTTATTATTCTTCGTTCTTTTTCAGCTAAACACTTATTTTTCTCATAGGCCTTTAACAGCTCAATTCCATATGGTTTTCTAAAAAAACGCTTTAAACAATTCTAGCGTAATAATCACATTTGGCCCCAAAGACGCATTCGATCTTTTCAAAGTTCCGTACTGCATTTCACTTTCACGGAATATTGTTATTTCACCCCTATTGTTATTTTTGCACTTAACTTTTAATATAAAATTGGGGTGCATATAAAACTGCGCAACGTAATTAAGAAAAACTTCAGGACTTATTTCCGCGTCTACCGAATTTAAAAACCCGGCAAAATCGTTTTCCGCAATTTCACAATCGTACTGAATCGTGGTAACAAAATCCATATAATTTAGATACGGTGTATCATTATTAAATGATTGTTTTTTTTATAGAAACAATTTTTTTTATTATAATATTCTACTGTAATATAAATGCCGTCGTACAGCATTATTACAGTATTTAACACAAAAATCATGCACTTACTTAATACAAATATTAGAAAACACATGCGCAATTTTCTTTGCCAGTACAATACATGCGATATAACTTACCCAGCAGGAAAAAAGAGAATAGGTTCATTTTTCCATCGATGTATTCATGCAATGAAACGGAATTTATGAAACTTGGAACAAAAATGTAATGCATTAATTCATACATTCCACGGAAAGTGGCAGTAGAAGTGAAAAAGTGTAAAAATAAAATTAGTCTCGTGCGCCGCGAAGTTAAAATTACAATTTTAGGCTGGGGTGGCATTACAGAAGTTGTTTCAAGTCATATGTTTCGAGGTTTCTTTTGGATATTTCCATTTAAAACTCGTAACAAATGAGTTGAAACGACTTCTCTAATCCCACCCCAGCATTCGAAAATTCAGCCAGCTTCGCAGAATTGGCAGCACATCATTCAAAAAATCAAACCGCTGCAGTTTTCGGTGACATAGCAAGTGAGTCTAGAATGCATTACTTTTCAATGACATCCCCGTGTTAATTTTCATCGATGTTTGGAATCGAAGAAGTAGTATAGCTATCACTTAGTGCATCGATTCCGTAATGTGTAAATTTCCTGCTGGGTTAGTGAACGAGCCTAGTTGTGTGTTCCAGAATTCCCGTTAATTTTGCATGGCGTGATATTTTTTTGAGGAGTCCAACTCTACTTTCCAGTTCTGTATTCCATTGGAAATATTTTTCGGAAAAATAATAAATTTTGATCCTTTTCTTCTATCTATCTGATGCATCGACTTTATTAATTTACATTGAATAGATTTTATCTATCGAATCGAGACGAAAGTCGTGTTACCACATTTGATATATTTACAAATAAATCATTTTGATACGTTATAGAGTTAATTTTAAAAAAATTTCGGGAGAAAATGTTTTTTATAAGTTGAATATATCAGAGCTATACTATTTTTATATAAATAACATTCAATAAATTAAACCTAGATATATCAATTATACTAAAAAAATTGTATCAAAAGATTTTATAAAGGGAATTATATAAAAAAAGTTATAATTTACCCCTAAATTTCTAACCGTGTAGGGTTCACCTGTTGCGAGGCTGAGAGACTGTAGAGTGCATTTTGAAATTGGCCTTTCAAATTAAAATTATTCCTTAAAACCCATCTTTTTTGCAACGTCGTAATCGGCAACACCAGCACCAAACAAATTATTTTTCTGCCTCGTTAAATGCTTATGGAGAATATATTTTATCATTTATCTTTCTTTATGACCCTATACGTCTTATCTTGATGATTATATGCACATAATAACGCATATCAGTCCTAAATGGAGCTCTTGCAAGATTTTCTATACTTTTTCTTCTTGTTGCGAAAAGAATTCTCTATTCTCAAGGAAAAGGAAATAAGTTAGTTCTGTGAAACTATCAGAGAAGCCAAATTATCCTCTGCAAAACGGTCAAATGAACTGCCATGTATGGTGGCATTGTTGGTGCAGTGGTACCACCCCATTGGCAAATATGCTGCTCGCTACCATAATACATACATATGTATGCGTTGGTATACGTTTGGAAAATGCATGACGTTTATATGTATAGAAATTGCTCGCAGCCAAATGTAGGTGGATGTCTAGACAACTGTTTAACTATAGATCTGTGGGTACAGCGTTCGTCTTAAGGAGTCGTAATCTTGTTGCAATTTATACATAAATGGGGAGAAAACACACCAACAACAAACCGAATCGATGAATACTCGCTTATTAAATTTTGCCATATTATCACAATTAGACTAATATAGTAAAGGGATTCTCAATTGCGTAAAAGCATGCGGTAAATAGGTAACAGCTTATACCTGATATACTATACATCGGTCCTTCGGTGACTGGTTTAGTAAAAGTTTAATATGAATGATTTATTAGCTACAAAATATTGAACTTCGTAATGCAGCTAAACAAGTAAAGTGGAAAATTTCTCAAATTTCTATACTTTTAAGCTTCTGTTTAAGAAAATTAAACATTTGTAATTTGATGTGATTAGTTACATTTTTATGATTTCGTTGTGGTTTCGTTGTAGGCCATTAGTAAGAATAAACAAAACAACTTTAACTTGTAAAACGAAACAAAATTTTTATATTTTATTAAAAATCGTAATTTCCAATTAAACCTATTAGTTCGATTCATATGAAGAAACTATCTTATAAATGTGGTAAGCTAATTGCGTAATACCATTTAAAGGGGGAAGTGAATTGGGTATCTGAATTGCAAATTTTAAAGACTTATGTAGATCTGTGCGAACAAATTTAGAATTCCACGATTAAGCTTTACTCAAAATCTGCTTCATAAATTTGATTCATTTGAAAGGGCGATGCAGGCTTAAGATACCCTGTCTGTGTCCGTTTTTCATGATAGTTTTATAGATTCAACTAAATTAAGTATGCTCCATTCCGAACCAACATGATTCTCCTTATTTTCATAAAACGTCCTTAGTCAAGATTTCAGAGTTTCAAACTTCCTCAAATTAATTTTAGTTAGTTGCTGTTTGAGAAAGTTTTGCAATATGAATATAATTATGTAAGTTCAAAGGCTGCTTCATGTTGCAGATGATACTGCCTACTTTCAGCAATTTTTCTCGGGTAGTTTAGAAGGCGTAGAGGCTGTAATTGGGGAGTAGATCATGCAACGCGTTTTCTTCCTTCACTGTCGCTAAATCGTCCAGTTGCAGGAAAAGTTGTCGCATTCGATAGAATTAATGTTTGATAGCAGATTATGATACAATGTTTCTGTGTACTACAGCCATTTATTGAGCATGACATTTCTTGACTGAAGAATATATTTAGAAACTAGCTTTCGCCCGCGATCTCGTCCGCATCAATTTTTCCGTGCCGGCGGTGGAGGACTTTCATAATTTGGCGCCCATAAAAAAATTTAATATGTAAATACTTTAATAAAGGTCAGGGTCCAGACATTCTACCTGCAATTTTCCTACAGAGCCGCTCAAAACAGGTCTTGTTTCCCGTCCATATTATCTTTAACAAATCATTACCTCGAGGAAAGTTTCCTATAATATGGAAGAAATCCTACGTCACATTAAAGCTTGTGATAAGCAATCAGTGGACAACTACAGAGGCATTGCAATCTTACCATCAATCCCGAAACTTGATTGCCCCTTTAACAGGGATCGGAAACGAACGCTCGCGTGCGCACGTATACGACTCACGCACATTCTAATGACTCGCAGCTCGCGAGTCTTTAGATAAAACTCGTGTACGTGTGCGTTTGCATGGGTGCGGTCGTATCGCACACTGCTCGCGAGACTTTGAGTTGAGTACATGCCTATCGCACGCGTGCGAACGCGAGTTAATAGAAATGACTCGCGAACTGTATAAAAGGGAAAAGTAGGAAAGGATGATTTTTCATTTTGAAAGCTTTAATTTTGGTGAAGCCAAACTGGTGAAAATGAAAATTAATTTTGGATTATTAAATAAATATTAAAACTTTAAAATTGTGGGAATTTCAAGTTTTGACATTAACAAATATGTGTCTTATAATAGTGAGTTGGCGAAGTCAATGTGTTTGACTTGTGAAAAAATGTTATCGGGAAAGAGACGTGGTAATATTAAAAGACATTATTTGTCAATTCATAAGCGATTCGTCTATTGACAATTCTCTGTGTGGTTGATATGAGTGTATTACTTTTCTTCCATGAACTAATTTATAACTGGAAGTATTCTCCATAGACGCTGACCGCTTTCCTTGGAAAAAATTAATCAATCTTAAGATATTTTGGAGTTTATCCCTGGTAATATGTATGAGGAAAAACTGTTTAATCTGTGCTCATAGCGGTTAACCTTATTTTGCTTACCCGCTTAGAACTTTATTTTGTAGGGTGCAACGCAGCCTCCCGTTACAATAAAAGAAGGTTACTGGTTTCATTCAGGGATCGGAAACGAACGCTCGCGTGCGCACGTAAACGACTCACGCACATTCTAATGACTCGCAACTCGCGAGTCTTTACCCAGCGGGAAAACTAGGGAGGGGTTACTCTGGTAACCCAAGAATTCTTTAATGATTTGTGTAACCGCCTACATGGTAATCGAAAAATTCTACTGAAAATTCAGATTAAGTACTTACCGCCCTAGGACATCCCTATGTAAAAGTAACCTATTATTTCATCACAAAGGTAATGGGTTAATGGGTGCACCTCATTACCACCTCGCTTACCTAGCCATTACATTTCCCGCTGGGTAGATAAAACTCGTGTACGTATGCGTTTGCACCCTGCTCGTGAGTCTTTGAGTTGAGCACATATCCTATCGCACGCGTGCGCACCTGAGTTAATAGGAAAGACTCGTGAGCTGTATAAAAGGAAAAGGTACGACAGGATAATTATTCATTTTGAAATCTGCTTTGGTGAAGTGAAAACTGATGAAAGTGAGAAGTATTTTGAATTATTGTTATAAATTAAAATTTTAAAATGGTGCGTGTTTCAAGTTTTGATATTAATAAATATGTATCGTATAATAGTGAATTAGGAAAGTCAATGTGTTTGACATGTAAAAAAATGTTATCGGGAAAGAGACCTGCAAATATAAAAAGACATTATATAACGATACATAAAAAAATATTGGAAGTGATGAGGAAAGTGATAATAGCACTACGGAAAATAGAAGAACAAATAATATAGTAAAAAAAAACAAACTAAATTGGCAAAACCAATAGTGAAAATTAATATTACCAAAAATGAATTTTTAATGTGCTGCACGGGAATTGTGACAGTGAAAAACATTCCATTGGCAATTTTTGACGACGAACAATTTTTTAAAAGACTAATTGAGCCGTACGAAAAACAATTTAATCTTCATATTAATTCCAAAAATATAGGAGGTTTAATCGACAAAAGCAAACATGCTATTATAAATAAAATAATTAACAACACAAAAAATAAAATGGTATCGTTGAAAGTAGATATTGCCACAAGAAACGAAAGAAGAATTTTGGGTATAAATGTGCAATACATAAAAGACTTTAGAATCTGCATTAATACAATAGGTATGTTAATTTTTGTCATGATAATTAATTATTTATATTAAATTTCCACTTTGTATATTTACAGGCATGGTTCAAATGACAAATAGACACACTGGAGCCTTTTTAAAGGAGGAGATATTAAATTGTTTACGTACATTTAATATTGATGTACAGCAGCTTTATTCATGTACCACCGATAATGGCAGTAATGTCATTAAATTATCAGAATTATTAAGGGAACAACAGGAAGAGGAAATGGAACATCAAGATGCTGATTACCAAGCGGAAGAAACGATCATCGAATCAGAAATCGCGGGTGTCCTTTCGCTTGTGAGGTGTGCTGCTCATACACTGCAATTAGCCGCGAATGATGTAATAAAAACTGTTGAAACGCAATTAATAGATTGCAGAAGTGCGGTTAAGTTACTTCGTAATTTCATAAAAGCAAGAAATATTAATGTTACTTTGCCAACGCTGGATAACTCGACGAGATGGAACTCAACCTACGAGATGGTTAGTTCCTTGCATAAAATGCAGAGTTTTGTTGAAAATAATGAGGATGACATCAGTTTTATTGACATTGATTGGCATTTTGTTGCACAGTTTGTGATGGTGTTTAAACCGCTGAAAGAGTGTACGCTTCAGCTACAAAAGGAGCAGTATGTTTTAGGCGATTTTTATAGAGATTGGCTCACGTGTGAACTGGAGTTGAAGGATGAACAGTTTTCAAGCAACAGGTATGCTGCATCTCTCCTTCAGGCTTTGGAAACCCGGAAGAAAAAACTGCTCGATAGTGATGCAGTTGTGGCTGCACTTTATTTGGACCCGAGATTTAATTATAACGGATCATCAGTTCTGTCTGAGGAACAAAAGCAGAATGCAGTGGTAAGATTTTTATTACATATACATTTTTGTTTTGTAATACTAACCTTTCGAAAACATCTTTCAGGATCATTTAATTAAAACCTTTGCGGGTATAAAACGATTGGAAGGCATAGCACAGACAGAGACAGACGAAATCGCCGCAGCTGGTTTGGACATGTCCTCCGGTAGCCCCCTAAATACCCCCGATACATCAGGGTGTGATCGGTGATCAGATTTAGCAATTTAATCTCTGATCTTAAAAGAAGGTGCCGGAGGGTGTGTTCAAATAAAAGATGTTCCTTTCAATAATTCACTGATACTTTATTCTTTAATAACAATTTCCTATTTAATATTAAATTCAATATTAACTTTATTATAATTCAGTAATAAATCCACTAATAATTATTCGAAATGTCCGAAATATCCCCTTTTTTAATTATTGTGAGATACCTTAAATTATTATTCTTTCGGAATCACGCCACCTGTATGTCAGCCGTTGACTTGCTTTCTGCGATTTTCCTTTGATTTCGCTGATGTCTTGCTGCTTGCTGCTTCGCTCTACGAGGAATTTCATGCAATCGCTGCGATATAATGTAAGCCAAAATTGTCCGTGTAATGGTTTGCTGTAAATTCGATTTTTCTTTATTAATGTTTACGAAGGTCCCACGACCTCTTTGATGGAGATGCTGACTCAAGCTCGTCAGTGGATCTCGAATGTGATGAGAAAAAACCTTCAACTCGGGTTTTTTTCTATTTGCTATGGGTACTGACTCAAACTCGTCAGTATGGTTATGATAAAGGGAATTCATCTCGATCCCTTTATTTAATGATTGAAGCCAGTTGTAATAAAATTCTCAAACTCGAATTTTATCTTATCTATGAACGATGGTGGAGATGCTGACTCAGACTCGTCAGCGGATCTCGTATCGGATAAAGGAAAAAACCTTCAACTCTGGTTTTTCCTGTCTGCTATCTTGACTGACTCAAGCTCGTCAGTGTGGATATGATAAAGGAATTTCAACTCGATCCCTTTATTTAATGATTGAAATCACTTGGAATAAAATTCTCAAACTCGAATTTTATTGATATCTTCGAAGCTCAAAGCGCGCTTGAAGATCTAGAAGTGATCTGACTCGAACCTCGCCGTCTGTCCATATTTATCGAAGTCTTGAACAATAAAAATTGGTGGGGAACTTGGTTTAACGTACATAATTTTCGGTTCATGTAGTTACTTGAACAGCTGTTTATCTTCTTCCTTCCCACATCTGTCAAGTGGAGTTGACTTCTTGTTGGTAAGTTTGTTTGCTTTTAACATTCTTGTTTAATAAATAATTTTATTTATTTCAGGGATATTTGAAGTTGGTGGGATTTTCGGGAGGCGGAGTCTGGAGTTAGTGTTGTGAGGTATGTATTTTTTGTGGAATTTGTTTATCATTTGTTATTGGTTTCAGATTGGCGATTTGCCGACGGCATTTCGATGATTTTCATAATGATGTCGGTTCATAGTTTTTTATGTATTTTCGTGATGTTTAGGGCCGTAAATTTAGTGTAATTTAATATATTTTATTAACATAACTTTATTTTTCAGAAATGCCTGATCTTCCCTTTGAAGGACGTCGGCGTTGGATTTTATAGTGTTTTGTTTACTCTGGTGTTGATTTTAAGCCATTGTATTTGTGTATATTTGGTGTTTATTTTTCAAGTTCGTGTTTAATAAATGGTAAAATGCTAAGGTAAAAGGATGTGTTGTTATTTATCTTTTTATTTCAGGATGTCAATTTTCCGGTTGTTCCAAGACGGAACAATCGGTACGCCAAGCTTCGGGAAGTTTTGGGAAGTCCCATAATATCAACATCACCCAACAACAGGAGTTTAAAGCAGAAGCTTTTATTGCTTTCTGAAACAAATCAACTGCCGATTGAGAGAAACGTGCTCCAATACTGGAAGCACCAAAAACCCGAAGAAGACGTATTAAAACTTATTGAAGTTGTTTTGGCAGTTCCGGCAACCCAAGTTTCTGTGGAGAGAGCATTTAGTGCTCTATCTACAATATTAACGAAATTACGTTGCCGATTATCAAGCAAAAACTTAGAAAATATTTTACTGGTAAAATTAAATTTTGATTTGTTACAAAATATTCCAATAGACTGCCTTTTAGCAGAATGATGTAATTTTTTTGTTTTATAATAAATGTATTTATTTTAAACTAGCAACGCTTTTAAATAAAAAAAGTTTATGTGTGCTCTGTCCCCGGTAGGGAAAAAGTCCTTTATTTGTTACCTTAAAATCTCCCAGATACCGAATTTAATTGCGGCCATTTTGAATTTATAAGTTTTGATTATAAATTCGTTATTTGCAACCTTAAAAACCCCTAGATATCCACTTTCATTGGAATCGGAATACAATTGGAATAATTTGTCCGCCATATTGGCGCGGCCATTTTGAATTCATAAGTTCTGATCACAAATTCGTTATTTGTTACCTTAAAAAACCCCAGATACCGATTTTCACAGGAATCGGAACACAATTGGCAAATTCATCGGCCATATTGGCGCGGCCATTTTGAATTTATAAGTTCTGATCATAAATTCGTTATTTGCTACCTTAAAAACCCCCAGATACCGATTTTCATGGAAATTGGAACACAATTGGCAAATTTGGGTGGCCATTTTAAATTTCGGTCATATTTCGTCGGCCATTTTGAATTTCAAAAATCGGGCTTCGTGGTGCATCATGGGAGGCCCCCGCGGACCTTCATGCAAAATTTCGAAGCTCTACGATCACTGGTGCGCCCGCTATAGCTCACACATCGCACAAACACGCATCCATACACGCATACAGAAACTTTCTTTTATTAATATAGATGTTAAAAAATTTTGTGTTTATTCATTGATCCCATTATGGTTGCAGGTTTCATAAAAAGAAAATAAACGTGAAAAGGGTTCTCACATAAATTTTAAGAAAGCCGTAATAAAAAAATTTACTGGAACGACACTCATTAATTTGTGATATTTCTTGGTTTAACCCAAAAAACATAATCTGAGGTTACCTTTACACACAGGACAAAAGTTAATTATTTAATTTGTTTACCCTTCCTGGAGTTCTGCCTTTTCAGTTTTTTTTTACCTCTCGGCAACATTTCAGGTAGATGATCGGCTTTTACCAAAGCTACCGTTCAATACCACCTACCATAATTTTATTGTTGTTCAGAGAAATTACTTTCATTCATTTATCACTTACTGGAGAATTTTTCGGGGGTGGGGTCCAGGATCTTTGTGTTCGAAATGTAAAATAAATAGGAAATCCCATTTTGTCACAAAAAACCCAACCGGTTACTCCTTTAAATTAACTTTAATTTTCTATCTTTTTTTACTAAGAAATGAAATACTTCTTTTTTACTTCTTCTACTTTTAGTTTTATAAGGTAAGCAGCTACACGTCTTAAATTCTGAATATTCAGTACTCTTTTATGACTATTCAAGTTAAAAAAAAATTCCAAAAATATATGTAAAAAATTTGTAATTGATTTTTGTCATTTATCATAACAAGTGTATATAAAAAAAAATCAATGAAACCCAAAAATCCTTAAAAACACGAAAATATATTAATACAAAATAAATTGAAGTAGTAACGCACAACCCAAAATGTTAACGTTTTCAAAGAAACCTGCAAAATCGCTGCTAAGTAATTCATCCTAAAAAAATCGCCGCGAAAAATCACAGCAAAAAATTTAAGTCCGCGACTCACGAGTCGAATAAACAACTCGTATACGCATACGCACGCTCGCGAGCGCGTGCGTTAGAAAAAATTTCAAACGAACGCTCGCGTGCGCACACGAAATTTTTCATACGTCCGCGCACAATGTGCGCGTGCGTTTGATAATTTCTAAAGCACATCGCACACGTGCGTTCGTTTCATATTTGCTCGTAGCCAAACGCACGCGGGCGCGTGCGCACGCGAACGTGCGTTTCCGATCCCTGCCCTTTAATCGACCCTTGGTTTAACGAACCACAACATGGTTTCAGAAAAGAGCGCTCGACTACTTCTAACTTTATGGCTCCAATCTCTGAAGTGCTATGTGAGATGGAGAACAGTCATCAAATTCATGCTGCTTGTACCGACTTCGGCAAGAATTTTGACAGAGTTGACCACCATACCTTAATTGCAAAGCTTTACTCTGCTGGAATAGATTAAATCATATCTTGACAGAAGATCACACATTATAAGATTCCACGGATTTCTGTCAAAGAAAATTGACGTAACTTCCGGTGCTCCTCAGGATAGTCATCTAGGCTGTCTACTTTTCAATATTTTCATCTCTGATTTATCTGAAACATTAGGGAATATTCTTCAGTTTTTCTACGCAGATGACCTGAAATATATAGCGCAATTAGGTCCCTAACCGACGTATTTTTCCTCCAGTCGAAACTCAAGGCACTACAAGATCGTAGCACCAGCAAGTGCCATGCAATTACCTTCTCCTGAAAAAAACCACACAGCTGCAGTATTATTATCTCAACGACAAAATACTGAATCATGTCGATCATATTCTGGATTTACATGTTAACCTAGACAAAAAACTAAATTTCAATCTGCAATACAATTTTATTACTGCCAGTGGCAGCGAAGGGCAAAAGAATTCGGCAATATACACTTTTCTGCTCGCTAGTCCACTTAATTCTGGAATATGCTTACCCAATCTGGCACCCTACATTTGACATTAATAGCAGCAGGATTGAATCTGTCCTTTTTGCTCTGAGACATTGATCAAAGCCTACAAAGACCGGCTCAAAGTAATGGATCTGGACTGTCAACGTCGAGCAAAAAAGAAGCCTGAAATATGCGCAAGAAAATATATAGGTTTTCGATTATTGATTGCTCAAATGAAACCCACTGTTTTTGCTGTTACGTAATGGTTTTAATTTTTTCAATTTTTTATAGTTGTATTGTTAACAAACATGTATTTACAATTCACTTTATTATAGTTGTTATTACTAAATTTTATCACAAGAATTATATATGTATATATTTTTATACTTTTATCTTTAGCGTTTTATACTTTTTATTTTGGTTTTTTTTAAAGTCTTTGTATTTTCTGCCTTTTTATCGTTTCTCAAAATCCAACTGTCAAAAGTGGTGAAAAGAACTATTTAATTATTTTTCCTACTTAGCATCGGCCGACTGGGTTTTATCTCCAGTCCCTTGGCTAAGTAACCGGAAGTAGTAGGACGATGTCCCTACATACTCCCCTCCCAGCGTAGCGTTACCTGAAGTGTACCGAGCGAATCGATGCTGTTTCACCGTCTCGGTCACACTCGAAAGCAGGTTTCAGTCGGTCAATAGCTATCGACTTGTTTGTGCCGTTTAGCTTGACGACGTACTGTTTACGTAATCTTTTGATTACCTTGAATGGCCCTTCGCATGGTGGTTCGAAAGGCCGCCGAACACGGTCGGTACGTATGAAAACGTACTGCGTTCTCTAAAGCCTGAACCAGATATGACGTGCCGGACCGTAAGAAAACTGAACGAATTTGAGCTCAGTTACGGGACTTTGACAGAAAGCCCTAAATGAAAGTGTAAAGTGACCAGTGACACCGCAGTGAAAATGCAGAGAATAAATAAAGATTTAAGTGATTTAATTGATTTATTTTAGTTGTGGACGGAGTACAAAAAATCGCGAAATAAACAAAATGAGTAGCAGCCACGGATATTACCGTGTTACATTTGTAAAAATAAAGAAATTGGATTCAGCGCAATTTTGTTTCACACAAGAATGAATAAAAATAACTTTGAATTTTTGTTGTCCATATGCCATAGTTTCTTGGTTAAACAATCTAGAAGGCCTTCAATATCTCCTTTATCTGTGTTATGTCATTTTCTGCTCCAAATTTATTAAAAAAATTGTTAAAATGTGAATAGATTTTTTAAATAGCTAACGGATGCTAAGGTTTTGTGCCATTCTTACGGCACCCGTACGTACGGTACGTACCATTCGAGAATTTAACGAACATTCGGCAAGTTCATTAAGTCAATTTAGTTCGGTGCCATATAAACACTTATGTTCGTAAGTTACGGTACGTACGGCTACGGTCCGGCACGTCATATCTGGTTCAGGCTTAAGGCGTTCGGCACATACACATCCTTCTGTGCGGACTGTCGGGGCTGTGTTGCCGACAGGCCTTTCATGTGTGTACTAAGCCTAGTTAGAAATTCTGAGTGCTCAATCGGTTTCTCATCCGTTGGGATGGAAATTGAATTGGGGAGCCTCAGATTCTGTCCATAGACAAGCTCTGCTGGTGAGCATTGCAAATCGGTTTTAATTGCCGAGCGAATACCTAATAGGACAAAGGGCAAGTCTTCACTCCAATGAGTAGTGTTGTCCCTTGCCATTAAGGCCGCTTTCAACTGTCTATGGAATCGCTCAACCATCCCATTTGCTTGTGTATGGTAGGCAGTTGTTCTTATTCGGTGTGTACCAAGAAGTCTTGTGACCTCATTGAATAATTTAGATTCGAATTGCGACCCTTGATCTGTGGTAAGTTCAAGTGGTGCGCCAAATCTTGGGACATATTCGGTGACAAAATGTTTTGCCACCATAGAAGCTGAAATGTCCCTAATTGGATATGCTTCCGGCCATCTCGTAAATCGGTCTACGATTGTTAGGATGTATGAATATCCTCGAGATGGGGGCAATGGTCTAACAATATCCATATGGATATGTTCGAATCTATTATTTGGTTGGTGAAAAGCTTCATGTGGAGATTTGGTGTGTCTCGAAACTTTAGATTTTTGGCAACCCATACATGATCTAGACCAGTTGTTGCAGTCTTCATTGATCGCTGGCCAAAAATATTTTTTTGTAATAGCTTGCCTTGTGGCACGTATGCTGGATGCGACAAGCTATGTTCAGCATTGAATGCCAATCTGCTTAATGATGAGGGTATATATGGGCGTAATGTATCCGTGCTAATCTCACACCAAACTTCATGAGTTGTGAAAGGAATTGGTGTGAGTATTAGTTTTACCCTTGAGCTACGGCTGGGATGCTCCTGGAGTCGTTGTAGCTCCTTGTCACCTTCCTGTGCTTTTGCCAGATGTGGTAAATCGAAGGTGATTGTGTCAACGTTGTCGGCCGCTAATGAGCGCGATAGGTAGTCTGCGACAACGTTTTGTTTCCCAGACACATGTCTGATGTCCGTTGTGAACTGGGAAAATAGACTCAGGTGTCTTGTTTGGCGGGGAGATCTCTCGGTCTTTGTGTGAAGGGCATGCACTAATGGCTTGTGGTCTGTACAGACCACGAAATTTCTTCATTCAACAAAGTACCGGAAATGTTTTATTGCTGCATAGATTGCGAGTAGTTCGCGATCAAATGCAGAATAATTTCGTTCAGCAGATGACAACTTCTTAGAGTAGAAGGCTAATGGTTGCCATCTGTGACCGTTAAATTGTTCCAGTACTGCTCCGATAGCAAAATCGGAAGCATCGGTTGTGACGCTATATTTCGCATCCTCTAGTGGGTGTATCAGCACTACTGCTGCAGCCATTGCGGCTTTCACATCGAGGAATGCTTGATCACATTCTGCGGGCCAAGGAAGTTGTTCCTTATTTTTAGTGGTTGATGGACAATTGAGAAGTCCCCGCAAATGTCCATTAATAGACACTAACATTTTTGCAAGTTTCGGAATAAATCGGTGTTAAAAATTCACCATTCCTAGAAACTTCTGTATTTGTTTAACTGTTGTTGGTGTTGTGGGGTCATTTATTGCTTGGACTCGTTCGGGTGATGGAAGTATTCCATCCTTGCCGATACGATGTCCCAAAAACATGATCTCACTGACACCAAAAACGCATTTTGATAACTTTATGGTTAACCCAAAGTTATCAAGCCGTTTAAACAGTTCTTCGAGGTGAGTGAGATGCTCATCCTCGGATCTACTAGCGATAAGAATATCGTCTCTAGATAGACATAAATGAAGTCTAAGTCTCTTGTGAATCTTTGAAATGACTGGGCTGCATTTCTTAACCCAAATGGCATGCGAGTAAACTCAAACAGACCAAAGGGTATTATTAAAGCAGTCTTATGCACGTCCTCTTTTGCAATGGGGATGTTGTGGTATGCTCGCACCAAATCCACCTTTGAAAAAATTGTGCGTCCGTGAAGGTTCACTGAAAAGTTGTGAATGTGCGAGATTGGATATCTATCCGGCACAGTGACTGCATTCAGGCGACGATAGTCGCCGCATGGCCTCCAATCATTTGTATTCCGTTTAGGGACCAGATGAAGCGGAGATGCTGCGGGAGACGACGATGGTCGACAAATCCCTAGTTGAACCATATGTTCAAACTTCAATTTCGCTACCTTGAGCTTTTCAGGATGAAGTCTACGAGCGGTAACGAAAGGTAATTGCCCATTCGTAACAATGTGATGTTGCACATTGTGTTTAACCGGTAGGTTGAAATTAGGGGATTGGTTAACGAAGCGTACTTCGTCAACAATTCTTTATACCTGCCCAGATGTTGGCATTCAAAGCTCTCGATCTTGTTCTCACTAGTTGTACAGACGTCAGTTCGAAGACTGGTCTGTGAGTCAACTAGTTCTCGCTTCTTAAAATCGAGTATGAGTTCGAACTTCGTAAGGAAGTCCGCACCGAGTATAGCCTTGTTTGTGTTGGCAATTATGAAATTGTGGATGAACCGTCGGCGAAGGCCTAGTTTCAGTTCCAACAACTTCATGCCAAAAGTGTGGATCTTTGATCCATTTGCCGCACGCAGAAGTAAATTAGGGCATGTGGTTTGTACCCTAAACGTGTGTGCTGTAATTAATGATATGTCCGCGCCAGAATCGATTAAAAAGTCGAGCTGGTTATGCTGGTCACGGACAAATAATATGCACGAGCGTCTCTGCTGAGAGACAGCGGATGTGGCGACTCCCCGCCAATTTAATTTTTTGATTGGGTTCCTTTAACCCTTGAATGTGCACGGCGGGGTGCAACGCTCTGCCCCACTACCGTAGCGATAGTGGTAGTAGCAGAGCGTCCCTGGCAGTGCTGGTGCGGCGGAGGACTTAGGGACCGCTCCCTGATTGGTGGGGTTACTGTTCGCTGCCTGTGCAGCTTTCGGCGAAGGCCTAGCCGGTGAGCGGCTCCATTGGCGTGGACTAGTAGACGCCCTCGCCGACTCCTGTCGCTGACCTTGCCTCCCCTCCAACACCAGTGATCTTAAATAGTGTACCTCGCGTTGGAGGGACCGCACTGTCCGCTCCAGAGTCGGTGTTGCCCGCACCTCTGACACCTGAGGTTGTGTGAGGTGAGAAGTCACCTCCCACACTTTATCCGCTAGAACGGATAACTGATTCAACGACTGGTCCAAGGATGCAGCAAGTACTACCTGGATGTCCTTGGGCAGCCGCCGCTCCCAAAGGCTCCTGATGAGTGCCTCGCTATCTCCTAGGCTGTCCCCGGCCAGACTTTGTAAGCCCCTTAGAAAGTCTGAGGGCTTCCTGTCCCGGGCTCATGCGCCGCCAGCAATTGCTCAAGTCGGTTCCTCGTTGACAAACCATATCTGTCGAGTAACCGCTTCTTAGCATCTACATAGCTGGCGGTGCTGAGATCCGGGAAGGCGTGGACAGGATCTTTGCGGCCTCCGTTGGCAACGCAGAGACCACATGTGACAATTTAGTTTTGTCTGAACTTATGCCGTTTAGCCCGAATTGGGCTTCAGCCTGGTAAAACCAGACTGCCGGGTCGCTTTGGTGAAATTCGGGCAGGTTGAACCTTGCCGTGGAGGCTACGTCGACCTCTGCCCGACTTCTGTGTCGACCTGGCAGCCCCTCCTCCAGACTGGGCAACGACCCGTCCATGTCTAGAATAAAAGAATCCTCAAAACTCTGTCTTTCCATATTAACAAATTTGCTCCGATCTGAAACAAAAGGGAATTCGGCCAACCAACAAAAACAAACACAAAGAAAACACAAGTGAAAAACGAAAACGCCTATCAAAGGAACCAAAACACCCAAACGTGTTCGAACCTCGTACACTTGTATTGAATTCACACCAAAAATATTTATATAATTAATAAACTTATAATAAATAAAACCCTATGTTTTATTCCTTTAAATATAACTCAAGGTATACCAAACCTCGTTATTTTAAATAAAAATATTTATTTGTCAAATTATTTTCTTTGTCTTCTTTAAAATGTTTATATGTTCAATTATTTCTTGTAGAATTATTTTCTTTGTCTTCACGCTTCTTCAAAATGTTGATATATTCAATTATTTCTTGTAGTTCCTCTCGGGGTCACCAATAAATTGTAGGTTTTCGATTATTGATTGCTCAAAATGAAACCCACTGTTTTTGCTGTTACGTAATGGTTTTAATTTTTTCAATTTTTCATAGTTGTATTGTTAACAAACATGTATTTACAATTCAATTTATTATCGTTGTTATTACTAAATTTTATCACAAGAATTATATATATATTTTTATACTTTTATCTTTAGCGTTTTATACTTTTTATTTTGGTTTTTTTAGTCTTTGTATTTTCTGCTTTTTTATCGTTTCTCACAATCCAACTGTCAAAATCCAACTATTTAATTATTTTTCCTACTTAGCCTCGGCCGACTGGGTTTTATCTCCAGTCCCCTTGGCTAAGTAACCGGAAGTAGTAGGGCGATGTCCCTACAAATACTGACCGTGAAAGTCGCAAAAAAATCGGAATAGTGAGCCATACACTGAGAGGGAAGCACACGCGCCACTCTTAAGCTACTGACAGAAACAGGCGCAAACGCGGTGCGGAAATTGGCTTCGCGGTATGTGGCGACTTTTCACTGACATGAGCTTTGTTCGCGTACTTTTCTGGCCAAAACCCCTGGCACTTTCTGGCTGTAGAAGTTAAAATTTCCACGCTTTTTGTAGCCCGAAAAAGTAAGCGAACAGAAATCTGGCGGGATTCCGCGGGCGAAGTTAGCGAACACACTCATGATATTGCGGTGTCGGCGGCGCGTTCCGACTTTGAACACAACCTAAAAATCAAAGTGACAAGTGGACGTGATAAGAAAAAAATAGAAAAACCTGAATGATTTACATATAATTGTTCTATACTACTGGACTTGTCTTTGTTTTAGGTGTTATTTTAATTACCCCAATTACCCCAATTTGGAAAAATAAAGATTTTAATCTTAAACCGAATGTTTGTCTGTCTGTACGCAATAGGCTCCTACACAGTGTAACCGATCTTAATGAAATTGTAACCATGTGCTATTTACATTAACCCATTCACTGCCAACTACGAGATATCTCGTAGTAAGCGTCTGTACCAAAACAGCCAGCTACGAGATATCTCGTATTTGGCGCTAAAATTTTAGATTGGTCGCAATTCGTCAAGGAATAAGTATAAACTTATAAAATTAGGGATTATTAGAAAGTATGAACTATGTAGAACTTTATATAATATTTTTTTAAAACAAATTTACACGTGTACAAAACACTTATTATCAAAATAATAACTTACATGATTCAGTTATAATTATTATTTATGTATATATATTATATACGTGTATTTCTAAAATTAAATTTTTTTATTGTTGTGGCTGTGTGTGATAAGTTTTGAAGCAGGAACCGATGCATAGAGCTGGCTTATTGGGACATACTGGACAAAAATACCTACTTTCTTTGCGTCGTTTTTGCTTTGTGCACACCCGGCATGGTTTTGTAGGCATTCTTTTTTTCCGTGTAGGAGGAAGACGTTCCATATAATGAAATCCAGAACAATCAGTGTTACGCGTGCTAGTTTCTCCTGCACCGCTGGGACCGCTGTCAACCAAGTGCAGAATAACTGCTTCCCTAAATTGAAGCACTCATCTTTTTATTTCCTGGATTTCTTTGGGTATAAAACATGTGCGCATTCTGTATGAAGATTTCAAAGAAGTGCAACGCAATTTTTTTGTACCAACGGACAGTTTTCCTGAGGAAGGAGTAGTAGGACATTTCTAACGGTCGGTTAATGATTGAAAACTTCTCCTTGTTAATTATCCCCCCTCTCGCGGAAATTTTAGAAAACGATTAGTCAAGTCACTCCACGAACTTGTAAACAAAAATTTTGAGCAAAAAGTAGGCGAGAAGAACAAAAAAATTCCTTGGGAAGGAAAAAAATAGATTTTTTTGACAGTCTAGATTGAATCGTGTTTGAGTCTGGGTGGCAGTGTGAAAAAAAAGTCTGTCTTTTTGAATTAGGCCGAAAAAAAGGCGGTGTAAAGTTTTAATTTGGCACGCTGCGTGTAGTATACCGCGTCGATATTATAAGCAACTAGTGAAAAGAGTTTAAAACTCAACACGATTACGTAACTACTGTTCCAATAAATGTGGAAGCAGTGTGGCCAGTGAGGCTCCGCAGGGCTCCAAACAAACATCTAAGGCGCAGGCGGACCAGAGACAACCAGAAATCCTATAGTCCCGGACAAATTTCTTGCCGATAAGCGGGCGTGTACCGGGATACAGAAGCGCTATTGTATGGCTAATGATGATTGCTGAGGGTTAATGCAGGAAAGGAAGTGGGTGCTCCCCTATCACTTACCAGAGATTTGGGATTATTTTCATTTCCTTTGGTTTTTTTCATTGAGGATTTATGGATTTATGTCATTTAATGTTGGAGTGTTTCAACTTAAAAAAAAAAAGTAAGTCCAGCTGTAAAACTGTACCTCTGAATTTCCTAGGCCGTGTTAGGTATATCTCCAGGGCACATAGTGTGCTTGGGAGAAGCGAACGATATCTTCCAAGTTTTCTGAAATTTCTGACAACTCTTAGTGGAATATTGGATATGAAAAAGTAGCTCCTGTCTGTACGGAACAATTAAATACAGCTGCATATAAACCCAACAATTTAGAAGAAATCGTTATTGCTGATAACCGTGGTCAAGTCCGGTTCCCGGACGCTTGAACGAGCATAACCAGAAGAAGGTTGTTTTCTTTTCACCATTATTATATATAGGATACATTACAGTTCTGTTAAATATATTTGATCTATATGTACAATTCTTTTATTACCATCACAAATTAATTACAATTATTCTTCTGAACTATTTACAATTCGTTAAAAAAACAAAAAACAACAAATTGATTACATGATAGTTAAGATTCTTTTACACAACTAGCATATTTGTTTCAATTTTTATGATATAACTACCCTAGCTTTACTCCCTTTTAAATATATTGTTCTGAAATAATTTTATAATCTATATAATCACACCTTATCCCGTACTTTAGGTACACCCTTCTACACTTAACAAATATTGTTACACTGGTTTTTGGTTGTGGGTGCAAACAGGTACTCGACGGCTCTAAGTGAACAGGGGCCGGTTCATGTAACTCGACAACGAAATTTTTTTTCGGTCCGCGTTTACATAGCACGAAAATATTTTAAATTTTCGTTTGACAGCTCTCGAAAGGTTTTAGTTATCGAGTGCTTGGTAGGCTTAGAGAAAAAATTTCGTGTTTCAGTAACGTAGTTTCCTTACTGAAAACGAAAAATTTTCTTTCGAGCTACGTGAACGCTCAATTTTTTCGAGACAAATTTTTTCGTATTCAAATTCGTTTCGAACGATTATCGACGTTCGAGATACATGAACCGGCCCCAGGTTACCCGTTCATGTTATTAGTTTTTGCCGATTGCCGGGAGTCCTGGAATCGTGCCTGATTGGAAGTGGGTGGTCTTATACCAATAAGACTAAGGCGTATTGTCCTGTAACATCGTTTGGCCAAATCGACGTTGTCCCTTCCTTATGGTTTTTTTGGTTATTGTTCAAGGTAATATTGGCACCGAGTTTTTTTGTACCCCTCTACACAACCTCGCACACAGAACAAGACACCATTGTTTTTGTCAAACTGTTGTTGATTTTGTACCGAATTGTTCTTGAATGGTTTTAGGTTAAATCTAATTAAAGAATATATGTTTAAGCCTTAATTACCTGGTGTACTTCTTTACTTAGTCTGAAGTGCTAGAGTTTTCCTTTGAGTTTCCAGGATGGTGGTGGAGGGAGATCCTTCCCTAGAGTCTCCCGTAGATGATCCCACGTGGTTACAGGTCCCATGATTCCTTGGTACCAACCCGGGATCTCGGTGGGGATGGACATAATACCGAGGAAGACATGAAGAACTCTCAGATAGACAAGTAGGTAAGTGGTGAACCAAATGTGCAGCGGTCCGGTCACACACCCCACGACCCCTTCCGGCGAGCTAGCGTGAATCGTGTGGCCCATCCCCTATGAATATTTCGGAAGAATAGGGAGGATGTGTGTTTCAAAATTTTTATGTCTACCCAAGCAGGATGGCAGTGGCCTTGCTGTCATCAGCAAGGAGCTCCATTGTGCCGGTACATAAATGGCGCCCAACTTATAAAAATAAAATTTTTGTTTATGGTTCACCACCAATACCTCGTTTTTACACATTCATCTCTGTTGTCTAAATTCAGTGTGAATTTTGAGTTGCTTTCACTTTTAGATTGTCCCGTACCACGTTATCTTCTTCGCTTTAGGCATCTTTGAATTAGGCTTACCGGCACCGCTGGCTAACAAGCGTATGACCGCTTGGCCAGGGGTGAAGGCTGAGTCTGGAGTTCTTTTGTCCTGTTTTTTTGCTCGTAGTCTCTAGTATTAGGCGTCATACCGCCTGCCAATGCTGCCTTCAGTGGACAGGACCTACGTTAATTTTTACTGATTGACGTTTTGCCGGCTCAACCGGCTTTGGTACCAGGCGTGCTATCGCCTGCCCCTGCGTCCCGTGGACATCTTTAATCCATTCAGTCCCCTCAAATTCTTTTTCTTTTCTTTCACTTGAGACATGTGGTCGAAATATGGTAATGGATGGGGTCACTTCAGGTGAACCTCTAGAATGCCTCACAGGCTTAACCGTCTGGCTAATCCCCTGCGTCTTGTGGACCTTTTGGAGGGACATCCGGCTCCTTCCTTGTGCTTTTATCTAATTCTCTCATACCCAGTCTGTCCCCACTGCTGATTGATTTTCCGTAGTGTAGCTCAGTTGTGGTTGGCGGGATCAATCCGAATTTTTATTATTTGCGAAGAAGATTTCCTTCTGTTGTTATGATAGTTAAGTTCATGTCGGTCGAATAACTGAGGCCCTGTGGTGCTTCCGGCGTTGTCGATGACACTCGGTGTTGGCTGTGACTCATAGCTACCACCGACTGACACCGATGACCTCGGCCACCGAGACTCCTGGGGAGAGAGATTTTTTTGCAACCACCCTGGAAATTTGAGGAATATTATCACCAATCAATAAATTTTTAAATACACCTAAATATTATAATTACTTTTTCTTCACGGTATATGCGTATTATGGTCGTAGAGAAGATGGATGTGACCGGATTAAAAACGTTTTATGTATAGCCTTTCTGTTCTCGCTTCCCTGACCATTTCATCCTTTCCTTCGTCGAAAATCTCACTTACAACAAATTTTATGACAGCATTTTTTAAGACTTTGACGTCCATCATTAGCGAACAAATTAGCTTAATTCATATTAAGTGTTGAAAACATGCTGGAATTTCATAACATTATACAGACCTGGAGCAATAGCAGAAATGATAGAGGAGCCTACACGATATAGAATGCTCATCGCTGGACTACAAGAACTTAGATGGACTGGCAAAGAAGTCCAGGAACGAAGAAACGCTACCATATTCTACACCGGCAACATGACTCCAGAAAGAACTTTGCAGTAGGTTCCTGTGTGCTCAAACCTCTAATAAACAATGTCATAAGCTACACCCCCCTTGAGTTCAGCTCGAGACCTTGAGAACTAAAGTGAGATTTAGTGTAACTAAACGTTCATTACAGGGCACGAGCCTGCAGAAGAAAAACGACAACAACAAATTTTTCGTTTAAAATAAAGAATAGCCTCGTTGGTAAACCCATTTATGAAAAAATATTAATTATTTATTGTCTTTAAGTTATATTCAAGAATTCAACCACGTTTAAATTATTCTAATAATAGTTTTTGTATATTACGTAATTTCCATCTCACGTAACTAATTTAAATAAGATTAAAGTAGATTTCGTCTAGAGTCAAAGCCACGTTTATGGTATTCAAAGCCGAAGAAGAAAAAAGGACAAGTATTCTATATAATTATAATTATATTTGTTCCACTTTCACAACGGATATCCTTCATCCAATTAAATATATTTAGTACGAGGAGTCATAGTCATGTATAAGCTGAATGCTTTGATTCTTTCACCGCCTCACCTAAATGAACTCATTAATGATTGCAGGATAAGTCCTCAATTATACTCGTGTCAAGTGGTACCACTCGAGTGAAAACCTCACCACTGTACTTTGCAACATTCAGACTGATGTGAGCAAGTCGTCCTTGTAAATATATACCGAAGAAGCATAGGCGCCTACATCTTTCGTACATATATAAATATAAGTACAAATATCTATAGATATATAAATATACATATACATATACATATGAATGGATGTAGTCTTCCCGACTTGTTTCGTATGCATGCCCGAATATCCATCCATGCATGCATTTGTTCGTCTGCTGGGCTTAAGGATCGTCCTTATGCAGCAGTAAAGACCTCTTCAAGTAACAATGAATTTAACAACTTTATTCGAGTGCTCCTCTTTACTGGCATTTTACTTATTTATTGTTATTTTTCATATGTGCGATGCTCTTCTTATTTTAAAGGGGTAAATTAAAGGTAAATTAATAATTATTTTAACAATTGTTTTGTGTTTATTCTGAAGCAATTTACTAATGAATTATTTAAACAAGTATTTACAATCACCATGGATACTGATACATGCAAGGGAGCAGAGAGTCGCAGGGAATTACAAGATATCACAAACTTTGATGAAGAATTAATTGGTTGCACTGGAACCCTGGGAATTAAGGAAACATCCATCAATGTAGTTATTAAAATGCGAAAAGGGTCGAATAAGATTTTGTTGAGTAAGGTTTTAAAAAATTAACAACTTTTAAAAGAAAAAAGTGATTTCTCCAATACTACCAACGCAACGATCTCATCAATCCATAGAATAACGATATTTCAATTGAAATTTTCAAATTTAAAACTTTTTATAATTGCAAAATTGCAAGGTTATGGTGGCATGTCCTGTTCAAGATAAAAACGTTTGCAAATTAACTGTTAATTGTGGTAAAAAAAAATAAAAACACCCTCATGGAAATCCAATATTTTATGCG
Organism: Thereva nobilitata; assembly: GCA_963855945.1. Classification (NCBI taxonomy): domain Eukaryota; kingdom Metazoa; phylum Arthropoda; class Insecta; order Diptera; family Therevidae; genus Thereva; species Thereva nobilitata. The sequence continues at coordinate 157,058,212 of OY979694.1, read as the reverse complement.
CGATTTTTTAAGTATTAAATAACCAAATTAAGTTTACAAATAAAGGTTCACTACGCGTTCACATATATAGGCAAAGTCAGAGACCGTCAACGTAACGGCACGTCAACATTAGTTTGAAACTGTATTTTGACGTGACGTGCCTTGACGTGACTGATCTGACTGTGAACGTAGTTACAGAAGCATTTCGAATTTTTCAAGTATTTAGCTGTTTTCGTTTAACCTTCACTCTGTGCATTGGGGTCAAATGGACCGCCAACTAGGATTCCTCAACTAATATCTTTTACACACAATACAAAAAATCCGAATCGAAAACTATTGTTTATAAATTGCTCACGACGACGGTTTGAAATAAAGTAAGCGCATTTCGGTGCACTGGGGTCCAGCTGACCCCATATTTTTTTGAAAGCATTTTGTATGTAGCATCAGCTTTTTAGTTAATAATTTTGCAATTTCAAAGTATCAAGGAGCTCAAAACAAACGAATAGAATTCTACAGGGAATTGGGATGCAATCCTGATTCACTTACTCGTCTAGAAAGTACCTTCAGAAACATATGAACTATCGGAGCCATCACAGAGCGCAAAATCAAGACGAGAATACCAAAATGGTCGGAATTACTCGAATTTCTGGAGACCAGATTCAGGACCTTAGAGGCCGTCAGCAAGCCAACAAACAAGAGTGAACACTATGAGAGCAATTCAAAGTGTGAAGATGAAGAACTAGAATATTCCACGTATCCAACAACAATGTACATATGTGGTTTATTCAAAAATTTACAGTTCAGGAGGAAATGCGCCAAATATCTACAAAGGAATACGGATCGAAGTTATAGGGCAGTCAAGGTAAAGGAGCTTCGGATCAATTGTTTGGGAACGAGCCATCGCCGTATCCAACGTACAGAAGAAATCTATCAGAGAATCAGACCAATGCAACACCAGGATCGGCACTTCGAATCCACCATGTTTAAATAAAGAAGCACTGAACCCCCAAACACAGTCAATTTCTCTCAGGTATCTCCTGATGAACCCCAAAAGTGTTACTGGGCACTGCATTATTCATCGTGGTATCCCCATCAGGACTGAAACAGATATGTAAGGCTCTCATCGATCCTGAATCCCAATCAACGTTTGTACGAGAAGCAGTAGTCTAGAATCTAGCACTCAGAAGGGAATCAGTACAAACTGCTGTATCAGGACTAGATAGAATGCCAGCCGGAGCAATCACGAATAGGGTCACGTTGCTGCCGAAGGCACGAAACCAACAATCAAAGATTATTCAGACACAGCCAGTCGTGTTGAACAAAATCACGAACCCATTACCAAGTATCGAATGCTCGATTAAAGAGTGGGCCCATCTAAGAGGACTCGAATTGGCGGATGCAACGTTTCACAAGCCAGGACAAGCAGGCATCCTCTTGAGATCAGACATTTTCTCCGCAATCATCACGGAGGGCATAAATAAAACACCTTATTTAGGTGAACCATCACTCGGAAAATAGAAATAAGGACTACTCTCGCGAACTTCTTCGCCCAAGTAAACTCTGATGCCGACCTAAAACGGTTTGGGGAGTTGAAAGAACCTCCCTCAAGACCTCCATGGACCAAAGAAGAGACACGGTGCAAACATCACAGCGCCGACAACTACCCCAGGAGCAAGGATGGACAACATCAAGCTCGGCATCCATCCACGACCGAAAAAGACGAAGTCCAATCAGGCGAATTGAAAAAGATATCCATCAGAAGTTCAAAACAAATGGAAAAACGTTTCGTAAAAGATCCCTTTTCTGAAGACTAAATACGTCAAACAGGAAAAGAAACCGTGAAATTTGTATTAAATCTGAATTTTCGTTAGTTATTTTTATGTATTAAACTCGAATTATATTTTGCTTATTTCATTTTACAGTATTTATAACTATGCTATTATAATTAGTAAAAATAAAAATAAAATTTTGTTTGTTTTCCTTACAAAATATATCAAAATTTATATGAGGTCTGATTGACTCCTATGCACAGACGCCGGAAAATTTTCAATGCACAGAGTGAAGGTTGAACTAATTTATCCTTGAAGATGAAAGTTTGATTGAAAAGGCTCGGCGATAGGAGGAGCTGTATGATCTGTCGGAGAAAAAGTATAGTGACAATACTCATAGAGAGAAACGTTGATCAAATATTGGCAAAGAATTAAATACAAATATTTATAGAATCGATTTCATAGTTATCCAATTCCTTATATAGCGTGTGGTATTCTTCTTCCTGTTTTCTTCTAGTAAATATCTTTTGCACCCATTTTTCTTTTTTTGTTGCTAAATTTAAATTTTCTTCTTCCCCATACAAAATTATTAAATTTTGGCTTTCCAAATAACAATTTAAATTAGCAATACGGAATACAATACTCTATCTAAATTTTTTTTGGAATGAACGGCAAAATTCACGTAACGTTGACGTTTAAGTGCGAATCGACAGCAAAATTGACGTGCCCTTGCCGTTCCGTGACTTGACATTGACGTTCCGTATAGTGCGACTCGACCTCTATTCTGTTGAATGTGAACGTAGTTGCGGGAGTATTTCGAATTTTTCAAGTATTTATCTGTTTTTGTTCAAAGTAATTTATCATGGAAGGTGAAAGTTTGATTGAAAAGCTTCGGCGATATGAGGAGCTGTATGATCTGTCGCAGAAGCCTATACCACCACACACTTAAGCAATGAATTATAACTTAATTTTTATTTTGTATATTAAACGAAGATGGCTTGTTTTAATTATATTTACCTTATACAAACCATTAATTTTTCATTAACTAATAGCGTCTCGAAAAGTTGTAGTTTTTTTAATTTTATGTTCAATTTTTTTAAAAAGATATTTCGACATTCTCAAATATTTATACAAATTTATTTTATCGTCATCGAATTCCTTGTACAGCGTGTGGTATTCTCCTTCTTGTTTTCTCCTAGTAAATATCTTTTGTTCCCATTTTTTGTTGCTAAATTTAAATTTTCTTCTCCGTCATCCAAAATTAATGCAATCATTGCTAAATTTTTATTATTAAATTTTGGCACTCCAAATAATAATTTAAATTATCACTACGGAATAAGATAATAGGTACTCTATCAAATTTTTTTAGACTGAACGGCAAAGTTCACGTAACGTTGGCGTTTGAGTGCGAATCAACAGCAAAATTGACGTGTCATTGCCGTTCCGTAAAGTGCGAATTGACCTTAATAGAGCAAAATTTAATGTAAGAGTTAAAGATACAAAAACAATGTACATATATGCAAAAGAGAAAAAAATAGGAAGAAACATCAATCTTGAAAAGCATAGAATGGAAATTGTAGATAACTTTTATTAAGATAAAAGAAGATATTCATAACCACATCGCAGCCGGAAATAAAACCTATTTCTCCCCAGTTGCAACTTGATGAACCAAGAAATCTTAAGTCGGCTCAGTGCTAGGCAGAATTAGAATAAACGAAGAGCTTCAAGAAATATTCGACGAAATAAGTCACATTTAAAACTGGGCAGATGGTTCGGACATATTGTACGAATTTTTGAAGAAAGAATGCTAGCCTGGATTTCCGATGGTAGGCCAAGAAGCGTACTACTAGACATTGCACCATGACCTTAATGACCTTAACGACTGGTAGTACAAAGCGTGACTCAAGCTTAATTTTTTCATAATGGGGTCGCCTGTCTCTATGCCTATTGTACTTTTTCTTATTGGATTATTCCGCACCTTGCCTCCAATTCCATATGTTGAGGAATTTTTCTGCATCAGCCTTAACACCGTCTTCCCATTTTGACCGCGGTATACCGACTGATCTTTTCCCATCTAGTAGTAGAAAATAACGTGAGCTCTACAAACGACCCGGAAACACGTCATCAACTTGAACGGGAATATGAAATCAGGCTAAGCCATAGAAGAAAGTAATATATGATCGCTGGCTACCGCTGTCGAAAACTATTCTTACTGAAAGTGACATAGCAGCGTTATTAACAGGCGTAGAAACAAAGCGTGGGCAGCTTGTCGGTGCACGCTAGACGAAAACGAGATTGCTGAACATAAATTAGTCATGGAAGAATCAGCAGCACGAAATGATTCCTACAATTCTTTTTCGTTTTTAGGATCACTACATTTGACAGGTAGGTAAATTCCCACATAAAGCCAGAACGAGACGGCCACTACACTTACGACAATATAATTTTGCTTTGCAATCTCTGGATGTATGCCCTCTCCTGGTACATTTAAGACATCTTCCTTCCTTACTAAGTACTGCTCTTTTTTCCTCGAGCTTCAGAGGAGCTTCGCAGCCATCTGAAAAATGATTAATGGCTTTACAAAATATGCAACTTTTTTTGCCCTTAGTTGGATATAATAATCCAGCAGCGGTCTTGATAGCGTGTTGAATGTCGAGCTTGATGCACTAGATTTCCTATCAGCAGCAACACCTGCCCGTTCCAGAGCTTCTATTTCCCGCTTCAAAAACCTCAAAAGAAATTTAACACCTTTATCAATGGCAATGGACAACGCAGTAGCGGCGTTAGGGTAGGGCGCGGTTGGGCGACCGCCCAGGGCGCCAGTCGTGGAGGGGCGCCGACGGCTCATCCTAAAGGCACAAACAGATTGGCGCGGCGGCGAGTTGGGGAGGCGGCGACGCACACTGTATTAAAAGTTAAATCCAGCGGAACTTAATTAAAAAATAAATGTGCTTATATCTAACGGAAATCGGGGGCAAATATGGGCAAGAAATGACAACTGTATTCTAAGGAGTATTAACCATAAACGGATTTAGAAGTAAAAATAAGGTGGATACATGCGGATACATTTTTAAAACTCAGCATGAATTTAAGAATCGGAATAAAGAAATATTTTTGGGAACGGACCAGTAAAAAGCAAATTCTCTACAAAAAATTAAGTGAATAAATCTTCAAACATACATTTCTCGATTGCTCAATGACACAAAAAACAACAATCAAATAAATTTTCGACTTAGGGTTTTAAACAATACAGCAAAACAATATTTTACATTCGTAACCTAATTGTTGATTAAACGAGACCACACGAAGCAATGCGCGCAGGCCACTTTTAGGGGCTTCCCCTATGACAATCTGTGTTTCCAATGCCTTTATTCGTTTTACTAATAAATATAAATATACAAAGCTGCAAAGTAAATTCGGTTTCACTTAGATAGGAGCACATTTAATTTTTAATTAAGTTCCGCTAGATTTAGGGTGCCTTCCATTTAGACACAGAAAGACAATTGTGCCCGACACAGCGTGTCGATCTGTGTAAGCCCAAATGGAACACTTAAGTTCATGAAAAATCCGCCACGGCGCATTTTCCTCGTTTTTATTTTTGTTTGACAACTAAATCGTAAATTTTATGTTGATAATTTCTTTAAATTAATTACTCGACATCTTATAAATGCTGGGAATCTTAAAAATGAAACAATATTGTAGTAATTATAAATAAACGATCGCATTTCAATTGGCGAGGGTTGGTAGCATTGTTTTAGTTGTGTCCGGCTGTGTCTAGCTGTGTCGTTGATGGAACACTTCTGTGTCAGACACAGTGTAACACTGTGTCTCTCTGTGTCTAAATGGAACGCACCCTTAGATTTTAATACAGTGTGCGACGGTGACGGGAAGCACGTTTAAAATACACGAACCACAATATGTGCTAAATTAAATGTCTAGCATGTCTAGATGCATATTGTGATTTGTTGCATTCTCGGCAGTGACCAGGTCACCTTTAAGAGTCTTACATTCCTTATAGTCCACTTTATAGCGCTGAAAAAGGTATAAAACTTCAGATTAAACGTATCTTAATGAATGCGGGCTCCTTTTGTGGCCTTTAATGTTTTAAATAAACACGGACTGGAATTGGCCAATCGTAGGGGCAGGGCCGGATTAAAGTATAGGCAACATAGGCGCTCCCCTAGGGGCCTGCACCACAAAGGGCCCGCACCACAAACAAAATTATTTTATGCAGTCCATCACATAAGACAGCGACTTTGCCGCGCAAACGTAGGCGGAGGCGCATAGATTATGTTTCTATTGAAAATGATCATAGAAATTGTTACTTCCAAATATAGTTACTCGTGATGAAGGAATACCAGTGTAGACATAGATTATGTTGTAGAACTGGTTCGGTAACAATTGAAAGAATCCCAGTGTAGATACCTGGTAAACATGACTCTACCCTACCCTCTTGTTCTTTCTAGTCTCTCTCCTAAAAATCCGGTTCTGCTATTGCTGAAGACCTAAGCTTTGCCAAAAAGTACCAAATAAGGCCAATTTTAACATCAAACTTGCTAATAACTCCAAAAGGAAAGGCCGTAGCATAAAAATGGTCCAGACATTATTGATAGGCAACTGTCCAAGCTTTCCAATTTTGCAAAAAAAAATTTAGTTAACAAGGTATTTTATGGAGAAAAGGGTGGCTTTAGTTGAAATTTTAGTTAAAAAAATCGAAATTTTGACTTTGATGACTCATTCCGTTGGAAGTTGATAGGGTAGAACCTTGACTTTTACAGTTTTAGATAGGTGGGAGTATGCTGCGTACATTGATACCACTGATTCATGAAAATATGTCATAGGGTTACAAAAATACAGGGTGATATGTAAAACTCTAAAAAAAACTTCAAAACGTCCTAGCGGCTAAAACGTACGATTTCCCCCTCCCATACGATTTTTTGTTCGTCCAACCAAAACCTATCAACAGCCGGACGCTTTGTGAACTTAGCGTATACACCCTGTATACAATTTCCTTTCCGTTTTTGTACGAGTTTAAGTAGAGTGCTTATCCAAGAGAATATCTTTGCAAAACTCGTGTACTAGTTCCATGGCCCGAGTACTATAACATAAAGATAGTTTGCCCTGGTAGCAGAATTCTTGAATTTTCAATCATATTTTCATAATCTTGACCACCGGCCAAGTAAAAATTAATAGGTCCGGAATTTCATATCATCATTTTCATTTCACCTTGTTTCATGTCTCGTGCTTTACTTTCATGGCAGAAAACCAACGGGCTTGCTTAGCAGAAATGTGTCATGCCACAGAGTGCTCTTGAAATATCCCTAGCTTGTTTATCTGATCAGAATGATCTCGGCCAACGGGAAATTGGCAGGAGTTAATAAAAATGCACACTGTAAAAAAAATATGTAAATTTTTTTGATAATTTGGATGCTTAGGGCCGATTCACACTAGTAGTTTGAAGCTTGACGCTTGCAGCTTGAAGCTTTCATGGCGAATCGGTCTTGCATGGGTAGCAAAATGCTATTTTTATGTATAGGGAGAGGACGGGCATACACAAAAGTTTTGGAAATTTACAAAACTATGAAGTGAAAGTTCCAATACTGATTGCATTTTTACATCGCACAAATGTATATTTACTGCACAGTTGGTAAAAATACGTAAAGTAGAATTGGAATATTCCTAATAATATATATTGCAAATTTACAAAACTGCTTGTGAATAAAACTTCCAGTATTATTTTTGTAAAATTACCACAGAAATTTTTTACAGTGCAGCCAAACTTAACATAACTTTCACGACAATGTCCACGTACAGGTGTCTGAACTTTCTGTAGATGACGTCGTCCTCCAGGTCTATACCACAGTTCTTTGTATTACGCAAGTCCATTGTCTTACTACTAGAGAAGGTACTAGAGAATGTTTTGAAATTGAATTTGAAACCATTAAAATATTGTTCTCTTTCTACTGTCACGGTTAATGGCTTGGAATTTTTTTCGGAAGGGGGCCCGCACCACAGGTTCCGCCTAGGGGCCTCCAGATCTTTAATCCGGCTCTGTGTAGGGGCCAGGATTATGACAACGGGGCAAACATGAAAGGAAAAAATGTTGGAGTCCAAAGAAGAATTCTAGACCTACACCGCTTAGCTATTTATGTACCTTGTGGCTGCCACAGTTACATTCTCGTATTATGCGATGCCGCTAAGTCCGTAAAATCCGTCACTTTGTTTTGGGGTACTTCAAAGGTTGCTCATATTGTTGTCAAGTTCTGCTCATCGATGGAAAATTCTACCGGATCACTTAAGATAACTATAACAAAACTCAGTGAAACACGTTGGGAAGCAAGAATAAGTAGTGTTAAATAAGTCCGTTATCAAAATGAGTACCACTCACGACGCTTTAATTACTTTGGTTCTTGCAATTGAGAAAACTGATGTTCAAACCTCTCATGAGGGCACTACTCTAGCCGAACAGTTAAAAGATTTCAGCTTCATAGTTTTATTGGTTGTTTGGTATGAGATACTTTTTCAGATTAATGTCGCTAGTAAATCTCTGCAATCAATAGACATGGATCTCGGTAAATGCACACAAATGTTGAAAAAATGCTGTGCTTTTTTGAAAGAGTATAGAAAGACGGGCCTTAAAAGCGCCATTTTAACAGCGAAAGAGTTGGCTAAAGAAGTGGAAATTGAGCCTGCATTTAAAGCCACAACAAGAATTCGTCGCCAAGCCGGTGAAACTCCCCGCGATGACGATGAACATAGCTAGTGGGGGTTGCTAGTGGGGAAAGGAGTTTTTCAAAGCTTAAACTGATAAAAACCTATCTGCGATCGACAACTGGGCAACTTTGTCAATCGAAAATGAGATTGCGGAAAAAATAGACTTCGGTGTATTAATAAGAGAGTTTGCCGAGAGAAAAGCAAGAAAAGTAAAATTCAATTAGTTTTTTGTAAATAAATGTTTATTATTTCATTCTTTCTCTTGTTTTATTTCCTCCTTTTTTCATATCGGTTTGTAGGTATAGCAAATAGGGGCGGCGTAGAAATTTCGCCCAGGGGCGCTGGTAGTGCTAAAACCGGCACTGGGACAACGTATTCGAATTTGGCGAGGAGCTAACAGATTGTGCATCATCATCGTTTTCTTCCTCTTGATCAACATCCTGACTGTCATACACACGGTGGTACTCCACGTGCAAATCTTGCGGTATATGTATGTTTGTACATCTCAAAAATACCGCTTTCAGTATATGTAAAATAATAATTGCTGGATGAAACCCATAAAGACGACAGCTAGCGCGTATGAGATACAACGGCGTTGTATAATCGCCTTAAATCTGCTACATCGTGCCTAAGAGCCGGTTTAGACGGTGCACTCCAGCGCATGTGCCTCACGAACTTTGTGGATAAAGGGAGAAGTGGGGTGGTACCTCTCTTCATCCCCACTCCTCCCTTCATCTCCAAACGTTCGTGAGGCACATGCGCTGGAGCGCACCGTGTAAAACAGCTCTAATAGACCGACATCCGACCGCTGAAAAACCTATGTTATCGACAAGAAGAAAACAAAACCTATTGTAAGTAACATTAGAGATAGGAGAATACTTTAGGCGTGGTGTGCCTAATCTAAAGTGTGGCCTAAGCTGAGAAACTAAGTAATATTAGTTGTGGTTTTTTAGTCCAAACCTATGTTGTCAACAGAAAGATAATTTTTTTTAAATTGAAGTGCACACCTAGTAATTACTAAAAAGCATGGTGTGCATGGTGGCAGACCAGAATTTATATAATTTTTTTGTATGAAAAATGATTGAAATCGCGATATCTCCCGAACGGTCACTCGTAGAGGAAAAAGTGTAAAGAGCTTTTTTGTAGAGAATCACAAAATCTATATTTTTTGCTTTGACTATTTTGGAATATCACTTACTGTTTACCAAGTATTTGCAACCGATTTTTGCGACATTTGACCTTGAATTATTTTTTTGCGCACACCATTTCGCAATGAACATTTAATTACATTATTGCATGCGTACTCCTTTTCGTGCATAGTTGAAGATGATTATGAAGCATTGTTTCGAATTCCTGATACATAAACAACTTCTATCAAAACATCATAAAACCCCTGTGGCAGGACATTTCCTTACAAAATGTTTTTAATTAAAAACTCATTCCGAATTTTGCGTTTGAAGGAATAAGGTGTTAAGTACAACTTTCAAGTGACCAAAACGAAAAATAGATGATGATTAAAAAATGTATAAATATGTATGTAATTATTTTAAATTTCAAAAGTATTTATATACAGGGGTTTCCCCACTAAGTTCGCAAAGCGGTCGGCTTTTGATAGGTTTTGGTTAGACGAACAAAAAATCGTATGAGGGGTGGGGAATCGTAACGGTTTAGCCGCTAGGGCATTTTGAAATTTTTTTGTTAGCGTTTTGCATATCACCCTGTATTTTTGTAACCTTATAACCTATTTTCATGAATAAGGTATCAGTGTACGCAGAATATTCGCACCTATCTATACTTGTCAAAGTGACAGTTCCACCCTACCAACTTCCGAGTGTGTATCGTCAAAATCGTTTTTTTAACTAAAATTTCAACTAAAACTACCTTTTTCTCAAAAAAATACGAGTGTATACTTTTTTCTCCAAAATAAGAAACCTTGAAGAATTTCCTGTAAATGGTGTTCGGATAATTTTTATTCTACGGCCTTTACTTTTGAAGTTATAAGAAATTTTGATGTTAAAATTGGACTTATTTACCTCTTTTTAGTACTTTTCTCGTAAACGGTAAGTGTTATCCCATAATAGTTAAGGCAAGGATGGTAGATTATACGATGCTCTATAAAAAAGATCTTTACACGGAGTGACCATTCGGGTGATATCGCGATTTTAATAATTTTCCATACAAAAAATTTATATAAATACTGGTCTGACAGAAGTTAGGCCACAGACAGAGCGCGGCACAGCATGAGTTTTAGTAAACATAAGGTTTAAACTTAAATTTAAAAAAAACATTATCCTTCTTGGCGTTGGCCCAAAAAAGTTATTCAAGGTCAAAAGTCGTGAAAATGGTTTTTCGCAAATACTTCATAAACGGTAAGTGCTATTCCAAAATAGTCAATACAAAAAATATAGATATTGTAATTCTCTACAAAAAAGCAGCTAACACTTTTTTCTCTACGAGTGACCGTTCGGGATATATCGCGATTTTAATCATTTTTCATACAAACAAATTCTGGTGTGCCAGGGGTGAGGCCACAGCCAGGGCGCGGCACACCATGCGCTTTAGTAATTACTAGGTGTGCACTTCAATTTTAAAAAAAATTATCCTTCTTGTCGATAACATAGGTTTGGACTAAAAACCACCACTAACATTACTTAGTTTCTCACCTTAGGCCACACTTTACATTAGGCACACCACGCCTAAACTAAAGTATTCTCCTATCTATGTTACTTCCAATGGTTTTTGTTTTCTTCTTGCCGATAACATAGGTTTTTCAGCGGTCGGCTCTCGGTCTATAACTACTTTTTCCGTGTCGCCCTATTCTTCTTGCAGAACCGAAATTGCCGCATCATAACAAGACGCTGTGGGCGAAAAACCGGCAATGGTGGTGGCTCGCCTACCATACAAAACCGGCTGTAAGTATGAAAATTTGTCACTAGCACTCAACGACTTATTTTCGTGCACTAATGCGTTGAACTCGTTTTAAGTCGGTTGGGCTGAGGTTTATAAAAATACCATTACTACGAATCGGCAAACAATGCCTCAGAACCGGATGGACAACACGGCGACGAACTTTGCTTTTCGAACCAGGACACGAATCTGTTGTGTGGTCCTTTTCCACACATGATCCGCAGTGCCGCCTTTTGGGGGATGTCCGGACCCTTTGTTCTAAAGCATCTGCTCCTGTAAAGTTCCTTTAAAGTTCTCCTCCTGTTGTCCAGCTAATGGTGGACCTACTCCCAAGTTTAAATAAATAAAAATAAAAAGTTCTTTCCTGAGGCTCCCGTTTATTTTGTCTTCTTTCTTTTTATTTCCTTAATACAACCTTGTGTCTAAATACTTAATAAAATTTTAGAAATTTTCACGGACTGAAGGTCTCGTGAAACCTGGTGTATACTTCTTGTTTATCTGAGTCTGTCTTTGGACATCCAAACAGATCTATAAATAGGGGCCCCACCATCCAAAAATGATCGGTAATTTCCAAGCACTTCCAATAATGTTGGAAGTTTCTTTAAGGAAAACCAAAATCAGCGTTTCGCTTTTGTTTCAGTTCTCCTCGAGGGTGATTGGGCAATCCCTAAGTGGGAGTTGCCTTTCGTAATTATCTACATACATATGGGGCATTCTTTTACAAATCGAACACTTTTATTAATCAACATTTTTGATTTGCTTCAAATTTTTTTTACGAAGTTCCTATACAAAATAAGCGGACCCATATTTTTTCTTTTATTTTTCCGGGCAATATTTTCGAAAATAAGGGGGTAAAGTTTACGTCACTTGCCGATTATACACTTTTTCAAATCGCTATAACTCCCGTTCTATTCGTCGTATCGAGTTGAACGAGGTATCATTTTAAAGGTAATGAAGAGATCTTTATTTATGTATTAAAAGTTGTAAAAAGTTTTTTAAATTAGTATTTGTTATTAACAATTTAATATTTAAAATTCAGTTTACTATTAGATGGCCATTTTTTAAATTTTTTTAAAAAATACTATCGTATTCCACGGAAAATTAATGTAATGAGTGTAATGAGGCTGGGCCATTACACACCATCCCCCTTAGAAAAAATTTCAGATCGTAGAGAATGAAACTTGCGAATAATGCAGAAGTAAAAATATGAAAATTGGGAATATGTAGTAGATTATGTTATATATTTTTTTTTATTTATTATTTGTTTTTAGTTTTGTTTTGTTCTCTTTTATTTTTTTGTGGGGAAAGTGGTCCCTATAGTATAGATCTGCTTTAGTTGTGTTTTGTTTCTTTATTAATTTATTTATTTATTTATACTTTTACGCGTAACTTGATAACTTGTATAACTTAAAATATTTGATATCTAGGAAAATATAGGTCTATCTTAAATTAACAATGTCTACAATCATACAATCATTGCTTTATGTATTACGTTAATTTATATATTTTTTGTTATTTTAATAGTATTTTTTTCTTTATTTTATTTTTGTTGATATCTCTACATTTTATTTCTTACAATTCTATGTTGTCTTTTTAATTTATTATTATTATATGTTTTTCTTCTTAGTATGTTAATGTTATTTTAATTAATTGAATTGAATTGAATTGTTTTAGTTATGGATTTAATTTGATATTTCTGGGTTACGTTCTCTCTCTTTTCTTTATAAGATTTTTGTTTTTATTTTTTCATAGTAAGGGTATATAACGGTTCTTCGCGAATTTCTGTGCATTCGAATTTTTCTTCCTTAGTCTCGTCTCGGTTTTCTTGGCGCATTGGAATTTTGATTTAAAGGTATAAATGAATAGGCCCAATATTAGAGCCGTGAGGGAGTACAAGATCACGTAATGGTGTACGTGGTGTACACTTGGGGTTTTCGTTTCGAATATCTCTTTTTCTTTTTGGAATCGAATGGTTTGGCTTAAACCTTTGGGTTCGTCAAAGTTATTAAATTTCAACACACGAACGGAGGCCTGTAGTGGATTTTCCGTTTGGTTTTTACTTGTGAGATCGACTAGGTTATTTGTCAGATTGAGGGAAGGTAGAAAATAGTTATTGATTTTTGTAGCTTTTATATTATGAGATTGGATTACGAGATTTTGAGTTTTTAAATAACATCCATCCTTCAAAGTAAGAATACCGATGTTCGAGAGGGTTTCGGGAGTTATGTTCTTATTACAGATCGTGTCAAATGTTATTTGCTTCTCTAATGAAAAGAACCATGTATTAGGCTGTGAAAGTTGTATCCAAAAGTCCGTTTGTGCCGTGCTTCTTACTTCGCAATATGGAGGAATGTTGTCTAGGTGATTGAGTAAATCAACCTCGCATAAATTGTTTTTGGACTGAGCATTAAATATAGGGTGATTAATTTCCCGAGTAAAAATAAATGATGGCCTTAGAACGGGCAAATGCCGACTGTGATTGAAACATAGTCCTCGGCCATCTGGCGCTTAACAGAAGGCTCGTTGCAGGATAGTACGGTCGTACAGGGGGCGATTGACGGTGAAACAACGGCCTTACAGTTCCAATAACAGCCAAAAGACGGTGGTACGGCGGCCGTATGGTTGCTATTACGGGTATACGACGGTGGTACAGTGGCAGCAACGTGGATATTCGCCCTCCTATAAGAAAATATATTTCACTGCAATTAAATGTTTGATTTTTTTTCGGCTGTGCTTTTTTTTCAAGCCGTTAAATAACAAAATTTCCCACTAAAATATAAATCAACACGCACCACACACTTCACGTACAACAAACCGACGACTGGCGAGCTCATTTCTCTTGTGCATCGATATCTTTAAGTAGGATAAATCGAAAGAACCATTGTACATAACGAAAATGATGAAGTTCCCATAAAACACATTCAACAATACATTTGGTGCAGATTCTTTTTTTGGCTCAAATTTCCCGGCGAATGCCCGTTTCTACAGCTCAGTACTTGGTCTTTTAAATCTTTTGGTCAAATTTGGCCGTCGTAAGGCCGTATGTGCTCCCATTAAAAATGGTTAAAAACTCTACGGCCATCACATGCCCCTTAAAAAGCCAAGCGGCCGGTGTTCGCCCTTTATAAGGCCGTTTTTTTTATTTTTACTCAAGTTGGCACAGATAGTATTTTAGGTTGTTAGTGGCACATTGGCTGAAATCGAATTTGTTCAGAGTGTAATAATGCTCCCGATTCAGGTCGATTACTAGATATTCCGAAGTGGGTTGGATATAGACGGATTGGTTTCTGTGAGGAATGGGTAAAGGGTGTATTCTATAGAGTTGATACTCTTCGTTGAATGGTAAGGGAATTTTAATCTCGAATATAATTTTATTTTCTACAAGCGAGGTACGCATATGGCTGTTTTGTAGATATGTAATAGATTAATCCTATCTTCATCTATAGGTAACATTAGTGTCTTTGGTATTCCTTTATGGATCTTCACTAATGCATCTCTCAGTTGACTAGGGGTAATGATGGCTGGATGAGGCTTGCCGTGCCTTGCATCGGTAGCGAGGTTTATAAGTGTGTTTTGTGTTGTTTGCAGACGGTCTAACATAAGGATCGTTAAGGAGACAAGAGTTTCCAATTGATTACTCAAATAGTTGATTCTTGTTTCCTTACTGACTTGGTTGACCATGAGGTCGAATACGACAAGTTTTTCTTCCATATGTAAGAAGTTGTTTTTTATTTCGTTCCGACTCTGATTAAAAATGTTAATGGTAGTGTCTATTATAGTCGTTTGATTTTTCATTAAATTTAATAGGTGTTCTTGGTTGTCTTTTAAGTTTTATATTTGCTCGTTGTACCGTTCTGCGTCCTCTTCGCTTAATGTCGCGAATAGGGTTTTGCTAAGTGATCCCACGATATTGAGAAGGCCTCTTTTATATCAATGGCTTTCCGGTTTTAAAAGTTGTGAGTTTTGCCCGAGATTTTCCATATATAACCGTAGTTGGTGTGTGATTTCTTTACAGGGATTTTCGTTGCCGTGGCTGGCATGTATTTTTTCGCATATTGAGTTTATTTTGTTCGTATATGTAGTTACCTTATCTAATTCGTATTGGTAATTACTTAAGCCGTAGTAAACGATGATGCAACATTCGCTTCCGTATAGACCCACTCTTCCTATTTCCTCGAAATATAATCCAGGGTTATCCGTCAGGTGCGTAATTTCGATGGCGGTGTGTTCCTCCGCGTATGCCCCTTTGTCATTAAATTTAAAACAGTACCAGTATTAGCGGCCACCTGGAGCGGAGAAGTATCCTTGTTTTTTATTTGTTCGTTATTCATTGTTGTTTGATTTATTTTGCTTATTTTATTAAATTTATATTTAATAATCAATCATATTAATCTTTTTTTTTGTTTTTTTTCGTCTATTTATTGTTCATTCGTTAAATAATTTCAAATTATTATTATGGATTACTCTATTTTTATTGCCTACTTGTATAGTGGTGTTTTCTGCCGAGTTCAGTTTGATTACCTCGAAGGGTCCTGACCATAGTGGAGAGAATTTCTTTTTGCGGGCGAAATTTTTTAAAAGCACTTTGTCTCCGAGATTAAACCTTTTCGTCTTTGCGCCTTTATCATATAGGGCTTTATTTTGGTTTTTGTTATTTAATAAATGTTCCCTTGCTATTTGATATCCGTGTTGCAATCTTGCCTTTAGTTCGTTTCTGTAATTCTCGTAATTGTAACATACGGACGGTTGGTTTTGTATAACCGAAGGTAGGTTCGCCGCGAAACCGTATAGTAGTTCATGTGGTGAGAAGCTGGTACTACTGTGTGGCGTGGTGTTGAATACGAAGATAGCATAGGGGATCCACTGATCCCAAGTCATCTGGTCTCTGTTGACATAATGTCGAAGGTACTCCGATAAGGTTCGGTGTGTTCTTTCGAGAGCACCGTTTGTTTGAGGGTGGTATGGGGAAGTTTGGATTTTGCGAATCCGAAGGAGTTTGCACGTTTTTGCGAAGAGCTCACTTAAAAAATTGGAGCCCTGATCCGTAAGTATTGACTCGGGGATACCGTGCCTGCATATTATTTGCGTTACAAATGATTCGGATACTGCTTTAGCGTCGGCGTTCGCGATAGGTATGGCTTCCGAATATTTGGTAAGGTCGTCCTGAAAGGTAAGTAAATATTTGTTACCGCTGTGACTTACTGGCAGTGGTCCAACAATGTCCAAGAAAATCCGGTCAAATGGTTTAGAGCTTAGATGTTATTTTCATTGGAACTTTGGGATTTTTGCTTTGCTTATTAATCTGACACAGGGAACATTTTGATATGTACTCCTTTATATCTTTACTCATTCCTTGCCAGTGGAATCTCGCTTGAATGCGCCGTAGTGTTCTCTTAACTCCTTGATGTCCACCTAAAGGCGATTCATGGTAGTTCTTTAGAATTTCTACTATTTGTTTTTTCTCGGTAACTTTTTGTATTTCAGAAATGTAATAAGTTACTTGAAATTCGTTTGATGGGAACATGGTTGTAAGTAATTCTCTTAGTTTTGAACGGCTGGGGGCGTCGTAGTCGGGGATTGACAGATGTATCTGAGTTACTTTCGTATTTTGTTGAAGGTATTCCCGGAACTTGAGTAATATGTTGGTTAGCCGTTCTTTGTTTTCCTTTGTGTGAAGATGCATCGGTCCCTTTCCTATTACGTAATTAGCTTCTTTAAGTTTATACTCTTTAATTTGGCCCTTGATAAGGTTGTTCACATCTGGGATGCGTTCGGTTAGTAGTTCGGAGGTTAGGTCCTCGTTATCACTTATGATGAAGAATTTGTAATGGATTTGAGTTTTGTTAATTAATATTTCTCTGCTTTCTATCAAATGATCGCCCATAGGGACATGGTTGTCCAATGTATCGTCCGTAGCTTCGTCTTTGTTGTTTTGTTTTTTGGTCCGACTCCTGGTAATCATATTAACGCTCTTAACAGTTTCTTCAGAGTCGATTCTACTTAATGTATCGGCGTTGCAGCTAAGTCTGCCTGGCTTATGCACGATCGCATTATCGTATTCCTCGAGCCTGATTCGCCACCTCATAAGCCTGGAGGAAGGGTCTTTAAGATTCATTAGCCATTTTAAAGGCATATGGTCTGTTATGATATTAAACTTCCTGCCATAGAGGTATGGCCGGAACTGTTCTACAGCATAGATCATAGCTAACAGTTCTTTATCGATAGTCGAGTATCTGGATTCGGCCTGGTTGAGCGTCCTACTGGCGTAACATATAGAGCAGGCATGACCTATTTTGCCTTGCGATAATACTGCGCGTAATGCAATATCACTAGCATCGGTGGTCACATTGAATTCCTTCGTATAATCGGGATATGCCAAAATGGGAGTGGTCATAGGCGCAACCAGGGGGGGGGGGTTCTGGGGCTTCAAACCCCCCCCCCCCCCCCCCCGAAAAAAGGAAAGAAATTTTTTTAACGCGTAATGGCCCGTCCACGCGACACAAGCATCCGTCGCGCGTGATTTTTTCCCATATGAATTTTATGTAATTCTGCAGGCGCAAAGCAAAAGTAACGTAACCAAAGCCTTCTACATTTACAAGCCATGCCCCAGCCCAGGTATGTGCATCTATGTGTATGAAGTGCCAAAATTGTGGAAATAACATTGCCGAAGCCGTACGAAACAATTTTTTAACTTTGTTTTTGCACTTAAAAGTGGTAAAATAATGTATATTATCACTTTTTGGTGCACATGGATTTATCAGTGATTAGTGCTTTAGTGATTTAATAAAAAAAATTAAAAAGAAGTGAGTGGTTAAGTGTATTTTTAGAGTGTTAATTGATTAGGTGACCGTTTTTGTTTACATTCGCGTTGGTTTTTTCGTGTTAATTTAGGGAAAAAATGTTGAATTTGTGTAGTAATATAATAAAAAGTGCTTTTTAAGTGATTAAAGATTATTATAGAATAGTTATTAAAAACATAAGTGCAGAAAAATGTGAAGGAAAAGTGAAAAAGTTATTGTTATTCAGTTTGTGTGGTAGTACTTGCACTTATGTTTTTAATAACTCTTCTATAATAATTTTTAACTACTTTAAATTCACTTTTAATTCCATTACAACACAAATTCAACATTTTTTCCCTAAATTAACACGAAAAAACCACCGCGAATGTAAACAAAAACGTCACCTAATCAATTAACAATCTTAAAATACACTTAACCACTAATTGTATGACAAGTAGAATACTATTAGCTGTGTGGCGTCATTCCAAATTCAAAATGACGGCCAACTCAAAATGGCGGATTACTTTTTTCATTACAACGCCCTCGGTATGGGTATCAAATGAAAGGATATGACAATTCGAATATTATTAGCTGTGTGGCGTCATTCCAATTTCAAAATGGCGGCCAACACAAAATGGCGGTCTACCTGTCTACCTTTTTCTTTACAACGACCTCGGTATAGGTGTCAAATGGAAGTGTATGACGACAGGGGCGGTTTCAGAGGGGGGTAATTGGGTAATTACCCCCCCTAAGAATTTTCGTTCGCTTATTTATTTTTATTCTTAAAAATTACCACAATTTCAAACAAACAAGATAAGTTATGGTGAATCTATGGTGAAACTGCTGGAGAGTCGTGGAGGGGACAGATACCCGAGACTCCCGCTAATATGGCACGCTATGGCTGATTCCACACGAGCGTACACAGGACACGACAAGAGTCGGCTGCAAAGTGGTTTATGAAGAAGAGGGTGAGAGAGGACGATCGGGAGGGCACACACATTTGAACGATCTTTTCAGCAGATTTTTGATCTGTGTTTGCTTGAATATCTGACCATTTTGTAAAAAAAATCAAGATAGCGGTTCCAAAATGGCGCCCGATTTTTGCAATTGTTTTCCCCGACCCACCGACATGGGCATCAAATGGAAGGGCATGACAGATAGAATACGCGACACAACTCGTCATTCCAAATTCAAAATGGCGGATTACTTTTTTCCTCACAACCCCCTCAGAATGGGTATCAAATGAAAGGGTATGACGATTGTAATGCAGTAATCTGTCTGACGTCATTTTGATTCTAATATGGCGGCCATCACAAAATGGCGAAAAACATATAATAGACTAAAAAGTAAGAAAGAAAAGTTATGTAATATGTTTTATCAAATCATTTGCTTCCTTGTCCTATCTATACTATTATATAAAGAGAAAAGATTTGATTGTTTGTTTGTTCCGGATAAACTCAAAAACTACCGAACCGATTTTAAAAATTCTGTTGCCAATAGAGGTGTTTAGGGGGGGAGGGGGTCGAGCCGAATCTCACCAAATCTCACGTGGGGGAGGGGGAGGGTCTCCGCAAATCTCACGTAATTTTTTTCCGCAAGAAACAGTGTAAAATCGCGAGAAAACTGGGTTAAATTAATAGTACAGGTAAATTAAGCCGAAAAAAGCAATATAGCGGAAATAATTAGGTACAGGCTGAAAATTGGCAGAGCGCTTCTTTTTATGCTTTTTAATAAGGGGTTATAAAGTCTTATCTACCGATTTTCTACTCCGAAAAGACCACTTTTTAGGGGGTTTTAGCCCTTCTTTTTCTGTAATTTTTTTGCAATATTTCTTAATGTCTTTTTGTTTTTTTCAATTTTAAGTGCAATATCTGTAAATGAGAAAATCTTTAAAATCGTCTTTTCGGACCCGCACTTAGATTTCATTCACGAAAATCTTGGTGCAGTATCAGATGAACATGGTGAAAGGTTTTATCAAAACATATTGCAAATAGAGAATGAATAATGAATCAAAAGTATACGTGATACTATTACTATATTTCGACTCAATAGCAATTGGGTATAAAAATTTTGCACTGCCGTTTACACTGTATTTGTTCACTGTTTCAAATACCATCCAACTGGAACATCCAAAAAAAGTAAAGAAAATAATTTAAATATCTGGGAATGAAGACGTGATGAAAAATTCTTATCTTTTTATACAATGGTCTGGGAAAAACTGCGAAAGTAATGTATGCATTGACTTATACCACCATTTTTGGACAGATTGCGACCCTACGATGAACTAGTGTGGGGGTCTAAGCTTAAACAAAACAGAAAGGCCTAGAAGCCCAATTGAAAACCTGGAACCTAATGCGCTCCTAAGAATCTCAAGTGCATAATGTACCCAATCCTACTGCAATCATAGAGATTATATTAAGAATCGGCTCACATCAATTAGAACACATGCTATCTGCGGTGCATTGTCACTACAAAAAGCAGACATTTGCACCAGGCGACATAATTAGTTATCTAAGCATCTTACAGGACTCGAATTTTGAATCGACGACCATCTGCTCTGACATACCTACTGGAGGCCAAGATAGATTTTGAAAACCTTTTGTTATCATTATCGAGAGTTGTGAAGAATGGAAGTCTAACAGATCCGCACTTCTTGAATCTGTATCCTGATGTACAGGCGGCTCAAACGTCAATTTGAGAAGCTGGCTGTGACTTCAGACTCCGCTTTTCTAAGGCGATACGAAAGTAGGAAGCAAACGGAAGCTAGTACCGATGCCTGATAAGTCTTGGAAAAGAAATTATGTTCAGCCAACCAACTTCATTTATTAACTTAATTTGACATTTTGATGGGAACAATAAATTGTTTCAAGAATATTTAAAGAGTTTTTAGAATATTTTAAAACAAACAAATAAATGCAGCGCATGCGGCAATGGCTTTACTCGCGGACTGAAATCCGATAATAGGCGGACGAATTCGCATTGGTGGAGGATACCATTTTCTTATTTCCGAATTTCATGACTTTCGAATCGGATTGCAGGATAACCCCCCTGGGTCTTTCAGTCACAGGTTTTTTACCTAACGATGACATATATAGAAGAATGCTCCGAAGTTTGTATATCTCCATAGTCATAAATGGCTCTACCATTACTATTCAAACAGTCAAGTCGTTACTCTCTAAAAACGAATCAGTGGATGCCAAAGCCAACCTTCGTATGTCAATATATTGTAAAATTCTAAATTTTTTTTATATTCCATATGCTTGCTCTACAAATACACGAGTTTTCTGTTCTCTTGTTAAGAAATCATTATCCCTGTAAGGCACCCTGAGGTTGGTTTCCAAAGGGTAGGCAGAATCACCTGCTAAATGGTAATCCACAGGTATTGTAGTTTATATTGGGTGCATGCCGAGTTGGTGCTGTTATGATTTTGTGGTACTGTTCTTCAACACAAATTAAGATTTCTAAATGCAATCAAGCACAGATTAAGGTATTTACACTAAAAATACGCATAATAGTGTAAATCCTACATTTTTTTTAAAATTTTAAAAATCTCACGTGAGATTGAGGGGGGGAGGGGGTCGAGCCAAATCTCACGACATCTCACCAAGGGGGGAGGGGGGGTCGAAAAATCGCCAAAATCACCTCACGTAATTTATGGATGTCCCCTAACAAATTATGAATTTATGATCAGAAATTATAAATTCAAAATGCCCGTGCCAATATGGCGGACGAATTTTGTTAAATTTGTTCCGATTTCAATTAAAGTGGATATCTAGGGGTTTATAACGTCGCAAATAACGAATTTTTGGTCAAAACTTATAAATTCAAAATGGCCGACGAATTTTCAAATTTTGTTCCGATCCCAATGAAAATCGGTGACTGGGGTTTTATAAGGTAGCAAATAACGAATTTATGATCAAAACTTATAAATTCAAAATTGTGGGACCACTATACCGGACGAATTTTGCCAACTAAAGGAGTATCCACACACATCAGGGCCGTGCCCGGAACGTCACAGGGCCGTGTTCTGTCATGTGTGAACGAGCCCCTGCCCGGACACGGACATGTGTGAACGAATAAAGGAGTATCCACACATATTAGTTTTCCGTCAGGGGTTCAAAAAATATCGGTGCGTACATTTTATACTAACTCGTTCACACATGTCCGTGTCCCGGCCGGAGCAAAAATCGAAGGTCCCGGGCACGTCCCTGATGTATGTGGATACTCCTTAAGTGTCATTTCCCGGTTAACTGTATGTAGGTTGTTCAAGAGTTGGAAAATCGGAAAATCTTGACATTCTAGCTACAAATGGAAAAACATTTAACATAGTGTATCCTGAAGCTTTCTAAGCAATCGGTTCAGAATGGATCAACAAGGTTTTTTTGGTGAGATGGTAAGGAGAAGCGGAAATGTGGGATTTATATGGGTTCCAGCTAGTTGTATATAATTTAAGACAATCGTCGGAGCTGACACGCACTTTTAATTTTTTTTGATGCTGATTGTTTTGAATTTATGGAATAAAAAAATATTTAAGTTTTTTTCTTTTTTTTTAATTACCCCCCCTAAGCCAGTTGGCTGGAAACGCCCCTGTATGACGAGTATAGTACAGTAAGCTATGTGACGTCATTTTAAATCTAATTTGGCGGTCACAACAAGATGGCGGAAGACATATAATAGACTAAAAAGTAGAAAATAAAAAATATAGCTTAAAAAAACTTAAAAATACGCTTTTATTTTAAAATGAACTAAAAAGTAGAAAACAATTTTAAACGTAAAGTTGTTGTTGCTCCAGCCAGTAGGTATATAAATTGATATACGATTTTAAAAATTAAAAATGGCGGAATATTATATAATTTAATTTATATATATTTAAAAGTGTTTGAACAACACTGTTCATATCAATTTTAATTTACAATCAACCAACCTTAAATAAGTGCTTATGTTGGAATTAGTTTTTAATTTTTCAGTTTTCAGTAAAATTGTAAGAGAACTAGTCATTTTTGAGTTCGAAGTGAACTCAAGCTATCGAGGCACAAATAATAAACTATTAAATATTAAACAGTGTGTTATATAGTATATCTACAAAAATTGTCTTTGAAATTATAAAGATATAAAGAAAGGTATTGAATATACATACAACGTTATTACAAAAAACAGAAAAATATTGTTTTTGTTTTTTTTTAAGATGGAGGAAACTTGTTTTGTGTTTAAAAAAGGCTTGGATACAGAAAAAATCGTTTGCGTTACTCAAGGGCTTGATAAATTGAGGAAAGTTAGTACAGAAAGAAAGGATGGTTATATTAAGGTATTCCGAGAAGTAAGCAGCATACGAATGCATGTAAAATGTCGTGAAAAATATGCTTTAAAACGAGAGAATAGTCAACTTATGTATAGTAATTCGTCTATTAATGGTGATTCGTCACCATCGACCTCACGAAACTTTACATACAGTGCTATTAAAAAAAAGTTAGACTAAGTAAAGAACGTTTTGAGTTCAAAAAAATTGTTTTATCTGCGGATTAGAGGCATCACATGAAAAAGAAAGGAAAAAAACTTGAAAACAACGCAGGCAAATAAGAAAAGTAACTAGTAAGGAATTTCAGCAAAATTTCATTAGAGTTCTCGAAAAAGGTAGTAGCGAGCTAATGAAAAACTGTAAAAAAAGAATTTTGCTAGTTGAATTATTAGCTGTAAATAGTGTATACCACCGAGATTGCTATAAGAAAAGCTTTTACGTTTACCTTGGAAAAGGTCAGGGTAAGAAAGGGCGTCCTGAGGATCAGAGAGTCAATGAGTTGATGGAAAAAGTTTATGAATACATTGATAACAATGACGAATCGCAGTTTACCCTAAAAGAATTGTTGAACATATTAGGTAAAACAATTTTTTTATTAATTAAAAACAAATAGTTTACGTTTCAAGAGAGCGCAGTTTTTATTTACAATCGACACATAAATCGCGCTCATGTAACGTTCTCTATTTTTTATGCTGCTGGTAAACTTTATTCGAATTTCAAATTTTTTTACACATTCATGTTTTTTATGTGATGAAGCTCCTCATGCAGAAAGTTTCAAAAAAAGACTATTAGAAAAATATGGAGATTCATTAATTTTTACGTCCAAAAGTGGTAGTGCAACTACGGTAGTTTTTCGCGATGCTGAATATGAAATTTGAAAGAAACTTTGGGTAGATTCTCAAAAAAATACAGAAGATGAAAAAAAATTATACTTAAGGCCGCTGCTGCCATAATTCGTAACTGTATAATAACTCAAACATGCAATCTTGAACAATACCCAGCAAGTGACAAGTGGTTACAGGATATTGATGATTTGATTCCGCAAGAGCTGAAATTTTTTACATCAGAGGCAGGCCCGGCTCTAGCGGTGCTGGCGCCCCGATGCAACTTTCTGATAAGCTATAGGAGGTTAAGTTATAGAAAATTATGTCAGAAATTTGTTTCTTCAATAAAAAATAAAAATATTAACATGAGTCTGGAACACAGAAAAAACTGAAAACAAGAACTTTCAATTAAAGGAAATGTCTTTTTATCTACCAAAGGCTTTTTTGTAGACAATTTAGGCCCAAAACAAGGGCGGCGGAGCATAATCATTGTGGGTTGGGAGCACGTGTACACTTAACGTTAAAATGTATAAAATTAATCGGTCAATTTATTTACCAGTTGTCTATTGATTTATGTTATGGCGTTATGCCCATCTAGCAGTTTAAGATAAGGGGTACAGATAGGACCCTTATGAAGCTAGACCCACAGCTTCATATGGACGCGGGTGGATTACCCTATAAGGCCCACACAGGGCATCTAACGCCTTTCCTCATTCGCACCTCGTCATAAGGGATGCCCCAATTGGCCTGGCCTCCTTGAGGAAAAATCATTAATACCCGATCCCGAATTTCGGAGTGGATACTGCGCCGGTGTCGAAAGCTTTATATTTTCAAACGCGATTGTGTTTTTATCAATACGGCCCCAACTGAGTACTAATCACATCCAATAGTGCTTGACTTCTGAAATCGAATCAGAACCGGGCTATTGAGTATGCTAAATGACACCATTCACGGTCACCAACATGATTCCCTGAGAACCAATGCAACAACAAAAACTAAAGCTTTGTTTGAATTAAACTAAAGCTTAAGAGTATTTCTTTAAAGCTTTTTAAAAAGCTTTCCGAAAACGTAAGACAGATGTTGATATTGCCCCATTTCATTTGTAATGAGATTTGCCTCATAGGGCCCCTATGAGAAATTAATAATATCTCATCGCTAATTTTTTTTTGTGTGGCGTTCATGAGGAAATGTCTCTCATTGTGGTGCTCAGGGGGAAATGCCCCTCATTTGCCACATGGAGTCCTCATGAGGAACCTACGGTTAATACTTTTTTTGGCATGCCCCCGGAGGGAATCCCTTTTTTAAATGCTAGTCGGGTGGGGTTTAAAAAGCTTGGGCTATACAGTTATAGGTTCTTAGTAGCTCAAATATAATATATTTAGTTTTCGTATAAAAAGTCTTGCTTGTATGCGCCCCTTCGACCACGTTCCTTTGTCGCCAGCGTCCGAGACGTAGCTGCATTTTGGGTGTGGATTTCCCCACCACCGCCCCTGGCCCAACACATATTCGGCGCTGCATACTTCAGGCCGCAAGCTTTATGAAGCTGAAGCCGATAGAAAGAAGCCACTGCAGCTGCAAAAACCAACAGCAACTTGCCGGAATTGTTGGCATTTAAATGTACAGAGACGAAGAAGCATTTTATTAAAAAAAACTTTTCGGATTTGCTCTCATCAAATTTATTATTTTTTCTTCCATTTTAAATTACCGCTTTTTCACTTTTTTCACGCAAACACTAAATAAAATATGGCAGTTTTTACAATTCCTTTATCTAAAGTTGACAGGAATTACGCCGTATAAATTTTGAAAATAGCTCGAATCTGGCTTCATACTTCATTGTAGCGTGAAGTAAGATGTGAATATCAATGTGGCAGCATTAATAAATTCTGGTTGATTTGAAGCTGTAAAGCTTGCGGCGTGAAGTATGCAGCGCCGAATTTGTTTTGGGCCTGAATTCGAAAATCACCTACTTCTCATCTCTCATTTTAAAAAAAAATAAAATTTGATAAAATTTCAAATATAAAAAAAAATTTCAAATGGCCTGAATTTCATTTCAATTATGGATTTTAGCGCCCTTTGTTCGGGTGGCGCCCCGATGCTTTGCATCTTCTGCTTCATCGGTTAAGCCGGCCCTTCAGAGGTAATCTTAAAATATAAAAAAGGTGATATATGTAAGTGGTTACGAAAGGAAATGTTCTGCCATAAATCACTCTATAATGAGTGCAGTTCGTCCCCGATAATTTTTGTCACCGTTACAGATTGGTTTATCAGTAATGTTGCACAGGAAATTCGCTTCGAAAAGGGTAATAGATATTTTTTCACATCTGGGAGTGTCATCAACTTATCAGGAAGCAATGCTTTACCAAGACTCAGCTTTGCTCAGCTCGTCTCGTTTTTTAAAAAGTGGATGCTTTTCCTAATTCATTTTTGATAATGCGGATTTTAATATAAATACGATTGATGGTAAAAATACTCTTCATTGTATGGCTGGTATGCAGACCATTATACCAGAAGATTGTTTCGAAAAAAGAACACCAATAAATCGTTGCAAAAAAAGACCGACTGCTCGAGAAATCACACAAATCGAAAAAATACCGTTTGTTACATATGAAAATTTAAATGCATCTGGATATAGATCTATAACTGTGGAAAAACTAAACATTTCCAAATTCAGCAGAAATAATATTTCAAACGCAGACTTTTTATGGATGTATGGTAAGAGCTTCTACGACCATATTCCTGGTTGGAATGGCTTTATGGGAAAACTGACACAGGATTTGCCGTTTGAAAGGTCTGCAATAATTTGCCTTCCTTTCCTTAATTTTTCCCCAAGCGATAGAAGCACCATATATTCTGTGTGTAAATACGCAAAAAAGTTATCAAAAAATATGAATTTGAAAACTACATTTGTTACTTTTGATCATACGCTATTCCAAAAATGCATTGAAATTGTAAAAAACTCCCCTGAAGAGGATGACGTTTCCGAAATTATCCCACGCTTGGGAGGTTTTCATTTAGGTATGTCTTACTTCGGTGCAGTAGGTTTTATAATGTCAGGTAGTGGCTTAAGTGAAGTTTTAGGAGTATGTTATGCAAAAGCTACAGTTGAAAAAATGTTAACAGGACATGCATGGTCTAGAGCCGTTAGAGGACATACTTTATTATATTTATCTTTATGTAAAATAATTTTATTAGAAATCAATATCACCGTAGAAGAGAAGGCGTTGTTGGACACTGCATTGCAACATCTTGCAAGTGATGCTTCTGAATATGATGCTATTCAAAAAAACAATACATTACTTTCAGATATAAATGAAAAAATTTTAAATCATATGTCGGTAGTTGAAAGACGAGGGAAAACTGCTAAATTATGGATTACGTACATGCGTATGATTGCCATTGGTAAAAGTTTCATGCGTTCGGAAAAAGTTGGTAATATCAAAGATCAATTGAATATAATCCAACAAATGCTGCCTTATTTTCATGCTTCAGGTCACTTCAATTATTGTAAGTCGGCTCATCTCTACGTTCAAGAAATGAACAAATATGTGAAAGATATGGATAAACCTCATTCAGGACAAACTGGTAATAAAAATCACCCTACCGATCTTAAACTTGCCCAAAATGCAATATCATAAAATTACAGTCTTCCCGATAACCACTGCGGCAGGACACTCGTTGATCCCAGAAATTCCATACTCCCATGTGGCTGCGGAGTTCAAGGCCCAACAGTTCGTACTATTCCGCGCACAAGAGGCCAAAGCCCTACAAAGGGTGACAGGGGCCTATAAGGACAAATACTTTTATAGGACCTTTAATGGTCCCAATCGTACTGTCCGCGAACACTAAAGAATGTACCGCTAGACTCCTTTACAACCCCCTAGGAGAAAAGGTGAACTGCCCAATAAGGGCCACAGACGCGCCCCAAAGATTGATAACAAACCAAGCCCAAACAAACACCTGGCTGTACTCCCTAAACAAACCCACGATGTTTCACATCTCATGCGAAAAAGTCAACCGCACATTAAAAGTCGCCAAGCACGGCATACTAAAAGTCAATCAACCGGGCCAAGTACAGGTGGGAGACAAAATTCTGGTGTACAACGGGCGCTCAACGCGAACCACCCAGATAATAGAACCACCGTACCTCCCTGCCACTGACCCCATAACTATAGCAGTGTCTGCTAAAAGATCACTAAAAACAGAATTAGTCCCCGATGAAGGGATAAAACTACTCACAGGTGACGATACTAATAAGGTTATCCAGGAAGGCAGGATATTTACAACAAACTAAACAACCTGACCTGGGAACATACCCACACCCATTCAACGGTCGCCATCTCCGTACTGCCTACCCTTCGGATGAGACCACCTCCGAGGACCAAACGTTCCCCAGCGGGGACCCGATACAACCCGAGCCTGCAATCCCATCAGTAACAGTAAAGACAATACCTAGGCCCCTAACTAGGTCCCATACATTACCAAGGACCTCTTCTATCCAATTAGTGCAACCAGGACCTGGGAACCCAGTAAATATAGGGTAAATCAGGCCACAAAACGCGACCCTTACTAAGTGGCGCCAATTTGACTCAGCTAGTGCGTGAAAGTTTGTCGGATTATTTACAGTGTAAAAGGGCCCTTGGCCATAATACCACTTTTTAAGAAAATAACAGTAGAAAATGAAAAAGAAAATAATTTCTAAATAAATAATTAAGAAAGATCTTTAGAATATAAGTCAAGTTAGAGAATAGACAAACAAAAAAGAAATGCAATTGCATGCAAAAGAAACAAGAAAAAAGTTTGCCCTTATGGCCCATACAGGTGACTCCTAAAACAAAACAAAAAATATGAGTGTGCTTAAGACCACACTTTGGAAGTAAAACTTGGTTGCCCAATAACGGCCGGAATTATTAAAATAATAACCAGCAAGAAATATGCAATAGAAGTACAATAAAGTTATTTTTATAACACGAGGGAGTGGTGAGAATCTTACATCTGTCTAGCAGCAAAAAATGCCGGCACCGGTTGTGTCAGGTTCCTACTGACTAAACTCACCAACCCTATTGCATGACGTCATCAATTTGGGGTCCCTCAAAAGTTTTCACCAGAGCCGGCAGTGGGGCTTACGGATCAGCGACCGACGGCCTATGCTTTCTTTGCGGGAAACGTGACTTCTGCGGAGCTTGCTACCCAATTCACCAGCTACGTTAGTGCCCGTAGGTGCTTCGGAAGGTTGATAGCACTTGATAACACTTCCTACTTAAATCTTATTTCACTCACTTAATCGACTTACGACATTGCGTCAGGGGCTGGATCAGCTATCTAGCAATATTTATTAATTTCTATTTACATTAAAACCTAAAACCGAAACAATCGGTTTATGATAACTGGAATATGTAATATATATTTTAGATTGAAACTGATCTAAATATCGCTTAAAAACTGCATCAAGTGACGTTCCATATGTCGTGGTCTTTTCGTCAACATTATTTGATATCGTTAAATTAAATTTTTCATGCAGAAAACGTAGTAAGGGACGCGCCGTTTCTGATAAAAAATTGATATTGAAATCGCCACTTAAAATCATGGGGATTTCGTTGAAGTTTCGACCTAATAAAGTTGAACCTTCCGAAGTGTATATGAGGAGATTGTCATGTATGAATTTCGCCTACAGTTGATACGAATCTGGTGGTGATACATATCTTCGTGAACGCTCTCTTGCTAATTCTCTCTTACGTTTAAGTTTTGTATCGCATGGGTCTTCAGTTTGTATATTTTAGTCAACATGAAGATTTATTTTTGATGGTACTGAAATTTGTCGAGGGAGCGAATTTTGTATTTGTGCAACAGTATCTTGATTACTACAGGATAAAGATTATCCTGTTGCGTGTACCATTGATTTATTTTTTTGCGCTATCTTTGTGAATGCTCTCTTGCTAATTCTCTCGAGTCAACATAAAGATTTTCTCGTACCTGCTCCCTGTTTCTTTTGAGAAAATCCCATTGGCGCTCTCTGGCCAATTTATTTTACCGTTCATCATAGTTATTATTTTGGTTATTAGTATTCATTTTTAAATAACTAATATACCTTATAGACCGGGAGATGATGACAGAAGTTCAAGCACGATTTTCTCACTTATGCCTCTTGGAGTACCGAAAGTTACATCAAAGATAAGTGGAATCATCGCAAAATTGAGCGGTCCCCGCGGTGCCAACATCTTTTAAATAAATTTTTATTTTGTCACAAATTTTTGTTTTCTTAAACAATTTTCTCCCTTCTGCCAATATTATAAAACGATAGTTAAGCACCGACTTTATGATCGATGAGCTAGGCATAAGTGCAGCCAGGGTTCTAAGGGTTGATATGGTAGGGTGAAAGTGTCAAAAATGTGGGTGATAGTATGTAATTTTCTCACCGCTGCCAATGTAAAGTTTGAAATTATTCAACTTACACAGTCCATTAAAAATATTGGCATAAGAGCAGATAAGGGCTGAATGAATTTCGGTTCTGCAAAAGTTGATAAAATTTTTTAGCTTGGTTCTGTGATTTTCTCACTTATGCCATTGAAACTATATAATATTTATTATAAATTGAACACTTTTTTGAATCAGCATAACGATCGGGCGTATCTATACTGAAGGCATAAGTCATAAAGTTGTAGAAAATTCGTGAAAATAACGACAATTTTTTCACTTATGCCATTTTGCATGTTGGTAGAAAAAGTTGTTTTAAACTGATAGTGAAAGAGGCATAAGTGCTACAAAAGGCTTATACGTTAAAATCATTAATCAAGTATCAGCCAATGTAACGTCTGCTTTCGGGAGATTTATAATTGATTTAACAATTTTCGCTCTTATGCTATTTTGCACGTGGGTAGAAACAAATGCTATAGACCAATATTGAAAGAGACATAAGCGTCATAAAGGGCCTTATTATTAAAAATTATTTCAGAAGTTATAAGGATGTATACTGTATTAGATTCCTACACGAGCGGTAGTAAAAAGTTTCCCGGTTTCACACAGTTGAGTTCTAATTCGGGCACACCAAAGCTGTTGAGAAAATTTTCAACTGAACGAGAAATAAAACTCTACTCACGGATATACAGAAACACTTCGAGTTGTAAATCACTCGTGGTGAGTAGAGAATTGTCTAAGAGACAATAGAGAAGGCAAGTCGAGTCTTTTACAGAAACACAGTGGTAGAGAATGACGTCAAAATGACGTCAAATAGAGAATTATAGTAGAGAATTTCTCTATTTCTGAGATACAGAAACGAGCTACTGATCGGGATAATCTATATGGCTCCTGATGCGGTGAGACTGATTTGGACCGTATTCTCAATTTAAGTATTGATAAGGTTAACCTAATCCGCCCCTAGTCATAATAATCTGCATCCGTCAAGCATCAGGTAAATCGGATAGAAACCTGATAGAAATTATAAAAATTAATCCTGATACGGCAAATCTGATCCGGGCCGCATATGTTTATACGTAACATTCCATAGAAGGGCCTAAATATGGTTAGCCAGCTCCGATCCTGATTGCAATGGATTTATGATGCGGCAAAACTGATCAGAGCCGGATTAAAATTTGTACGGCTTGCCCTTCAAAGGCTGCTGCATGGCTAGTTGTCTCCGAACCTTATCCGGAATTTTTTCATAGGTCTTACCCTTGCACGGCCCTGTCAGTATTGCATATGGCTACCCTTAGTAAGGCTCGCGACGTTGTAACCGGATCCGGAGCTGATCACGGCAAGGCTGGTCTGATAGGTCTTTCTACTCGGGTTATAAATGGAACAAGTGACGATGATGATTATGAAGATGACAATAATAATGATAATAATACTGATGATTATTAATATTGAATTGTAATTTGTAACATAAATTTTAAAACTTTTTCAATAATTTTCTACCATAAAGCCCTTTGTGGCACTTATGCCTCTTTCAATATTGGTTTATAAGATCTTTTTCAACCAACATGCAAAATGGCATAAGTGAGAAAATTGTCAATGTTTCCACAAATTTCTTACAACTATTCCGATACTTTAAAGTATGAAAGCCCACCCAGGCACTTATGCCATTCAAACTAATGAATTTTTTAATTATTTATATTATGTTGATCTTTGTTTGATTAATGAGAAAATCACAGAACCAAGCTAAAAAATTTTATCAACTTTTGCAGAACCGAAATTCATTCAGCCCTTATCTGCCCTTATGCCAATATTTTTAATGGACTGTGTAAGTTGAATAATTTCAAACTTTACATTGGCAGCGGTGAGAAAATTACATACTATCACCCACATTTTTGACACTTTCACCCTACCATATCAACCCTTAGAACCCTGGCTGCACTTATGCCTAGCTCATCGATCATAAAGTCGGTGCTTAACTATCGTTTTATAATATTGGCAGAAGGGAGAAAATTGTTTAAGAAAACAAAAATTTGTGACAAAATAAAAATTTATTTAAAAGATGTTGGCACCGCGGGGACCGCTCAATTTTGCGATGATTCCACTTATCTTTGATGTAACTTTCGGTACTCCAAGAGGCATAAGTGAGAAAATCGTGCTTGAACTTCTGTCATCATCTCCCGGTCTATTAATAGTCCAGTCAAATAAGCCAAAAAAAGGGGTCAACCTCGGAATGAGAGGTAATAAGCTGAAAATTTGTATGAACCTTTGTTTTGGCATTCTAAATTATATGTCAAAAGTCTCATAAAATCTCGTGTCCGCGTCTTGAGATATTAGAGGTCAAAGGTCACCAAAATCAGTTTTTCGGAAATATGTCGTAAATTATCGGCTTTACGTAAATTTTGGTTAAGTAAAGTTTGTTCATTAGATAAATCTGCATAAAAGTGTCCTGTACCGATTTTACGTAGAACCAATAGTTTTCGAGATAAAGGGCTGAGAAATCTTGGCATCGTGCTGCATTCGTTTCCACACCACATCTGAGGTAGAGTGCAAGGGGCGTTTTTTACATGGTGTTCCCGCAGGCCTAATCCATGGGTTACAAGTTAAGATAGAATTTTTTTGATTATCTCTCTATCTCTTCTATTTCCACTTCTTTCATATTGTCGTCTTCATCAACAGTCATCTCAGAGGAAAATAACGAAATGTGGTCGGCGTTATAATCGTTCAACTCAGGTTCAATGGTTGTATCCTCGGACATCGAATTGAGACACGATTGGCCCCGACAAGAGCCATACACTACAGAACAAGGCAATCTTACTTTTCTGCATTCACTTGATACAAGAACCTTTGACCCTACGAAACTTGAGTAGCCGGTGATTTGGCTTTATGTACTTTTGAGAAATAATTTGTGATCCCAAAATATAGAGAATCCCGGTCGAAAATCTCCAGTTGGCAGTTGTCAGAGGTACATATATCAAGTGAATGCAAAAAAGTAAGATTGCCTTGTTCCGTAGCGTATGGCTCTTGTCGGGGCCCGTCGTGTTTCAATAGTATGTCCCAGGATACAACCGTTGAATATAAGTTCAACGATGATGACGCCGACCACAATTCATTATTTTCTTCTGAGATAATTGTAGATGAAGATGACAATATGGAAGAAGTGAAAATAGAAGAGATAGAGAGATAATCAAAAAAATTCTATCTTAACTTGTAACCCATGGATTAGGCCTGCGGGAACACCATGTAAAAAACGCCCCTTGCACTCTACCTCAGAGGTGGTGTGGAAACGAATGCAGCACGATGCCAAGATTTCTCAGCCCTTTATCTCGAAAACTATTGGTTCTACGTAAATCCGGTATAGGACACTTTTATGCAGATTTATCTAATGAACAAATTTTACTTAACCAAAATTTACGTAAAGCCGATAATTTACGAGATATTTCCGAAAAACTGATTTTGGTGACCTTTGACCTCTAATATCTCAAGACGCGGACACGAGATTTTATGAGACTTTTGACACATAATTTAGAATGCCAAAACAAAGGTTCATACAAATTTTCAGCTTATCACCTCTCATTCCGAGGTGAAACCCTAATTTGACTGGACTATAAATAATACTGGTCACGACCAGCGACTACTAATATAAAGTAAATTTCCGAATTACTTTTTATTAGAATATACAAAATGTAAAAATTAAAATTATGGTAACTTACTTTTTTTATGTTGTGTGAATTACAAAAGACACGAGACACATAATAATTGTTACGTTAAACTACAATTACTAGATTGGCACTACATGCATAGGCAATAACAATAACAACAATAATAGCCACAGCACAATAATAAAACAGCGACAATATTAATAAATAAATTTCACTAAACAAACGCTTAAAAATTTGCCTCCAATTCACAAAGAAGCACAAAAAACTGTAATAATTATTTTGTCACAACATGCACAACCAATAGTCCTAACAACAACAATATAACTACATCACCAATAGCGGCAATATTAATAATTAAATTTCACTAAACAAAATATTAAAAATTTGCCTCCAATTCACCAAAAACCACAAAAAACTAAAATAATTATTTTGTCACAACATGCACAACTACTAGATAATCATAACAACAACAATAATAACCAACAACAAGGGAACAACAGAAACAATATAAAAATTAGGTATTTTTTATAAATAAGATTAAATTTTTTTTTTCAAAAAATCACCAAAAACCAAATATATTTGGAAGTCACTTTCACTGTCACCGATTTATTAATCTAAATAAAAATAGGTGCGTTTCAGTTTCATTGGAGTACGCACGCCGGCGTAGTTGGGCGCAGATCGGCGTAGATGCTGACTATTGGCATGAAAATGAAACGCACCTATTAATGTCTATGCAACCCACACCCAGGCTCAAGTTTCTTCGCCTCTTGTGCCCCGCCCTCCAAATTTCCCTTCGCTATACGGACTCGAGTTTCTTCGCCTCTTGTGCCCCGTCCTCCCCATTTCCCAGCGTTATACGAAAGCTCTGACGATTTTTCAATGTGTGAGAGTGTGATGCGAATGAAACCTATTCGCTCTCAAGGAAATTTTTAAGCATAGGCGCGCGTAAAGAAGTTTTACTTCATAAATTTGTTGCCCTTATGGCCCAAAAAGCCTGAAATAAAAAGCAGTACAGTAGAGAATGAACAAGAAAATAATTTCTAAGTAAGTAACTAAGAAACATTAGATGCTCTTAGTTCTGATGGCTTTAGTTTCCGTTGCGTCGACTCAGTTGAAGTCCTAGAAATATTGCTATCTATTTCCTCTAACAGTGTTGGGTATGATGGAACTTGTCCCCGTTTTCTCAAGCTTCTCTCTCCCCTAATCGTGGTAACTATCACGCATATTTTCAATTACTGCCTGACAACTTCCCAAGTTCCCATGCTCTGGAAAAAAGCCCTAGTGATTCCTTTACCTAAAAAATCCTCTCCCACTGATATGTCTGATTTTCGTCCTATCAGTATTCTTCCTTTCCTTGCCAAAGCTTTTGAGAAAATTCTTTTTATCCAAGTTCTGCGATATCTCGAATCTAATAACTTCCTTTCTAAATTCCAATCTGGCTTCCGTAAATCCCATAGTTGCGAAACTGCTGTACTAAAGGTAACGACTGATCTGCGTGCTGCACTCGACCACGGTGACACTGCGATTTTAGTTCTTCTTGATTTCTCTAAGGCATTCGATTCTGTGGTTCACTCGCTTCTGCTATCCAAACTTAGCCAACTCTACCACTTTTCGTCTTCTGCTACTCGACTTTTTTCTTCTCTTCTTTCTAATAGGCTCCAATGTGTTCGCCACAACAGCGTTGTATCATCCTTCCTTCCTGTGCCCTTGGGAGTGCCTCAAGGTTCAATTCTTGGTCCTCTACTTTTCTCTCTGTATGTTAATGATCTTCCTTCTGTTATCAATCGCTGTTCCTTTCATCTGTATGCTGATGATCTCCAGCTGTATACTTCATGCCCTCCTAATCGGATTGATTCCTGTATTGGTGAACTCAATAACGTCTTATCTCGAATAAATGAATGGAGCTCCTCCAATTTCCTTAAACTAAATCCAAATAAATCCCAAGTACTCCTTCTTAGTCGTTGTCCTTTGTCCATTCACAGTATGTCACCTATTTCTCTTAATAATGTTCCTCTTCCTGTTGTCGACTGTGTCAATAATCTTGGCATTGCCATTAATTCCAAACTATCTTGCTGCAAACATGTCTCTCTTATGCTCTCCAAGATTTATGGCACATTACGTAAACTATGGCTGTATGGTAGTCTTCTATCGTCGTCTATTCGGCTAAAGCTTGTCAAATCTCTAATTCTGCCACATTTCCTCTACGGGTCTCTTGTTTACATATCCTTCGATGCGTCTTGCCGCCAGCGTCTCAATATTGCATTTAATGATTGTTTAAGGTTTATTTTTCACTTACGAAGATCAGATCATATGTCAGCTGTGCGTAATTCCTTACTAGGTTGTGACCTCTTTCGTTTTATAGATGTTATGGCATTGGTCCTCTTGCATAAACTTCTTTACACCAAAAGTCCTTCTTACCTCTCCGACTTCCTTTGTCCTTTGCAGTCCTTGAGATCGATTAAATTTCTCATTCCTGCTCACTGTTCCTTAATGGGTAGT
The DNA here is from genome assembly GCA_963855945.1 of Thereva nobilitata. NCBI lineage: Eukaryota > Metazoa > Arthropoda > Insecta > Diptera > Therevidae > Thereva > Thereva nobilitata. The sequence goes on along the minus strand of OY979694.1, from coordinate 157,021,378 downwards.
CGTTCCTTCTTTGTGCATTCGTTTAGGCTTTGGAATAATCTCCCTAATTCCATTCAAAGAATAAGCACAGTCAAGAGTTTTAGGACGCAAGCATCTCATTTTCTATCTTCCTCTTCTTCTCTTTAGTACTTTCACTTTCTCTGTCTTTTTGCTTCTCTATCTACTTCTTCTTTTTACATGATCCTTATTCGGACACTGTTCCTTTTCTTTCTTTTTTCTTTTTTTTTCTTCTTCTTTTTTCTTCTTCTTAGTTTAGTAAGATTAGACTAGTTTATATATTAAAATTTACCAATGAATTATTGTACTTTAAAAGACGTGTCTTGTGTACTTCCGAACTTTATGTATAAATAAATAAATAAATAAATAAAGATCATTAGAATATAAGTCAAGATAGAGAACAAAAAAAATTTTTTTTATTTTAAGAAATGCAATTGTATGCAAAAGAAACAAAGAAAAAAGGTTTGCCCCTATGGCCCAAAAACCTGAAATAAAAGAAAGAAAAAAGTTTGCCCCTAGGGCCCAAAAACATGAAACAAAAGAAAGAAAAAAAGGTTGCCCCTATGGCCCAAAAACCTGAAACAAAATAAAGAAAAAATAACTTACAGTTAAATTAAATAATTAATATTAAGAAAGTTATACATATTTGAAAAATAATAAAGAAATTATTTTAAAAAAAAGGGGAAAGGGAAATCTCCCTCTGCCAACTGAGATATCTATTCCCGGACTTTGAAGCTCCGGACCCCGAGCGCCACTCGCGCCTCAAGCAACTGGGCGAGGAACTCAGCCTCGACCATCCCCAAACGGCAGAAGAGGAACCGTTCACTAGGGACTTCTGTTACGATTATGCCGATATCTTTCACTTAAAAGGGGACAAGCTAACCTACACGGAAGCTCTGAGGCACGAGATCCCTATGGTCTACGACCAGTATATTAACCAAAAAATGTACAAACTGTCCGAAACCCAGAGGCAGGTCATAAAATAGAATACCCAAGCACGCCGTGTTGGACGACCACTCATGGGCAGATCCTTCCTCAATAACTAACAATGTTGCAAGGGTACAAATGTACCCCGTTATTGATCCATACGGTTCGATTCAAGAACTCCAAACTAATCTCCTGTACAATGCAAATAACCCTGCCGCATGATTGCCAAGTTTTTCTCATAAAAAACTAGTACTCCCTTCAAGTACTAGGTACGCCCGCCCGGTCTAACTTCCTTCATCCCCTCATTTTCTTCGAGTACGAGAATCGCTCTACTCCGTAGCGATTATCTTGCTCCAGGGGGGAAGGAATGTTATATGAAAAAATCCCCGAAGTAAAAATTTATTATAAAATAAAAAATTAAATTTCCAAAAAAATTAATTTTCCCTAAAACATTTTAATTCCACACACATACATACGGCCCTGAACGAAACTTGAACCACCCTAAGCCAGACGAAACTTGAGCCACCCCAAAAAAAAATTTTCGCGCACTTGCAATGCACCGCGTGAGAAGCGCACTGTAAGCAAGTTGCGCAGGTGCCTTGGTGCTTCAAGTAAAGTTCAAGGGCGCGTTTCCCCCTGCGCGGCGTGTGGAATTTTTCTTTGCCACAACCGGCCGGGCGGAAATTAAAAATTCAGAGTGTTGTTAAAATTAACTGGCGCACCGGGTGTCGGGAGATTATCGCGTAAACACTTCCAAAGTTTATATAAGTCAAAAATTTAAAAGTAAGGGCAAAGTTAACCCAAAAATATTAGTTAATGTGGAAACTCAAAAAAGTTTATTAACATTCAAGAGTAAGGGCGAAGTTAACCCAAAATTATTAGTTATTGTGGAAATTTAAAGAATGTATTTAGTCGAGGCAATGAAGCAAAAAAGTTCCTAATTGGTTGGGCGCGGAGGATCGGAATGCGGTTTTTTGCATTCGCTTCCAAAAATTATTTGTAAAAAATGGCCCATTTTTTTTCTGAACAAACCGGAAATTGCACCTGTTCACCTGTATGTATGTTTGTATGTATGTATGTAGACAAATCTTGCAACTTGATTTTGACCCACTTCCATATAACCGATCAACTTGAAATTTTGCATATATGTATAGTTCGCGTGACAATGCAATCTGACCATTTTGTAAAAAAATCAAGATGGCGGTTCCAAGATGGCGGCCGAATTTTGCAATTTTGCTCCTCGACCCCCGACATGGGTATCAAATGAAAGGGTATGACAAGTACAATACAATTACCTATGTGGCGTCATTTCAAATTCAAAATGGCGGCCAACTCAAAATGGCGGATTACCTTTTTCTTTACAACGCACTCGATATGGGTATCAAATGAAAGGAAATGACAAGTAGAATACTATTACCTCTGTGGCGTCATTCCAAATTCAGAATGGCGGCCAACACAAAATGGCGGATTACCTTTTTCTTCCAACACCCTCGGTATGGGTATCAAATGAAAGGAAATGACAAGTAGAATACTATTACCTCTGTGGCGTCATTCCAAATAGATTTGTCTACATACATACATACATACAAACATACATACAGGTGAACAGGTGCAATTTCCGGTTTGTTCAGAAAAAAAATGGGCCATTTTTTACAAATAATTCTTCCATTGTCAAATCGTGTCTTTAACTGAAGTGCGCAAGTGCATTTGTGAATTTATTTTATAATTCAATTCAGTATAGTTTGTTTTTGAATTATAATAAAATAAATATATTAATATTATAGTGGAGCTATATGAATGTCACTAGCCATGTCCTTGTCCTATAGATAAAGTGTAAGATACTTAATGAAAATGACCATAGCTGCACAAATTAACGTAAACGGCCTATGAATCTAAAGCTTTTATTATTGGTGAAAAGCTTTGCTAAATCATTACTAAATTTCGTAACGATTTCGAATAGTATATTCTGTAACAAGTTTGGAATGATGCATATTCCGCACAAGTGGAAGTTTGGCGCTCCACGAGTGCGGAAAATGCCATTCAAAACGTGTTGCAGACTATACTTTTTCTACGCCTCTAATTAGTTTTTATTAATATTTTGTAAAGAAAAACGTACCTTATGTAAAGCTAATGTCAAAAATATAATGTATAAGGCACAGCAAGATATTTTAACGCTAAATAACATATAAGTAGGGAGTGTTCATTCATAACAATTTTGTAATTTAATAATTTGTTAATAGATGGCCGCCGCAAAATTTATTAAAAAAATGCTATTATTTTCTGCAATTTAATAATTGAATAGTTTATTTAAAGCTAAATGTTTCCAGCGGAACATCATTGATTGTTTATTATTGAAACAATTCTTTTCTTTCTTTAATTAATAAACCTTTTTTTTCTTTAATTAATAAATCATATTCTTGGATTACGACGAACAGATGTCGCCAATAGTAGTCATTCCATAACAAGTGATGGAATGAATATTCCACACGGGTGTGGAATTCTGCTAATTCCGTAACTAAAAGTAATATCAGAATGCCTGTATTCTAACAGAGGCGTAGAAAAAAGAATTTCTTTAACGATGTCGTGTCAACCCCTTCACATTTTTTTTTGTTTCCAAACTTGTTCAGAAATCGATTGCGAATTCGGGAAAAATATACGAATTTCCGTAACGAATTCGTTAAGATATCTTAAAGTTTGGTTTGCTGGGTGTGTTTTGAGTCGTGTTTTGGTGTTGCCGGGCATATGTTTGGAGTAGTGTGTTGGTGTTGGGTGGGATAGCAAATTTGTTGAATTTTATATTTAATGAAAATCTTCATCACGTCCGCTTGTCACTTTAATTTCGTTGTTGTGTTCAAAGTTCAGCAACATCATGGCAGTGAAAAGTCATCACATACCGCGAAGTTAATTTCCGCACCGCGTTTGCGCCTGTTTCTGTCAGTAGCTTTATGATCGAGCAAGCAATCTGCGTTATGCACGCTCCCATTTAAAACCCATTGAGTGTTCTATAAGCGAATATGCGCTGCTATGCTCTACTCTATCATCTGATCAATTCCATGTACTCTCCGAAACTCTCTATAAGGAATACCTCAGTAACGTGAAAGATAAACTGTATGGTGACCCTAGAAAATTCTTTAAATTTATCAACACTAAGAAAAAAATTGATAATTACCCTAACACCATGCAACACGAGAACTCCTTCAGTACCAATCCGTCCGAGATTTGTGACATGTTCGCATCGTTCTTCCTCAAATCTTTCTCGTCTCCTGTCTTTCAACCTAGCGAAAACAACTTTCGACATATCAATCCAATACAAGTGGCTCACAACTTCTCTCTCTGTCATATCTAGTCTATCATACTTCTCAAACTAAAAAAATTTGGCTTTCCGCATGCCCTTGTGGTATGGTTCCAGTCGTACTTAGCCGACAGAACCTACCAGGTACTATTCCGCGGAGTCAAATCTAGAAACATTGAAGCGTCCTCTGGTGTCCCGCAAGGTAGTCACCTTGGACCTCTTCTTTTTATTTTATCAATTGATGATATTGTTGCCTTGCTTAAGCACTCTAAAATCCTTATTTACGCCGATGATATTAAACTCTACGGTCATATAAGAAGTATTGAGGATTGCAAACTTTTGCAAGTTGACCTCAACACCTTCTATTCTTGGTGTTCCAACAACAACCTGGTACTTAATATTAGTAAGTGTGAGGTCAAGACTTTTTGCGGGAAACGTGGTCCCTTAACTTATGACTATACTTTTCTCAACAGCATAGTCTCCCGCGTTAACTCTGTGATCGATCTGGGGGTCAGGTTTGATAGTAAGCTGGACTTTTCCACTCACATCAATTATATCTCCTCCAAGGGGAGTTTAGTCCTGGGATTTATAAAAAGATGGTCCAAGGAATTCAACAACCCCCTCATCACTAAGCATTTGTACATATCTTTAGTTAGGCCTTTACTCTAATACGCCTCCCAGGTATGGTCTCCTCACTACTCCTCCCAAGTTGGTAGAGTCGAATCGGTTCAAAGGAAGTTTGTCCGATTCGTACTCAGTCACCTCCTTTGGTATGATTCACTTATACTTCCGCCTTATGAGAACAGGCTTAAATTACTCAACTTAAGCTCTCTCCATAAGCGTCGCGAGGTTGCTGACGTTATATTCATTCATCGGCTACTTAATGGCAAGGTGGACTCAGGTTTCTTACAAAGCCGTACGTCTTTTAGAGTGAGTAATTACAACTTGAGAGGTGAACCTCTCTTGAATATTAACTCCTCCAACACCAATTACGGCATGTACGAACCTGTAAATCGCATGCTTATAAATGTAAATAAAAATATGAGTGTTTTTAGCATGCCTACAAGTGAAGTTGTCCTTAAAAAGAATCTTTTTATTTAACGTGACTACTTGTATGCACCACTCCTTTTCTATTGTATGTTTTTATATTTGTCATCTTTTTATGTTTGCATGTCTTAGCTGAGCCACTGGTAAATGTGACCGCGTTTGTGTGCAGGGACCGGACCGGCTAGGTACCGGAGTGCTGGGGAAGGTCGAGAAGGAGCCCGCATTTTCGGTCGCATGCTCGTTATGCGGTGTTTTTCTTCTTATACCTTTTTGGGTGCTTTCGGCCGGTTCGGTCCCTGCACATAAGTGCGGCCCGTTTCTCAGCCCAGCTGAGAAGTGTACCTTCTGAGCTAGAAGGATGAACTCTATTATCTTCGCTGCGTACTGCACGTACCCTAAGAAGTACTACGGTAGTCCAATCCCGGCAAACCAAACTTTACGAATTCATACAAGTCGAAAGATTTTTGGAAGCAATGCAACAACAAAAACTAAAGCTTTGTATGGGGCGATTAGTCGAAACTAATTCAAAAAGAATTCGGAAAACAACTTCCATTGTCAAATCATGTGTCTTTTAAGTGAAGTGCGCAAGTGCATTTGTGATTTTATTTTATAATTCAATTATATATTTATAATAATTTATAATAATTTATAATAATTAATAATAATTTATAATAAAATAAATATATTAAAATATTATAATGGAGTTATTTGAATTTCACTAACTACGTTCCTTCTTATTTCATTTTAAGGATTTTCGAGCAAAAAAGTCTATGAATATTAAGCTTTTATTAGGGGTAAAAAGCTTTGCTAAATCATTACTAAAGTTCGTAACGATTTCGAAAAGAGTTTCTGTAACTATCCCCGTGTCCTTTTAATGAACTGGGTTTTGAGAGCTTTTGAGGACCTTTTGAGTTCCCATACAAAATCGAAGAACCAGAAGACCCAGATAAAACCTGGGTTTTCGATTTTGTATAGGAACTCAAAAGCTCTCAAAACCCAGTTCATTAAAAGAACACGGGGTATGTCGTGTCAACCCCTTCATATATTTTTATTTCCGAATTTGTTCAGAAATCGATTGCGAATTCGGGAAATATATGCGAATTCGTTAAGATATCTTAAAATTTGGTTTGCTGGCACCAGAAACTACACTTACTGAATTTTTCACACTGTGCCAAAAACCTGATATTTTCGAACAATTCGCAACAACATTGTTATATACCGACGTCCCTCGCTATTATACATGGAACAAATCAGGTAAAAAATGGAAGCCACGTAGACAAGGCGAACCACATCCAAATATCGCACGAGTTACATCCATTGAACGGATATCAAATGATATCCATCATAAAGCCCGGGTCACACCGAACGCGGCGCGGCGCGGTGCGGCGATTTTTGTATGAAAAATAATTTTAACGCGGCGCGATTAATATTATTTTTCATACAAAAATCCCCGCTCCGCGCCGCGCCGCGTTCGGTGTGACCCGGGCTTAATATTACTATCAGGCCGGAAATCACGGAATTCCTAAAAAATATAGAAACCGCGAAAAATCAAACCGTGGAAACGGCCTGATCATCAAAAAATATTTAAATAATAATTTTTAACTCTTTCCCAGAAATATGGAATAGTCAAATTACATTAAATTCAGACAAAACAGGAAACGCTTATAAAAAAAGCTTTTCCCGTCAAAATTACGATATTCCACATTTCTGAAAAACATTAAATGCTTAGGCTAGCATTTAAGAAAATCCGAGTTTACTAGAGAATGAAAATTAGTTAGTTAGTCTTAAGATTCAACTTAACCTGTGAAGACCCTCTGAAGAGTGGTCATATAATTAAATGTTTATAATAAATAAATACTCTAAAGAGTATTATAAAAACTAAAGATTTTGTGTTTTCATTTAATTACCCGAAGATAATTAATAAACGCGAAAACATATCTGGCGCAGTCGAAACGTGACGAACCAAAACTTATCTCAAGATAAGTTCGCGAGTTTTATTTTATATAAATAATTTTTTTAACCGTCCGCTTAACCCCAACCTCCACCCAATGTGAGAGTGATTAGTATTTTTGAAAATAAAACTATTTTTTTATCTTAGTCGGTGGGTGAATAATAACAATCCAGTGAAAAAATAATCTACCAAGAGGCGGAATAACAAGCCAAAATCCATCTTAAAACACCTCTGAGGCTGGAGTGGAATCTTGGTAGTTATTTTTATAAAAGAAAAAGTGAAAAGAAATCGATGTGACTCTGTATAGACACAAAACATAAATTTAATAAAAAAAAAATTTGTTTTAATAAGCAAAAGTAAAAGGAGAAAGAGTGTGTTCAAAAGCAAACTTGAAATTTATGAACAGGCCAAGTAGGCAAAAAGAATTTGATCTAAACCGATTTAAACCAACTGCAGGAGAAGAAATGGCAAACCAACAGGAGTTAAACATCTTGATGCAAACGATGCAACAACAACAAGCGGAAATACAGCAATTGAGAGATATATTAAATCATCAACAACGGCAACCACAACAAGATAATGCATTCAAACTTACACCTGACCATATTTTGACCCACTTCCGGCGCTTGAAATCATTTGATGGGAAGGAAGACTATGGATTAATCGAATTTATCAAGTCGGTAGAAGATGCTGTAAGCCTGTGTCGTGATCCTGATCTGAAACAATATGCCATTCGTATTGTTATGAATGAAAAAATATCAGGCGAACCTAAGAGATGTATCCAGCGTCTAGGAGAAGATGCGACGTGGGAAGAAGTAACATCGGAGCTGAAGCTGCATTTTCGCCCCAGGAAGGATTATGCAGAACTTATAAATGAATGTAGAAGTATTAAGGTAGGAACTTTAAGAGAGCTTTTTACTGTAGTTAAGAAAACTAATTATGAATTAAATGAATTATATAATTTTGAAAATGAAGAAGATAGGCCAACACTTTATACGCCTAATAACAATGATAAGCTTCTTGTAGGGATTGTTTTAGAAAAATTAGACGGTTTGGTTAGAAGTAACGTAGCAAAGAATCTCTCTTTAATCGAGATATATAATAGATTTTCCGAGTTAAGATTACTTGATGATGAACGAGTGATAAACTTCAATCATAGAAAGCTCAAACATAATTTAAGAAATAATGGTCGAGAGCAAAGCTCGAAACCAAGAATTCTCACAGGTAGGAACTATCACAACAATAATGGTACTAATAATAATAGCAGTAGGAGTTACACTCATAGAAATTACGATAGCAGTATGCGAAATAGCCATAATCCTAATTTTCAAAGAAATAATTACCAACCTCGTAGGAATATAGAATATAACTCTAGTAGATTTAATAATAGATCTGGGAATTATAGAAATAGTAATTATAATACTGTCTCAAACAATGACGATATAGAACCTATGGATATAAATACGATAAAAACTCAAAATTTTCCGATGAAGCCTCAAAATCCACCCTGTCCATAGTATGACTTACAATAGGAAATCAAAATTTTAAGTGTTTAATTGATACCGGATCAGAAGCTTGTATAATTAAACCTAACTTCTTTAAAAAATTTCCCGAAATAAAATTACTGAATCCTCTTTTCTATTCCACTCTTAACGGTACGAACAAAATCGAAAATCAAATAGTTACACCATTTCCAAAAGAATTTATTAACAAAGGCTTAATATCGTGGAAAGTAATTCCAATGAAAAAAAGAAATTATGATGCTATTTTAGGCCAAGATTTGCTTACAAGAATGAAAGCTATTATAAACCTCGATAAAGGATATTTACAAGTTTATAAAAATATCATATTTTTTGATAATAATTTCCCATACGATATAAACAATATAAGGATTTTAGAAACCGATGAAGGAAATATTATAGATAAATTACACTTAGATAATTTGAAAAAAGAAGAATTTAACCGCATTTCAAATTTATTAGAAGAATATAAAGATCTCTTTTACAAAGATGGTGAAAAGTTATCATGCACCCACGAGATACAACATGAAGTCACTACAACCATAGACAACCCGATATATTCCAAAATTTATCGATACCCTCAAATCCATGAGAAGGAAATCGAAAAACAAATTACAGATATGCTTTCTCAGAACATTATTAGGGAAAGTAATTCACCTTTTAATTCCCCTCTTTGGATTGTTCCAAAGAAAATTGACAAATCGGGTGAACAAAAATGGAGGATAGTCATCGACTATCGAAAACTTAATGAAGTGACTGTTGGTGACAAATTTCCAATTCCCAATATTGGAACGATATTGGACAAATTAGGAAAAGCACAATATTTTTCTACATTGGATCTGGAGAAGGGCTTCCACCAGATTCTAGTTAAAGAAGCAGATAGAAAGAAGACAGCTTTTTCTACTCCAAATGGTCATTATGAGTTCATCAGAATGCCCTTTGGATTGAAAAATGCTCCATCGACTTTCCAGAGAATGATGAATTCTGTTCTCAGGGATTACATAAATAAAATTTGTGTAGTCTACCTTGACGATATATTGATATTCAGTACTTCACTCGAAGAACATTTGCTAAGCATTAGAAAGATATTTAATAGACTGAGGGAAGCGAAACTTAAAGTACAAATAGATAAATGCAGTTTCCTTTCTAAAGAAACTGAGTACTTAGGACATATTTTAACTTCCAATGGTGTCCGACCCAACCCTGAAAAAATTAAAGCCATACAAAACCTTCCCCTTCCGACAACGCAAAAACAAATAAAATCTTTCTTAGGTGTTACAGGATTTTATCGCAAATTTATAAAAAATTATGCTAAAATTGCCCAACCTTTAACAAAGTATTTAAAGAAAAATACTAAAGTAAACATAAATGATCCTAATTTCATTGTTGCATTCCATAAATTAAAGGAACTTATAACAAACCACCCAATCCTTAAGTATCCTAATTTCAATAAAACCTTTAAATTAATTACAGACGCTAGTAATTATGCCATTGGAGCTGTTCTTACACAGGATGGCCACCCCATATCGTATGCTTCACGAACGCTAAATAGTCATGAAATTAGTTATTCAACTATAGAGAAGGAACTATTAGCGGTAGTTTGGGGCGTTAAGTATTTTCGGCCTTACGTTTTTGGCAGGCAATTCGAATTACAAACAGATCACCAACCAATAAAGTGGTTGTATACAAAATACTCGGGCAAAGATATCAATCCTCGATTACAGAGATGGTTGATTCAACTAGGAGAATACGACATTAAGATTGACTATATAAAAGGCATAGAAAACAAAATTGCTGATTTCTTAAGTAGAATCAACAGTGATAAAAACGAAATAAACCAAAAAAATACAGATATGAGCCGAATTTCATATAATTTTATGGAAAATGAAGATGCAGATAATGCATTAGTAAACATATTTTCAGAAAGTGTTGACAATTTGAACACTACCTCAAACTCTGAAACTAATAATGACTTGTCTAACGAATGTTTAGATAGAAACACTAAAAATATAAATAATATTGAAGAAGAGAATGATACGGAAGAGTCAATCAATGTTCAAACCGCTCATTCGCAAGAAGAAAATTTGGAGGATCATATCCCTATACTCGATACTGTAGTTAACAGGTTTAAACTACAAATTATATTCGTAGAACTAAAAGAAAAGGAATTCGAAAATGTATTCAATAATAAAAGAATCTTTATTGACAAAAATGACATAAACAATAACAATATCGAAAACATTTTAAAAGGAAACGTAATAAAAGGCACAATAGGAATTTATACTGATTTAAGTGATCATGACTTCAATCAGTTACAACAAAAAATCATTTTATTATTCCCCAATCGTAATGTGTTTAAATTTCTTAAATGTAGTCACTTTGCAAAAGATATAGAGGATGAAGAACGCCTGAAAGTTCAGATATCACTCTATCACAAAAACGAAGTTGGCCACTCAGGAATAATTGCCACTTACGAAGGAATAAAAAAGAAAATATATCATCCTAAATTAAAAGTTAAAATTTGGGAATTAATAAATAATTGCAATATTTGCTCCTCTGCAAAATATGACAGACATCCTATAAAAAGCAAATTTCACATTACTGAAACTCCCTCAACGATCAACGAAATCGTCCATGTTGACGTTTACATGAATAGTAAACACTCATTCATTAATTTTATTGACAAATTTTCAAAATTCGGCATGAGTTTTCATTTAGAGGACCGAAATAGCATCACTATCGTTGAAAAATTACAACAGTTTATCTCAATAAGAGGTAAAGTTAAAAGATTTGTTTTCGATAATGAATTCAGTTCAAAAAATGTCGAAGACTTTTGTAGAAACGAACATATAGATTTTCATGTCACCAAACCCAATAATCACACAGGAAACTCCGACATAGAGAGGCTTAATAATACATTAACTGAAAAAATTAGAATTTTGAATTTAGAAGAAAAACAGCCCATAAAATTACAAATACTTAAGGCTATAACAATATATAATAATTCGTACCATTCGACAATAAAATGTACTCCAGCAGAAGTACATGAACATAAAGTAGATCATAGCATTATAAAAAGAAGAATAGAAGAAAAGAAAAACAAAATAATAGCACAGAGATATGAAAATCGAGAGTTACCTAGAGACAAGATCAACAGGATTTATAAAAAATTACAAATCACTCCGTCATAAAGAACAACCAAAATACAGAAAATTTAAATTAAGAAACATTCATAACAGCAATATTAAACGTCCGTTTAAATTTTCAGGTCAAAACAATTCTAATATGGATGCTAATCTTGACAATGTTCCTCCCAGCCCGAGCAATGCTAACCATCGAACAAATTAAATCAGAAACCGGATTCGCAATAATAAAGGTAGACGAGGTAGAGATTGTAACCAAATTCGATACTGTTTTACATATAATTCACCCAGAAGAAATTGTAAATATAATGAATAATTTGGAAAACAATATACAAAGTTTAAACGTAACACATAAAATATCCTTATTAGAACAAGTAAAATCTCTCAAAAGTAAAACTGTAACATTATTTCCAAAAAGATCAAAAAGAGGATTAATGAATATAGTAGGTACAGGTTTAAAATGGATGTTTGGAACTCTCGACGAAAATGATAGAATAGAAATAGAAGAAAACTTAGAAGCAGCTAATGAGAATAATAAAAAATTTATAGACGTAACGAATCAGCAAATTAAAATTAATGATAGCTTTAATAAATCATTTACCTTATTAAAAAACATTATAGAAAGTGATAGACAAAATATATTAAATGCATTAGAAGAGATAAAAACAGTAGAGAGAGAAATATTAGATAGAGAAACAGTCCTAGAATATCAACTTAGGATATATATGTTAAAAGATCAATTAGAAAAAATTCAGGACAATATAATCTCTGCTAAAATAGGACTAGTTCATCCAAGTATTCTTAATGACGAAGAAATAAAGCTGTACGGAATAGATTTAAGTAAGCTAAGTAATATGAAAGTTGGTGTAGCAAAATTTCTCGATAATTCTATAGTTTTTGCAATTAAAATCCCTACAAGTTCGGCAAAAGTAGATAAGAAGCTAATTGTACCAATCGCTAATTCTGAATGTAAGCAAATAGAAGAAAATATGGAATATATAGTAATGATAAATAATAAAACTTTCACTTTTGAAAATAATTTAAGTCTACAGGAATTAAAGCCAAGCAAGAATTGCGTTATTAGAAAAAAATGTACTATAATTAATAATAAAATGGAAGAAATCATTGAATTGAGAAATGATCTCAAATCTCATAATAATAAACAATATTAACCACCAATATTTAAAAAGTACTTGTGACGAGAGGAAATTATCTTTAACTGGAAATTTTGTCATAAATTTCACAAATTGTACAATAAAGTTAGGAAACAGAGAATTTAGCAACAAAGTAGTCAAGTTCACAGAGAGATTTACCATACCACAATATGAAAATATAACTTTAAACGACAAATCTATTAATTTTCAAGAAATTGCATTATACCAAGAGAATAACATAAAAGAAATAAAAGAATTAAAAATGCATAAAATTGTAATTTATAGTTTAGGCTCTACTAATATCATACTTATGGTAATAATTCTAGTTATTGTATTTTATAAAAAATTAAAAATAAAGATAATCCAGGAGAATTATCAGACAAGGGATGGAGGAGTTACATCCATTGAACGGATATCAAATGATATCCATCATAATATTACTATCAGGCCGGAAATCACGGAATTTCTAAAAAATATAGAAACCGCGAAAAATCAAACCGTGGAAACGGCCTGATCATCAAAAAATATTTAAATAATAATTTTTAACTCTTTCCCAGAAATATGGAATAGTCAAATTACATTAAATTCAGACAAAACAGGAAACGCTTATAAAAAAAGCTTTTCCCGTCAAAATTACGATATTCCACATTTCTGAAAAACATGAAATGCTTAGGCTAGCATTTAAGAAAATCCGAGTTTACTAGAGAATGAAAATTAGTTAGTTAGTCTTAAGATTCAACTTAACCTGTGAAGACCCTCTGAAGAGTGGTCATATAATTAAATGTTTATAATAAATAAATACTCTAAAGAGTATTATAAAAACTAAAGATTTTGTGTTTTCATTTAATTACCCGAAGATAATTAATAAACGCGAAAACATATCTCACGCGTATTGAAAGCAAAGACATTGGCACGACTTTACACAGTACATCCAGAACAACGTGAATGTTTCTTTTTGCGTTTGTTGTTGCTGAATGTTCGAGGACCAACGTCTTTCGAATTTTTACGAACAGTCAATGGTCAAATATTCAATACATTTCAAGATGCATGTCGCGAGTTGCAATTGCTGGAATACGACAATCATTGGGATCTGACACTTACTGATGCAGCATTTGCATCCACGCCGAATGACATTCGTCAACTGTTCGCAATTATATTGACGACATGATCAACCCAACAGAACCATCGGTTTTGTGGGAGAAATACAAGAACGGCATGACTGAAGATATACTTCGCAGAATTAGACCAACAAATCAATATACAAACTCTCGAACTTTTATAGGAATAATTGGTTTTGGGCCTTTCCATGAAAATTCGACCAACGGCTTGGACACGACCTTCTCCGATTTCCTTCGGTGTTGTTAGAATTTCTCTTTGGGGTTACGCAACCCCCCAAAACGGCTAAAAACCACCCCCAAGAGGGGATAAACGCACTTTACACGATTTCCCTGTAAAAAAAACACTTTCTCCCCGTTTTTTAGGGTGCGGAACACGATGGCGTTGTTAGAATTTCCTTTGGGGTTGCGCAACCCCCCAAAACCGCAAAAAAAAACACTCCTAAGAGGGGTTAAACACGCTTTACACGGTTTCCCTGTCCAAAAAACACTTTCCCCCGTTTTTGAGGGTACTGAGCATGATGGTGGTGTTGAATATAGCTTCCGACCGCAACCAACTCCTCCACCGCAAAAGGGGTGATTTTTTTGTACCAGCGCCAACATTATATTTCCCCTCGAGGATTCCGAGTACGGTGGTGGTGAATAAATTATTTTAAACCCCTCCAATCCCTTCCCGTAAATGAAACAAAAGGAGACGAGATGATTATTGGGCATTACAGGGATTAGAGGGGTTTAACAAAATGTATCCACCACCGTGCTCAGCTGATATTACAAAAAAAATTCAACCCTTTTGGGGGAGAGTATTGGCAGGTGGAGGAGTTGGTGGGCGTCGGAAGCGATATCCAACACCACCATCATGCTCAGTACCCTCGAAAACGGAGGGAAAGTGTTTTTTGGATAGGGAAACCGTGTAAAGCGCGTTTAACCCCTCTTAGGGGTGTTTTTTTACGGTTTTGGGGGGTTGCGCAACCCCAAAGAAAATTCTAACAACGCCATCGTGTTCAGCACCCTCAAAAACGGGGGAAAGTGTTTTTTTTACAGGGAATCGTGTAAAGTGCGTTTAACCCCTCTTGGGGGTGGTTTTTAGCCGTTTTGGCGGGTTGCGCAACCCCAAAGAGAAATTCTAACAACGCCATCGTGTTCAGCTTCCTCGAAAACGGGGGGAGTGGAGGTACTCTTGGTCCGGCTCAAAATATTTACGGGTACATCCGATTCACACACGCCAATACGTTTTACAGGGTATGCTTTAAAAAATTCTCCTTCCCAAGCGGTCTTCGATCCCAGCATGAGACTCAGGTAACTTATCTTTAGTGTTGCCTGTCAAAACATATAAAAATTTAGAGAAAATCTCTCGTTGGCTTTTTGAGATCCCCAAGGATAAAGGATACTAAAGATGTCCTTTGCATCCGTTTTTTCGTCGAATGTCCTTTTTGACATTTTTGTTTAATAGCTTGAAGGTTTTTCTTCAAAATGATGTATATGTAACGGGCAATTTGATAAACCCGGGCAATGTTAATATTGACCGGTCATTATGAATAATGACCAAGATCGTTGGACAATTTGATAATTTTTTTAATATTAATTGGGGTCACTAGTTATCAAATTACGTTATTTTCACTATTTTTTTGCTCGCAAACAACTGCACATAAAAGGCTGAAAATTCTTGTCCCGGCAATGTACAAAAAATTTCAACAAGATCGGTTCATTACTTTTTGAGTAATTAACGATCTAGGTAACCTTAATTCACAATAATGCTGCATTTTTTGTAAGATCAATTTATAATTGGGAAATTCATTTAGAAAACTTAAGAAACAATTGAAAATTAAATTCCGATGGATTGCGATTTTATGAGGTTTTTAGCCCCGTACCTTTTATACACGACGTAAATAAACAAATAGGGGTTTCAGCGGTCGGTTCTCGGACTAATACAGCTACGCATGAGATAAACATATTCGCCCATAAACTAAACTTATAGGATTGTTTTTCTCGTAGGTTAGTTTTTAATCATCGGACATTGTTCTAGCTTTTACTTCTAGATTTAGATATAAGTAAAGTGGAATCTCGTCACCTGGATGGAGTTCGGATTTATAGTGTAGTGTGATTTTCCTTGAACTTGTGCTGTAATTCGAGTCTAACGTTTTAAAAGTGATATTATAAAATACTTAACTTCATTACAAATATCAGTCGTGAAATTGCTTTAAAACTCTCCTTACACAATTATGTAATAAATTTTAAAATAACGATTCTTTGTTTGCACAAAACGATATCATGGAATTGTTGTTTTAAAACTGCCATAAAAAAAATTTGGTCATTCGGCAGGAAATTTGCCCCACCACTATATCAAACGAATTACTTACAGTTCGTGCATGTCACGAATTTTTTGTTTTCGCAACAAAAATATAACACTCAAATAAATTTAAAAAAAAAACCTTTTTTTAACCACAGAATGTAACATGCGTTCCCATATGTCAAACATATTTTTTTTTGCGTTTCGCCGGCAAAAAGTGAGGCAGAAACCGATTAAAATCAAACAAAACACGCGAAAAACAAAAGCGTTTCAACCAAGAAGGAAGCATAGGGCGAATATTTGACAGCTGCACTAAATCGCCTGTCGGTGCATAACGGCCCAACTATAATTTATGGCTAATTACCATGTTTTATGGCATTCTGTCATCGAACGTACGTCCATTGGGAGCAATATTTGTCCTTTTATTGCAAATTTCAATGGAACAGACACGTTTAATTCGGCGGATAATGTTGTTGTCGGCACCCATGGTGCTTTTTCGGAAGTAATTTGCAATTCACGGTTAAAAGATAAGAGATACCCAAACCCTCCTGGTGCCGTGTCAACCTCGTTCATGTCTGGCTACATTTGAAAATTGATATGTACCTTTTTATCAGAAGTTGCAATTTATGAAAAGGCTGGAATATATTTGAAGATTTCAAACTAAAGTCCGCACTGCTGTTTTTGTCATAATATGAAGGGTTTTGGGCTTGGACATATTGCGGGTGTACAACCATTGTTATTTTCCTAGGCTACGGTTATTGATTAGAAAATCTCAATATTCGTATATCAACTACCAAAGTATTTTATTATGTGAGAGAATTAAACCTAGAGATCACCCTTTTGACTACTACTTTGCTTAGTTCGGGGATGGAAACAATGGGGCTTCGTAGACTACGTAGACTTCGTAGACAATGGGGCTTCGTAGGCCGCCCCTTCACCTCTCTCTTCTTAAAAATCGGTTTTACTACATAGTAATCATGACTAGTCTACGTAGCCCCAATAGGCGCGGTTTTGTAAGCGCACTCATGAAAAAAAAAATTTGGAGGTGATGATGTTAGACCCATCTCTTCATATTTAGGTAACAGATCAAATCTCCTATTTTGAGCTTCGAAACATCCCCTAATTCCTTTAAGAAGAGGTTTCCAAATATACGCCGTCGGTGTCTTATATTGGCCAGAGCCGGCCATCTGCAGAGAAAGTGTTAGGTTGTCTCACTGACCTGTTCCTCTCCGCAGCTACGGCAGTGGGTGTTATACGGAATTCTCAATCAGTCTGCCTGATGCCCAATGTAGTGTCAGATAATTATCGAAACAATTCTGACGATATTTTTTTCGAGGCATCACCAAGAGTCCTTGCGATCTATGGTTGTTGTAACAAGGCCAAATCGTCCTAGACTTCTTGACGCATGATGATAGGTCCCTCCATCCAGCTACTGAAAGAAATTACATAGAGATGTCTCTCTTTAGCATGCACCGAGGGTTACATTCTTCAGCGGTGTGCCTGCTTCTGATCGGTTGCCCCCAGTCTGACCAATTTATCTGCCTTCTCGTTGTCCTCGATTTTCCTATGACCTGGTGCCTCTGAATAGAGCTTCCGGTCTTGGGTATGACTAATTGCGAAAAGGTAGGTATGAAAAATTGCGAAAAGGTTTTCTTGGCCCTACTACCATATCCTCTGGTAGAGAGCGCAGTCAGCAGGCTGGATTCATAAAGGGCCGCTCCTGCATAGATCATATGAACACCTTGAGAATCATAGTGGAGGAGTCTACTGAATTACGATCCCCCCTTTACCTTGTTTTCGTAGACTATGAGAAAGCGTTCGACTCGGTTAATAGGAGCTTTATATGGCGAGCTCTGCGGCAACGTGGACTGCTGGACAAAATAATAGACTTGATAAAAGCTCTACACAACAATTCCAAATGCAGAGTTCTTCACAATGGAAAACTATCCGACAGCTTAGAAGTGAGCTCACTAGTACGACAAGGATACCTACTTTCGCCATTACTATTTCTTATAGTAATAAACGACATCCTTGTCAGCGCTCTAGATAGTAGAACAGGTGGCATACAATGGGGATTGTTAGACCGCCTTAAGGACTTCGACTACGCGAATAATATCTGTTTGCTGGCCCACCGTCACCAGGACCTCAAAAACATGTTAAACAATTTGGCAGCAGAAAGTAGTTCGGCAGGCTTAAGGTTAAATCCGACTAAAACCAAAGAAATTCGGATAAATGCAAACATTAAAATGCAAGCGCTAAATAACTGTGACGTGGAACTGGTAGATAAATTCTGTTACCTCGGTAGTATTATTACCGAAAACGGCGGTACAGAAGAAGACGTCAGTTCCGGAATAAATAAAGCAAGAAGCACATATGCATGCCTGTTTCACATATGGAGATCGACGGAGATCTCAATTAACTCCAACTTGCGGCTGTTCAACTCCAACTTTAAGGCAGTTCTTTTGTACGGTTGCGAAACATGGAAAGTCACCCAATTCATCACATGGCGCCTACAAGTTTTCATCAACAGATGCCTAGTCATATTCTAAAAATCCGCCGGCAAGATAGAATTTCAAATGAAGAGCCATAGCTCCGTGCGGACCAAGAAAGGATAGACGAACAAATCAGGCGAAGGAAATGGAATTGGATTGGCCACACCTTGCGACGCGGAAACGATAATCTAGCCAAACAGGCCCTTGACTGGAATCCGCAAGGATTCCGTCGAACCGGAAGACCTATAACAACGTGGAAGAGAACCCTATTATCAGATGCCGCAACAACTGGGAGATTCTGGTCAGAGCTGAGAGCTGTCGCGCAAAACAAAATCCGCTGGAGGGCAACTGTTTTCGCCCTATGTCCCATGAGGGATTAAAGAAGCAATTAGTTAGTTAGTTAGTATTAATCGCCTGATGATTTCAAACTAGCGTACAAATGATTTACTTAATGGCGAATACCGATCGAAAAATAGTAATTTCATCTAGAATTGAAGAAAATCTTTGCCCGTGAAATCTGTGCTCTACTCTACTGTCTGCTCTGAAAAACTCATTGAATATAAATTAATTTTGAATTACTAAGTTGGTGTTAAATTATTGTTTGTTGTTAGTTAGTTCAGTAATGAAACAATTACTAAAATATCACCAGTTGGGACCCGGCGCGCCTATGCTGCTCCCATAAGCCAATAGTAGTAATCAGGTGATATGAATTTTAATATACAGTAGGAGAGTTTGAAAAAGGCAATTTTTTGGTATTTTTGATTCCAAATAACAACATGTGAAACTATTAGGGATCTGACATTTTGATCGAGACAATAAAAACCATCCATTGACATGCCATTTTTCGAGATATGAATTTTCTATGCTATGCTATGCTTATTTTCTGTATTTTGGATAGCTGGAACCCTGTGCGCCTCGCTGAACCCAATTTTTTAAACATTTAAAATCAATCCAAACCTTCAAAATTCAACTCTTCTTACCCATCAACGAAAAACCAACTATTTCTATAAAAGATTCAAAATACATTTATTTGAACTACGACCAAAACTGCCTGTGTATTCTGTTAAAACCATGAACGTTAAAAGATTTAAAATTAATGCAAATAGCAGCATCCAGCACTCGAAATTCGAGGGCCATTTTCTACAGGTAGCTTTTTTTAATTCAAATCTAGAAGTCTTCAATAACAAAATTTTTCGAGAACAATAAAACAAAATCAAAAAATGAAACAAATATTTATAGTTGGAAAAAGCAATGCCAAAAAAACTTTATTTTCTCTTTACTTTTATTTTCTCTTATATTGCGAAGTTGTGTTCGTCAAAACATGAGAAATTAATTCAAATATTGAAAATCAAACTATTCGCAATATCTAAGGAAAGAACCAATACTTATTTCTGTAAAATTTGGAGACATTAGATTCAATATGCTTTCATATTAAGTCTGACCAAAATTACCTATGTATGTATGTATTCTTTTACGAAACTAGTAAACTATGTTTTTGGTTTTGTTTTCTGGCGCGTAAATAATCAAAGAGGATGCCTTTTGCGACTCGCTGCAGCCAACCTTAAGACAATTAAAATTAATCCAAATCTTCAAAATTCAAATATTTATAACCCTTAACGAAAAACCAATTATTCCTATAAAAAGTAAGCCATACACTAAGAGTTTTTTCTTTCGAAAAAAGTGTCGGTTGACGCGTTGAAAAAACTGCCACTTTGCGTTGCGTGTTTGACAAAGCTCGATGTCCATACACTATAAAAGTTAATTAGTCGGATTGCGTGGCAGCTAAGGAGCTTTTGAAAAACAACAACAAAATATATGTATTTGACTCGGCGTGTGGAGTGGCTGTTTTTTCAACGTTCCACGCCATAAACCACCAAAACTCAGTACCTAGTATAAAGAATTTATACGAGTATTTCATAAAACCAAAAAGGCTTTGGCAAAAAAATTGGCTGGGTAACAGAAATAAATTTAGTGAAAACAAATTATCCGGCAGATTTATATAACTATTTCAGAATGGATGCACATGAGTTTGGGAATTTACTTGAAGAAATAAGCCGTTTAGAACATTTAAAGTAAAGCATGATAAAAGCAATTTTCTCCTACAAGACAGCGGCATGAGACCCAAGATCTTAAGTCTGTCTGCGTAGGGTGGTAGGCTGAGATAATCATGCAGGTCGTACAGATTTCTCAGAACAAAAAGAAGAAATCTCTTCTGAACTAATTCAATCCTGCTGCTTATTTGGAATATAGGATCCCAGATCGGGCACGCGTATTCCAGGATTGGGCGGACTACTGAACAGAAAAGTGTTTTTGAAACCCGTATCTCGACGAATTCATTAGCCCTTCTAATTACAAACCCAAGAAACTTGTTGGCTCAGTAATATTATCATAGTGCTGATTAAAGCTCAATTTGTTGTCTAAGGCAACACCTAGGTCATAAGCGTAGAAGAGATGTGGAATATTGACTAATCGGAGAGGAAGATATTAAAAAGAAGATGACCTAGGTGTCTACGCTGAGGAACACCGAAAGTTTCTTCACTTTCGTTGGACAGAAATCCTTGAAATCTCACAACTTGTGCTCTTCCGTTAAGATAAGATTTTTTTCACTCCAGGGTAGAGCCAGAGATTCCAAATTTGAATAGTTTTGCAATTAAAATGTGGTGGTCCAGTCGAACAAAGGCCTTGCTGAAATCCGTATATACAATTTTATGGCCGCTCTCCATAGTTCGGAGGTTAGAACCGTAAGATTTCAGGTGGTCGAACGCCCTTTTCTGTATCCATGTTGTTGTTTGTTAAGGTATGCGTATATTAAAGGGGCGATCATGTCGGGGACAGAAATAAACTATCAGCCTGAGTATAATATCTTTTTTCAGAAAATCCACAAAACCTAAACAACTATCAACCCTACATTCCAAATGACACGCCACTTTTTGAATTTCTCCATGTGTGCATAGATCAAAAGAAAAACCGTAAAATTGACTGTCAAATGGAATGCAGAAAAAATTGGCGTGTGATGTTGACCACACACGATGGCATAAAACTGGCGGATTGCGTGGCGCGACAATTGGCGCGGGGAAAAAACTGTTAGTGTATCGCATACTAAAGTTCGAGAGTTTGAATATTGGTTTGTTTTTTTAATTCTGCGAAGCATGTCTTCAGTCATGCCGTTCTTGTATTTTTCCCACAAAACCGATGGTTCTGTTGGGTATCATGTCGTCAATATAATTGCGAACAGTTGACGAATGTTATTCGGCGTCTATGCAAATGCTGCACCAGTAAGCGTCAGTTCCCAATGATTGCCGTCTTCCAGCAATTGCAACTCGCGACATGCATCTTGAAATGTATTGAATATTTGACCATTGAATGTTCGAAAAAATTCGAAAGAAGTTGGTCCTAGAACATTCAGCAACAACAAACGCAAAAAGAAACATTCACGTTGTTTTGGATGTATAATAGCGAGGGACGTCGGTATATAACAATGTAGTTGCAAATTGTCCGAAAATATCAGGTTTTTGGCACAGTGTGAAAAATTCAGTAAGTGTAGTTTTTGGTGGCTGGAAAGCTCGTTGGAGAGCATTTTCTTCAGTTAAATATACACGTTGACCGTTTTCAAGATGTACCGCAATCTGAGGCATAATGCAAAAACTCGACATTTATATATTTTCTTATTAACACTTTTTTTAATCGCACCAATTAAAAGCTTTTACGCATTTTTCTGTGGGAGTATATAAAGAACAATGGATGCTAATATTTTACAGGTTTCCCAATGTTCACAAATATTTTTATTTTGTATATAAATTATATGTTTTTTAACTGGTGTGTTTTTGTGGGGTCCGGTAGTTATAGTATACAGTCCATAGTATATAGTACCCAGTACACTGTACACACTGTACATACTGTACACACTGTACACTCAGTACACTCAATACACTAATTCATACGTCGTCACTCGTAAAAAGCAGAGTGCTTTTTTTAAAGCTAACGGTTTTTTATATGTACATGACAATTAAAATTAAATATTTTTTCGCCCCGCCAACTTAAATATAATCAGTGAAACATTGAAATTCTCCACATTTCGACAACAGCTTCACTTATCTGGACAAAAACTATCCTATCTGGAACCAACCCTACACATTCCCAAATTTTCATATAAATCTGTTGGGCGGTTTCGAAGATTAGCGTCTACAAACATTGTGACACGTAGTTTTTATATATTAAGATTATAAAGGTTAAGGCGAGTTTACATCCCAAGAATAAAGTGGAAGAGCAAATCTGAGCTCCTTTATCGCATAGAACATAGTATCGTTCTATCTCTGTTGCACCAACGTGGCAACAGAAAGCGGCAGCCTCAAAGTAGGGCTCTACTCTACTCTACGAATGCGAAGTCCGAAAAAAAGCTTTTAGTTTCGTTAAATTTAAGTATTCTAATGCCTACTAGATGTCACTTTCACGGTTTCTGGTTGTTATGTTAGAAGTTTTTGCCTACTTACCTTGTTTTTGAAAGTTTGAAAAATACATTTGTTTGGAAAAAACGTTTAATTCTGCTATTTAAAAAATAAAATATGAAAATGGTTTTATTGTTTTCGAAAGTTTGACTGAAAAATGTGTTGTAAACTACTTTACAATTTAAATGCGGCCCTGTGTTTCTTTAAAAAACAATTAGGTCCCTAAAATATGCCGCAATTTATACCTCTTTTTATTTTTCTTTCATGTACATATATTTCAAAACTACTTTTCTCACAAATTAAAAATAAATTTCTTCGCTAATAATTTTATTTTGCTGCACATTAATTTTAAACATATATCTAAAGGCTTTGGAGCTCATTAATGGTTTTCTCCGCGACCGCGTTAAAAGTTTTACGTTTGACAGTTAAAAGTTTCGAGCTTTCAACGAAACTTTGCGCTTGAGTTTTGTACAGGGCCACTTTGTTCTTCCACTTTGATGTTGGGATGTAAACTTCCCTTTATTATCAATGTAAACACAATTAACATCAATGTAAACACAAATTCATTATATTAAAATACTATTTTTTATTTTGTAAAATCCTGATACCACTATAAAAATCTCACTATTTTTAATGGAATAATTTCAGTTGAGAAAAATAACTATTTTGAATTTAACCTCTTAAGTTAAAAGCTCGAGAATGCTAGTCTACGTTGACAATATTCTGTTTAGAAATTTAAATCCCGGAGAAATTCGTTGCGTCTAATTAGTTCCAAATGTGGCCATAAAGGTCCGGTTACACGCAACGATCTGCTTGTGCCAATTGGCTTGCGCAAGTCAATTTGCGCAAGTGAATCGTTGCGTGTAAACGCAAATTTTTGGCTTGCGCAACCCAAAAAGTTTGCTTTGTGCAAAATATGTGTTCTTAGAAAATCGGCTTGAGGTTGGTGTTTTGTTCAAGCCTCAGCTGCAACCCTCAGCATGCTTCACAATTGTTCACTGGTGACTGGTTTATTTTCACTCATTTTATTTGCACCAATTGACTTGCGCCAGTCAATTTGTACAAATAAATCGTTGCGTGTAAACCGCGTCATGTTCACTTCGTTTATTTGTACCAATTGACTTGCGCCAGTCAATTTGCACAAGCAGATCGTTGCGTGTAACCGGACCTTAAGGGAGCAGGAGAATGCTACTTTGCTCGTTTTTACCGCTTACCAAAACCTCTTTATTAGTCCAAGTAACGAAGGAAAAACAGAGGAGAAACCACACATAGCAGCCAATTTTGGCACAGTTGTAGAGGGTGTCCTTAACAATATACTAAAAATATCGGCTGATTATGGTGGCGCTAAAAGAGGGCGGGGGCTCTAAAGGTCCCTTTTTTCAGTTTTTCGTTAATAACTCGAAAATTACGGCTTCTATCGAAAAAATTAACGCATACTAAATTAATCTACATAAAATCCTCTACAAAAAAGGATTTCTTTACTTTTTCGCTAGGATTAATCTTTATGGAGATATGGCGGAGGGAAAATGGTACATTTTTAAAAAAATTATATTTATTGTTAAAAAACAAGTTGCCTGACGACGGGATGGGTTTAGATATAAATAGGGCATGGCGATTCTGCAAACTGGCATACCAATGAAGAGCGACGAAAATGTTGTAGAGCTTATGACATATAGCAAAAACCCGCGTGCGATGCCACGCCTTTCAATAAAAAAGATTATGTGTGCGGTAGGAAAAAGGTGTAACGAAAAAAATAATATATCTGCAAACAATGACCTTGGGTACTTAAAAAAATTTAGAGTATATTCCCTTTTTTAGGATTTGACGATGAAAAATTGTGGACTACGTTCACAACAGACACATTTTTAGAATCATCCGCATAGATTTTGCTATGCCGGGAGATTAGACGCCCTGTGCAGAACTTCGCTCTCCTCCCCTCCAAATTGTTTTTCCCAAAAAAGCGCGAAAAAAAGCAATCAATTTTGCAAATTTGGCACCCGCCGGGCAGCTCAAAAATACACAATTTGGTGCTCCTAAAAAAATCTAACTAATACATTGCACACCCCTTTCCTATCTTTTTTTTCATTCCGGCGTGAGACGAACAGAAGGGGCAAAAAAAAGTGATCAAGTAATCAGACATGCAACCGATGTTACCGTATTTTTTCAAAGAGCTTCAGGATAATCTATATTTAATGTTCTGGCATTTGGAGCTAAGATGAGAAGAATTTCGGCTTTAGCAACTCTTCAACAACCCACATACAGCTGTCCGTGGGAGAAGCATGGCGAGTCCAACAACTTTCATTGATTGTCCTTTTGACTGCAGTAGAAAATAAAATATATACATAGTTTAAAAAAACTAAAAAATATGCTTTTATTTTAAAATGAACTAAAAAGTAAAAAATAATTTTGAATGTAAAGTTTTTATTGCTCCAGCCAGTGTATGGGAACAACATAGCTTTCGAAATTTAAAAAAGCGTGGGACCCTTTACCTATCTTATTTTATTAAAACTGGAACTTTTCGTTAGCGCCCCACGCTTTTTTAGATTTCGAAAGGTAGATTGTTCCCATACACTGGCTGGAGCAATAAAAACTTTACATTCAAAATTATTTTTTACTTTTTAGTTCATATTAAAATAAAAGCGTATTTTTTAGTTTTTTAAACTATACATTTTATTTTCTACTTTTTAGTGTATTAAATGTCTTCCCCATTTTGTGGTGACCGCCATATTAGTACTATACTCGGCATACACTTTCATTTGATATCCATACCGAGGGCGTTATAAAGTGAAAGGTAAACCGCCATTTTGTGTTGGCCGCCTTTTGAATTTGGAATGACCTCACACAGCTAGTAGTATTCAACTTGACATATCCTTTCATTTGATACCCATACCGAATGGCTTGTAATGAAAAAGGTAATCCGCCATTTTGTGTTCGCCGCCATTTGGAATTTGGAATCACGCCACACAGCTAAGTGTATTCTATTTGTCATACGTTTTCGAGTGATACCCAAGCCGAGGGTCGGGAACACAATTGCAAAAGTCGGCCGCCATCTTGGAACCGCCATCTTCATTTTTTTACAAAATGGTCCGATTGCACTGTCACGCGAACTATGCATATGTTAAAAATTTCTAGTTGATCGGTTATATTTTCTACTTTTTAGTCTATTATATATCTTCCGCCATTTTGAATTTGGAATGACGCCACACAGCTAATTGTATTCTACTCGTTATACCCTTTCATTTGATACCCATTTCAGAAATCAGGAAACACAATTGCAAAATTCGGCCGCCATCTTGCTTCGAACCGCAATGTTGATTTTATTACAAAAATGTCATATTGCATTGTCTCGCGAACTCTGTTTATGGGCAAAATTTGAGGCTGCACATCAAGACAACCTGAACAAACATCGGTACCGACTACGCAATTTTGAAAGCATCAATGAAGCCCAAATAAGACAGGCCACTCTCTCAGAGTATATCTACAGATACAACAATGGCTCAGCAAGCCCCCACCATCCACCCAATAGGGTTGGGCAAGGGGAGAAGATGGGATCCTCAACCCAGTTGCCACGAAGTAACCTGCGTCACCCGACTCCATTTTGAAGATGATATTTTGCCGATGCACGACTGGGTGGAGGGTGCACTGCTGTTGCCGCAAAGCAGGGATTGCCTGCTCCGGTCCCTGCGGCGGGTGTGCCTCGGCTCATGTAAGAACATACACCCAATGAAGACGGCATCGATGATGATCAAAATTTTGATTTATGCCTGGTACGCAGCTCAAACGAAAAGAAATTTTCCATATAAAATGTATGTAAAAAAACGTAAACGAAATCAATAGCGAAAAATTTATTTTGTAATTTCGTTTTGTGGTACGCAGCTCCATGGGAATTTTGCTAGTATGCCTACTGAATTGTAGATGACATTGATTATTAGTCTCCACCTGTTTCGTTATGATTTATGTGCCCGCACATATCAATGTGTATTCCCATATTCTGTCAATTAATGCAAGTGGTTTAATGGGTGGATAAAGTAAAGAAACAGGTTGCAGGATGGAGATGAAAAAGTCAAAAAACACTTTTACAAAAACTGAAAAAACTAAGATGGCATCATTAATAAAAACGAAGCCAGAAATATGGGAGCTGAGATAATTAATTTAGTGTATGAAAAAATTAAACAATTTTCAAAATAAAATTAAATTGAAAATGTTTATTTAAATCATTTCCTTCATCAAACTTGCACGCCAAAATGACACATAACCCCGTAAGCTGTTCCCTTTTTCTCAGCTGTTTACTATTTCTCCACACTAATTTTTCCGTGTAGAAGTAAATTTTTAATCTCTAGCGCAAATTTCCGTTTGAGCTGCGTACGAAAATTAAAATTCAAGATACATCCTTGAACACTTAATTATTTAATTTTTAACAATAAACATATACGGGTGCAAGGGCAACCCATGTCACGGGTATGGATACCGTATCACCGGTCTACACGGACTACTGTGTCCGGGCCCGCCACATAACCTTCCTGGGCCCGGGGCTAAAATATGATAGGGGCCCCTTTCAGGAGATTGAAATTTCATAAAATCTATTACTAAAAAAATAACTTATTGAGTTTCAATCTACTTTAACTTTTTGAGTTTCAATCTGTTTTCGGGGGCCCTCTGACCTAGGGCCCGGGGAAATTCGTCCCAGTTGTCCCTCTTGTGGCGGGGTTGAGCGTGTCACGGGGCTAGACGGGATACGGAGTAATTTTTGGGCAAAATCAAACCGTCCTGCCGCCGTACTCTGCCGCCACCTTCTGCATTTTGTTTTAAATATTTACCATTTTCCCCTTCCATATCTCCTTAAGTATTGATCCTAGCGAAAAAGTATATACAACTTTTTTCCTAGAGACTGTAGTTTTCAAGAGACAGTAGATAGAGCCAGGTCCGCTACAATGGGGGAAACTGGGACGAATTGCCCTGGCCCCTGGTCAGAGAGTCCCCGGAAATAGATTGAAACCCAAAAAGTTAAAACCGCCTGCACGGGTAAAGATTTTCTCCAATTCTGCAAGAAATTAGTACCTGGGCCGTGTGCCGCCCTTATAGCCCATATCCCGAGCCTTGTTCAACCCGTGTGGCCCGTGTGACCCAACAAAGGGTGGGTGAGTTGAGTCAGTAGGAATCTGACACAGCCGTCTGTGTGAGTAGCCCCAGCGGAGTCTCCACATGGAAGCCTTATACAGGTCGCACACATTCCCTGTATCTTGACCAATGTAAGATTCTCACCACTCCCTCGTAAAAAAAGACCCGTGGCCTGTGTGAGCCGTATTTTTGGTGCGAATAGACACGCCGTTATAAAATATGGAGAAATTCAATGGTACATGGTTGTTGCCCTTTTTGGTCTTCCTTCCTGGATGACGGTTATCAATGGAGTGGTTGGAGTGGAGTTTTTAATTGGCTAGCTGGATCTCTGGCGATTCAATTTTATTCTCATTTCTCTGTTGGGAATCAAGGCATCAATCAGATGTGGATCCATCTGGTGGTCAATGGCGAAACTAATTATGGTTTGGTGAATTTCAGGACCGGACATGATATGAAAAAAACCATGGCCGGCAGCTAGACCTGTCATAAAGTATAAATATTTTGGGATTGTTATTTTTTGAATTAATTTTTTAGATCCAACAGTAAAGGAATGGTGGAATCAATAAATCTGAATCCTCTTGAACTTTGTGTGTAGCACAATCAAGGTTGATTGTTCACTTCCAATTTAAATTTAATTTAGCCGTATGTATCTTAATAACATAGGAGTGAAGTGTCCGTTAGCCATTCTAAAGGTCGTCAGTTCGAATCGCTCCCAGAGATATCACCTTTCAAGTACCCACTTTTCCTACTCTATTTATCACTATTTTAAAACTGCCTTTTTTTTACAGAACTTTGTTTCTCTTTACTTCATTGCATATTGCACAGCGAGTTAACTGGTAGCTAGGTCGAGCGGTATTAGCCGAAGTATTATTGTTTGGAGAACACATAACGAGTGACAGCGTTTTTAATTTGCCCACCTGAATATGATTATCGTTATCGTTTTTTGAAAAATATATACTTATAGAAATGTTTGACTTTGTTTTCTACTCGAAATGAATTTCCTGAATTTGCAATGATGCACAAAGTTCGAAGTTTCAAGAACTGGCATATAATAAATACTATCACATTTATCTCCTTATAACATTTCTATAAAGCAACAACCATTATTCCCAAGGTATCTAATAATGTCACTGATTCTACCTGATGAACACTGTTAGGAATCTAACATTCCTGAAACCAGAAATAAAATAAAAACAGCAAAAACAAAATTTTATATGATTAAAATAAAAACAACAAAAACAAAATAAATTTCATATCATTAAAATAAACAACAAAAAAATTCAGAACAACAAAATTCTTCAAATAGTATCATAATACAAAAGCTCACGACAATAGACAAGTCCAAAATCAAATCATTTTGTTTGATCACAAGTCACAAATAGCGTTCCACCATGGAGGAACTGACGAGATGGCAAAAGGAAATTGGAAGTGAAATAGAGCGAATTGCTTCAACTATTCAAAAACCCCTAAAGCTCGGAGAACAGCATCGTACATCCAAAACAATTTGGACTCGTTAGATCAGCTGGGGAATACTTTTGAGACAACAAATAACCTCTTACGTCAAAAATACGATGATCATCTCGATCATCCATACTTTGCCCAAGAATATTACCAGCAAATAAAGGCTTCGACAAGGCGTGCACTAACATGAGCACACAATTAGCAGCTCAACAGATCTCATCGGAGATCAGTGATGACCCCGCAACTATGGGAGAACATCAGATGACTCCCCAACCAAATATGCTCACAACAACAGCTCTAGACGAGGCTACTAATCAACCCATACTTAGTGAAGAAGGAGAAACTGGTTCCAAGCTGACCACAACCAATACGATTAAGCTAATCCTTCCAATAGCCACAGGGGCTATTCCTAAACAAACAACCAATATCAAGGCGAAAGCAGCACAAACTATGCATTCCACATTGATAAATAGAGCGAGATTAATGACTAGGTCATTGGAAAACTCTATAGGGCGAGCTCCCAGGAAGAAGCGTGCAGACACGTCGATTTTATGAGTTTAAAATCGAGATGATAGAATGTCAATGGAAGGAACTACAGGAGCTACAATACAACATTTGGGAACAGGCTGCAGAAATCGCAAGTGATGAAGAAAATGCAGACTGCTTTTTTTGATTTAGAAAGGCGAGTACAACAACACTTACTCTACTTGTACGAAATCATGAACTCCTGCAAACAGCAATCTTTGGAATCAGGACCAACGTGACGTTACCCAGATTTGAAGGAGATTATCTCAAGTGGCGTCAGTTCCGTGATTTATACAGGGAACTGGTTCACAAACAAGACATCGCTGACAGCCATAAAATGTGGTATTTAAAAAACAGCCTTCATGGAGAAGCTGAGAAACTAATACGCCACTTTACAACTTCCGATAACAACTACCAAGCAGCATGGAGAGTCATTAACGAACGCTATGAAAACCAGAGGTTACTAGTTAATGCATTGATCAACAAACTCCTTTCACAGCCAGTTCACAGTGTGGAGAGTGCTTCAGCCATCAAGGCAATCCATGATACAACCCAAGAGTGCCTGTTGGGCTTACAGAATCTATCCATACAAATTTCGCAATGGGATGCACTGCTGTTGCACATCCTAATAAAGCAATTAGATAGAAGCACACACACGTTATGGGAACAATCCCTTTCCGAGCCGAGGTCATTACCTTCTATGACAATTTCTTAAGTTCTTAGAAACTCGGTTCCAGTCACTGGAAGCTGTTGGAGGAAGGCCGAATACATCCGAGGAAACTTGAAGGAGGCATACAGCTGCAAAGGCTTTATCATTAACTAGTTCGCTCAGCCAGAACTGTCCCCACTGCAAGGGACAACATAAATTATACAACTGCGACCGATTCTTAAAACTATCATCACAAGATTGTCGGGCAATCGTAAAAAATGCTCAATTGTGTATGAACTGTTTCAAACCATGACACAATTACATTAATTGTGCCTCCGGCAGTTGCAAAAAGTGTTCACTTAAACACAACACACTTCTTTATACGGATCCACCACGAGCCCGTTGGCACCCTGACACCAGCCAGGCCAAAAAACCTGCAGCTACACATTCCTCAACAACGACCATGCCGCCAGTAGACAAAAGTGAATCCACAGCAGATTCACCTGCGCTTGCAGCCAAAACAACTCAACAAAACAAGGGATATGTGATCCTTAGTACAGCCCTTGTCAAATTAGTAAACCAAGAATGGACTGAATTTCAGTGTCGAGCGGTCCTGGATCAGGGTCGCAACTCAACTTTGTGACAGAGGAATTGGCGAAGAAACTCCAACTGAAGAGTCAAGTTGGACTCCTTAACTTCGAAGGAGTTTGTCAGATGAAGCATAAAACAAAAGGACAATCCACTCTTACAGTTCAATCCAGAATTAGTGGTTTCAAAACAGACATGACAGTAAACATCCTGCCTGAAATAGTGTCACCACAGCCATCCCGAATAATAAACAGTAACGAATGGCCAATTCCAAAGAACACACCTCTAGCTGACCCGTTTTTCAACAAGCCGGGCCCAATCGACATTCTCATCGGAGCAGAGTTCTATCACTCATTATTATCGATCGGACAAATTAAATTAGGAACTGAGCTGCGCATATTGCAGAACACCGTCTTTGGCTGGATAGTTGGTGGAAAAGTGCAGCATTTGTCACAAGGCCATTCTATATGCGCCATCTGCTCAGAAGAGGAGCACCTCAGCAATCAAATCCGAAAATTCTGGCAACTCGAGGATGTTGAAGGTAGAAATGCGAACTTCACTTCGACTGAACAGCAGTGTGAGGATCACTTTCATCAAACTCATCAAAGAGATAGCAATGGTCGATTTCAAGTTCGATTGCCAATGTTGTGGGAGAATCAAAGGACATGGCATATAAGAGATTCCTATCCGTGGAACGCAGAGTTAGCGCTAATCCTGAATTAAGAGAGCAATACGCTTCATTCAGTCACGAATATGAAGCTTTGGGACACATGGAGTTGGTGAACTTCAATAACATCAGGAGGCCTTACTTCTTCTTACCACATCATGCAGCTGTAAAACTAGAAAGCACTACAACAATGGTCCGGGTGGTATTTGACGGCTCCGCTCGCACCTCCTTTGGAAAATCATTGAACGACATTCTTCACACCGGACCGGTCATCCAAGACGATGTATTTTCAAAACTATTACGGTTCCGGCTGCCCAGGTACACATTTACAGCGGATATAGAAAAAATGTTCCGCCAAATTCAAGTAGACGATCGAGATCAAAATCTCCAACTAATATGGTGGCGTGATAGTCCTGACGAAAATCTGAAATGTTACAAACTTACGACCGTAACCTACGGCACAGCATGTGCACCTTATTTAGCTGTTAAATGCCTACAACATCTGGCAGAAGAGCGAGCTGAAGCGTACCCACTAGCACTAAAGGTGGTTAAGAGAAATTGTTATGTGGATGATGTGTTAGCTGGGTCAGATAAACTAAGTGAGGCCATTGAAACACGATGTCAGATAGAATCCCTGTTAAAGGAAGGAGGATTCATGCTCAGAAAATGGTGCTCAAATCATCCACAGCTCCTATAAGGGATTCCGTATAATCAACAAGAAATACAGTTAGATCTAAATAATGGATCTGATGAGCACATTAAAACCATGGGTCTTATCTGGTACCCTACAAATGATATATTCAAAATAAGATACAACAGAATGGATCACAAAAAGGTCACAAAGCGTACTGTGGCGTCCGACATTGCACATCTACTTGATCCATTAGGCCTAATGGGTCCAGTTGTAATCAAGGCAAACATATTCTCACAAACCTTATAGTCCATAAAGCTAGATTGGGATGCTGCACTACCCCAGGAACACCACATTTTCTGGACCAACTTTAAGAAGGAACTTGATCTTGTCAATGAGATCTCAATACCAAGGCACATATTTTCGTACAATATTCCAGAGAGGATACAACTTCACATTTTCACTGACGCCTCAGAAAAGGCTTTCGGGGCAGCTGCATACCTTCGAGCAGTGTACAAATCAAAACTCATAACTGTACAATTACTATGTGCCAAGTCAAAAGTACCACCACTCAAGCAACACACCTTACCTCGGCTTGAATTTTGTGCTACTAAGCTAGGATCCGAGCTTGCAGATAGAATCCGGAAAGGTCTTCAGCTGTTAAGAGAGAACATCTATTTCTGGTCTGACTCAGAAATTGCACTGTCATGGATCCATTCGAAATCATCATCCTTCCATACCTTCGTGGCAAACAGAGTTTCCAGCATTCAACCACTATCCAAGCCGACCCAGCGGCGACAGGTTTCGTCTAAACAGAATCCAGCAGATCTCATTTCAAGAGGTCTTTCACCAGATCACTTACGATCTAACGCTTTCTGGTTTCAAGGCCCATTTTATCTTCATGGAGCAGAATCAGAAACAGAATGGCACGGCGACCGTGGCGGTGGCCGCCGCTCAGAGAGTTACCCATACATTTAATTTCTCCCCAGGCGGCGCGGACAAATTAAATGTATGGGAAACTCTCTGAGCGGTGGCCACCGCCACGGTCGCCGTGCCATTCTGTTTCTACCTTCAGTCTGGCCACCGCCATTCTAGCAAAAAACCGAATGCACACAAGAACGTAGGATGGTTGTAATGGCAACCACTTCAAATGAACATATCATAGACACCATAGACCATAGGAATTCATTTAAAAGACTAGTACGAATTATAGCCTACGTCAGAAGATTTAAGTATAATGCCGGGTTCACAGTGTTAAAGTGATAATTTTTCTATGTGCACAGTGTTAAATTGCAAGTTTCGGACAAATTTAAAAAATGTCAATAACAGCTGTTAAATTAAAAATATTCTTAAAAGAAACTGCCAACAGAATTCTCGACCTTTACTAAAGCTTTTGTTTGATCGGAGTTTATTTAATTTTAATGTAAAATTTACTTAATTTTTCAATAAAGTCTTGAATTTGGAGAGATTTCTTTTAATGAAATTTAATTCAGAACTATCTCTTTCGGAAAAAAAAGTATGGTACTGCCATCTAATGACCCGAAAGAGAAAAATACCGAAAATTAGCTTTTTATTAACTTAATTTTCAAAAAATGTGTATTCGTAAAGTTCTCAAATGAATTTTGTTGCAATAATTTTTTATTTTTAATGTTTTTTATGTTTTTAAATATAAAATAATAAACATATATCACCTACTTTCGTATAACAATTCTGCTTATTCATTAGTGCGACAAACAGATTTCACTGATTAGTTTCGAATTTCGGAAATAATTCTAAATTTGAGTGTTGAAGTTGAAGTCGAGCCAACTTTAAATATCGAATTTCTTTCCGCTTGAAAATTTGCACAGTAATTATTTAAGTGATAATAATAATAATAAAAAAAGTTAGCTGCATACCTAGTGGGGGATTATACGTCAGACGCTTGTATAAACCTGTCAAAAAAAGAATTATGTAAAGTCAAGTGAAATTCAATGAAACTTATATATCGAATTTCTTATATAATTAGAAGAATAAAAAGCACAATCAGCTGTTTGCAAAATGGGGGTAACACCGTCAGCTTGCGGATTATAAGTGCTGAGTGGGATTTAGCCTAGGCATTTTATAATATAATCATTGAAGTAACTGACGATCTTTACCCCATTATGTCGGCAGCTGACCACCATTTTAGTTAATATAATCTGTAAACTAATTGTTGCAAGAATTTCAAGCGACTAGAAAACACTTTGGCTACAATTTGATTGATTTAATGCATTTTTTATGTTGCAAGAATTGTATTACTAAATAAATGATCTAACTGACGAACTTTACCCCGTCATGTCGGCAGCTGCCCTACATTTTTAGTTAATATAATCTGTACACTATTTGTTGCAAGAATTTCAAGCGACTAAAAAACTATTTGGCTACAATTTGATTGATTTAATGCATTTTTTATATTTCAAGAATTGCATTACTAAATAAATGATCTAAGTGACAATCTCTACCCAATTATGCAGCCGACATAACGGGGTAAAGATCGTCAGTTACTTTAAGGGGGTATTCTGGTGTAGAGGCATGAATTTCAGGTAAGTTTTGAAGTGTCAAAACAAAAAGGCAATCAATATTTTTACTATCCATTTTTTTATTAGTTATTTATTAACATTACAAGAATACAGAAAAAAATCAAAAATTAAAAAAAGTTAAAAATTCAAAAAATTAGGATCTTATGAAGTGGGGGTTCTCAAAAAATTGGCACGTGACAATACCCACGATCTCAACCCTCCTAGCAGTCTGAAAAAAAAAATAGATTATTAATCTAGAATGATGTCGCAATGTCTGGAACTACGGAAAAGTTTGAAAATTTTTTTTTCACTGCTTTTGTTTTTTTTTGTTTGTTTTTTTTTGTTTTTTTTTCAAGCAGTCGCCATTTCGTGAAAAAAAATTTTTCAAACTTTTCCGTAGTTCCAGACATTGCGACATTATTCTAGATTAATAATCTATTTTTTTTTCAGACTGCTAGGAGGGTTGAGATCTTGGGTATGGTCACGTGCCAATTTTTTGAGAACCCCCACTTCATCAGCTGCTAATTTTTTGAATTTTTAACTTTTTTTAATTTTTGATTTTTTTCTGTATTCTTGTAATGTTAATAAATAACTAATAAAAAAATGGATAGTAAAAATATTGATTGCCTTTTTGTTTTGACACTTCAAAAATTACCTGAAATTCATGGCTCTACACCAGAATACCCCCTTAATGATTATATTATAAAATGCCTAGGTTAAAACCCACTCAGCATTTATAATCCCCCAGCTGACGGTCTTACCCCCATTTTACAAACAGCTGTTTGTGCCTTTTATTCTTCTAATCATACAGTCTGTATCATGAGGAGGGTCAAAGCGGCTGGCTGTGGATAGGTTGTGGATAGACGAACAAAAAGTCGTATTTGTGGGGGGAGGGAAATCGTAACGGTTTAGCAGCTAGGGCGTTTTGAAGTTTTTTTTAGAGTTGTACATATCACCCTTTATTTTTGTAACCCTATGACGAATGCGGTATCAGTGTACGCTGAATACTTCCACCTATCTAAAACTGTCAAAATTATGGTTCTAACCTATCAGCTTGTAGAGCAAAAGTCGTCAAAGTCAAAACTTTGGTTATTTTTCACTAAATTTCAACTGAAACTACTTTTTTCTCCAAAAAATACGTAGTTAACTGATATTTTTTTTTGCAAAATTGGAAAGATTGGACAATTTCCTATGAATAATGTTTAGACAATTTTTATCCTACGACTTTTATTTTTGGAGTTTGATAGGGTAGAACCTTGATTTTGACAGTTTTAGATAGGTGGGATTCTGCGTATACTGATACCGTATTCATGAAAATATGTCATAGGGTTACAAAAATACAGGCTGATATGTAAAACTCTAAAAAAACTTCAAAACGCCCTAGCTGCTAAACCGTAACGATTTCCTCCCCCCTCCCATACGATTTTTGTTGGTATGTACATATATCCATAACCTATCCACAGCAGGCCGCTTTGACCCTCCTTATGATACACCCTGTACATATAAGAAATTCGATATATAAGTTTCACTGAATTTCACATGACTTTACATAATTCTTTTTTTTTACAGGTTTATACGACGTATAATCCCCCACTAGGTATGCAGCTGACTTTTTTTATTGTTATTATTATCACTTAAACAATTACTGTGCAAATTTTCAAGCGGCCAGAAATCACTTTTGGAAATTATTATTTTTACAAGTTCTTCATTTTCCCACGACCAGCCCCCCACCACGATACTGGCGTCTGACTCTTGTTTCGATTATTAGCTATATCAAAGCTATCAATAACAAAAAAAATCAGGCGACCAGAAATGAGCATCCAAAATGCAACGCTGCCTCCCGGACTAAAAGTCCAGTATTCATACTCATGTAAACAAGACTACTTATTTTCCACTTGTGAGTCTGCAAGTGACAACTATCAAACTTTCATTAAAACATTGTGTATTGGTTCACGAGCCTGTGGAGTAACAACAGGGTCTAGGCTTATGTGCCATAGACCATCTGATTTCTACAAATTGATTTGAGCCAAATTGATTACGTTCGCCTAGTGTATTGGTTTAAGAACCTGTGCACCACCAACAAGGCCTAGGCCATAACCTTCTATATAGAAAGCCATGAACATGCCATCCGCACACATACATGTAAGCAATTCGGTGGTCCAGGTGCCATATTCGCTTCCTGTCAAATTGTATGGAAAAGTGGATGCGAGAATTGTTTTTTTTGTTTCTTTAGTGAAATAATTATATAAAAAGAAAGTTATTAACTCAATATGATGAAAACAATTAAATAAAAATGTTGTCATAGAAGTGATATCTAAAAATTATAAATTTTATTGCGATTTTCGTGTTTTTTTAGTGTCTTACAGTGGGCCTTATTACAAAAAAAGAAACTACATATTATATTCATGTAAACCTCATATGATTTGATTAAAAAAATTAAAAAACATTGAGTGATTGTGTGTTAATTGTAAAGATGGCCACTATGTTTACATTCGCGGTGGTTTTGTCGGGTTTCATTAGGAAAATTGTTGAGTTTTTCATGTTGTGGGGTGGTGATCGAATTATCAGTGATTTTAAAGTGATTAATATCTTCATTACGGTGTAATTATTAAAAATATAAGTGCTGAAAAATGTGAAAGAAAGTGTTAAAGTTATTGTTTTGAATGCCATTTAAATTGGGGCATATTCAGTGCATTTATAAAGATTTTATCTTCGATATGAAGCCATTACAAATTTTGCCGATTACTGCTATATCCATAGTCTAGAATGTTTTTATATCCAAGATTAAATATTTATACATAAATGCACTAAATATGCCCCAATTTAAATGGCAATCAAAACAAACATTTTAGCACTTTCTTTCACATTTTTCAGCACTTATGTTTTTAATAATTACCACCGCACGAACATTTTTATCCTAATGAAGCACGACAAAACCACCGCGAATGTAAACAAAGTGGCCACCTTTACAATTAACACACTTAATCACTCAATGTTTTTTAATATTTTTAATCAAATCACATGAGGTTTACATGAATATAATATGTAGTTTCTTTTTTTGTAATAAAGCCCACCGTAAGACACTAAAAAAACACGAAAATCGCACTAAAATTTATAATTTTTAGATATCACTTCTATGACAACATTCTTATTTAATTGTTTTCATCATATTGAGTTAATAACTTTCTTTTTATATAATTATTTCACTAAAGAAACAAAAAAAAACAATTCTCACATCCACTTTTCCATACAATTTGAAAGGAAACGAATATGGCACCTGGACCACCGACTAACACATACACAACTGGTGTTCATGGCTTTCTATATAGAAGGTTATGCCTAGGCTTATGTGCCATAGACCAAGCAGAATATCATCAACAAAAAGAAATCATCAGTTTGGTCTAGTGGACTAAAAGAAGTCTGCTACAAACACTAAATTACTTGCGGCACTTTTCCAATTTCAGGATCTACATCCTGTTGCTGGTTATATTATCGATTCACGATTCAAATGAAATTGTTATAGCTCTATCAGTATCAGCCCACCGAAGACAATACCTCCAACAATAATGGCTGCTCGACCCAAGGAAATACTAGGAATCTTATCCTAATTTTTATTGTTTACACGTTCCCCTCAAAACATTTGATTTAATATCGAATTGAACGAAGTGCTTCATATGTTAGATTTCGGGAAACCAAGAAATGCCCTTGTGTCTACAGAATTCTATTGATATACTTACATCGTATTTCCGTCATCAATTAGTTCGTCTTTTGTGAGCAAATGGTAGAATTAATTGCACAGATATCTCTACAACAAAGCACAATTGTTGCAATTAATTGCTCTTCCCTCTAAATGCTCAAATTAATCCCATTCAAACAGCAATGTGCAAGGATTTAAAAGGACTCTTTATATGCTGCCGGTACGTGCGATCGAGGATAGTTATGTGTTGTTCGGTTGCACCAGAATACGTAACTAGCTTTATCCAAGAGAATTTTATATTTTCATTAAGTTCACGAAAGGCAAAAGTTCTTTCCTTTCCTTTGGGCTAATAACGTCCGCAGAACGAGATTTATGTGCATTCTTTTGAGTTATGTAGGTCAGGATATATGGGTGGTGATTACCGACGTGCTATATTAAGATATATGTTCTAATCTAAGCAGTCGTCTATAAGTTTCGAGGTTAATGTTTTGGTTTGTCTGATTATATTAAAACAAATCTGAATTACCTTCAAAAGTATTTCCTCGAGAGAAGTTTATTTAAATTAATAGAATTATTATTAGGAAACGCTTAGATAAAATTGAAAATCATTAATAAGCTCCAAACTGCTTTTATTTGTGTATTATTTGTATTTCTTTCAAAAGAAAGCAAAGATTGAAAGAACTAATGTTGGATAATGACAGAGGAGCAAACTCCAAAAGTTTATCTGGCTAGCCCCAATCCAAGGAAAGGGAACAGGGCTCAAGGCAATATATGTTACACCAATCGCTCATAAAAATCGGTAAATGTAGTGTCTAGTGATAGAACATAAAATTTCGGGTACCGGTCTTCCTGGTAGGGAGTTAGCGAGCGGTTACGAACCTCTCCCCGGAAAGCGATTCT
The DNA here is from genome assembly GCA_963855945.1 of Thereva nobilitata. NCBI lineage: Eukaryota > Metazoa > Arthropoda > Insecta > Diptera > Therevidae > Thereva > Thereva nobilitata. The sequence continues at coordinate 156,981,235 of OY979694.1, read as the reverse complement.
TATTGAATCGAAAAATACGGTACGGCAACCTTCCAAGACTAATGATTTTAAGGAACTACTATATGAAACTCGTCACATGGAATATCAGGACATTATATAGACCTGGGGTAATGGTAGAAATGATAGGTAGCTTAGGCTATATGGAATATTCTTCTCTAGTCTATAATACTAAAGATGAAGCGCTAAAGGAATCCTAGAACGAAGTGGCGCTACCATATACAAGAGGGCTGCAAATTGAAAATAAAGAACACCGATTCATTCCCTTGGGCGGGTTAATCGGGTGTTCTTTATTTTCACTTTTCACTTTCACCTTAATTGTGAATTATGCGGTCACAATTGTAAACCAAGCATTTAAAAAGAATTGATTGTTAATTACTCAAAAATTAATAAACGGATCATGCCGACATTTTTTCTACATTATCGGGACAACATAGACACCATCAACCCCTCAACCCTCTATGTGCAGCTGAATGAATAGAGTAAGTAAGAAAACTTTGGAAGCTATTTGCAAGTACACAATTGCATCTAGCGACCTCTATCAATGGTCACTTTTTAGAGAATTTCATAACGGACAACTTTCCCAGGTCATATACTCAAAGTTAGCACGAACGGAGATATTGAAAGAAATGTAGAAAAAGTGCCTATTCTATTCACAATTATGGTGAGTTTACACGAATGACACACTTGTCATTTTTTCGGTCATAATTTGTCATTATCGTTTACACTGCCATAATTTGTGACATTGTTTCTGTCATAAAAAATGACAAAAATTCGTGTCATAAAAGTTGTCAGAAATAATGACACAAACTATGACCGTGTAAACGATAATGACAAGTTATGACAAGTCTTCATAATAGAATGAACTTGGTCATTCTTTTATGAGAGATTGTCATAATTGAGTGATTGATTTATACCAAATTAAGCCAAATTTTATGATAACGGATAATCCTAAAGCGTTAAAACCACCCCTAAATCGACTGGATTATAAAAAATTTGTAAAAAATTGTTTGTCCAACTTTATGCTTCAAATACGAATGAATGCGTGTTGTCAGGTACAAATAAATTGTTTCCAATCTTTAACGAGATTAAACTACCCCTACAATTTTCAAAATCAACTTTAAACAAAAAAAAATTGCAAACCATTAATTTGTACAATTTTTTCCCCTTTGCGGTTTAATAGATATTATCAGCCAGAAATAAATTATTTTCAACCCGGAAGGGATAAACTACCTGTAGATTAAACGGGCGGACCCGGATACGGAAAGAGTTTCAAAAAGGTGTTATGTTATATACCCAAACGCGCGTTTTCAATGGACTATAACAGCGGCATATTCTTTATGATCATTTTTATTTACCTTAACAAGGCAAATCTCATATCGAAGTGTGATCGCAAGACGTTCTCCGGAAGAAATTGGTTGACGCATGTTTGCGGTTTGGTTTTCGATCAATGGAACCACTCTATCAAGGAGGAAATCGAAGTCATCAGCGGACATCGTTAAAAATGTTTTGAAGAGTTCTGGGGCCTTTTGCCGGAGTTGGAATTGCAATGTCTCGTATAAACCAGTTTCCAAGAACATTGGACAGTCCATTGCAATTTCTGTTTTCTTCTCCTTTTATTGTTATTAGCATAGCATGTCTCTTCGCCCTCCTCCTCTTCAATTAAAAGGACAACAGCAAAACATGCTGCAACTAACCTTTTATCCTCTTCCATGCTCATTTTGGTTGTTTTTTTTATAAATTTTAGTCATTCTTTAGCAGTATCCCCAACACAAATAAATTCAGCTCTGTCATAATTCGACTTGCCATTATTTGTCAATCGTATAAATTCAACCCTTGCCATTATTTATGGCAACTGGTCATAATTTAATGACATGTTATGACAAAGCTCCACACATGTCATTATTTCCGTCGTGTAAACAGCAATGTCATTAATTATGACCAGAGATTATGACAATTGTCATTTTTTGTCATTCGTGTAACCGGGGAATTAGTTAATTAAAAAATTATGCGGTCAAGCAATATTTGTGGGCAAACTATCGGTGTTCAACTACACCCGAAGCGACTCCAACAATAATCTCGCCTGTGGGCCAAAATTCAATGAAAATGCCTCACTGTCTGGCCTATGGTGCACCAACTGAAGTTGCCTGAATGAAATCGTTTTAGGTCTTCTGCACACGAGTCGACAAATTTGCAATTGCGTACGCAACCCTTTTGCGATCTCGTCCGTGTCAAAGTCTAGAAAGTCTTTCATCTTCATATCGTTAATGAGTGAAAGGCGAACAAAAGGTACACAAATTCTTCAAATGTCGATGTCATGCTATCAGAGAGGAAATGCAACACTTTTATACATGCTCGCACAAAACTATCCAGGTGAAGATTTTATGATTTTACTTAGTTGGAACCTGGCGCGCCTATGCTGCTCCCATAACCCAATAGTAGTAATCAGGTGATATGAATTTTAATATACAGTAGGAGAGTTTGAAAAAGGCAATTTTTTGGTATTTTTGATTCCAAATAACAAAATGTGAAACTATTAGGGATCTGACATTTTGATCGAGACAATAAAAACCACCCATTGACATGGCATTTTTCGAGATATGAATTTTCTATGCTATGCTATGCTTATTTTCTGTATTTTGGATAGCTGGGACCCTGTGCGCCTCGCTGAACCCAATTTTTAAACATTTAAAATCAATCCAAACCTTCAAAATTCAACTCTTCTTACCCATCAACGAAAAACCAACTATTCCTATAAAAGTTGGAGTCATTATATTCAAAATACATTTATTTGAACTATGACCAAAATTGCCTGTGTATTCTGTTAAAACCATGAACGTTAAAATATTTAAAATTAATGCAAATAGCAGCATCCAGCACTCGAAATTCGAGGGCCATTTTCTATAGCTTTTTTTAATTTAAATCTAGAAGTCTTCAATAACAAAATTTTTCGAGAACAATAAAACAAAATCAAAAAAAATGATTTAAAAAAACTTTTAAAAGAAATAACTTTTATATAAATAAAATGCACTAAAAAGTACAAAATAATTGTTTCTTTCTCAGTGATATACACACGAAAAGTTTCATTGCGAAATAAGAAATGCTAGAACTCAGACTAAATCTTAAACTTGAATGTATTAACAATATTTTAAAATTATAGTATCTCGTTTGACTTTAAATGTTTGAACTCTTATCAATGTATTGTGTAAATTTACAGCTTTTCAAGTGCATTAATAAAAGTTTGGGCATCCATAACTATAATCACAATTGTCTAACTGCAGCTCATGCCCAAACTTTTATTAATGCACTTGAAAAGCTGTAAATTTACACAATACATTGATAAGAGTTCAAACATTTAAAGTCAAACGAGATACTATAATTTTAAAATATTGTTAATACATTCAAGTTTAAGATTTAGTCTGAGTTCTAGCATTTCTTATTTCGCAATGAAACTTTTCGTGTGTATATCACTGAGAAAGAAACAATTATTTTGTACTTTTTAGTGCATTTTATTTATATAAAAGTTATTTCTTTTAAAAGTTTTTTTAAATCATTTTTTTATTTTTTACTTTTTAGTCACAACTATATTTTATTTTGTACATTTTAGTCACAACTATAAATAACAAGAAATTTTTTAATTGATCCATATTAAAAAGCAGCAGGTAATTTTCTCATGCGCTCCATTTCTTCAAGAGCATCAGTATTGCATGGTTTTTTACCTGTTAATTGTACTGGATTTATATTTTCAATTTTTAATCCGTCTAAAGATCTAAATCTACTCAGCATTACATATGCTTGACCTTTAGCAAAGAGACCTGAGAGATCAGCGACTCCTAAATCTAATGTGCCACCTTCCATTTTATGAGATGTGGTAGCATAGCATAACACAATTGGCAACATGCGACGTTCTGCTCTGCCAAAACTTCCTAATGCAGGAAATTCTTTTGTTATCGGTTTAATTAAAATCTTCCTTCCAAGCTAAGCCATTTCCCGAACAAAATCACCTTTTGCCCTAACTAAAACCCAAAAGACAAATTTTTGAACAGAACCACAATTTGCTCTAACTAAAACCCCAAAAGTGCTTTAGCTTTAAAATGTTCAACTACACCTGTATTATGCGCTTCAACTTTTGCTCTAGTTGCATAAATTCTTAAAGCATTTTCTTTCGAAAATTTTCCCGTGAAGTCATCAGTGACATGTTCGAAGAGAATCTTCATATGCTCTGGTAGTAATTCTCCAATTCTTAGTGCATTGAGAATATCAACAAACATGTTGTCTCCTTGTTGTCGCTAGTAATTAACTCACAAAGTGAGAAACATCGCCATAAATTAATTGCAGGCTGCATATAATTTGACTGCTTAAAGACTTGATGGCCTTTGATAGAGCTCACTATGAAAAATACTGTAATACAGGTAAATTTCAGTTGCGACAGTTGTAGTAAACAACTATCGCATAAATTCATTCACGTTTACTAGCCTACTAATTTCACAGTGACGTCACAGACGACCCGCACGTTCAAATTTAGTCAAAGGTCTGTAAGTTGAGTAAAAGTTATTAAAAATGAAACAAATATTTATAGTTGGAAAAAGCAATGCCAAAAAAACTTTATTTTCTCTTATACTTTTATTTTCTCTTATATTGCGAAGTTGTGTTCGTCAAAACATGTGAAATTAATGCAAATATTGAAAATCAAACTATTCGCAATATCTAAGGAAAAAACCAATACTTATTTCTGTAAAATTTGGAGACATTTGGTTCAATATGCTTTCATATTAAGTGTGACCAAAATTACCTATGTATGTATTCTTTTACAAAACTTGCTGGTAAACTATGTTTTTGGTTTTGTTTTCCGGCGCGTAAATAAGCAAAGATGATGCCTTTCCGACTCGCTGCAGCCAACCTTAAGACATTTAAAATTAATCCAAATCTTCAAAATTCAACTCTTCAACAAATATGTATAACCATTAACGAAAAACCAATTATTCCTATAAAAGTTCGAGAGTTTGGATATTGGTTTGTTTGTCTAATTCTGCGAAGTATGTCTTCAGTCATGCCGTTCTTGTATTTTTCCCACAAAACCGATGGTTCTGTTGGGTATCATGTCGACAATATAATTGCGAACAGTTGACGGATGTTATTCGGCGTGGATGCATATGCTGCACCAGTAAGTGTCTGATCCCAATGATTGCCGTCTTCCAGCAATTGCAACTCGCGACATGCATCTTGAAATGTATTGAATATTTGACCATTGAATGTTCGAAAAAATTCGAAAGACGTTAGTCCTGGAACATGCAGCAACAACAAACGCAAAAAGAAACATTCACGTTGTTTTGGATGTACTGTGTAAAGTCGTCCCAATGTCTTTGCTTTCAATACGCGTGCGATAGTTGGATGTGGTTCGCCTTGTCTACGTGGCTTCCATTTTTTACCTGATTTGTTCCATGTATAATAGCGAGGGACGTCGGTATATAACAATGTTGTTGCGAATTGTCCGAAAATATCAGGTTTTTGGCACAGTGTGAAAAATTCAGTAAGGGTAGTTTTTGGTGGCTGGAAAGCTCGTTGGAGAGCATTTGCTTCAGTTAAATATACACGTTGACCGTTTTCAAGATGTACCGCAATCTGAGGCATAATGCAAAAACTCGATATTTATATATTTTCTTATTAACACTTTATTTAATCGCATCAATTAAAAGCTTTTACCCATTTTTCTGTGGGAGTATATAAAGAACAATGGATGCTAATATTTTACAGGTTTCCCAATGTTCACAAATATTTTTATTTTGTATATAAATTATATGTTTTTTAACTGGTGTGTTTTTGCGGGGTCCGGTAGTTATAGTATACAGTCCATAGTATATAGTACCCAGTACACTGTACACACTGTACATACTGTACACACTGTACACTCAGTACACTCAATACACTAATTCATACGTTGTCACTCGTGAAAATCAGAGTGCTTCTTTAAAGCTAACGGTTTTTTATATGTACATGACAATTAAAATTAAATATTTTTTCGCCCCGCCAACTTAAATATAATCAGTGAAACATTGAAATTCTCTACATTTCGACAACAGCTTAATTTTTCTGGACCAAAACTATCCTATCTTTCTATCTGGAACCATGCCTACACATTCCCAAATTTTCATTTAAATCTGTTGGGCGGTTTCGGAGATTAGCGTGTACAAACATTGTGACACGTAGTTTTTATATATTAAGATATGGAGATAAACTTAATGTAGGTATTGGTGCATATTTGCTAGATTTAAGAAAATATGAGTGTGCGTAGGACCACACGTTGGAAGTGAAAACTTCTATGCCCGCCCAGTCTATATTTCCAAATCAATCTTAATATTTTAGGAGGATAAGGATCAATATATTTTATCTAACAATAACATAAACTTAAATGGAATAGCAACTAGCTCTTTTTCAGGTTACAGCAAGTGGAGATAAGGCATTACATTTGCACGGGCGATGTCGTACGCGGTAACCAATCGCCTCCATTCTGCATGACATAGAACTCTCAAACTGCATTACATAGAACGCTCAAATCATTACTCCTTGCATTACTTTTATGTGGAAGTAATGCAGCAAGGAAGTACTTTTCAAGAATAAATACCTCTTATTTTCTGTAATGAGACCTAAAGATATATGAAGAAGTAAAATCCAGATCGAATAGACGAAACGTAGTGGCTCCATGTTGCCGAAAGCGTTAAATCCAAGCAAAATGTTTAAATTTGCATCCATGCAGCTGGATGGCAACTTTTGGTCGAACTCTAGACACATCAAGAAGCGTGAGATCCAACGCTGTGCGAAGCAAAATGAAATGAATGTTGATAGTGACGTCTGCATTGCAACATTAAAACGCAATCCCTCGCACTCCTCGTAGCTGCTCGATCGCTTTTGTGTGTTGCTGGAGTTTAACCAAAAGTTGCCTCGCTCTTGCCAGCTACATTTAAGATACATGGCTACATTTCTTTGCTACACAGAATTCAGCTGGGTATAGGAGCGAAACTGTTGATTTGGGACACGGTTTTATTTATACAGCGACTGGGCATCTGCATTTTACTTATCTGTGATACTACTTCCCGTTCCCAGTCGGGAATATTGGAAGCCCTTATTTATGTATTTAATTACTTCAGTCCTGATTTTAATACAAAAAGGTAATCGGTTGAAATGTTATTAATACAGAATCCAGAACATTAACAAGCCATAAGAACCCTTTACTTTTTGCATTACCCGGTAGTGCAGAGGGTAATGCCTTTATTGTAGTAATCTTAACTGTTAATGCAAAAAGTAATAGCTCTATTACATTTCTTTTGATTCTTTCTCCCTTTTACCAGTAATGACCTATGAAAGGCCTTCCATGGCTATGACATTTCTATGTTAATTGTAATTAACAAAATAACCCAGCTGGTAATGTATAATATTTACAAAATCAGGCATTCAGCTTTAATGAAGAAGCTCTTCCTTTCCCGACTGTGTTTATACAAACTAAAACTCCCGAAGGCAAATTTTTCCCACAAATGTTGCTGAAAGTGAGTGCGCAGGAAATAGTGCGCAACAAAAATGCGCAGGAAATAGTGCGCAACAAAAGTGCGCGTGACGCGAGTTTTAGTTTTTACCCCAGGCCAAAAAGTGCCAATGTGCGTAAAGAACTTTTCACTTCAAAAAAACAGCTGATTCAATTTTCCTTCCTTTTCTGTTCTGCATACTTTATCGAAGAGAGTGAATCTGGCTTTGCCTTCCCGAGTTCACTATGTATGCGTTGAGTTGTGCTCAGCCAGCACAGCAGCGCCCACTCTAGCTATTTCGCCGCCCCGGATAAAACCACAAATTGCCGCCCCTTAAGAATATATATGCACGACAATAGTATAGGTTCAGGTATAAATATGGCGTTTTACGGTAACCTCATTAATTAATGAATACCATTCAGGACTTGCCGATTTCCCGTGTCCTTTTTGGGGTATTTCCAAGAACCTTTAAAAAAATTTGCCTTCACGAAGAAAAGAAATAAAAATGTACAGGGTGTTCCGTCACAAGTTGTACAACCGTTTATTGTATACGGTATATTTTCACGAATAAGGTATCTTTGTTATCGTAAGGAATGCAGCTCTTATTTCATTAATAAAAGTAATCTTGTATGATGTGAAAATATAGAATTAAACGGGGTTTATTGTAAAAAAAGTGGACAATTTGTTTTCTCACATATTGCATTGTAATTTTTTACGAGGGAGTGGTGAGAATCTTACATCGATCCAGCAGCAGGGAATATGTGCGACTGTCTGTCTAAGGTCCATACCTCAGAGAGGAAACACCGCTGGGGGTCCGCACCTAAACGGTAGTATCAGATTCCTACTAACTAAACAGAACCAATCCTTTGCATGATGTTTGAGCTCTGACCGGTACGAACCGCAAAGGATTACTTCGGCCTGGCTCAGGAAGCAATAATTAGAGAAGCAAAACATAACGGAGCAAACAGCATCTTCACAAGTAACATTCAGATACTAGCCTTCGCAGATGACAGTCAAAATTGGACACGTAGCGCAAGCCGTAAAGGAAACCTTTTCAAAAATTGTGGAAAGCTCAGGAAGATTCAGTCTAATGGGGTTGATACACGAGCACCAACGAATTATCATTCTTCCAGTGTCATACGTTTGAATGAAAATTCGTTTTACACGTTGATACACGGGGAAGAAGTAATGAAGTTACAATTGAGTGACAGTAGCTTTCAAAATGGATGAACTAAATGTAGTTATATTAAACTATTTTTTAAAGCGCAATAAATGAAAGAAATTGAAAAGATCAGCAATGAAAAAAAAGGAAAAATATATTTTTGAATTTAATGAGAATAAATTATTTAGTTTCATTCCTTCTAAATGAAATGAGAAACAATTGTAAGTTCAAAAACTAATAGTTTAGAGTTAAGATTTGAGTGCCTTTATTTGAATTTTTAAGGCAAAAGTTTGTTCCTCCTCCTCTTTTTATAACAAGGGTATAAACTACAGACAAATTTTTGGACTTCTAAAAACACTTTAAATAGTGGAAAACTTCCAGCTTCCAGCTTCATTGAAGACGAATGAAGTTCTTTTACCTTCATTCAGAAAAGAAACGAATGAAGATATTAATGGTCATTAGAACTTCATTTCATGTGATACACGAAGATGAATGATCATTGCTCTTTCAATGTTCATTCGTTCGTGCTCGTGTATCAAGCCTATAAGAATATATGATTCGAAAATTAAATATATGATTGTATGAAAAAGAGGACAAGGATTAGGACGAAGCATCAACCTAGACGATCATAGAGTGGAAGATGTAGGCAATTTTATATATTTAGGGACAATTTTTTCTTCGGAAAATAAGATAAAGGACGATATCCATAGACGTGTTATAGCCGTAAATAAAACTTATTCCGCACTAGTCCCGATTCTAAGGAACCAAGATATCTCAAGACAATGTAAAGTGAGATTATATAAAACACTAATCCGCCCATTTCTATACTACGGGTCTGAGGCTTGGACATTGACCAAACAAAAAGAATATCAGCTTAAAATCTTCGAAAGGAAAATCCCAAGAAGAATATTTGGTCCTGTACGAGCTAAAGCCCTCGTACCGCCTCGGAGCGAGTATTTTAGGTGATTCTTAAAGAAGGATTAGGAGAAAATGGTAACAGATATTGAGATAAAACCTTCTTTATTTGTTTAGAAGATTAATAAATCGTAAAATAAATTTTTTTTTAATTTTTTTTATTGCATCATGTCCGCCTCCCATATAAAATTCTGGAACACTGCAAAAAATATGAAAAAATTGGCAGGCGTGATATCTCGACTTTGGAGCAACTAAAAAAAAACAAAAAAATCACTGTAAATAAGACACTTGAAATTTTGGAATGACGAGTTGTTTTTTAAAAAATATTTTTTTTTTGAGAAAATGGCAGAGAATTAAAGTTAAAGTCCGAAAAAAGTCTACATTTTTCAGTCTAAAGAAAGATGTCAATTTTTTTTCACTCACTATATCAGCAAAATGGCTCGATGTTCCCTAAAAAATAGTTAGAAAAACACAAATAAAAAATATAGGGTAAATTCGGCGATTATATTTTGAGTTATCACGCCCGCCAATTTCAAAAATCATGTTTCGAGTTAAGGGGGTAGCCAGGTTTGAAATTTTCAAAAAATCGAGTTTTTTTTTCATTTTCAGTAACTATATATCCTTAGAAATAAGGTAGAAACCCTTTTTGAGCTCAGAGTGTATCAGAAGTGGCCGAAAAATGAATTACGCCGCAAAGCCACGAGCGCTCGAATCGCATATTGGCGCATCGAGTCGGCCCCCTTGTCGTAGCGTTCTCAGTTTCTCAACTTTCACATTCGTCGTTGCCCTGCATGCAGGACGAAGAAGGGATATTGTATGGGCCAGGCATCGCTGATTAAAGGTACGATGATTTTCTTTCTTTTTTTCGACTACGAGATGTGTTTTTCGAACTTAAACTTTAAACGCGTTTATCTCGAAACGCGTTTTTTTGGGGTCGTCGCCACAATTCCAGCCGATCTACTGGGCAGATTTCATTCAATTTTTTTCTAAAATATTCAGAAAAGTCTCGGCTATCGCATGAGCCTCAGTCTTGATTCTTCATTAATGTTTAATAATAATTTGACCTAGTTAATGCTTAAAAAAGTGAAAAAAAAATGAAAAATCTCAAAAACTTTCACAATTTGTTTATTAATTATTATTTTTTCATAATTGAGGTTCATGCTATAGCCATTTATGTGCTATTTACGAATAATTTTGGTTTTTGTGTTTCAGATGACTCAAAGTTGAAAAATCATGGCGACCGTTTTTCAATTTGGAGTCATCAGATCGCCCAGAAATTGGCCATATGTTGATGAAAAATTAAAAAAAAATTTTCCGTTAGTTAATAACATGCCTCACGACATACTAAAAAGTTGTAAATGTAGACTAAAAATAAATAACAAAAAAACATTGTTGAAAAAAAGGTCATTGACACCTGGCTACCCCCTTAAATGAGTTTAAAGTTTCAAAATAAGTTTTTTCTTATATAAAACTTAAAAAGTTATAAAATTATCTTGTTAATATTTACTATAACTAATAACAAGTAAAAAGAAAAAGAATAAAAAAAACATTCTTGAGGACTAAATGAACACATTTATGAAAAAAAAAATTTTTGGAAAAATTTTTTTTGACGGTACGAGGGCCTTAACCAAAACCAATGGCAAATTAGAACAAACGAAGAGGTTAAGGAAATGTATGACGAAATAAATGTAGTCACGCATACAAAATTTAGTAGACTACGATGGCTCGCACATGTTCTACGAGCATCTGAAGAAATAATGCTGGGCAGGATTTTTAATGGTAAAAGAAGCTTAGGATGGCCAAGAAATAGGTGGATGAATGACGTGCTACAAGATATAGGGAGACATCGTGTAACAAACTGGAAAAAACTAGCAAGACGTAGAGACGACTGGAAGAAGAGACTTCAAGAGGCCCGAGTCCTATAAGTGCCATTTAAGAAGAAAAATAGCAACTTACAATGAAATCATAAAACACTTTTTTTCCACTTTCAGTTCTGCAAACTTTTTTATTACACTTTAAATTTACTTGATCAGCAATTTCATGCTCAATTGACAAAATGGCCAAACCATTAAGGCGATTTTGGGTATAGTAGTGGAACGTAAAAAGTTCTTAATTAATTTCAATTTAGAGAAACGCCTTTCACCACTTGCTACAGTTATTGGTATCGTTACCAGTATTCTTAAAGCAATGGTAAGATTTGGAGTAAAGTTTAACTCTGTAATTAAGGTCAGTACATTGCTTGGGTGTTCTTTTTGCCCAAAAGTGCGCATACTGCTGAAATTTCCTCTACGAATTCTACATCATTTAAGTGTACAGAATCACCATCAGTTAAAATACATTCTAAATTGTTACAGTGTTTTTGTAGCACTTCTTTGGACATGGTATTTAAATCATATATTACATAAGAATTTAAAATAATTGTTATGATTACTAAGCTGTTCAAATCTAGCACCTAGTGCATTTGGTGCTTGATCGATTGTGAAATAAAAAAAGTGTAATTTATATTTTACTTTTGGATCTTCGATCGGTTCATCTCGGGCTCGCAAGAGAAATTCCTTTTTCTTCCCCTTAAGCGGTGTCGTGTTACTGTTAATCCAAAATTAGCCTTCACGCCTATTTTGGTGCAAGTTCGTTTGCATCAATAGCGCCTGCCGCCCGCCCTGCCCCCATTTCCTGCCACGAATTTATCAACCTACAGAAAAGGTCAAAACATAATAAATAGATTTTTTAACTTAAACATGTTTTTATTCCCACATTCGCCATTACAAGTTGGGAATTACATATATAAACTCGCAGCAAGGCCCGGGGGGGGGGGGGGGCGTTGAAAAATGATTCAAGTTTCGTAACAGTTTTTTTTTAAATTTGGATAATTTTTGACCCCTCCCACCCCCTTTCATGCTTTAAATTTATCAATTTTCAAGAAATCGTCGATTAAAAATTGAGCTAATTATTGTAATTTTCAACATTACGAAACTATGACGAATACTACAACATATGTAACAAAATGTCAAGGTCATCGGAGGGGTGGACTTTAAACTGAACTGAACAATTACCGAATTTTCTAATAACAAATATTTCAGCAAATCAAAAATAGTCATTTAAAACCATTTTGTAATTCTCGATTTTGAAAGTTGTTCAGTTCAATTATTCAATAATATGTTATGATAAACCGCGTTTTATCGAAGCAATGAAATTAAAAACGCTAGTTTAAACAGCGCCCTTTACTAATAATGCAAATGTTTCTTTTTCCAAATTATAAATGTAAGTTTTTAGAGAATGAAAAAATTGATATGTGAAATTTTCTATTACATGAATATTTTATCACACTTACAGTCAAAATGTAAATTTTTTTTTTGTTTTGGGGTAAGGATGGTGAAACCATCGAAAGGCACTGCGAGCAAACGCGAGCTTTTGCACACAGTAGTGTGGGACTTTAACCCACTAAAACACCAACCCTGTTTTAAGTAATTAAAACTGGTCCTGACCAACCATTAATTTTATGCTAACGTTGATGATTTGAAAGTTTACAGCTCTTCGGAAGAAAATGTAAATAAAAATTAATACTCGGTTAAAATAATCGATATATTTTAAGTTTAATACAAAACACGACGTTCTACCGTAAGGTATAATTTCATAATAATGACAATTTACAATTTTCCAAAATCTATGTTTTGAATCGCTTACTTATAAAACATTATCAGAAATGTTTTGCTAAATATATTCTGTACCGTGTTTTCTTCTTGTAATTTTTTACTTCTTCCAGCTTACTTCCTTAATTTACTTCTAGTGGGTACAGCAATTGTATCGGTCTCTTCAGCTTGGTCCCATTGGAAAGCCGTATTTGGCAAGAGCGAATTTTGCCATCACGTCCAACGAATATATCCTCGATAATGGCCAGTTTCCAAAACGAACGTGGTAAGGTTGCGTCATGTAGAAGGACTACATCTCCCGTTCTGGCATCTGTTGAACTGGTTCTTTTATTGCAGTGTAACGACCTGAGTTGCTGCAGATATTCATAATGCCACCGTTTCTTAAATGCACTAATTGTCCGTAACCGCTCTTTCCAAACAGAAAGCAATTGTTTTGCGTTGACCTCCAAAAAATCCTCACTTATAGCTAGAGCTGCTGGCGCACCTCCTCGAATAAAATGGGCTGGTGTAAGCGGCGCCAAGTCGTTAGGATCTTCTCCAACATAAGTTAAAGGGCGGCTATTTACGATGGACTCCACTTCTATCATCAACGTTTGTAATTGATCCATAGTTAGAGTTGATCGTCTTATCACTGCTCTCAATGGCTCCTTGATGGTTCTCACTAGCCGCTTCTAAAATCCGCCCCACCATGGGGCACGTTCTACTATGAATTTCCAAGAAATCCCGCGAGGACTTAGGAATCCATGTAGTTCCTCTGAGGATAAAAATTTCTCCAGATTAGCGAGTTTTAAAGATAATCGCTTGAATGTTTTAGCGTTATCTGAATATATCACCGATGGAACACCTCGCCTAGCGATGAACCGCCGCAGTCCTAGCAGACAACTAGAGGTTGTCAAATCTGGCGTAATCTCCAAGTGAACCCCTCTCACGGCTGCACATTATTATCCGGTTCTCCCTTAGTATATAAGGGTCCGGCAAAATCAATTCCCGTTACATCAAAGGGTCTAGAAATTCTAAGCCGATCTCGTGGAAGCGGTGCGAACGGCATAGTTGCGGCTTTACCCTTTTGTCTTTTGCAAAAGTTGCATTCTTTGAAAACTTTTCTTACCAATTGGCGTCCCGTATTTCTGTCTTAATCTGGTAAGCGTTAGAGAAATTCCGCCATTTAAAGTTCTTGCATGCATGTCTCTCACAATCATAATTATAATATATCATTTCTTGGTCAGGATGACAGCATTCGGCTCGTTAATTTCGTTAGTTGCAGGCTGCAATCTTCCGCCAACACGTAAGTAGCCGTGCACTCAAATAGGACCAGGCTCGTATAAGTATGAATTGGAAGGAACACTTCTCTGATTGTGTAACGCCTCAATTTCCGTTTGATAAAATGTTCGTTGGGCGAATAAGACCCAATACGACGTTGCTTTGACTATTTCCAAGGCTGATAGTGGTCTCGCTCCGGTTCCCACTTCTTCATTAGTCGGTAACCAAAACGCGTGACGTAGGCGGTAACTCTCAGCAGCCGAGTCCAATCGCTATAATGTTCGGCATGCAGTATGGGCTCGCTGCCCACGATGAGCGACGTACTGTTTCCACCTTCTCTCATTGCCTAGTGTCCAATACAGTGCTTTTTAGAGTCAGTCCATAGGTAAGTTCGATTTGGCATTATCTTGAGATTCTTTAGTAGATAACTCGCATCGAGCAGCGATAAGAGCTGCCGTAAGCTCCAATTTTGGTAATGTGAGCTCCTGCTGATTTCCGTTTTTCAAGGGGGATGCTTAGCACATAGAAAGTTCACTGTGACGTCACCACTTTCTTTCAGGGTCCTTATGTAGGCTACCGTTCCATAAGCATAAAAACTGGCATCCGAAAATAGATGTAACTGGAATTGTGTTCTTACTGTTTTGGGTGTAATTGAACGGGGAATAACTATTTCGACTAAGTCAGTTATTTCTGTGATGCAAGTAATCCATGTAGCGTAAAGATCATCAGGTAATCTTTCATCCCAGTCCAGCTTTCTCTTCCATGCGGCTTGAAATAGGAGCTTCAAACGCAACATCCAAGGACCCAAAATGCCTAAGGGGTCGTAAATTTTCGCTATCGTTTGTAAAACCTTCCTTTTGGTTATTATCGTGGTAGTCTTAATAGTAGCCATAATAATATCCAGATCCACTGATAATTCGTCCGTGAGCAAATACCAACGTAAACCAAATACTTTATGTTGCTCCGGCGGTCGTTCCTGTCCCGTAAGTTGGCGATGAATATACGGATCGTTAGACTTCCACTTACGCAAGTTCATAGATGCTCGTTTGAGTATGTAGTTTGCATCCCGATACAACTTCTCAGCCTCCTCCTTGGTATCAGTAGTAAGCACAAGGTCGTCCATGTAAAAGCTCGTTCTTAACGCTTCAGTCGATTCAGCAAAATGTTCTCTGGCCGCCTCTAGTGCTTTTCGTATGGTTGCTCCCAGTAAATAAGGGCTGCAGCTTACCTCGAATGGGACTCTTGTCATGCGATAAATTTGCCTTGGGGGAAGGTTTTCTGTTGAATTTATTCTGTTAGCGAACCAAACAAATTTATGACTATCTCTATCTTTGGGATTAAGAAGAACTTGAAGAAAAGCCTTCTCAATATCGGCCACTATTCCTATCTTCCCGCAGCGAAAATTTAGCAGAATTGCTAAAACTTCAGGCAGCAAATTAGGTCCTACCTCTAAGTGTTCGTTAAGAGACAAGCAATTCGAAGCATGCGCCGATGCGTCAAAGACAATGCGCAATTTAGTTGTCTCCTTGTCCTCCCTGTATACACCTCGATGCGGAATGTAGAATATCTGGTTTGGACTGTCTGAAGTCTCAGGAGCCCTTTCTGCGAAACCTTCTGTAAAGAATTCATTTAGGGCAGCATCGTATTCATTAAGTTTGCTGGCGGCACCCAATTTTCGAATCAGTGACTTCACTCTTTGCATGGCTCCGGCTCGGTTATCGTCCAGTACACTATTTTCATCCTTCCAAAGAAGTGATGCTTCATACCTATCACCTCGTCTTATGTACGAATCTGCGTTTAACCTATCAGCTTCCCTAACATGATTGGATATGCCCAATGTCTCCAATCGCCAAAAACTAGTTACATGGTCGTCACATACACAAATACTAAGGAGAGCTACATAATTTAAATTTGGACCATTCGGTAACCTTCGCGAGGGGCCTTGCAACGTCCATCCGAGAATTGTGTTTATAGCTGTCAACCTGTCTGTGAGTCGTTTGGTTTCTCCAGTTACCAACTGCCAATAGTAGTCCGCCCTACAAGCACGCCAATACCTTCTTCAGGCTGTTCTCCCAGTATGCGTGCATCTGTTAGAGCTAGATTTCTGAAATATATATCATTAGAATTTGGAACTGTAAGTACATCAGCAGAAATCTGTGGCACTTCGAGCGCCTCTATAACTATGGTGTGGTCATCATGCTGGCTGCTAAGAACGAGATGAACTTTGCGAACATTATGCGTACCAACTATCGGTAAATTTAATTTAGGCGCAATGATAGATTTGACGATTGCCAGCTGACTACCTCCATACACCACTATTCGAATAAATAATGCCTTCTTACTCAGATTCCTCGAAATGATTGTACTGGCCGTTTGTAAGTAAACGTCGTCAATGCGTTGGTCTGCTTTTGTAGTGAATAGGTTTACGGTTTGTTGAGCTGAAGTTGACCTTGGTTTGATAACCGAATCAATTTGACGGTTAGCAATATTATTCCCCGCGTTACTGTCTCGAGCTGTATCTCCAACCTTTACATAATGGGGATCGCACATACATGTCGCATGTCGTCCTTTGCAGGTGTTGCATTTAATGAACTTGTTCCTACACTGTTTAGCGTTATGTCCGCGCTTACAACATCTATAACATCTTACGTCAGTTTTAGGAAGCCGTTTTTTCTCATGTAGAGGTTTTGCACTGTAGCAATCCTTCGTCTCGTGATTAGTAGCCTGGCAAAAAAACAACGATTTCCATTTGTCCCTGCCGTAAACAATCCTACAGCCGTTTTGAACGATTTGGTTTTCGGAACTGATTGACCACGATTAGGATACGTCTTTGCTTCATTTGCCTTCTCAAGGGATTCGAACTCTCGCTTCAAGAATTTTAATAGACAATTCACCTGACTATCTTTGTTTATTGGCGTAGGTAGATGAATTGCCCACATCCACAATTGGATCCCTCTCTGCTTCTGTTTGTTTTGACGGGTGTTGGTTCATGACTTCGTCGTAGTAGCGGTCAAAATCCACTCTTAGCTCATTCGGTAAACAGCGTAATAAAACGCCCTTCAACATTACAAAATAGTTCGATGATGAGATACCTATAGCTGTTAAAGAACGAGTAGAAGCTTGAACAATGTTATACAATCGGCGAAGGCCGAAGCGTCAGACTTTGAAACTATAGACTGGGATGACAACAAGCGTTGCATAGTATGGTCAATAATCTTTCTTATCGGTATTTCCATACTCTTCCTTTAATAAAGAAATTGCCGCATCATAGCAGGACTCGGACGGTGTGCAGCCAGCTATGGTTTCTAGCGCCTTGCCAGTTAGCACCGACTCCAAGCCATTAAATTTGTCGGCAGCTTGTAGCGACGGATTTTCATGGACTAATGTCCGATATTGCTCCCAAAACGGGACCCGTTCCTGGTAATTTCCAGAAAATTTCTTTGGGTTCAACCTGTGCAGCTCTACTACTGGTTTGGCTGCCCTTAATGTTGGTTCTGTCCTCAGGGATGTATTGGCCGTTGGTGCAATCAACGAATGCTTCTTGCAGTTGGACCGTATCTTTGCTAGTCTTTGTTTGACGCGAACTGTAGCACTTACAGCTTTGTCAACAACAACACTCTTCGCTTCCTTCTCGAAATTCTGTTGTATAAGTGGCCTGATCTCACGATTAGCCTTTTGTAGGTTTTTATGTGCTAAGTACATTCATGTGTTGTTTTGCTAAGTATATTCTGTACCATGTTTTCTTCCTGTAATTTTTTATAAAATGCCGCCCCCAATTTTGGTGCCCCGGGCAAATGTCCGGGTTGCCCCCACCCCCTAGCGCGTGCCCTGAGCCAAGGCCATCTCAACTACAGGCCATGAAGCTCCCGGGCCTTCTAACACCAACAGAGCTGAAGCCGGTCTTAAAACTTTCCGACATGACATAGACCGCGTTTATGTGCAGGGACCGAACCGGTCCACAGTGGTCGAAACAGCCATTTTAGGGGGAACTTTCTTAAAATTAAGAATAAAATATTTCAAAGCATGTCACATTGCTCGTAACTAGGTGCACTTAATGTACTGACCAATTATACATCATAAAAATAAGTAAAAGAGTGAATAATAAAATAAAATTCTTTACTAAAAAAACATTTTATTATACATTTAGCTCTACTTCACTTTCGGATTCTTCACTCACTGAGTTATCTTCAATGATTTCGATATCTTAATTGACGATCTTTGTATGACAGTCGCTTTCAGGGGTTTGAAGCAGGTCTAAAACCTCCTTTGGAAGCGAGTCCAATTTTCTTTTAGGTAATGGTCTCAATGACGATATTACCATATCGGATGAAATTAGCTCCCATGGAAGAGGTCTTCTATATTTTCTTTCCTTCCAATCTTGCGAGTGTTGTGCTCGCGGAGATATCGACAATCTTTGTGTCTCGCTTCCAATGCTTCTTCGCTTAGTTGGCCGATTGGTATGAAGGATACAGGTCACAATTGGTATTTCTTGCTAAATTCCGTATCTTTATATATTGAGCCTTCGTTAATTTTGTGTCAGTTAATAAAGCTAGAGCTTCGTTAGGTCTGTATTTTTTAATTCTAGTTTGATTCAGCTTGCCTTTTATGATTTCCCTCGTTGTTCGAGGCGTTAAATTCACCGCTTTATTCATTGCATGTGCAACGTTCCTTTTACCAGTTTTGGTCAAACTTGATTGGCTTGCTAAAACAAGTTCATTCGGATTATAATTAGAAGTCAATTCCTTTATTCGTCTTCTTTTCGATCTTGTAGACAAACCCTCAAAATTTCGGATTGCTCGTGTGCGTTTAACAGACGTAGGTACTGAACTTGATTGCATGGCTGACTGACATATTTCTTTCGTTAACCAGTCATCATTTCGTTTTAAACATTTTTTTAAATTTTTCCGCTTGATTTCCAACGTAGCCTAATTTGATTAGCAAACATCCTAACTTTGTCCTTTATTATTTCTTCAGGTAAATGTGGTATCTTACTTTTGACGTAATCAACCATCATGTTTTTTACAACGATAATATTAGATTTAGATAGCAAAGAATCATGATGAAGAAGTTCGAATAGTTGCATCCTCTTGACGGCCGTAGTAGACGCTATTGAAAAAAGGAAAAAAATAAGTACTTGCCAGGACCTCCGACCGCAATGACAACTTTTTTAAAGGGTTTACTTATTATACTACAATATTATATAAAATTTAGAATGAAACAAAAGGGGCTTTTTTTGTACTCCACCAAGGTGAGGTAAACGGAAATATAAAGGCGTTTTTATCAAACGTCACTAAAAATCGTATAAAGTAACTACATAAAACATAATTAATAGTTACAATAATTGAATTACTTACTTGAAGAGTAAAAAGACATAATTAAATAACAACTTTGGCTTTCAGATCAATCACAACACACTTTTATTTAATCTTAAAAACAATTTTTTGCAGCGAACGAAAAGGTGTGATTAAGAAATTTATCAATGGTTGCGGTTTCCAGTCAGCCCTACCCGAGTGCTTCCGAGAATTGTCGTCTTGGTTTATAAAATCGCATATAATACACATTCACCTACTTAAATATGCCTTTTGTTTAGGATTTCTGAGAATAAATTTTTTTTGTTAATGGCGGCGTAATTAGGGTTTTTCGACAAAGGTCCAAAAAGCCCGCGTTTTCGGTCCCGTCATCGTTTATGCGGTTGGTACTTTGGACCTTTTTTGGTACTTTGGACCGGCTCGGTCCCTGCACATAAACGCGGTCATATTATCGAAATAACATGGCGGAAGCCGTAAGCGCCAATTTTTTAACTTTGTCTTTGCAGTAAAAAGTGGTAAAATATTGTATTTTATCACTTTTTACTTCACATGGATTACCAGTGATTAGTGCTTAAAGTGTGTTAATTGTTAAGGTGACACATTCGCAGAGGTTTTATCCTGTTTATTTAGGGAAAAAATATTGAATTTGTGTGGTAATTGAATTAAAATTGATTTTAAAGAGATTAAAGATTATTATGGAATAGTTCTGCATAACATAAGTGCATGTACCACCACGCAATATTAATAACAATAACTTTTCACTTTTTCTTCGCATTTTTATTCACTAGGTGTGCCATGTCTGGGCCAGTGCCAAGTGCCTGGCACACCACCCTTTATGTCAGTGCTTTTTTACTACTTAGATCTTAGACGTTAATAACTCCTATATCGCTTATCGTAGAGCAACATATTTAGGCCTGTTTTTTAGGTAACTGTGTATCCTTTTATTGGCTATAAAGAACAGAAACTTGAGTGGTTCCGCTTAGGAGCTTTTTTGATATTTTCCATCTGAGCCTCCCAAAACTTCTCGTTTTTTAGCATTTCTCTCAGAAAAATGCATTATTAACAGAACATTTTTTTAAGTATCTGATTCCCCAAACCATTCTCTAAAATAGTTCCATACACAAGAATGGTCTAGTTCGTATACATTTCTCGATAACATTTGAGCAGGAAGTAGAGACAAGTTCAGATTGTAAGATTGAAAATGAAGAAGAGATGAATTTATATGACAGCAATGAAGACCCTGGTGCGCCAGAAGAAAGAGTAAGAGTACGACGAAGTTATCGTATTAGGACACAGCCCAACTGGATGAAGTCAGGTGATTTCATCATGCTATCAGATTTACCAAAAGATAACGACGATGATCTAAATTCGTACATAAAAGCTATGAAAAATAGAAAGAAGCAATGAGAACGACGAATTAGAGTGTAGGAAAATGAAACTTGAGAGCTTGTACAACGACCTGCTAATTTGAATGTTATCAAAAATCGTTGGGTTTTTAGAGTAAAGCCTCCAATCAATGGAGTAAGTCGATACAAAGCCAGACTAGTCGCAAGAGGCTATGTGCAAAAATATGGAATTGATTTTGACGAAACTTTTATTCCGGTTGCACGTTATGATTACATAAGAACACTCTTAGCTGTTCTTGGCATAAAAGTAATGAAAATTAAACAGTTTGACCTTAAGACAGCTTTTTTATATGGCACACTTCAGGAGGAAGTCTATATGGAGCAGTGAAACAGTGAAAACTTTACATTAAAGATACAAATTATAGAAAATGTCAGTCTAGTCATCTTTCCTTTTTTGCTTTTTGATGACACCTACTTTTCGTTTTTAGTTTTGTATAGTTCAATAAATAATTCCTAACTTTCAGCTTATTTGCGTTTTCCATACTCAACAAGTTTATCAACTTCATTTGTACACAGTTCTTGACATCGTGCAGTCCACTAGTACTATATTGTTATTGTTTTTGTGCTACGCTGCCACTTAAAATTGACATCTAAAATGAGCCTGACGACTACCAGCTGATTGGTCCCTTTCATAATTGCATATTGAATTCCTGCTCGGCAAGTTGCGCTAACCTTGCAGCTATTTTTGTATATAATGCCTATCTAATAAAAGAAAAGAAAAAGAAGAATAAAGGTGTGAAAATTGAAATTCCGTTTCAGAGGATCTCAGTTTTTTGATTTTATTAGGTAAAAGTTTGTAGTATGCGCAACTGATACCTGGCAGACTCTTTTGCAAACATGCTTGCAATCAAGCAAGCAACCATGTAATTATGAAAAAAACTATTTTCTTTGAATATGGTTGATCAGCTTCACCACACACAGCTCAACATGTTTATCAACCACTAGCTCCGCCTACGTAAAATCAGAACGTTTTGATTTTTGTTTAACCGGGTACACAACCGTCAATTTGGTTGAGCAACCACTCTACACACTATTAAACTTTTTGTTAGACTCAACCAAGTTGATCAACATGTCTCGTCGTGTATGGGCAGCATTAATGGCCGCTGTGAGTACTAACATTACAAAAACATTTTATCCCCTTATTCGATAGATCAGGTTTTTTGCAGCCAGCCCTTGGACTATTAGTGGCGTACAGACACTATAGGCCTAACTTGACCGCAGTGTTTACCATATGGGTCCCCCCATCCTTTATAATAAAAAATATAGTTTAAAAAAACTAAAAAATACGCTTTTATTTTAAAATGATCTAAAAAGTAAAAAATAATTTTGAATGTAAAGTTTTTATTGCTCTAGCCAGTATATGGAAACTACCTACCATTCGAAATGTAAAAAAGCGTGGGCGCTAAGAATATAGGTAAGGAGTCTCTTTTTTACATTTTGAAAGGTAGGTAGTTTCCATATACTGGCTAGAGCAATAAAAACTTTACATTCAAAATTATTTTTTTAATTTTTATTTCATTTTAAAATAAAAGCGTATTTTTTAGTTTTTTAAACTATATTTTTTATTTTCTACTTTTTAGTCTATTATATGTCTTCCGCCATTTCGTAATGACAGCCATATTAGATTTAAAATGACGTCACACACCTTACTGTACTATACTCGTCATACACTTTCATTTAATACTCATACCGAGGGCGTTGGAAACAAAAAGATAAACCGCCATTTTTTGTTGGCCGAAATTTTAAATTTGGAATGACGCCACACAATTCATAGTATTCTAATTGTCACACATTTTCATTTGATACCCATACCGAGTGGGTTGTACAGAAAAAGGTAATCCGCCATTTTGTGTTGGCCGCCATTTTGAATTTACAATGACACCACATAGCTAATAGTAATTTACTTGTCATACCCTTTCATTTGGTACCCATATCGATTGGGTTGTAAAGAAAAACGGTAATCCGCCATTTTGTGTTGGCCGCCATTTTGAATGACGCCACATAGCTAATTGTATTGCACTTGTCATACCCTTTCATTTGATACCCATGTCGGAGAACAGAATTGCAAAATTCACCCGCCATCTTGATTTTTTTACATAATGGTCAGATTGCATTGTCACGCGAACTATACATATGTGCAAAATTTGAAGTTGATCGGTTATATGGAAGTGGGTCAAAATGAAGTTGTAAGATTTGTTTACATACTAGAAGCTAATATAAAGCGTATAAAAAGGCGGTCCACCATGTTGTGTTGGCCGCTATTTTGAATTTGGAATTACGCCACAGAGCTAAAAGTATTCTACTTGTCATTTGCTTTCATTTCATACGCATATCGAGTGGGTTGTAAGTAAAGAAAAAAAAATTTTGAATTTTGAATGACGCCACATAGCTAATTGTTTTCTACTTGTCATACCCTTTCATTTGATACCCATGTCGGGGATCAGCGAGCACAATTGCAAAATTCGGCCGCCATCTTGGAACCGCCATCTTGATTTTTTTACAAAATTGTCAGAATGCATTGTCACGTGAACTATACATATGTGCAAAATTTCAAGTTGATCCGTTACATGAAAGTGGGTCAAAATCAAGTTGCAAGATTTGTTTACATGAAACATACAACATACAACATGCAGCATACAGCATACAACATACAACATACAACATACAACATACAGGTCAACCTAATATAAAGCGTATAAAAAATAACCTTTATTTTAAGGTACTTACTGCTGGCTACCGTTTTAAAAACTATGGCCATACTACCATCAGTTCTGCACGAGCATATCTTTATATATCGTCGTTCGCAAGAATAGTGGCACAACTCAAAAACAAATGAATTTACAGCGGAGCCATTTAAAAGTTTCTAGTTTAATTCAACCTCTTGTCATAATTTTGAGGTCCAGCGGGTTTCCTTCGGTATTTTTTGGAAGTAATAATATGGTGTTTTACCACATAAAAATATGCGGATTTAGCTATACATTTTCAAAATAAACTCGAAATTGGAAATTTTTGTGTTGTGCCACTATTATTGCGAAGCGACGATTTGTAAGTTAAGTAGGTACCCCATGTTATTACCCAATTTTGTCTATGGGTGATGGATGTCTGCCAAAATTATCAGTTCGCCCTTCTCTCCTCGTGAATTCACGGTGTGAGTCTCACGCTGCCTTAATATTTTAAAATTTTGATTTAATCTGTATGTAGATAATATTCCATAATAATACATAGTTTATAGTAACTTCTGGTTTATAATTAAATTTTCCGTACGGACTTAACGCATGCTTTTTTCAACTTTGCTCATTAGGATTCTATTACATTACAAACAAAAGCCAATTACATAAAGAAATTTTCCTTAATACTTCTATCCATTTAGAAATGAAAAAAAACCAAACTTCTTACTACAAACACCTCAAAGAAATTTATCTTACAAAACTAAATGTTGATTCATGTTTACAAACCAGAAAACAATTTCAAACAAGGGAAGCATTTCACGGGAAAACTTTCTTAAATGTAAACAAAACAATATAAAACAAAATATTGCCGGTGTTACAACATGCTGAAACTCTTGGCTGTTAAGACTAAACAAAAGATTCCTTGCGTATTTCATTTATGGTCAAACCGAAAATAAGGAAAAACTAAAATATTAATGTGGAAATTTTATCCTTCTTATAGATGGGGTAAAGTTTTTCATTAGCAAATTGCAATTATACGTCAACAATAGATTAACCGAGGTAAGATGGAAGCGGCTAGACAAGAGTAGACGAGTTCTGACTAAATAAATTTTGTTCGGTTTGTAACTAAGGAAAATATTGCGAGTTTAGTTTTTTATAGAGTGCACTTATAAAATAGTTTCTTCTTCTACAGAATTATGCAATTGGTTGGCGCGCGGGCTACGACTGCAGCTCATGCCCCTTCGAACAGTGATGATTATCAGAAAAATACGTAAATGCGAGCGCCCCTTTCAATAGCTGTTACTTCGCTTCACTCGCTTATTCTGTTTCGCAGCCTTGCGGTCTGACTATTTTGTATAAAAATCAAAATGGCGATTCCAAGATGGCGACCAATTTTTGTAATTGTGCTCCACCGAGCCCAGCACATGGGTATCAAATGAAAGAGTGTGGCAGGTAGACTACAGATAGCTATGTGACGTCATTTTAAATATAATATGGCGGCCACTACAAAATGGCGGAAGGCTTATAATAGACTAAAAAGTAGAAAATAAAAATAAATAGTATAAAATTACGCTTTTATTTTAAAATGAACAAAAAGTAAAAAAATAATTTTGAAAGTAAAGTTTTTATTGCTGCAGCCACTTACTTAAATGTAAAAAAGTGTGGGGCGCTAACGAAAAGTTCCAGTATTAATAAAATAAGAATATAGGTAAAGAGCGCCCCACGCTTTTTTACATTTAAGTAAGTGGCTGCAGCAATAAAAAATTTACTTTCAAAATTATTTTTTAGTTTTTGTTCATTTTAAAATAACAGCGTATTTTTTAGTTTTTTTAAACTATATATTTTAGACTTTCACTTACATAAAAATTGACTTCATTTCAATGCACAAATCAATTGGTCATATTCTCCGAAAGCTGTAAGCATATTCCGCACTAGCAATTCCTCAACATTTCCACGCTATTTTTACTTAACTCTGCTAAAGCTCGCTTATTTATTATCCACGGAAGATAATGGAAACACGAGAAAATATCCCGATGATGAATTACTTTCATTTTAAAAATGACAGATTTCAGGAAGCTTAGATGAGAATACAACAACCGCCAGCATTCACCTCGATTATCTCTCGAATATTGTAGTAAATAGAGTGTGAGTCTGGAGTGCAGATTGAATTGCAACCGCGATTTAAACGCAAGCTTGTGAAATCTCCCATCAAGTTCGCCCTTCAAGTTCATAAATCTGTTGCAAGATTCAATGCAATGTGAACGCATACACATGCGAGCATAAATAAGAGATCAGGCTGTCGGCTACACCCAAACATTGCTAGGACAATGATGCACCATGAAGCTGCACATTGCACTGATAGAGGAGTGGAGATACTGTAACCCTTGTGTGTAATTCTAGAGGGGTGATCAATTTACATACGTTCGACAGTGGATTTGCTTACAGCATAGCACAACATAGAAAAGACGGCGGTGAAATTTCATGAACCATAAACTATTCGCGTGTCTTTCTGCAGCACCGATATCGTATCTACATAAACCATAGAAAGAGTTATGAACCTTGAGCTGCAGCAGTTGTTTCTCTTTCTGCCTTTGTATCATGCACTCACCAAAATGATTATTCCGTCACGTGACAACTTTGAATTGGAGATGCAGTCACCCCCTTGAATTTATTACGTGTAAGGAATTCCCTTTTTAAGGCGATAAACTTGGTTCTGCGGTTAACTTCGACTATGACTGCAGCTCTCTAGCATTCTTCAGAATGGGGCTAACATGCAGCTGAATGGAACACAAATTAACTACATGCAAGTAATGCGATTGTTTTTGTAAGGATTATTCTAATAAGCTGAATTAACAGAAACAATTGTTTGTTTAGTTGCACTCGCACTGCTTAATTTACGAGTACATCCTATATTATTTGTTTTTGATAAATGCAAATACAAATCGAAGTTTCATAGCTTTTGGTTATTCATAAAGTAAATATGTAACTACTAAATTTTTGCTATAAAAACTTCAGCTTTAACATTAATATACTCGTATAATGATTAAATGAGAAAATTGATGAATCATTACCATTTATGTTACTTTAGAAATCGTTAATACACGAACTGGGCAGCCTGTCTATAGCCCAATGGACAATCAATTAACAATAATTCCAAAAGTGTTGAAACTTTCATGTAAAGTCGGGAAGGGCATAAAACAAACTATAAAATTTGGAACCTTGGCCGAGGTCCGGAACATTGTTAAGATTGCAATAAATGAAATTTTGCAATATTGTCGTGAAGAAAATTCCAAAAGTTCTGCAAACTTGCAGTAGTGTTAAATGCGCTATTTCATATCACATATCGGATTTGCAAACAATTTAAAGCTACGGAACTTTTCTTTTATTAAAAATTACGGTTTTTTCGCAAATAAACTTACAGACAAAATTCCAAAAGATTTGCAAACTCGAAATCTGGATCGTAACAATGTCCCGTATAATTGCATAAATTTGCAACCTTTTGCGTTGTGCGGAACATGTTTGTTTATAATATTTGTCATTTGTAGTCATTTTTTCGAGAAAAGTGGTCTCGAAATAATAACAAAAGTTTAAAATTTTGCTAGCAAATGCTCAGAATCTCTATTGTGATGCATTTACAAGTTTGCAAGCTCGTACGCAATTCGGAACGTTATGTAAAAAAAATTGCAAAAGCTTTGCGATTCGAGCGGATAACATAGTTTACCGATTAATGAAGGTATGTCAATTTGCAAGCAAATCTGAGAGCCGGAAAATATTTTAATTATAAAAATTTAAAATATATTTATTTCGCCCCTACGTCACTGAAATAGGTCCGTCAAGCGGCACCCCCGTTTAACCGGAGAATGATGGCGCAAAGTTCAAAATTAAGTGCTTTTTATGTGCTAATTTGTTCCCTAAAAAATTAATTGTGTTCTCTTTTTTTTAAAAAAATAAAAGGGGGGTGTAGCTTTACGTCACACTAAACCCCCCACCAATTAAAATACAATAAGGAGAAAACATTTTCAAAAAAAAGTACACTAGATTTAAGTGCTTTTTATGTGCTAATTTGTCCCCTAAAAAATTAATTTTGTGCTCTTTTTTTAAAAAAAAATAAAAGGGGTGTGTATCTTTACGTCACACTAAACCCCCACCCATTAAAATACAATAAGGAGAAAACATTTTCAAAAAAAAAGTACACTAGATTTAAGTGCTTTTATGTGCTAATTATTTCCCTAAAAAATTAATTTTGTGCTCTTTTTTTAAAAAAAATAAAAGGGGGGTGTAACTTTACGTCACACTACACTCCCACCCATTAAAATACAATAAGGAGAAAAAAATTTCAAAAAAAAGTACACTAGATTTAAATGCTTTTGTATGGAACCGAAACGAAAATGAAAAAATTGTATTCGAATAAAGTAATTGGAACGGTCCCGCGGGGGTGCAGAGAGAATCATGAATTCCGACCAATATTAGCTGGGTAGGTAAAACTTTTCCCTAGTACAATTAAGTGCTGTTTATGTGCTCCGACGGCACATGGAATAAAATGAGAAAAACCGGCCAAATTAAGATTTCTATCGCGATGGAATAAAATCGGCTCCTGCCTCGAGGGGGTGTAGCTGGAGAAGCGAATGCCATTGATACCAATCATCGCTCGCCTTGAATTTGCACGAACAATGTAGTGGTCATTAGGTGCTTCGGTTTTCGATGCACCTAGAAATATCTATTTTTCTGTCACCAGCAAAGTCCAGGTGCTCCGTGTTATGAGGGTTGGAAAGAATGGGGTGGGGGGTGTAGCTGGAATCGCAAATCGTAGTATTCCTATAAATCAAAGTGCTTCGGACTTTTTAGGTGTTTTTTATTCAAATCTTAAATCTTAAAAAAAAATTTGATTTCAAATCACTTCTTCCTGCGAATAGTCAGTTTCCTTTAGTACCACTTTTTACTCTTTACTCTCACTTATCACTCTATCTGTCTCTTAAGCAGCGTTCACATTGGCGTGTGCCAGTGGGCTAGTGGTGAGTGCCTGGTTAGTAGGTACTGGCAAGGCTGAGGTTAGTTTTAAGTGAGTAGATGTTCAGACGCAGTTCAGTTTAGACAGGTTAGTGTACTGGTTGTGGGTATCAATCAAAACAAAATTTCCTTAACCAACGTTTCCAATTCTGCCTGCCGCTTTTGAGTATTTCTGGAATCTACAGAATCATTGTCCCACAAACACTCAAAGACCTTATATAATTCTAAAAACTTAATTGTTTCAGTTTCTGCCTACTTCATTTTCAAGAAAAATAAAAAAAACACAATTTTCAAAAAATCAGAAATCACTTCACAGAAAATCGTAAATTACTTGTCAAATAATCGTTTACTAACCCACGTGTCATTGTTCGCACGAGGCGAGTTACGTGGTTAGTTTAGAGAAGTGGAGGATAGTGGGCTAGTAAATAGCCCCCTGGGCTATCTACTAGCAAGGGCACTACTCACCAGGTTAGTGTACTAGCCAAAAAAGTGTTCCAACGAGGCGTGTACTGGCATACCAGTCACTGGCAACAACCAGTAGCCAACACGTCCTAACCCTTTGTACTCGCCAATGTGAACGAGGCTTAACACTTTTCATCTTCACACTATCAGTGACTTCTCTTTGCTATTCCAGTCCCAAGTAGAAACCTCTAAACTAGGTTATTTTATAACTTTCGTTTTTGTTGCAAACAGGTTACTTAAGCGTTGTAATCTAACCAGATTACCTTCTAACTAAACGCTTACTTAGTTTTTAAGTTAGAATATTACTTATCTTTTAAGTTAGATTATAACTTCAAAATTTCGTTACTACTGAGTTACTTCAACACTTTTTTTTAATTTGTAATACTTTTGGTTACAAATATACACAAACTTAACCATGCAAACGTGTTTTGGTTTTTCAGAGGGGAGAAAAAAACTCGAAAATAATGTATGAGTTTATTATAAGTCAGAAATATATTCTGATTTAACATGTAATTTTGTAGGTTAGAAATAATCTTCAAAATAACGTATGATCATATTAAGTTTAAAAATGTACTCTCCTATAATAGGCCAGTGCAGATACCTTTTAAAAAGGCAAAAATGATAAAAATGTTGGAAAGTGAAGGAAATATAGCGAGCCAACCAGAAAAATAAATTCAAGTCGATCTGAGTTACGAGGGTTAAATAGAGGTAACTTTAAGGGGTGACAAAGGTTTTTCATTCCGTTAAAAAAAAATTTTTTTTCGAAATTTTATGAAAACTTACCTTTTTATGTCCCAAACACGCTGTAATTTTTTTGAATTAAAAAATATTTATTTTTACGTTTTATTTTGAATTTAAACCTAAAAAGAGACCTCATTTTCAGCCGAAAATGCCCATGTTCTAAAAACATTTTTTTTCAAAAAATCTAAGGGTTTTTTCTTTTGGTGAAAGGTCTAGTTTCAGATTATTATTATTATTATTTATTGAGCAATATTTGCACAAAAGAATAATTCTTAAATTAGTACAATAAAAAGTGGTAAGGAAATACTTAAAATATGGAATTAAAATTAGAGCTAAAAACTAAGATATGAGCTGGTTTTTTTTAAAGTGGTACAAGTCCATTTTTTCATATATTGAGATATTTAAGGGTTTGCGTTTAAATCAATTTAAAAATATTGGCCAACTTTAATCAGTTCGAGTGATGTTTTTTACACTATACACCCTTTAAATTTTATTATGAAATAATAATTACTAAAATTATTTGAAAAAATAAACGATTTTTTAGCTCCACATGGACTTATACCACTTTCAAAAATAACATATTAGAAGAAATAAAAACAGGAGCAAATTTAAGTCCATATTTTTATAGACATAAAAGCTTTACTGAAATGAATTTTTATGTAAAAAGTAATAGTTAAAATGAAGACATTTAAATACATGAATAACCAAATTTATTAAGAGTTTATTTCAGTTATATTAAAAATATAAAAATTAAAATTACTTCGTTAAGATCTTTAAATAAAAAAAAGATATTTTAAACTTAGTTTTCTTTTACAGTTAGCATATTGAAGTATTTATGGTGAATAGGCGATATATAAGGTAATAAAGTTATCATATCGCTATATTTCTCTCTTGTTATGCTCCTTGAAGTTTTATAAAGTGGTAACATATTAATTTTGCTGAGGTTTTTCGGTCTTCCCTTTTTTCCAAATAAAAAAATTGTTTTAAATGGAGCATTTTCTTCCATACTAATTTTATAAAAAATTTTGTGAGGTTCATTCCTTTTGAACCTCATCCAACGTATTTTAAGCCAGTTTACAATTTCTCCGTCCGTATTTTTTTTCTGTTTGATATTACCTCTTCTAGAGATTTGGTTGAGACAAAGTCTTCTCTTTTCATTTCATACAAAATGAAGCTGTTTTTTTTCGTCAAGCCTTTATTGCATTATAATAGTCTTGGGCAGTGTATAATTGGTCCTTTTTCTTTAATGCTGTTTCCACAACTGCAAAATCTCTGTCGTTTGGAAGAAATGAATGACCCGACAGTAAAAATTTGTGGTCAATAACATTTATGTTATTATCGTCTGATTGAACAATCCTTAACCACATCAGTGCGAGCTTAATATTGCGATTTTGTCCGGTACACATGTCACTGTATGCTATGATATGATCTTGAGTTGTTATCGTCTGAATATGCTTCAGACAGCAAGATGCTATTTCTTCCGCACCTCTAGATGCAACAGTTTCCTCCCATGCATACATATGATTTCTATTGTCATGAAAATTATGAAAACCTTCATTAAGAACATACATGTTTCGCTTATAGTATGCAACAGAAACTTTTAACTTGGGATATGGAAGGGCCTTTTCTAGATCAAAGGAAAATGCGAAATATTTATCTGGGTTCATTGATGCTTTTGATTTGTTTTTAAAGCTTGTTTTGATCTTCTTTTAAAGCTTGTCTAGCCAGTTCTGCACTTCTCAAATGTGTGCTATGTTCCTCTAAAAGGCTGCTTTTTTCGTTAAGGTCTGAGGTAGCTTTAATTTTCAAATTTAAGTAATCGCATTTTTCACAAGTATCTTTATGTGGGTGATGAAAACTTAAATTAAAATTATTGTTAAAAATTTTCCTATATATTCGCTCGCTGAGAAATGTCGTATGGTTTTCTTCGCACTTTTCAACATACAAGTTGTACATTTTTCTTAAGTTCAAATCAGAGCTTAGGTATTTTCTATTTGGATTATTAGAACGCGTGTAATGACTTTCATAGTGTGGAAAACTTTTTATATGATCTTTTGCGACATCCACTAGTTTCTCATCACTCTTTCTGCAAGATCCTTTCATTTTTCCACGTAAGTCATATCCTATTATCTTTGCTTTGAGAGCCCTATGTAGTCTGCCTATAGATATATCAAATGTATCTATAAAGAACTTTTTGCATACCTCAATGCATTCCTTTTCAATATTTAAAAAGTATTTATAACTACAATCTCTGGCTGATCCCTTAAGATTTCTGCCTCGTCTTCTTTTTATTGGCGCACGCTGAGTGGATGCACACAAGAGTATATTTTGTTTGTTAAAATCCCCCATTTCCCAAAATAAATTAAAAAGTGATATTCGATCACTCTCTGTAATACGACTCTCGCACAATTTCTTACATTTGCAATCCTTATTTTCGAATTTCTTAGCAGGAATAATATTTCCAGTTTTTGTATAATATTTTTCACCTTTATTCCTTTTACTTTTCCTAATCTTCTGATCATTATTTTCATAATGTGATCGAGAATTAGTAACATCGTCTTCGTCAGTCGTTAAATCACTTAATTCCAAAATTCTAATTCTCCTCTTAGTTTGTAGAAATCTTGAATTAAGACTGCTCAAATTGCTTTCCTCATCCGATTCATAAATTCGTCTTCTTTTTCTAATATTCATGGGTCTTATTTCTATAACAAATTAAATTCAATATTCCCAGCAAAAAAAATTATTACTCTTACTTACCAACATCACTTTCAGACGAAATTGACAAATTGTCGTATTTTTCACAGGTATATGAACTCATTGTAACAAATAATATTATTTATTTAAACCTTTAATTTTCTGTTTTAGCAGTTATATTTAAATAATACTTCCACTTAAATCTATTAGTATAAGAACCAAACAGTAGGACTTGCGAAGGAGAACTAAACAAAACCAGTTTTTAATTACTTCTCATCATTTCATCAGATCAATAATACCGTTATCTTGTTAACAATGTTGTTTTTAATACACTAACACTAGATAAGTAATATTTGCTAACGAGCAGCGTGCACTGAAGTAGCAATAATCAATAATAATTGCAATAAGAAAGTTGTTTTAATTATAATTATTAGGAATGGACTTATTCCACTTTCAAAAGAAATATTTGTGCGATAGAATTGTACAGCAAAACTGTTTTTGTTTATTTTATGGCAAGATAGAACTCTATTGAAATTGTGATTGTGACTATGGAGAGAAGGTGTCTATAGCTCATTAAAATTACCGTTAACTTATTTTTTTTAAAAACTGGACTTATACCACTTTCAAAAAAACCAGCTCATATATGTATAAAGTAAATCGTAAAATTCATAAAAAACAAAAGATAAAAAAAATAAGAAAAGTAAAATAAAAAAGGAGAAAAAAAATAAACAAAATTATTATTGAAAGAGAGGAGTAATAAAAGCAAAAAAGGCAAAGTGGGATTTGAAATTTGAGAGGAGAGTGACCAGAGTGCAAGCAAATCACGCTTATCCCGATTTGATCTGTAAACGTCAGCCGTCTACATAGTCACGTCATTCGTTACTTTGTGATTTTTATTGTTTTTTTTTCGTGTTTTAATTAGTTAATTTTTGTCGAAGTAGCTTTCTTTCGGTGTAGTGTAGTTTATTTAATTAATTTATTGAAATTGTCCTGCTGAAAGTGTAAATTTCTGTGACTTGTGGTTTTGTGACAGCGGTCTCATTGTGTTTTTCTCTTTGTATTGTGGTGCTCCGTGTCAGGTTTCGTCTTTTGTGTAGTCTCATGATAAGGTGGGTAACCCCCTTTTTTTTCTTTCTTTTTTTTAAATATAATTGGCTTTGAGATTTACTTTTAATTTTTAATTTCAGTTTTTTTTCCTTCGGTCACTGACGTTTATTTTTTTTAAGGTTAGAAGAGCGTTGTATGCGTTCTTGTGCTTCTTTTGTTTTTTTTTTTTCTTACCTAAGGGTATGCAACGGTTTTGATCCAGTAACTTGTTCTCAAACTGCAAAGCTTGCAATATCAGTTGGGAATTTGTTATTGCTGTTTATTCAGGGGTTAATCGTTCGCTTTCCTTGAGATAATTATTTTGATAGTGATTATTATAACTATCTTTATACCATGCCGGGTTATCAGTTTTGCAAGGTATGTTCTTTAGAAATCGTCCGTGATGGGATTTCCTGTGATGGGGTTTGTGGAGAGGTTTTTCACCCTTCCTGCCTCAATACTAAAGTCAGTGGCAAATCTTCTGCCCATATAGGGTCTACGTATAGAGAGTGCTCTGAAATTAAACCTTGTCATGTCCTGAGACTGATGAAGGACATCTCTGACGTTTTTCTCGTTGGTAATGAAAAAGTCATGGATCGTCTTAACTCTTTCTCCGGCAACATCCCTCATTTGCAAATGTTGACCGATGACGTCCAGTCTATAAACGTCCGGCTTGATACGTTGTCTGACACCCTGGCTTCTGTTGTGACCAATTCGGGTTGCTTGATCAATAAATTCCAGGAAATTTCTTCTAGAGTCGCAACAGCATTAGAGTCGTTAGACGACTTACATTCGGCTATCCTTAATCCAGCCGCTATTTCTTCTTCTTCCTGCACTTTTAACTCCTCGACCTCTATCCATCCTTTATTGGACGACATAAAAAGGAATACCAAGCGCGTTAGGGCTGATATTGAATCGCTGTCATCAGCAGCTGCGCAAAATCACAATGCCCTGAGCGCTCTGTCCTTAAGATTGGAGAGCGTCTTGGATGTGAAAAACACCTTCTCAAACACCTCCTCAGTGGCGGCAACATCTGAAAGCGCCTCGCAGGATGGTGAGCAGCTTCTGTCTTCACCCTGTCCCATGGCTGCTTCTCTCACTGACAATGCTCTCTTGCAACAGATGGCCGCTAATCCAATTGCGCCTAGTATTAATGCGCGTCATAAAAGTCGCAGGAAGAATCGAAATCTTCAAGCCACCATTGGGGATGGTGTCACCTTGAGTTCCCTGCCCCGTGTTCCAGAGACAGAGTCGATCTCTAGGCCGGGCTCGGTATCAACCTCTTCGCCTCTAATTGTGGTCAATCCCCCTGTCCCTGAAGTTACGGTTCCTCTGGAACCGTGCACCCCTCTGGTGACGATACCAAGACCTTTAAATATCTTTATCTCGCGATTCTCTCCTGAAACTAAGACGGAGACTATCGGTGAATTTTTAAGGATGAAATTTATAGACCCTGGAACGGTTTTGTGCAGAAAAGTCAGCAAGGTTTCCAAGCCTGTTGCTTCATTTGTTTTGTCTGCACCGCCTGATATTGCCGAGACTCTCTTAGACCCTGGTTTCTGGCCTGCAGGTGCACTTACAAGCTTTTTGTTCCGCGTACACGTACTCGAACCCATCATTCAAACGCTTCCACACCGAGCGCTCCGCAGCTGCCAAAAAACTCGACACGCTTTCCCTCTACTACCATAACGTAAGGGGGACCAGGTCTAAAACTAACGACATCCGTCAGGCATCGACGGCTAGCGGGTTCGATGTCATTGCATTCAAGGAAACCTGGCTCCATGAAGGCATTCTTAATGCTGAACTCTTCGATTCCTCCTACCAAGTATTTCGGAGGGATCGTTTTACTGACTCGGAAGCTCGTGGGGGTGGCGTACTGCTAGCTTGCAGTAGTCATCTTAATTGTAACCCAATTTCGCTTCCTAGTTTCTCTAACCACCTTGACATTGAGCTTGTCGCTCTCAAAATTTCCTTTTCGAAATCTAATCTCTTCCTACTGTGCTGCTATATCCCACCAGATATGATAAGCACACTTGACGATGGAGGTAAAAACCTCTATGATATTCTCATCTCTTTTATTGATCATATCCAGAATATGATGAACACCGGCGATGAGCTACTGCTTCCAGGCGATTTCAATTTACCCAATATTCAGTAGGTATATGTCGAAGATGACGACAACTACCTCCCTGAAGGGAACCTTAATCTTAAAGAATC
Organism: Thereva nobilitata; assembly: GCA_963855945.1. NCBI lineage: Eukaryota > Metazoa > Arthropoda > Insecta > Diptera > Therevidae > Thereva > Thereva nobilitata. The sequence continues at coordinate 156,945,143 of OY979694.1, read as the reverse complement.
CTATTTTCTCAATTCCCTATTCTCACTCGCCTTGAATCAAATGAGTGGGGTGACTAATGTGTTGGGGAGGCAGTTAGATCTTGTATTTTTTACGGACTCAGTCAACATTACTGTTGAACCCAGTCCTATAGTCATGTCGTCTGTTGACAAATACCATCCTCCTCTCTTGCTCAATTATTGCTTCAATTCCGAGAATAATCCTTGTCCGGAGGTGGTATCCCATGCCTCTAACTTCAGAAAGGCTAATTTTAGTGAGCTGTCATCTAAGCTTGCCTTGATTAATTTCAACAGCCTACTTTCTGCTAATGACTTGGATGACGACGTGGCACGATTTTATGGCGTACTATACGAAGCCCTGGTTTCTTGTGTACCTTATGAGCCCAAAAAATTACCCAGTTCATCTCCACCTTGGTTCAATAATGAGCTCAAGCATTTGAAAAATCAGAAGAATAGACTATGGAAAACCTATTTAAAGAGAAAGGACACTCCGAGTCTCAATTTATTTATAAATTGCTATAACGGATTTCGTTCACTCTCTTCTGCTCTGTATCGAGAATATCTTAGCTGTATGAGCGATAAAGTGTTTACTGATCCTAGAAATTTCTTTAAGTTCGTCAACTCTAAGAAAAAGGTTGATAACTACCCTAATGCCATGCAGCACACGAACTTGTCTAGTAGTGAGTTGCCTGCGATTTGCAACATGTTTGCGTCATTTTTTCGTCCATCTTTCTCACCTTCTGACTTTCAGCCTAATGACAATAATTTTCGTCACATATTTACTAACCGTGAGGCTAATATTTTACCCCTCTCAACTACCAGTGCTGATATCGCGAAACATATTAACGAACTCCCATTCGACTTCACCTCTGGCCCCGATGGTATTCCTCCTGCTGTCCTTAAGTCCTGTGCAGAGGTTCTCCAGTCTCCCCTCAAAACCCTCTTCCAAAAATCCCTTGATAAAGGGTACTTCCCTACTCTTTGGAAGAATTCGTTTATAATCCCTATTCACAAGAGTGGTAGCAAGAACGAAATATCGAATTATAGACCAGTTGCGAAGTTGTCTGTCATTCCGAAACTCTTTGAATCGATTATCTATTCTGCAATCGCGTCTATCTGCAGGAGGTTGGTATCAACGAACCAACATGGCTTTCTTGCAGCTCGTTCCACTACCACCAATCTTCTTGAGTTCACTTCCCATGCTGTCGAGGGCTTCGTTTCCGGTTGCCAGACTGATTGTGTTTACACTGATTTTAGTAAGGCATTTGACAAGCTCTCCCACTCCATTATACTTCTTAAATTAAGGATGTTAGGCTTTCCACGAGCCCTTCTAGCATGGTTCCAGTCTTACTTAGCTGACAGGACCTACCAAGTTCTTTTTCGTGGATCCAAATCAGTAACCATTGAAGCGTCATCCGGTGTTCCTCAAGGAAGTCATCTTGGTCCACTGCTCTTTATTCTATCAATTGATGACATTGTTCCCTTGCTAAGACACTGTAGAATCTTGATTTACGCTGATGACATCAAATTGTACCGTCACATAAAAAGTATCGAGGATTGCAAACTTTTGCAAGCTGACCTTGACACCTTTTACTCTTGGTGTGTGAACAACAACCTGGTTCTCAATATTAGTAAATGTGAAACCATGACTTTTGGGAGAGGTCGTAGTCCTATAATTTTTAACTACACCTTTTCTAATGAGAGTGTCCGTCGTGTTAATTTTGTAAAAGATCTCGGGATTAGATTTGATAGTAAACTCGATTTTTCTGCCCACATTAACTATATTGCTTCCAAAGGTAGTTTAGTCCTGGGTTTTATAAAAAGGTGGTCTAAAGAACTCAATAACCCCTTGATTACTAAACACCTTTATATCTCTCTTGTCAGACCATTACTCGAGTATGGGTCCCAGGTTTAGTCTCCTCACTACTCTTCGCACGTTGGAAGAATTGAGTCAGTTCAAAGGAGGTTCGTTCGATTCGCACTGAATCATCTTCCTTGGGATGACCCAATAGCTCTTCCACCATATGAATCTCTGCTTAAGTTACTCAACTTAAGCTCTCTTTGCAGGCGTCGTGAGGTTGCCGATGTTGTATTTGTTCATCAGGAAAGGTTGACTCAGGTTTTCTGAGTCGCCGTGCGTCGTTTAGAGAGAGTAGATACAATTTGAGAGGGCCACCTCTCTTACACACCAACTCCTCTAACACGAATTACGGCAGATTCGAGCCTGTTAATCGCATGTTCATTAATGTGAATAAAAATATTAATGTTTTTAGCGTGAGCACTAGTAAGGACGTCCTTAAAAGGAGTCTTTTCAATCTCACTTGACTAACTTTTTTTGCACGCTTCTCTGTGTATTGCATTTCTTTCTGTTTTAATTGAGTGTGCAATCTCTAGGGGGTCACATCTCGCATATAAAAATGTGCTGGGTGTGACCTTTTCGGGATTGCATATTCAATTTATATGTTGCATGCTTTAGTTGAGCCTATCTCAGTGCTAATTGTGCTGAGCTGGTAAATTTTTCTTGGCCCAGCTAAGAAGTGTACCTTCTGAATTAGAAGGGTAACTCTATATGCATGATTGTGTGTTGCATGTAAAAAAAAAAAATTGAGATGATATTCGCATTCTAAGACCGTCTGCCCGTGAGGTATTCAAAAAGGCGCCTTTTGAAAACACAGCTTGATCCAATAAATTGTAGATTATATGGGAGAGAATTCCAAAGCAGAGCTGCATAAACAAAGTATGAACGTTGGCCTAACAAAGAACGAAACTGAGGAATAATTACATTGTTATTTCTACGCGATCGCGAGAGCTGGAGGAATTCGGAAAGGTAGGAAGGTTTTCGCCGTCTAAGTATATCGTGAAAGAATCTCAGCAACCTCAAGTCTTTATAGGTCTTTAAGGAACATCCCAAGACATAGTTCACAAAAGGCGTAGTGTGGTCATACCGACGTAGATTATAAATATAACGTATGCAATCATTGTATGCCACTTCAATTTTCCGAGTACAAGAAGCGTCCAATGAGGGAAAGACTAAGTAACAATGCATTAGATGGGGCAGGAGTAGCGCTTTTGCTAAGCGCAAACGAAGGGCACAAGTCATCAAGTTTCCATACAGACGGAGTTTCCTGAGAAGACAATAAGTTTTACGCACTATATAACGTATGTGGTCACAACAGGTCATATCGTGGCTTAGAATTACTCCGAGATTTTTAGCACGATCGGCACTCTGAATAGGATTGCCATTTAATATGACTTTGGGAAAAACAAGACTAGGGTTTACAGAGTGAGCGAAAACCAGATATTGTGACTTGTCTGGATTGAGTGATAGGCGATTGACCGAAGCCCATTGAAGAATATTTTGTAAGTCCTCGGTAAGTTTCCGCACTCCTGACACCATTTGATCCTTAGGCATAGAGAGGTACAGCTGAACATCATCGGCGTACATGTGGATTTTGGAATTATTTACCACTGCGGGAAGGTCATTAATAAATATACTGAATAAAAGAGGACCAAGAATTGAACCTTGCGGAACACCACAGCAGAGGATGGTTGAGGTTGAAGCACGATTATGCAGCATTACCTGTTGCGAACGGTTACTTAAGAAACTATGCATAAGCTTGAGAGCAGACGAAGAGAAACTAAACTGTGTGTGGAGTTTTTCGAGAAGTAGGGAGTGGTCAACATTATCAAAAGCCTTGGAAAAGTCTAGCAGTGCAAGATAGCAGATTTGGTTCCCTAATTCCTAATGTCGGTTGAAATTTTAAGAAGAGCAGTATCACACCTATGGGATTTTCGAAAACCATTTTGGCCGGGATTTATAAGCTGATAACGTTCACATACCTCCACAATTTGCAATGCAATCAGTTTCTCAAGAACTTTTGCTAAAAACGGTAGGATACTAATAGGACGGAAGTCAGCAGGGCGCACAGGGGAGGAACATTTGGCAACAGGAAGTACAAGGGCATGTTTTCAAGAATTAGGAAATTTGGAGGTAGTAAGGCATGAATTCATCAAGTGAGTTATAACAGGTAATAGGCAAGGTAATAATAATTTAAGAAATCTTGGCGATATGTTGTCACTACCTGAAGCATTAGATTGAATGCGATTTATGGCACATAGAACTTCAGAGTGGTTTACGCAGCGGAAACTAAATCCGGATGGAATTACTTGAAGGTAAGTACAAATTCAGACTTTCGGCATCAAAGTCATGAGGTATAGGCTCATTTCTTGATTTGATCCCTAGCTTTCTTAAGTTATTCCATAGTTTGATCGGTGGCAGTGACGGATTTAGTCGGCATGCGTAGAAGTTTCGCTTGGCTTCCTTAATTTTAGCCGTGCTGATATACGAAGGCGTTTATAAGAGTTTTTGGCATTTTCAGTTTTTAATTTAACAAATCTTTGATAAAGATACTCCTGCTCAATAATTAAGGACTTAATTTCAGAACTGAACCAAGGCTTGGATTTTTCAGTAATGGTTTGTGTTCGAATAGGAACATACTCATCAAACAAGGCTGCATAAGCCCCTCTAAAAACTTGGTTTTATCATCAACGTCGGTTAATGTGAAAATGTTTTCCCAGGGTAAACGCTCACAACATTCAACTAGACTACGACGATCAGTGTTACTAAAGTCACGGTAAGTAATTGTTTTAGCAGGTTGAGATACAACTGGAAGATTGCAACAGACATATAATATATCATGGTCCAGGAAACTCGGAGCGGAAATTTGGTTCTGGAAGACAATTGGGCGAGTGTCACTGGTTAGTAGCAAATCAAGTTGTGATGGATGTGTTGCTTTAAAGTAGGTTGGCAGGGCATTTATTGTAATTAATCCGAGACGGTGCATAGTATAAAGAAATTGCTGCTGTTGGAAACACGGCCTTAAAAGGTTCACATTAAAATCTCCACCAACTAAGATGTTAGTATATCTCCGCGAAGTGCTTTCTATCGCTTGTTCTAGCTCAAGGAAATTCAAGATGGTGTAGAAAAAATTAACATGACTATGGACAAATTTGCCAGGAAACGCGAAAAACTGAAAAAACTTGATTTCAAAAAGTTATTTTTCAATCATTGTTTTAAATTATTTTGAACTTGTTTATCGTCTCCAAAAGCTGCTTAAAAAAATCGTGGAACACTCCAAGACTCCAGCTGCCTTGTATTTTTTGCTATTTACGATTCAAAAATAAGTGTCACTCACTGATCTGTTTTTAGTATTTTGAAACATAGCCCAGTCGTCAGAGAAAAATTTAGACCGAAAGCTCGCACAAAATGTGATCTCGCTGAAAATTGGGCCTTAGGTACTCTTTTGGATGTAGAAAACGATAAAAAAATTTTGCTGCCCTAAAGGGTATGCTAAGTTCACAATATCGAAAACAAATTCGAAAATTTGGTTCTTGCGTTATATATATTTTTGATAGGAGGTCTAGTTTCGCTGAAAATCGTGAAAAACCTTTTCACCCCTTAAAGTTACCCCTATTTAACCCTCGTAACTCAGATCGACTTGAATTTATTTTTCTGGTTGGCTCGCTATATTTCCTTCACTTCCAACATTTTTATCATTTTTGCCTTTTTAGGTATCTGCACTGGCGTATTATAGGAGAGTACATTTTTAAACTTAATATGATCATACGTTATTTTGAAGATTATTTCTAACCTACAAAATTAGGTACATGTTAAATCAGAATATATTTCTGACTTATAATAAACTCATACATTATTTTCGAGTTTTTTCTCCCCTCTGAAAAACCAAAACACGTTTGCATGGCTACTACTACTAATTGTTCCTTTAATCCCTCATGGAACATAGGGCGGAAACAGTTGCCCTCCAGCGGACTCTGTTTTGCGCGACAGCTCTCAGCTCTGACCAGGATCTCCCGGTTGTTGCGGCCTCTGCTAATAGGGTTCTCCTCCACGTTGTTCTTGGTCTTCCGACTCGACGGGTTCCTTGCGGATTCAAGTCGAGGGCCTGTTTGGCTAGATTCTCGTTTTCTCGTCGCAAGGTGTGGCCAATCCAATTCCATTTCCTTCGCCTGATTTGGTCGTCTATCCTTTCTTGGCCGGCACGGCGCCATAGTTCTTCATTTGAAATTCTATCTTGCCAGCGGATTTTTAGAATACGACGTAGGCATCTGTTGATGAAAACTTGTAGGCGCCCTGTGATGAATTGGGTGATTTTCCATGTTTCGCAACCGTACAAAAGAACTGCCTTAACGTTGGAGTTGAACGGCCGAAATTTGGTGTTAATTGAGATCTCCCTTGATCTCCATATGTGAAACAGGCATGTATGTGTGCTTCTTGCTTTATTTATTCTGGAACTGACGTCTTATTCTGTACCGCCGTTTTCGGTAATAGTTCTACCGAGGTAACAGAATTTATCTATCAGTTCCACGTCGCGGTTATTTAGCGCTGTCCGTTCAAGGGTGTTTGCATTTATCCGCATTTATTTGGTTTTAGTCGGATTTAACCTTAAGCCTGCCGAACTACTTTCTGCTGCCAAATTGTTTAACATGAGGTCCTGGTGTCGGTGGGCCAGCAAACAGATATTATTCGCGTAGTCGAGGTTCTTAAGGCGGTCTAACAATCCCCATTGGGGGGGTAAAATCGTACCGTCACCTCCTCGCTGGTGCCTCCTGGATAACCAACCGACGACGGACGTACCCAGTGCCTGGGGGTATAGCTAGGCCACCTTATCCGATGGGGTATAATTCACGGATCCGGTCCTCCTGGTAGTGGGGTTGGGCGTTAGGCTAACTACCGGACCCCGTAAAAACACATCAGTTAAGAAACCAGAAGCAAAGCCTCGGAACGGACAGGATAAACGGCAACGACTACGGCAACAACACCTGGAAATGATTTTCGGAACATGGAACACGCGAAGTATGTACAGAACTGCAGCAGTTAAGTCACTGTTGGACGAAGTGAGCAGATATAAAATAAAATTACTCGCGTTACAAGAGATCAGATGGATAGGAGACGGGACAATGGACCATGGAAACTACAGAATTTTCTACAGCTGCGGAAGGGAGCATCACTTAGGAGTAGGCTTCGTAATACACAAGTCGATTATAGATAACGTCATAGAGTTCAAGCCAATAAGTGAACGACTATGTTCAATACGACTCCGAACGAAATTCTTCACACTTTCAATCATAAACGCACATGTGGAGACGGAAGAGAAAGCGGACACAACAAAGGACACTTTCTATTATAAGCTCGAACACGCGTAAGACACGGCCCTTCCAATGACATCAAAATGGTGATAGGAGACCTCAACGCCAAAATTGGAAGAGAGAACTGGCACAGAGCGATCATTGGAAAGGAAAGTCTCCACGAAACATCCAACGATAACGGGCAACGTGTTATCGACTTTGCAATGAGCAAAAATATGATCGTCAGCTCAACATATTTCCCAAGGAAAGACATCCACAAATACACCTGGCAATCTCCCAGCGAAAGATACTGCAACCAAATAGACCATATACTTATAGACAGAAGGGCAGCCTCCAGTATCCTCCAAGTAAGATCATGTAGAGGTGCTAATTGTGAATCGGACCACTTCCTAGTTAAAGCTAGATTCAGATGTCGGCTATCCACTCAAGGAAAAAGAAATAACAAACAAAAGAAATTTGATGTTGACCGCCTCCAAGAACAGGCTGTATTGGAGAGGTATCAGGCAACACTAGCAGAAAGGATAGGTCCAAACATAAATAATTCAGACACGGTAGAGGGGAAATGGATAAGTCTGAAGACGACACTGACAGATGTCACGAAGCAAACTGTAGGCTACAAACGCGCAGGCAGAGCCAGTGAATGGTACGACGAGGAGTGCAAAACAGCTATAGAGACCAGAAATAAAAATAGAAAAATATACATAGAGAGACCGACGAGGAGCAAGTAATTGAATTACGAGGAAACGAGAAGAACAGCGAAAAACATTTGTAGGAAGAAGAAAAGACAATTCCTCAACGATTACATCTTGAGCGCAGAGGAAAACTTTAGACAAAACAAAACACGAGAAGCATACAAGGAAGTAAACTTCTTCAAAAAAGGCTTCAAACCCTCCTCCGGACTGTGTAGAACAAAAGAAGGCACTATAGTCACAGGCAGCGAGGATGTAAAGAAAAGGTGGAAGGAATTTTTCAGCGAGCTGCTGAACGGAAATGAAAGCATCATACGTGTACCAGAACCCCGTCTACAACATGACGATGACACCAGAGAAACAAATGTACCAACCATGGAAGAAGTACAAAGTGCCATAAGAGCCTTAAAAAACAACAAATCTCCAGGAATTGACAACATCCCAGCAGAGCTGATAAAACAAGGAGGCGAACCGCTTGCAGCAGCTATACCCCAACTACTATGCTGCATATGGAGGAATGAAAAAATGCCTGCAGAATGGGAGCAAAGCATTATCTGCCCAATACACAAGAAATGGGACAAATTCAACTGTGCAAACTATAGAGGCATATCTCTTTTAAGCACGGTATACAAACTAATGACCAACATTATCAAAGCCAGACTGGAACCTTATGCAGAAGCCGCAATAAGTGAGTACCAAGCTGGATTCCGAAGAAATAGGTCAACAATAGATCAACTCTTTTCAATAAGGAAGGTCCTCCGAAAATGCTGGGAATACAACATTGACGTGTATCAACTTTTCATCGATTTTAAACAAGCATACGACAGCATCGACAGGGAAAAATGTATGCGACGATGTTGGACCTAAACATCCCCCTCAAAATAGTTAAGTTAACAAAAATGACAATGGAGAACACAAGGTGTGCAGTCAGAATACAAGGAGAATTGACGGAATCCTTCCTAGTCAAGCAAGGCCTAAAGCAGGGCGATGGGTTGGCACCCATGCTATTTAATCTCTGCCTAGAAGGAGTAATTCGCAAAGTACACATTGATGCGAACGCAACCCTGCTTAACAAATCAAAACAGCTGGCAGGATATGCCGATGACATAAACTGCCTTGCCAGATCACTGTCATACCTTAGAGAAATCTTCACAGAATTAGAAGATGAAGCTAAACATATAGGGCTGCAAATAAATGCAGACAAGAGCAAGATTCTAATTCAGTCGAGGGTGGAAAGAAGAAGAAGAAACCACAATACCACCTGGGGAGAATATAACTTCGAACGAGTAAACCAATTTAACTACCTGGGGTCCACAGTCAGCGAAGACAACGATGAGACGATAGACGTGCAAAGAAGAATAAACGCCGCAAATAGAACATACTTCTCACTACTGCCAGTAATGAAATCCAGAGACATCCACAGAAAAACGAAAATAAGAATCTATAAAACGATCATACGCACAGTAGCTACGTATGGGTGTGAAGCATGGAGTTTCTCCCAAAAGTCCGCAGATAAGATGGATATATTTGAGAGGAAGGTTCTCCGAAGGATATACGGCCCAACCAATGAAGATAACGCATAGAGAATACGCTACAATCACGAATTGTACGATCTATACAAAGAGTGTAAACTTTCAACACATGCCAAGCTACTGCGCTTACGTTGGGCCGGCCATGTCCAAAGAATGGATGACTCAAGGATACCAAAGAAAGCCCTATATTTACTACCAGATGGCAAAAGACCAGTTGGCAAACCACGGTCAAGGTGGGAAGACAGTGTTAAGGCTGATGCAGCAAAACTCCTAAACATCAGAAACTGGAGGCAAGCTGCGCAACAGGGAGAGGTCTGGAGGAAGAAGCTGATGGAGGCCAAGGCTCGAATTGGGCTGTAGAGCCATCGAAGAAGAAGAAGAACAATCCCCATTGTATGCCACCTGTTCTACTGTCTAGAGCGCTGACAAGGATGTCGTTTATTACTACAAGAAATAGTAATGCCGAAAGTAGGTATCCTTGTCGTACTAGTGAGCCCACTTCAAAGTCGGATAGTTTTCCATTGTGAAGAACTCTGCATTTGGAGTTGTTGTGTAGAGCTTTTATCAAGTCTATTATTTTGTCTGGCAGTCCACGTTGCCGTAGAGCTCGACATATAAAGCTCCTATTAACCGAGTCGAACGCTTTCTCATAGTCTACGAAAGCAAGGTAAATGGGGGATCGGAATTCAGTAGACTGCTCCACTATGATTCTCAAGGTGTTAATGTGGTCTATGCATTAGCGGCCTTTTCTGAATCCAGCCTGCGGTCTTCTAAGCGTTCGATCTACTGCCTCTCTTAGCCTTGATAGTAATATGTGGGACAAGATTTTTCCCACAGTAGATAATAGACAGATGCCTCTCCAGTTGTCACATATTGTTAGGTCCCCCTTTTTTGGTATTTTGACTATGATACCTTCCGTCCAATCCTCCGGAAAGGTACAGGTGTTCCATGCTATTTCCAGGATTGGCTGTAGCGCATCTGCTATGAGGCTTGAGTCGGCTTTCAACAACTCTGACGGGATGCCATCTTTTCCAGCTGCTTTACCATTGGCCATTGCATGAATTGCGGTTACTATTTCAGTCTTGGATGGAGCACGAGTGGTGATTCTTATTGGCTGTGCATTGTTGTTGTTGTTTTCCTGAGGTTCCTGTCTAAATGAACCATTCAGGGCGGCGAAGAAGTAATCTCTCCATCTTTGGAGTTGCTCCTCGTCGCTGCACAGCAGCCTTCCATCCGCACTCTTTACGGCATGCTTTTTAGTAGAGTGCTTTCCCGAGAGCAGTTTAGTGATTTGGTACAGCACCTTACTGTTGCCTGTGTTTGCCGCGTTTTCCGCTTTCTCTGCGAGCTCATTTATCTGCCGCCTTTTATCACGCCGGACACTTCTCTTTACCTCCCGGTGCAATTGGGAGTATTCCCGTTCAAGTTGTTGTCGTTTTTCCGGGTCGCTTGTAGAGTTCACGTTATTATTGAGTGCCCTTCTGCGTTCAATTTTTTGCCAGGTTGTGTCCGAGATCCAGTGTTGCTGGTTTCTTTGGACATAACCTATGCTTGTTTCCGCTGCTGTTATTATAGCGCCCTTTGTTGTGCTCCACAGCTCTTCAATATTTGTGTCGTCAGAAACGGTTTGCTGGTTTAAGATTTCTTGCATTTTGCCAGCAAATTCTCGCTTTTTGGTGCTCTCACGCAGAAGGTCTACGTTAAACCGTCTACGGTTTATGGCATCGAGTTGGACGTTTCTGATTGCGGCGATTTTTAGGCGGATAGTTGCTACTACCAAATGGTGGTCACTTCCAGTGTCTGCTCCCCTAAATCTCCTGACATCCTCCAGAATAGTTCGCCATCTGCGACTGACGGCCACGTGATCTATCTGATTCCTCGTTCTACCATCGGGCGATACCCAGGTCTCCTCGTGTATCTTCTTGTGACAAAAGTAAGTTCCACCTACCATGAGTTGATGGGAACTACAGAAGTCAACGAAAAGCTCACCATTGTTATTGGTATCTTGGCTTAGGCCTTGATTTCCAATAGTGTGTTCAAGGCCGGTGTTGTTGGGGCCGATCTGTGCATGGTTAAGTTTGTGTATATTTGTAACCAAAGGTATTAGTACAAATTAAAAAAAAGTGTTGAAGTAACTCAGTAGTAACGAAATTTTGAAGTTATAATCTAACTTAAAAAATAAGTAATATTCTAACTTAAAAATTAAGTAAGGGTTTAGTTAGAAGGTAATCTGGCTAGATTACAACGCTTAAGTAACCTGTTTGCAACAAAAACGAAAGTTATAAAATAACCTAGTTTAGAGTTTGCTACTTGGGACTGGAATAGCAAAGAGAAGTCACTGATAGTGTGAAGATGAAAAGTGTAAGAGACAGATAGAGTGATAAGTGAGAGTAAAGAGTAAAAATTGGTACTAAAGGAAACTGACTATTCGCAGGAAGAAGTGATTTGAAATCAAATTTTTTTTTTTAAGATTTAAGATTTGAATACCTAAAAAGTCCAAAGCACTTTGATTTATAGGAATACTACGATTTGAGATTCCAGCTAACACCCCCCCCCCCCTCAATTCTTTCCAAGCCTCATAACACGGACCACCTGGACTTTGCTGGTGACAGAGACATAGATTCACGAGCATATATTTCTAGGGGCATCGAAAACCGAAGTACCTAATGACCACTACATTGTGCGTGCAAATTCAAGGCGCTGCGATGATTGGTATCAATGATATTCGCGTCTCCAGCTACACCCCCTCAAAGCAGGAGCCGATTTTATTCCATCGCAATAGATATCTTAATTGGGCCGGTTTTTCTCATTTTATTTCATGTGCCGTCGGAGCACATAAACAGCACCTAATTGTACTAGGGGAAAGTTTTACCTACCCAGCTAATGTTGGTCGGAATTCATGATTCTCTTTGCACCCCCTGGACCGTTCTAATTCCTTTATTCGGATACAATTTTTTCATTTTCGTTTCGGTTCCATACAAAAGCATTTAAATCTAGTGTACTTTTTTTTTGAAAATTTTTCTCCTCATTGTAAAGCCACACCCCCCATTTGTTTTTAAAATAGCACAAAATTCATTCTTTAGGGAACAAATTAGCACATAAAAAGCATTTCAATCTAGTGTACTTTTTTTTTGAAAACTTTTTCTTCTTATTGTATTTTAATGGGTGGGGGTGTAGTGAGACGTCACACTACACCCCCTTTTTATTTTTTTAAAAAAAAGAGCACAAAATTAATTTTTTAGGGTACTTTTTTTTGAATTTTTTTCTCCTTATTGTATTATGTGACGTAAAGCTACACCCCCCTTTTTATTTTTTTAAAGAAAAGAGCACAACATTAATTTTTTAGGGAACAAATTAGCACATAAAAAGCACTTAATTTTGGACTTTGCGCCATCATTCTCCGGTTAAAGGGGAGTGCCGCTTGCCTGACCTAACTAAAACCACCTTTTCTTCCATAAAATAGGTACCTAATCTAATTAACTAATTTTCTTTTTCGGGCAAAATTGGATAGCTTGGACAATTTCCTATGGATAATGTCTAGACAATTTTCATCCTACCGCTTTTATTTTTGGAATTATAAGCAATTTTAATGCTAAAATTGGCTGAATTTTGTACTTTTTTAGTACTTTTTTTTCAATTAAGCTTTGCCAAAATGTACCAAATAAGAACCAACTACTAAGGCCACTTTTAACATCAAACTTGCTAATAACTTCAAAAGTAAAGTCCGTAGCATAAAAATTGTCTGGACATTATTGATAGGAAATTGTCCAAGCTTGCCAATTTTGCAATAAAATATTAGTTAAGTAGGTATTTTATGGAGAAAACTGTGGTTTTAGTTGAAATTTTAGTTAAAAATACAGTTTTTACAGTTTTAGATAGGTGGTAGTATTCTGCGTGCACTGATACCTTACTCATGAAAATTGCTCATAGAGTTACAAAAATACAGGGTGATATGTAAACCGTAATTTTATTGGACTAAATGTGATGTTGATATCAAAAAAACACTGCAAAAAAACCGCCTTCGAAATTCGTTGGAATACCTATTGGATAATGTTCAGAAAAGATAAATGATATTTAAAAACCAGGTTTGAACGACGTGCTCATTGATTTAAAATTTACTTTTTTTTGGTCAAGAAAGTGTAAATTTTCGATAAAAATACTAATATAAGTTTAACAATTTGTTCTTCGTCTGCATTTTTAGCAGCATATAGGCATCGCTTTGAATTTTTATTTAGTCTTCCTGACTTTATTATCACAAAAATAACAAAATTCTTTTTTTGCTGTGATATAATTTACAAAAGCAATAAAATTCCCGAACTTCCATTTGTCCTAATAGTCCTTGTATTGTTGGTGCGATATGCATTTGACATAAGTACAGTACATACCGCTTCTTCACACAAACAAAAGGAGAAATTTATCCACTAAAGACATAATTTACAAACATACAAAGAAGAACTGAAAAAAAGAGTTTCCGGATAAACCCGAAACCTCATCTGTCTACCATTCAAGCAGATTACTAAAATCCCGAAACTACCAAATATCCAGCCTAACTTTACCACAGCCCTTTTCCACATCCTCCTGCATATATCGTATGGGACAATCGCTATAAGACTTCACTTTCTTCCAACCACCTACACCGGTTCACTATGCACGTGAAAAATACCTAGAGCCTTAGTGAACAAGGGAATTCATTCGAAAAGATTTGTTGACCGGAGTAGAGACGCCCTCGCGCCCAATTTTGTAGGGGCCATATTTGATGTGCAGTCCTGAAGTTTTTCCATTGGTGCTCAGGTGTTTCGCTTGATCGATTTTCTTGCAGATTAAAGCCACTTTATAGAACGAGCAGCGTGGTAATTAGCATGTACGGATAAATGGTGGAACAATTAACACACATCTGAGCAAGCACCGAGCGCCTATAGTGACATGATAACGATAGAAACTGACTGGGCCTTGGGGGTGGAATTGTTAATTAAGAGCCTTGTAGACTGATAATTTTCACCCATTTATCAGTGACAGTATGACAGTATCAGTCTGCATAGATGCATATGAATAGGCCTCTGCCCATATTCGGGAAGCATACCCAAGGCAATATGCGGTTATGATGCTCGTTGGGCTTTTTGCAGATGACATTTAAATAGACCTTCCTCGATTGTTTGACTGCACAGCAGCTGGATCGAATAATACAAGGATAAGGATTCCTGTCGGATGTATTTTTTCTACTTGTTATGATGACAGATGATGCTATTGACTTTTGTAAATGCACAAACAGGACTCATTTGCTTAGCTTGTTGAACGATAGCAAAGAATTAGGAGTTTTATGCTAAATTCAGTTTTATTTACTTTAAATTTTCATCAAATGATAAAATATCATTCAGAAGATAATGGTACGTAGCCTTAAAACATATCTGCCTAGAGTTTTTAGGCATAGATGTATGAGGGCAAATATGTCAATCGGCACACGGAGGTCGTTCTGGAGATATCGATTTTGAATCCGTCTATGTTCAGGTGAATTATTCTAAACTTTTTACTAGTGATGAATATTTTTTTTGGTTTCGGCAACCAGTACCCGCAGGGGCGGCGAAGCGCATGGGGACTGTCCATGTTGATGTAATTTGTTCGAAGGCTAATCAGATGCTTGGTTTCATAAAAAGAAATTCATCTATGTTTGTAGATCCTTACACTCTGAAAATACTCTTTGTGTCCTTAGTTAGGTCTACGTTGGAGTATGCATCGGTAGTCTGGAATCCACACTAAAATGTTCTTTCTAGTAGGATTGAATCGGTTCAAAGAAGGTTTTCTCAGTATGCTTTGCGCAAATTGCTTAGAACTTATACGGTTCCTTCTTATAATGCTCGTTGCCAACTTCTTGGTCTAGAATCTCTTCAGAACAGGCGTATTGCTGCTTGGATTATGTTTGTTAGAGATATCTTGTGTTACAGAATATGCTCATCATCTTTGCTTGCTTTGTTTAATATCTATGCTCCGGAGTTGTGTCTTAGAACTAGACCATTCCTTAAAATACCATCGCATAGAACATTGTATGGGTCAAATGAGCCTATTACTGTCTCAGCATCGTGTTTCAACTCTATATGTGATCATCTTGATCTAATTATGGAAAGAGATGAATTTAAACTAATAGTGAAATCTCACCTACTTACTACTACATAGTCTGCTTTTGGTGATTTGGCTAGATAGACCTGTTCTACTGTCTATTTAATTTTTTATTAGTTTTAAGCTTGACTTCTTAAGCAAAATCTTCCTTTATGTCCTAATTCCAATAGTTCTTCTGTTAAATAAGCAACCAATTTGCATTTAATATTAATTATTGTAATTTATTAATATTGTAATCTTTGCTTGGTTTTTAGTTTTAGTATTTGTTAATTAACGTTAGTTTTAGTAGATAACTAAATAAATATTTATATTATATAGATATAGTTTCTTATGCATTTCTAATAGTCTGTAAGTTCGCATAAACTGTAGACTAAATAAATAAATAAATAAATAAATAAAAAGCGCACATGCACTTTCGCTTTGGGTGGGGAAATCCACACCCAAAATATTTTATGTACACCTAATAACCCAGAACTTTGGAGGACCATCTCAGTCGTTGGCGACAAAGTAACGTGGTCGAAGCTCTTAAGAACTTATAACTATATAGCCTAAGCTTTTTAAACACCACCCGACTAGGAGGGATTCCTCCATAGGTTCCTCATGAGGACCCATGTGGCAATTGAGGGGCATACCAAAAGAGGGCTTTCCCCTTAATTTCCTCATGAACACCACACAAAATCAGCGATACTGAAGGGGCAATCCCAACATCTGCTTTACGCATTCGGATAGCTTTTAAAAAGCTTTAAAGTAATACCCTTAAGCTTTAGTTTTACTCATATACAAAGCTTTAGTTTTATTGTTGCATTGTTTCATATTTCAGTCATGTTAGTGACCGTGAAGGGTGTCATTCAGCCTACTCAATAGACTGATTCTAGTTCGATTACAAAGGTCAAGCAGCATTGGACGTGATTAGTACTTGGTTGGGGGCCGCATTGGTAAAACGACACTCGGGTTTAAAAATATAAAGTTTTCGACATCGGCGCAATTATTACTAGCAAAACTATGCCGAAATTCATAAATTTTTCGGCCTCTTTTTTCCTCTCGGGATCGCGTAGCAATGATTTTCCTCAATCATTCCTTATGACGAGGCGAGAATGAGGCAAGGCGTTAGATGCCCTATGTGGGCACTGTAGAGCAGCAATCCACACTGGGTCGACATGAGGCAGTGGAGCTAAGCTCATAGAGGCAGTATCTGCTCCCCCCCAAATACTATTCGGACATAGCTCGAAACCAAAGAATTTAAAAAAAACCATATAACTCAACAGGTAAATAAATTGACCGAACTTTTCACATTTTAACGGTTATCTGTTCACATGCACCCCACCCACAAGCCCTTGAGTACCTTTCGTGTACTTCGAGCTGCAATAAATCTTTTGTTAACTACGCTGCGTTACGAAACCTGCGTCTTTTAAGTGAAACTCAAGAAACTCAATTGCAGAAGACACGTTCTGCGGTTTCTGTTCCTACCTGACAATATCTGTATATGTCGATTTCAGTTTTTTGTATTTTCTTCAGGTGATATCTGACAGGATCTTCTTCTTCTTCTATGGCTCTACAGACTACAGCCCAATTTGTCCCTTAGGCTCGATCAGCCTCCAGACGTCTCTCTACTCAGCAGCTTGCCTCCAATTCCTTGTGTTGAGGAATTTTGTTGCATCCGCCTTAACACTGGTCTTTTCCCAACCAGTGGAGATTCAGAGCAGTACCTTGTCATATGTTCATAGTTTACACTCTTTGTATTAAGGTGCGCTTACACGGGCAATTGTTTGAGGAATAATCGCCGAGCAACAGTAATGGAGCAATCTGGAGCAATTAGTGGAGGATTCAGGAGTAATTTTAATAAAATGCGCCAATTGTTTCGGCAATATTGTTTCAAATTGTTCCAGATATTGCATATTGCTCAATGTTGTCGACACAAATTGCCGAATATCCATTGGGATTTGGGAATGGTTTAAGTCATTTTTTCTTTTCTATCTCACTTGCACTTATTTATTCTGCGGTGTGACTACGTCTGTTGTGAATTGTGATTGCACGGGGTTGCTAACTGATTACTGATTGGTTATTTAACGTTACATTTCACCACTTTTTACGGTGATCCTAGAATGTTCACAAGTTGCAAGTCTTGGGTTTTTTCATTTTATGTTGATGGGTCTATTTCTGTAGTGACAAAAGCTGTTTTCTCCGTGTACCCTTATTTTAAAAAACATTATTAAGTAAAAGGTTTAACAACTTACATTTATAAATTCACGAAGAGCTTTTGCAATAGCTCTGCATACCGTAGGTATTAATAATGCAATACAACTATCGGAAATTCTGAACAGATACATTAAACTTTTATATGAATCCCTAGTAGCCAGAAATCGAAAGGTTAAGGCAAATTTCGTCGATGCAGAAATTGGTTCTCTCATATTGGTCTTCTTTTTCGTAATTAATGGGCCAACTTTATCCAAAAGAATCACTTCGGGAGGTTCGAGTCAAGTTTTTGAATAAAATATCATCTTATTTACAACAAAATGAAGATTGCTTCTACGTTGCTAAAAAAGGTCGCACCCAAAATACTTTTCTTCTTCTTTTGCGCTTTTGACTCACGATAATAAAAGCGCTACAAGCCACCGCTGCAAGAAAAACGTCGTCCATAGCGAGTGGTAGTTATTTAACTAATTAAATTATTGCTTAGTTTCTTGGAGTTGATCCATATCGCTCAATATTGTAGTTGCAAAACATTTTTCAAGATTGATGCTTGGTGCCGTTGCCGTAAATTGCCTTAAGTGCTCCAGATTTGTCCATTACTGTTGCCCTGCGATTATTGCTCAAAAAATTGCCCGTGTAAGCGCAATTCGTGATAATAGCATATTTTCCATGCATTCTCTTCATTGATTGGGCTGTATATCCTTCAGAGAATTCACCTCTCAACGATGTCCTCTGGGCACCAGGCGCACCGAGTTGTATAATGCCTTATCGTGATATGGAGGCTCTGTCAGGATGCACCTTCGCCTTCTTTTTTTTATGTGGAAGACAAGAGCTCAGGGAAAGCCCTTTGTACTGTCGACTGTCGACAATCTTTTTTTTTGTATAGAGGGCAATGTCGAACAGCAAGCTCTAGTCGATAGAAACTATAGTGAAGGGAAAGAGAGAAGTGAAGGAACCCACAACCGGCTACTCCCAACCATTTCTATCGCGACTCTGGCATCGGGGCAACGAGAAACAACTGGCTGGGGTGTTATGCCTCCTGAATCCTTTGAATCCCATCAACCAACCGATGACATGCGCTGATGGAGCGGGGCAGTGCTAGCAGACGGCTATGACAGAAGGAATGAGGGATAGAAGAAGAAAGAAGGTGGGAAAGGCGAAGGATCGTGGTGCTGCCGGGATTCTAACCCGGGAGCTCCGCGATGGTAGCCAGGAGCCTTACTCCCTAGACTACCGAGCCCCCTACATATTCATGGGACTTTTAGGGCCGTGTTACCATTAGGGCTTTGGCTTCGACTTCAACTCCGACTGCAAAGAAAGCCCCTAGAGACTTCGACTTTAAAATTAAATTGTAGCTTTGACTGCAATCAGCTGTTTCCTTTCATAGCAGAAGCAAAGAAGAAAAATTAATATAACAAAATTATTTAATATAACAAAATGCATAATATAACAAAGTGTTTTCAATTCTTTCACATGAAAGGGAAGTTGGCTGCAGGCGGACGAAACTTTGAATTTTCTTAATGCCGAACTGCAGTCGAAATACAGTCGCAGACAAAGTTCAGTCGAAGATTTTATTTAATCAGCTTTAATGACATTACATGTAATCAAAGCCCGAAGTTAAGTCAAAGTAAAGTCAAAGTCCCAATTGCAAGATCGGCCTTATGGCCCATTTAAGCTGGAAAGGACCTGAGTGAGTGGAATTGGAAGCCGCACGGAGTACACCCGAGCCCCGATTTCGCAAACTCCTTCCCGACAGACTGAAAGCACGACGGCGGTCAAAAATCGGGAAGGTAAAGAAGCAAACCCAGGCAGCCGCCGCCCACGGCCCACCAGAAAATTATCAGCAGCAGTTTTCATATCATGGGAGCTTTCCCTGAGCTCTAGTCTTCAACATAAAAAAAAAAGAACAGTCTTATGTCAGCCAACAAGCTAACCTAGACGGCCGCCGGTCTGCCTTAACCTTCTAGACCAGAGCTGGGCAAAATTTGGCTTTTTCAGAGCCAGAGAGTGAGAGAGGTATAAAATCCTCAAAAGAAAAAAATATTAACCCAAAAGAGTCAGATATATGAATAAGAGACAAATTGTCTCTCTTGCACCGTAAACGTACAATATTATTTTTAGAAATTAGTTAATAATAAAACTGAAAATTGAAAATTTTTCGGATGTTATTGGAATTTTTTGGAGTTTACCCCTTAAGAATCGTTTCATACACTGAAAAAAATTTCTAGTTCTGATAATCAAATTTTTAGTGAAATATGACATCAAATATATCTTTTATAGTTGCAGTTACTAAAAAAAATTCTTTATGCTAACTAAAAAATACAATAAGAGTAACTAGAGCTTCAACTTTGTTCGTTTAGTTGTCTACATTAAATAATTTAGAATCGAATGTGGTGTCAGTATTACTAGCACACTTTGACTTTGAAATGATTTTTTCTAACGTTGTGGAAGTACTAACTGCTTCTGCACTTTTCATCAGTGGAAAGTGATTTTAAAATTAGTTAGGTAGAATACAATAAGCGGCTTAGCGGCATTCCAAATTCCAAATGGCGGCCAACAAAAATTGGCGGAAGATATACAATAGAATAAAAAGTAGGAAATATAACCGATCAACTTCAAATTTTGCACATACGCATAGTTCGCCTGACAATTCAGTCAGACCATTTGGTACAAAAATCAAGATGGCGATTCAAAAATTGCAATTTTGTTCCCCGAACCACCGACAAGGGTATCAAATGGAAGTGCATGACAGGTATAATACAACTAGTTGTGTGGCGCCACTCCAAATTAAAAATGGCGGATTACCTTTTTCTTCACAACCCCTCAGTATTGGTATCTAATGAAAGGTTATGACGATTATAATACAGTAATTTGTGGGACGTCATTTTAAATCTAATATGGCGGCCACGACAAAATGGCGGAAGACATATAATAGACTAAAAAATAGAAAATAAAATTTATGTAATACATTTTATCAAATTAATATCAATAAATATATGGGTTAATGCCTATTGTATATATTTTAAGACAATCGTTTTTCAAGAGTAAACTCCAGTCACTCGTCGGAGCTGGCACGCACTTTCTTCTTTTTATTTATTATTTGGTTTCTCCCTCTTCCCTGTTATGGAATCAATGCAGTCAGATTCTGTCTCTCTTGGGTTGAAGGAAAAGAGAACTACCTCTCTCACTCGAACGCATAAGCATGATAGAAGAGCTCTGAAACTGCTTGGGAGCCATCGTTGCCCACCGCTGTTATAGACCAAACTGACGGCCAAGCCAAGGAGGACCAGAGTCCGAAGGCAGGACTGCAGCCAGAAGCCCGCGAAGCGTCAGTTGGACAGGATCGCCACGGCAGTGGTACGTTGTGTAAGGAGACTCTGCTCAAACAATCAAGTCTAAGTGACAAGACACTAGGCTGACTTCTGAACCCGTGCTTATAGAAATATTACCGACCTCGTTAGCATAGGGGTCAAGATGCCCGATTACCTTTCCAGAAGTTCGTGCTTCAATTCCACTCCGCACGTGGCCCTCCGCCTCGCCACATCGCCACATAGAAAATATTCCTTCTTTCTTTTATTTTTTAGTTCTACCTCTTTATAAATAAATTTCTACATATTAATTTTTTCCAATTTTTCCTTAATTAATTTTTTTAATAAACCCAACAAACCTAAAAGTACGAGAGCTAACAACGTCGATAAAAAGTGCATTTTGGTACGGCTGGTTTTTTTATACTTCCTTTCTTATTGAAGTTTGGAAGGGATGCGCTACGTCTGGCAGCTGTGAGCGGTTGCGTTTATCTCTGCGCATCTCATCTGTGCAGATGAAAATTGTGCATTTTGAAATCATTTTAGCACAAAAAATTTTTTTTACATAATTTTCTACGTCCTTTTAGCAATACAAATTTTTAGTTGCCAGACATTTTTGTGGTTGTCAGCGACGCGACAGACACAATTTCTCTAATTAAAAAATAAAAATTTTCAAACCATTTTAGTTTAGCTGAAATTTTAATATGATATAGTCCTCAAATCGAAGAACATACTATAAATTTGCCAGATACCCGAGTAAAAATAACTATATAGAAAAATATATAATTGGATATATTTATATATAAATTAATTATATATAATTATATATGAAATTTGACCCGATATAATTATATAGAAATGTATATTTTTATATATAATAAGGAAAATCATATACAATTGTATAGAATTGTATATGCAATTATATCTTTTATTTCGCCGATTTTCTAAGACATGGAATGTTCTATATGCTTTCAATCGTGGTAGGGCCAGTTATTTTTAAGAGCGTGATCCTGGCTAAACTCTAAGGCCGGGAGCCCGGGGTGGCAGTGACGTGTTAGTAGCGTGGCGGTCTAATGGCAAGTGGAAAAATTTATTCCCGTAAAATCAAATGAAGTAGCGCACATTGAAATGGAGTGGCGAAGGTGTGGCATCTTGGCAAGTGGCGTGGGATCACTTGATTGCCACTAATCTCCGACAAGTTTAATTTTTGGTGGTAAGTGGCAGGATGATGTGGAATCACTTACGCGATACGCTGCTCGCCATTTAGATGCGCGCTTAATAATTCTAATAGCACTCCGCCATCATTCAACTGCCGCACCACTTTCTTTCGACATGACAGACCAAACCCACGCCAATGCCACACTGCGGCGCTCGGCCTAAAACAGATATAATGACATATTTTTGACCTCATACTTATAATAGCTTTTTCCCATCATTTTTCAGCCACACACCTTTTTTTTGAGGTCTTTCTCCACCCTTGAGCTTTGGGAGTGCGACTGGAGAATGTGCATTTTAGTATGTATTTTTTCCGAAAACTCCATCTACCAATTGATAATATTTATTTCATCAAAATTATTGTAAGGCATTATATGTATATTATTTTATATCGCTATATATATGCACAGATATAATTGCACAAAATCATTTGTAGACTTTATATACAGTTTTATATAATGATATATAGTTATATATAATCCCATGTTGAATTGTAAATGACACAATATATAATTCTATATTATTGTATATTATTATATACGATTATATAAAATCGTCTAAAACTGTTTAAATATTTTATATATAATTTTATATAATTTGATATTAATATATATGATTATATATTTTTCTATAAAATTATTTTTACTCGGGCAGAAATTCCGTTGTTTAATTAGGAGCCAGACCAATTTAAGGCTCGGCGAGAACAGCTAAATTGGAAGAGTGCGGCAACTAATTCATTGGTTCCGCGAGAGAGAGGAGAAATAATTATATAGAAAGATATATAATTGGATATATTTATATATAAATTAATTATATATAATTATATATGAAATTTGGCCCGATATAATTATATAGAAATATATATTTTTATATATAATAAGGAAAATCATATACAATTATATAGAATTGTGTATATGCAATTGTATCTTCTATTTCGCCGAATTTCTCAGACATGGAATGTTCTATATGCTTTTTGTCGTGGTAGGGCCAGGCTTGCAACCACAAAAATGTCTGGCAACTAAAAATTTGTATTGCAAAAAGGACGTAGAAAATTATGTAAAAAAAATTGTTTGTGCTAAAATGATTTCAAAATGCACAATTTTCATCTGCACAGATGAGATGCGCAGAAATAAACGCAACCGGTCCCAGGGGCCTTCCATAAATTACGTAACGCAAAAATCTGTCATTTTGAATCCCACCCTACCCCTTGTAACGCTCCGTAACGCTTTGCTAGACCCCCTTATAAATTACGTAACAAATTCATACACCCCCCGCCTCTATATATTTAAGCAATTCAAAATAAGACGTATTTTATATATTTTCGATTTATAAAATTTTATTGAACGATCGTGATTTTTTTGAACGAAAATTTTAAGAATCTTTTTAAAAATATGTATAGAAAAATTTTATTCCTGAAGTACTAAATTTATTTCAGAAAAGCGTTACGTAACGTCGTGAATTTATCCCTCGCCCTTATGTCACACTTCATAACGCTAGAACGGACCCCCACCCCCCCCCCCCCCCCCCCCTCCCGCAGTGCGTTACGTAATTTATGGATGGCCCCCCAGCTGCGAGACGTAGCGCATCCCTTCCTAACTTCAATAACAAAGGAAATATCAAAAAACCAGCCGTACTAAAATGCCCTCTCGAAAACGTTGCTAGCTCTCGTACTATATAGCAAACCCATCCTTTCCTTTATTTTCTCCAAACAAAAAAGAATTAGTTTCCCTCAAGTGCAAGATATAAAAGGCGATGTTATCAAAGTCATCAAGTACAGAATAAAAAATCAATTTAGCTCAAATCAGAACGGAGACGGAATTGAGTGAGTTGATTTAGTTTGCACTTCATTAGTTCGTTCCATTTCCTGTGCAAATACACTGGCTCATACCTCTAGTGACTAGGAAAACGAACTGAAATTCACGATGGCATGCTTCAAGGCTTATTTGAATGAATCTAGGACGATGATTTAAATAATATTTTATAATGTTCATGTTTAAAAATTTTCGGCTTTATTTATTTTTGATTTGGTGATTATATGCTTATTAAGTATTTTGCTTTATGGCTTAAATTTAGATAACTTTAAAAACTTATTACGATTAAACGTAACTTATTTCCAGTAAAATGTTTTTTGGAGTGTTGCACTTTTTGTGGTGTATGCGTACCATGACATGTTTTGCTGTTAAAAAACATAATACAAAATAATTGGTGTATTTTTTAACGATCACGCTTTTGTTAATACATTGATTTGTCATTCCAAGTCATCATTCGATAATATTCTTTATCAGCAAAAGTGATTGTTACTCCTTACCTGCCGTTCAAAGAGACGTGTCATCGATTGTTTGATTGTATTTAAGCGAAAGCAATAAGTAAAACAGAATTCATTGCTAAAGTGGTGCTAAGTAGCACAGCTATAAAGGCTGGTATAGACTATGCCAGTATTTTAATCGAGTGAGTAAGTAAACCAGTATGGACAAACAAATTTAGTCGAGTAATTGGGCGCGTTTAGGCCGGAGTTAATTTAACTGAGCTAGGCAAGTTAACAACGGCATAAACAGCAATTTTTTAGCGCTGTTAGCTAACTTATTTCTGCTTTTTGGCTTAGCTAAAATATAGCACAGCCAAAATGAATTGACGTTTGCTTGTAAATTTTTGTTGTAAACAAATAATTTAGAAATATTTCAATACATCATGAAGATATTATCATTATTATTCATTTTTTAGCTTTTTATTATTTGAAAAATGAGAAATGTTATTATTTTTGCTTGTTGTTAGCTGTAAAATGAGAACAGTCAAATGGCATGCCAGAAACGGTGCTAAGTTAACAGCGCTAATTTACCAGCGTTAAAATAACTCGGGCCTAAACGCGCTCATTTAGTCGAGTCAATCCATTCCTGTTCTATTTTTTTGGTCGAGTAGCGGCAGGATGCCATGACTTTGTCATGGAAATTGATTAATTTAATAATTTTTACCTTGCTATCTTGTCGTCTGTTTATTTTGACAGTTTGCTTGCTAATGCACCGTGTTCGGGCACTGTTTAGCTACTAATACGATTTAAGACGTTTAGTGGTAAGTAAATTACACGCCACTCGACTAAAATACTGGCATAGTCTGTACCAGCCTTAACACTACGAGCGTAGTGACGTCATCAGTTGTGGTTTCGGCTGTCGATGTGGTCGTTGTGAGTGAGCGCTGCCTGTGTTTTTTTGTGTGATAGACTAAGTCATTGTTTCTCAACCTGTGGGTCGCGACTCCCAGGAAGGTCGCTATTAGATATAAGGGTGTCGCAGTCTGTCTGTATATATTATATAACCATGTAATAGCTTCTTCTTCTTCGATGGCTCTACAGTCCAATTCCAGCCTTGGCAGCTTTCAGACGTCTCCCTGCTCCGCCTCCAGTTTCACCTGCACCAGCCTTAACATTGTCTTCCCACCCTGAGCTGGTCTTTTCCCATCTGGTATATATAAAGGGCTTCTTTTGGTGTCCTTGAATCATCCATTCTTTTGACATGACCGGCCGAACGTAAACGCTGTAGCTAGGCATGTGCTTATAGTTTGCACTGCTTGTATAAAGGCGGCTACACACGTAACTGCATGCTTGGCAATAACGCATGTTCAATCTTTTTGTGCAAGCGTGCTTGAGCGTGTGTATGATATTTTTTGTGCAAGCATGATGATTGAACATGAGCTTGAAGATTGATCGAATTTTCATCTGCATGCTTGAACAAATCTCGCTTGAAAATAAACGTGTGAGTGCGAGCGACCGCGTCGTCACTTTCCGAACGAAATTATTTAAGGATAAACTGCGGCTATTCAAGCATGAATGTGTCGTGTGGAGGCTACAGAGAAGTTGTGCCAGATTGCGCAAAAAGATTAAACAAGCGTGCTTGTCAAGCATGCAGTTACGTGTGTAGCCGCCTTAAGTCGTACCTACAATTCGTGATTATAACATATTCTCCATGCATTGTCTTCATTAATTGGGCCGTATATCAATCGGAGAATCTTCCTCTCAAATATATCCACCTTGTCTGCGGATTTTTGGGAGATATTCCATGCTTCACACCCATACGTACATAGTTACTGTACGTATGATCGTTTTGTAGATTCTTATTTTGCTCTCTAGATTTTATTCAATCTATCACGTCTATCGTTTCATCGTTGTCTTCGCTGAGTGTGGACCCCAGGTAGTTAAACTGGTTTACCCGTTCGAAGTTATATTCCTCCCTAGTGGTGTTGTGGGTTCTTCTTCTTCTGTCCACCCTCGTTGAAATTTAATAAAAACCGTAGAAGAATTTAGCCACGACTCTTCCGGTAGTATTTCAATTTTACGACCAATGTTAACGGAAGAGAATGGACCCCGATCAAACATTTTTGGTTTTCCTGTCGTCCCCATCAAACTCAATTTTTGGTTTCTTACCGAGAAAATCGCTCGAAATGCTTGGATTTTTATTTATCAACCAAAATTAAAGTGGGGGTCGCATGATTTTTTACTTAATTTTTTGGATTTTCAGGGGTCGCGGCACTAAAAACGTTGAGAAACGATGAAGTTCAGGTGTCACCCTTTGGACTGCCAGTCCGTCAAGTCGTGGTGCACATCTAGTAGTAAGCTAGGCTCGAAGGCTAGAGAGAAAGATAGGATAGATTAGGGAGAGTCGGGGTGTGGTAAAATTTTTCCAGAGCTGCTACATTCCTACGATCGCTTAATAAGTTAATTGAAGAGCAAATGACGCTATCACCAATAATTTGGATTTGCAGCTTGCCCAGCCAGTTCTCGGGGCACACACCGGCCCATATATACGAGTTGTATTCAAGTCGCGGACAAATGTAGGTCTTGTAGATTATAGTCCTGGCCGACGGCTGAAGGAGGCCTTCGAAGAAATCCCAGGCACTTGTTTAGCAATTTGGAATATGTGATTATTCCAGCGTAGATCTTCGGTTAATAGTATGCGTTCAATATTTAGAGAAAGTTCGGCCGTTAGGTTTCCATTATCCATCGAAATAGAAGGGGGCTCGATGCAAGTTTTATTAGAGATGAGACAGTACTTCGTCTTTAACACATTAAATTCAACATGATTCTTACGGCCCCAATCAAGAAGTAGTTCGATATCTCTGTTGATAGAATTGGACATGAGTTCACCATGCCCGGTTTTACACGACCGGACACCGAACAGACAAAAGGAACCAACAAACTGGGGTTTATTGGAAAGAGGGTGAGAGAGGGGCCTGTTTTCCATCGTCCTCTCACCCTCTTCCCCATAACCCCCGGTTTGTTCGTTCGTTTTGTCTGTTCGGTGTCCAGTCGTGTAAAACCGGCCCATGATGCAGACAATGTCTGACGCGTGCTTGGGAAACACTTGCAGAAATGCTGTGGGGTTAGATTCGACGCCATCCAACACTACCTTGATTGAACGGCTAGAAAGAAACCTCTTAATTCAGTTCTTTGAAGCAGAGTCAATACCAATAGCGTCACCTTTTTTTGGTATAGGCTGAACATGGGCCAGTTTTCAAAAGTCAGGATAAACTCCGCAGAAGTATGAAAGTGCGTAAAGTTTGCGCAGAGGTTTAGCCAAAGGTGAGGCACATTTTTTAGAGCCAAAGGGGAATATTGCAGGGGCCAGTAGATTTGTTGGAGTCTAGCTCTTGGAGACACTGGGTGCCTTCCATTTAGACACAGAAAGACAATTGTGTCCGACACAGCGTGTCGCTCTGTGTCGTTCTGTGTAAGCCCAAATGGAACACATAAGTTCATGAAAAATCCGCCACGGCGCACTTTCCTCGTTTTTATTTTTGTTTGAGAAGTAAATCGTAAATTTGATGTTGATAATTTCTTTAAATTAATCACCCGAGATCTTATAAATGCTAAAATTAAACAATATTGTTGTAATTATAAATTAACGATCACATTTCAATTGGCGAGGGTTGGTAGCATTGTCTTAGTTGTGCCCGGCTGTGTCTAGCTGTGTCGTTGATGGAACACTTCTGTGCCGGACACAGTGTAACACTGTGTCCCTCTGTGTCTAAATGGAAGGGACCAACTATACACTTCATTCGACCTGAAGAAAACTTGAACACTAGACGGTGGGGGATAGCATGGCAGTATCGGGTAAGGAAGAATTTGAAGCGAACAGAGATGCCGGCCTTGGATTTGCTTTCTCTTAGCACCTGCTTATTGTAAATGAATGAATGGCTTGTATATGAAGTGCAATTTTTCCTGATGGAGGTTACTAAGGACCAGAAGTTTTTACTGCTAGCAATGGAGTTAATTAGATTAGAGTTAATTAATCTGTCATCGAAAGATGCTTTGATTTTCCGGATGGTGGATTTACAGGAGTTTCTCAATCTGATGTACTCACGTTAGTGATGAGCAAGGCTGGTCTGGCAGTCTTGCCTGGTCTTGCACATTTAGCCAGAAAAGACAAGACAAGACTGCCAGATAAAG
Source organism: Thereva nobilitata (assembly GCA_963855945.1). Classification (NCBI taxonomy): domain Eukaryota; kingdom Metazoa; phylum Arthropoda; class Insecta; order Diptera; family Therevidae; genus Thereva; species Thereva nobilitata. Next base: position 156,916,501 of record OY979694.1, on the reverse strand, counting down.
ATAGCAAGACTTTTTGTTCATCACTAAGTGCCAAAAGTCTTGCACTGATTAGCAAAAAGTCTTGTCCTTTCTTGTTTTTTCTAAATGTGCTAAGCCTGCAAGACGTTTTGCAAGACCAAGACTGCAAGACTTTTTGCAGACTTATTGCTCATCGCAGCAAGACTTTTGGGACTTAGTGATGAGCAAAAAATCTTGCCATCTTAATCTTGCAGTCAATCTTGTCTTGTCCTGTCTTGTCTTGGTTTTGCTTTGGTCTTGCTACATAAATGCGCAAACACAGGCAAGACTGGAAGACCAGGCTTGCTTATCAGTAACTTACGTCGAGATGATTCACTCGGAGAATATCTATACTCTCTGTAGGTGGTTTCTTTGGTTTTAATTGCGTTCATAAACTCTCGTTTAAGCCATCCATGCACCTAGGCTTTATGGATTGAAGGAATGAGGGATGAAAAAACGCATTCCAGCCAATATAATTTTGGTAATGCATACTGTGGCAAAATTGACATTGCGGTTCTGGAAACAAAGGTCCCAGTCAGCAGTTTAAAAAAAATCAGCCCCAGCCAGTTGGCTTTCCCATAATGCCGGACAGTTCTCCTAGACTCTGTTTTGGTTGGGCTAGAAGATTGATATGCGGAGTAAGCGGTGACTAGACGGTCACTTGATTTTTTTTTATGCGAAAGAGTCTAAGCTTAGGTGTCACCCTTTATGCTACCAGTCCGTCATGTCGTTTACGTCATGGTGCAATGTCTAGTAGTAAGCTTAGTTCGAAGATAGAAAAGGGATGTGATAGGTGGCTAGTCTGGAGGATGCACGAGGAGGGGGCATTTATTGATTTACATTGCCTCAAACAGCGGGAAAAGAAACAGGGTACCAGTGACTATGAGAGAGTTAGTTATAAAAAATTAATAATGAAATTGTCGGCAAAACCATGGAAAATGTTAGAAAATATTCGAATATAAAATTATGTGCAAAGTGGAAATGGCGGTATGGAGTTAAAAGCTACATTGGGGCACCCAACTTCCACAACAGGAAAATTTTTTACTAATATGGTGAGAATTGGCACTCTAACATCCAGTTACAAAACCCCAGTCTTTTCTCCAAATCCGTAGTCAACAGTTGTTGCACAGGTGTGCAATAGTATAGACGAAGATCTTCTGCATGTATTATCCTCAATACTTGCGGCTGATACTGATGGATTACTTCTTGTAGCTTCCAGTATCCTTTCTTCTACGTCAATGGTGCAAGGTACCCACTGAGTTCTTTGTAACTGATCCTGTTCCCCGATTGCCTAGAGAAGTTCTCACTTCTTGACTTGATAATACCCTTGATACACGGGCTTCATTGAACTTTTCATTAACTCTCACAAAATTTAAAAAAATCAAAGTTGTCAAAAACTACAGAACTTTTATACTTTATTTTAATTAAATCTATAGTATATCCTTATCCTTATCCTTACACATAAATTATAAATTTACATCTTATAAATTTAAGTTCTCCGCCGCGCTGAGTTTGTGTATGTTCGGGCTAATCTCAGAAACTGCTGTATGGATTTTCATACGGTTTTCACCAATTGAAAGAGGGATTATATGGGAAGGTTATAGGCTATAAGCTACCAGTATGATGATATTTGTGAATTCATTGTCCCTTCTAAGAGCTTCCTTGGCGTGTGCTGCGCAAATAGTTAAAGTTACACGAAAATAATATATGGTGGAATAATTCCTCTCAAAAAGTTCCAAAAAAAAGTCCAGAACAACATATGTCTATCTTTTATGGTTGACTCACAATAACAATTTTTATGCTTTTCAAATTGCTTTATTTGTGAAGGTGTCATTAGAATTAAAATAAATCGCGCAAGAAAATAACGGAGACGGCTGTGGCAGCCGGGGACGGGCCGGGTTCATGCAATCCATGCAGCGCATGCGTCCCGAGGATAAAGGCGGCTACACACGTAACTGCATGCTTGACAAGCACGCATGCTCAACCTTTTTGTGCAAGCATGATGATTGAACACCAGCTTGAAGATTGATCGAATTTTCATCTGCATGCTTGAACAAATCTCTCTTGAAAACAAACGTGTGAGTGCGAGCGAGCGCGTCGTCACTTTCGGAACGAAATTATTTAAGGATAAACTGCAGCTATTCAAGCATGATTGTATCGTGTGGAGGCTACAGAGAAGTTGTGCGAGAATGCGCAAAAAGATTAAACTTGCGTGCTTGTCAAACATGCAGTTACGTGTGTAGCCGCCTTATTCGGTGTAGCCGTATTTATTCGCTGAAAGTTTTGTTTATGTTTTTGACTTTAAAGGATAAGGTTATTGCCGGTTTTTGTTTGTTGTTTAGTTTGTTCATAGTAAAAAAAACATCTAAATAAGTTGATTTTTTTCTCAGTCATCTTCATTATTTCGTTTTCTTTACCCTACCGAATTTTTAAATTCATTAACACCTCCTGATACCCCACCGCATAAATTAATGTTAAAAGTAGGTGTACCTATTATAATAATTTTTTTATCGAGTGTACAATATTAACTGGCTGTGGCACTGGAGAAATTGTTTTCATACCAAGAATACCAATAATACCCACGGAGTTTCAGTTCAAACTACTCCAGTTCCCCATTAAAGTAGCATTTGGGATGACAATAAATAAAGCACAGGGCCAAACATTGAACGTTTCCAGGATTGACCTAAGTGTTCAATGTTTTTCACACGGCCAATTGTACGTTGCTCTGTCACGTGGAATATCAAAACTTAATATGTTCTGTAGTATATCAAGAAATATTTTGAATCTGCCTAAACATTTCCCATGATTTGTAGTTCCTGAGATTAGCGCGGTGAAACAAACAAATTACTCAAATCTCTACTATTATAGTAGAGTTTACCTTTAGCGCGCTCTTATAACGCATGGAATAAAGGGTAATAATGCAGTGCTAGTGCAGCCGTACCTAAAAATATCTGCTAAAACTTCGTCACATGACCGCCCCATACATCCACCCATCGCAGAGCTTCGAAATTTCTTAAATTGCCCCAAACCTTTGCAGATTGATGACATTTTTTAGCGTTTCTGTTTTTGAGAAAACAAATTTTGGGCGCCAAATGCCTCCAACACGTCAAAATGAAGGCGAAGAAAAGCTATTCTGAATATGTTTCCCTAAGTGTCTGTTGTGGAGGTAGTACAACATTTTTTCCATAGGAGGCGCGCAAGCGCAACATCGAATTATATAAAAAATTGGAACACTTTTTTTATAGGTAACTCTAAATTTTTATATGTATCCAAAATCAATTTTTGCAGATTTGTTCTTTTTTTCATTAAACCTTTTTCCTACTGCGGACTGTGCACACATAATCTTTTTATTTAAAGGCGTTGCAACGCACGCGGGTTTTTTGCTAGTGTATATATAAAATTGGATGTATGTATGTATGTATGTTCCCTAATAACTCCTAAACCATTCAACCGATCGCCACAAAATTACTTACATCAAGGTGGTGGTTTTTGACATACGTGTCTACTTTCAAAATTCACTCCTAGGGGGCGCTGTCATAGAGAGCTTTGTTAAAAATTCGATAAAAAGCATGGTGAAAATTTAAACATAGAGGTTTCTGAGTACGAGAAAGCGATTGGTGCAGCTCATTACTTACGCAACTCACCCGTAGGGACGCTGCTATAAAGTTTTGTTGAAAATTCGATACAGAGCTTAGTATAATAGACGTTCTATGTTGCTGAGACTTTGTATTTAGAGGTTTTTGGGTATGAGAACGTAACGGTAACGGTTTAGCCGCTAGGGCGTACTTTAGTACTTTTGATCAAAGCTTTATCGAAAAGTACCACACAAGCACCAAATAATCAATCTATCAATCGTCTTGTTTTTCGTGTAATGAGTAGTGAAAATTTATCACAATGCCACCAAAGAAAAATTCAATTGCTGAGTCAACCAGACAGGTTATACAAATGAACAGCGCGACGCACTCTTAAAAGACAAAAGTACCAGAGCTTCTACTTTGAGGATGAGAACCGATTTTGAGATGGAGGCATTCAATTCCAATAAAGATCACGATTACACCATGCACCCCATTGTTATGATTGGTCCATAGGATAAATTGTGCCATATTGTCATGCTTTAAAATTTCAAAAAGAAGCACCTCGGATGTGCTGTTCCAATGGCAAAGTTGATTTGCCACAAGCGAACGATCCACCTGAGTCACTTAGCGCTTACGTGGAAGGGTGCAGCCAGGCGCACCGGGTGCCAGCTAGTTATGAATAAAATGTAATTGTTTTCGGTACCCCATCCCGAGTAAAAGTAAATGATGGCCTTAGAACGGGCAAATGCCGACTGCGATTGAAACATAGTCCTCGGTCATCTGGCGGTTAACAGAAGGCTCGTTGCAGGACAGTACGGCCGTACGGGGGGCGATTGACGGTGAAACAACGGCCTTACAGTTCCTATAACGGCCATACGACGGTGGTACGGCGGCCGTATGGTTTCTATTACGGGTATACGACGGTGGCGGTCATGTGGCAGCAACGTGGATATGCGCCCTCCTATAAGAAAATATATTTCACTGCAAAAACATTTAATTTGATTTTTTTTCGGTTGTGTTTTTTTTCAAGCCGTTAAATAACAAAATTTCCCACTAAAATATAAATCAACACGCACCACACACTTCACGTACAACAAACCGACGACTGGCGAGCTCGTTTCTCTTGTGGATCGATATCTTTAAGTAGGATAAATCGAAAGAACCATTGTACATAACGAAAATGATGAAGTTTCCACAAAACAACATTCAACAATACATTTGGTGCAGATTCCTTTTTGGCTCAAATTTCCCGTCGAATGCCCGTTTCTACAGCTCAGTTCTTGGCCTTTTAAATCTTTTGGTCAAATTTGGCCGTCGTAAGGCCGTATGTGCTCCCATTAAAAATGGTTAAAAACTCTACGGCCATCATATGCCCCTTAAAAAGCCAAGCGGCCGCTGTTCGCCCTTTATAAGGCCGTTTTTTTATTTTTACTCGGGCAATGGCTTTAATTTTCTTGATTTCCGTTATAATGTAACAATATTTATCAAAAACACTCTACTATTTTGAGATTTAAGAAATGAAGCGAAAGTGAAGTACTGTGTATCACCTCGAATTCGAATGATCATTCGACGCCAATGAAAATGGAAGAATGATCATTCGATGAAGCCAGTGTATCAAGGTATAAAGGATGCGCTGCCACTAAATAGTAAAAAAGTAACATAATTTGTTGGTTTAAGATAGAAAATGTACAGCCTTCAAATACAGGGTGGTGATGATGTTAAAAAATCGAAAGGAGTGAATTCCTAGCCTAGTTATAGCTTCAACTTTATTGATACTAATATAAGTGTGTTTCCACAGGGAAAGAAAATTTAACGTCAAATTATTAAAAGAAGAAGAAAAACAAGAAGAATATGTAGAAGATATAAATAGAAGAGTGATAAATGCAAATAATCACAACACCGAAGACATAGAAGTTAAATGGAATAGCTTGAAAACCCTAATCAAAGAATCAGCATCAAATGCTCTAGGATACGAACCCCGTGAAAGAAGAAATGAATAGTTCGACAATGATTGTGCACGAGTAACGCAGGAAAAGAATGTAGCATATCAAGTAATGATACAGAAACGCAGAACGAGAAATGCCGTTGAGACATACAAAGAAAAAAGAAGGCAAGAGAAAAGAGTGCACAAGGCGAAGGAAAAGGAATACTGGGAAAACGAACTGTCAAAAATAGAAGAAGCGAACTACCGAAATAATGGCAGGAAGCTATATAAAAAAGTAAATGAGCAACTAGTCGGTTTCAAGCCCAGAATAACATTGTGCAAAAATAAGGATGGGGAGATCTTAAGTAGAAAAGAACTAGTTCTAAATAGATGGTGTGAACATTTCAAAGAACTGTTAGCTCGAGATGAGGAGCAAACCGTAACAGAAACCATGGAACTAGCAGAAGAACTAGCGGGAGACGTGCCTACATTAGAAGACGTACAAGACGCAGTGAAAAAACTATAAAACAACAAATCTCCGGGCAAAGATAACATCATAGCAGAGCTATTGAAACAAGGAGGTGAAAACGTAATATTAAGCCTGCATGAAATGGTAACACTAATATGGACCCAGAAACGAATACCATCGGAATGGAGCGAGGGCATTGTGTGCCCTATACATAAAAAAGGAGATCAGCTAAACTGCCGAAATTAAGGAGGTATCACTCCATTGAACGTAGCATATAAAGTATTATCAAATATTTTATACGTTAAACTGCAGCCTTACGCAGAAGCAGCTCTGGGAAACTATCAAAGCGGTTTCCGCCCCGGAAGATCTACCACAGACCATATTTTCACCCTTAGGCAGGTCCTAGAAAAGGCAAACGAATTTAACATAAACATACATTCTATATTCATAGACTTCAGAAACGCCTATGATAAAATGAAACGTGAAGAATTATATAAAGCTAAGGAATATTTAAGATTTCTCGAACACCTCGTAGATTTGACCAAAATGACACTGAAAGAGGTAATATGCAGAATAAGAATTGAAGGAGAGCTGTCAGAACCATTCAACGCCACAGTAGGACTAAGACAAGGAGATGCCCTATCTTGCTTACTATTTAACGTAGCTATGGAAAAAGTGATAAGAGACGCAGGAACTAACAGCGCGGACGGTATTTTCAACAAGACAGAACAACTATTGGCATACGCTGACGATATCGTAATACTAGCCAGATCCACCATAGCAATGAAAGAAGCCTTCTTATGGCTAGAAAGAGCAGCAAAGAAATTTGGACTAGCAACTAATGAAGAGAAAACGAGATATATGTGCATCTCTAAAAGACGGAATGATCGCCATAATATGACAATTGATACATATAACATCGAAGGTGTAAAAGAATTTATATACTTAGGGGCGCTAATCTCAAAAGATAACGACACGACAGCAGAAGTCATAAGGAGATTGACACTTCTTCACAAGGAACATATCAAGAAGGACTAAAGTTAAACTATACAGAACCCTTATAAGGCCAATACTACTGTATGAAGAACGCCTTCTGGGGTGCTTTGAAAGAAAAATCGAAAAGGGTGTTTGGAGGAGAAGATACAATCACGAACTGTATCAGTTGTATAAAGATCCAAACATCGTAAAAACTATAAAAAATTAACACAATTCGATGGGCAGGACATGTTGAACGTATCAGTGATGACAGCATAACAAAAATTATTATGAACAAGAGACCAGATGGACACAGAGGCACGGGACGTCCAAAAAAGAGATATACACATAGCCTAAAAGAAGATCTACGAACCCTAGGTATAAGAAATTGGAGACTCCAAGCCAGGGACCGACAGTTCTGGAGGAGGATGTTTCAGGAAGCCAAGGCCAATAACAGGCTGTGGAGCTATTTATGATGATGAGATCAAAAGATGGGTGTTTAAAAATTGTTTTGAATTAATTATTAGTCGAATGTAGTTTCGGTGAGTTTGGTTAAGCTGACGAGGCCGGATCAACAACCCCGGACATTTGGGCGAAATTGAGTTTTTTTCCCGGACACCATTTTCTTCAAAAATGTTTTTGTGTGGGTTAAAATCAAACAGTTTTTTGGCACCTTATATGAGGAACGACGATTCCGGATATTCTACAATGACGAGATCTACGAGCTCTATCGCGACATAGATGTTGTGAAGAAAATAAAGCTCGGTAGACTCCGGTGGGTAGGGCATCTAGCTCGTATGAGTGAAGGTAAGCCTCCGCTGGAAGGATGGCGTAGACCAGGACGCTCAGAGCATAGGGATGCCAAACTGGATGACATCGGCTCAGAATCGGGACCGGTGGAGAGAACACTTGCGAGAGGGCAGGACCGGATCCCGATTGTAGAGACGTTAAAGAAGAAGAAGAAAATCAAACAGTCGGATTGAATCGATAACCAACATACGACGGTAGTAGCGAGTGTGAAACGTTATATATTCGGCTACCAGCGAAGGGCTGGTACACAGCAGAGGAACAGCAGAAGATATTCTAGGTTTCGTGCAACAAGGAGGAAAAGTAGTTGGTTTGTTGGGACAATGCAGATAAAAGAACATACCAAGTCATGCTAAGTAAACACAGGACAATAAATTGCGAATAGGAGTATAGAGAGACGAGACGAATTGAGAAGATAATACACAAAGCAAAAAAAGCAGTACTGAGAAGAAGAAATGAGAAAAATAGAAGAGTCAGCAAACTCAAATGAAATAAGAAACTTCCAGAGTTGCAATGTTGCAAGAATAAAAGTGACGATATATGGGGTGCGCCATCTAGACCTTCGGTATTTCAACATTGAATAACTCTGACATTTCTTAGCCGATTTTTACAAATGAGCAAGATTTATTTAGGATATTCCCTACCATTTATTTCAAATCAGTTTTTGAATCCAACGTCGATTAAATGACCACCTGCATTCGATAGGCAAACAGCAGCTCTTTTTCGAACATCCTGCATAAAATTGGCCAGCATTTCGCGCGTTATAGCAGCTATTTCAGCTCGTATGTTAGCTTTGAGGTCAATGGTCTGCGGCTTGCTGGCATAAACTTTACTTTTTAAATAACCCTACAGGAAAAGGCTGGTGCGTTAAATCCGGAGAACAAGGAGGCCACTCCAAATAACCATTTTTCGACACCCATATTTTTTACGATAAGCACGCACGTTTTTCTCAATTGAGCGATTGTTTTCAATGTAAAGCGCTACAATTTCAGGGCGTTCTTTCGGTATGTATTCACTCGTAGCTAAAATGGTACTGAATGACGTTTCAGAATAGTGTTCATTTGTCGAAATCGGCTAAAAACTATCAGAGTTATTCAATGTTAAAAGACCGAAGGTACAGATGGCGCACCCGTACAAACTAAGTAAGTATTGGCAAGATGAGCAGAGCATTTCGAGGAAACGCTATTAATGAACCCATTGCAGGAGTACATTGGCATCAAGGTAACATCATACCCGCGGAACTCATTAAACAAGGGGGAGAGGAGACTATCGGGCTATCGGTTTACCTGGGGTACCTAGTTTGGCAACATAGTATTTGAAAACGATACTCAACATAAAATGCACAACAATGCGCTTGCCATGCCAAGCCTCAAATAGATGACCGCAATCGAAGAATCGTGTTATGTCTATTTCATTTCTGTTTCATTTAAAAATAATTCATATGCATGCATGCCTATCGATATTAGTATTACATATTTATAAAATGGTGACGCCTTTACAAATCACAATTTTATATATACATATATATAATATATGAAATTAATACCAAGATAATTAAAACATTATGCGAATAAATCATTTTATTACCAATAATGACATATTTAGAATGCAATTAAAATTATGTCATGATTTATCTACCGTGTAAATTTTCACATTTTTATCTGTCCTTTGGCGATTGGCGTTACTCATGCATATTTATATGTACATATACATGTATAAAAAGCATTTCCATCCAATATTTATGCAACCTTGATACAAAAAGGCAAAATTAAGGTAAACATACATCACACACGCCTAGTATATGTGGCAGTTCTTCTTGAAATGTATTTATGGGTCTAGTTGGTGGTAGACCAAACGTGTAATAAGTCCCTATTAATTCGTGAAACGAGTTCATTTAGTGATCAAATGGAGCCTCCGAGTGTGTCTATGCATAATTTTATGGTCCTGTAAAGTAGCATATGCGAAATATTCATTTCCCTCCCACCGTTATCATTCCAATTTCCCAAATTTCGCATACATCACACCCATCGCCCTTACAGTCATTTTTCCACCTGACTGTTGAAACCCCAATTCACAATTCACAGTTCCTGGTACATTTCAAATGAACTGATTGTATTTAATGGGATTTCGGACGCGTGGCTGATGTTTATCTCCCCTGGCTGGGTGCGAATTGGGCTGGGTACCATCAGGGTGTGCCATATGTCCCTGAATTTTAATGACTATTTAAATTGGGTTATAATTTTGCGTCGAGCTGTATTATTAGCTGATTCTATCTGTCGTTTCTGGCTATATATTGCGAATATAGCATTTTGCATTATTATTTCCAATGATTTTCGAAATTTGTTGCTTTGAAGTTCAATGGAAATGCAACTTTCTAAAAATTGTTTAAATAACTTTTATTGTTAATTATTTTTGCGAAACGAATAAATTTTGCCGTTAATCATATAAAAAATTAATTAGAAAGAATAAATAGAAAAATATTAAGTCCTCCGATTATGGCCTTCCTTTATCCCTTTAAGAGGACTAATATTTGTTTTAAATCGAACATATCTGCCGTGCAAAGGTCAAATGACCTATATGCATTAGAGGGCAAAACGGCTTTGTATGCATTTTTTGATATAAAATATTAATATTTATCCTTAAAAAAAATTTCAGACTGATTATACTTTTTAATTAAAAGTTATGACTATGAACAGCTACTTTATTTGCTTCGGTTTCATGTATTTTGAAAACTTTGATCGCGTTTTTCTCGAAACGAGCTTTTTGCAGATAGGTCTTTTCCCCTTTGCACGGCAGATATGTATGGTAATGTGCACTGCAGCTGATTTTTTAATGTAAATTCCTAGTTTACATCTAACATTTCGAGTTTATGTAAAGTCCTTAGATTACATCTAACGTTTCGAGTTGATGTAAAGTCCTTAGATTACATCTAACGTATCGGGTTGATATAAAACCCTGATTACGTCTAACGTATCGAGTTGATGTAAATTCCTGATTCCCGACATCAATATTACTTGACTTGAACTTTCAGCAAATCTCAGAACCAGGGGACAACCATATAGAAACGAGATTCTCATAGTCAGAAGTGTGATTCAGCATCGTAAACATTGGAATTACACGGGAGAGCTTTCAGCAATCAAGCGTTGGATTAAGAGTCCAATCCATTAGAGATGAGGTTTCTCAAAAATCGCATTTTCCATGCGCAGTGAGAATAACAACAGAAAAATGAGAATAACAACAGATTTCGAAGGGGAAATGTGAAAATACATCAGCGCATGTCTTATCCCGATGTGAGCAATGTTTATTTGTGTGTAATTTTCATTTCCCCACCTGCGCGAAGAAAACTTCAACTGAATTTTTTTTTTTTTTATGTGGAAGACTAGAGCTCAGGGAAAGCCCTTTGTACTGTCGACAATCTATTTTCTTCGTATAGAGTGCAATGTCGAATTGGATCAGGCTTTAACATCGGAATTGCATAAAACCCAGGGAATTGAATTTGGAAAAATGGAAAATTTTTCGGAAATAAGAGTTTTGTAGAATTGATTTTTTTGCTGATTGAATTAAGATTGAACTAACTTAACTGAATTAAATTTGAAATCCTACACGAAGTAACTTGAATTTGCGTAATCTGTAATTTAGATTTAGACGAGCGTATGAGCGTAATCATAAATTAGAGATAAATAATATGGAATCGAACTTAACCAAAATTTGTTTTTCTAAATCTCTACGTTGTAGCCATCCACTGAGTCTTCCGAATAGGCAACCGAGCCCATTCATTTTTGGTGTGAAACATCTTTGCGCGCGTTGAGAGTAATTTTTCAAGGTTGCAACGCTTGGCATAATGCAATGTTGTTGTGATTTGCAACGATTCTAAAACAATAACAAACCAAGAATCCTAGAATGGAAGAGTCGGTTGAGTGTATGATATTGGACGTTGATTTCGAAAAAGTCGCAGGTTCAATTCTCGATCTCGGCATTCGAATTTTTATTTAATTTATATTTCAAAGTTTTTATTTAAAATTATTTCCAAAAAAGTATAATAAAGCAAGGAGTGCATAAGAGTTTAAAAGTACGTAAAAGGACTCTTACTATTAAATGTAAATTGCACAACTACAGTAAATTTCTTAACTACAATAACTTACAAAAATTTAGATGAAGCATTCGGATTTCTTAGAATTCTGTCTGTAGAAGGACAGAATGCCAGGAAGTTACAACCGATTAATGAAAATGTTTATATAGCTTAATTTTCTTGATTTCCTATAAAAAAATTTAATGGGCGGACTTAAATTACTTTTCATCTAAAAATTTGAGTTATGGAATTATCCACTCAATATATCTCTATTTCGTAGCACAATAATGCACAAACGTCAATCTATTGTTTTCATTGTAAGCATATAGCGGCAGCTAAAAATTAAAACATTTTAGTTATCACAACTAATTTTCATTCGTTGCTTAATGTAGGTGCTATAAAAATGGAGCTATGTTCATGTTGGTCCTATAAAAATATTTTATATGAAATTTTATTTCAAATATTTAAAACAAATCCGATGCTATTTAATTTGTAAGCCATAATAATTACTTGAAACTCCCTGCAAATATTGCAATTTCAACACAAATATTCCCTGCACAGAAAAAAAATTGAAAAATGTCTAAATTTTTGAGGAAAATACGGCATATTAACAAAATGGATGAATGGATGGATGGTGTTTTCTTAAATAATTGAAAATATGTTCTTAAATCCTTTGAAATTTGTATGCAATGTATTTGTCTTTCTTAAATTCAAAATTTTGAAATACATAATTATTACGAATTTTTGACTTTTGGACAAGGGTAATATAATTTCGAAGTCGATTCCAATGATACCAAACAAGCGTCACCCAAAATTAAAATTGTTAGTGGAATGTTTTTCTCTTCTTCTGAATCTTTCAAATTTTAACAAAAAAAGCGCAGCCGTCAGGCTTCGAAACCACGACAAGACTCGACCCCTGGCGCCGATCCTAGAGTAATCGACGAAATCGATAAATTATAGTCTTCTGGCTGGATTTATAGGCCTCATGTAAGCGATAGACTAAGTATGTCATATATTTGTATGAATAAATGAAAATTTTGAAAAGACAGGTTTGAACTGAAACCTTTTTGTTGTATTATCAAATGTCTGTATTTTGTAGTATAGTAATAATACCCAACTAATGCAAGAACTTCGCTGGAATTAATTTCGCTGGAATTTTCTTACATTGTATGCTAGCGATGTAAGAAAATTCTAGCGAAGTTCAGAATAGGCTTGAATATCGTGAATAATAAAAAGTCATTAGAGCAATTATTTCTAATATGTACAATAAAATTTCTTCAATAAGATATCGCGAATTTTATGGTAAAATAGGAAAAAATCTGTAGGCCCGGCAGCACTGGATGTCAACAGTAAACATTCGTTACCACGCATTGACAGTGTGTGCTAACTTTGTTATGTGTTGCGCAGTGAGATATTTTTCAATTTTGTTAAACTAAATGAAAAGTGCTGTGCAGTTATAATTAAAAAGAAAATAATCTATTCCTATTTCCTTTGCGCCGCCGAGATACGACAATTCTGATGACTCTGAGCTCAAGGACTAACGAAAGGTTTTGTTTTGAAATTTTGTTTCCGCACTTAAAAAAACAAATGGGGTGCGACTAAAGGATCAGTCCACGACCGGCAGCCCCGTTTCTACAGGAATCCTTTAATTTTTGGACTATTCATCTGTAGGGTAGTCCTTTTGCTAGTTTTATTGCTCCTTTGTTACTTACTATTCATGTTGAATATGAAATCAGAAAAATTTACGATAAGTTAGTTTACTTGTACGAGCACATTACACAAGTCTCAAGGAAGCACGTATTCCAAAATCATCTACAAATACGATAAGAAGCTGTCGAAATCATCATTACAAGGACTATGGCCTATTGCAAGTAGTATTCTGACCTTTCATCATGGCCGGAGGTCATCAACGGCAATGGTACATTTACAACACAAATCGGTGACTATAAAACTTACGGCCATTTTACATCCCAAACGCAAAATGTCTGTGGGATAAAAGAGCTTCAGAGCTGCTTTTCCACTTTGCGTTTGGGATGTAAAATGGCCTTTATTCTTACTAATTTAATTATTCAATTTAAAGAAAGATAAAGATCAGCTGCACTACGTAACGAAATGGCCAGAAACAGCTACGGTCAGGCGTTAGAACTCGCGCTCAGAAGAGCAAGTCCTGGGGATGAGATGCCGGGCGTCGACGAGAGCTGGACCCGCCTTAAAAATACTGTCATTAGTACTGCTGATTCCATCTTAGGCAGAAGTCGTAGAGATCGGAACGACTGGTTCGATAATGAATGCAAGCTGGCAACTGAACGTAAGAATGCTGCGTATCGAGCAATGCAGCAGCCTCAGAGAACACGAGCACGCGAAGAGAAATATAAAGAGCTCAGAAAAGAAGAAAAGAGAATTCACAAACGAAAAAAGGAAGCCTGGGAGAAAAATCTCGTTTGTGAACTAGAGCAGTACAGAGCGCGACGGCCGCACCAGGCGCGGGAGTTCTACCGAATAGTACGCGGTATGACGCAATTCACACCTCGTTGCACATACTGCAAGGACAAAGAAGGCAATCTGATCACCGATCCTCAAGGCATCTTGGAGCGATGGGAAGAGCACTTTCATGAATTGTTAAATGGCGAGCTAACTGAGGATTTGGAGGCTCCACCAATATCTGACGATAATGCTATGCTGTCACCACCAAGCTTAGCAGAAGTTAGCAGTGCCATCACCCGGGTCAAAAACAGCAAGGCCTCGGGTGCACACGGCTTCTCTGCGGAGCTGGTTAAATATGGAGGGCCTACATTACACCAAGCGATTCATGAATTAATTGTGCAAGTATGGGAGCAGGAAGCGATGCCAGAAGACTGGAGAAAAGGCATCCTCTGCCCGGTACATAAAAAAGGAGATATCACAACGTGCAGCAATTATCGTGGTATAACGTTGTTGAGTACCGCCTATAAGATATTCTCCGCCATCCTAGAAAACAGGATGACCCCATACGCTAGAAATATCGTAGGCCAATACCAGTCCACGCAAATCAACAACCGATCAGATTTTCACTTTGAGGCAGGCTATGGAAAAATGTCTCGAGTTTCAAAACTCAATCCAACACCTCTTCATAGACTTTAAAGCCGCCTATGATAGCATAGCCAGAGTAGAACTCTACAAAGCCATGAGAGAACTCGGCATTTCCAACAAGCTGACAAGACTATGTAGGTTGACCATGACCAATGTGACAAGCCAAGTAAAGGCATCCGGAACACTGTCCAGACCAATCAACATCTATAATGGACTCCGACTAGGGGACGGTCAGGCCTGCCTCCTTTTCAACCTGGCGTTGGAGAAAGTGATCCGAGATTCGGGCGTGACATCAAGGGGCACAATCCTCCACAAGTCCACCCAATTACTGGCTTACGCAGACGACATTGACATCATTGGAAGAACATCAACAGCTGTACAAGAAGCTTTCATCCAGATTGAGCGGGCGTCAGGAAATCTAGGACTGCACATCAACGAAAGCAAAACAAAGTACATGGTGGCCTCGTCTGCAAGAACACCTAACATTGGTCCCACAATCAAGGTAGAGAGACACGAGGTTGATGTGGTAAAATCATTTACCTACCTTGGGTCAATAGTAGCAGCCGACAATAGCATGGAACCTGAAATACACGCACGACTGCTAAAAGCCAACAAAGCCTACTATAGCCTGTCAAGGCTCTTCAAATCCAAGCATCTAACCATAACGTCTAAACTTTTACTACATAAGACGATGGTCTTGCCGGTCCTCACATATGCATCCGAAACGTGGGTGCTTAGCAAAAAGCACTCTAACCTCTTGGCGGTGTTCGAGAGGAAAATACTTCGGAGGATTGCTGGCCCCTTATGTGAGGAAGGACGATTCCGGAGACTCTACAATGACGAGATCTACGAGCGCTATCGCGACATAGATGTTGTGAAGAAAATAAATCTCGGTAGACTCCGGGGGGCAGGACATCTAGCTCGTATGAGTGAAGATGAGCCTGCTCGGAAAGTTCTCTGCGGTAAGATTTATGGGGTGCGACAGCGAGGGAGACCAAACCTCCGCTGGAAGGATGGCGTAGACCAGGACGCTCAGAGCAGAGGGATGCCAAACTGGATGACATCGGCTCAGAATCGGGACCGGTGGAGAGAACACTTGCGAGAGGCCAGGACCGGATCCCGGTTGTAGAGCCGTTAAAGAAGAAGAAATATCGCCAAAGATGTTTCACATCTTTCACTTGCACTGGGTACACGCGCTAGTTTTTTTTTGTCCTTCGAGCCGCATCGGATTTCGGTATAATAAAGGTGTACTCAGTGATTGCAGCGGACTAGGAGATCTGTTGCATTAATATTATCAACATCAAGTTGACCTCCGCTAAATCCAACCATGGATAAACTGGTGAAAAAAAAGGAGTTGCTATTTGAGGATCTATAAAACTCCCTCAGGAATTACGGAAATGATTCAAAAACTAGAAAGACGACCCAATACCTTAAACGACGTCTTGGGCGCGTGAATACATTATCGAAGCAGATCGCAAACAACAAAGCTGCAGGAGAAAAACCAATTGAAGCAGTAACCACATACATAGCAGACTCAGTTTTCATGGAATAGGAGGAATTATGCTATCTTCACGTAGGTGAATTAGAGGACCAGATAACGTCACCAAAGGCTTCCAGCAACAGCACCCCAGTAGAAAACTGTGTGCCTCGTTAAAACTCCCTTGCACTCCCTCACTACCAAGTTTTTCCGAAAATTATACCGAGCGGACCTGATTCCACGATCTGGGCGTTGCAATCGGAGACAGCAATCATGAAACGGCTTGGAAAATTTTGAAGGTTCGGTTTGACAGTAAAAGAATGTTTGTGCAAGCTCAGCTCGACAAATTGTTTAACCAAGCACAAGCCGTGGAAACCGCCGAATCCGTTAAAAGATTGCTTGATACCACCACGGAAAGTGTGCAAAATTTTCAAAATTTAAATGCCAAGATTTATGTGATCTAATACTAATTTATATAGTGACTAAGAAATTGCCTAGAGATTCCTTACAGCTCTGGAACAACAAGTCGCCAGTGACAATAACCTTCCTTCTTTCGACACTCTAAAGCAATTCCTAGAGACTCGCTTTCGCACTTTGGGGGCTATCGACTCATCAAAATCAAAATCTATCAAAGGCATCCAACAACCTAAACCCATCTCCAGAGGTCAATCATTTATCGTTAATCGGACATCCATATATGTACATTGCGGAAAGGACCATTCGTTGAGATATTGTCCACTCTACCTGTCGCATAAAAGAGCAATATCGTGCGACGCAATCACCTGTGTAACAACGGTCTAGGAGGCGAACATCATTCATCAACCTGTGCTAGTCAACACATCTGCATCCACTGCAAGAAGCGTCATCATTCACTTCTACATATTACTCACACTACGTCGACATCTCCAACATCCACAACCTCTGGGACAAGTCCACAACATACAGCTTTCCAATCGTTTGATCCTCAACCTCAAACTCCCATACCACAAGGCCAGGTAAACGCACTGCATTCCTCCTCACATAAGGAAGTCCTCCTCTACACAGCTCTAATAACATTACAAGGACCACAGGGAACTCAAGGGCTTCGACGTGCAACATGCGAGATCTCCACGGACCTTCGTGCAAAATTTCAACGCTCTGCGATGACGGTGCGCCCGCTATAGAGCACACATACACGCATACATACATCCATACACACCGGCATACAGAAACTTTCTTTTATTAAAATAGATTTATTTATTTTTAAAAAAATTTTAAAAAATGTGGATATTAAAAACTTAAAATAAATTTTTTAATCGGAATCGGTTCTGAAATTGCAGATGAGTCTGACGCGTTCCGTTGCAATATTTTGAAGACTGACCACATCAACATCATTTTTTAGTTACTATTCCCAAACCAATTTTTAGATTTTATTAAGCATTTGCGAATAGGTTGAATACTACATACATAATACCAAAATTTCAAAAGAGATCTTCATTCCAGTGCAAGCAAATGGCAATAGCCCGATAAGCTTGCCATCATGATGACCGTTGAACCTATGCGAGACCTATACCTCTTAAACTCTATAATAGAGATTCTTGTGTCATGCTTGCCGCTTGTATGTAACAGAGAATTGCTAAAATTACAGAGAACGCCAGGAAAAAACAGGGAACTCTCCGGAGGACACAATTAGTGAAATAACTGATATAGTATCTCCCAGTGGTCGAAATTCGACCTTCTCTCCGTACTCTTCTCTCAATCCGACCCGTTAAAGTTGGACGTCTACGCATTTCAATTACTCAGTAATAATTAAATAGAACTATTACCACTTTTCAATTTCTCTATCAGTTCTCAAAAAAAATGTTTTTAATTAAAAAAGTGTAATTAAAAACTACATTATCATCTGAAATCGAATTTTTGAACAAAACTTTCTTCATTTAAAGAGCTCCACAGAAAGAAAAACCTTTTCAACATAAGCAGAATGACGCTGACATATATCGCACTACGGGAAGAAAAGTGACACAACTCAAAAATTTGCTATTTTGAGTTATTGTCGCCAGGTAACTGTTGGCATTAAATTTTGTTTTCAGCTCTCCTGATGTGTCACTTTTCTTTTCGTATTGCGAAATATATGAATTTATTTCTAATCTAATTTGTTGAAACAAAACAAACAAAATTTTGAAATGTCAATTTGATTTGTTTAAAGCGAAGTGAAAAGGAGGTACCGCAAACTTTCGCTAAGCAATCCAGGAGGTCTGTGAAGTTGGCACCACGAGATGCGAATTTTGGAAATTTTTTTTTCATACGTTTGTCCATCGTTTGTCCATGTTTGTCCACGGAAAAGTTTTTTTTGTCCAGGTACCGTTAACAAGTTACAAGCAAAAACATCTTTTTGCAAATTTTTTCAACCAGCACCGCAACTTTGAAAAAAAAAATTGTTTAACCACATAGATCGTTTGTCCATCGTTTGTCCAGCAGTTATTTTTATTTGTCCACCCACCCACCCATTAATTATAATAAATAATTGAAATTTTTCAATTTTGCCAATTGGCCAATTTCTGTAACCATTGGAAGTTCAATTTTATTCCGAACCGACATCAATACGAAATACAGAAAAAAAAACCAAATTAATCCACCCCTCGGAGAAATAACAATTGCAACTAAATTACTTAGTCGAAATTTTTTCGACACAGCGTGGATTTCGGCGAATCGACTCCGCACAGAAAATTTTCTAACACCGACTACATAATCTATTGCTACACTTTAACACGAAGTTAGCATTTCGGAGGGCGACCGGTTCGGACGTGCCGGTGCGGCCCACGCTGAATCAAGCCTAGTCGGGCCCGTATTGTTAATAAATAAACTTTCTGATATAATTAAAGTTTCCTGCTCTTTGCACGCTGATCGGAGGTCCCGGATTGTTGCAATGGAGGACGCTTATTTTAAATGTTGCAAAACAAAGAAAGCTGGGAATTTCGTATGTATCAATTGTGGTGCGATATACCACAAGTCATGTATGGACAGATCTCGAAATATCTCCTTCATTGACGGTACGCGTGTTCTTTGTTGTGCAAAAGTTTTTGATAATGATTCCATGCTTCTTGTTCACGTGAAAAAAGAGCTTGACCTTTCAAAAAAACTTCTCGAAGAAATGGAAAAGCGAAATCTTTTGCTCGAAGAGAAAATTCGTGACCTTGAACGTGACTCGAGTAAAACAAGTGATATGTCATACGCCAAAGTTCTTTCTAACCAAAAAAAGGTGCCGCCGATTATTATAAAACCGACCAAACAAACACCTAAAGGTTCTATAATAACAAAGATTAAGTCGCAAGTCAACATTCAAGACTTAAACATCTCGGTCGACACTGTTAAAGAAGTAAATAATGGTTCGGTAATGATCAAGTGCAAAAATGTAGAAAACAATGAAACGATGGTCAGAGAGATTCAGAAAATAACAAACTTGCATTGTGAAGTCAAAACACTGAGTCTGAGAAAACCGCGAGTCAAAGTAGTCGATGTTTGTGAAGACCTAGATCTAGAAACCCTTTCAGACCAAATCCTTTCTCAGAATTTTGAAACTGCCGCTCCTGATGACTTAAAAGTCATTCATATTCAGAAAAACAAAAAGAAAAACAATAGTAGCATTTTCGTCGAACTAACACCAAAGTTGTTCAATGCGACGATGCGCACCAGAACACTCTATGTGGGATGGCAGCGTTGCCGCGTGTACGAGGATTTTAATCTGAACCGTTGTTACAAATGCTCTGGTTACGGTCACAGTGCGAAAAAGTGTACGAATGAAACTAGATGTCAGTACTGCGCGGGCAACCACGATGGTGCGGCATGTCAAAATAAGGAAAACAAACAGTGCGCAAACTGTCTACAATCAAATTCAAAGTACAGAACTGAAAGAGAACACAAACACTATGCTTTTGAGGAAAGTGTTTGCGAGACCTTCCAGTTCTTCAAGAAACGTGCAATGGCGCAAACTGAGTACAGTTAATCAACTTTAATAATCTCCTTATATATAAATAATTATGATAGTAAACCAAATTAACAATCAAGTCAATGAAATAGTAACACATGAATGTGACAGTTTGTTGCGATTAGATGAATTACTAACGAAAAAAAATGGTTTTCTTATATTACATTTAAATATTAGAAGCTTAAACAAAAACTTCGAAAATTTGAAAGTTGCGATTAAATCAATGAAAAAAATGCCTGATATTATTGTATGTACTGAAACTCATAATATTGTACTTCCAAATTTTTATGAGATGGAAAGTTATTGTTTTTATTTTATAAATAGTGATATTAATAAATGCGACGGTACTTGTATTTATGTATCAGATGAGATCCAACATAAGAATGAAATTATTCCTGTAGGCAAAATAAAAGCTTTATTCACTGAATTATCGCTGGATAACGATAAATTTTTTATAACGTCGCTATATAGATCTCAATGTATCGCGATTAGTGCATTTATTAATGATTTACGAGAACATTTGTTAAAACATCGAGCCTTGAGAAATCATATAGTAATCGGTGATATAAATATAGATATACTATTAGAGAATGTTCATGTTGATGAGTACCTAACAAACTATTATGAACTTGGTTACCAATCGTTTATAAATGTGCCAACTAGAATTTTTGCGAATCAACGCCCTTCTTGTCTAGATCACATATTTGCTAAACTATCTTGTGATGAAAATGTTAAACCGATTGTGTATGATTTTGATATTACTGACCATCTTTGTACTTTACTCTTTATTGAAAAAACCGTAAATTCAGGACAATCGAAAAACAAACCGATTCATCGATCTGAAATCAACTACAAACGATTGTGTAAAATTTTGAATTTAGAAAAATGGCTCGAAGTTTTTAACGAAAGTGATATTAATGCTGCGGTAAATAATTTTATTGACAAATTGCAATTTCATATTGACTCAGTTACCAAAACTTATACTTCTCGAAGCAAAAACCCGATGCGAAAGGATTGGATGACTAGAGACTTGGTTAAATCTTGCAAAATTAAAGACAAGCTATACCGTGATCATAAAAAAGATCCTGGTAATATAACTTTGAAAAATAAATATTTGTCGTATAAGAACAAACTAAAGAATGAAATTCGCGGAGCAAAAATTGTGTACAATGACCGACTAATTGATAATATTTCTAATGATAATAGGAAACTCTGGGGCTTTGTAAATTCGAAAATTAAAGGTAAAAAATCCAGTCGTTTTGAGGTAGAAAAAATTCAAATTAATGAAACAACAAACTATGTAGAAAATAAAAAAGATATTGCGAATGAATTTAACCGATTTTTTTCCTCCGTGGGTCCGGAAATGGCTAAGAAATTTGATGACGTCTCTATTCAACCTCTTGATAGCGAACAAATTACAATTCAAGACTCTATATTTTTAAATCCTGCCACTGAATCAGAAATTTTGAAAATCATCTCACAATTGAACAGCAATAAAGCGTCTGGTATTGACGGCATACGAGCAAAAACTCTAAAGTCAGTTTCTTATTTGATATGTAAGCCTTTAACTTATATTATGAATCGATGTTTAGAACTTGGAATTTTTCCTGAGCAATTTAAGAAAGCCGAAATTGTACCGATATTCAAATCGGGTGATAAAAATAAAACAACAAATTACCGGCCAATTTCACTTATATCTAACATTGCGAAAATATTAGAAAAATTGTTAAAAACAAGAATAAATAATTATATAGATAAGCATAAAATTATTAGTCAAAATCAATATGGTTTCCAGACTGGGAAAAGTGCTGACGATGCACTTGTTAAGGTGTTTGATGAAGTTCATGATGCAATAAGTAAAGCAACACCTTGTGTAGCTATATTTCTAGACCTTGCAAAAGCGTTTGATACAGTCAACCATAACTTCTTATTGCAAAAACTTTATAAACTAGGCTTTAGAGGTATAGCGCATGATCTCCTACGTAGTTACCTAACGAATAGAAAACAAATTGTTAAAATAGATAATGTATATAGCAATGAGATGAGTGTACGCTGCGGTGTTCCGCAGGGCACGATATTAGGTCCCATCCTATTCATACTGTATATCAACAGTATGCTTATGATGGACGTAGGTTGCGAAATTGTATCTTTTGCAGATGACACAGTATTAATTGTCAAAGGAAAGACGTGGGAACAAGCGATAACAACTGCCAATGTAATGATAAATAAAGTAAAGAAATGGTTATCTCAGAACCACCTCTCTCTTAATGTAGAAAAAACAGTATATATGACTTTTGGCAGTTATAGAAATAGTTTACCGCTCAATACAAACATTACAATACATGCTTTCAATTGTGAACCTCGTTCTTGTGATTGTTCGCAGATAAAACGAGTGTCACATACTAAGTATTTAGGTGTAATAGTGGATTCGAATTTAAACTGGACGGAACACGTCAAAAAAGTAGTTCAAAAATCTCGATTTATGATTTACCTCGTTTACAAGTTGAAACCGATACTTACGAGCAAACAATTGTTAACGATTTATTATGGTTTATTTTGGTCGATTGTAACGTATGGCATTGCTGTATGGGGAGGCACGCATGATGTGTCATTGAGTCCACTCCTTACTATTCAAAAAAAACTAGTCAAACTCATTTTCAATAAACCGCTATTCTACTCCTCGGAGGATTTGTATAAAGAACAATCAATTATAAGTGTAAGAAAATATTTCATTGAGAAATCTATCTTTCGAAATTTTAATTCACTACAATCAGCGTACGAGCAGTTGAAAGAAAGTTCATCTAGACGACGAATTGTTCCAGCACCTAAAGTGTTAAAACAAATCGATAGGCGAAATCATAAATATATTGGCAACAAAACCTTTAATTTACTTCCTGTTGAGTTAAAAGAAAAACGAATGTCGACCCTAATTAATGACAAATTGATAAGAAAGTGGATCATTGACCTATCACCTCCAACTATTAAAAGTCTATTTCATCCTGATCTGTAATATGATAGTAGCTTGAAATTTTATTTGTACTTAAGAATTGAACTGTTTTCTTTTTCTTCAATTTAGTTTTGTATATTTTTTATATGTTATAAAATTGTTTTTATTTATACAAATTGAGAGAATATTGTGATATTAAAATCTAATGAGCAAACTAAGCAGGTCCGCGCACGGGCAAATTGCCTTCTGCGGAGATATTACTATTTGTAATTGTGTTAATCGAGAGACAGGTTGCCCTTTATCCTGGCCATAGACCGGGCGGTCTGAGTTATCCGATCTTATGACCGGGGTATAAGGGTTGCTATGTTATGTATGTGATCTTGCTTAAACTATAGGAATAATATCTGTAAATTTAAATTACACCTGTTAATAAATAAATAAATAAAAAAAAAAAAAATAGACTTCGGAGGAGTAGTCATAAATTTAAAAAAAACACGAAAATATATATTTTCATCACATTGCGTTTTTTAATTGCAGTTTATCCAAGGATAAAAATTGCCAGAATTCGTTTGTCCATAGACAGAAATCGTTTGTCCAGGCACAGATTCGTTTGTCCATGCAAGAATTCGTTCGTCCATGGCCAGAAATCGTTTGTCCAGGCACAGATTCGTTTGTCCATTGCTGGAAATCGTTTGTCCAGGCATTCTGACATACAGTTTGTTGGAAAAATTAGCCCGTGTGAAACCCGGTACGGCTTTTCGTCAAATTTCAAAAGGGAATGGACGATGCAGTGGCGTAGTGGCAACTAAGAAAAAAATTGTTAAAAAGTCTGCGATGTCGAAAAGTCTCTATTTTAAAAGGGATTCAAAATAAAACGTCTGTCTTAAATTAAAACTTTATTCTGGGTGTTTTTTTGCAAAGCGAACTCTTTAAAACATTGGCCAATGCTTATTTTTACCACTTGTTGGATTGACAAGATAGGGTGTGTTTCAAATTTCATCATTTGTTACAATCAAATTTCATCATTTGTTATGTCCCATATTCCATCATTTTTTGTCGGATTCGAACATTCTTGTTGGATTGTCCGTCAATGATTAGGGTTAATTTCCATAACTGATTCTAATTACTAATTGTGGTGTAACTTGAAACACACCCAAAGCTAGATTTGTTACGACAAATTTTGAAGCTGCTGGATCCTTTCTCGAACTACAGCAGTTAGCGCCCGCGCCATAAAAGAAGGGAATCTCAAAGTTGCTGTTTCCATGCGCATTGAGAGTCGGAAATCTCTACAAGAGAGCAACGTCACTCTGTTTGTTTAAAAACGCAAATAACCGGCTAATTTATATTCTCAATCACAATTCCAAATGCGCGCTCATTTCCCTTATTTTATGGCGCGCGAGCTCTACTTTATCTCATGAAGAAAATATGTTTACTAGGTATTGTCCACACAAGTGTTTTGAACCATTTACACAAACCTGGATACAATAAGAAGGTCGATGTATGAGTTCGTCATGGGTTGAACGCGAAAAACATAATAGGCCAAATTAACATCTGCTGCACCTACATTGGAAGGGAACCAAGGGAAAGACGATTCATCTGTGGACAACTAGAGAGATTACGCCATGCAAATGAACGAAAACTGCGGGAACTGAATAAGACATTCACAGACCAACGCGAAACCGCGGGAGCGGGAGCGAAATTTTTGCGGGACGTGAAACTATGGCGGGATATGGAACCATTCGCACTGATGCGTCAGTTCTATATAGCAAACGCGGGATTGCAGCATTTTGTTTCCGGTTTGCAGCATGCACCGTTTTTCCCGTCATTCGCGTAGTTCCCGCAAGAAGAAAAGATGAATATTGAAAAACCTAATGAATTTTAGTAAAACTGAATCAATTTTTATATGATTTTTCCTACCCTGGTTATAAAAATTTTCGGAAGAAAGATCAAGTTTGAGATGAAATTGGTGGAATTGAAGACAAATTTTACGGACGAATTCGTTCCCGCTTCGCTGGGTGTGATTGGTTCCTAATTTCTCGCTGACTCTCACCCAAATTCGCTCGCGTTCCCGCTCCAGCGGTTTCGCGTTGGTCTGTGAATGCCTTAATAGAAAAGGTGTAAAGTAAAGTAAAGTCCGGATTGGCTGGTCAGCTCTTAGAGATTTCCAAGATATTTACGTTTATTGTTTCTTAATTGGTTGAATACCAGAAATTATATTTCATTCGAGTACAATTATCGAGTGTAGGGAAAGGAGAGAAAATCAGGTTTGGTGGGTTAGTGTTTGTGTATATTTGTCGGTTTACCACCGGATCAACTCTCTGGGGTTCTGTTGGTTTTCGGTGTACCACTGGACTAACTCTCCTGTCGTTTGTTGTTTTGTTGGTTTGTCTGTATACTAATGATGGATCAATTCTGATATGGTTCTGTCAACGGGATCAACGCTTCAACTGTCTCATTACATCTGCCCTCAGCAGGCAAGCACAGGCCTTTTATACACACAGCGGTGTCGTACTGTGTCGTTACATCTTCCATCACAACAACGCCCGACCACACCCTTTTTTAACGACCCGTCAAAAAGGGGAGTTTGGTTGGAAAATTTTGATGCATCCACTATATAGTCCAGACATAGCTTCGTCAGCCAGGACAATCTGCTCAATGTAGTAATTTTTAACAATCAATGGTAAACATGTCGTGTTTGGACTCGTTTTAGTCATACCGCCGCCGTGCCATGGCTATGGCCTGATGTTGCCAACTGGATTGCTAGCTTGGTCCACTTTGGCCGCCGCCCCCGTATATGCGCCGCCCAGGGCCATGGCCCCCTCTGCATCCCCCACGCTACGCCACTGGGACGATGACAGCAGATTTTGAAGTCCCATTAAGGGGAAATTTTAATAGCCAAATTTTCTACAGCTGGGCTTATACAAAGAGTAGCAGAACGCAACGTAGGGAAGCTGTAATATCTCCAGCTTTTTTGTCGTTTAGCTAGTTTGTACGTCGTTGGATAAGTTTTTTTGAGCTGAATATTAGTTACTATGGCGCCTAGTTCGAAATCTTTGTCCGTTCTGAGTAATACGGTTAGAACTGTACAAAGATATATTTTACATATCACCCGGTATTTTTGTAACCCTATAACCTATTTCCATGAATAAGGTACCAATGAACGCAAAATTCCTCCACCTATTTATGGTGGTAAAAGCGATGGTTCTATCTTACCAACTTTTGGAGTAATGAGTCGTCAAAGTCGAAAATTTATTTTTTTTAACAAAAAACCAACTTCAACTGCCTTTTTGTTCAAAAAATACGTAATTAATCTACATTGTTTTCCAAAAGCTAAACTTGACGACTCATTACCGAAATGGCTGTCCAGTTAGGAAAGCAAATGGCCAGAGAATACCGTTCAACAAGAAACTTTTAAGGTAAAACCTGAAGAAAAAAACCAATTTGCTCTAACTTGTGTACAACAAACTGCTGTTGACCCTTTTACTGATATGGCTAGCCAAATCTCAAGGTTCATTCGCGTGCTTGCATATTGCTATCGGTTCTGTTCCAACTGCAAATCTTTAACGGGCAATAGAAATCCGGAGCACTTGTCAGCGAGTGGAATAACGGATGCAAATGTCAAGTGCCTAAAATGTGTACAAAGTTCAGCATTCATAGAAGAGCTTCAAGACTTGACTTCCAAGGGAGTTGTTAAACTAAAAAGCAAGATCTCCAGCCTCACCCATTTTAGACAACAAGGGCCTGATGTCAGTTTCAACACCAGGCATCCAATAGTGTTGCCAAAACATCATCCAGTAGAGACAATGATGGTGCGGGAGATGCATAGAATACATCTACACCCAGGACTCAGGAGCAACCTTGCTGTCAGGACGGTTGCGACAGCGCTTCTGGATTTTATGAATGCATGGCATTGTGTCAAAGGTGACTCATGAATGCATCGCCTGTCTTCGCCATCGTGCACCCAAAGCCCCACAGCTCCCGGCTCCAAGAGTGAATATTGTACGTCCTTTTTTCAAAGTAGGCGTGGACTTCGCGGCTTCCATCAACTTGATTCATCACACTGGCCGAGAAGTTCGACCTTACAAAGGATGCATTGCCCTATTAATTTATATGGCAGTCATGGCAATCCGCATTGAACTGGTTACCAGTCTCAGTACTGAAGCATTTATCGCAGCTTCACGTCCCTTCGTTTCACCATCTCACATTTTTTCTGACAATGGCAATAAATTTGTCGGTGCGAAGAAATATCTCAAAAATTGCATGACCATATTTCTGCCTGTACAACTAATCCACTAACTTTATAATTCGTTTCCCAGAATCAGATCACCTGCCAGTTTATTCCAACAGCAGCTCCTCACTTCGGCGGCCTCTGTGAAGCTGGTGTGAAGGCCGTGGAATGCCATCCGCGTCGTGTTCTTGGAGAAACTAATCTGAGCTTCGAGGAGATGAACACACTATAGCTACTGACAGAATCAGGCGCAAACGCCGTGCGGACATTGGCTTCGCGGTGTGTGGCGACTTTTCACTGACATGATGTTGCGGTGTCGGCGGCGCGCTCCGACTTTGAACACAACAACGAAATCAAAGTGACAAGTGGACGTGATTGGAAAAAAAATTGAAAAACCTGAATGATTTACATATAATTTTTCTATCCTACAGGGTTTGTCTTTTTTTTAGGTGCTAATTTAATTACCCCAATTTGGAAAAATAAAGATTTTCATTAAAAAATATAAAAATCAACAAATTTGCTATCACAGCCAACACCAACACACGACTCCAAACATATGCCACCACCACCAAAACACGACTCAAAACACAAACATCTCTTGACACTACGCGGCGGCAACGCGCAAAGAGTAGAAAGTAAAGCAACTTGCGCGGTGTGTGCGTAGCGTAAATCAGCATTTCGTTAGTGCGCATTTGAATACACTACTTCTATTCTCTCTGTCATTGCCCGCACGGCGTTTGCGCCTGCACGGTATACAGAAACAAGGTAATGTAAAAGACTGAATATCGTAGAATATCGTATTAGTGCGACGTCACTCGGCAAGTCTTCCCCATACAAAATCGAAATTGTTGTTGTTGTTTTCTGTATTAACCTTGCCGGGTGACGTCGCCTTTTTCTACGATATTCGCACTTACGATACGATATTTCGTCTTTTACATTACCTTGTTTCTGTATACCGTGTGCGCCTGTTTCTGTCAGCAGCTTATTATGTCAAGTTGAGACTGTCGTAAATTCCCGTTCATTCTAGTCCAAGAGCTAGTGACAGAATTGCAAAGTGATTTTGTAGAGGATGGGCCTTTGATATAAGGTAGATTAGGTAAAGCACAACCGATTAAAAATATTCGCCAGTTCGAGTCTACTTAAGTTTTAATTTTATGAATTTTTGAACTTGTCGATTTTTTGACCATGAAAAAAGTGATATTGGAGAGGATGGGACTTGGTATATAGGTTAATTGGGTTGCCCCCAACACATATTCCGATTCCCATCTCGTTTGGAGGTTAGGTTTGACTTTTGGGAATTTTTGAACATGTCGGTCTGATCAAGATGGACAAAGTGATATTGGAGAGGATGGGGTTTGGTATAATGGTGAGATAGGCCACCAAGAACCCTAATTCAGCTGCCCATCTCATATGCAATCACGGTTGCGATTTTGGCGGCTTTTAATTTTGTGGCCATTTTCGGTATGACCCAAGTGATTTTGTAGGAGATGGGATTTGAATATTAGGGTTCGTTACAACATCTACAATACATATCCACTTGCCCATCTCTTTCCCAGTTGTAGAAACCCTTGCCATCTCCAGTTGAAGTTGAAAAACCGTAAAATCTAGCTTTATATAGCAAATTGAGTTAAAATGGATGTATATACCCCTCTAGTGGCATATTTATGTTATATATTTCAGATATTATGAGTAGTTGTGTATTGTATATACAAACATACATTATAACCCGGCCCGCTGGGTGCGGGCGTGCAGAGTGTGCACCGCACGCGGGCGGCACTTTCAGGGGCGGCAAACACAACAATCTCGTGATCGAACTCATTTTCATTATTTGCACCTAGGTTCTTTTTAGAATGCCATAACAATTACATGTATTGATCTCCTTTAAAAATAAACCGATAAACCGAAAACGTTCAAACCACTTAAGAAGGATCGATCTCTGAAAATAGTATAATATAAGGACAGAGAATGTAAAATTAAATTCCCATGATAGAAGTCAAATTTATTCTGTAAATAAAAGTTGACATTCTAATCTGATTATAATTATTGACAAAATTTTAAAGCAGTTTGACGTCTAGTTATGGAGAATTATCCATTTTTATGTGCAATAAATTCCCACGTTTAATATCATTTTTACTCGACCTTTACTTGAATATTGAATACTAATTACTCGAATGCAAGACGTCCAATGTTTTTTAAAAAAATTTATTGAATGTATGAGATATCAATAAATAACGTATTCAAATTTCAGATTTTTAATTTGGAATATGCTCCTTCAATCGATCTTCCTTAAGATAATTTTAAAGAGAATTCCCCGTTGTTCCATGTAGAGGAAAAACCAAATAAAAAGAAAACGAGTTTCCCATTCGCTCTGGTTGTTTAAAAGCGCAGCTTTTTCACTCATGCTGCGGGCTCCGTTTGCTTCTTAAAGCCCGGGACACACATATCCGAACCGTGTCTGCACCGCATGACAGCCGTGTGTTGGATAACACACGGAGAGAAAATAAACAAGTAAAATTTGATGCGGTGCGGAAATGTGGGGACTGACTGGTAAGATTTTACTAGTTTACTTTTTCTCCGTGTGTTTTCCAACACACGGCCGTCACGCTGTGCGCAAATGTGTGTCCCGGGCTTAAGCCGGCTCTTCACGATGCGGTGAACGTTTCATTCGAATATTGGCTTCCAACGTTGGACGATTTTCGGCGAAAGTAGACCTCCTATCGAAAAAAGTTAAATATAAAAGTTGTAGGTAATAAAAAGATCTACAACTTTTGTACAAACCATTTTTTCCACCTTACCAACTTCCAGAGCAATGAGTCATCAAAGTCAAATTTTGGGTTTTTTTTAACTAAAATTTCAACTAAAACCACCTTTTTCTCCAAAAAATACCTAGTTAACTAATATTTTTTTTTACAAAATTGGAAAGCTTGGACAATTTCTTATCAATAATGTCCGGACAATTTGTATCCTACGGCTTTTATTTTTGGAGTTATAAGCAATTTTAACGCTAAAATTGGCTCTTTTTTTGTGCCTTTTCACCTAAGCTTTGCCAAAAAGTACCAAATAAGCACCAAATAAGGCAAATTTTAACATCAAACTTGCTAATAACTTCAAAAGTAAAGGCCGTAGCGTAAAAATTGTCCAGACAATATTGATAGGAATTGTCCAAGCTTTCCAATTTTGCAAAAAAAATATCAGTTAACTAGGTATTTTTTGGAGAAAAAGTTGTTTTTAGTTGAAATTTTAGTTAAAAAAAACGAAATTTTGACTTTGACGACTCATTGCTCTGGAAGTTGGCTAGCTGGATCCTTGATTTTGACAGTTTTGGATAGGTGGGAGTATTCTACGTACACTGGTATCCTATTCATGAAAATAGCTCAAAGGGTTACATAAATACAGGGTGATATGTAAACCTCTACAAAAAAAATTCAAAACGCCCTAGCTGCTAAACCGTTAAGATTTACCCCCCCCCCCCCCCCACCCATACGATTTTTTCTTCGTCTATCCAAAACCTATCTACAGCCGGCCGCTTTGTAAGCTTAAAGGTATACACCCTGTATAATCATCAAAATGTTTTTTTTTTTGCATCAACCAATTTTTCTCAATTAAACGGAAAATATTGATGGAACGGAGATGGGATTGAAAATGTAACATTTGGCAGATGCCACGAGCCTATGGTCCAAATCTTGGGTTCTACAAAATCACTTGGGTCATACCGAAAATGGCCACAAAATTAAAAGCCGCCAAAATCGCAACCGTGATTGCATATGAGATGGGCAGCTGAATTAGGGTTCTTGGTGGCCTATCTCACCATTATACCAAACCCCATCCTCTCCAATATCACTTTGTCCATCTTGATCAGACCGACATGTTCAAAAATTCCCAAAAGTCAAACCTAACCTCCAAACGAGATGGGAATCGGAATATGTGTTGGGGGCAACCCAATTAACCTATATACCAAGTCCCATCCTCTCCAATATCACTTTTTTCATGGTCAAAAAATCGACAAGTTCAAAAATTCATAAAATTAAAACTTAAGTAGACTCGAACTGGCGAATATTTTTAATCGGTTGTGCTTTACCTAATCTACCTTATATCAAAGGCCCATCCTCTACAAAATCACTTTGCAATTCTGTCACTAGCTCTTGGACTATTCAGCGCTTTGTCGTCTGACCCGAATGACCTAGATGCCCTAACGCCAGTCCATTTCCTTATTGGAGCCCCGCCTACCACCCTGATGTAGATGTTCCCGAGACCAAGTTAAGTCGAGTTGGAAGGTGGCGATACACGCAAAGTATGCTGCAGAGTTTTTGGTGCAGATGGAAGTCGGAATACCTCACATCACTACAAGAAAGAGTGAAAGGGAGAAAACCGGAAGAAAATTATACGGAAGGTAACCTGGTCTGGTCATCATCAGAGATGACAACTTACTTCCCTCCAGGTGGTCACTGGGGCGCATACTATCCTGTCATCCTGGTTATTATGGTCTGGTTCGAGACAAGACGGTCAAAACCCCTAGTGGAACGTTGACCCGAGGCATTACTTAATACTACTTATAACTTTTATTAATTTTCTAAATGTCCTTATTTTTCGCCGAAAATAATGGTCACCGTAAGGATAGGTGAACTTTCTCTTTTTATTGCTTTATTCTAATGGGATGGCAGAAGGTGTGCATTGAATATAAGCTGATAACTTTGTAGCTCCCATTAAGTTTTTGATGATTCTCTTTAATGATGATTTAAAGGGATAGAGATTATTTTTTTAACTTCCCATGTAGTTGTAATCGGTCCGAAAATCGAAAACGAAATTTTCAATGTATTTACACGTTTCAAGGTCCCAATAGCATTTTAAGCAAAAATTTGAGAAGAAATATGTGTGTGTATGTGTGCGTACGTATGTGGTCATTTTTTCCTGCACGATTTCGCGCGAACCAAAAAAGATATCGACTTCGTTGAGATGCCGTTCGAAGCGTGTTAAAGGAAATATGAATTAAAAAGATTTTCATAAAAATCGGTCGAGCCGTTTTTTTGTTTGAACGACGTAAGTGATTTTTGTATCAGCACGATTTCCCGCGAACCAAAAAAGATATCGACTTCGTTGAGGTACCGTTCGAAGCATGTTAAAGGAAATATGATCTGAAAAGATTTCCATAAAAATCGGTCAAGCCGTTTTTTTGTTTGAACGACTTAAGTGATTTTTGTACCAGCACGAATTCGCGCTCAATTTTCAAAGAGACCATTGGTCCCTTGGTGGAACAATGACATAAATAACGCAATAAAAAATAGAAGAAAAACACAGAATAAATATAAAAAAACCCACAATAACCAACCTAATCAACTTCTAAAAAACTAAAGCAATTGCTCGACGACTTATCAGAAAAGCGAAAAGAGAATCATGGATAAATTTCGTACGGAACATCAACTTTCTAACACCTCTATACCAACAATATGGAACAACATAAGAAAAATAAACTGTCAACCAAAAACAAATAACCTCGAATACATCAACTTTAACAACAACATCATAAGTAATAAAAAAGAAATAGCAGAATTAATTGCTAAACACTATGCAAAAATTACCTCTACACAAAACTACGAAGAAAACTTTAGAAAATACAAAACTGACACCGAAAACATTCACATACACTTCTTCAAGGATAACACTGTACCCTACAATCAAAAAATAACACTAAGCGAACTAAAGCATGTCCTCAAGTCATGTAAAGGATCAGCACCCGCACTGGACGATATCCATTATGATATGATAAAAAATCTCGATTACAAGGCTTTAAACCAGATATTAACTTTCTACAACAAACATTTTATAACACTAAATTCCCAAAACAATGGAAAATATCTATCGCAATCCCCATATCAAATCCAGGACGAGACCGATCCCACATCGACAATACCAGGTTAATTTCTCTAACTTCGTGTTTATCCAAGATACTTGAAAAAATTGTAACAAACAGACTTACCTGGTTCCTAAACAATAGAGAAATAGTAACTCCATCCCAATGTGCAGTGGCGGACTAAGCCCGCAAGAGGCCCGGGGCGGCAAAGCTGAATGAGGCCCTCGGTCTAAGAAGTTGATGTAATTTTAGAAGCCTTTTATTCAGTTGCCATTTGTATGTACAGGTGTGTGTATGTTTATTTCCCAGTAGAAAAAGCAAGCCCATAGATTCCGAAAGTAGTTCTAAAGCCAAATGTCCATTATAAAGTTTTTTTCGGTAGAGTGTAGGTAGAGCGTAGAGTATATAGCTCTACCTGTAGTGTGTACACTACAGGGCGTCTCTACCGCTCTACCACTCCACCGCTCGTAGAGTTGCTCTAGATAAATTTAGAGTAGAGCTCTACCACGCGCTCTACAGACTGTGTACACTGCAGATGCGTTTTTCTCTACTATAGAGTCCTATGGTAGAGCGCGCAACTGCGGCCATAAACTTTTGCATGTCATTTCATTTCCCAGTTATTCAGAGATGCGTACGTACACATATTGTGTAAAAAAATTTAAGGAAATTAACAGAAAACAAAAAAATAATAAAAAGAGTTCTCGCCAAAAACAAGATGCTGCAAAACAAGCTTTTGCTCGAAGAAGAGAAAAAAAAAGGAAAGGAAATGTTGGGAGCGAGATTGGAATGCTAAAAGAAAACAAAACGCTGGAATGTATCGAGAATTATTGAATGAGCTCACGAAAGAAGATATATCTTGATACCAAAATTTTCTGCGTAAGTTGTATTCGAATTTCGTTGTTATTTAACACGCCGATGTACAACAATTCGAAGCGCAGTCGAAACGCAAATAAGAATGAATCTGTAGAGAGAAAAACTCTATCAAACATGCTTGATAGAGCGTAGAGCAGATGTAGGACTCTACCAAACACAAAAAAATTGCGTATACACTATAGAGTTTTTTAACAGAGAAAAATTTCGCATAGAGTGGGTGTAGAGCGCATCTGTAGAGCTCTAGAGGGTGTATATACTTCTCTACGCGTCTCTACGCGAGAGTTTTCTCTAGCTCTACGCAAAAAACTCTATAGTGGACACTAGGCTT
This sequence comes from Thereva nobilitata, assembly GCA_963855945.1. Classification (NCBI taxonomy): domain Eukaryota; kingdom Metazoa; phylum Arthropoda; class Insecta; order Diptera; family Therevidae; genus Thereva; species Thereva nobilitata. The sequence continues at coordinate 156,881,951 of OY979694.1, read as the reverse complement.
AAGTTTAGAAAAACTCCTCTTGCATGATGCAACCGAGATGAAAATGGTCAAGAAGTATTGAAGTATAAGCGATGTACAGGGTAACGATTCAGTAAAGTCCCTTTTTAATAATTACATGCTGTACTTATTTATGTCTACGGGAACATTGTACGGGACCTCCGACTCCAAAGTACCACTTAGGTAGGCACTGACCATATTTTAAAAGCCTTGTTTAGGATTTGATCAAGGGAACTTGTAGGCATTTGGAGGCCCCGGGAACCAGAGGCCCGGGGCGGACCGCCCCTTCCGCCCCACCCTTAGTCCGCCACTGCCAATGTGGTTTTCGCAAATATCACTCTACGACCGACTGCGTAGACAAACTATAACACGAAATTCTGAAAGCATTCATCCACAAAGAACACCTTATAGCAGTATCATTGGATATCGTTGGAAGCGTACGATACAACATGGAGACACCAGATACTCCAAGAAATAAAAGAAATGGGCATCAAAGGACATCTAGCTGAACATACCAGAAATTTCCTAAGTGAAAGAAAATTCAAGGTGATACTGAAAGACATCGAATCAAATGGGTACAAAATGCATAATGGCTTACCCCAAGGCTCTGTATTAAGCGTCCATTGTTTCTCATAGCAATCAATATTATTACAACCAAGTGCAATGAACCAGTAAACGCATTGCTATATGCCGACGACTTCGTAATATATATGCGACATAAATCGACATCGTTCATTCAAGAAAAACTACAAGAAACCCTCATAAACCTACAAAATTGGTTAGAGAAAACAGGATTTACATTTACACCAGAAAAAACAATGGCAATCCACTTTACAAACAAATATAAAAATAGAGAGATAATAAAATAGAGAAATAATATATAAAAATGAACTCAAGATACTAGGAATATAGTAACATTTGGTAAGTTTTCCCTGGAAAACACATCTAAGAAACATAAAGAACAAATGTATACAAAATATGAACATTTGCTAACACACATTGGTGAACTAACAGGTTCTCCCTTCTCAAAATTTATAAATCTACCATATTACCCATTATAGACTACGGGGCCATCGCCTACAATAGCTCGCGCCAACAATAAAGATTTAAAACAACTAAGCACCGTCCAAAACACAGCAATAAGAATTGCCACAGGAGCCTTTAGAACAACTCCGGTGAAAAGCATGGAGGTAGACGCGGACATCACACAACTCAAACACCGAAGAGAGATCCCTCAGTCTAACTATGTCTAGAAAATCAGGAGCCAACCATCGCATCTTAACTACACCATAGTACAACCGCCGGAAACGCAAGCACCTCCAGGAAGCAGATTCTCATCAAAACTTTTATACTACCGATTTAACACCACAATACAACCTATAAACTACACTAAACCTACAACGCCACTACAGATGCTACAACCGGAACACCCACCTTGGTTAATAGAAACTACGCACGTTATAAAAACACTAGCCAAAAATAAAAAAGAAGATACAAACACACCAATATACAGACAAGAACTACTACCCAGCGGGGAAGAAGAGCGCTTCCACACGGCAGTTAATGCGCTTCTTTGGAAGCACGGAGTGCTTGCCTGTCCCATTCCACTTCATTGCAATTTTACATGGGGATGTCATCAGAAAGATGCGCTTCCCCTTTCTTTCCTTAAACGCGCTTCTGAAGCTTGTTAAATGGATGCAGCGGGAAGCACTTGCGATTATGGTTCTGTTTGGATATGCGAAGCTTTTAAGCTTTTTTTTAATTAAAGAGGAAGGAAAAGAGCTGAAGAGAGAGTAAATATTTCATACTTAAAAACAGAGCATTTTTGAGCATTAGACATAAGAACATTTTGATATTCACACAAAAATTTCCAGTTATGCCAAATCACTACTCATTAGTTGCTCAGAGCTATGAAAACTGAAATCAAAGCAAATCCACAGGGAATTGTCATGTACAAAGAGAATTCGCAGCTTGCATCAAACCTACTTCCGATACGAAATACTCGAGAAGCGCATCACTAAAGCTTCCAGTGGAAGCACTTGCTTTATTTCCCGCTGGGTAGAAATATTAAATAATTATCGAGCGTACACAAATATACACAGATGGATAAAAAACAGAACACAGTACAGGTTTTGCAATAATTATGGATGACAATACTACAAAAATCAGAATCCCAGCCAACAACAATAGTTTTGATGCCGAACTTCACGCGTTACAATATTCCGTAGACATGATACAACAAAAAAATCACATCAGAGATGCAATTGTGATAACAGACTCCTTAAGCTCACTAAAGGCAATAAGCAATACTTTCAGTAAAAACCCAAAAGATACTCTCTACCAAACCCAGGCACATGGGAAAAACGTAAAATTCCTCTGGATACCAAGTCATATCGGAATGAAAGGCAACGAACCAGAGATGTGCAAAATAGTTTAAGAAATGTATTTAAATACAAAATGCAAATACTTTTTTGATTTACTATTTCAAATGCAAAATACCAAATAGTTTTGTGTTTTGTATTTTAAATACTAAATGCAAAATAGGTATTTTCAAAATACTTCCTTTAATTACAAATACCTTTTGTTCAATTTAATCCTCTTTATTTATTATACTTTTGATAATACAAGTTTTTCAAACACATTATCGCTCATTTTCCATCTGTGAGGTCGCATTATCATGCCACCATATGAAAAAAGTCTTTCTACTGGTGCTGAGCTTAATAAGCATTTGCTGTATTTTAGAAACACTTTTTTTATTGTAGGATAATTGTTTAATATCGCCAGCGTTGCGGACTCATCCTTTAAATATTGAAGGGTTTCCAAGTCTAGCGTGGTATTGGAGGGATGTTACGAATGTCATATTTTTCACATTCACGAATGCGAATGTTCGGAAGGCGAATGTGCGAATACGAATGTTTAGGAATAGCATTAAAAAAATTTAATTAAATTAAGACCTAATTTTTTTATAACTTACAATAGGATATGAAAAAATATTAGAACAATAGACCAGTGTTATGTACAGAAATGGTATTCTTTCTTCTCGTATTTAATAGTCAAAGTTCAAGATAGGAATATTATATTTCCATGAGGCAATTTTTAAACGCCCCCATTCTTATACAGGCCGCCGGCGAAAGTTTCTCACCTTGAGGCCAAGTATAACCACACATCGTCAACTGGATGGGGCTTGTATAGTCAACTGGATGGGGCTTGTCTTGAGGCCATGAACATTTTTGCACATCAATTAACAACCTGCTACGATATACTGTCGTAATCGCCTGTGTGTATATAGGGAATCATGAGGTCACCTGCTCCACGGCCTGTCGGACGTATGCCTCAGTCAGACTGAGTAAGGTATAGCCTTCATCAGGCGGTACCTGCTGACGTGGCCTAAAAGGCTGGGCCCTGCGAATGGGGGCCTTAAAGGGGTCATAGTTAAGGGCAGATCTATCAATTTGTCGTCTTTTAATTTTGTTTTCCACGAGACACGACCTACACACATTCGCGTTCGCAAAACATTCGCATTACTTGATGCGAATGCGAATGTCGATACGAATGTTTAAAATGATGCGAATCATTCGCATAAGCGAATGCGAACATTCGTAACATCCCTAAATGGTACAACCACCCTCACTGGTTGCTGAGGAGTCTGAATACTGGAACATGTAATAAGACTCGTTTTATTCTTTTTTTTCTTCTGATGTCTGTGATGTGACTACGAGCAGCGCCTCTAGTAGCCAATACAAACCCCATTGGTTCATTTTATATAAAATTTGACTGGTAATGTTGACTAAACTTAATCACAAAGTATTTTGAATTTTTAAAATGGAAAATATGTCTCGAAAAGTATTTCAAATAAAATACAAAATGTTTTTTTTGAAAAGGTATTTAAATGCAAAATACAAAATAGGTATTTTGCATTTTGTATTTGCATTTTAAATACAAGTATTTCAAATAAGTCGCATCTCTGCAACGAACAAGCAGATACAGCAGCAAAAGAAACACTAACCGGCACAATCAACCTAAAATTTTCACCACTACACGCAACAATAGCTGGGGACATAAAAATGCAAATTATATCACAGTGGAACACTGAATGGCTACAAAACACCCACCAATTGGTTGGCATAAAGAGAATAATAGAAACCTGGAAAACATCACAAGATCATAATAGGAAATTTGAAGTCGGCCTAATGAGATTAAGAACAGGACACACCAACCTCACACACAAGTGGATTTTACAAAAAGAGACACCACCCATCTGTAACATATGCAATTCCCAAATAACCGTTATACACATTCTAATCGACTGCCCCAAGTACGAAGATGCAAGAAGAAAACACAAAATAAAACAACACCTCGAAGAAGTTCTTGGAAACTGTCCCACTGAAATCAAAAAAATAGAAAAATACCTAGGTGAAACTAAATTAATAAACGACATATAGAAAACAAAAAATAATAATATAATGTACAATAAGACAGAGGGTACATATAATCTAATATCAGGTGGGATACCCTCAATAAATAAATAAATAAATAAAAAAAAAGATTTTCATAAAAATCGGTCGAGCCGTTTTTTTTAACGACTTAAGTGATTTTTGTACCAACACGATTTCGCGCGAACCAAAAAAGATATCAACTTCGTTAAGGCGCCGTTGACAACCTAGTTTAATTCTGTTTTCGAGTATGGGTTGCCTGAAGTGTTTTTTTTTGCAAGGAGAATGTAATGACGGTAGGCCCAGGTTACAAAAGGGAATAGCGGGTGTATGCGAGGTACGCAACGTATTTTAGAATAAGATCTGCATGATTTGAAAGTACGAGTACAAAATAGATTGGTAGTACGGTTTTCTGCTTTTTGCATGGGGTTAATTACTTAACTCGATTTCATATTTGTAATTTTTCAGTTTTTTTAATTAAAGCCTTCAATACTTTTACTTTTATCGTTCGCGGCGTACATTAGTTTTGACGCCCTGCGCATTGCTTTCCTTATCCTGAACCATACGAACCGGCACTGGAAACAGTTACCCTCCAGCGGACTCTTTTTTGGGCGAGAGCTCGCAGCTCTGACCAGGATCTCCCAGTTGTTGCAGCCTATGCTAATGGGGTTCTCCTCCACGTTGTTGTCGGTCTTCCGACTCGACGGGATCCTTGCGGATTCCAATCAAGGGCCTGTTTGGCTAGATTCGCGTCGCAAGGTTCCAATTCCATTCCCTTCGCCTGATTTGGTCGTCTATCCATTCTTGGCGGGAAGGGCGCCATAGTTCCTTCCTCATTTGTAATTCTATCTTGCCAGCGGATTTTTAGGATACGACGTAGGCATCTGTTGATGAAAACTTGTAGGCGTCTTGTGATGAATTGGGTGACTTTCCATGTTTCGTAAAAGTACAAAAAACCGCCCTAACATTGGAGATGAACAGCCGCAATTTGGTGTTAATTGAGATCTCCGTTGGTCTCCATATGTGAAATAGGCATGCATATGCGCTTCTTGCTTTATTACGCCTTCTTCTGCCCCGCCGTTTTCGGTATTGACAATACGGTGACAGGTAACAGAATTTATCTACCAGTTCCACGTCACGGTTATTTAGCGCTGTCCGTTCAGGGGTGTTTGCATTTATCCGCATTTCTTTGGTTTTAGTCGGTTTTAACCTTTAGCCTGCCGAACCACTTTCTGTTGCCAAATTGTTTAACATGTTTTTGAGGTCCTGGTGTCTGTGGGCCAACAAACATTGGACGAGTGGCGATTCTTATTGGCTTTGCATTGTTATTATTTTCTTCAGGTTCCTGCGAAAAAGAACCATTCAGGGCGGCAAAGAAGTAACCTCTCCATCTATAGGGCTAACTACAATGGTCTTAAGACGTCTTAAGATTTCTCGTCAAATTCTCTTAAGACTGGCTAATTTTCTGTCAAATCTTAACGAATCTTAAGCTGAGCTATAATAGCCTTAAGCCGTTTTGACACTTGTAAAAGGTAATCACAACAAATCGAGTCTGGAGTAAATAAAGACGTCTAGTTTAATAAAGCTATACTGGATGTAAAATTGTCCAAGATCGGTCCCTTTCATTTTTAAAAAAGTGGTTTTATAATAACCATTTTTAGAACGGTCTGTATATAATTTTCGAACAATACACGACCGCGGTTTCTTTTTTTCGCATCACTTCGCTCACTAATTTAGTTCAGGGGCGTTTCCAGCCAACTGGCTTAGGGGGGGTAATTTTAAAAAAAGAAAAAACTTAAATATTTTTTTATTCCATAAATACCAAACAATCAACATCAAAAAAAAATTGAAAGTGCGTGTCAGCTCCGACGATTGTCTTAAATTATATACAACTAGCTGGAACCCATATAAATCCCACATTTCCGCTTCTTCTTACCATCTCACCAAAAAAGTCTTGTTGATCCATTCTGAACCGATTGCTTAGAGAGCTTCAGGATACATTGATGTTCAATGTTTTTCCATTTGTAGCTAGAATGTCAAGATTTTCCGATTTTCCAACTCTTGAACAACCTACATACAGTTAACCGGGAAATGACACTTAGTTGGCAAAATTCGTCTGGTATATTGGTCCCACAATTTTGAATTTATAAGTTTTGATCATAAATTCCTTATTTGCTACCTTAAAAAACCCCAGTCACCGATTTTCATTGGGATCGGAACACAATTTGAAAATTCGTCGGCCATTTTGAATTTATAAGTTTTGGCCAAAAATTCGTTATTTGCGATGTTATAAACCCCTAGATATCCACTTTAATTGGAATCGGAACAAATTTAACAAAATTCGTCCACCATATTGGCACGGCCATTTTGAATTTATAATTTCTGATCATAAATTCATTATTTGTTACCTTAAAAAATTTCAGATACCGATTTTCATTGGAATCGGAACACAATTTGCAAATTCGTTGGCCATCTTGAATTTATAATTTTTGACTGCAAATTCGTTATTTGTGACCTTAAAAACCTCTAGATACCCTCTTTCATTGGAATCGGTATAAAATTGCCAAATTCAACCATATTTCTGCTTCCATTTTGAGTGTCGGTCATATTTCGGCGGCCATTTTGAATTACGATGTTCTGGAAAATAAAATATACCCCATGTTACTCGCTGATAATAGAGCTTTCTATTGGCGACAGAATTTTTAAAATCGGTTTGGTAGTTTTTGAGTTTATCCGGAACAAACAAACAATCAAATCGTTTCTCTTTATATAATAGTAGAGATATGCAAAGGAAGCAAATGAACCCATATATTTAGTTATATTGATTTGATAAAACATATTACATAAATTTTCTTTCCTACTTTTTAGTCTATTATATGTTTTTCGCCATTTTGTGGTGGCCGCCATATTAGAATCAAAATGACGTCAGACAGGTTACTGCATTACAATCGTCATACCCTTTCATTTGATACCCATTCTGAGGTGGTTGTGAGGAAAAAAGTAATCCGCCATTTTGAATTTGGAATTACGCGACACAACTAATTGTATTCTATCTGTCATGCCCTTCCATTTGATGCCCATGTCGGTGGGTCGGGGAACACAATTGCAAAAATCGGGCGTTATTTTGGAACCGCTATCTTGATTTTTTTTACAAAATGGTCAGATATTCAAGTAAACACAGATCAAAAATCTGCTGAAAAGATCGTTCAAATTTGTGTGCCCTCCCCTTCGTCCTCTCACCCTCTTCTTCATAAACCACTTTGCAGCCGACTCTTGTCGTATCCTGTGTACGCTCGTGTGGAATCAGCCATAGCGTGCCATATTATTTATTTATTTATTTATTTATTTATTGCCAAGCAAGGCACTTAATTACTAATTACAATTAAATACAAAAATTAATTAATGTAAAGGAACATCGTGAGTATTTAACATCGTATTAAACTAAGGTCTAGGTCTATCATGTTCAATCAGGAGGACAGCAGGGAAGTTAGTTTTCTTTTGTAGGTCATTTTGTTAAATGAAGGAGAGAATCAGGCCGCGTAGGTATTGAAGGTAATACAGCACCTGTTAACGGGTTCGTTTCTAACATATTCAGTGCGATGCGGGTACTCTTTAAGTAATTTGGAATGTCTTGTTTGTCGGGTATCGTTAAATTTGATGGTGTCCGACAGGAATTGCACGTTGAGGTTATTGTTCAGGACATCCAGGGTAAAACAGGATATGAGCAATTTACGCCTAAGGGATAGAGGCAAGAGATCAAGGATTTTGAGTCTGTCCGTATAGTGAGTAAGGTTGTGAAAATCCGAAGGATTATGAAGGTTCCTAAGCGCGAAAAGAAGGAACCTCTTTTGGACTGATTCTATTCGGTTTAGACTTATTTGAAATATGGGATCCCAGATCTGGCACGCATATTCAAGTATAGGCCGGACTAATGCGCAAAACAGAGCTTTAGTAATCCATACATTGTCGAATTCCTTAGCTCTTCTCTTAATAAAGCCCAACAGCTTGTTGGATCTGGCAGTTATATTGTCCTAGTGTAAGTTAAAGTTTAACTTGCTGTCGAGGACAATGCCTAAATCAACAATGTGATCGACACGATCCAAGACTTTGTCATTGAGATAATAATACTGCAGCTGTTTGTTTCTTTTCCTGGAGAAGGTAATTACGTGACACTTACTGGTATTGAGAAAAAGATTATTAGTGGTACACCAGTCTTGTAGCGCATTAAGTTTCGACTGTAAAAAGGATACATCAGCTTGAGACTTTATAGCACTATAGATTTTTAAATCATCGGCGTAAAAGAGGTGCGGAATGCCATTTAATTTTTCAGATAGATCGGAAATGAATATGTTGAATAGCAGTGGTCCTAGGTGGCTGCCCTGGGGTACACCTGAGGTTACATTGATTTCTTTTGAAAGGAAACCCTGAAATCTTACCACCTGAGTTCTCCCGTTAAGGTAAGAAGTTATCCAATCCAAAAGGGGGCCGGATATCCCAAATCTTAATAATTTCGTAAATAAAATATGGTGGTCTACTCGATCAAATGCCTTGCTAAAATCAGTGTAGACAGCGTCAAACTGGTGGCCTTGTTCCATGCCGCATAGTAATTCGGAGGTCAGTATCATAAGATTGGATGTGGTGGAACGACCTTTTCTGAAACCATGTTACTGATCGTTTAGGTTCGGAACAATTAGAGGGGCAATCTTGTCATAGATAAGTTTTTCAAATAGTTTAGGGATAACAGATAGGATAGCAATGCCCATATAGTTGTCCACCGCATGTTTATCACCTGATTTAAAGATTGGTTTGAGGTAGGATTTCTTCCATACCGAGGGAAATTTGCCGATAGATAGGGACTTGTTAAAAATCAGGTGAAGAGGGAAAAGAATGTGTTGGGCATGGCTCTGCAAAAAGCTTGAAGGCAGACAGTCCGGACCGTGTCCTTTATTAACCTCCAAGTCTTTTAGACCGGTCATTATATCTTCGGCCGACAAAGATATATTGTCTAAAAGGACCGCAGTTTCTGAATGCTCTCTTGGGTTAGTGTGCGCAGTAGAAGAAGTGGGGCAGAAGATTTCACTGAACCTGTCCGCATTATTAGCGGGAGTCTCGGGTATCGGTCCCTTGCACGACTCTCCAGCAGTTTTGGAAAAATTCACCGTCATATATCGCCGACTAGATTCACCATAACTTATCTTGTTTGTTTGAAATTGTGGTAGTTTTTAGGAATAAAAATAAATAAGCGAACGAAAATTCTTTGGGGGGGTAATTACCCAATTACCCCCCTCTGAAACCGCCCCTGATTTAGTTAATGTTGTTAAATCCTTTAATAAATCCAAATATTCCATTTTTAAATATCTTTTCCACAGAGCACCTTATTTCAAATAATCTTTTTTCTTATATTTCCACTAATACTTTAATTTTTGTAAAACGCCAAATTAAATATCAATCGCAAACGCCACTTTCTTGAAGATTCTTTAAGATTCTACGGTTCTGAGCGTAGCCTTAAGACTTAACGAAAGTTTGCGAAAGAGAACGAAAGATTGTCTTAAGGCCATTGTGGTTGTTTGTTCTAGCCCCATAGTAGCGTACAAAATTTTAAGTAGTCTTAAGACGTCTTAGGACCATTGTAGTTAACCCTTATGGAATTGTTCCTTGTCATTGCGCAACAGCCTTACATCCGCACTCTTTACGGCATGTTTTTTATAGCCTGTGTGCCTGTGTTTGCCGCGTTTTCCGCTTTCCTCGAGCTCGTTTATCTGCTGCCGGTGTAATTGGGAGTAGTTCCCGTTTTAGCTGATGACGTTTGCCCCGGTCGCTTGTAGAGTTCACGTTATTTTTGAGAGCCCTTCTGCGGTCTATTTTTACCAGGTTGTGTCCGAGCAGTGGCGTAGCGTGGATTTCTGCCACCCGGGGCTAGCCGTAAATTTGCCGTCCCCTACTTTCGCAACTAAGAAAAAATTGCAAAAAGGTCTGCGATGTCGAAAAATCACAATTTTAAATGGATTCAAAATAAAGTGTCTTTCTTAAATTAAAACTTTATTCTGCGTGTTTTTTTTGCAAAGCGAACTCTTTGAAACAAAGGCCAATGCTAATTTGCACCACTTGTTCGATTGACAAGATAGCTAGATTTGTTACGACAAATTTGGAGGCTGCTGGAGCCTTTCTCGAACTTAGCAGTTAGAGTCCGCAGCATAAAAGAAGGGAATCTCAAAACCGCTATTTCCATGCGCATTGAGAGTCTTAAGTCTCTACAAGAGAGTAACGTCACTCTGTTTGTTCAAAAACGCAAATAACCGAGTAATTTATATTCTCAATCTGAATTCACATTCGGCGGGTCAGCTCCAAGAAATAAAATTCCGAATTTACGATTATTGGTTTTAATTGGTTGAATACAAGAAATTATATTTCATTCGAGTACAATTATTGAGAGGAAGGACAGGAGAGGAAATCAGGTTTTGCGAGTTTCCACTGGATCTATGGTCCCGCGGTAAACCGCTTGGTTAGTGGTAGTGTTTGTCTATATTTTTCGGTGTACCACCGGATCAACTCTCTGTGGCTTGTCGGTTTTTGGTCTTACCACCCGATCAACTCTCCGTGGCTTGTTGGTTCTTGGTCTGTCGGCTTACCACCGGATCAACTCCGTGGGGTTTTGTTGGACCAACTCTCTTGTGGTTTGTTATTTTGTATGTATACCAACAGGTCAACTCTCCTATGGTTCTGTTAACGGAATCAACGCTTACATTGTCTGATTACACCTGCCTTCAGCAGGCGAGCACCGGCCTTTTGTGTCTGTGCCTTGTTGCGCGTTGCTATTATATTTGGTATCGCTTTTACAGCGGTGGCGTTCTGTTTCGTCTTTTGTTTACAGCGGTGTCGTACTGTTTCGTAACATCTTCCATCACAACAACGGTCGAACACACACTTTTTTGATGACCCGTCAAAAAGGAGAGTTTGGTTAGAAAATTTTGATGCATCCACCGTATAGGCCAGACATAGCATCGTCAGCCAGGACAATCTGCTCAATGTGGTAATTCTTAATCAATGGTAAACATGTCGTTTTTGGACCCGTACCGCCACCTTGCCATGGCCTGATGTTGTCAACTGGATTGCTAACTGGTTCACTTTGACCACCGCCCCCCGTATCTGCGCCGCCCGGGGCCATGGCCTCCTCTGCACCCCCCACGCTACGCCACTGTGTCCGAGATCCAGTGTTGCTGGTTTCTTTGGACATAACCGATACTTGTTTCCGCTGCTGTTATTATAGCGCCCTTTGTTGTGCTCCACAGCTCTTCAATATTTGTGTCGTCAGAAAAGCTCTGCTGGTTTAAGATTTGTTGCAGATTCTCAGCAAATTCTCGCTTTTTAGAGCTCTCCCGCAGAATGTTTACGTTATATTTTCTACGGTTTATGGCATCGCGTTGGACGTTTCTGATTGCAGCGATTTTTAGGCGGATACGTCTACGGCCACGTGATCCCAGGGGTGGCATTACAGCAGTTGTTTCAAGTCTGTTTCGAGTTTTCCATTGAATTTTTCCATTTAAAATTCATAAGAAATGAGTTGAAACAACTTCTGTAATCCCACCCCAAAGTCTCCTTGTGTATCTTGTTGTGACAAAAGTAAGTTCCACCTACCATGAGTTTATGGGAACTACAGAAGTCAACGAAAAGCTCACCATTGTTATTGGTAACTTGGCTGAGGCCTTGATTTCCAATTGTGTGTTCAAGGCCGGTGTTGTTGGGGCCCATCTGTGCGTTTAGGTGACCTATTAAAACAATGAGATCTCCCCTTGGAATAGAGCGAAAAAACCTCATTAGAACTCGTCTTTGATGTCATGGTCTGCGTCTTCTGCGAGTTGGAGCGTAGCATTGGACTATCGTAGTACTTCTCAGTATAGACGCACGGTAATAATCCTCTCAGAAAGTAGTAACCAGCTAATGAGGCTGGACCTGGCTTCCTTGGTGACTTGTGCACAGTTTTCTTGTCTAACTGTACTTTGACTCTTCGTTTCTTTCTGTATTAAGGTTATCTTATCTTTGAAAGTCTCTAAAGTACTTTTCCTATACCTAAAGTAGGACATGTGCGGTCTCGGTAGGTGCGGTCTTTATCAAATTTACTTCTTTACAGAAACTCCTAGCATCTTTATCATTTTAGTTTTATTTAAATAAACTGATTCTGAAGAAGTCCCGTTTTTCCTTCCTTATAAACTTTTTCGTGTCAAAATAATTTCAAATTTGTATACTATATGTAATGTACTGTACTTTAATATACACTCTCTGCAATTACTTATACCTACATCGTCGTAAACCACATACCACTAGTGCAGAATCTTAAATATAAATATGTACTGAGTATCCCAGTGTCAAAAAATTCTTAGTAACAAATTTTTGGATATTTTATACAATTCATGAATATTTATGAACAGAAATCGTGCAAGCAAAGTTATGGTGGTACTTTGAAATCGCTGCTTGAATTCTTGATTAAAATCACTGCAGTCCGCAGTGTGAACAACTTATAATCACAAAGTTATGAAATTGCCAATTTGTCCATAACGGGAAAAGAAAACTTTTATCCAACCAGAAATTATTTGTAGATTTTTTCAAGTGCACAAATCCAATCAAAAGTGCCTTCACCAAAAATAAACAATATCGAAACTACATTAATGTTTGCCCAGGCACCTAAGGAACAGACGAGGAGCTATCAAAAAGGCGAAGAACAAAAATCAATCGGCAACTGATAAAATGGAAGAGCTATAACGTCTTGTCTTTTTACAATCACTCGTGCCGTCGTTGTGCTCCAAGATGAACTGCGATTTATCCAATTAAATGGACTTTTTATAGTGTTCTTAAATAAAAACGAGAATTTCTAAGAAAAACTGAAACCGAAGAAAAATATTGAATCAGCGATTATTTTCTTAACGGATTTCGAAGAGATCCTATGTGTTTGATTTGACTGAGTTGTGGAACAAAGGTCTTGAGTTTTTGGTTGGTTCGCTAATATGATCCTAGTATTAATGTTGCAGTGTAAGACATTTTTTCGGTGGAGTTAGATGCTGGCTTAGACATTAACTCTCAAATGATATTAAGTTGACACTTTTCGACTATTACAATCAAAAATCGTGTACTTACAGGGATCCGTTAAGTGAAACAATTAGATGGCTCTGTGCTTTTAAAACGCGAAATACATATATATTATTTTTTTTTCGTTTCTAGAATAGAAATTTACCATAATTAAGAATGTTAAAGCTTAGAAATGTAAAACGAGATCAGTTCTTTCAAGGGGGACTTCTGCCTTTCGCCATTTAGAACAATAATAGCTCCGAAATAGATTGACAATTGTTTAGCACTGGCATTGAGTTATTTTCTTTCTATGTCAAAATCAATTTGGGACCCACAAGATGAAATTCTGCGCTAACCATTTTATTTTGTTAAACGCAGAATGATTCATATCATGAACCAAAGAGAGTGTATTTAAGTAAGTGGCTGGAGCAATAAAATCCTTATTTTCAAAATTATTTTTTACTTTTTAGTTCATTTTAAAATACAAGCGTATTTTTTAGTTTTGTAAACTGTATATTTTTATTTTTTACTTTTTAGTCTATGTCTTCCGCTATTTTGTGATGACCACCATATAAGATTTAAAATGGCGTTACAGAGCTTATTGTATTCGACCTGTCATAATGTTTCATTTGATACCCATGTCGGGGTTTGGAAAACAAATTGTCCGCCATCTTGGAACCCACAGACTAAAATAAAAACATGGGGCGCATTTGGAAAATTTTTTTGGCGGACTTGGAAACACATTTTTCTAGACAAGTCGTTCTTATTTAATTATACAGTCGTTATACTGGTTTTTATGCGCCCCATGTTTTATTTTAGCCTGTTAAAAGTCCCATATTATTATTTAATCTGCCGTCTCAAACTCTTAATGACAAGCACGAGTCTCAGAAGCTTGTGACTTACGACTGGTCACAATTTAGAACAGGGGGTAAAGGTTATTTGCCCCATCTGGTACCTACACCTTGTCGTGGTGGTGGGGCTTGCGTGTCTCGTACTATTAGTAGGCTATGTCGGCGGTGACTAGCTGGAAACCAGCAAGTCACCGGTAGGGACACCCATGCCGAACAGGCTAATTGCGAAGAGGCCAGACTAAGCTGGGTACATCCTCCCCCGCCCTTTTCTCTTTTTCCTTTCTCTCCTCTCCCTTTCCCCACTTCTAAGCCAAGGTGTTTACCGTGCTGATGGCTGCGTGGCCAGCCAGTGGTTAAAGAGTGCTGGTCGCAAACGGTTTCCTCCGATGCCCGGGCAAGGTCGGAGTGTATAAGTGCCTTATCGTGGTAAGCAGCTCTGCCAGGATGGACTCTTTTTTCCGCACTACTCGTTGGACCATATTATTAATAATAATAAAAATAAAAATAAAAAACTACTTGCCTCCAGTGTGGAGGCTCATAAAACTAAGCCTACTGCCCTCAAAGGTAGTAAGGTTGGTACAGGGAAAAAGGGAGCTTTAGACTCTAATCCGAAGCTCCCCAATCCCTCTAAGCCAGTTGCTTCGACAGAAGCAGGACCCTCAACTGTACTCGTGGAAAAGGGAGCTTTAGACTCTAATCCGAAGCTCCCCAATCCCTCTAAGCCACTTGCTTCGACAGAAGCAGGCCCCTCAACTGCGCCCATGCAGCTACCCAGTGCCTCCAAGGAGACTAACAGAAATGTTATGCCTTCCGGCTCTAAAGGCGCTCCAGCATCAAAGGTGAAGTACCAAGAGTAACGCACCGCCCAAAGAATCCTTGCTCGATTCAAGGGAGTTGCGAAGGGTGATATCACCGAGAAGCAGCAGGCTTCAATAGGGTGGGCGACGCAGGTTGTCAGCGAGCTACAACCTAACGCCAAAGCGTCAGAGTTCCCTTGAGGAACCTAATCACCCTGAGGCTAAGGGTAGTAGGAAAAGTAACTTTTTACTTTCTCCTACTACTAAGACCTATAGCCAAGTGCTAAAAGATCAGATCGTGATCGCCGTTATCGACGAAAGCGATCCAGATGGCACCATTCTGCCTGATAAATGGAGGAAAATTCAGGTCAGGCTCGCGACGATTTTCCTTCCAATTCTTCAGGAGCATCCTGGTACTGCTCCTCACTGTCGCGATGGCGGAAGGCATCAGGGCCGCGTGAAGTTCACCGCATGTCCCGATCAGAGATCCGTCGATCTCTACAGGCTTGCCATATCCAGAATCGGGGAAGCATGGCCAGGCGCCAAATTCAAGGTCGTTATGAGGGAGGAGATCCCGAGTCGACCGAGAGCGCGTTCCTAGATCCCAGCGGAACCAGCCGAGCCTCAGGCTATTCTGGATATCATTCGGTTGAGTAACCCACAGCTACAGACGTCATCGTGGAGGATTATGAAACTGGAGGATCCGAAAGGTGACGGCCGAGCGGTTACACTTGTAATCAGCAAGGAGTCGCTAGGAACTTTGGCCGAATCTGATGGCGTCATAAGTTACGGGTTCTCTTCCATAACTCTGAGGCCTTATAAAAAAGATTATTTGCCCCTCAAGCAGAGTGGAGTGGTTTCAACTGTTCCACCTGCGGCTGCAGAATGTGAGCCCTCGGGCACTGCGGGAAACATGGGTATGGAAGTTTCTGAACCCAACGTACCTAGCACTGCGGGTGACACAGTTGCGCAAGAAGCTGGACCCAATGTGCTTGGCATTGCGGGTGACACAGGAACGGAAGTAGCTGATCCTAACGTGTCTGAGGATACTCCCCTACTAAACCTGGGTCCAAAAGACCCTCTTCTCATCTCTGGTGTTCCTTCTTCGTCAACGACGGAGGACGAACTGGGGGACTTTGCCCAACTTCTTTCGGTGGGGGATGATGACATTAGTCTCACACCGGAGGAGGACGAGGCTGACATAACGGTGATCGAGATTGATCCCGCTACTCGCAACCACGATGTTGAGAGTAGCAGAGATTAATCTCCATCACAGCAAGGCTGCATCCGCCAGTCTCTGCTTACGCCTCTCGAAGGCTGATTTAGATGTCGTCCTGGTACAGGAGCCTTGGATTGTCCGGGGCCGTGTGCTCGGAATCAGGACTCCGAAATACAGGTTGCTGTATCCCAGAAATGAGGAACCTAGAACCTGTTTAATTGTTAATAATTACCTTGATGCTTTTATGTTGTCTAAATTTAGTAATGCTGACACGGTGGTGGCTTGCTTGGACATCAGAAAGGGCGGTAGGGCTATGTGGATTGGATCTGCCTACCTACCATATGAGGGAAATATAGACAGCTCCAGTCTCTTTGATGCGGCACAAGAAGCGGCTGAACTCGGATCCAGCCTCATTATTGGATGTGATGCAAATGCTCACAACTCCATTTGGGGAAGCTCAGATACTAACGTAAGAAGTGAGTTGCTTTTTGACCTTTTACTCCAACATAATCTCTTGCTGTGTAACAGGGGAAATGAACCTACGTTCGTTACAAGAGTAAGACAAGAAGTCTTGGACATCACTCTTGTTTCCTCAGACCTCCTCAATTGTGTAGAAAACCGTAGAATATCCAGTGAATACTCCTTTTCTGACCACAGAGTCATTCTTTTCAATGTCAATACGTGCTCAACTGTGAAGAAGGCCCCTGGTTACAGGAATGTCCGAAGCACAGATTGGGCCGTATATAGACAAGTGGTGGAAAGATCACTTCCCGAGGACGTTCCCACCCATTTTTGGAACGCTGCAGATCTCGAAGATCAGGTGAAGAATATCAGCAACCTCTTAAATAATGCATTGGAAGCAGCCTGTCCCATTAAGATATACAGGGGTAAAACCAAACCTCCTTGGTGGAACAGTAAGCTTCTCAAACTAAGGTCTGAAAGTAGAAAGGCCTTCAACAAAGCCAAACGGTCTAACTTGGACTCAGACTGGGACAACTATAAAAGACGTTAGTTAGTTCAAGTACGAACTGCGTAAGTCACAGAGGGAGTCCTGGAAGACCTTTTGTGAGACAATAAAAGGTTTTTCGGACACTGCAAGACTTATAAAGGTTCTCTCTAAAAGCCCGATGTGCCAAGAACTGCTGCAACAAGCGGATGGTACATGGACTACAAGCAGTCAGGAGTCATTGAAACTTCTGCTCGATACCCACTTTCCGGGCTCGACATCTCTCGCGGTATCCGCAGAATCAGGTTTTTGGAGCCCAATTAGTGAATATAACTTAGGTACTATTGACAGACTGATAAACAGGGATTTACTCCTATGGGCCATAGAAAGCTTTAAGCCTTATAAAACACCTGGACCGGACGGAATTTATCCTATTGAAATTCAGAAAGTCAGTGACCTAATTCTGGACTGGCTTGCAACCATCTACAGGAGTTCCCTTCGCCTAAGCTACATTCCAACATCCTGGAGGGTAGCGAAGGTGGCTTTCATTCCGAAGGCGGGTAAAATCTCCTACCACAATCCAAAGAACTTGAGACCAATATGTCTCACATCCTTTCTCGTCAAGATCCTCGAAAGACTTGTGGAGATTCATATTAAGCAAAGCGTTGATAGAGAACTGCTTTCTCCCTCGCAGCATGCCTACACGAAAGGTAAATCGGTAGACACTGCTCTCCATTCCTTGGTAGCGGTCATTGAAAAATCTCCTGAATTCAAGGAGTTCACTTTGGCTGCTTTCTTAGATATCGAAGGTGCTTTCAACAATGTTGAATCTTCTGCGGTTACGGGGGCACTCCAGCGTCTGGGTGTCGACGGGTGCTCCAGCTCCTTTATTGATCAGCTGCTGAAGTGCAGGGTTATAAAGTCTAGTCTGGGGCTCTCGGAAGAAGTCAGAATGGTTGGAAGAGGCACACCGCAGGGTGGAGTCCTATCGCCCCTCCTTTGGAATATAACAGTCAACGAAGTTCTGATAACCCTAAGGGAGTCTGGCTGCACCACTGTGGCCTATGCTGATGATATTGTGCTGGTGGTGACTGGCAAGTACATCTCAACAATAAGAGATATAATGCAACGAGCATTGGACACTCTTGTTCAATGGGCTACTACAAAGGGTCTAGGCATTAACCCAGCTAAGACTGAAGTAGTGCTCTTCACAAGGAAGCATAGACTTCCTAATTTCCCTTCTCTAAGACTTTGCAATGAAAGACTGCAACTTAAGGAGGATGCGAAATTTCTGGGTCTCATACTGGAGAGAAAACTAACGTGGAGACCGATTTTTTTAGAGAGAGCCAATAAGGCCAAAACAGCTCTCTTCTTATGCCAAAGAACGATCGGAGTTAATTGGGGCCTTAAACCCCGTATCGTCCACTTGTTGTATGCAGCCGTAATCAGACCTATACTTATGCATGGCCTATCGGTATGGTGGACTGCATTACAGAAAATTATGTATCTGAAGATATTGGAAAGAGTCCAAAGAACAGCTGAGCTGCGTATTAGTGGTGCAATGAGAAGCACCCCAACAGCTGCGCTGGATGTCTTATTACATCTTATCCCCTTGGATATATATGCCGAGCAAATGGCAGCCTGGACGGCTGCCAGGACAAAGGCTTCTCTTGAATGGACTCCATACTTATATGGTCACTCATCCATCCTTAGGAAGTTCGCTACCGCTGCGGACAACCTAGATTACACTACACCTACGTGGACCTTGGAGAAAGGTTTCAATACCATCATTCCGGTCAGAGATGACTGGACAGATGGTTTTATCCCGACTGGGTCATTATGTATTTATACAGATGGCTCAAAAATTGGGAACAGCGTAGGTTGTGGTATCTTTTCCGAGGCATTAAATATAGATACCTCTCTTCGCTCACCCGACCATGGCAGCGTCTTCCAGGCGGAAGTCACTGCTATCTGGGAGGCTTTCGAATAGCTGAAGATTAATAATATATCTCATAAGAATATATGTATTCTATCGGATAGCCAGGCGGCCCTCAAGGCTCTTAATTCTGTCGTCACAACATCCACGGCTGTTCTGAACTGCCGCAGGTCTCTGTGTGAGACTGCCACTCAGTTTTATATAACTCTGTGTTGGGTTCCTGGACACAGAGAAATTAGGGGAAACTGCAGGGCAGATGAGCTTGCTAGACAGGGAACCGAAGTGGAAAGGACACCCCACTTAACCCAGATGGGAATGCCCTTAGCCACCTATAAACTGGCTGTGAGAAAAATCAGCTTAGCTCGAGCCGGGCTGAGATGGACCACAGCAACAGTGTGCCGCACTCTCCACACAATATGGCCGACCTTTGACGCAAAGCGTTCAAAATCTCCAGTTCAGTTGAACAAAAAAGAAGCTATGTAGTGAAGGTGCTGACAGGTCACTGTCCCTTTGGCCCGCACGCCGAAAGATTGGGACTTCCCCACAACGACTTATGCAGAAGTTGTGGCAATTAGGATGAGGAAGAAACTGTCTCCCAACTTCTCTGTACATGCCCGGCTCTCGCGAGGAAAAGAGGGACCTTCCTTGGCTCACCTTTCCTTGATGGATTGAGTGAGCTGCAAAACACTGGTGTTTTTTACCTCTGTCGCTTTATTAAAAGCTCCAAATGGCTTGAAATGGCCTAAATTTTGTCCCAACACTAGAATGGCATCACAATGGGCCCAATGGTGCGCCTAAGTGGGGCCCCTAGTGGGGGAGCAGCCATTTCAACCTAACCTAACCTAAAGGTTATTTGAGAAGTGTCAAAAGGGCGTATTTCCGTTTTCAACTTTTTTTTATTTTAAAATTATTTTGATAATATGGCATAAAAGTCCATCGAATGAGCCTAAAAACTTATTCAAATGGAGCGTCCTTTCCACATAAAAAATTCCAAAAAATTATAAGGAAGTGTGTTTTTTTAGAAAAAATACTCTCACCGTACTAAAATAGTTTATTTAAAAGAACTACAAACTGCACTGCACGCAGAATACTTCCACCTATCTAAAAATGAAAAAGTGAAGGGTCTCCCAGAGATAACGTAATGTATAAAGATGCGACAGCTAGAACAAAAAACCAAAACGCATTTCGCATCTGCAGACTTCTGAGATTGCCTCCACTAGCCACATGCACTAAATTAAAGTTTCCAGCTACACTACGATGCGAACGTATTCTTCTCAGCCATTAGTCCAGTAAAATGGTGCAAAAAAGGGCCATCTGAACATTTTATGTAAACAGCAATTTTTTTTTAAAGTGTAGGTGGTTGGTTGGGAGTATAAAACCGAGTTTTCGGGATCCGGAGGCGTGACGTTCGACCGCCATCTTGTTTTGAGTGCGAAAACTGGTTTTGCGTATTGCTCAGAAACCGTGAGTCCTACAGGATTTTTGTAAAAAAATATTTTTTTTAGATAATCAAATTATCTACAACTTTCGTAAATAACGTTTTGCGGTAATATTAATAATAAAAAGACATGGACGAAAAATGACAAAAATTTTGGGGGTGATGACCTTTAAAGCGCTATAATTTTTTTATTCTACATAAAAAATGTCTTAGAGCATTTTTGTAGAGCATTTTCTTGCGAATAATTTGATGTGGTCATTTATTGAATTAGGGCTGTTTTTGTTGATTTTGGAGCAATGCTAACGGAGAAGTTATAACAAAAGTTCTGCATATGTTTCCATCTATATAAATATAATTGCAGTGTCTGTCAAAATAATTGTCATTTTCTAAGCCTATATGGTTATTTACATGATATTAAAGCAAAATCAAGAATTTTTAAAATTTTTGTCTCTCTGTATGTTTGTATGTCTGTCTGTTTGCCTGGGCTAATTTCGGAAACGGTTAATCCGATTGCGACGGGACTTTTACTGGAAGATTCAGTATTTTTTTGGGTATGTTTTCACTCGGATCCGACTCTCGGTTCAGACGGAAAACTTGATCCGATAGTTGGAGAGGAGCCAGTGGAAACTTTATTTATACGCTTTATATTAGCTTCACCTGTATGTATACAGCATGTATGTATGTATGTATGTTCTATGGAAACAAATCTTGCAACTTGATTTTGACCCACTTCCATATAACCTATCTACTTTAGGGTTTTGATATAAACTTTTTTCAATATTTATTTGCGAAGGTGGTTGATTTATACCAAATCAAGCCTAATTTTATAATCCGTTAATTTCATCATGATGTAATTGAGATGAGGGCCCCACGCTTTTATAGTATTTAACGAATGTGTGACTGCTTTTCGATTTTGATGTTCAAATCTTTTCTGAGTGATTCTTTTAGATTTTGTGACTTTTAGAACAAGTGAGAGTTGAAATAGACAGATTATTATAATTAAAATTACTTTATTCCCGTTTTTGAGATTTTATTTTTATACTTTTAGTCCACTTTACAAGCGCTAAATTATACCATTATATTGATTCATTTAAGCTAAATAAAAGCGTTTCTTAAAAACTTGTTTTCCCTTTTTTTATTTTTTACTTTTTAGTCTTAGATGTTACTGATGAATTGAAACTTGAATTTTATATACAGTTTTACAGGTTTTTACAGTTTTACATATTTGTTCAATATTAGAAAAGCACATAATGTTAAAGTTTATTTATTCTTGGAGATTGCGTAGCTTTGCATTTCTTCTAGAGCTTTCATATTGCATGGTCTCGATCCTGTTAGTTTTTCGTATTGCAGTTCTTCGATACGCACGTTTTCAAATTCTCGCAATCGGCTCAACGCTACGTAAGCTTGTCCTCCGCAAAGAGTTTTGGACCCAGATAAACAGCAGCGTAATCAACAGTTGAGCCTTGCATTTTATGTACGGTAGAGGCCCATGATAAAATTAATGGCAGCATTAGGGCTAACTACAATGGTCTTAAGACGTCTTAAGATTACTTAAGATTTTGTACGCTACTATGGGGCTAGAACAAGTAACCACAATGGCCTTAAGACAATCTTTCGTTCTCTTTCGCAAACTTTCGTTAATTCTTAAGGCTACGCTCAGAACCGTAGAATCTTAAAGAATCTTCAAGAAAGTGGCGTTTGCGATTGATATTTAATTTGGCGTTTTACAAAAATTAAAGTATTAGTGGAAATATAGTATAAGAAAAAAGATTATTTGAAATAAGTTGCTCTGTGGAAAAGATATCTAATAATGGAATATTTGGATTTATTAAAGGACTAGTTGGGACCCGGCGCGCCTATGCTGCTCCTATAAGCCAATAGTAGTAATCAGGTGATGTGAATTTTAATATACAGCAGAAGAGTTTGAAAAAGGCAATTTTTTGGTATTTTTGATTCCAAATAACAAAATGTGAAACTATTAGTGATCTGACAATAAAAACCATCAATTGACATGGCATTTTTCGAGATATGAATTTTCATACACAGATGAAGTGTCTCAATAAACCGTTTATTTTCTTTCTTTTGGATAGCTGGGACCCGGTGCCCTCGCTGCACCCAACGTTTAAACATATAAAATCAATCCAAACCTTCAAAATTCAACTCTTCTTAACCATTAACGAAAAACCAACTAATCCTATAAAAAATGGAATCATTAGATTCAAAATATGTACAGTTATTTGAACGATGACAAAAATTGCCTGTGTATTCTGTTAAAACCATGAACGTTAAAATATTTAAAATTAATGCAAAGCAGCATCCAGCACTCGAAATTCTAGGGCCATTTTCTATAGCTTTTTTTAATTTAAATCTAGAAGTCTTCAATAACAAAATTTTTCGAGAACAATAAAACAAAATCGAAAAATGAAACAAATATTTTATAGTTGGAAAAAGCAAAGCCAAAAACCAAGTTTTATTTTCTCTTAGATTGCGAAATTGTGTTCGTCAAAACATGAGAAATTAATTCAAATATTGAAAATCAGACTATTCGCAATATCTAAGGAAAGAATCAATACTTATTTCTGTAAAATTTGGAGACATTAGATTCAATATGCTTTCATATTAAGTGTGACCAAAATTACCTATGTATGTATTCTTTTACAAAACTTGCTGGTAAACTATGTTTTTGGTTTTGTTTTCCGGCGAGTAAATAAACAAAGATGATGGCTTTCCGACTCGCTGCAGCCTACCCTAAGACATTTAAAATTAATCCAAATCTTCAAAATTCAACTCTTCAACAAATATTTATAACCATTAACGAAAAACCAATTATTCCTATAAAAGTTCGTGAGTTTGGATATTGGTTTGTTTGCCTAATTCTGCGGAGTATATCTTCAGCCGTTCTTGTATTTTTCCCACAAAACCGATGGTTCTGTTGGGTATCATGTCGTCAATATAATAATTGCGAACAGTTGACGAATGTTGTTCGACGTAGATGCAAATGCTGTAGCAGTAAGTGTCAGATCCCAATGATTGTCGTCTTCCAGCAATTGCAACTCGCGACATGCATCTTGAAATTTATTGAAGATTTGACCATTGACTGTTCGTAAAAATTCGAAAGACGTTGGTCCTGGAACATTCAGCAACAACAAACGCAAAAAGAAACATTCACGTTGTTTTGAATGTATTGTGTAAAGTCGTCCCAACGTCTTTGCTTTCAATACGCGTGCGATAGTTGGATGCGGTTCACCTTGCCTACGTGGCTGCCATTTTTGCCTGATTTTTTCCTTGTATAATAGCGAGGGACGTCGGTATATGAGTGTGAAACATTCAGTAAGGGTAGTTTTTGGTGGCTGGAAAGCTCGTTGGAGAGCATTTTCTTGAGTAAAATATACACGTTGACCGTTTTCAAGATGTACCGAAATCTGAGGCATAATGCAAAAACTCGACATTTATATATTTTCCTATTAACACTTTATTTAATCGCACCAATTAAGAGCTTTTACGCATTTTTCGGTGGAAGTATATATGGAACATATATGGATGCTAATATTTTACAGGTTCCCCAATGTCCACAAATACTACAAATGTTGAAGGTAATCCAGATGAGAATAATGGAGAATATGATCTTGCACCTTAAAGATGTTAATAAGATAATGTTTAAGTGTAATTTTCAATTATCTACATATATAAAAATCAATTGCCGTGCGTTAGTCTCACAAAAACTCGAAAATGGCTCGTGTCAATTAAGGGTAGGTTTAAAAAAAATAAGAAAAACCCAAAGGAACTACTGCAAAATCTAAAAAAAATTCATTTTGGGAGTTTTCACTGCAGATTAGTTTTAAAAGCTTCATGGCCTACCCATATATTGTATGACAGCTGCGTGAATGTGAAATTGTCATTAAATTGGGGTTTTTGAGAAATTGCCGATTTAATTTAATGACAATTTCACATTTACGCAGCTGTCATAACAATATATAGGTAGGCCATGAAGCTATTGAAACTAATGTGAGGTGAAAAATCCCAAAATTACCTTTTTTTTGGTTTTGCAGCTGTTCTTTTGGTTTTTTGAAATGGTTTCTTTACTAAAACCACCCCTGTATTGAGGCGAACAAAACAAAAAAAAATTATTGAAATCGGTCGAGCCATTTTCGAGTTTTTGCGGGACTAACGCACGGCATTCATTTTTATATATATAGATAAAGATAATGTTTAAACAATATAAATAATTATTTTCCCACTTCAAAAGGTTTCTGATTTTAAATAATATTAAAAACAAAAATTTAAAAAAAAAATCATCAAAATCGGAGCTGTTTCTGAGGACTTCCGAAGATCGCCTGTTTTATGTCTTTATTGACTCGACTAGTTGTGAAAATCATGTTTAGACAACCCAAATCCTTCATTTGGCACCGGTCTCATAGCTGTGGGAAAAATTTCTTTAATTTTTCCTAATTTGAGCGGACTAGTTTAGTTTAGATAATGGTCGATTACGACTACATTCATATCAGTAACAGAGGCGTGCATACCTCTGGCGGGCACATACCTCTGGCGGACACATTTTTAGATTTTCACAGCCTACCCAATTTGGATGTGGCCAGTAACTCAGCATACAACTACAGTTAAACGCCTTGTGTGTGCTGAGGCCTCTTTCAAATGCTCTAGGTCATCCGAGTTAGTGGAAAATTTAATAATGTTTAAAGAAATAAATAAATTAACGTCGATTTTTCAATTGTAATAAACTGCCATTTGCTTGATTCGTCTGAGCATTTATAGTAGATGTCCACATATCCACAATAATAAAACCAAAGACAAAAAGTCCCTAAGGAAAGTACCGATACTTTGGGGTATCGATACTTTTGTTTCGAGACTTTTACGAGTACGATACTTTTTTTTCGATACTACTCATAAGTACAGTATCGCTACTTTCTATTCGAAATCGTGTCCCTAGGTGTGGCGGGTGAAATGGCAACTTCAGTTAGGGGTGATTTGGGGAGGGTATGGTCAAAAATTTCTGCCGCTAGTATTTAACGGTTATTTAGCTCTAAGAGAACTTACATACGCAGCGCACAGTGATTCAGAATCCCGAAAACCTGGTCAAAAGTCCCCAAAATTAAATATTTTTTAGGGACTTTTGACCCGCCAAATATTTGTAGTGAAGCCCTTAGCATCATTTGGAACTATTAAAATTACCTAAGTAGATTTTCCAGGAATCCGTTATATTTTATTCTGAAAGTGGACGTCTCGCGACCGAAATTTCGTCTCCGCTAAGTAAGAAAAAGTACTCCCCATTCCAAGCGCTGTGGATTTTTGGTTTTTTAGTGCATTGTAAGTAACAGTGAGACATGGATTCTTCTCCTGAAAGCGAGTATAATTTTATAACGTCACTAAACGAAACATTTATTACAAGTTACGTTAGCTGTTAGCAAGGTAAGTTGCAATAAATTTATGTCGGCGAGCTTCAGGTAACTATGATAAAATAGGTAATTAGTCGAAAGTCCCGCAAGGTACCACCTTGAAATTGGTCGCATATTGTCCAGTATACATTTCTGTTTAAAATAAGAAAGAAAGTAGCTGCACCTAGCTGAAATATCTACAATACAATTTTTCTTCAAATTCATAACACTGCCCAAGAGCATGAATGTTGCATGGAATATTTTACATTATTCTAAGCTAATTTTTGACGCTGATTTTAAATATATTATCAGTTTTTTTGATATCAGCTTTAGTTTATGAATTATAAGGAGGAGATTTTTTTTAGAAAAAATACTCTCACCAAAATATTTTATTTAAAAAACTACAAACTCTGCACCGCACGCAGAATACTCCCACCTATCTAAAAGTGTAAAAGTGAAGGTCCTACCCTAGCAACTTCCAGAGTAATGAGTCACCAACACAATTTTTGTGTAAAGGGCTTTATTTTTGAAGATATTAGCAAATTTTGATGTTAAAGTTGGGTTTATTTTGTACTTTTCGTTATAAGCTTATCGCTCATTCCATGTCAAACCGAACACTAAATTTTAATTGATCAACCCGATTTTTTTTAAATTTTGCAAGCGCATTCTACAAATGAAATAATGGAACCCATATTTCGGGGAAAAAAATTGCGATTCTTTTTTCAGAATAAATGCACGGTTGTGAATTGCAAGAAATTTCGCGCGGCTGACCATTCAAATTACTGTATCTTCGAAACCATTAGTCGTACAAAAAAATTATACAGGTCGATTTTGAAGATCTTGAGTGACTCTATGTAGTGGTATATTTAAAATTTGCGTTTGATATTAATAATTTGTTATTATTTGTCTATAAAATTTCATTATCATTTTTCATGATCAACTCACCAACTTAAAGTTTTGAAAAAAATATCATCGTGTTTCTATTTCAATTCTAAAAAAACAGGGAAAATTTTAAAATAGAACTCAAACAGGGTCATATTAAAAAAATGCTCTGTCTATCAATGTGTTACATTTTTTTCACTGTTGATCTAATTTTCTGGAGTCTTTCACACATAATTCAGAATCAGAAAACTGTGGATTGTTTTCTTCAGCAATGCTATGGGTGTTCTGGTTGTGATAATCTCATACAAAAATCAACATTTTTAAAGAAAATATGGTGATTATTAAGAAAAGTTTAACTATCTCATTTATTGACTCATTCTTATGTTGTAATTTTTTGAATCAGAAAATATGTATGTAACTACAAGTAAAAGCTTGGGGCGTTTTATCAAACTCTATCCTATTTAATTTTTGTATTTAATAGTTAAATCATAATATTTCTTTCATTTTTGTTATAATATCTGAAACATTTGTTAACGGAGCGCCCCAAGCTTTTACTTGTAGTTACATACAGGTGGATTAAAAAAAATTATTTTATACTTTTTAGTTCATCTTATTATAGCATATTTAAAAACTTTGTTAGTTTATCTAATAAAAGGTTGTTTTAAAAAAAAAATTATTTTTTTTTATTTTATACTTCTTAGTCTCATGCGCCCTTTTGTGTTGGCCACCTTATTGGATTTAAGATGGGCGTCACATATCTTACTAACTCAGCTAACTGTATTCTACTTATCATAATCCTTCATTAGATACCCATATTGAGGGGTTGTTCGTGGTGGCCGCCATATTGAATTTAAAATGACGTCACATACCTTACTGTATTCTACTCGTCATACTTTTTCATTTGATACCAATGTCGGGGATTGGAAAGAAAAAAGTAATCCGCTTTTTTGTGGTGGCCGCCATATTGGATTTAAGATTATGTCACATAGCTTACTGTAGTCTACTCGTCGTTCTCTTTCATTTGATACCCATGTCGGAAGGTTGTAAAGAAAAAAGTAACCCGCCATTTTGGGGTAGCCGCCATATTGAGTTTAAAATGATGTCACATAGCTTGGCTGTATTCTAATCGTCATACTCTTTCATTTGATATTCATGTTGAGGGGAGGTTGTAAAGAAAACGGTAATCCGCCATTTGTGGCCGCCATATTGAATGTACCATAAAATTGAATATACTATATTGCATTGTCTTCAGAACCAAAGGTTTGTGCCAAATTTGAGCATAACCGAATATCGGGAAGTAGTCGAAAAATTGATCGCAAGATTTGTCCCACACAGAAAACGAAGTTAATATAAAACTTGTAAAAATATTGGGTTCTTTGAGAAAAATATTTTACTTTTTCCACGGAACGAGTGCTCAATACAAAAACAAAAAAAAAATTCATAAATCTCTGTTATCACAAAGATGATTTTGATGAAAGTGCAGAATACACCTTTTCACCACGTCGCACAGTGGTTCCAAGCGATACAATGCCCGCTCAAAACCCGAAAAAGTAAGAATAAAAATTTGAAAAAATTCACTGTTGGGTTTTTGGGGTCGCTGATTTCGAATTCGATATCAAAATTATAAAATTCAAAATGGCGGTCCGAAAATGGCGGACATTTTGAGAAAATAATTACGTTATCGGTCCGAAAATTTCCACTATTGGGTTTTTGGGGTCGCTAATTACGAATTCAATATTAAAATTATGAAATTCAAAATGGCGGATCCAAAATGGCGGACATTTTGAAAAAATAATGATGTTACCGGTCCGAAAATTTCCACTATTTGGTTTTCGGGGTCGCTGATTGTGAATTCGATATCAAAATTATGAAATTCAAAATGGTGAACCCATAATGTCGGACATTTTGGAAAAATAATTACTTTATCGGTCCCCAAATTTGCACCATTGGGTTTTCGGGTCGATGATTACGAATTTGATATTAAATTAATGACATAAAATTCCGAAATGAAGACAAATTTTATAGAAATTGTAAATGTTTATTCTAATACATATATGAATGTTAAATGTAACAGTTACATTAATTATAAATTAAAATTCCTTTTTCATTAAAAGCGTTCATTAAAAATCGTAATCGATCTGTGATGGATCCGCGGCAGATGTCGCAGTTTCTGTGTACGGTAAACTAATATTTTCAACATTGACTTCCATTGGTAGTAGAAGATCTATTACCTCAGAGGGTAATGGAGCACTATTTTTGATTTTCAATTTTTGAAAATTTGTTATGACCGGGTCCGAGGATGCAAGAAGCCGATGAAAAACGTCGAACATAGTTTTCTCTCGCGTACATTTTCTAGCAAAATTTTCACGGTACCGACGAATGTCTTTATTTCTTGCTTCTTGAGCGTCCTCGGAAAGCTGTCCGATTGGCAAGGCACCCGCTTCTATTATTGCGTAACCATGAATCAAAACGACATGTACCGATGTTGGCATCGGGTACCAGGAATACAGCTCGACATATCGTTTCGCGACGTCTAAGCAATAAATCCTGAACTTGTCGAGATTCACAGCAAAACCGCTCGACATTGTCTGCAAAATTACTTTGCAACTTGCTATGAATTGCTCGTCCAAGTTCAACATTTTTGCTGTTAAGGCAACGTCCTCGAAAAAACGTCGAGCTGTATTTCCGTCATTCGTACTGCCAAATCCTTGCTTAGGCATATCAATATTCAAACCTAAAGCAGCTTTAAATTGCTTTTGGATTTCTTCTTTACGATCACTTACTGCCTTCTTTTCATCGACTGATCGTGCCTGCCATTTACTCTCTCCGTCATTTAATTTATATCCTATATGAAGCATCCATTCCATAAACCTTATCCACGCGTGTAAGGAAGAAATACCAAAATTCAATTTAGAGCTGTCACATTCTGTTTGTTGAACCAATTGCAAGTTGTTGAAGTTTTTCGACGTAAAATTACATAAATAACACCTTTGCGCTGATTTTGTGTCAGTAATAGCATTTCTGACCTTTCCATCTATCATTGTAAACGATAGTTCATATTGTACAGCAATGTTACTATTCTCTATTACTGTAGTGAATGTGACGAGAGATCCTATTTGTTTATCAACGTAATTTTTTTCGTCAACGGTTGACTGCACGGTTTCTTTCAAAAATTGCAATCTCAACGGTCTGCAGTAACGCGGTGAAGAAGGCCTTGGGTTTTTCCAAACGACAATCTCAGATTTTCCGTCTGTAGCTAGCATTTGCAGCGGAACTACGGACGTAAAAAATACGTGAGCGTCCGAGCTATCGCTGTCATTAAATTTTTGTTTATATTGCTGCGACGATGAACCATCACATCCCCACTTGACAATTAGTCTCATAGTATTAGTTTTGAAGGAGGTTTCGAGCGTCTTAACGACATTAGATTGCAGTTGAAGCAATCGAGCTGTGGTATGATCGAGTAGAGCCTGCAATGATACTTCCGCGCTTATTTCCGTTATGGTTATTGAACCCTCCGGTGGGTAACAACGAGATTTAGCAGCTAATATTTTATGATAGCTCGGATAAACCGAGTCGTGTCTGTTTTCATTCGTCATTTCCCTGAGTAAATTGTATGTTTCTTTCGTCATTTTACCGGTTATTATTAAGTTCAACGCCTTATCTGCACTAATTTCTGCAAGTACTGGCTTAGAAGATTCTGCGACTGCTGACTGATATCGAGCGGCTCGCGTTGGAGAAGTTGTAATATTTTTAAGGACGTTTGCTGCAGCGTTGGACCCGGAAGCGCGAAGATTCATTTGCGTTGCGAATATCAATGCACTTGTACTTGTTGCCCTCCGAAATTCATTGACTTTTCGGCGCTTACTCTGTTCGCTGCATGATGAAAAGTCTACAGAGGGTCTACCACCTTTGTTGGCTTGATATCCTGATGAGCTGGAACCTGGAGCTGCTACATCCTTGCTCTTGAAATCATTCTAAAACAAATCACAATAACGTCAGCTTGAAAGTGGAAAATACATTAAAATAAAACATTTCAATCATATAAGAAATAGAAAAATAGACAAACCGTCATAATTACGTCCTTGTCAAGCCATTCTTTATTATTGGCATTAAAGCGCTCCAGAAACCTGCGGCTACCCTCCCATTTTTTCTTTCTTTGCGATACAAGATGCCTTAAAAATGTCTTTCGATCGATTGACATTCTGAAAGGATAACCTTCCGTTTCGCTGACTTTTTTTTCAAGAGCTTCAACTTGTTTCTCAAATGTTGAGCTCCATTCATCTTTCATTGCCTCCAATATTTGTCTCCGTTTCCAAATAATTTGGTTGCATGTATGCCCTGTTGAAATTTGAAAAGTTGTATATATTAGTCACAGTGCGTAACGTGCGCGACAACGTGCATTTTACACTAAAATTATTATTATTTTTAAATGGGGCAATTTCGAGCACCCAATTTTTGTGGTTTTCATTAATAGATAGTTCCACGAACATGTCCCTGCTAATTTCAGCGTTTGAATGTGCTTGCATTTTTTTGTTTCTCTAAAAATGTATTTTGAAAAAAGCGAAAAAATATGAAAATCACGACTAACGTTAGCATAACGTTTCATAAATAACAACAAACATTTTTGAACATTGAACTATACAAAATGTTTCTACATACCTTTATTAACATTTTCCATTTTGGAAAATTGAAATCGGACACTTGCTTATAAAGATATGCACTATTTTGTGGAGCACTTTGAAATTAGACAGCGAAGCGTCGCGCGCGTGTTTCTCCGAGAGGCACTTTTCGACTGGCCGTAAGAAAACAGGTATAGAATATTTTCACCCCAGCCTGTGCGATCTGAATACCCCCAACAATCCTCTACAAGAAACCATTCCAAAAACATCGATATTCCGACTTTTATTTTTGGGGTTTTGAGCGGGCATTGGGTCGCTTGGAACCACTGTGCGTCGTCGCATGGAAAAGGACCTTGTGTTATTCATTTTCCGTTGTACCTGTTAACCTATTCTAGTCTAAGAGCCAGAGCCGAGATTTTAACTTCATCCGTAATATGGACAAACTTTACGGTAATATCTTCCTAAGGTAAGGGTGATAACGATCCTACGCAGGCGGACAACTCAATGGGGGCGGAGGCTAGAAATAATGGGTCAAAGTAACCCCTTTTTTTTTTAAATTAACCTCATCGATATAGTGCACGAAAATTTGCAGAAAACATAGATCAAAATAAACTAAATCCAATTCCAAATGGGCGGACACGTAAGTTGGGGCAAAACGGGTGGCGGACAGGGGTGAAGTACCCCTAAATTTATGAAAGAAAACGTCATCAGTAATATGTCCGCCATTTACACTACCCAATTGTGTACATTTAAGACACAATATGCCAAAAGGGCGGACAGCTAAGTAGAGGCGATCAGCTGTAAAACGCGGTTACATGAGGTACTTAAAGAACTAAACTTTCAATGAACGAAATATAAAAAAAATTTTTTTAACTACGTGCCAGTCGATACACCCCACTGATAATGGCACCTTTTACTAATTTGGGTAAGGCGAACTCAATAAAAATAAAACCAACCCTCTAACTTGATCGTAAACTACCCCAGGACAACCCTTATTACCAAAATTGAGGGCTTCGCACTTGCTTATGCAAATAACCCCCAACATTTTGGAAGACGCATCATCAGTAATATGTCCGCCATTTGCACTACCGTATTGTGCGCCATTTAGGACACAACATACCAAAATGGCGGACAGCTAGGTAGAGGCGAAGCTGTAAAACGAGGCTGTTTGAGCTGCGTATCCGAACACGTTTTTGCGTATCGCAGGCGGAGGCGTTTATACATTACTACAATATTATTAATGTGTGTATTAATTAATAATAGTTATTAGTGCGTAATAAGTACCTTGCAAAAAAATTATTCATAAAAATCAAGATGGGTAAAATATTAAAAAAAATTTTAAGTGTAGTTTTGTAAATTTTTTTATTAAAATTAAGATATAGAAATGCCAAGTTAATTTAGAAGTTCCCTGGGCCTTCCAATCTGTCGCAGCTGAAGAAACGATTTTCTCATAGTCCTTAAATTTTTTTCTGTTTAATGATGTGAACTATTTGTAGCAAGAACGATGGTATCCACTCACATTATTAACTGTTTCGGGTAAAACAATATCACTGTATTTCAAATTACATATTACACGAATTTTTAATTTGTCTCTGCACGTTTTAAAAGTACTCTCGGTAAATTTTATAACTCCGGTTTTTTCGCTACAATTAATATTGAGAAAGCACGCGGCTTCAGCTGTTTGCTTTGCCATCTTGGACACCGTTGGTCTAGTAAATCGTGGTAATATAACGACGTTCGGCAGTATTTCATATCCCTGTCTATTTCTCTTTCTTTCTTTCTCGGGCCACCTCCACGACGCAAGGCTACGCTCCCCACACTTATAGGGTTGACATATTGGAAGGCCCAGGGAAATTTAAAATTGCCTTGGCATTTTTATATCTTAATTTTAATAAAAATGTTTACAAAACTACACTTAACATTTTTTTTAAAGTTTTACCCATCTTGATTTTTATAAATAATTTTTTTGCAAGGTAGTACAGTACAGATGTAATATTGATGCGCCAAAAATTCTTGGAAGGATGATTTTTCATAAATCGTTAATGGAGCATAAAAGAAGCTTAACTTTAAATTTGAGGGAAATTTCGAGTGGACGTTTTTTGGAAAACTCAAAAAGTTTTTGAAAAGCGTTTTTCTCTGAATCTACGCATTTTAGAGAAAAGTTGTTTAAACAAAAAATGTAGAAGACATTGTTACCTACAATTTGTTTCATAGAGGTCAGGCTGTACAACTTCAAATACAGAAGCTAGGTGGCGCCAAAGTTTCCAAAAAAGTGTTTTTTCGGTTTTTGTCCCAGAAAAAATAGTTTTTTTTACAAAAGTGTAAATCAGTAAATTGTTCCTCTTAAAAATGTCTACAACATTTATTTAAACTTTTTTTCCCTCCGACTTACCGTTCCAAAGTTATAGGCAGTAAATGCAACGCTGCGTAGTTAACGGTGCTATTGTTACTAAAAAGGGTCCATTTTTCAGTTGGTATGCATACATAACGACGACATAATTAATTTTATAATTTTATTTATACTATCTTTTATTAGTGATTGAAATTACAAATTCTTCATTTTTATTCGTATTACTAATACACCATTCTATTTTATTATTTCTGTTGTGTCAAAAAAAAATATATCATACGCATTGCCCACAGCTTGTCTCAAAAATCTGTTAGTATTGATCACAATAATACATTGTTCATTGGAGTTGAACTTTAAAACAATAATAATTATTAAGAGTTGTTGTTAATCAGTTTAAACAATCATAGCTCATTCAATGGCAACGTACCAATTATAACTGTACTCAAATTAACCTGTGTGCCGTCTTCAGAGCACAATTCTCACACTTCAGCACGCTATAACTTTGGAACGGTAAGTCGGAGGGAAAAAAGTTTAAATAAATGTTGTAGACATTTTTAAGAGGAACAATTTACTGATTTACACCTTTGTAAAAAAAACTATTTTTTCTGGGACAAAAACCGAAAAAACACTTTTTTGGAAACTTTGGCGCCACCTAACTTCTGTATTTGAAGTTGTACAGCCTGACCTCTATGAAACAAATTGTAGGTAACAATGTCTTCTACATTTTTTGTTTAAACAACTTTTCTCTAAAATGCGTAGATTCAGAGAAAAACGCTTTTCAAAAACTTTTTGAGTTTTCCAAAAAACGTCCACTCGAAATTTCCCTCAAATTTAAAGTTAAGCTTCTTTTATGCTCCATTAACGATTTATGAAAAATCATCCTTCCAAGAATTTTTGAGCGCATACCCCGATTTTCCAGTCCAGCTGTACTGTACTAGGTATTTATTGCGGACTAATAACTATTATTAATTAATACACACATTAATAACATTGTAGTAATGTATAAACGTATTTGAGAACGGCAATTATATTACTTACTCGCAGGTGTAGGACGCCTCCGCCTGCGATACGCAAAAACGTGTTCGGATAAGCAGCTCAAACAGCCTCGTTTTACAGCTTCGCCTCTACCTAGCTGTCCGCCATTTTGGTATGTTGTGTCCTAAATGGCGCACAATACGGTAGTGCAAATGGCGGACATATTACTGATGATGCGTCTTCCAAAATGTTGGGGGTTATTTGCATAAGCAAGTGCGAAGCCCTCAATTTTGGTAATAAGGGTTGTCCTGGGGTAGTTTACGATCAAGTTAGAGGGTTGGTTTTATTTTTATTGAGTTCGCCTTACCCAAATTAGTAAAAGGTGCCATTATCAGTGGGGTGTATCGACTGGCACGTAGTTAAAAAAATTTTTTTTATATTTCGTTCATTGAAAGTTTAGTTCTTTAAGTACCTCATGTAACCGCGTTTTACAGCTGATCGCCTCTACTTAGCTGTCCGCCCTTTTGGCATATTGTGTCTTAAATGTACACAATTGGGTAGTGTAAATGGCGGACATATTACTGATGACGTTTTCTTTCATAAATTTAGGGGTACTTCACCCCTGTCCGCCACCCGTTTTGCCCCAACTTACGTGTCCGCCCATTTGGAATTGGATTTAGTTTATTTTGATCTATGTTTTCTGCAAATTTTCGTGCACTATATCGATGAGGTTAATTTAAAAAAAAAAGGGGTTACTTTGACCCATTATTTCTAGCCTCCGCCCCCATTGAGTTGTCCGCCTGCGTAGGATCGTTATCACCCTTACCTTCGGAAGATATTACCGTAAAGTTTGTCCATATTACGGATGAAGTTAAAATCTCGGCTCTGGCTCTCCGACTATTCTGCGTGTACGCGACATGTTAAGCCGTCGACCCGCGCGGTCACACTCTTTTAAAGAATTTTTTAAATATGACCCCGTTTGAGTTCCATTTTCAAATTTTCACTGTTTATTTAGAACTGAAGTAGGAACATGATGATATTTTTTCTAAAACTTTTAGTTGGTGAGTTCAGTGGCGTAGATAGGAGGGGGGGGGGATCAAGGGGATCAATCCCCCCATGAGCATACGAAAATTATAATAGAATTGAATAAAAGTCTTCGTATCTACGTATTTAAGTATTACACGAAATTTCTTAAGCACCAGCCACCAGCACCTCTTTTGGCATTATGTAAAGTGCAATTTTGTTTTTGGGCAATTATATAAAAATTATCTAGATATGTTTTTGTGACGGCTGTGCATTTAAGTATTGTATAATTTCCGCGCTTCGAGCAGGCCGACCAATCAAGAGCCACGAAAAGGACGCTCACTATAATTGTGGACACATCAAGCACATGTAAAGTAATTACAATGAGCCAATAGTGGCACCTCGGTTCCTGATACACGCTGCGTGATACTTCCTAAAAAATAGGACTAACTTTTGGCTTTGATTGTCAATTTAATTCCTGCTTAATATTTTGAAGTTTATAAAAATTGCCAAGTCAGTAAAAATATTAAAGTTCAAGAAAAGATTCTACGGGCAAAATTATGATAAACTTTAAGTTATAAGTTCGGGGAAGCTTTGCACTTCATAGGTTGTTCTAACTCGATACAATTTTATCGAGCACAGTACACTCATTGTCTCTGGCGAATCAACAATTCGGAGACGTTCCTTGGAGCGTTAACATTAATTTAGTCTAGTTTATAATTGAGGAGTGTCTGTTCAAAAGTGCGTATTTCCGTTTTCAACTTTTTTTTATCTCAAAATTATTTTGAAAATATGGCATAAAAGTCCATCGATTGAGCCTAAAAACTTATTCAAATGGAACGTACTTTCCATATAAAAAATTCCATAAAATTAGGATTCCAATCAAAAGGGCGCATTTCTGCATCTTGTGAAGGAAACGGTAATCCGCCATTTTTTTGGTTGTCATATTGGATCTATTGAGTATACTATATTATATTGTCATCGAAACTGAAGCTGTGTGCAAAATTTCAGTATGATCGGATGGCCGGAACCCCCTCAGCAAAAGAAGGTTCACTTCAAAATACGATCTGAATTTTCGTTTCATATAATTGTGACTGTAAGCGAAAGGAAGGCCCTGCTCAACAGCATGACTGTTGCATGGAATATTTTTGTTACATCATTCTAAACTAATTTTTGACGCTGATTTCAAATATATTATCAGTTTTTTTTATATCAGCTTTAGTTAATAAATTATAAGGCAGTGTGTTTTTTTAGAAAAAATACTCTCACCGTACTAAAATATTTTATTTAAAAAAATTACAAACTTCCACCTATCTAAAAATGTAAAAGTGAAGGTTCTACCCTACCACCTTCCAGAGTAATGAGTCATCAAATTCAAAATTTTGTGTTTTTTAACAAAACTATAAACTTCAACTACCTTTTTCCCCAAAAATACGTAGTTAGTCAATATTTTTTTCCAAAATTGGAAAGCACAGACAATTTCCTATAAATAATGTCCAACAATTTTTGTGTTGCGGCCTTTATTTTTGAAGATATGTATTAGCAAATTTTGATCTTAAAGTTGGCTTTATTTGGAAGTTTGGTACTTTGGTACTTTGGTATTAGAGCCCTAAGACAATAGAAAATTTAATTTTAGCTCAAAGTTATACTAAGAGTGGATAGGTGGACATAAAAATCTTGCTAAAAGGATTTTTGCTTTTGATAGAACTCCAAAAAACTTCACTGCAAGTATTTCCAAAAATTCTATTCAAAAAGGCTTATTTCTTGAAGTGACTAATCAAAAGGTCGTATTTCTCACAATCTCGATCAGAAAGGCCTATTTCGAAACAAATTAAAAAAAATATAGTTTTAATGTGTATTTTTTTAAATAAAAAAACCCATTTCATATTGAAGTCTTAACCTTCACATGAATGTGCATTTAAATATATTTTAGCATTTTATTTATAGAAACAGGATTTTTTTTTTTCGATTTCTGTAAAGTTTGTTTATGATGGAAATACGCTCTTTTGAACACACACTCCTCAATTGTCAAATTTATTCCAGTTTATAATTGCAAAGGTGTGTTAAAATTGTTTTGTTTATTATCTCGGAATGAAAACATTTTTACTGCCAATAAAACCATTCGGCAAGTCTTGAGACGGTGAAAACCAGAGAAATGCAGAATCATCTGCAGAAACAACCGCGAAAACACCCCGTTCGGATGCATTAAATTCTGAAAATCCGATCAATCAAAATATACTAAGTCATATCCCCTCCCATCGCAAAAAGCTACCTACGCCACTGGGTGAGTTGATGATGAAAAATGGTAATGAAATTTTATAGACAAATAATTACAAATCAAACGCAAATTTTAAATATACCACTACATACTCATGATCTTCAAAATCGACCCATATAATTTTTTTGTACGACTAATGGTTTCGAAGATACAGTAATTTGAATGGTCGGCCGCGCGACATTTTTTGAAATTTCTTGCAATTTACAACCGTGCATTTCTTCTGAAAAAAAATCGCAATTTTTTCCCCGAAATATGGGTCCCATTATTTCATGTGCAGAATGCATCTGAAAAATTTAAAAAAAATCAGAATCATTAATTTTAATTTTTACCGAAAAACGTTCGATTTGGTATGGAATGACCGTTATGTGAAAAATGTACTGAATAAAGCCAATAAAACTCGAGCTGATACAATGAAACTGAGGGTAGATTTGATATCAGTGACCTCAAATTACAATCATTAAAATATTTTATGCAACAAAAAAAAGTTTGATTTTGTTGTGCTACTAAGTAAATTTATTTTTCAAGAACTCTGAAGTCAGACATCTTTTTACAAAGAAAAGATATTTATTTCTCGTAAAGAACAATCTAAAAGATAAATTTAGTATTATTTAGGATCAGCGCCCTCGAAAACCCCATAGAATGAGTTTCGCCATTTTGTTTTTTCGTAAATTGATAGCGGATTTTTAATCAGCGCCGTCGAAAACCCCATGTAATGAGTTTCATGAAAATTGGCTGATTATTAAGGAAAATTGTCCGCCATTTTGTTTTTTTGAAAAATTTATATTCTTAATCAGCGCAGTTAAAAACCACAAGTACGAAATTTTATTTAAAAAAACCTCTTTTAGATGCTAAAAAGACTTTTGACCAGGTTTTCGGGATTCTGAACCACTGTGCAGCGGTAGAATTTTTTTTTCAATTTTAACTCCTTTGGCTATATAAAAAAATGTATTCCTGATAAGCTTTAACTGTATCTGCAAAATAGTTAATTTCACTCAAATTCAACTTCCATATGAATTGCAAAACTCATTACAATTTCAACAACAGGGTAATCCTAGAAGATTGAGAAGCTCAAAAATAAGAACATGGCTCACGAAATGATACAGCGGAAGCTCTCATCTATCCCATGCATAGTTATTCCCTTTATTTTCTTTGCACTATTTCTGTGCACTTTCTTCGGATACCTTTCCTGAATATTTCATCAACTTAAATGAAATTAAATTTCATATGCAGCCTTAAATTCTGTCGACTTTTAAATAAAATAAAAACGTTTCTGTAGAGCTGCTGACTTCAGATACCAAAGGGACTCCGTATACTTTAGCTGACGCCACAATCATGCCTCCACTTTCTAAAGTAGGAAGTGCAACGCCCCACAGTGATTCTCTGCCCCTTCCGCCACTTTCGACCTTTCCACCTTACACCATCACTTATCTCCACCCGCATCCCTTAAAAACACGGTTTTCGTTCTGCTCAACAAATAACAACAACATTGTGTTTTCGTTTGTTGTTCCATTACTTTAGGTTTTTGATTTGGATTTTCCTGTGCACATAAAATAAAAGGAGACATTTTTACGGATAAAATAAAAACTCCATATTATTTGCCATGAAAATTGGTATCCTTTCTGTCCCTATTTTATACATTTTAAAGGATGTTCAATAATAATTCGTCATAAAATATGACCAGGGGGTGATTTTTCATGTGAGCCACGGGACTTTAGCGGTGAATCTTTATGGTAGACACATGTGCCTAGGTGCGACATTAAATATGCATTTAAATGAATAATTGAACTAATTTTAAATAAATTTCTGAATAAATTAAAAAGAGATCGAGTTCCGAAATCATCACGGAATACACCGTGCCATTTTTTCGAGGGGTTTTTGATAACATTATTAAAAATTAACGAATCGTTTAATTTCTGTTGAAAAAACTGTATTTTATTGTTCTTGTTATTATTTCAGCTGTATTTAAATTTTTATTGGGGAAAATGTGATTTGTGTATATTTTGCCAATAAAAAAACAGCGTTTCCCTATTGTAAAAGCTATAAACTTTCTTTCTCGAATGAATTAAATCATCAAATATTGATGATGTTGCAACAGTCGCAATTGGATTTTACCTGGCGTATTGCTATGAACGAGTGCATTTGCGAGTGGATAGAGAGGGAAATTCTTTACTTTCAGAAATATATTTACTGCTGGAAAATTTTCTACTGCCTTGAAAATTAACTTTTTTATGGGCTGAGGGGATCTTGCCTCAAAATAAATATGTTTAAAATAAAGGAGGCGTCAGGATAAGTATAATCAAAGTTGAACAAACATGTCTAATGGGACAGGGTGGAATATGATTACAACCAGTAAGTTGAGATTATGTAATAAAAATTTTCTGGGGTAAGAAAAGATATAATTCAGATTTGTAGGCCAGATGCCAACACTCTGCCCACAGATTTTGATCAGGCAAGTTAGCGCTGAAAAACTAAACCCTGCACCACGTTGTCGCGTGAGAGTAATAGAGAACATGAAGGATAAACTCGTCCTCCTCGAGGCACAGCCTGTAAGTGGAGTTATCCACCCTTCCGATCCTCCATAGGTGGTTATTTAGGGCACATTGTCCGATGAACAAGCCAACTAAGGTCTTAATCTCTTTTCTGCTGCGCTCGAGTAATTCTGTGGCAGCGTTGCGAGCCGGCCAAAGAATGAAACGCAGTTCAACATACTAATCCTCAGAAACACAACGACAACTTCTACGGAAAAACAACAACAATTTATATGAGAATTGTCGTTGTCGGCCTCATTATGTCCCGGCGGTAAGTCTTCACCGGAGTCCGCTCGTCTAAGGCCCTTTTCATCCGACGATCCCAGGCCGATGAAAACTGTGCCCGCGAAACCAAAAAAGGGCCCAGAGTTCACTAGTTTGAGTGCCTCGGAAGGTCCGGGCAGAAGTGATGTGCAAAACTAGCCTTGTTCTTGCATGTGATCCGCAAATCGTCTCTACAGCCGTTCAACATCGCAGGGCATCAGCCCGTGTCCGCAGCAAGATAATTTAGGGTGAGGGGGTGAAATTATAAACGTCAACACTGCCGCGAAGATTCAGCGAAGCTGACTGTATGTATCCAGCGAAGAACGCAGGTTGACTACTAATATAGTTGTATCAGGACCTTACAATTGATGATTTGTACAGCCTATTTTTTATCGTTATTACGTGATGCAATGTTTCTTTAGCGATGAATTCGGGTTGGATGGAAACAGGCCCGGTTCTAGTAGTTTTCTGTGTGTAGGCGAGATACGAATTTGCCGCCGCAAAAATAAAAAATTTTGTAATTTTTACATTGAAGAAAAATAGAAAAACACTGAATATCTGAACTTAATACATATATTTGTATTTTAATAAGAAAAATTAAACAAAACCAAAATAAATAAAAATTCAGTTTATAAAAAATAAAAAATAACAAACAAATAATAATTAAAAGTGAATTTTTCTCGCTTTTAACTCTCCGAAATCTTTAACTAAATCTTCCATGTCTAATTGGTCAGCGATTTCTTTTTCTATGGAAATCGTGGCTAGACCAACTAAACGATCTTGACACATTTGTGATCTCAGATATGATTTTATTATTTTCAGCTTTGAAAAACTTCTTTCAGCACTAGCAACTGTGACTGGTAACGTTAGCAGTATGCGAAGGGCTATCGATAGGTTGGGGACTACTTCAACAAGTTTAGACGTGTAAATATATTTTAACAGACTTTTTGGATCGCTTTTCGAAGTATCAAGTCGTCTTCCTATAACTT
The DNA here is from genome assembly GCA_963855945.1 of Thereva nobilitata. Taxonomy (NCBI): domain Eukaryota; kingdom Metazoa; phylum Arthropoda; class Insecta; order Diptera; family Therevidae; genus Thereva; species Thereva nobilitata. The sequence continues at coordinate 156,839,973 of OY979694.1, read as the reverse complement.
TAATTTCATCCCAAAGTTCGACCCCGTTGATGTCTGATTGGCCATCGGATGTAAGCGCTAACTGCAAGTCCTCACACTGTTTCAATAATTCGTCATCCGTAAATTTCTTACTGCCGATATTGTAAAGAATTCCAAATAACTCGCTATATTCCGATAATTGGGTAAATCTTTCATTTGTTGCTTGAATTGCGATGTCCAATATTCGATTAAAAAAACTTACTCTGAAGTTTAGTTCTGGTGCTACTATCGGTTCATCACGCCCTTCGTATAAAAATTGTCTACTCTTTCTTCGAACGCGTATGGGTTCTTCCTCACAAAATCCTTCAAAAATTTCAAGTTCAATTGCCAATTTTTTAGCTTTTTCAATCATTTCTGCAAATGCTGCATCAGAACGATAATCGCATAGAAAAGATTTGGTAACGTTTAAATGCTCTAAAGCCAGAGACAAGTCTAAATGCTGTGATTGCAGCATTTTGCTGACAATGTTAATTTGGAATAAAATGTCATACCACAATACCAAGGAACAAACAAATTTGAAGTTAATAATATTTCTGGCTATTCCCTTAGCCTCTACGCGACTTTTTACTTGTGGTGGAGTTGTTAAAGTGTTGTCTTCAGCTATTTCAAGTAGGGCATCGTAAATACCACTAATTTGAAATCGAAGTGCCCGAACGGCATCTAACCTACTTTCCCAACGAGTGGCACTTAACGGCTTTACAGTAAAATCGCGTACGTGCTTTAATAATACACTCCAACGGTGAGTTGATGCTGAGAAAAAGTTATAAATGCATTGAATTAAATCAAAGAATGCGACAGTCTGCATACAACTATTTGCTGCATCGTTCAATACAAAGTTGAGAAAGTGGGCACTACAAGCTACGAAAAAAGCTCGGGGATTTAGTTGACGAATTCTGGCTTGGACACCATTATACTTTCCGCGCATGTTGGCTCCATTATCGTATCCTTGTCCCCTCATGTCATCAAGATTTACGCCTAATTCCTGCAACTTATCGATTAAAATTTTTGTCATATTTGCTCCAGTTGTATCATGTAATTCAAGAAAAGTTACGAAGTGTTCAGCAACTATGACTTCAGCTGCTTTTTCTTGAGATGATTCAGTTGCACTGACAAACCTAAAAATAACTGTCATCTGCTCCTTGTGGCTTATATCGGGGGTACAATCTAAAATAATTGAGTAGTACTTTGCTTGTTTTAGTTTTGTTAAAACGTGATCTTTGATTTTATTGGCAAGCAATTCAACGATTTCATTTTGAATTGCTTTTCCGAGATATGTGGTGTGAATTTCACTTGTTGTTATTCGTCGAATATGTTTACTCATAATAGGATCATAATTTCCTAAGAATTCAATAAATTTCAAAAAATTTCCGTTGTTTGGCTCGAAAAGCTTTTCACAGGTTCCTGATTTCAGATTGAATTATTTTCTGATTAATGTCATCAATGGTAGTACCTGATTGAAATCTGACCTCCAGCTCTCTCCAATTTAAATATGCAGTAGTGTGGGCACTTGATGTTTCATGTCGTTTGATAATAACAGAAAGGTTTTTCCAATCTCTGCATCCGTCCTTCGATGACAAGGAGGGGTCTTGATCACTTTGATCTTCATTATTTTCCCTTTGTCCTATATCATCGAAGTTCTGTGCAACAACTTCATTTAAATTGGAAATAACTTTTACTTCATCTAAATTGTCTAGTTCTTTAGCAGTATTTTCGTAATCAGAATCTGAATCGCAATCTTCAATAACATTCTCCGCACACTCGATTTCTCCGCCGCCTTCGATTTCAATTTCGCTTTCATTTTGGTTTGAAGCTACTATAGGTGTCTGTGCTGTACTGCTGGACGAACTTCTCAAAAACGGCAACAAAGCATTCTCCTGTTTGGCAGAATTTGACTCACGTTGAAGCCTAATTTTTTTGTATTGTGATCCGGACAAGCGTTGTCGCTTATTCCTTATATTTATCCCATTCATTATATTGTATCGGTTAAATAATTTAAACTTAAATAAAAAATAAAGCATTTATATCCAATTATGTATATTAAGTTAATTTACTTACCTGCTCAATTAATAGTTTAAGTTATAATATATTAATATGATAATTAATATTGATTTTATAGTGATATATTGTTATACACTATACACTTGAGAACTGAATATTTGTAAAACTTTGTAAAAAAAATTTTTTTTAATGTTTCTTCTTCGACTTTTACAGCAAATATGAAACATCCATTCCAACGTTTCTATTTACAATACGGTATATTTATGTAAAAAATTACAACGTTCCCGGAAAACGCACCGCCGCCTAAGCAAAATAATTTCGTTATTTAAAATAAAAATAATACCAAGAAAAAATATGAATGAAATTACATTGAGTTCGTAACGTCGTTTATGCAGAGAAGATGCAGCATTCCATCATCCGCTTATGTAGAACCACCCTTTGTTGCAATTATATTGGAGTGGAACAGAAGTTATTAAAAAAACAACTTTTTATTTTTCTTGTCGAAATTGACAAAAAAAATTAAAAAATTAGAAAATGCCGCCCTCGAAAAGTGCTGCCGTCGGCGGTCGCCGACGTCGCCTACGCTTAAAACCGGGCCTGGATGGAAATAGATTACCTTGTTAGGAGCAGACCAGGGAAACGCATACATGAGGATTGTCTACTCAAAGTAGTCAAACGTCCCCTACGCCATGATGTTCACCTGCATTAATGATGAAGGCCCAGCGCCCATTCATTTTGTTTATAAAACAATGCGCAATAGTAATATAAATATGTATTGTTCAACGTTCTGCTGACGTATGTTAATTCCCTACAATATAAATGTAGTTTACATATTTGCTTAATTAAAAGAATTAATGTAAGCAATCAAAATGTAATTTTTAATGATCCAATTAATATTTTAAATATGTACCGTACATAGTTATTAATAAAGTCCAGTTATTATTATTTTAAATAAATACAGTTTTTAATAATTAACGAAATCCAATTATTATTCCAAAAATGGTTGACTTCAAGTTGGTTCTCCTTCCAAGTCCACGTTCCGATCAAGACGAGAGATCAAACGAACATCGGTCCTTTGAAAAGTAATTATTTAGAAAATATTCATGATATTGAAGTTGGTTGCAAGTATAAATCTGTCGGAAGTCACAATGATGAATATTTACACTGGTTAGGATACAAAATTCCCACATAAGTAAGGTATTATTGTTCTAAGCTTACTTCTTGACATTACACCATGACTTGGACGACGTGACGGACTAGTAGTACAAAAGGTGATTCCTAAGCTTCCCGAAAAAAATCTTTATGTAGGTTGGAGATCCTTGCCTTACGGCAAAATCTATGGCCTTGTAATTCATGGGACCAAATCCCGATTGAGAGTTGCTAGGCTTATTTAAAATGAAAGGTCTACAGCAGTGGTTCCCAAACTTATTTGGCATACCGCCCCCTTTCCAGAAAAAGTATTACTCAGCGCCCCCTGGAAATTAATTTTTTTTAAATTTGAATAGCCATTACACATAAGATATTTGTATGTATTAATGTTTCTACCTTTTTCGTAAAATATAGTAAAGAAATGTGTAAATTAGAAACATAAAGCCCGCTACACACTATCGTCGTTTTACTCCGCGTTCGTCGAACAGCGTTGTCCGAACGACGATAGAAAATTGCAGTGTATGACAACGCCGCCGCGCTTTTCGCTACAGCGAAAAATTAAATCCATTTTGATTTTTCTCCGTTCGCTATACGCTGTACGATGATAGTGTGGATGAAAACTATGTGTCGTCGTTCGTCGTTAAGCAGTGAAGAATGTACCTGTTGTGCACAAAAAAGGGTTTGCACCATACACGTTTTTTTTCCTTGAATTTTGTCCAGAAAGAACCGCCGCTACTGCCAACAAAGTATCTTCGTCCATGGTACTATGAGAACTAAACCACGAGTAATGTGTATAGAATAGAGGCGTACGTCGTTCGTCGTTCGCGCAACGCTCTGTAACGAACGTGGAGTTAAAGGACGATAGTGTGTAACGGGCTTTAAGGGATTCACGATTCGGTGGAAACAGGTCTAGATTCTTAGGTACGGGTGCAACGTAGGAAAACTTTCCAACGATACAACAACAATTGTACAGAACCACACTTTCCAATACTGCAAAAATTTTCTATACCCCAGATCCAGTGTAAAGCTTTCCTATGGCAACGAGAAATCCTTTAAGTGTCAAGGGACATGTGGAAGCTGGTGATTTTGTTTCAAATGGCTAGCGAAAGTGTTAAAAAATGTAAAAGTAGATCAAAACCAAATAAAAAGTGGACGAATTCTAATTTGTCAAGGAGCGTGCACTATATGAACAAAACAACTCTTGGGAAAGAAGTCCTGAGAAACATTTCCCATGAATTGTGAATACCCTTATTGAGAAAGGGAATCAGCGATTGCGGAAAACTTTGCTTCGTTTCGTGTTTCATCGTGTAAAATGGGCCATATCGTGCTCCAAAATCTGCTGGTAGTACTGCCAGTAGTCAGTACTGCCGCTGCCGTTCCAGGCTTTGGCCTTGCGATCGACCAATCGCACGAGTGGCAGTTGCCCGCAGCAATGCTCGTAGTGCTCACGTGTTTTGGAACGGCAATTCAGTGGCTCCACATGAACAGTAGCAGTGCGCGATTCGACATACTTCATTGCAAGTGAGGGAGTATGCGGGAATTGAGCCAACCTCCAGTACTTTGTTCAAAGAAAAATTAAGCGTTATGAGCAGAATACATAAATCAATTTTTCTAAATCTTCCCTTTTTTCTTTTATGCTTTCATCGCCCCTTTACAGTTATTCATCGCCCCGCAAATGGACCTGTGGCCATCACCGCCCCCCTGGATCGCTTCAGCGCCCACCAGGGGGCGGTAGCGCCCACTTTGGGAATCACTGATCTACAGTAAACATAATCCAAATGTCAATGATACCTAAAAGAAATTATTGTGGACAATTAGCACAGCGATGAGGAATTTACGGCTACTATAACCCTGTATTTCTAGTATGCTGAGAATTCAAAAAATTATGAAAAATAAAGAAATTATATTAAGCATTGTGATGATTTATGTGTAATCTATTAGAGTTAGAACAAACTGAAATTTGTAATGATTTATACAGAAAGTTAAAGGTGCATCATCTCTGTAATTGAAGCCTTGATGCTGCGAAATTTCCAGAAAAATTCACGAACGTGCGAGTAATGCAGAGCTCTCCAGAACGAGGTGAACAAATGAAGAAATTGGAAAAAGGTGAGTCACAGCGATATTTAGAGTCAGTTTTTGATTACAAAAGCGATATAATACCCTCGACACATGGCAACGTCGTTACGACGAATTCCATTTGGGGGGGTGCCACACGGTAAAATTCGTCGTTATGTTTTGACACTTGTCATAAGTGGATGGAAAGCCATAAGAGGGGCGCCAAAATATGCAGAAGATATCGCCATAACTATCAGCGACGGTCATGATGGCACCATCTCAGACCTCATGCATGTAGCTCTGTCATATGTGCATAGCTGGTGTGCGGGCAAGAACTTGGGTATTAACCCACAAAAAACTGTCACTGTACCATTTGCTAATGTAGAGAAGCTAAATTTAAAAACTCGTTCTCTAGTTGAGGTACTTGACATCCAAGTAGGGAATCCAATCCCGGTTTTCGATAAACCGGTAAACCGGTTTTACCGGCCAATTTTGATTTTAAAATTACCGGTATTTATCGAAAATTATTACAGAATTAATTTCGGTAATTTTTTTTGCTGCATCCTGTAGGAAGGAAGTTTTGCTCAAAAAGGGAAGTATAGCAAAAATTTTCATGTTGCTCTTTCTGCATGTATTATTGTCAATCTAAAACAACGCGAATTATAATTTTCTGTCCTTTCTCTCTCTACTCGTCAATTTAAAACAAAGAGAATTAGTGTTGGATTTTGTTTAGTATGGCAAAGGAAATTCCACAGTAAACATGTATTAAAATTTCAAGCAAACAATAAAGAAATTCTTTATTCTTTAATTTGAATAATAATTTCATTTGTTTTAAAACGAGAGCAATTCGATACAAACATACAAAAAACAATATATGGAGCTATTACGTTCGACATAGAAGCGAAAAAGATAGCGCGAAATGTATTGAATGCAAAAACGTGTGGCAAACTAAAGGAGGATCCACAAGCGGATTGCATTGTCATCTCAAAATTCAACATAATATTAATTTACTAAAATATTATTATCATATTGAAAAGGGAAGTGTCAGTTTACCAGAAGCAAGACCATCTGCATCGTTGTCAGAGGTTAGTAAAGTAAACCCATCACCTAGAGCTGGTCCAGGCGGTGTAAAACCAACTCTTAATAAGAACTCTTATTTTAAGTGGTACAGTCAAGATCAAGAATAAACCATTTGTACTACTAGTCCGCAATGTCGTTCATTGCGTGAACTCTGAAATGTTATATGAGAATTCCGTGTAGAAACCTTCGAGAAAAACTAAACATCTGAGAAAAGTAAGCAGCTGTTAAAACATCACATATATGTAAAACCACGTATTTCACGCCAACAGCAACTTTAGACCTGTCAACATTACCTAACAGCAGAACACGGAATGATTGTCTAACTATTTATTCCGTTTAAACGTGAACCAATTACTTGCAGAACCACCTGTTGGAGATGTGCTATAGCGATCTATTACCAACCACTATCATTCTGTTCGAACTGCGTACTCATCAAACAAAGCGCACACGGAAAAATTGGGGGTACGGAATTCCGTGCATCTTTTTACGTGATGTTTTATGGAAAACGGAATTCCGTTCGAACTCCGTACTAAGCTTAAAAGAGAGACGCTCGAACTATTCGAGTACCCTTCAATTTGTCGGAAAGCGATGAATCTGAAGAGGATTGAATTGTCTCCAGTACTTTATCCATGAAAGAACGACTAGCATTAGCAATCAAACAAAAATGTTAAATTATGGAAATAAAAAACGAGGCAATTACTTTGAGTGAGCATACCAGTATATTCTTATACAATAAAACCAAATCTGAAAGAGCCTTTTCAGCCGCGGTCCCGTCTTAATGACAACAGTATTGACAGAATGACAGTTTGTGTTTTTTAAACAAAGTGATATTTATAAGCCTTAAAAATGTTGGTACAATAACCAGTGGCGGACTAAGGGTGGGGCGGAAGGGGCGGTCCGCCCCGGGCCTCTGGTTCCTGGGGGCCTCCAAATGTCTACAAGTTCCCTTGATCAAATCCTAAACAAGGCTTTTAAAATATGGTCAGTGCCTACCTAAGTGGTACTTTGTAGTCGGAGGTCCCGTACAATGTTCCCGTAGACACAAATAAGTACAGCATGTAATTATTATCCTGTACATCGCTTATTATTCAATACTTCTGGACCATTTTCATCTCGGTTGCAACATGCAAGATGAGTTTTTCTAAACTTAAGCCTGGGGCCCGATTCCGCAACGGTGAGTTTTACGGTGTTCACCGATTTCAGTGTACACTGCTTATTTTCGCGTCCGCAAGAGTGAGAATGATTTTTTTTGACATTTGCGGTGAACACCGCCGCGCCGTGAAAAATTTCTCACTGAGCAAAAGGCTGTGAATTTACGGTGAGTAAAGTTGTTTTTGTAATTTCGTGCGATTATTTTTGAATAAGTTTTTTAATTTTTTTTAAAAATAATTTTTTGAGAGATTTGATTGGTACGTAAAAATAGTTTTAGTTTATTGTTCTAAAAGATTTTATTTAATTAGAATTTTTAAAATGGAAAGGTCAAGACAGTACCAACTCAGCGCATCATTCAGCCACTTTAAAAATCATTCAGCACTTTAAAACTCACTGGCACTTACGGAATCGCATTTTAAAGAAAAGTGAACACCGAGGTTGTCAGTGAGTTTTTCCTTCGGTGTTCACTGGCGAAAAACTCACCGTTTCGGAATTTGTCCCTGGTGTCCACTATAGAGCTTTTTGCATAGAGCCAGAGAAAACTCTCCCATAGAGACGCGTAGAGAAGTGTATACACCCTCTGGAGCTGTACACATGCACTCTACACCCACTCTACGGGAAAATTTTCTCTGCTAAAAAACTCTATAGTGTATAAGCAATTTGTTTGTGTTGTGTAGAGCTCTACATCTGCTCTACGCTCTATCAAGCATGTTTGATAGAGTTTTCTCTCTACAGTATTCATTCTTATTTACATTTCGACTGCGCTTCGAATTGTTGTACATCCGCCTGTTAAATAACAAGGAAATTCGAATACGACATACGCAGAAAATGCGTCTTCTTCCGTGAGCTCATTCAAAAATTCTCGATACATTCCAGCATTTTATTTTCTTTTCGCAATCCAATCTCGCGCCGAACATTTCCTTTCCTTCTTTTTCTCTTCTTCGAGCAAAAATACAACGGCAGCAGCTTGTTTTTGGCGAGACCTCATTATATTATTTTTTTGTTTTCTATTAATTTCCTTTAAATTTTTTTCACAATATGTGTACGCACGCATCTCTGAATAACTGAGAAATTAAATGACATGCAAAAGTTGATGGCCGACTCTACAGTAGAGAAAACGCATCTGCAGTGTGCAGTCTGTAGAGCACGTGGTAGAGCTCTATTCAAAATTTCTCTAGAGCAATTCTACGGGCGGTGGGGTGGTAGAGTGGTAGAGACGCCCTGTAGTGTACACACTACAGGTAGAGCTTTACACTCTACACTCTACCAAAAAAACTCCATAGTGGACACTCGGCTTTAGAACTACTTTCGGAATCGATGGGTAATTAGATGCTTTCCCTGCTGGGAAATAAACATACACACACTTTTACATACAAATGAAAACTGAATAAAAGGCTTCTAAAATTACATCAACTTCTTAGACTGAGGCCCTCATTCAGCTTTGCCGCCCCGGGCCTCTGACGGGCTTAGTCCGCCACTGACAATAACTACATTTACATATCTATGAAATATGATTTTTAGGTTAGTTCTTGTTTCCTTTTAATTGCAATATTATCTATAGTTAGCACATATATGTATAAGACTGATGAGTATTATACTTTCGGTAACGTAATGTTTAACTTTCTTAATTTAATTGTTGTAATGGCTATTTGTTTTAATTTTAGGAATTGTTATTTTACTGAAATATAATCTTCTAATTTAAAAAATTGTAATGACGTTTTATTTATATATTTCCAATAACGAAATTTACCGGTTAAAAAATTACCGAAAACCGGTTATGTAAAATCTCGGTAAATTTGGATTCCCTACATCCAAGTGCGTGCCCAGACTTGTATTAATAGAACCTCTAAGATCGTCGTTCTCTCGGACACTTAAGCTGGCCCGTTGGCCATTAAATCCCAAAGGGTGTCATCAAAGACTGTCCTGGATTGTCTACTGTCTCTGAAATCCCTACATAGGAATAACAATGTAACGCTGATGTGAATTCCGATCCACGAAGGTCGCATTGGTAATTGTTGGATAAAACTTCACGTTGTTCGCTTCAATATAAACACAAATAACTTTACTTTTCCTTTTTATTTGTTAAACATTTATTTATTTGTCACAATATTTATTTATTTGTCACAACATTTATTTTATTTACTGTTATTATTAATGTAATCACTTATAGTTTTATAATCTTATAGTTATAATCACTTATAGTTTTATCAACGGGCCTTCTTCTTAAAAACTCGGCCTTAAAACAAACTTTAAAAGAGTAGATACAATTTTAAAATATTAAAACACTAAAACAGCCGCCGCCGCGACTTCGTCGTGAATCGAAACCGAAATTAAATCATAATTCAAGAGAATCACCCGCCGGTGGTGAAACTCAGAACAACACTCACGGTAATCAAAATCAAAACCACCCGCCGGTGGTGAAGGTGAGAACAACACTCCGCGATCGATCCATTGATCGCGACTCCGATTTTTAAAAACTTCTTTCAAAAAATCCGCCGGTCGCGAATTTTCTTCGATATTATTATATGGTGTTTCTCCCAACGTCAGCTGTATGTAGGTTGTCCAAGAGTTGGAAAATCTGAAAATCTTCGCATCCCAGCTCCAAATGGAAGAACATTGAGTATAGTATCCTGAAGCTGTGTAAGCAATCGTGTCAGAATTTATCAACAAGGTGCAAATTTTTGTCGTTGATGGAACACTGTGTCTCGCTGTGTTTAATTTGTTGAGTTGAGAGTGGGTAGAAGGAACGTGCGGCTTTGACACAGAAATTGAAAAGTAAAACCACAGACTTAACTATCTGTAATACAGATGTTCCGCTTCATACAAAATTTTGGCACCAGGAAATTGCTGGGTAGGATTTGTTTCGTATCCTAAGGCGAAGCTTTAGAATACACATTCCACAAAGCTCTCCACGCATTTTCCCAAGTTCTCTGTTGATAGTCAAAGGAAGAGAGGAAGGGCAGGGTGGCTACGGAGCTTCATTCCACACGGACGAAATGTATTTTTTCGCCTGCTCCACCCCTCACTCACTTTGCCTTACCAGCCAGGCAGCAGACGAAACAATTTTTTTTAAATAGCCAAGTGCTCACGCGCAGGATGGATTTTTTTGTTAATTGCCATTGTGGCAGGTCATGATTTTGTTTTTTTGTTGTTTTCAGGCATTCAATGATATTTCTCGGATGAAATGGAATATTCTATTTCGCTACATTTCGGATTTCCCGGCCTAATGGTGTGGCCACACTACGCGGTCTTGGGTCGTACGCGCTTTTGCCTTTTTTTTCATATAGAGTTTTATGACTTTTTTACGACTTTTTTACGACTTTGTCCATGGTAAAGGCCGTGCGGCCAAACAACGCGGACAAAAGGCTGTGGTTAAAAAGGTACATTGTGCGTCCACACACTATGAGCTTTTCAAAAGCGCGTACGCCGTTTCAAATGAGAATTGATTTTTTCTCACTCATGACTCAGAAAATTAAAAGATCACGCGCGCTTTTGGCTGGCCGTACGACCAAAAGCGCGTGGATTCTAAGTCCGCGTAGTGAGGACGGGCCTTAAGATTTCAGGTGCGTGGGACATAATCTATTTGAATTGTATTTGATTAGCCAAGGGCTCAGGCGCAGGGCACCGCCGGATGGATTTTTTAATTTCCAATTTTTATATGGTTATTTGAAATGGTGAATTGTCGCAGGTCATGATTTTGCTGTTTTGTTGCATGCAGGCATATTATTTTTCCGATGAAATGGAACATTCTTTTTAGATTTCTTTTCGTATTTAAGGCATTATGCTACATTTTGTTTCCGGCCGTAGATTTCAGGTGCGCGAAATATAATTTATACTTCGGAATCGAATAAAAAAAATGTTTTACAAATTGAATTTATGTCTTTATTACTTGAGTTTATAAAATTGACCAACTCTAACTTAATTCTATATTAATTATGCACCTAACAGGTGAAGACTAATTATGCTGATTTCTAGATTCCTATAGATTGTGAAAATTTTCATGGCTCAACGTCTAGACCAACGGTAGGCAACCTCCGGCCCGCGAGATGTTTAGAAGAAGTTATAAAAAGTATTTTTCGATGTTTGTCGTCTAGTTTAAATTGAATATTACATCCATTACATCTATTAGACTATGCATCATTTCTTTTATCACCCCCATACACAAATCGCTTTTATAGACAAGAGGTCGCAGGGAAGTTTATTTTATCCTAATTTTGCCTCAGAAAATTTGTCAGACTCACCCATCCATCACCGTAACACAATTATAACATCATTCTCGGGGGTATGAGGAGACTATGAGTAACTCCCCATCTCATTCGCGTTTCGTTGCAAGAAAAAGAGACAGAAAAATGAGTATTTTGAGGGTTATACCTACATTATACACAAACCTGTTTGAGTTGAGGACCGAGTGTTGGATAGCGTGATTTACCCCATTAAAGGGGTCACTTCAAATGCAGACAAAAAATATAGTGTTGGTTACGACACGATTATAAAATGAATTGGTAAGAGGTGGCTTCAAATTAGGCGAGGGGCGATTGTAATGCCAAAAACCAGCAAATTAAAGAAAGAAGCTTATATGCATTAAACTGCCTCAGAGTAAGTAAGAAATCTATGCCTCCACGATGTATATTTATATTTTACAATCTCACTTCACCTAATTTCAATTTGGAACCTTTGCTGCCTCAACAAAAGTAAGAAATGCCTCTCCAGTTCGTATTTAAAATCTCACCTCGTCTCAGCTCAGATATTTTACTGCAGCAAAAAAAATAACAAATGTCTCTCGTATTTACAACCTCACCTCACCTCGCCTCATTTTAAGTGGAATTTTACTGCCCCTAAAGAAGTAAGAAAGAAGAAACTCTTGTCTCTCCATTACGTAACTACAATCACATCTCAAAAAAAACTGATATGTGATCTTTTGAATTATTTTTTTGCTCCCCACCGAAATTCGACGCTGTTTCCATTTTCAGCTATTCTTGATTTATCCCGAGTTTGAATGTCTATTTTGACGGGGTATAAAAAAAACTGTGTACACCCATGTTTTAGGCCTGACTCTGACTCGATGTGATCTATTTATCCCTAACGGTATAGGAAAATTGTTGCATCAATGCAACAAATGGATTGAAAGGGTTGAAATGAATGTGTTCCTGTATCCCTTGGGTTTACACGCTCATATCAAGAGTACTAGGACATTATATTTGAAGCCTCAGTACAATTTACCGTCGTGTAAGGAACAAAAGTACTGCCTCACGTGTGTTAATCAAATACCTCACAAAGCTATTATAGCTAGAGGTTTCTAAAATTAGTGTTCTATTAAGCCACGTTTTTAAAACTTCAACAATTCAGATACAGCACAGATAACATTTCAAACTAAGCGCACAGCTACAATTGCAAAATTTTCAAGATTTTTTTTTCATCAAAACTACAGATAGTAATTTTTATGATTATAGTATATTTCGAGGTGAATTTCCTATTATGCTTTCACTCGACATTTTTTTTGAAAACTAAAGTAATCCATATATCATAGAGCTCTTGGGGGGGGTGCTCCTCATTTATCCCCCCCCGCCCACTGTATCCCCCACCGTGCATATTTTATTCATTTACCCTGTGGCCTCGCGCAGGGTAGCAAATATGCCTTCATTATTCCCTGGTTGTTGATTTTTGAATGTGCTCCACCTACTGAGCCTTAATTTAGAAATTAGCCTTGGAAATATCAGTTGTTTTCCTTATTAAATTTTTTTTTCTTAAAAATTTTTGAGCCGATTAAGTCTGGAGCACCACTTATAGATATATACCAAAATTTGTATTGAAACTTATTAATAAGAATTAGTGAATGCTTTTTACCTATGTGTTTAATTATGAAAAAAAAAGTTGTAGACTTTGTCACATCGAAATAATATATTGAACTTGAATCCTTATCCTTGTTTTCAGAAGAAAATCCGAATATGTATGATCTGAAAACCCAGCGATCAACTTCCACCGATCGCAACTCAAATTAACTTCAACCAATAAAATCGATTATGTCGCGTGAATTACCGATACCGCCTCTAAGCCCCACGTGCATTAGTATAACGTGTTACGATAACACGATAACCCCATGTCCTACGCCCGACCAAATTAGGAAGCTCATATTGCATGCAGATCCAGATCCGGTGGTCTAGACCAAGGGTGGGCAACCTTTTTATAACATGGGTCAGCATAAATATTACCTTTTTCCGCGGGCCGTAATAGCCATTTGGCACGTTCTTGTGACCTATAATTTTTATTAAATTGAGCCGGACTTGCACTAGGCAGTACATTTGTCCCTTACACGATGGTAAATTTTACTGAGGCCTCAATTTTTTGTCCTACTGCTGGTATATGAGTGTCCCAACTAGCACAGATGCATCACCTTACAACTAAATTGTTTTATATATGTTTTTTAATTGCATGTGTAAATACTTCTTGGCTGAATTAATGTTTTATTAATTGTATTTTGCACTCCAATGCCATTTAGCTAACAAATAAAATTGTGAGAATACTTATACGGCAAAATTATAAAACTAGTTTATTAAATATTGTATAATGTTTATATAAATGTTGCCTTGAAACCATTTACGAAACTTAAAGGTATTCGAATTCATTTTTACATTTATAATTATTTTATAAATACTTTAACAACAAATCTATAAAGTAATTATAAAACAAGTGTTTTCTGTATTAAAGCTGAATATAATATCAATTTAAAGATTTACACAACTACGTTATAAAACATTATTGCTTTTTGAGCTTAAAGGCTGGTATATAAGCTTATATAGAGCTACTTTATTAAAGCTCTATTAAATAAATAAAGTTAGCATTTAAACAACCCTCCTTCAACCAAAAAGTGTAATATGCATCTATAACACTCTCTTACAACTATTTTGTGGTTACACATTTTGGTACAAATAATAAATATGTTCATGGGTAGCTCTCGCTCTGCTTTTCAGTCAATTCTTGCTTTTTTTGAGCTTGATTGGATACAATTTAGTGAATTGCATGAGATTTTATAATGGATATTTTGAAATGGAATAATGTTAACCGAAGCGGCAATTTTCGAAAGAAAATGAAACAAAAACAGAACCGATTCATAATGAAGACGTGGACTTTAATTCTGCCATAACAAATTCTGTAACAGAAGCATGTACGATTTTACAACACTGCCCCGCAGATGATAAAACTTGCAGTGAGAACACGTTGTTTTAAAGGATATATGGGCAACAATGGTTCCTACTGGCAACATGGCTTATCGATTTGCCTTAGGAAGTACTTGTTGAATGAAAAAATAAATCCACAAACCATTTCTCTAAATATTAATGTAGATGGACTACCAGAACACAAGAGTTTTAGCCCATCTTATGTAACATATGTTTTGTATAATTCAAGTAATGGTTTCTAGAATTGGGTCTAGTCTATGGTAAAAATTATATTTGTTTCTCAATTATGCGCATGGGTATTAAAAATCTTGCAAGTCGCTCTTTAATAAAACCATTATATAGCAATAAAGAATAAAAACTGCTGTAATATGAGCAAAAATGTGTTATAAAGGTAATTGTAAGAGCTGGTTATACAGCTAATGAATAATCCTCGGAGCAAAAATATCACGCAAAATACTTCTACACAGCCCATTGTTCTATAATTCTATTATTGATACTTATTTTATCCCTAATTTACTTCTTATAAAATATTATTATCTTCCAAGTATCTAAATTACTTTTTAATAGTTTCAATAAAAGTAAAATAGCCTTAGTGCAAGAGAAGACATTTTGGTTTTGAAAATGGTAAGCAAAGGGAAGCCGCAATATTAGAAAAACCGGTTATAAAGTAAAACAAAAATTTTTTTTTCTTTTCCACTTCTACAAATGATTTCAAAAATGTACGCAGAAGATACCATATTTTCATAGATTCGAAAAAAAAGTGGTACGTTTTGATAATATCATAAAATAATTAATATTCAAAAATTAGTTTAATATTAACATTTGTTAAATTTTCATTATTTTTATGGCGCGTTGTACCTTTTCGAATTATTACCAAGGCTTTCAACAGTAAAGTGTACTTTGCAAGTAATTTTCACTCCGCCAAAGCCAATATTAGAATTTAAAATTGTCATATTATTATAAGGTGACTATAATGATATCATAATATGCAAAAAGTTAACATGGCGTAAAATATTAAAATTAAATGAATGCCAAGTGAGTAAGTAAATAGCAATTATGTTACCATAATGTTTTTTAATAATATCTAATGAAAATAGATATACAACAAAATGGTTACAATAATCCTCTAAAATTTACGGATATAAGGTTGTATAAAAATGTTTTTTAAAAGTTATATAGTTACTTATACAGACAAATAGTTCTGTATAATATCTTATTATACAGTTTTAAAACAGCTTTATCAGTTACTGTGTAAAAGTGATATAATTTGCTGGACAAGCGATTAAACAACCTTTATGTACGACACGTACAAAGCAATTTTGCTGTATAAACCTGCGCCTATTTGGGGTATATAAATGTTGTTTTAATGTTGGCAAAACGTTTCCAACACTAAATTATAAAACTTCTACACTTATTAAAAGGTTGTGTAAAGATTCTTACAACATTTTTAAAACCTTTTGTGTTAGTTGGGTGTGTACCGAGATGTGATTGTAATTACGTAGTGAAGAGACAAGATTTTCTTCTTTCTTACTTCTTTAGGGGCAGTAAAATTCCACTTAAAATGAGGCGAGGTGAGGTGAGGTTGTAAATACGAGAGACATTTGTTTTTTTTTTGCTGCAGTAAAATATCCAATTTGAGCTGAGACGAGGTGAGATTTTAAATACGAACTGGAGAGGCATTTCTTACTTTTGTTGAGGCAGCAAAGGTTCCAAATTGAAATTAGGTGAAGTGAGATTGTAAAATATAAATATACATCGTGGAGGCAAAGATTTCTTACTTACTCTGAGGCAGTTTAATGCATATAAGCTTCTTTCTTTAATTTGCTGGTTTTTGGCATTACAATCGCCCCTCGCCTAATTTGAAGCCACCTCTTACCAATTCATTTTATAATCGTGTCGTAACCAACACTATATTTTTTGTCTGCATTTGAAGTGACCCCTTTAATGGGGTAAATTACACTATCCAACACTCGGTCCTCAACTCAAACAGGTTTGTGTATAATGTAGGTATAACCCTCAAAATACTCATTTTTCTGTCTCTTTTTCTTGCAACGAAACGCGAATGAGATGGGGAGTTACTCATAGTCTCCTCATACCCCCGAGAATGATGTTATAATTGTGTTACGGTGATGGATGGGTGAGTCTGACAAATTTTCTGAGGCAAAATTAGGATAAAATAAACTTCCCTGCGACCTCTTGTCTATAAAAGCGATTTGTGTATGGGGGTGATAAAAGAAATGATGCATAGTCTAATAGATGTAATGGATGTAATATTCAATTTAAACTAGACGACAAACATCGAAAAATACTTTTTATAACTTCTTCTAAACATCTCGCGGGCCGGAGGTTGCCTACCGTTGGTCTAGACGTTGAGCCATGAAAATTTTCACAATCTATAGGAATCTAGAAATCAGCATAATTAGTCTTCACCTGTTAGGTGCATAATTAATATAGAATTAAGTTAGAGTTGGTCAATTTTATAAACTCAAGTAATAAAGACATAAATTCAATTTGTAAAACATTTTTTTTATTCGATTCCGAAGTATAAATTATATTTCGCGCACCTGAAATCTACGGCCGGAAACAAAATGTAGCATAATGCCTTAAATACGAAAAGAAATCTAAAAAGAATGTTCCATTTCATCGGAAAAATAATATGCCTGCATGCAACAAAACAGCAAAATCATGACCTGCGACAATTCACCATTTCAAATAACCATATAAAAATTGGAAATTAAAAAATCCATCCGGCGGTGCCCTGCGCCTGAGCCCTTGGCTAATCAAATACAATTCAAATAGATTATGTCCCACGCACCTGAAATCTTAGGCCGGGAAATCCGAAATGTAGCGAAATAGAATATTCCATTTCATCCGAGAAATATCATTGAATGCCTGAAAACAACAAAAAAACAAAATCATGACCTGCCACAATGGCAATTAACAAAAAAATCCATCCTGCGCGTGAGCACTTGGCTATTTAAAAAAAATTGTTTCGTCTGCTGCCTGGCTGGTAAGGCAAAGTGAGTGAGGGGTGGAGCAGGCGAAAAAATACATTTCGTCTGTGTGGAATGAAGCTCCGTAGCCACCCTGCCCTTCCTCTCTTCCTTTGACTATCAACAGAGAACTTGGGAAAATGCGTGGAGAGCTTTGTGGAATGTGTATTCTAAAGCTTCGCCTTAGGATACGAAACAAATCCTACCCAGCAATTTCCTGGTGCCAAAATTTTGTATGAAGCGGAACATCTGTATTACAGATAGTTAAGTCTGTGGTAAAACTGTCAGCTAGCGATGCAATTTTAAAAATGGACTTTAAATAGAATAAATTTCCCAATTTTTTAAATAATATTTAATAAAAAAAAGAAAGTGCGTTTCAGCTCCGACGCGTGACTGGAGTTTAGTCCTGAAAAACGATTGTCTTAAAATATTCTATATTGTCACACCCTTTCATATGATACCCATAGGAAAGGGTTGTGAAGAAAAAGGTAATCCGCAATTTTGAATTTGGAATGACGCCACACCGCTTATTGTATTCTACCTGTCATGCCCTTTCATTTGATACGGTCGGAGAACACAAATGCAAAAATCGGCCGTCATTTGATTTTTTTTAAAAATTGTCAGATTGTCAAGCAAACTACGCGTATGTGGAAAATTTGAAGCTGTTCGGTTATATTTTCTACTTTTTAGTCTATTTATGTCTTCCGCCATTTTAAGCTGGCCGCCATTTTGAATATGGAATGACGCTAATTATATTGTAGCTGTCATGCCCTTTCATTTGATACTCATGTCGGGGATCGGGGAACACAAATGGAAAAATCGGCCGCCATCTTTGAACCGCCATCTTGATCTTTTTACAAAATAGTCAGATTGCATTTCCACGCGCGCTAGACATATGTGCAAAATTTGAAGTTGATCGGTTATATGAAAGTGGGTCAAAATCAAGTTGCAGTGTTTCTGTTCTTAACGGTTTTTTAATTAACTGTTGATTTTACTACCCATTTATTTTGCATACCGTGCTCTATATATGAAACGTTTTTTAAGGAGTAAATTCCAATAAACTCCAATAAAATTTAAATGCAAAAAAAAATTTGGCAGGTTCACATAAAATTGGCGAGGATTAATTGTTAGTTTTAATTGTCTTTTAGAACAATTGATAAAATTAATTGCAATTGATTTAGTTGCAATATACAATTAATACGGATTAATTCAAATAAATTAATTGTGGGGTGCAATTAATAGTTCAAATGCAATTAATTTTAACCGCAATTAAATTAATCGCAATTATTTTTTTAATCAATTAATTAATTGATTGATTGATTCCGCCGGACGCGAATTTTCTCCGGGGCTTCAACTTTGGTGCGAAAGTCACCTGTTGGTGCTTGACCCAAAGTTGAGGTAGCCGGCCGGAAAACGCACCCGTCGGTTTTTTTCCAAGTGCCCTGAAACTTGCGCAATTTGCTTACGAGACTTTTAATTCTTTCGCAAGGCAAATCGCGCGAAATTTTGCTACCAATTTTCTTTAGACTTGGATGTTTTCGTTTACCGCGCTTTTTATTTTAAATATCAAGGCATTTTTATTAATTTTCGGGGTGCTCAAAATTTCTACATAACATTCCTTCCCCCCTGAAGCAAGAGAATAGCTACGGAGTAGAGCGATTCTCGTACTCGAAGATTATGAGGGGGGTGGAAGGTGAAGGCAAGGGCGAAAAGAGGGTAAAATTGTATGCAAATGTAGGACTGATTAGGGGGTGAAAGTGGTATGATAGTCAAGCTGCAGAGTCTAAAGATGTATAGCAAATGAAATCAAAAGGTTAGATCTGGTTCCGTGTTTGGGATATGGAGGAATGAGTTGGGGCCTACGAGTACGTGGCCCGTCTAAATTTGCACATTTTCTTTATAAAATGGTTTTAGACTGTTAGTTAGTAACGGTTCATACTAATCTTTTCTTTATTTTGATAGTTGAATTTACCGCACTTGGAACAGCGACCACTGTATAGGACCCGATCCATATTTGCGATAGTTTGTCCTTGCGCGCCTCATTGCGTAGAAGGACTTTGTCGCATATGTGGCAGTGTTGGGCATTAATCAATTAAATGTTCAATCAATTAATTAATTGATTAAAAAAATAATTGCGATTAATTTAATTGCAGTTAAAATTAATTGCAATTGAACTATTAATTGCACCCCACAATTAATTTATTTGAATTAATCCGTATTAATTGTATATTGCAACTAAATCAATTGCAATTAATTTTATCAATTGTTCTAAAAGACAATTAAAACTAACAATTAATCCTCGCCAATTTTATGTGAACCTGCCAAATTTTTTTTTGCATTTAAATTTTATTGGAGTTTATTGGAATTTACTCCTTAAAAAACGTTTCATATATAGAGCACGGTACACAGTGGGGCCAAATCCAAAAAAGCTGGCCAAAAGTCGAAAAAAAAAATGTTTTAGCTTGACTTTTTTCTATATTGGGTTGGCTACAGTAATACCCTAAGTGTCAGAAAATACATACAGAAGAATCGTAAACCTATTATCTGCTCTGAAATTTCAGTTGCAATACACCTCTGCTTAAGGTGAATTTCTTTGTTCGGTTAATTGAAAAAAAGGTATATAGCAAAAAAAGGCGTGGGAGTCTGAAAACATCACCGATTGAGATCAGACAAAATGGAATCAACTCCTGGAGGTGAGTGCAATACAACCATGGTTATCAAAGGTAAATTTCATGAATAAATTATTGTTAAAAAATCATGGATTGTTCCTGATTTTTAAAAATTAAATAACAAAAACAAGAGGGTTTATAATAAAAAAGTAATGGTGTTCTGTCGTGTTCGATGATTTAACGCATATCAGGTGTTAGGTAAACATGTAAGCTATAAAATGAATAAAAAAATAGCTGCCCATAGCTGCCCCTAGCCTTTTTTTACTAATTTTTTTAAATAAAATTGGTTTGATCGTTATAAGAGACCAGAACCCAATGAAATAAAAACAAGGTATTTTGTCAACTCGTTTGCTTATATTGAACTGTGAAGGCACGTATTCTTTAGCTAGCTCTATATACGCATACATTGAAGATCAATATATGTATGGATATATGTGTATGTACTGACATATTTTATATTGAAAAAAATTATATTTCTAGAGTGTCGAATCCTAAATTTGTTCGTATTTTATGTACATACATTATTTCGATGATTTTTATGCCGGATCCACACGTTTGTCAAAGCTTGGCAAGCATTCGCAAATTCAAACGTGTGGAGAAGGCGTTTGGCTTGGCTTGTGTAAGCTTGGCGACGCTTGTGGCCGATCCGGTCGAGTGTGGATGCTCCCCAAACCAAAGCAAACGTTTTCAATTTGCGAATGCTTACAAGGGAAGTTTGTGGCAAGCGTTTGTGATGCGTCCACACGTTTGTTTAATTTGCGAACGCTTACCAAACCTTGACAAACGTGTGGATCCGGCATTAGAGGTTTAACGTATCTTATACTTTCTTCAACTGGTTCATTTAAATTTGTATTATTCCCATGATAGTTTTTTTGTATCTGTGGCCATTTTCTTCATTTAGAAAGAAAATTTAGATACAAAACAATCACAACATTATAAGGAAAACATATTTTAGTCCCTTTTGAAGCCTTCCAAACTTCTCATGTAGCCATATTAACTCCGCAATTTTTAAAATTGAAATTCTGATAGCCAATCGTAATCAGCGGCCAAGATTTTGACTTTTTGGGGAGGTAATGTTCACCATGATGAGTCCGCCATTTTGAAAATCTCAATTCCGATATCGGAATCGTAATCAGGGACCCGGAATACCCCCCATTAATATGTTTGGGTATTATTTACTAAAGTTTTCGACTTCTTGGGGAGTTTATGTCCACCATATTGAGTCCGCCATTTTGAAAATGTCAATTCTGATAACGGATTCGTAATCAGCGACCCCGAAAACCCCCGAGTAAACAATTTGAGATCATTTAGAACACTTTTCGACTTTTGGCCAGTTTTTTTGGATTTGGCCCCACTGTGCGGTATGCAAAATAAATGGGTAGTAAAATCAACAGTTAATTAAAAAACCGTTAAGAACAGAAACACTGCAACTTGATTTTGACCCACTTTCATATAACCGATCAACTTCAAATTTTGCACATATGTCTAGCGCGCGTGGAAATGCAATCTGACTATTTTGTAAAAAGATCAAGATGGCGGTTCAAAGATGGCGGCCGATTTTTCCATTTGTGTTCCCCGATCCCCGACATGAGTATCAAATGAAAGGGCATGACAGCTAGAATATAATTAGCGTCATTCCATATTCAAAATGGCGGCCAGCTTAAAATAGCGGAAGACATAAATAGACTAAAAAGTAGAGAATATAACCGAACAGCTTCAAATTTTCCACATACGCGTAGTTTGCTTGACAATCTGACAATTTTTAAAAAAAATCAAATGACGGCCGATTTTTGCATTTGTGTTCTCCGACCGTATCAAATGAAAGGGCATGACAGGTAGAATACAATAAGCGGTGTGGCGTCATTCCAAATTCAAAATTGCGGATTACCTTTTTCTTCACAACCCCTTCCTATGGGTATCATATGAAAGGGTGTGACAATATAGAATATTTTAAGACAATAGTTTTTCAGGACTAAACTCCAGTCACGCGTCGGAGCTGAAACGCACTTTCTTTTTTTTTATTAAATATTATTTAAAAAATTGGGAAATTTATTCTAACCCCTAAATCGAAACATAATAAAAAATACATTGAAAAAAAATCTTTTCGTAGATGCAAATAAAATTTAAATGAAAAAAAAATTTCATTATTTTTTCAAATTCAACTTTTTACTCCCTTAAGGGTTGAAAATAATTTATTTTTGGCTGATAATACCTATTGTGTTTACAATTTTTTTTATTTAAAGTCCATTTTTAAAATTGCATCGCTAGCTGACAGTTTTACTTCTCAATTTCTGTGTCAAAGCCGCACGTTCCTTCTACCCACTCTCAACTCAACAAATTAAACACAGCGAGACACAGTGTTCCATCAACGACAAAAATGTGCACCTTGTTGATAAATTCTGACACGATTGCTTACACAGCTTCAGGATACTATACTCAATGTTCTTCCATTTGGAGCTGGGATGCGAAGATTTTCAGATTTTCCAACTCTTGGACAACCTACATACAGCTGACGTTGGGAGAAACACCATATAATAATATCGAGACCAACAAATTGCCCTTGGCCATACGTTAACAAATTTCGTAAATAAGGCTGTTCCGGAACACAATTGGCCAAATTCGTTCACCATATTGGCGCGGCCATTTTGAATTTACAAGTTTTGATCATAAATTCGTTATTTGCCACCTTAAAAACCCCAGATACCGATTTTCATTGGAATCAGAACACAATTTGCAATTTCGTCGGCTATATTGGGGCGGCCATCTTTAATTTATAAGTTCTGATTATAAATTCGTGATTTCCTACCTTAAAAAACCCAGATACCGGTTTTCATCGCAATCGGAACACAATTGGCAAATTCATATTTGGGTGGCCATTTTGAATTTCGGCCATATTTCGGCGGCCATTTTGAATTTTGAAATTAGGCTTCGTGGTGCATCATGGGAGACCCCCACGGACGTTCGAGCAAAATTTCGAAGCTCTGCGATGACTGGTGCGCCCATACACATGCACGCATACATAAATACATTACATATCCATACATACGTACCAGCATACAGAAACTTTCTTTTATTAATATAGACTTACATCACACTTTTGTTTTGGCGACACCACGCTTTTCATACAATAATAAATTTTAAATGTTAGTTTTTAATCAAATTCATTAAAAAGATTGACAATTGATTAATTGTTAATTGTGAAAACTCACGACTAAGAATTAATTAATTGTTAATTGCGAGTTTTCACAATTACAATTAATTAATTGTTAATTGCAATAGACGTGATTAACAATTAATTAATTGTCAATTTTTAATTGTCCAACAATTTAATTTTGCCCAACACTGCTATGTGGAGTGTTATGCCCCAGTTACACGAATGACAAAAAATGACAATTGTCATAATCTCTGGTCATAATTAATGGCATTGTTGTTGTTTATTTTTTATGGCAGAAATAATGACACAAATTATGACCGTGTATGACGATAATGACAAATTATGACAGAAAAAATGGCAAGTGTGTCATTCGTGTAATAGCACCATTAGAGGCCGTACCTTTACGTCATAGTATGCCCTGGAGCGGTTTTTGCTGGAGAGCAGATTCTTGCGTGCCAGTGCATAAGATTTCTGCAACTTGTACCGTTGTACCGGAGCTGATGAAATTAACTTTCATTGTTATAGAGGGGCTCCAGGTCTCGCTTCAAGTTGGACGTGACATCGGCTACGAAAACATAGAGGCAGTCCATGGGGATTAGTTTAGTTCCTTCGTGTACACTGTTGTTGTATACGAATGCTGCTGTTCGCAGGAAGTGATCCCATCGTTGTGGGCTTTCGTCTACGAGGGTATATAAGGGGCCTGTGTTCTCGTTCCAGTGCACCATTAAGGCCGTATCAGAACCTCTGCAGCGCTGCAACGACAAGTGTTTCTATTGGCTGAGGCTGGTAAAATGACAATCAAAGCAGCACCAGACCAGCGTGCTGCATTTTCATCTCAAATCCTAATTTTGCTGCATATACATGCAGCACTTTTGACACTTCGTAATGCGGCAAGTGATTTTAAACAAGGAGACGCGGAATTTTTTGATTTAAATTATTTAAAAGGACATGGAGTAATAATTGGTAGAACTAGTGCAATTTTTAAATTTTTAATTTGAGGTTTAGCTATCAAATAAAAAGTGCGCTGCACAGCGGAAAATACTAGGATCTGATACCGACTGCAGCATGTTGCTCTGGTGCTGCTGCTGCACGCTGCATCTTTTTAGGTTCTGATACGGCCTTTAGACTCGAGGGTAGTAGCAGCGAGCAATAATAACAAGAGTGATGAGCTAGAACAAATTTTTAAAAATGTTTCAGGGACCTTGAGATCAGCTGATAACAATTTCAATGGGAGCGAAAAAGTCAAAATATCAAAGAAGTAATATCTATGATAAAAGGAGGCAGAATTACTTTCACACTACATGCAATGTTCGTGAAAGAAAGATAAAAGATGAAGGGGCAGTGACTTCGTCGCCTTGCAAGATTCGCGCCTTTTTTAAGGGACAATACAAGTGTAGTTGATGGCTCAAACAATGTGTACCAACACGAATTTTCACGCATACATACTAAAGTCGGGGATCAGTGCGCACGTGCTCTGTTCCAGTGTTTCTTAAATTTGAATGTAAACATGAATGTTCTGTTTCTTTCATTCTCTTGTGTTTTTTGCATGAAATGTATACCCATCGCGCATTTGTTAATATTTTTTTTTACTTTTTGCTTAATGTTATTTCTAATCTCTTCTTTCATATGTTTAACTCTTTTACTTGTCCTTGAAGCCCAGCTCATCACTCTTGTTATTATTGCTCGCTGGTAGTAGGCTGAGGTCTGGAGTTTTTGAAGTGAAAACTTCTATAGGCACGTTGGGCACTTTTTGGCCTGGGGAAAAAACTAAAAACTCGCGTCACGCGCACTTTTTGTGTGCCATCACGCGCACGTACCATCACGTGAGAAAAATGTTTCCTTTGGGGGTTTTAGTTTTAATTATGTAGTATGAATTATATATTATATATTAAATATTATATATTAAATATTATATATTGAATATTATATATTTAATATTATATATTAAATATTATATATTGAATATTATATATTTAATATTATATATTAAGTATTGTGTATTATGGACTATGTAGTGTACTACGTACTATGAACTATGTACTAATTATTATGTATTAATTATTATGTTCTATGTGCTATGTATTATGAATTATGTAGTATGTACTATGCACTATGCACTATGTACTATGCACTATGTACTATGCACTATGTACTATGTATTATGTACTATGTACTACACACTATTTACTATGTACTGTATATTATGCACTATTTACTATGTACTGTATATTATGCACTATTTACTATGTACTATATACTATATACTATGTACTATGTATTATGTTCTATGTACTATGTACAATGCATTATGTATTATATACTATGTACTATTTACTATGCACTATGTACTGTATATTATGCACTATTTACTATGTACTATATACTATGTATTATGTTCTATGTACTATGTACTATGTTCTATGTACTATGTACAATGCATTATGTATTATATACTATGTAATATTTACTATGCACTATGTACTGTATATTATGCTTATTTACTATGTACTATATATACTATGTATTATGTACTATGTACTATGTACTATCTTATATGTACTATGTACAATGCATTATGTATTATATACTATGTACTATTTACTATGCACTATGTACTGTATATTATGCTTATTTGCTATGTACTATATACTATGTATTATGTACTATGTACTATGTACTATGTACTCTCTACTATGTATTATGTACTATGTACTATGTACTATGTACTATGTACTATGTCCTATGTACTATGTTCTATGTACTATGTACAATGCATTATGTATTATATACTATGTACTATTTACTATGCACTATGTACTGTATATTATGCACTATTTACTATGTACTATATACTATGTATTATGTTCTATGTACTATGTACTATGTTCTATGTACTATGTACAATGCATTATGTATTATATACTATGTAATATTTACTATACACTATGTACTGTATATTATGCTTATTTACTATGTACTATATACTATGTATTATGTACTATGTACTATGTACTATGTTCTATGTACTATATACTATGTTCTATGTACTTGTTATGTGTATTTTTCTATTTAATTGTCTACTCGGTACTTACCGATACCTATCAAACGCTTCTCTAGCGCGATGCACTAGTTAAGTTTAATATGAAACAAAGGTATATTAACACTTCGGAAATATAATTAATTATCTATTTTCAAACAATCATTTTTGTAGTACACCATTTAGTTAAACGAATGTTTTCTTACACTTTGGATTTATTAATTATTATCTAATTTACTTTGGACTTATTAATTATTATCTAATTTTTTTAACGCGATACATTTAATTAAGTTTGGAATTATTGTTACTATTGTTATTTTTTATTATTAATTACCTATGTTCAAACAAACATTTTTCCAGTACACCATTACGTTAAGCGAATGTTTTCTAACACATTGCATTTATTAATTATTATCCAAATTCTCTAACACGATACATTTAATTAAGTTTGGAATTATTGTTACTATTGTTATTTTTTATTATTAATTACCTATGTTCAAACAAACATTTTTCCAGTACACCATTACGTTAAGCGAATGTTTTCTAACACATTGCATTTATTAATTATTATCCAAATTCTCTAACACGATACATTTAATTAAGTTTAATATGAACAAAGGTATACTAACACTTTGGAAATATAATTAATTATCTATTTTCAAACAATCATTTTTGCAGTACACCATTAAGTTAAGCGAATGTTTTCTAACACTTGGATTTACATTAAATTCTAAACGAACGACTTTACTATTTTCGAATCACCACTCAATTCATTGCGCCCGCTACGGTTAAAAAAATCAACCCTTGCAAAAGAAACTCAAAAAGAAGCGCCCGCCGCACGTGAAAGTTAAATTAACTCTGTCTTTGATCGATTCATCGATCGATCTCCGCTTGAAAACTTTGGCCAAGAAAATCCGCCGTTGCGAATTTCTTCCGGGCCATCAACCTTGGGGCAAAAGTCAGCTGCTGGTCTTTCACCCAAGGCTGAGGGCGCCGGCCGGAAAAACGCATCCGTCGGCTTTTCTCCAAGTGCCCCGAACTTGCGCAATTTCCTTACGTTATTTTTATTTATTTCGCAAGGCAAATTGCGCGAAGTTTTCTTCTGCCAATTTCTTGGCGGTTTCGGGTTACACTTGGGACCTTTTTATTTTTAATGTTCTGCACGGGTCATTTACCGGCCCCGTGCATTTTTTGTATACAACATTCCTTCCCCCCCGGAACAAGAGAATCGCCGTGATACGAAGTTGAGTGGGCGATTCTCTTATCAGCGTTAGTTGTGGGGTTGGAAGAAAAAGTTTTGTGTGATCGGTCTGTTTTGTTTTGATTTTGTTTGTTTTTGTTTTTGCGTTTAGGTGTTAGATGTCACCTGCAGTTTTTATGTATGTTTTATGGTTGTTGCTTCGTTCAGGAACAAG
Source organism: Thereva nobilitata (assembly GCA_963855945.1). NCBI lineage: Eukaryota > Metazoa > Arthropoda > Insecta > Diptera > Therevidae > Thereva > Thereva nobilitata. Next base: position 156,812,078 of record OY979694.1, on the reverse strand, counting down.
TGATAAAATTGTTTGGGTCGTACATCTAATATAGATATATATATATATTCTTTGTTTTGTTGATCCAGTGTTACGTCTGGTTGTATATGTGTGTTTCAGCGGTTGGTGATTTTCTTATTGCTGATCTGTCCTTTTTTATTGGGTACCGTCTAGGTACTTTTGTGCTTTTAAAGTCTGGTGAGTTTATTCTTACGGTAGTTTCGTTGCAATAGGTTACAAGGATGGAGTGAGTATACACATACTTTTATTTTGATTTATTAGTTATATCATTGCGTTCTTGTAATTTTATTAATTAATTATTATTATTGTCAATATTATTAATTATTAATTTGTTTGTTTTGTTTTTCTTCTCTCCTTTTTTAGTTTTGATCGGTTAGCTGAGGTGTTAGAGGAGAGCATTAGATTGGTACGCGATCTCTCGGCCAATTTATCGTCGCTACGACTGCTGTTATCGGCGCCCAGGCCTCCAGTGGTGCCTGGTTCAACTATTTGCGGAAGGTCATATGGGCCCTGCCTACGTTGTCGTTCCCGGGATCATCGGGTCCAGCAGTGTCCCGTTGTCAGAGGACCCCGGCGACGTCGTCGGCAACGCAGGAACCGGCCCTCACAGGAACCAGCAGGGCACCCCACCGATGAGGCGTTGGACGATCCCAGCGAGGACTCCCAGGGGGAAATTAGTGAAGACTCCTTGGCGGCGGTTAGCGGAGAGGATCGGGGCAGCGTTGCCTCCTTTGTTACTGCAGTGGAGTGATTCGCGATGGTGTTCCCCTTTTTTTTTGTTTTTTTTTTTTTTTAATAAATCTTTGAAAATTTGATTCGTTGCTGTTTTTTATTTGTTTTTCCTTGTCCTTTTTCAGGTTTTTGGTTTCTTTTCTCTCCTCTCTTTTTTTTTGCGTGGGGCTGTTCTATTGCTTGGTTGATTCTCTATTTTTCAGGTTCCAAATTCCTTCGGGGGTGATAAGATATCCCCGAGTGGAGTTTCTTTATTTTTTCAGGTCCCGAATTACTTCGGGGGTGATAAGATATCCCCGAGTGGAGTTTCTTTATTTTTCAGGCCTGGTTTAGTTATCCGTTTGCTTTGGCTCCGACTTGAGGTGATTAGATATCTCAAGTTGGAGCTCTTGGTTTCCGGTGGAGGTCAGGGGGGTATTATCTTATACTGGTTTTCAGGCTTACCGGAACGATGGGATTTCTATTTGGTAGGTTGATTCTTTTTGAAAGCTATGTGGAGTTAAGTTTGTGAATCGTGACTTTCAACCCGCATGGAAGGATGAAATGTTTAATTAGGGTGCTTTATTATGTCAAGGGTGGATTTTATTGTATGGTATTACAAGAAGATTTACAGTATGGTATTAGGTAATGTTTTATCTGGTGGTTAGTGTGAGAGGTTAGGCTTATACTAATTGATGGGAGGCGCTCCTTGGTAGTGTCTGAGACCGGTTTAGTGGTTTCGGTACGGCCCCCTGTTGCCTTCCCTCTGCGTTATCCTGTACTTCCGCATATACTTGCGTGTTGTTTTCTGGTGTGCCGTGTGCCTGAGTGTTTTGAGTCCTAACCTTTTTCCTTAGCCAGGCTCTTATTTGGTAGACTAGATATCCTAGGGCAGCTAACATGGTTATACCACTAAGTGAGAAGGAGGTGGTCGACAGTACGTGGGTGTGCTTTTGTGTTACCCGATCAATTTGGGCGCTTATTGATTCAAGGGATTTGGCGCCCTCTTGTAGTACTTTATTTGTTTCGTCCCCGGTTATTAACTTAATGTCATCTGTTTTGGTGTCCGTTTGTGCCTTTGATATTTCTAGACTGTAATTTGTGGTCCCTATGCCTGAGAAGTAGGGCCGTTGATTTAGTTGGTATGTTCCCTTCGCCTGATTTGTGTATATTAATGTTTTGTCTTTTACTCGAACCTGGCAGGGTTCGTTTATTGTCAGGATCCCTTGTTTGGCTACCTTTAGCGTGTGTGTCATTCTATTGCATGTAATGCGAAATGGTACCGGAGTGTTTAAGGCGTATAGCCATGTATTGGGTCTTGCCAGGCCTATTAGGACATTAGGGGATGCATCTAGGACCTTTATTGGGCACTGTACCTTCTCTTCTGCAGGATCGTATAGTAGTTTGATTGCACATTCCTGAGTATCGGGGTAGTATATGAGTGGAGTCCTGAGTAGTCCTACGTATGAATGGGTTCTAGGGTCCCCTGTAACTTTTTGGAAGTTCCTGACGTCTGTTGCGGTAAATAGCGCGAATTGTTGCGATTTGACTTCGGACGCTATGTGTGAGTAGTTGATGACTGGGATTACTGGATGTCCGGTGTTAGATAACGTTGGAAAGCACCTTATTTGGTAGTATGACATTTTTGGCATATTGAAGATGGGCAGTGTTATTTTTACTACTAATTTGTCCCTGATCATATGGGTATGGATCCTTGTCGTCTGTTGGAGGATCGGTATACAATCTTCGCATTCGGGGTGAGTCTCCCGATAGGCTTTGTTCAGGGTTTCTGGCGATACTAATAGGGGGTGGATCCTGTTATTTTGACTGATTAGTATTATATCCAGCAAAGTCCTTTGCCTGGATTCGATCTCCACTAACTGGAATAGGAGGTTGGTTACTAGTCCCTGTCGTAGCTGGTCCTTTTCCCTGCCTTCTATTGCGTTGTTCAAGGCCCTAATCTGCTCGGTGATCCTATGCTGTCGGTCTAGGAGGGTTGTCAGTGGTGTCTGGATCTTCCGGAGTGTATTGTTGACCACTGTTATCTGTAATTTTTCTAAATCCGCGAGGGCCTTTTGGTTCGACTCTAGTTCTCCTACTCGACTATATATCTCTTGCTCGTTGTTTACGTCCATGGTACCAATCAGGTAGTGTAGGGCGTGACCAATGCCGTCGAATATAGATCTAGTGTTTCGACTCTTCGGTAACATTTCCTGTATGGTATGCGTGCGTTTTTTTATGTGTTCTAAGATCGAGTGGATGTGTGCCTGTTGAGCTCCGCATAGGGGGAGTATCGTTTCGTTGCATAATTGTTTGGCGGTTTGTCCCGCCTGTTCCACCAGAATTGTTTGTGTCTCTAATTCTTGGAGGTCGACCTCGGTGATAATGTTCCATTCGTCGTGATATAACCATAGCTCCCCTAAATATTCGTAGATCACCCCAGTCGCGTTGATGGGCATAAAGGTATATGGGGGTATTGTTGGTTCGGCCACTGTCACTTGTATTAGCAGGAACGTTATCAGCGTCTTCATTTTGCGCTGTAACGAAAAAATGCAAATTATTGGATTAGTTTCGGTTTCCATCAGGTTGGTTGGACTCCTGTTATACATGACTCCGCTATTCTATCGTAAAACGGTAGTAGTGGTGGTCATGTATGCAGTGTCCGCTTGCGTCGCCTATTTTTGCATGGTTTCGTCATAGAACGGTTTTAGGCGGTTATTGTGGACCGTTACTAATCTCTTATTTATTTTGATTGTGGAGTTTACTGGGCTTGGGACAGCGGTTACGGTGTAGGGTCCCATCCATATTTGGGATAGTTTGTGCTTGCGCGCTTCGTTGCGGAGAAGAACTTTGTCGCCTATGTGGAGTGTTAGAGGCCGTACCTTTTCGTCATAGTATGCTTTGGAGCGGTTTTTGCTGGCGAGCAGGTTCTTGCGTGCCAGTGCATACGATTTTTGCAACTTATACCGGAGCTGATGAAAGTAACTTTCATTGTTATAGAGGGGTTCCGGGTCTCGCTTCAAGTTGGACGGGACATCGGCTACGAAGCCATAGAGGCAGTCCATGGGGGTTAGCTTAGTTCCTTCGTGTACACTGTTGTTGTACACGAATGCTGCTGTTCGCAGAAAGTGGTCCCAGCCTTGTGGGCTTTCATCTACAAGGGTACGCAGGTATTCTATTAGTGGCCTGTGTGCGCGTTCCAGTGCACCATTGGACTGAGGGTGGTAAGCTGAAGTTTGGAGTTTCTTCACCTTTAGGAGTTTGCACACACTTTTAAACAGTTCGCTTAAGAAGTTTGTACCTTGATCGGTTACTATCTGTTTTGGTATGCGGTAGCGTGTGACGATTTCGTCAAAGAAAATTTGTGCTACCGTTTGTGCCTCCCCATTGGGAATGGCATACCAATCTACAAATTTTGTTAAATTGTCCTGGAAGGTTAGGATGTACTTGTTTCCTGAAATTGTTTCTTCCAGTGGACCCACGATGTCCAAGTAAACCTTGTCGAACGGCTTTTCTGCGATGTCTGTTATAACCATGGGCATTTTGAATTGCCTTGAAGCCTTCATGGTTTGACATTTTTTGCATTTCCGGACATACCGACTTATGTCGTGGAACATTCGTCTCCACCAATACTTTCGGCGAATTCGGTTGTAGGTTTTGATGATTCCTTGGTGTCCACCGAAGGGAGAGTCGTGGTAGTCCTTCAGTATTGTGTTGATTTCTTCGGGACTTGTTATTACCTCAAATTTCTTTTGTAGCGCGGTGGGGCCACTTTGGGAGGCTTCGGCAGGTTGGGATATTTCGGTTTCGGGATCGTTAGGCCTTTCGTCGATATCGGGGGCTGTTGGAGTTGGAACGCGTTGGTCTTTACCGTTTTCCTGCATCTTCTGTGCCTGAGCCCTTGTGACCGCATTACACTGTTTTAGCCTTTCAGTAGGAGGCGAGTTAGTCACGTTTTCTGGAAGTATTGGTGGTGCTTCACCAGGTTTGTGGATTGGAGCGTCCACCGTGGAGGTATTGGGCTCTTCTGCTCTTTGAGGAATTCGGCTGAGAGCGTCAGCATTCGTGTTGTATTTACCCGGTTTATATTCTATATTATAGTCGTATTCGGACAGTTTGTGGTGGAATCTCACCAGTCTGGTGGTCGGGTCTTTAACGTTGAACACGCCCTTGAGGGGTTTGTGATCTGTGTAGACCGTGAATTTACGACCCATTAGGTAGCATCTAAAATTTTTTACAGCCCATACTATGGCTAACAACTCCTTCTCGATAGTGGAGTAATTGCGTTCTACCTTATTTAGAGTGCGACTGGCATATGCTATGGGCTGATCCTTGCCTACGTCTCCTTGGGAGAGCACTGCTCCGAGTGCCTCACTGCTGGCGTCCGTTGTTAGGTTGAACGGTTTGTCGAAGTCAGGATAGATCAGCAGTGGTGGGGAGACTAGGGAACGCTTTATCGTTTGAAATGCTTCCTGGCATTTCGGTGTCCAAGAAAATTTCACGCCCTTTCTTAGCAAATTCGTTAGAGGTCGTACTATTTTAGAAAAATCTGGTATAAATTTTCTATAGTAATTGGCGAGGCCTAGGAATGATTGCACCTGCCTGATTGTTCGTGGCGCTGGGAAACTTTGGACACATTCTGTCTTTCTGGGATCGGGGAGGGCTCCTTTCTCGGAGCATACGTGACCCAGATAGACTACTTCCTTCTTTAGGAACTGGCATTTCTCCGGTTGTAATTTGAGGTTGTTTTCCCTCAACCGGTCGAATACCCGTCGGAGCTTCGAATTATGGTCCTCAAGGTTCTTCCCGTAGATGACTATGTCATCTAGGTAGACGAAGCATTCGAGGCCTTGTAAGCCTGTGAGGACATAATTCATTAGTCTCTGAAACGTAGCCGGGGCTCCTTTTAGCCCGAACGGCATGCGTTTAAACTCATAGTGTCCATAATTCGTGCTAAAGGCTGTCTTGGGGCGGTCTTGTGGTTCCACTAATACTTGATGGTAGCCACTGGCCAAGTCGAGGGTGGAGAAGTATCTCGAGTGACCGAGTTGGTCTAGGATATCCTCGATTCTTGGTAGTGGGTATGCGTCTCCTATTGTGTTTTCGTTTATTTTGCGGTAGTCTACAACTACGCGCCATTTTTTCTTGCCATCGGGGCCCGATTTTTTGGGAACCACTAGGAGGGGTGAGTTCCACGGACTTCTACTCGGTTGGACGATGTCATTATCCAACATTTCTTCCAACTGTTCGTTTATGATATGTCTTTGGGTCTCTGGCAACCTGTACATTTTTTGGTTTATAAATCTGTCGTAAATCATGGGGATTTCGTGTTTTATGGCTTCCGTGTAGGAAAGTTTGTCCCCTTTTAGGTGAAATATATCGGCATAGTCGTGACAGAGTTTCTTTATGGATTGTTTCTCATCGGCCGTTAGAGGGTGGTCGAAATTGAGTTCTTCATTTAACTGTTTGAGGCGCGCTTCGCGCTCAGGGTCCGGGTCTTCGTAGTCCGGGTATATGTATCTCATCTGGTGGAGGGTCTCGATTTCCTTTTGCTTTAGTTGTAACTTTAATCTTGCCCGTTTCCCTTTGGATATACCGTGCGGGGTTGCACCATTTCTGGGTATACTTTTAGGCCTTTCGTTGGGCGACGATGGGGTACTGGCGTTCCTGAGACCGACTGGTTCAGGGCCTGAAGGATACCCACATTCGTCGTTCGTGTTCGTTAGAGGCTTAGGGTTGTTGTTGGGGGCTAGAGATATAGTGGAGTAGTCTTTTGTTGGCGTGAGTTTTAGAGTTAGGCTCGTCAGGACTACTGGTTGGGTATTAACATTGAGGAGGCTAACAAACACTGTTTTGGTTCCAGATGGTAAGAGGGCATTGGCGAGGAATACTCCTTCGCTCGGCTCGTATGCTTCACAGAGCATTTCCTCCTCTAACCTTAGTGGGATTGAGGCCACCATTTGAGACCGGCTCGGTAAGCGAAGGGGTTCTTCCAACGCTATCGTATGACTTATGCCTGAAGTGGTCTCACTATCGTCGGGGTTGTTTTCCAACCTTGACCCATCTTGAGATAGGCAGCTGATATTCCTCTCTGAGGTTACCTGGGAGACACCACCGGGGATGACCTCAGTTTCTGCGAACTGATACTCCCTGGTTTGGGTTTGCTCCTGCTGCTCTCTGGGTTCCGATTTGGTGGTATTACTGCGTAGTGGAATTGCAATTTCTTCTGGATTGATTTCCGTGCGAGGAAATCGCAGTGTTTGGTTTGGGCCCTCAACGTTACAATGCTTGGTAACAAAATCGTATCCTAATAGGCCATCGTCAGGAATCTCTGGCATGTTTTGCACGATTTGGAAGGTGCATGGGAGGGGGGTATTGAAAAGGAAGTTCCCCTGACAGCTCCCTAGTGTTTTTCCTTGGCCGAATGGCGTTTGTAATGTGCACCTTTTTGTGGAATCTATTAGATTGGGATCCTTTAGTTTCTTGTGTTTTAATATACTGACCTCAGCGCCAGTGTCCACTGCTAGGTCGGCTTTGCCGTTAAGGCTTATGTCTAGAGGAAGAGTGACGAGTGGGACACTTGGTTCGGGCGCTTGAGATCCCCCTTTAGTATTATTTTTAGAAATTAGTGTCGGGCCGGGGTTTCTTGGTCCGACTGCGGGGAGTTTCCCGCCTGCTGTGATTCCCATCGCTGCCTTTGGTGGCAGTCGTCTACCAGGTGCCCACGTCTGTGGCAGAAATCACACCTGTATCTGATATTGAACACCGCTCTTATATTGTTAGCTGGTTGTTGACGGTTAATTTGTTGTTGGGGTTCATTGTTAGGTGGTCGGTTGTTGGGGTAATTATTATAATTCTGACTTACCTGTTGGGACCTCTGGTTCTGGTATCGGTTGTTACCTTGGTATTGGGATCTTTGATTTGGGTAGAGATTAGTATTATTGCTGTTAAATGGGGGTCCCTGATTTTGGTAACGACCATTATTATTAAAATGCCTTGGCGGTTCTACTGGTTGACGACAGTCTCTAGCATCATGTGTATTGGACCTACAGACTAAACAGAAAGGGGTATTTTTACGTTTCAGGCAATCAGCGTATGTGTGCCCTTTATTTCGGCAGTAGTTGCAGGTTATGCTGATTTCAGGTTTGGTGTTAGGTTTTGGAGGCGGGCTCGGATTTATTATTTGTTGGGCGTTTTGTATTGGCGCCTGTGGGGTAGTGTGATTGGTGTTTGGTAGTGAGGCGTATGTAGTGTACATCACCTGCGGGTTGTTGGAGTTTTGGAGTGTTGTTGGTGGTGTTATTACGGGCGGGGCGGTGTGTTGTGTATTTGAGTATTGGGTGATCGCGGCGGGGAGTGCTTGTTGTATATTTTCGATTTGCGTTATTTGAGCTGGTTGTATATAGGGGTTATATGCCTGAAAGTTGGATGATACTTGATGTGGGGCCTGTAAGTACATGGAGGTTTGTTGAAGTCTCTCCATGTCTAGGGCCTTCTGGATCAGACTATCCAATGTATCGTCCCCTGCTGCCAGTAAGTACTGGCACAAATGAGGATTTGTAATCCCACTTCTTAAAGCGGTTTTAGCGAAATCCGCTAGTTGTATTTTTACTGGATCCGCTGTTGCGCCATATTTATTGGTGGCCGCTTCCTCACATAGGGATAACTGTTGTTTTACCCTTGTGGTGTAGGCTATTAGTGGTTCGAGAGGGAGCTGGCGTAGGGTAATTAGTTTGTTCACTAGTTCCTGGTACGTCTCCCTTGGGAGATACGTCCTATTAAGGAGCTTTTCAGCATCGTCAAAAGTAGCTGGTTGGCTTGCGGCTATCAGCTGGTAGGCTTCGCCTCGAAGCCTTGTTGGGAAAATTTGTAGGAATGCTGGTTGCTCAGCTTCCGTCAAACATTGAATTACCCTCCGACAGCACCCTAAGAACATCTGGAGCTCGCTTGCTAGGGTTGGGCTATGCCCACCAGAGAATATTGGTACTAACTGGGAGGTTAGCTTGGCGACTTTAATGTAAGCGTCTGCCATGGCTAATTTAAACAGGGGTTTCTTCTCCTCTTCCGTGGTACCGTTTCTTTCGGTTTTATTTAGGGTAAGGTTGTCCTTCTCAGATTCCGTGAGGGACACACTTATCCAAGTTAGTAGGTCTTCGGCGAGGTCGGCGGTAAACGCAGGTGGGGTAGTGATCGAGCGGGTGTCGTTGTTGGTCTTACAATTTTCTTCACTATTATTTAAATGTTCTAACTTATCATTAAAATTTTCTACGTTTGTCCCTTCGCCAGTAAGAGGGCGCTCGAGGGATTTAAATTTAGCTAAATCCTCCCTAAATTGGAGGGTACTTTGTTTTAATTTCTCTACTTGTGTCAGGCGGCGTTTACGAATTTTATTTGTCTCTCGTTCCACTGCCTGACACACGGAGATATTTATATCACCTGTCTCGAGCGCTCTCTGCAATATTTGATCTAAACTTAAACTAGGACCTACTTGCTTGACTCCCTTTTCTACTACTTTTCCGCTTCTCAATATTCGGGGGGAGATCTGGGGTGTCTCTGTTGGAGTTGAAGTCGTCGGCGTGGATGTGTTCCCTCGCTGGATTATCAGGCGTTCTGATGGGGTATTGCTGGATTCTTGTACTGCTGCGAGGTCTGATGCGGCTGGGATGTTGGTTGCTGCTTCGCCTGCCTTGTTGAATGGTGAGTTGGTGTCGTTGGACCCTGACGCTGTTGAAGGGCCTGCTGTTGGTTGATGATCCCTCGGTGTGGGGGTTTCTGAGTGGTGGTTGTCCCCCGGTTGGCCCTCTGACATAGGGCGTTTCCTGGGCACGGATGAAGCCCACAAAATTCCCTCGATGAAGTTACTTAGGGGGGTGTATGCTTGTTCGCCTGGAACAGAGGCACTTTGTTGAACACCCCCGAGCGATGGTTCTTTGTAGGATCTAGGATTTGCTGCACTTTTGCAACCGCGGACGCTGCCCCCAAGTTAGGCTCAACCTTGGGCAAAAGGTCTAGTGTGCCTTGACCAGCAGTGTTAGCGATTTTTTATTATTAGCGCACCCAGATCCTACCGGCTGCGCCAATTGTTATGTGTATTTTTCTATTTAATTGTCTACTCGGTACTTACCGATACCTATCAAACGCTTCTCTAGCGCGATGCACTAGTTAAGTTTAATATGAAACAAAGGTATATTAACACTTCGGAAATATAATTAATTATCTATTTTCAAACAATCATTTTTGTAGTACACCATTTAGTTAAACGAATGTTTTCTTACACTTTGGATTTATTAATTATTATCTAATTTACTTTGGACTTATTAATTATTATCTAATTTTTTTAACGCGATACATTTAATTAAGTTTGGAATTATTGTTACTATTGTTATTTTTTATTATTAATTACCTATGTTCAAACAAACATTTTTCCAGTACACCATTACGTTAAGCGAATGTTTTCTAACACATTGCATTTATTAATTATTATCCAAATTCTCTAACACGATACATTTAATTAAGTTTGGAATTATTGTTACTATTGTTATTTTTTATTATTAATTACCTATGTTCAAACAAACATTTTTCCAGTACACCATTACGTTAAGCGAATGTTTTCTAACACATTGCATTTATTAATTATTATCCAAATTCTCTAACACGATACATTTAATTAAGTTTAATATGAACAAAGGTATACTAACACTTTGGAAATATAATTAATTATCTATTTTCAAACAATCATTTTTGCAGTACACCATTAAGTTAAGCGAATGTTTTCTAACACTTGGATTTACATTAAATTCTAAACGAACGACTTTACTATTTTCGAATCACCACTCAATTCATTGCGCCCGCTACGGTTAAAAAAATCAACCCTTGCAAAAGAAACTCAAAAAGAAGCGCCCGCCGCACGTGAAAGTTAAATTAACTCTGTCTTTGATCGATTCATCGATCGATCTCCGCTTGAAAACTTTGGCCAAGAAAATCCGCCGTTGCGAATTTCTTCCGGGCCATCAACCTTGGGGCAAAAGTCAGCTGCTGGTCTTTCACCCAAGGCTGAGGGCGCCGGCCGGAAAAACGCATCCGTCGGCTTTTCTCCAAGTGCCCCGAACTTGCGCAATTTCCTTACGTTATTTTTATTTATTTCGCAAGGCAAATTGCGCGAAGTTTTCTTCTGCCAATTTCTTGGCGGTTTCGGGTTACACTTGGGACCTTTTTATTTTTAATGTTCTGCACGGGTCATTTACCGGCCCCGTGCATTTTTTGTATACAACATACTATGTACAATGCATTATGTATTATATACTCTGTACTATTTACTATGTACTATGTACTTAATATTATGCTTATTTACTATGTACTATATACTATGTATTATGTACTATGTACTATGTACTATGTAATACGTACTATGTTCTATGTACTATGTACAATTCATTATGTATTATATACTATGTACTATTTACTATGCACTATGTACTGTATATTATGCTTATTTACTATGTACTATATACTATATATTGTGTACTATGTACTATGTACTATGTTCTATGTACTATGTATAATGCATTATGTATTATATACTATGTACCATTTACTATGTACTATGTACTATTTACAATGTATGCACTATGTACTATCCACTATGTACTATGGCCATAGAAATCCACACATTTGAAAATTAGTATGTGGGTATAAAGTTTAATCGTGCATTTCCGAAGCTTGGTTTAGCCTTCCACGCGACTCATCGGATACCAAAAATGTATGTACATCGTTCATTATATTTATAGGAAGTGAGTAACTACTTTTGACTGCATTAAATTAGTTATCCTAAATTGATGTTAAAATGTCTGTATCCATCAATCTTTCTCATGTAAGTATAGTTATAATAAATATAAAAATATAGGTATATATTATGTATATATATATATATATATATATATATATATATATATATATATATATATATATATATGTAATATTAAGATTGATTTGGAAATATAGACTGGCCGGCCATAGAAGTTTTCACTTCCAACGTGTGGTCCTACGCACAATCATATTTTTTTCACCTTGAGCAATCTGCGCACACTTTTAAATAGGTCGCTTAAGAAGTTTGTCCCTTGATCGATTACTATCTGCTTGGCTATGTGGTAGCCCGTGACGATTTGTGCTACCGTTTGTGCATCCGCATTGGGAATAGCATACCAATCTACAAATTTTGTTAAATTATTCTGGAAGGTTAGGATGTACTTGTTCCCCGAAATGGTCTCTTTCAGTGGACGCACGATGTCCAAGTAAACTTTGTCGACAGGTTTTTCTGCAATGTCCGTTATAACCATGGGCATTCTGAATTGCCTTGAGGTCTTCATGGTTTGACTTATGTCGCGGAACATTCGTCTCCACCAATATTTTTGACGATTTCGATTGTAAGTTTTGACGACTCCCTGGTGTCCACCGAAGGGGGAGTCGTGGTAGTTTTTTAAAATTGTGTTTATCTCCTCCTGGCTTGTGATAACCTCAACGGTTCTCTTCCCTTTGAGGTTGCCGTCTTTGGAGGGATCTTCTGGGGTTTCGTCTTTGATCCCAGGTGGTTGGGGCCCTTCCTCTTAGTGGGAGGCTTCTGGTGACGGAGTTCGTCTATCTTTTTCTACGTCTTTTTGCTTTTGAGCCTGTGCCCTTGTGACAATGTTGCATTGTTTGGGCGTTTCTTGTTGACATATTTGAGGACGCTCTCCGGGTTGGTGGACTAGAGATTTTACCGTGAAGGGTTTTGGCTCCTCCACGACTTGAGGTATTCGGTTGAGGGCGTCAGCATTTGTGTTATACCTTCCCGGCTTGTACTCGATGCTGTAGTCGTACTCTGACAGCTTGTGATGGAATCTCACTAGTCGAGTAGTTTGGTCCTTGACGTTGAGTACGCCTTTGAGGGGTTTATGGTTCGTGTAGACCGTAAACTTCCGACTCAATAGGTAACACCTATAGTTTTTCACTGCCCAAACTATTGCCAGCAACTCTTTCTCGATGGTGGAGTAGTTGCGTTCTGCCTTGTTCAAAGTGCGGCTGGCGTAGGCAATAGGCTGGTCTTTTCCTACTTCTCGCTGGGAGAGCACTGCTCCGAATGCCTCACTGCTTGCGTTCGTTGTCAGATTAAACGGCTTGTCTAAATCTGGGTATGTGGGTGGAGGGGATACTAAGTTGTGTTTTATTTGTTGGGATGCGTCTTCACACTTTGGTGTCCAAGAGAATTTTACGCCTTTGCGTAGAAGGTTGGTTAAGGAGCGGACTATCTTGGAAACGACGTCTGGGACGAATTTCCTGTAGTAGTTGGCAAGGCCCAGGAATGATTGCACTTGCCGGATAGTCCGTGGGGCAGGGAACTTTTGGACGCATTCTGTTTTACGGGGGTCTGGTAGGGCGCCTTCCTCTGAGCAAACGTGACCCAAGTAAACGACTTATTTTCGGAAGAACTGGCACTTTTCCGGTTGTAGTTTGAGGTTATTTTCCCTCAACCGTTCAAAGATTCTCCGAAGTTTATTATTATGGTCCTCAAGGTTTTTACCGTAGATGACGATATCATCTAGGTAGACAAAACATTCGAGGCCTTGCAGGCTTGTGAGGACATAATTCATGAGCCGTTGGAACGTTGCCGGGGCTCCCTTTAGCCGGAACGGCATACGTTTGAACTCATAGTTGCCGTAGTTTGTGCTGAAAGCTGTCTTGGGGCGATCTTGTGGTTCCACAAGCACTTGGTGGTAGCCACTGGCCAAGTCGAGGGTAGTGAAATACCTTGAGTGACCGAGCTGATCTAAAATGTCCTCGATTCTTGGCAGGGGATATGCATCGCCTGTAGTCCGTTCATTGACCTTCCGAAAGTAGACAACTACTCGCCAGTCCTTCTCACCATTGGGGCCCGCCTTTTTGGGGACCACTAATAGGGGTGAGTTCCATGGGCTCTTACTGGGTTGGACTATATCTCTTCTAATCGGTCATTTATTATTTGCCTTTGGGTTTCGGGCAATCTATACATTTTCTTGTTAACGATCTGGTCATAGCCCATTGGGATTTGATGGGAGATAGCGTCTGAGTAAGTGAGCTTATCTGCTTTTTAGTGGAATATGTCTGCGTTTTCATGACCTAGTTCCTTTATGGACCTCTTCTCTTCGGTAGTTAGTGGGTGATCGAGGCTGAGTTTCTCGTCAATTTTTTGAAGGCGCTGTGCACGCTCTTGTTCCTCCGGATCTTCATAGTCCGGGAATATATACCTGACTTGTTGTAAGTTGGTGGCTTCGTGATCACGGCTTTTGTGACCCCGTGGCACTTTAACCCCTAGTTTTTTCTGCCATTTGCGGCTTGTTTTGAGCGGTGGGGTACCGGCTTTAGTTACCGGTCGTTTGTTCCCGCACTCGCCGTTGTCTTTTTTGACAAAGAGCCTTGGGCTAGAACTTGCAGGGATGGGGTTGAGTAATATGGTAGAGTAGCCATTGGCTGGGGCAAGCGTTATAGTTAGGCTTGTCAGGGCTACTGGATGGTTCTTGGCATTGAGGAGACCAACAGATACTGTTCGATTTCCGGAAGGTAAGAGGGCATTCGCGAGGAATACTCCTTCGCAGGGCTCGTGAGCTTCACAGAGCATCTCTTCCTCTAAACTTAATGGTATTGGTACCACCATCTGGGACAGGCCTGGAATACAAATAGATTCCCTTAGGATTATATTTTCTCTCAGGTCTTCATTGGTCTGAAAGCCGTTGAGGTTGGTTATCCAACCTTGACCCATCTTGAGATAGGCAACTGGTATTCCTCTCGGAGGGTATGTTCAGGCCACATAAAAAAATCACACTAAAACCTGAAAATAGAAATATAATTAGCTCACAAACCACTTTTAATAATACGTATCCTTGGAAACTACAAAACCCCTTCTGATGAACACAAAAATAAAACGTCAAAATACGAATAAAATCAGCCATCACAGCAGCAAATAATTCCTGAAAAAGGTAAACAAAAAATCATCAAAAGAAATAAATTCAAGAAAATTATATACTTATCTGACAACACCATTCTAATATGAAACTCCGCATCCATAAATTTATTCCTGATAACCCTGAAAATATATTAAATACCATTAAAATAAATTAAAAAACAAATAAAAGTAAAAATATAAAACTTACACTTTACCTATAACCACCAGCAGCTGACCGAACTGTCACATGCACCAACACATCGCCACTTTTAGTCAGCACCGAACTAAATATTCAGAAGAGGGATTTAGTCAGCAACGTATAGCATCGCCCCACTACAAATTGCCCCGCCAGATTGCTAGCTCCATTGTTGGCCGAGAAATAAATATCGCAGCAGCTGACTCGAACCCTCAGATCGCAATCGGTCTTCTATCTGAATTGTAGTAGAAGAAACTCCAGCTAAAGCTAGTGATCTCAATTTGGTTCTATCAGTCGTATTGAGCTGATAGAAATTTCTACTCACATCAGTCGTACTGAGCTGATATAAACTCTAGATTCTATCAGTCGTATTGAGCTGATAGAAATTTCTACTCATATCAGTCGTACTGAGCTGTTATAAACTCTAGATTCTATCAGTCGTATTGAGCTAATGGAAATTTCTACGAATATCAGTCGCATTGAGCTGATATAAAATTCTGGTTCTATCAGTCGTATTGATCTGATAGAAATTTCTGCTAAATTTCAGTCGTACTGAGCTGATATAACATCTCGAACCCAAACCCAAACTTAATCTAACTCTTAATATTTCAGCTGGCGCACGAACCACGGTTTAACTTTACTGAGGCATAATTCCAGCAAGTCAGGAGTCAAATTACACCGAAATCAGGAGGATTGAAAATCTAATTGGAATCGAATTCTACGTCAATGGATGAATTATATATAAGTAAAAATAGTGCATGAATTACGATACATTAGAATTTAGGATTATTATATTAAAGTACAATTTGGAATATCAATAAATTCTTGGAAATTTAATTGAAGCAACAGTCTTTTTCTAAGTTTAACGTTGTTCATTGAGTATTGCGAATAGGGAAAGTTTTATCCCAAAATTTTTTTGGTCCTTCGAGCCGGATTCAAGATCGGATTCCGGTATAATAAAAAGTATACTCAGTGATTACAGCGTGGCTGAGAGCTGTTGCATCGATATTTCAAGTTGTCTTCCGCTAAATTAAACCATGAATAAACTCGTGCCAAAACAGGAGTTACTCTTTGAGGAGCTACAAAACTCCCTCAGGAATTACGGAAAGGATTCAAAAACTAGAAAGACTACCCAGTACCTCAAGAGGCGTCTTGTACGTGTAAATTTACTATGGGAGCAGATCGCAAGCAACCATAATGCTCTCATAGATGAGGCTGTTGGAGAAAAACCCACTGAAGCCGTAACTGACTACATAGCAGATACAACCTTCATGGAATTAGAGGAATTATATTTTCTACACGTGGGTGGATTAGAAGATCTAATCACATCACCAGAAGCATCTGGAAACAGCGCTCCCGTAAACAATTGTGTGATAGCTTGTCCCCCTGTATCAAATCAAAACACTGCTTCCGGAGAGAATAGCTCATTAAAACTCCCTCGCATTTCACTATCAAGCTTTTCTGGAAATTATACCGAGTGGACCTCATTCCACGATCTATTTGTAGCGCTCATACATAATAAGATAAATATGTCAAACGCCGAAAAACTACATTACTCGAAAGCAAGTACCCAAGGTGAGGCCGCACGACTTATTCAACCACCGAATCCGTTAAGAGATTGCTTGATACCACCACGGAAAGCGTCCAAAATCTACAAAATTTAAATGCACAAGATTTATATGATCTAATACTAATTTATATAGTGACTAGGAAATTGCCTAGAGATTCTTTACAGCTCTGGGAACAACAAGTCGCCAGTGACAATGAGCTACCTTCTTTCGTCACTCTAAAGCAATTCCTAGAGACCGGTTTTCGTACGTTGGAGGCTATTGACTCGTCAAAATTGAAACCTACTAGAAGCATCCAGCAATCTAAACCTATCTCCAGAGTTCAATCATTTAACGTTAATCGGACATCAATATGCCACTTTCGGCCACAGAAAGGATCAACATCGTGCGACGAAATGGTCTATGCATCAACTGTTTAGGACGCGGACATCGTTCATTGTCCTAGTAAACACACCTGTATCCACTGCAAGAAGCGTCATCATTCACTTCTACATATTACTAACATTACGTCAACATCCACAACATCTGGGACAAATCCACAACATACCACTCTCCAGCAGTGGCGTAGCTAAGTGACCAGGGGCCCCAGGGCGAAAAAAAACTTGGCGCCCTCTCTAAACTGATTAGGGTTTATTTTATCAAATAAAAAACACAAATTACTTATACAGGGTGTAACCGTTAAGTTTACAAAGCCGCCGGCTATGGATAGTTTTTGGATAAACGAACAAAAAATCGTATTGGAGGGGGAAATCGTAACGGTTTAGCCGCTATGGCGCTTTGAAGTTTTTTTTAGAATTTTCCATATCACCCTGTATTTTGCTAACTCTATGATCTATTTTCATGGTTAAGGTATCAGTACACACAGAATACTCCCACCTATCTAACACTGTAAAAGTGAAGGCTCTACGCTACCAACTTGCAGAGTAATGAGTCATCAAAGTCAAAATTTTGTTTTTTTAACAAAAATATCAACTTCAACTACCTTTGTCTCCAAAAAATACGTAGTTAGTCATTTTTTTCCAAATTGGGAAGCTTGGACAATTTTCTATGAATAATGTCGTGACAATTTTTATGCTACGGCCTTTACTTTCAAAGTTATAAGCACTTTTGATGTTAAAATTTACTTTATTTGGTACTTTTCTAATTTTGCATAGCCGCCGGCTAAAATCAAGGACAAGGTTGTAGTTACTGCTATTTTATCGACAGTGAAACGTGTTATTAAAAGTGCAACACATCTTCCATTACGAAAAATGAAGAAAAAACCACCATAAAATGCGGAGCGCAAATTGAAACGCTTGCAATTTGCACGTGAGTACATGGCATGGAAACAAGAATGACATCACGTCGTTTTTCCCGACAAAAAAATATTTAACATGCATGATCCTGACGGTTACAACCACAAAAAAGAAAGATTCTAAACACTAAAATGACAGCCAAATTTTATCAAACAATATTATAAATAGCTTTTCCGCAATATCAAGTAATTTTTGGTCCCTGAAATTGACATACCAACGGGACAGCTCTCCTATACACACAGCACGAATCATTAAATCCTACGACTGTGCAGAATTAGAGCCTGCTCGAAGTATTGCTCGCTTATCCTGTGGTGATAGAACTCTTGGAATTCGTCCCTCCGTATTTTTCCATAGTTATCCACATCTTTTAAATAATTATCGACAACTCACTTTTGCCAATTTTTTAGGATATTATTCGAGTACTGTGACCATCTTCTTTAAATGCATCGATTTTTGCTTTTTCGGTAAGTTTTAGTGCTTTTCCTCTACCCATTTTATCACAAATTAAAAAAAAGAACTAACCACACAAAAACCTTCAATTAAACTCGAAGCATTAAGAATCGCGACTAAATTGCAACTGTCCCTATTTTATTAACCTAACTTAACAGCTAAAAATTTTCATTTCATACAAACAAAGCAGGCGAAAAATACCGGTACATTACCAGAGCTCACTTATTACCCATGGATGTGTGCGTAATCAGCGAGCAATAATAACAATAGTGATTAGGCGGAGCTCAAGGACAAGTAAAAGAGTTAAAGATATGAAAGAAGAGATTAGCAATAACATTGAGCAAAATGTCCAAAAAAATATTAACAAACGCGCGATGGATATACATTTTATGCAAAAAACACAAGAATATGAAAGAAACAGAAGATGTTCCTTGTTTCCCCTATTCGAATGTTTACATTCAAATGGAAGCAACAATGGAACCGAGAACGTGTAAATTGGGTTTGCACGGATTGTATGTATGCGTAAAATTTCGTGTTGGTACACAATATTAGGAATGGGTTTCCACTTGTATTGTCCGTTAAAAAAAGCGGGAATCTTGCAAGGCGAGGAAGTCACTTCCCCTTCATTTTTTATCTTTCCTTCACACACATTGCATGTAATTCTGTGGAAGTAATTCTGCCTCCTTTTATTATAGATATTACTTCTTTGATATTTTGACTTTTTCACTCCCATTTAAATTTTTATCAGCTGATCTCAAGGGCATTGAAACATTTTTAAAAATTTGTTCTAGCTTATCACTCTTATTATTATTATTCGCTGGCGTAATCGTATGCTTTTCGTTTCATATATTAAGATGCTCCGAAGACGAAAGAAATTAGGTAAAATAGTTTCTGAATCTGAACCTGAGCTCGGGGGCCCCGGTGCACGGCACCACCTATCCTCCTAATGAGTCTCAAGCTCTTATACCCCAAGCCCAGGTGAAAACATTACACGCCTCCTCAGATAAAGAAGTCCTGCTCTGCACAGCTTTAATAACATTACAAGGATCACATGGAATACAACGGACCTTCAGAGCACTCATAGACCCCGGATCACAGTCATCGCTGATAACGGAATATGCCGCCCAAACTCTCGCACTACCCAAGAGGCGTATCATCACACCAATAACTGGAGTAGCAGAGGTGGAAGTTGCAACATCGCAGTCCGCAGTCGAAACAGCTCTCGTAGCTCCATCCCATAACTGTACGATAGATATAACAGCATTAGTGTTGAAGAGCGTGACCACCTCTTTGCCATCCCATCGCATTGCATCATCCAAATGGGATCACATACGTTGACTTAAACTGGCTGATCCAACGTTTGATCGCCCAGGACGTATCGACGTCATTCTTGGTGCAGATATTTCTGGATCTGCACAGCTTTAGTAACATTACAAGGATCACATGGAATACAACGGACCTTCAGAGCACTCATAGACCCCGGATCACAGTCATCGCTGATAACGGAATATGCCGCCCAAACTCTCACTACCCAAGAGGCGTATCATCACACCAATAACTGGAGTAGCAGAGGTGGAAGTTGCAACATCGCAGTCCGCAGTCGAAACAGCTCTCGTAGTTCCATCCCATAACTGTACGATAGATATAAAAGCATTAGTGTTGAAGAGCGTGACCACCTCTCTGCCATCCCATCGCATTGCATCATCCAAATGGGATCACTTACGGTGACTTAAACTGGCTGATCCAACGTTTGATCGCCCAGGACGTATCGACGTCATTCTTGGTGCAGATATTTCTAGATCGCTCCTCCTTCCAGACATACGCAAAGGTCTGAAAGGTCAACCAACAACTCAGAACACGATCTTTGGCTGGATATTAAGTGGAAAAGCATCCATAGAAGCCGATACCTCGCCCACGGTCAACGCCTTCACGTCAATATTATCGTTAACCACCCTCAGTCAACAAATCCAGAAATTTTGGCTTGTAGAAAAGCCCCAACAACTACAGAAGTCAGTCAAGAAGAACAGGCGTGTGAAACGATTTATAAAACCACGCATAAACGCCTAGAGGATGGAAGATATTGCGTGAATTTACCATTCGTCAATAAAACTCATAAACAGTCATTGGGATGCTCTCGCGCAACAGCAATAGGAAGCTTTCGAAGTCTTGAATAGAGATTCATGTCAAATCCAACATTGAAGGATGAATATACCGCATGTATAAAAGAATATCTAGACTTGGGACATACGATTCCTGCAAAAAGACCTGACGACGAGAAAAAACAACGAAACAACACATGGTTCTATACCAGCTATTATTTACCGCATCACGCGGTATTCAAGGATAGAACTTTAACTCATCTACCAGTAGTATTTGACGCATCAAGAAAAACCAGTTCCGGATATTCCCTTAATGATGTTCTCTTGACCGGACCCACGCTACAGAACGAACTAATCGCTGTCCTCAATCGATGGAGAAAATTGAAGGTCGTGCTCATCGCAGACATCGTCAAAATGTATCGTCAAGTCATGATTCATTCTGATGATATTGGGTATCAAAAAATTATATTTTGAAACTTTCCAACAGACCCTTTAGATCCTACTACCTAACCACGGTGCCGTTTGGTGTAACCTGTGCTCCATATTTGGCAATCCGAATAATACGACAGCTGGCAGAAGATGAACATGACACCTATCCAATAGCTTCAGAAATCGCGTTAAACGACCTGTATGTCGATGATCTACTAACTGGTGCCGACTCTGAGCTAGAGGCAATTACTATCTATCACCAAATCGGGGCCTTAATGAAGCGTGGAGGTTTCAAGTTCAAAAATTCGCTCTCGAACAGTCATAACGTTTTAACCGAAATCCCTGAAGACGACAAAGCACTATCCAATACCGTAGATCTCAGTTTGGATCAAGGTGTCAAATCACTAGGCGTCATTTGGCACCCCTCATCTGATACTTTTAGTTACAAAATCACCATAACATCAGAGAGAATAGTAACTAGCAAACGGGAGCTATTGTCCGAAATCGCAAAGCTTTACGATCCTCTGGGCTGGATCGCCCCGATTATAGTAAACGCCAAAATCCTTATGCAGTCTCTATGGATACTCGGATGCGAATGGAATGAACCTGTACCTCCAAGCATTCAGCAGGCATGGTCAACATTAAAAAACCAACTACCTCTATTGGAAAACCTACGGATCCCACAATGGTTTTAGTACAGTACAGCTGGACTGGAAAATCGGGGTATGCACCCAAAAATTCTTGGAAGGATGATTTTTCATAAATCGTTAATGGAGCATAAAAGAAGCTTAACTTTAAATTTGAGGGAAATTTCGAGTGGACGTTTTTTGGAAAACTCAAAAAAATTTTGAAAAGCGTTTTTCTCTGAATCTACGCATTTTAGAAAAAAGTTGTTCAAACAAAAAATGTAGAGGGCATTGTTACCTACAATTTGTTTCATAGAGGTCAGGCTGTACAACTTGAAATACAGAAGCTAGGTGGCGCCAAAGTTTCCAAAAAAGTGTTTTTTCGGTTTTTGTCCCAGAAAAAATGGTTTTTTTACAAAAGTGTAAATCAGTAAATTGTTCCTCTTAAAAATGTCTACAACATTTATTTAAACTTTTTTTCCCTCCGACTTACCGTTCCAAAGTTATAGGCAGTAAATGCTACGCTGCGTAGTTAACCGTGCTATTGTTGCTAAGAAGCGTCCATTTTTCAGTTGCTATGCGAGTTTTCGAGAGTGTAAGCGTCAAAACTTTGCTCTTGTAAAATGAGTGTGTGTTTTGTTTGTTAAAAGATTGTACTCAAATTAACCTGTGTGCCGTCTTCAGAGCACAATTCTCACACTTCAGCACGCTATAACTTTGGAACGGTAAGTCGGAGGGAAAAAAAGTTTAAATAAATGTTGTAGACATTTTTAAGAGGAACAATTTACTGATTTACACTTTTGTAAAAAAACCATTTTTTCTGGGACAAAAACCGAAAAAACACTTTTTTGGAAACTTTGGCGCCACCTAGCTTCTGTATTTGAAGTTGTACAGCCTGACTTCTATGAAACAAATTGTAGGTAACAATGTCCTCTACATTTTTTGTTTAAACAACTTTTCTCTAATATGCGTAGATTCAGAGAAAAACGCTTTTCAAAAACTTTTTGAGTTTTCCAAAAAACGTCCACTCGAAATTTCCCTCAAATTTAAAGTTAAGCTTCTTTTATGCTCCATTAACGATTTATGAAAAATCATCCTTCCAAGAATTTTTGGCGCATCAATATTACATCTGTACTGTACTATTTGGCTTAACCAAGGAGAATATCAATATACAACTACACGCTTTCAGTGACGCATCACAAAACGCCTATGCTGCAGCACTATACTTGAGAGTTCAATCTTCGAACACCGACATCAACATTCACTTAATTACGTCTAAATCTAAGGTCGCACCTATTAAGCAAGTATATAAGCAAGGATAGTGATTACTGGCCTCAAGCAAACAACCTTATCGACGCCGAATTAGAAGCGAGAAACCAGTACACGTCCTCCACATACAACCTGCAGACAATCTATTCCTTGTAGAGCTTCTCACTACATTTTCTTCCTGTCCCAAACTGATTAGAGTCACGGCTTACTGTTAGTATTCTGGGAAAATCTAGTCATCTGAGCACTCTCATCATCACCCAATATCATCTCCTATGTCTACATGGTGGAACACAATTAACCTTGTCACTATTAAGGAGAAAATTTTGGGTGTTAGATTGTCGCAACACCATTCGAAAGTTACTTCTACAATGCATTTCCTGTTTTCGTCTCCGCACAAAGCCCAACACGCAACGAATGAAACATTTACCGCATCCAAGGGTCAACATCTCTAGACCATTTACCAACACCGGTGTCGACTACTGTGGCCCTATTAGTATTAAAACAAGCAAAAGACGAGGAGCCCCCGCCACCAAAGGTTACATCGCAGTATTTATATGTCAAGCCGTGAAAGCTATCCACCTTGAACTCGTGAGTGAGTTGTCCACTCAAACATTCATAGCAGCCTTTCAGCGATTTGTTGGACGTCGAGAAACCCCTCAACATGTGTATAGTGACTGTGGGACTAATTTAATCGGGGCCAACTCATACCTCAATCAGATAGCGAGACAACAGAGGCAACTCGGGGAACGAATGTCAAATAATGAAATAACGTGGCACTTCAATCCTCCACACTCACCTCATTTCGGCGGTCTTTGAGAGGCCGGAGTCAAGTCCACTAAACATCATCTGCGTCGAATTGTCGGAAATGTGATCTTAACGTTCAAAGAGATGGCAACAACTCTGTGTCAAATTGAAGCGTGTCTAAATTATGCCCAATAACCGAAGACCCAACTGATTTAAGGGCATTGACACCAGGACACTTCCTCATCGGCGACACTCTCTTGGCACCTCCACAGTCCTACCTAGTGGAGAAGAACTGTAATAATTTAAACCGTTGGCAACTCACTCAGCAATTGTCACAACACTTCTGGAAACGGTGGTCCATGGAATACATATCCAGGCTGCAAAAACGCCCCAAATGGTTACAGGTCCAACCTAATGTAAAGGAAGGAGATTTATTTTTAGTAAAGGATGATCGCTTATCACCCCTCAACTGGCCGCTAGGTCGTGTGGTCAAGGTATATCCAGGCTCTGACGGTCTAGTGCGGACAGTGTATGTCAAAATGAAGGACACGATAAATCGGCGACCAATAGCAAAATTAGCTCCTCTTCCTACAAACGATTATTTCCAGAGTTCAACACCATAATATTAATACCACCCGTCCAACCAACGACCATCATAGACCCACATTAATAAGCGAAACCCACACTAACAACAAGCACACCTCATACCAATTAAATATTTCAACAATGAAGGAGGTGAAACAAGCCTTAAGAACTGCAGAATCCGAACACAGCAAGGGTCCCAACCATTTGTACCGGCACAATGGGGTTCACTGCTGGTGACAGCAAGGCTACTGCCATCATGCTTGTGGTTAGGGTGGTCCAAAAATGGGCAAACATTTTGAAAACTTTCTACACCCCCTAATTAATCGCTTTGGGACACGGGTTAGTTTCATTCAAAATCGTTCCGGTTGCCACCAAAATTCATCATTTGGATGGTTCTTCAAAATTAGGGGGTGTAGAAAGTTTTCAATATGTTTGCCCCTTTCTGGACCACCCTATTGGGGTATACATAAAAATTTTGAAACAAACATCCTCCCTAGTCTTCCGAAATATACCTAGGGGATGTTGAGTCGGTCACACTGCTCATGCTAGCTCGCCGGAAGGGGTCGTGGGGTGTGTGACCGGACAGCTACATATATGGTTCACCACTTACCTCCTTGTCTATGTGAAAACTCTTCATGTCCTCGTCGTTCATATGTCCATTCCCAACAGAGATCTCAGGATTGGTACCAATGAATCATGGAACCTGTAACCACGTTGAATCAACGACGGGAGACCCTAGAGAAAGATCTCACTTCCAACCATCCTGAAACTCATAGGAAAAAATCTAGCACTGCATGTTAAGCAAGAAAGTACACAGTGTAATTAAGGTTTAACATATATATTAATTACTTGGATTTAATCTACAACATTCAACAACACTTACGTAAACCTAACAACAACAGTGTGACAAAAACAATGGTCTCGTGTTCTGTGTGTGAGGTTGTATAGAGGGGTACAAAAAAACTCGCCGCCGATATTACACGTGGACAACAAAACCAAAAAATACCACAAGGGAAGGGACAACGTCGATTTGGCCAAAAAGATGTTACAGGACAATACGCCTTTGTCTTATTGTGATAAGACAAACAACTTCCAATCGGGCACGATTCCAGGACACTCCCGGCAATCGGCAAAAACTAAAGAATATTAAAGTGCAGTTTGTTCAATTAGAGCAGAGTCGAGTACATGTTTGCACCCATAACCAAAAACCAGTGTAAAAATATTTTTAAAGTGTGAAAGGGGTTAATTCGACTAATGGATAAAGTGTAATTATATAATTATTGTAGAACAATATAATAAAACGATGTAAATAGATAATTAACGTAGAACAATATAATAAAAGAACTGTAATATATTTAATTAACCTTAAAAGAACTGTAAATATATGTAATTATCTTCTTCTTCAGTAACTTTTTTTTCGTTATTCTCCTTTGAATACCGACCAATAACCAAACTCACAAAAGGCATCAGGTCCCTCTCGCTCTGGCTCGCTGCCTCCAGTAGCTTTTTTAACAGTATTGGTGTATTATTATTTTAATTGTTATTGGTATTTTCTTTGTTTGGGATTACTAATTTTATAAAATTGTTAAAAAGTTTGTTTTATTTTTTTTCCTTGTTTTAATAAACTTCTTCCGTTTAGATATATTATATTGTTTTTGATAAATAACTATATTTTTTTTATTTAAAAATTTGCTTGAAACACTAATTCTATAAATTTCTGTACCTTTTGGAAGGTTAGGACTATTTTTACAAACTTCTCTCTTGTGTTAATTATTGTTTGTTTTTTTTTCTTTTTAAGTTTTATGTATATTTTTTTAAAATATAAGCTATATAACGACTACTACCTTTTCTTCTTCTTGTTTTAAGTAATGATACAAAAAATACCCTTATTGCACGTTTTCTTTTTCCTCTATTTAACACTTTTGCTTGTCTTCTCTGCCTTCGTGACTTCTTCCGATTTATCTCACGAACAATTCATAGGTGAAAAGAAAATTGGCAAGCACGAGTTATTTCTTTTATGTTAATTATTTATTTATTGTGATTAATTTTTTTTGTTTGTTTTTGCACAAATTTAATTCACGATTATTCTTTTTTTCCCATGCATGTGTTTTGTTGCAAATACTGGTCCTATTTTAAGATAACTCTCGCTCTCTCTCTATTATCTTGACGTTAAGAGATTATTCGTCGAAACGACAAATCATGAATTAAAATTTCACATATGGCGGCACCAGTATACTAAATCCATTTACAAAAGTTTCATTTGGAAAAACTGAAATGAGCAACGCCAAAATATGTTTGTGTTTACTTCGAGTTGGAAATTCAATAATAATCGTATCTATAACGCATTTAACAACAGGTAATGAATTTTATACTATTTCATTAAATTCACAAATCACTGATTTACACTTTCCGCGAGATGAGAGGGTCACTTATAGGGAGAATTTTATTTGGTAAATACCCGACCGTTACACATTTTTCCGAAAATTTTTCAACAATATCCTCCGAAGAAAAACCCGTTAACTAATTTACTAAGAAAATCACCTCAGTCATTTAGAAGTCATAGATACAAGAATTCCTTTTCAATCAACGTATTTAAAAAAAAGTTTTTAAATGGATTATCTGTGGATAGACGATCTTCCAAAACTGCCTACTCCCCCCCCCCCCCCCCCCAAAGGGAACCATCAATCAAGAAAAGCTGTTAAAACCAACCTCACCGCAACGGCCGACCATCAAAAGATCCTTTGAGGTTTCGCCATGCGGCCCTGAAATCCGGAAAGGGACCCAGCCTCAAAAAATTCCGACGTTAATAGGCAGACGCACAACAGGACCTAATGAGCCCAAAGGGAAAAGGATAACACCCGAGGAATACCAAGCACGCCGTAAACAGCCACCATCCAACGTCATCATCGACCCATCTTTATGGCAACAAATCCAGACCCTCCATCTACCCGGGTACAAAATCATATCCGCCAAACATTCTTATCGGACAACCTTCAAGGGTAAAACTTTACGCTTTTCCTTAATAAAAAGAGAGAATGTCATGTTGTTCTCCATTCAGCGACGCACAGTTCTAACAAAGCACACTCAAAAAAAACGATAAAACCCAAAAACCCCGTAGCAATGAAATTAATAAAAAACAATGAATTCAAATTTAATTTAATTTTTTATTTAAACCCATTCCAAATGATCCAGTCAATAACAAGGATTTATTGAAGACAACGCTCCAAGCCCCGGAGGATGTTCAGGCCACATAAAAAAATCACACTAAATCCTGAAAATAGAAATATAATTAGCTCACAAACCACTTTTTATAATACGTATCCTTGGAAACTACAAAACCCCTTCTGATGAACACAAAAATAAAACGTCAAAATACGAATAAAATCAGCCATCACAGCAGCAAATAATTCCTGAAAAAGGTAAACAAAAAATCATCAAAAGAAATAAATTCAAGAAAATTATATACTTATCTGACAACACCATTCTAATATGAAACTCCGCATCCATAAATTTATTCCTGGTAACCCTGAAAATATATCAAAAACATTAAAATAAATTAAAAAACAAATAAAAATATAAAACTTACATTTTACCTATACCCACCAGCAGCTGACCGAACTGTCACATGCACCAACACATCGCCACTTTTAGTCAGCACCGAACTAAATATTCAGAAGAGGAATTTAGTCAGCAACGTATAGCATCGCCTCCCTACAAATTGCCCCGCCAGATTGCTAGCTCCATTGTTGGCCGAGAAATAAATATCGCAGCAGCTGACTCGTACCCTCAGATCGCAATCGGTCTTCTATCTGAATTGTAGTAGAAGAAACTCCAGCTAAAACTAGTGATCTCAATTTGGTTCTATCAGTCGTATTGAGCTGATAGAAATTTCTACTCACATCAGTCGTACTGAGCTGATATAAACTCTAGAGATTCTATCAGTCGTATTGAGCTGATAGAAATTTCTACGAATATAAGTCGCATTGAGCTGATATAAAATTCTGGTTCTATAAGTCGTATTGAGCTGATAGAAATTTCTACTAACCCCCCGATTCTAAATTATGACCAATCATAAGTCATAAGCTTTTGAGACTCTTGCTTGTGATTGAAAGCTTGAGACACTATTCTTGATACTATCAGCTGTTTTGGTATTCTAAGCACCCAGTCACAAGAAAATGTAAAAAAAATTTACCTCTAATGGTGAATTTGTATTTGTATAATGAGATAGAGGAAAGCCTGCGCACCAAGTAGCAAGCGTACGCCAAAAAACATTGAGCACCTCTCATCGAAGCTGGCTGTGTGTCGAGATTGTGTGAAATTTTGTAAAATATACTAGAAACGTGCTCTTTATACCCTTGTGACCTGCTATGTATACAGTCATAATTTTGAGAGTCGTTGAGACTGCGGATTGTCAAAATTGCGAGACCAAAATTAGAATACCAAATTGTCTCAATTTGATACTCACAGCTAGGGTTGCCAGTTGTACTGATTTAATCAGTACTGTACTTATTTTCATACTTAGAAATTTGCGAGTACTGGGGTGGAAGCACGTAAGTTGTTTCAATCGACCTCTTCATACAAAAATTCAGAATTTTTGTATGAAGAGCTCGATTGAAACAACTTACGTGCTTCCACCCCTGATTTCGTATAATTTTAATTTCAGTACGTAAATGTACTGATTTTGTAAACTTATATCGATGATTGGAAAAGTTATTGAATTGACAATTTAGTACGTGTTTTTTCTTGCTTCTACTACATTATTTTAGTAAAATCTCACCAACACATTCGTGTAAAACAGGCAGGCAACTGTTAGAAATAAAACTGAAAAATGTCATTTGTCAGTATCAGCTAAGGCGCTCCAGTTGTTGCTTTCGCAGTTACAATTAAGTCGTAGTGAATATCAAGTTATCTGTCATTTAGGAAGTTAAATTTCAAGTGTGGTGTGTTTTTTGTATTAAAGTAAAGAGTAAAAATAACGAATGAATGAAAAAAGTGGCTTTAATAAAATTAAAAAATAATTTACACAAATATTAACTTTCAAAAAGTTTACCGTTGCTAGTGTCGCGCGACCAAAGTTGAAATGTTGGGAACTGTACGCGACGCGACAGCGACTCCTTTGTACTTGCGATTAGAGAGTTTCATACATTTTAACTTTTGACAGTTGGTGCGACAGCGACAGCATTGTAATCCAGCCTTTAGATTTGCGATTTAATTGGGCGCTGAAGCGGTTAAACTAAGTTGCGGCATAAGTCAATGACATATGAACATTGTTACGTTTTTGAACTAATAACTATGGTACAATTCCGTAAAAATTTCAGCATATGTTTTAATCTAGACTAGTGAGTAGGTATAATAAGTAAGGGCAATATAGTTCAACTATAATGGCATGAAGACACCTTAGATGAGTTTATAATTTGTGAAACTCATCTAACTTGTCTTCAAATTTCAAAAAATTTTAATTTCATTTTTCTAATTTGTACATTTATTTTTATTTTTAAGTTAGTTCTAATTTTTTTTTTTTGCTCGAAAGATTTTATGCTAGAAAGTGCAACTGACAATGAACGAAAATTTTTGAACCCAATGTACTGATTTCTGTCAGTGCCAGATCTGGTAACCCTACGTCACAGCACACTTGATATTGCGTTATGACTTATGACTGGCTTTAGAATACGGCTGTAAATATCAGTCGAACCCAAACCCAAACTTACCCCCGATTCTAAATTATGACCAATCATAAGTCATAAGCTTTTGAGACTCTTGCTTGTGATTGAAAGCTTGAGACACTATTCTTGATACTATCAGCTGTTTTGGTATTCTAAGCACCCAGTCACAAGAAAATGTAAAAAAATACACCTCTAATGGTGAATTTGTATTTGTATAATGAGATAGAGCAAAGCCTGCGCACCAAGTAGCAAACATACGCCAAAAAATATTAAACACCTCTCATCGAAGCTGGCTGTGTCGAGATTGTGTGAAATTTTTAAAAATATACTAGAAACGTGCTCTTTATACTCTTGTGACCTGCTATCTATCCAGTCATAATTTTGAGAGTCGTTGAGACTGAATGCGGATTGTCAAAATCGTGAGAACAAAATTAGAATACCAAATTGTCTCAAGTTGATATTCACCGCATACTTGGTATTGCGTTATGACTTATGACTAGTTTTAGAATACGGGTGTTAATCTAACTCTTAATATTTCGGCTGGCGCACGAACCACGATTTAACTTTACTGAGGCATAGACCTGATCTACACGACACGTTTTTTGCTGCATAAAGCACGAGTTTTTGGGAGAGGGAAGCTGAGGGACCGAGAGGGACTGCCATCACGGGTAGACCACTCACAGCAGATGTTTTCTTGATTTCTTTTCTCCCTTTTTTGTCATACAAACAAACAAACACACAGACGCACAAACATCACGCTGTAAAAACACAACAATTCGTCATTTTTGACGCACGTTAAAAACTTCATCGTATAAACCTACAGCGGTGGGCACGCACCTACCACAAAAGAGAATTCTTGACAAGGCAGAGCAAAAAACGTGTCGTGTAAATCAGGGCATAATTCCAGCAAGTCAGGAGTCAAATTACACCGAAATCAGGAGGATTGAAAATCTAATTAGAATCGAAGTCTACGTCAATGGATGAATTATTATATAAGTGGAAATAGTGCATGAATTACGATACATTAGAATTTAGGATTATTATATTAAAGTGCAATTTGGAATATCAATAAATACTTGGAAATTTAATTGAAGCAACAGTCTTTTTCTAAGTTTAACTTTGTTCATTGAGTATTGCGAATAGGGAAAGTTTTATCCCAAACAGGGTACCTAGGGAGACACCACCAGCGATTGTCTCAGCTTCTACGAGCTGAGATTCCCTGGTTTGGGTTTGCTCCTGCTGCTCTCTCTGGGTTTTGGCTTGGTGGCTTTAGTTGTTATTGGAATAGGAATTTCTTCCGGATTTATTTCCGTGCGAGGAAATCGTAGTATCTTATTAGGACCCTCCATGTTGCAGTGCTTGGAGAGGAAGTTATTTCCTAAAAGGCCATCTTTGGGAAGCTCTGGCATGTTCTGCGCGGTTTGGAAGGTGCAAGGAATTGGATTCTTTTGATTGAAGTTTCCTTGGCAACTTCCGAGGGTCTTCCCTTTTCCGAATGGCGTTTGTAGCGAGCACCTTTGAGAAGAGTCTATTGGCTGGTTGGCTGGTGTTTCTTGAGCTAATTCTTTTTTTGGATTGTAACCTCAGTGCCTGTGTCCACTATTACTTGTGCATTGCCGTTTTGGCTTATAGTCTCTCAGAAGGGGGGGGGGGCAGAAGTATCAATTGCCATGGGCCTCATAATTTAAGGGTCCACACGTTCCAAGATTCCAAGCTAGCAAATTCAAATAGAGCGCGTTCCCGCGCTCGTATTTTTAGCACAAGAACACAGAACATAAGCACGGTATACAGAAACAAGGTAATGTAAAAGGCTGCATTCGAAAATTCAGCCAGCTGCGCAGAATTGGCAGCACATCTTTCAAAAAATCAAAACCGCTGTAACCGGGCATATAAGACCGTATACTGTATACGGTATACGTCACTCGGCCACCACTTCCCATATAAAATCGAAGTTGTTGTTTCTGCATCAGCGCTGACGTCACTTGAAGACCTTTTTCTACGATATTCGAAGCTGTCAGTCTCTTTTTCATTACCTTGTTTCTGTATACGGTGGATTGTGGAACATAAGCTGTGAATTTTTCTCTTTTGTCCTGCATGTGTCAGTGAGATATGTTACTATTTCGTGTCATTAAGGCGATGGCCCAATCACGACTTTATTCGCGTTTACGCGCGTCAACGCTTTTAATGTCTACAATTTGGTTCAAATTACTGCCAATCTCATTATCGAAGCCAGGAAAACAACGTTGAATATAGAAAAAGATAATATTAGCCGCCTAATTGAAGATATAAAAAGACTTAAAGAAAACTGGAATTCAATTCTTATTGAGTGCAAAATAAAAGCAACAGATAATGATATAAATACAGGATTTACCACAAATCGCCAGTTGAAATACCAAATATTTGCTGAAGAATACTATTATAATAATGTTTTCAACAAAATCATCGATTCAATAGTAGATGGGCTTACGTGTAGATTTCAAGCCATAACTTCTATTTGCAATTTATTTGAAGTTTTATGGAATTTTAACAATATGGATCAGGGGAATATAATTTTAGCGGCAGAATCATTGCAAAAGAAATACGAAAAAGAACTAAGTGACGATATTACCCAAGAATTATTACTGCTGAAGCGTATTCACAAATGTAATTTTAAACTAAGCACAAAACCGACAGAATTGTTAAAAGAAATAATCGAACTAGGATTTCTGAACATGTTACCTAAGGGTGAGTGCAGTACGCAGCGTAGATGGTAGAGTAGAGCATAGCTGCGCATACTCGCTTATAGAACTCTCAATGGGTTTTAAATGGGTGTGTGCATAACGCAGCTCGCTTTCCGCTCGCAGAAAAAGCGAGCTGCGTTATGCACACACCCATTTAAAACCCATTGAGAGTTCTATAAGCGAGTACGCGCAGCTATGCTCTACTCTACCATCTACGCTGCGTACTGCACTCACCCTTATACAGCTATTGCGCTCCGAATTTTCTTAACCATGCCAGTGAGTGTAGCGGAAGGCGAAAGATCATTTAGTGTATTGAAAAGGATAAAAAATTTCATACGATCAACAATGTGTCAAGATCGACTAAATGGATTGGCGACGCTAAACATAAATTTTCAAATAGCGCGTACTCTAGATTATTCTGAAATTATAACCGAATTTGCTGATGCTAAAGCGCGAAAAGCATTTGTTAAGTAAATTTACTTATTGAATAAATATTTAGTACCATAACAAAAACTATATCTAATTTTTTCTTCCCATAAGTTTTTACTTTTCAACGGATGTGGGAGGGGCCTCCAAATATCGGTTGCCCCGGGCCTCGCATTTTCTCTGAGAGGCTCTGTGGAGCACTGTCTACGAGCGTCTGAGGTCCGCCGTTTGTTTTAGGCTAGCGACATACGATTAGGTCTCCCCGGTACGGCTAGCCGTCTACGGCTTTGTTTGTCTCCGGTTTGTTCTGAAACCGTTCCGGTTTTAACCTTAACGTATGCCGCAGCTAACCTAATAAAAAAAACCTAATCGTATGTCGCTAGCCTTACTTATATTAATTATCGTCGAACCGAGGCGTCTTGGTTCGACCGTGAGGAGTTTCCCGATTGGGAGGACTCCCAGCGCTGTCTTTATCGGCGGTGGTGGCCGCGATCTGTTGATAACCGTTATTGTTGTTCGAAGGGGGTCTACTATTGTAGGTAGGGCGCTCTTCTTGAGAATGACGGCTGTTAGTAAAATTCGGTTTTGACCGCTCTTGTAGGCGTCGACAATCTTGCGCGTCATGATTAGTGGCCCTACAAATGGTACAGAAAGGGGTGTTTTTCCTTTTGATGCAGTCTGCATATGTGTGTCCCTTGTTCCGGCAGTAACTGCTTGAGACATTCGGTTCCCTTGTGATACTTGAGGCTCTGACGTTACGGGTGTTGCCTGTGATGTTGAAGTATTTTCTGAGGGAACCTGAGAGGGTGGTGCGTATGTAAGATGTATGTTGGGAGGAAGAAATGGTTGATTATTATAGGCGGTGTGATGTGGAGTGTTGTAACCGCTAGGGATGGCGTTGAGTGGAGTGATGGCGGTGTTTGGTGTTGTTTGCGGCGATATGGAGTTCGGCACTGTGATATTCTGTGTGTGGGTGGAAGTGAGACCGTTCAGGTTTATTTGCGAGGCGAGGATGCTTTCATGTGGATGGAGATGACTCTGTTCTGGCACAACATAGGTTGAGGTACCTTAGGGCATTTGAGCCATTTGATATTGTGCATGCACGTTTAGTGTCATTTCTTGGAGTCTTTCCATGTCCAAGGCTTTTTGAATTAAATTGTCTAGGCCATCGTTGCTTGGTGCGAGCAAATACTGGCATAAATGAGGGTTTGTTACTCCTCCTCTTAAGGCATCTGTAGCGAAATCCTCCAGTTGCGATGTGACTGGGGTCGCTATTTCACCATATTTGAGAATAGCTGCTTCCACACATAGGGACAGCTGTTGCTTGATCCTAGTGAAATAATCTGTGAGGGGCTCCAAAGGGAATTGGCTTAAGGTGATCAGTTTACTCACCAGTTCCTGATACGTTTCTCTGGGGAGGTAGGTCCTACTGAGGAGCCTTTCGGCTTTCTCGAAGGTAGCTGGCTGGTTACAGTCAACTAATTGTTAGGCCTCTCCTCGGAGCCTTGTAGGGAAAATTTGCAAGAATGCATTCTTTTCAGGGTCCGTCAGGCACTGTAAGACTCGACGGCAACAACCTATGAAGATTTCTAAATCTGTTGTTGTGGTGTGGCTATTTCCGACAGTGAATATAGGAACCAATTGAGACGTTAGTTTGGCGACTTTTATGAACCTGTCCGCCATAACTATAGTGTTTCCTTTGAGGAGTTGGGGAATTACAGAGTCAAAAATGGGTTTGCTTAGAGAGTGGAGGGTTTCGACGGCGGGGGTGATGTCGGCGCGTGTGTCCAATGTAGTGAAAGGAAAAAATATAGTATCAAGTATAAATTTTATAAAATTTTTTTTGACTAACCAATCTTAATTCCAAAGTGTAAATATACTCTCTAAAATTGTATTTAAATGTATATATAAAAAGTCAAATATATTATTTTTTTTTTACTTGAATTTAATTTTTTTTATCGTTTATTTTTTGTCTTGTTTTCCTCCCTTTTTTTTCAAAAGCTATTATTAACTATATGAAGTATTTAATATTTGTTATGGTTTATTTTTATTATAATGAGGTCGATAGTTGTATTAAATAAGATGAACATTTAATAAGGGAAAACAACTTGAAAAGTTTCTGAATGCAATTAATTAAATATTTACTAAAAACCAAAATTTATATAATTATTATCTATTATTTTCTTATTTTTTTTTCCAAATTCTAACAAAAAATTTCACTTTCAAAATTGAAGATTGCATTTTTTTTCCAATCTCCTCTTGACGTAATTAATTATTTTATTTTTTTTTATTTTAGAATAAGAATAAAATTTAAAATAGAGTTAAAATTTTTAGAATAAAAAGGAATTATATATGTATAAGGACTAAGATACAACTAGCATCTATCGTAAATATATTAAATTTTGTACATACAATAAATTGGGGATAACAGGGATGGTGTGTCGACCACTCAGAAGATTTGGCCTGTTGGAGTCCTTGCTGGGCATGTAGGAACTGATGGCTTGGAGATGTTTTGCTGGACTAGTATGTTTGGAGGTCCTGATGTAGCTGGGTCGTCTGGCGACGTTTGGTGGTCCCTCGGTGGGGGTGAGTTTGTTGCTTGTTGATTGTTGTCCCCCTGTTGGCCCTGTGGCATAGGGCAGGTCCCTGGGCACGGATGAAGCCCGCGAAATTCCCTCGATGAAATTACTTAGGGGGGTGTATGCTTACTCGCCTGGAGCAGAGGCACTTTGTTGAACACCCCCCCGCGATGGTTCTTTGTAGGACCTGGGATTTTCTGCACTTTTCCAACCGCTGACGAAGAGGTCTAGGGTGCCTTGATCAGCAGTGTTAACGGTTTTTGATTTTAGCGCACCCAGATCCTACCGGCTGCGCCAATTGTTGGATAAAACTTCACGTTGTTCGCTTCAATATAAACACAAATAACTTTACTTTTCCTTTTTATTTGTTAAACATTTATTTATTTGTCACAACATTTATTTATTTGTCACAACATTTATTTTATTTATTATTATTATAGACCAGTGCAAATAATTTTTGGAAACAAAAAAATAATTAACAGCATGACAAATGTTGGAAAGTGAAGGAAATATAGCGCAGCCAACCAGAAAAATAAATTCAAGTCGTTCTGAGTTACGAGGGTGAAATAGGGGTAGCTTTAAGAGGTGAAAAAGGTTTTTCACGATTTTCAGCGAAACTAGACCTCCTATCAAAAAAAGTTGAATAGGTTGATAAAAGTTGTAGGTGATAAAAAGATCTACAACTTTTGCACAAACCATTTTTTCACATAACCTCAAATTTCCGAGAAAAATCGAAAAAACTAGTGTTTTTGTTTT
Organism: Thereva nobilitata; assembly: GCA_963855945.1. Classification (NCBI taxonomy): domain Eukaryota; kingdom Metazoa; phylum Arthropoda; class Insecta; order Diptera; family Therevidae; genus Thereva; species Thereva nobilitata. Next base: position 156,776,008 of record OY979694.1, on the reverse strand, counting down.
TGATTTTTATCTCCCTTAAAAAAAATTTTTTTTCACGAAATTTTATGAAAACTTACCTTTTTATGTCCCAAACACGCTGTAATTTTTTTGAATTAAAATATTTATTTTTACGTTTTATTTTGAATTTAAACCTAAAAAGGTTTTTTTTTCGCTGCCTACAGCCCTTGCGCGCATGTATCGGGCCATGTTATATTTATACACGTTATATATGTATAACATGTTGTATATATGGATATATATATATATATATACAGGGTGTTTCCAACCACCGTGCCACCCAATTTTCTGGGAAAGTCCCCGATTAAAAATAATTTAATTTTCTTACTAGCACGCACGCGACCGCTGCTAGCGCGCATAGCGAACAAATAAGGACGCCACAAAAGTATGCACGCACCCGCCACAGGGATGCACGCTCCCGCCACAGGGATGCACACTCCCGCCACAGGTACGAAAATCTAAAAATTTGTTCGCTAGAGGCACCCACTCTCCCGCCACAGGGATGCACGCTCCCGCCACAAGCAGGAAAATCTAAAAATTTGTTCGCTAGTGGTGGCACGAAAATCTAAAAATTCAGGCATGAACATTTATAAATACATCCGCATCGTCATAAACCATTCCAAACGCGAGTGTTGTTTTACCAAGCAGTCCCCCAGCTAAACACTAACCACTTCCAATGCTGCTTGACCTACGCAATCGAACGAGAACCTTTTTTTTTTTTAAAAGCATTTTATTTTCATATCTTATATCTAACCTAACATAAATGCAGCTAATGCTTAAAGCTACTTATTCTATCCTATTCTAAACTATCTAACTTACTGGCCCTCAGCAGGCGCTCTAAATTACTCACTATCTTATCTAACTTATGCCTTTCAGCTAAAACTTATATATGTATTTTTACTTTATAAAAAAGATCTTTATTTTTGGCTTACTTCTAGGAAAAATTACTAAAAAAAAAAACTTAGAAACTATATATATATATTTTATATAAAATAAAACTTAAACTAACTTAACTTACTTAACCTAACTAGCCTAGCTATCTGGGCAGGGGATAGCAGAAGCAACGCTGCTTCGGCTAACCCCCGTCCAGGCGACGGGTTCCATGGATTCGAGATATACAAAACATCAAGAGTTCATGGAAGCCCGCACTATCTACTCCCCTAATAAACAATTCAGGTCTTAAGGCAACTTAATACTAAAAGAGACTATCTGGACGGGGGGCAGCGGAGGTTTTACTGCCTCAGGTGGCCCCCGTCCAGGCGACGGGCTTCCATGGATCCGAGTTTGATAGAACAACAGGGGTTCATGGAAGTCCGCACCCTTAACCTAACTTACTTAACCTATATATATTACTACCGTAAAAACTAGAACTAATCCTACCTAAGCCCTAAGCTAATCATTAAAAATAAATTACAAGCTAAACTATTCTATATATAAAATTATCAGGGCGAATACGCAATATCTAGGTATCCTCCACCCACCAGTACAGAGTACTTGCAGTGGAGGCGTCTCGTCTGTCTCTCTCCGAGATTCGAGTACTGAACCTCAGGAGCTCCTGAACTTCCATATCCTCGTTACTATATAAATATCGCTTATCTGTCGCGGAACGATGTAGGTGGTAAAAGAGGGGCACCCCCGAACCATCTTGGACCAATCTTTTTCTATCCAGGTAGACAAATGCCTCTGGAGGGATAAAGTCGCGTTCACAAGCAGCTCTGTGATATTCGTCGTTCGGGTATAACGCTCCCCGAATAAGAGGATTGTCGCTCTCCGTCGCTCTAACAATATGTCTTCGAATCAACTTGATTATGAAGTTGTCGATCCTATTAACAAATGCCTTATCATAGAGGACATTGTTGGCGTGAAACTTCGTGAAGCCAGATTCGGGTGTCCGATACAACCTTAAGCACGCCCTTAAGCATTGTCTTTCGAAGACCGGAAGCTTTTCCATATAAAAGGGAGATATGTTGAACCACACTGGGCAACCATAAGTTAAAATCGGTCTGACCAAGGCTTGATAGCAGATCACCCTCACCCGTGGGCTTAGGTGTCCGCTATAAAAAAGCCTTTTAGTCATGTGAAACGCCTTGTTTGCCTTGTCGAGAGCAGCACTTATATTTCTATTGAAATACAAGTACTGATCCAAGCAAAGTCCAAGGTATTTCACTTCCGATTTATGTTCTAACGCTTGTCCAGCATAGTTCGAAATTCGGAAGGTTTTCCAGTTCCTCTGGACATCGCGAGAAGCTCTGATTAGAGGAGTCCGGAAAAGGATCGATTCGCATTTGCTAAAATTGATCTTCAACTTCCAATCATCACTGTAGCGTTCGATTGTTTCGAAGTCACGTTGCAGGAGCGTCTGGATCACTCCAATCTTCGGCCCCGTCCTGTACACAATCAGGTCATCCGCATACGCTAATGCGAAGCGGAGTGAACTGATTAGGTCACTCGTAAAGATATTAAATAAGAGCGGCGAATTCACTGCGCCCTGTTGCAGACCATTTTTAATGTCAAATACCTTTCCTGATGTGAAGTTCCCACTTTTAACGATGAACTTCTTCTGGGAGATCATATTATAGATCATGTATAACAGAGGTCCGGTCATCCCGTATCTGACTAATTTGTAGAGGAGGCCCTCGATCCACACTGTATCGAACGCCTTCTCATAGTCGATCAAGCATGCTCCAGTGCACTGGCCTTTCATTAGGTTCCAGTGTATGTCTGATACCAATTTCGACGCGGCATGAATAGTATCATGTCCCGCCCTGAAACCGAATTGGTTATCGGGAATTATTTTCTTTTCCTCAACCCATTTGGATAATGATCTATTAATTACTGATTCAAACACCTTACTGATATTCGGAAGCAGACTTATTGACCGAAGATTAGCAGGGTTACTTTTATCTTTACCTTTCTTGGGTATTGGATACACCACTGCCGTCTTCCAGTGGCCTGGAAAATGGGCGTTGTTTAACGCATTGTTAAACAGAGTGGTGTATGTGTCTATAGCCACCAGGGGCAAATGCTTTAGGACGATGTTTGGAATACTGTAATGTGGTCCGTTGGGTTGGTGGCCCGAAGAAGCCAACCACAGACCCTCACACAATAAACTAAAAATTTATGCAACAGCAAAGCCAAAATCAGACAGAACGTCTACTAGGCGGTACCTAGGGCCTCCAGAGTAGGGCTGCTCGTCGGGGGGTCGGGGTTTGGGGGAAGACCTTGGAGGTACCACCTACTTACATGCATCACCACTTACCTTCACGGGAGCACCTCGATCAGGGCGGGCGCGGAGTACGTCTTCACCTTATGAGGGCATCTACTCCAAAATCGTACGGAGGGAGATCCATCCCCGCTGCTATGCCATGTTCGGCCCCTTAGCCCATTATCCTAAAAAAATTACTTAGCCGACAACAAAAAAACAAAAACGGAATTGGTAAATCTAACGTACTTCTTTAATTAATAAATTATGTCTCACAACGAAATGTCTCGAATACTAGAACACCACAAAAAAAACTTACGACTAGGGTATACTACTGCATACCTGACTCAAATAGTGGGTGCTAGATACAAATACGTGACCGTTTTTCTATTCTTTTTCTTTTATTTTTATTAATTTATTATGTTTCGTTTTTTTTAAAGATGCCTCACCCAACTTATATCAAGAAAACCGCCCTGGTACCAGACCGCTTAACTCGGAGGCAATTGTACACACAATTACAGCCACTCATTACCTGGTTGTCAGTAACAAACCAAATACCGTATAAAACTTATCAATTTTAACTTATAGGTATAACAATTGACAAAACCGTAAAAACATCAACAGTTGCGCTCGGACATGAAATCTATAATTACAACAACCTAACTATTACCACTGAGAAAAACAACTCGCGATGTACTGCGTGGACACCAAGCAACATAAACAACTTTAACACCAAAACAACAATATCAATAAGTGTTAAGAAAATATGTTGTACAAAATTAAATATGTTAAATAAAAGTAAAAATTTGAATAAAATTAGATATTTTGAAAAAAAAATTAAAAGAATGGAAATAAATTAGATACTATGCATAAAAGTAGGTAATATAATTAACAAAATCAACAATATGGTAAATATATTTTAAGTATATTTGTGTGTTAAAACAATATAATCAGAATGGTAAATATATGTAATTGAATATTTAGACAATTGTTCCGCTGCCGCGATGGTTTTCGGTTCAAAGTCTATGCGGTTAATTAGAAGCCGATTGTCAGTATTTAACACACATGTGGCAACCTATTATATTTGGGAAAACTTTTTCCGTTTATTGGAAAAGCTAATATAGAGCACAAGTTCCTCTTGTCACCACTGACTATCCTACAAGCTTAATGACCTAAGCTTTTCACAGGACGCTCACGAAAATTCCGCAGGTAGTAGTTCGCCCTACGAACTTGACTCAATCTTGTAATTATGTTCTGGATGTAACCAAAAAAAAATGGTGCAGCAAAACCCTTGAAACGTCACAATAAAAGTCTTTAGTAAGCACAGAAGTAGTGTAAGTTCCACACGAAGTCACCACGTTGACCTTTGTTTATTCAACAATTCTTAAATCCGGAACATCACTAGTACAATCGCATCCATGTATACTGATGTTGAAAATGTAGTACATATACAGCATTCCCAAATTTTTGTGAAAGATACTTTAAATACTGAATATACTTATCCTTGGTTATTTCGGTAATATCAGAATAATCATAATATTCTGAATAACTAAACCTGTTGAATCGTCCCGTTCTTGTTTGATCTTCGGTGTCTGTCTGATCTTCGGTCTCCTCAAAATTCTTCCAGTCCGCAAATACGGTTGAAAATTCTTCTTTTCTGCCTCAAAGGTCTATGATTTTGGTGTCTTCTTTTTCCCATAAATTAACCGAGATGACTTCGTTCTTATTTCCATTCGAATTGACTTTTTTCGTATTTATAGAAACTTGTCTTCAAACTTGCCAAAAAAAACTCAATCAACTCCCTCATGAACAAATCCAGACTAGACTGACAAAAAAAATTTTCCCATTTTCCTTGTTTTTTTTCCTTTTTCCGCCTACTCATAAAATTATTCTAAAAAATCCTACTCAAATTTTATAGTGGCTAATGGGTGAATATGGAATCAGGGCATAGGACGGCCGTTACAATCCCTCGGCTCCACAAACCCGACTTGCGAGGGAGTGAGGAGCCGAAAAAAACCAAAACGGCCTGCTTTTTGTTTTGGGTTACTCCCTATTAGTATGACTGAAGGTGTGGCTCGACCCATGACCATGAGTCCCATGCTCTCTATGGTGTGCTAGCCGGGCTCAATTGAGAAAAATGCTGGCCACGGTAGAACGCCGAGTGGAGGAAAAATATAAAGAACCAGGACCAGGTTTTCCTACAGAAGTTGAGGTGGTCCGCCTTGTATCCTTGGCTGTTGTTGGTGGATCTGCCGGAGAGCAGTGTTGAGGAACAAAGATCTGGCCGGAGACAATACCATATTATCCCCTTCCGAGTCCCTATATCCCTCAACCCTACCACTCGAATAACATCACCTTCCGACTCATCGGATTAAATCTGCAGCAATACCACATTGCCTTCGACTCAACCTAGTGGATCGCAAGGAGACATTCCGCCGGTAGAAACTCAACAGACCGCCCAAAAGGTTAAAAAAATGGCGAAAATGTTGGGACTGGTCTGGCAGCCCCTTTTGGTATCCAACATGGAAACTTGGCCCCAGACGACCAAGAAAGACCAAGATGTGTACCATCCGCTAGGGAAGCTACCTAAGCGGACCAACGGCACCCTATTATTAACCAGTGAAGCCGGCGAGATGCCTTTTTAGGGCTACTCAGGGACGAGCTTGCTTCGAATACTGAAAATGAAAAGTTTTAGCAAACCAAAAAAAATTCTAGTAAGCATCACTTCCATTGAACTAATTCATAGTGATATGGTCCGAATGGGATAAGCTCATGGTTGTAACGCCCACGAAAATTTCAGCGTCACATGAAAATCTTAAAACCAAAAGAAAGAAAATTTTTTTTCCAACATAAACCAGGTCAAGAAAGCGAAGATACAATCAAAGTACACAAGCGCCAGAATAGCGAAAGAATTGCCAGACGGTCGTATTACATCCCTTAAACGAGGTGATAAAAGTTCACAACCTCACGTGTACGGAACTCCGACCGGCGCACTTGACCAGTATGATGAAGAGCGAATTAATGAGAACATATAGCAATGTAAATAACATGAGTGACATAATTAAATAATGAGTAAATGAAATTGAATGAATTGGCACATTGATATGTTGGTCGATAGAATGCAATAGGTAAGTTTAAGTAGAGAAGGAATAATTAAGCTATATAAGTAGAGTATAAGTAATGTTAAGAAGGCACCCCAGAACTATAAACCTGTACGCGTCCAAAACTGCAGCTCATGAGCTGTATTTTAGCCCGTTCCGGAAATATTGCAGTTCTCTCCCTTAACCAACAGGCTAAACCATCACGATGCCTACCCCTCCACCATTTTCGGTATTCCTTCGTTCTAATCCCGTTCGTGGATGACGACGGATATAAACCATAAAGCCTAGTACCAGGACACATATTAAAGCGAAGGTTGTTCCCGATACGCTTGTAGTTTCCCACCGAACTCGTGGACGGGTCGGCAAGGATAATTCCTCGACATCTTTGTATTCACATCTTGGACCTAGGTACCCGTCCGCACATTCGCAGTTGTACAGGATGGCATCTTCAATTTTGACGGTGAAGCACGTTGCTCGATTTAGGCAATACCACTCGGCATAAGGTGGAGGGCATTTGTAAGTCGGGAATGTTATATTAGGTCTTGGTGACAGTGTTGGTTGTGCCATCACCAGGCTCAAAAACAACAAGGCCTCGGGTGCAGACGGCATCCCTGCGGAGCTGGTTAAATATGGAGGGCCTACATTACACCAAGCGATTCATGAATTAATTGTGCAAGTATGGGAGCAGGAAGCGATGCCAGAAGACTGGAGAAAAGGCATCCTCTGCCCGGTACATAAAAAAGGAGATATCACAACGTGCAGCAATTATCGTGGTATAACGTTGTTGAGTACCGCGTATAAGATATTCTCCGCCATCCTACAAAACAGGATGGCCCCATACGCTAGAAACATCATAGGCCAATACCAGTGTGGCTTCAGCCCAGGCAAATCAACAACCGATCAGATTTTCACTTTGAGGCAGGCTATGGAAAAATGTCTAGAGTTTCAAAACTCAATCCAACACCTCTTCATAGACTTTAAAGCCGCCTATGATAGCATAGCCAGAGTAGAACTCTACAAAGCCATGAGAGAATTCGGCATTCCCAATAAGCTGACAAGACTATGTAGGTTGACCATGACCAATGTGACAAGCCAAGTAAAGGTATCCGGAATACTGTCCAGACCAATCAACATCTATAATGGACTCCGACAAGGGGACGGTCTGGCCTGCCTCCTTTTCAACCTGGCGTTGGAGAAAGTGATCCGAGATTCGGGCGTCACATCAAGGGGCACAATCCTCCACAAGTCCACCCAATTACTGGCTTACGCAGACGACATTGACATCATTGGAAGAACATCAACAGCTGTACAAGAAGCTTTCATCCAGATTGAGCGGGCGGCAGGAAATCTAGGACTGCACATCAACGAAAGCAAAACAAAGTACATGGTGGCCTCGTCTGCAAGAACACCTAACATTGGTCCCACAATCAAGGTAGAGGAACACGAGTTTGATGTGGTAAAATCATTTACCTACCTTGGGTCAATAGTAGCAGCCGACAATAGCATGGAACCTGAAATACGCGCACGACTGCTAAAAGCCAACAAAGCCTACTATAGCCTGTCAAGGCTCTTCAAATCCAAGCATCTAACCATAACGTCTAAACTTTTACTATATAAGACGATGGTCTTGCCGGTCCTCACATATGCATCCGAAACGTGTGTGCTTAGCAAAAAGCACTCTAACCTCTTGGTGGTGTTCGAGAGGAAAATACTTCGGAGGATTGTTGGCCCCGTATGTGAGGAAGGACGATTCCGGAGACTCTGCAATGACGAGATCTACGAGCGCTATCGCGACATAGATGTTGTAAGGAAAATAAAGCTCGGTAGACTCCGGTGGGCAGGACATCTAGCTCGTATGAGTGAAGATGAGCCTGCTCGGAAAGTTCTCTGCGGTAAGACTTATGGGGTGCGACAGCGAGGGAGACCCAACCTCCGCTGGAAGGATGGCGTAGACCAGGACGCTCAGAGCATAGGGATGCCAAATTGGATGACATCGGCTCAGAATCGGGACCGGTGGAGAGAACAGTTGCGAGAGGCCAGGACCGGATCCCGGTTGTAGAGCCGTTAAAGAAGAAGAAGTAGTGAAACCGTAGTTCCAGACACTGATGCCGTCGCCGTTCGTTGTTGATGCTGCTGTGGCTGCTTTTTTTCATTGCCAGCCTTCGACCTTTGAATGAGGTTGGGAATTATTTTTATTTTTCGACGCCTTTTATTTCCAAAACGCCGTTCGATATTATTGTCGCCGCTAACGATTGAGTTATCGTCACAACTTGCACTTGATGTGTTCATATTCGCACTTTTTTTTATTTTGGTGTCCACTTGAGACATGTCACTTACGTGCTCATGCTCTGCACCGCTATTCTTCTTAACTTCCTTTGATTTGTCAATTATATCAAATATTGCTGTTCTCTTTGAACCATTTTACTGAGTATGCTATTGGCACCCTTTATGGTCACCAAGTAAGTTGCCCATTTTCTTCGTCCTCTACGATTTTTTAAAGCAATACAGTCGATTTCAGTTTTGTTTCCGAGTAAAAATAAAACTCGTTCGGTGTGGCGCCGTGCGTGCTAGTGCGTACCTGATGCAGGCTAGCTGCGGGCTAGTTTTTATTTTTACTCGGGTTGACACTCTGCGTGCGTACCAGCTGCATGCTAGGTGCGCCCTAGTAAAAATGTTCCGTGCTAGCTGTGGCGCCGTGCGTGCTAGTGCGTACCTGATGCAGGCTAGCTGCGGGCTAGTTTCATTTTTAATCGGGTCTCGATTGAAAAAAAAACAACGCCCATTTTTTTGATCTGTTCACTGATCACTGATGTTTTTACTGTTTTCAGTGTTTCAAAATACTTAAAACAGATCAGTGAGTGACACTTATTTTTGAATAGACCTCCTGACGGGCCACTCAGGCCCATCACATAGGGGGGGGGGGCAACTGGGACGAATTGCCCCGGCCCCCAGGCCAGAGGGGCCCCGAGAATAGATTGAAACCCAAAAAGTGAAAACCCCATATCCCTACATTCTAATTGTCAAGCAAGCACTAATCTAGAGTCTGAAACCCAAGCATGCAGCACTTTGAAATATATTTTACATTGGTATGGATATGGATTCTTTTTTACTCATCATATTTAAATAGTAAACACTATTTTTCTTGCCTTAATTTCCGCAAAGTCGTCGATGACATCGTCATATTCTATATTTTTTGCCAGCTCTCGTTCTATTGCAATGATTTAAACGTGACTCATTTTTAATTTAACGCGTTCACCAGTTGCAACACCAATAGGTATCACAATAAAAAAACCTAAACAAATCCATAATTGAGGGAAAACAGATTAAAGACCTTTAACAAAGATTAGATTGGGAGATTTGGCTTGCCCTTAGGTCGTCTCTTTACTACCACTGAAGTAGTATAAGCTCGAATTGAATATTAAGAAAAATACTTTTAAAAAGCTTGGGGCGTTCCCCTTCCCATCCCATTTCTATATCTTTTTTAATATTGCATGATCGCAGTGGGGAGCACTCCTTTTACTGCTGCTTTTTAACCGACTTCAAAAAAGGAGGAGGTTATCAATTCGACGCGTAGGTACTTTTTGGTCCTGTTCACGCATAACTTTGTAACGCAATGCCTTTTTTTGCTTTTTTTCTTTTTTGTTTGAAAGGGTAGTTTCCCACGGTGGTCCCGTACAATTTTTTTTAAATTCTGATAAAGGAGTTCGAAGGTAGGCGTAAAAAACTGGTAAAATTAGTACACTTTGAACGGATAGAAGTATTTTCAAAGGCAGCGAACAAATTACTTTATTGTCGCGTGCTCGAGAAGAGGCCGGTGGATGAATCGGCAAAGGCGTTGACCTGCAAATAAAAATTGCGGGTTCAAACCCCGTTCGACTTTTTTTCTTTTTTTCCTAAAATCCATGCTGATTGGATTAATGTTGTAAAGAATTACAAACTCTTCGGTGAGAAATTTCATGCATACTCTACTCATGCAGACTGTAAGAGAGTATTCCTTTGGAATGAAATTCTATTTAAAGCAGTTTCTGAAAAGCTTTATTTACGTATTTAGCCATCTTGTTGTAACAATCTCCCGTAGCACAACGACTGAGAGGCTTGCCTCTCGTCCTGGAGGTTGCGAGTTCGATTCTTTGAGCTGGAGCAATTTTTTTTTCAATCGACACAATAAATATTTCTTTTTAATTTCCTTTGGGGAGTTTTGTTTCATATTAAATAAGTTTTTTTTAAATTGCTCCGAAAATACGCAAATTCATTACTGCAAAAACTATTTAGCTACTGCCTCAATTCTTTTCGACGGCGCGCGGCTGAGTGTCATACTTCTCGTAATAAATAATTTGTTTTTATATTGCCCCCGAAAAAAAATTAACGGACTAAAAAGTACGAAATAAAATAAATTTTTAAAAACCGACTTCAGAAAAACCAAAAATAATACACAAAAAACCAAAAATAATGCACAAAAAAGGATAAAATAATTGTTTGAAATTCTTTACAACATTAATCCAATCAGAATGGATTTAATAAGAAGAATCACTTTTGAAGACGGTGCCAACACCTGTTTTCGGGGTGATGTATTAAGGGCATAAGGCTAACAAAGAAATGAATAAAATTTTCGCAGCAATAGTTAATGCAATGAAAGTCAACTACTACTTGGCACCGTCTTCAAAACTGATTCTTCTTATTAAATCCATTCTGATTGGATTAATGTTGTAAAGAATTTCAAACAATTATTTTATCCTTTTTTGTGCATTATTTTTGGTTTTTTGTGCATTATTTTTGGGTTTTCTGAAGTCGGTTTTTAAAAATTTATTTTTTTAGAAGCGTTTTTGAGCAGTTACAAAAGTAGAAAAAAATGTCTAACCCTTCAATTTATGTTATAGCACCTGTGGATATGAGAAACAACTGCAGTGTCGAAAAGCTTTATATTTTTGTTCACCTTGTGCAATTGCCTTTTCATCCTTCCAAACGTGAGTGTCTACAGCGGTTTTACCATGCGGTCCCCCAACTAAGAACCAACCGCGTTTAATATGCTGCTTGACCAACGCATCGAACGATAACCGGTCTCTGTTAGCTGTTTTTTCGTTCCATACAATTCCTTAAACATAGCATATTAACAGCGCTCCGAATTCGCTTCCCTTAGTAGTGCTTAGAATTTTTCCCTCTGGAATAGCTTCTGGATTGATTCTTCCAAAAGAAAGATGAGTACTAAGCCCCAGGCTAAGCACAAGGGCCTGTCTACATAAACCTGTTCCATTCTAGGTTAAACTATGTAACTTTAGGTTCACCCGCGAATAAAGCGGGGTTTTCATTTAGCTGGCTACCAGCGTTGGTTGTTCTGGTGGTGCGTTGTAGCTGGCAACCATCTGAAATTTGGAAATTTCTGATTATTCTTGAGCTGGTTGAGCCACTAGCTGGAAATGTACGGGGCCAGCGGAAGATACAACCAGCGCACAGTGGGGTCAGAAAAAAATTACCGTTCAAAAATCGGTGGAGCCGTCAATTTTCATCGAATCAACTTCGCTTTTTTTAAAATGTTCGTGGTGCAATTCTCTATCGATCTGTCGAGCCGGATTTTTCATACCGTATTCCTGTTTTCCCCCATTCAGGGGTTGATTCACCCTCTCTCACATTTCTAAACTATATTAGGCTCAAATATACCTTTTTGGTACGTTTCTCTGCATTTTTGCTAATGCAGAATATATTTTTGTCAAAAAAACTCAATTTCCACTGCAAATTGTAAATAATTGAAAATATATATGAAAAATCCGGCTCGACAGATCGATAGAGAATTGCACAACGAACATTTTAAAAAAAAGCGAATTTGATTCGATGAAAATTGACGGCTCCACAAATTTTTGAACAGTAATTTTTTTCTGACCCCACTGTGCAGCGTTGGTAGCCAGCTAAGTGGAAACCCCGCTTTAAAAATCGACTGTTCGGTATCTATATTCAATGCCCTGAATGAGCTTATTCTTAAGTTACCACAATTTTTTTTAGCCAAAGATGTTCTGCGCGGCGATTGCTGTGCGGTTATGAGGATACAGCCAGGAGGAGATTGAGCCTCTTCAATCGCGAATCCCAAAACAATTATAGATTATATCGAAAGCCTCGCCCTCTTTAAGAACGAATGAATGAAACTTAAATTTGTTTCCATATTATAAGAAAGTAATTTTACTTACTTTCATTGTACTGGACATATTACAGAATACTTACTGGATATTCATAACTTGTTTGCATATTCATTATATTAAAATTCCAAACAAAAACTCCACCACCACCACGAAATATTTAGACTGTTGCATATTCGCAAAGATTAATTTAATAAAAATGCATCTTTATTCTCATGTCTCCCTTTTTCGCACGGTACAATACAAATGGAATTTTTAACTAGAAACCTTCTTCCCCTGAATAATTAATATTCACCTTAAAACATAGTCCCTCAATGTTTAAAAGACAAATGGAAAAGGGTTTAAGTTCATAACGTACAACATAAAACAACCCCAAAAGTTTCAACCAGATGTGATAACGTCGTAGCTTTAATCTTTCAATTGAAATGATGTCGGTGATGTCGGGCAGGTACAGCATCAAATGACAGGATGGTAATCATTTTTCAGTACACAGAAGGACAAAACTCAAGGCACAAAAGCAATTTTATCCTAAAGAGAAACCAGATCCCACAAAGTGAGTGTTAATAGTTAATAAAGCCAAGAACCAGCCAGAACACGTTAAAGTGGCTACAAGATACACAAATTTAACAGCCCAGTGAGTTTAAATGGAGTTGTTACTCTAATTGCAGTCTCAAGATACTAAAGATACTCGATTCCTATCTCTGAACCTCATCGCTCAGTCTCTGAAAATTCCTAGAAAATTTTTTAATCCCAGAACAAAAGGAACGCGAATTGTGGCTTTGGGGTTGTGAAGAACACTAATGGGGGTGGCGATGCCTGGCCAGAGGGTACTGGGAGGGAGATAGGAAGCCTCGAGCAATTCAATGTAGTTCTCTGGAACTATTTCCTTTTCTTCACCAGATTTTATCCGGAGGGATATCACCCGCTTTTTTCATTTTATACCCTAACTCGCGTTATACTTTATGCATTATTTTTTTTTTTGTTTTTAGAGGGAGATTCTCCTATTAAATGGTCAAAAAGAAAGAATCATCCAAGAGATGAAAGTTTCTCTACGATCGTTTATTATTTAAACTTCTCCCGGTGACAACTTTAGTCGTTTCAAGTGAAAAGTTCATAAAAATGAACTTAAACTAGAAAACTTTAGTTAAGTTATCTTCAGGATATTTGGTCGAATAACGGAGAATTTATGAACATTACTTGTAATCATGTATGTCATCCAGGATTTCCCTTCATATTTGAACGTCACTTCAAATGGAAACTTATTAAATTTTAATTTAAAAAAATATTGTCACCTCGTTGTTCCATGACTTCTTCAATATGGTTTTGTGTTTTAATCATGTTCCTCTCTTGCATTCCAGATCTGGTGTTACTTCAGGTACATCATCCATCCAACAATTCTGAAAGGTAAGAAATTTAGTCGCTTAGTTTATCTGCAAATAAATAGCACTTCTGTACTAAAAAATACAACACTTGACAGACAGATAAACCGTATAAGCGCTTCACGTTTCAAACAACTTGAGGCACTGAAAAATGATAAATGGCAAACTTTTCGAGGATAGATATAGAAGTAAGTTTGGTAACCATGGAAGGCCTTGGTATCTCTTAATTTTTGAATTATATGGCAAAGTTAGCTTTTAAGAGATAACAAATACTTGGGGATATAGAGATGGATATTGAACGAGTTTATTATAGGGTATCTTTAGTAAACGAACATGTTAGGTGATGTTTATTTAATTATTTATGTTTTTTGGCAAACTTTCCAGTAAATTGGAAATACATACGTATTTGATTTCTGACATTTTAAAAAGTAAAATTATTTACAGTAACAAATGGAGTTAAAGATCACACAAGAAATGAAGCTCTTTTAAATATTTTAATTCATACCAAAATATGTTTTATTGGTGTCGGTCCTGGTGGCCTAGGAGTTAAGGCAGCCGACTACCGTCACTGAGATTCGTGTTTCGAGTCCTCTCCGCGGCATGGAAGCATAGATTTTCGTCTCTCCACTAGCCCCAGAACCCATTCATTTCGTTGAGGAAACAATGCGGCGAAAGTAATATAAATATGTATTGTTCAACTTTCTTTTGTCGTATGTTAACCCCCTATCATATAAATAAGGTCTTATTATTCTAAGCTTACTTCTTGGCATTGCACTATGATTTGAACGACATTACGGACTAGTGGTAGATACAAAGGGTGATTACTAAGTTTCCAGAAAAAAAAAATCTTGGTGTAAGTTGGAGATCCGTGCCATACGGCAAAATCTATGGCCTTTAATTTACCGGACCAAAACCCGATTTAGAATTGCTGGACTTATTTAAAATGAAAGGTCTAAAGTAGAGCTATTCCAAATGTCAATGACTGCTAAAAGAAACTATTGTGGACAATTGGCACAGCTCCTCCTTGTTTTTTGTCTTCCCTTTATTAAAATTCCCTACCCTCTCTCCTGCTCTCGTGTAGAATCCTACTGTAAACTACTGTAGTACAAGTTAGAATTATGCAATCTAGATTTATTATACTGCATAATTTTAGAATATAAATAACCGGACAAAATGTATAAAATTCAGTAGTTCCCTGCTGCTGTAGTAGAGCTGCTAAAAGCAATAACTTGCTTAACGGGAACCGTTTAATTTAATGGGTATAAAACTTATTTTAAAATAAAAGTTAAATTAGGTGAAAACAAATAATCTTTTTTAAAACCTGATATAAAAATACGGCTGACGTAATGGCCCGTCCACACGACGCAAGCGTATTTGCGCAAATCTTGTTCCCATATGAATTTTGTGTAATTTTTCAGTGGCGCAAACATAATGACGTCACCAAAAGCTTTCCCTCAGCCATGGGCGTAGCAAGGGGAGGGGCCAGGTGGGCCAGGCCCACCCCAGAATCCTCCTGGCCCACCCCAGAATAAAAGTGAATCACTTATTAAAAACCCGTGGCTTAAAACAATTTTACAAAAAATAGTATGGCACACGGAAGGCTCCAAAACAGAGACAGGTGTGGGCGCAGAGCGATAAGCTTAGGCACCCTAGCAACTGTCTTCCAAGCAGAAGTGTACGCTATACTGGCATGCACTCATGAGAACTTAAGGAGGATCTACCAAAAAGAACGGATTTTTATCTTCTCTGATAGCCAAGCGGCAATTAGGGCCGTAGGACCAAGTCTAAATGAGTTTGGGGCTGTGAACGTGCTCTTGAGGAGCAGGGAGTTCTCAATCAAGTTACCCTTGTTTGGGTCCCGGGACATCGGGGCTTAAAAGGAAAGGAAAAAGCGGATGCCCTAGTTAAACAGGGCTCCGACATTGCATCCATCGGTCCAGAGCGGGTTATCGGAGAATCTACCAGCTTGCTGCAAAGGCCCTAGCCCAGGGGTGCACAACTCAAACTGAGACGAGGGCCTTAATACTTTACGGAAAGAAGCCGCGGGCCGTAAAAAATAGGATAGGTTGAAAAACGCTTTTAGGAAAACCAAAAAATATACAATATTTTGTTCAATATTTTTTGAAGTTCAAATTCAATTTTACATATAAGGTTTAACATAGTAGGACGAAACGTTTGTCTGATTGCCGCACCGCCATGAATATACACGGGGTTTTTATATAAAGGAGCATTTGCAAACTCAATAGTTAATACGAACATTTTTACATCTTTTCTTCAACAACTTTTTTTTAATTTATCTGAGCCTACCATCACGAGAGAATGGTTGGTTTTAGACAACGCAAAAATACACAAAACGCAAATGGTGCGTTATAAAATTGCTGAATCGGGACATACTATATTTTTTTTTTAATTTCTTTAATTATGTATGTTGTTTATTACATGAGTTTTAATACATTTGATTTAAACTTTAAAAAATTGGATTTGAGTTTGAAAAAATTGAATTTGAACTTCAAAAAATTGATTTTGGGCTCAAAAAAATTGAATTTGTACTTTAATAAATTGAGTTTGAACTTTACAAAATTTAATTTGACTTCTAAAAAATTGAATTTCATTTTAAAAACTTTAAATTGAACTCGATAAAATTGAATAAGGTTTGAAAAAAAATTAATTTGGTGTTTAAAAGATCGAATTTGAACTTAAAAACCTATATAAGTTATATACAATAAGTTTTCAATGCAACTCCAATAAGATTCTGTAGTTTTTATCGTCCAGATTTTTCGATTTTTGTAGAATTCCTGCATGCTGCTCTCTCTGTGCTTATTTCGATAAACTACCGAACCCTACAGTTCAATAACGTCCAACTGAAAACAAATTAGAAGCTCTTCTGGATTCAAAGAAAAGCGATCTTCAATTAATTTTAACTGAATGTCTTCTTCTTTAGACATAGTAAATCTTCTCTCAACTTCTTTAATCAAAAGATTAATTTGATTTGCAAATTTTTTCCCAAACATAACGTGCTTGTTATGAGGAATATATTGTGCACACGTAGAGAAGTGATTCATTTCACCTTTCATCAACTGAGTTTTGAAAAGTTTAATTTTTATTTGAAAAGCTTTCACTGCAGCAAACATTTGAAACACAAGCTGATTTGTTCCCTGAAGTTGAACGTTAAGGCCATTTAAATTCGTTGCTATACCACAAAAGAATAAGAGGTCATAATTCCAAGACTAATTTTTAAGATCAGGGAACTCGTTTGCTTCGTTTTCAAGGAATTTTGATATTTCCTGCTTCAGGGCAATGAAACGCTGAAGCACTTTTCCTCGACTCAACCATCTCACTTCTTCATGGTGTAATAAGTCTCAGTAGTCGGCATCAACCTCTTCAAGGCAAGCTCGGAATTTTTTTTTTTTTATGTGGAAGACTAGAGCTCAGGGAAAAGCCCTTTGTACTGTCGACAATCTATTTTCTTCGTATAGAGTGCAATGTCGAACAGCAAGCTCTAGTCGATAGATAGTGAAGGGGAAGAGAGAAGTAGGAAGGAACTGCCACAACCACCTAACCCCAACCATTTCTATCGCGACTCTGGCATCGGGGCAATGAGAAACAACTCGCTGGAGTGTTATGCCTCCTGAAACAAGTTGAATCCCATCAACCAACCGATGACATGCGCTTGGTGGGGCGGGGCAGTGCTAGCGGAAGGCTATGACAGGAGGGAAGGTGGGAAAGGCGAAGGACCGTGGGGCTCTGCCGGGACTCGAACCCGGGACCTCTGGGATAGTAGCCAGGCGCCTTACTCCCTAGACTACCGAGGCCAATGTCCTAATTCACTATTTCAACCACAACCAACACCGAGTTAGCACTAAGCTTCGCGGGCCGCCGACTGAGTGCTGGGGGGCCGCAACCGGCCCGCGGGCCGTATGTTGTGCAGGCCTGCCCTAGCCGATCGGACTTTGATGAAACATATGAACGCTGGAGGTCCACGCCTGGACTGGTCAACTTTAAGCGGTTCCTTCCTGGGCCCTCTCCTAACACGGCCAAAGATTTATTGGGGCGTAGTAGAATTGATGTCAGAAGACTTGTTGGCTTGATTACAGCGCACTGCGCCCTGCGCCTGCTCTCCACGTCCTCTGTGAATGCCGCGCAATAGCGAGGAGCTGGGTTTTCTTGTTCGAAGAATCCCCAAGTATAAGCGACAAGCTACTAGGCAGACTGCTGAACTTGTTCAAGCGGCCTGGCCTTAAAATATGAGGTAGAGGGTTGTAGTACAATAGGCCAAATGAATGGTTGCAGTACCTTTGGACCCAGTATCTCACACAAGAAAAACAAATTTTGATGCGACCATACATACGAAACATATAACGCAGAATACAACCATAAATAAATTATATGGGCCTATCATCTTCACCAAATGTTATCGCGGGCCACTTTGAGAATGCATTATGATATCGCGGGCCGCGTGCATACACTCAGTTTACAAAGCGATAGGTTTTGGTCAGACAAACAATAAATTGTATGAGTGAGGGTTGGGGGAAATGGTAAAGGTGTAGCCCTTTCAAAAAAAAATTTTGATAGAGTTTTACATATCATCCTCTATTTTCGTAACCTTATAACCTATTTCTATGAATAAGTTGCCAGTGCACGCAGAGTACACCCACCTATCTATTATTGTGAAAGTGACGGTTCCACCTTGCCAAAGTCAGAATTGTGGTTTTTTTTAACAAAAATTTCAACTTCAACTAGCCTATAATTTATTATTTTTTTAATACCTATAATACCTATAATTTTTTTCCCAAAATTATAAATCTTGGATTGTTTCCTTTGAATAACTTCCAGACAATTTTTATGTTACGGCAATTATAAGCAATTTTGATGTTAAAATAGCCTATATTTGATACATTTTTAGCACTTTTCGTACCTGGGTTGCAGGTTTTGTCAGAGAATATCGAGCGCTATTTATATTTTGTAAATTTCATTTTCGAAAATACCGATTCGCATATGTAGGTTGAACCAACCCGGGTAAAAATAATTTAGTTGTTTATATTTTTTTAATAGCATATGCGCGCGCAACAAGCACGCATAGCGAACAAATGCGCCTGCCACACATTAACATCTAAAAATGCTTCCGCTATAGAGGTATGCCCGCCCTTGTTGCAAATATGAATTTATTTAAAATCTACCATTCCAAAAGCGAGTGTCGTTTTACCAAGTGGTCCCCCAACTAAGTACTAACCACGTCCAATGCTGCTTGACCTACGTAATCGAACGAGAACCGGTTTATTGAGTATGCTAACGGCACACGTTATGGTCACGATGCTTGTTTTCTTCGTCCTATACAATTTCTTACAGCTTCAGTTTTTACTCCCTTCACTGCA
This sequence comes from Thereva nobilitata, assembly GCA_963855945.1. Lineage (NCBI taxonomy): Eukaryota > Metazoa > Arthropoda > Insecta > Diptera > Therevidae > Thereva > Thereva nobilitata. The sequence goes on along the minus strand of OY979694.1, from coordinate 156,756,832 downwards.
AATGTAAAGTGTGTTTTCTTGTAGTCATTTTTAATCCACTTTAAAGTGTGTTGTTTCCGTAAAGTGTGTTAAACAACACACCTACGTGCGTTGAAACAACGCAGTAGAAAAAAGCTTTTTAAAATAAAATTCATGGCGGCCTGTGACATTTGTAGGGTTTGGTAAGCTTTTATTTTTGTCCGCCTTTTACAATTGCTTTTTCGTCTTTCCAAGCCCGAGTGTCGTTTTTCTAAGTGGTCCCCGGACTAAGAACTAGCCACGTCCAATGCTGCTTTTCTTCCGCAATCGAACGAGAACCGGCCTGTTGAGTATGCTAATGGCACGATTTATAGTCATTCGGATAATTGCTAGTTTTGCTTTTTCTCACTACAAATCTCAGCTTTTGGAAGTGTGTTATTTTAACACGCTTTAGTGTGTTATTGTGACGTCACCCATTTGATTAACATTGTAGTCACTTTAAAGCGTGTAAATACTACAATATAAATCAAATGCTTACTACAATATAAATCAAATGGGTGACGTCACAATAACACACTAAAGCGTGTTAAAATAACACACTTCAAAAATCAGAGATTTGCGGTGTGTACAATTTCTTAAAGCTCAAAATTTGATTTTAAGAAAATGTAAGAAAACTAAATAAAATTTAACTAAAACTGAGATAACTAAAAACTAATTTAATTTTGTCGTAATTTGATTTTTCTGAGTTTTTCAGAGCCTGAAAAAATGTTACCAAGCTTGCATTTTTTTATTGATTTATTTGAGCTAACATTTCATGTTCCATATATTAAAGCATATTTGAGGATGCTGGCGGATAAATTCGGTTCCATACGAAATGGGACGCAAAAGTATCGTAATCATTTGCTTTGCGCACGGATTTTCTATTTCAATTTCCATTTTATCTTCAAAACATAAAATCGTATGTAATAGGGCTTAAAACTTAGTTTTGGACAATTGAAATCGGTCAACAACTTTTTTGTAAAAAAAATAAAAAACCGTGAAATATGGAAAATTTTTAAAAGCAGGAACTGTAATTATCGTAGAAACTTATCCTAGGGCTTAAATTGTGGCCTATCTACACATCTGTGCGTAAATCGCAAAAATTTAAAAACAGCTGTTCCCGAAAAAAGGTTTGAACAAGGACCAAAATAGTCCTCGAGTTATTTTGAAAAGCCTTATTTAATCGCAAAGAGTTGCCTACAACCCCATTCCCATAAAATGTATGTGAGTTTCAGCTTTTTTGTCCAGGTTCGACCGAAATTAGCCAAAACATATTCATATAATTCCTACGATTTTTCTCTTAATTATAGCGTTAGAAATCTGCAGGGTAAATCTATTTTAAACAAAAACTATCGCTCACAATCAGAATAAGTCTGTAATTGATATTTGCCATTTGATTTTAACACATTGTCATATGATAGTAATGTAGTTGGGAAGTTGGATTTTTTCTTTTTTTTTCTTTACATATGTTAAGATAAAGCGAAAAAAATAATTTCTGCAAAATCGGGCCTGTGCTGCACGAGAAAATTGCATAAATGTGGATTTTTGATGCATTTTGAGTGCGTTGCTACACCATTTTTTTAATTTCTCCAGTTCTGTTGGTCGTAGAAAAATAAAAAAAATTAAAAGTACTCGTGATTGAACAGACTATCGCACTGATTTGATATAACAACTTTTTAAAATGAATCCTAACCTCAAAAAACCAAAATGTATGAATTTTTTTTACTAAAAATGCAATAAATAACAGGAAAATAGTCGGATTTTCATAAAAATTGGAGAAAATGTGCATTTTGATGCTATGAATGCGTGGTTGAAATTACAAAAAAAAATTAGTTTTTTAAGGGAACAATTGGCACTTTTCGAAAAACACTTGGCGTCACTTTATGCCAAATCATCGTAGGGTGAATTTTTTTTAAGGTTTTTTATGTACTTTCTTGTGAGCATACGCAATACTTCGTTACTTTATTTAAATTGCCCATTTTAGGAATTTGAAAAAAATAAACAATTTCAATTTAATATTAAAAATTATTTTATTTTATTGCAGCACAGGCCCGATTTTGCAGAATTTTTTTTCGTTTTATCTTAAGATATGTAAAGAAAAAAAAAGGAAAAATCCAACTTCCCAACTACACCATAAATTTTCTTTTTTTTGTTTAATTTCCCTCTACTAAAATTATTCTACACACCAAAAAGTGTGTTGTATTTTCATAGCTCAAAAGTGTGTTGTTACTCCAAAAGTGTGTTAATAAATGTTAAGTGTGTTGTTTCAACACATTTAAGTGTGTTGTTTAGATTTCAAGTCATAATTCACGACTAAATTCACGACCAAAAAGTGTGTTATAATTTTAACACGGAAGAGCGTGTCAATTGCAAGATAAAGTGTGTTAAAACAACACACTTTTTCTTGACAACACATTTAGGTGTGTTGAATAACACACTTTGGTGCGTTAAACAACACATTTTGTGTGTTAAAAACACACTTCAGTGTGTTACACCTTTTACAGTGTTTACTCTAGAAAAGGACTATTCCGTACGTCTTTTATTGGTAGTTATTGGAATTTTAACTCAGGCGTATTGTGCTTGTTTTGAGTATCATACAGGCGTTTTAACGCTGTGCGACGTGCGTACCTGCTTCAGGCTAAGAACAGACGAGTCTTATTTTATTCGCGAAAAGCGCTCACAACTTGTTGTGCCAGACATTTCAAATTACAAATTTTTCTTGTGTAACATATTTCTTATAAAAATCAATTTTTAAATATGAGGCCTGAAAATGGTTTTTAATTCATTACAGCCCTGTAAATCAATTAGTAGTTCTATTTGCAGATTTTCTGGAACTGTTTCAATAGGAACGTTAAAGAGAGCTAGCTACATTTTTTCTTTTTCGTGTGTTGGAACCTTCTGGTGCAAAATATTTTGTTAAATCGCGTTGAATCTCGCGGGCCGCATAATTTCCTGCGAAGGGCCGCGGGTTGGCCACCCCTGATCTTCAGTATGATATCGTGTAGCTCATGACAGGCACGATAGATCACGGTATACAGAAACAAGGTAATGTAAAAGAGACTGACAGCTTCGAATATCATAGAAAAAGGTCTCCGAATGACGTCAGCACTAATGGAGAAACAACAACATCAATTTCGATTTTATATGGGAAGAGGTTGCCGAGTGACGTCGCACTAAAACGATATACAGTGTTTTACATTACCTTGTTTCTGTATACCCTGCGATAGATGGGAAAAGTAAAAAAAACGTTCTATGAAATGAATTAGACGATCAAAACTAATTGAGCGATTGGATGTGTTAGTGAGAAATATTTGAATTGTGGGGAGTTATAAAATATTTTAATATCTGTTTCCTGGAAAATTGGGTCACTTAACGAGAAAAGCAATACCGCGACCAAATTGCGAGATTTAGGTCTGATTATGTTGGAGCTGCGATAAACGAGTAGAGCGGCGATGCTAGCGGAGCGGAGGTAATACAAGGTTTTCAATAGAGTTGTTTATATTGGAGCAACGCGGTGACTCAGGCTTTGGTCGCGACCAACGACAAGAGCTGCGATAAAGCTTGGGTTACTTTTCTCCGCTAGTATCGTTAGTATCAAGATTGATGTTGATTCCTCAGTCATATCTATTGTCAACGTTCTGTTTGCACTTCTGTCAGAAACTGGTAAGACTGCTTTATTTGCGCTACTCACAGCTTTTGTCACAGCCTTTGTCACAGCTTTTCTCACAGCTATCTTACCATCTATCACGGCTCTAACATAATCAGACCGTTAGTTGACTTTCCTCAAAGTTTGTGTTAACACACGATGTATGGTTTTAGTGGTAAGATCAGGCAGCGTAAGGCAGCATACTGGCCAATCGAGTCCAATTTTAGATTTTCCGAGAAAAAAATCGGCGACAGATAGAGATGCTTTTCTTCAAAATATTATGAAGAATGTTCTTGGATTGAGTATAGTTACCACGTATACATGACCAAATCGAACGATCCAGAGATCGAAAGATTGAAAGTGAGAATCTGCGTATTTGACATCGTCAGATCGAGTAATTGAAGTTTAAATGGATTCAAACCTAATCGAAAAGCAATGAACATAAACTACAATTTGTAGTTTTCGTATCCTTTTACTGTTGTTCCGCTTTTTCATCGAATTCCGCTCGACCCTATTTGAATTCGATCTCCGTATACATGGATTTTTCTAAGATCCAAGCTGGCTTGAATCCGGCTTTAATTTCGCATGTATACGTACTAGTGTCAATGAAGACAAAGTTTACTGTTTTGTTTGCAAAAACTTCTCTACAAAGAACTTACGTGCTCAAAACGAAAAGTTTGTTACAAGCGGCTATGATAATTGGAAAAAAATAGGAGAAGCATTACAAGAGCATCGGAAATCCTTGATACATAAGCAGTCCACGGAAATGCATGTTCCTTTCAAACTCTCGATGGTTTGAGGAAGCATACAGGATAGAATTGTGAGGCAACATGACACAGAAATAGTTGAAAAAAGAAAATATTTGATCAAGCTTATCATCAGTCAGTCGGTAACGGTGGTTTAAAATCTGCCCCACCCCAGCAAAAATTCATTGCTACGCCCATGCCCTCAGCTCTCAGTCTCTCACTTAAAAAAAAGCAGTCCTAATTAGTGATGAAACGATTATCACTTAGCGATTACGATAACGATTACGATTATCAGCCACAATAACCGACGATTACGATTACGATTATCGCAAAATTTTGTATATTTTAAATAAAACATATTTTAAAGTTAAGGAAATGTGTATTCAAGTTATAAAAATCAAAATGTTACAAATTTTAGTATTCAAAATTTACTTATTGCAATTGCGGCGGTATTCAATTTTGTTTCTGTCTGTCTCCTGGGGCTTGTTCTCTATTACAATATTGTGAAGATTTCTAACAAAACTGCCAAAATAATATTGTCTATTACAAAACTTACAAAATTCTACTCAAAACTGTAACAATATTGTATAATATATTACTGTTCCGGGATGACCAGTCAAGCTAAAATAAAACAAAATTATTCACAAAGTATCCCAAGACTCCTTGAGAAATACTTATCTGACAGCCACTGAAGACCTCCGAGTGCGCAATCCCAACAATTTAATTTGTATTCCACTGCCCTATAACAATTAGATTTAAGTTAATTAATATTTAGAAATAATCAAAATATTCCATTACTTACCTTAAAACGCTTCACGTTATTATCACTCTTGTAGTAATTCTTATTGGCAGTAATTCTTATTTACCACCATAACTTTCCGGCCGACTTTGACGTTTATGATTTAATTCAATAATTCCTGTTTAGGAATCAATTCGGCAATTCTTACATTAAAGCTTCATGATAATTCAATTCCGTCATTAAAACATAGAGGCAAAGATCCAAACCAGTTTGGGACAAAGTCAGTTAACCAAAAGCTCGGTGAGACAACTATACTCATATAAGGCGAAGAAAATAGGATAAATTTTTAATTGAAATTCTTAACTTACTAGAAACCAAAGGTTAAACGGTAGTCCAAATTTTCACATGATACTGGACGGATTCTTAAATCAAACTAGAACGCTAAAAGTGATCGTAGAAATCAAATAAATCTAACTAGAACTCTAAAGGTGATCGTAGAAATCAAATAGATCAAATTAGAACGCTTATATTGAAGTAGAACGCGAAAGGTGATTGTGGTAAATTTAAGAATTATACAAGTGTATAGTAATGTTTCCTCAATAAAATCATATTGCGAAGTTCATTAGTGCTAACAAATTTGGGAATTTTAATTAAATATTGAATATCAATGTGCTGTACAACTTAGGTTGAAAATTGAATATAATTGTGCATTTTTTTGAATTGGAAACATAGTGTCTTTCATTTGCATTAAAGTTAACCTTGAACCGTTAAAGTGCGTGGAATATCAACTAGAGACCAAGCCAAACCCTAGGGAAGTCATAAACATCACAACTACTTTTATTCCGCAATTCATATAACTACTAGAATTTCGCATAACAGTTTCGAGTAAAATCATTTGAGCATTGTAATAGAGAATAAGGCCCCTGTATTCAGTTGCGACCGGGGCGAGGAACTCCCTAAGCCGTCAAAGGGGAGTTCCCAAAATTTCCGTTCGGATACATTTTGTAAACGCGTTTATAAAGGTTGTTAATGAGAATTTAAACAAAATTTTTTTAAAAATATTTTTGGCAGATAATCGACAAATAATCGCAATGAATGATTATTACGATTAATCGATAAATACTGATTAATCGTAATCGAAATCGTTTCATCACTAGTCCTAATATTGATTTTTTTCATAAAATAGCCATAAAAAAGCAAGATTTACGCAAATATGCTTGTGTCGTGTGGACCGGCCATAAGATGCCACATGAATAAGATGATTCGCTAGCCTGGAGAATTTAAGTAAAAGCATTTCATTCGCCTGCTAAGCATAATAAGTGATCTACTATTTTAATGCCGAGGTTAAATTCTATCTCGGTAGTTTTGGGCGGGGGTCGGTGGAGTAAAACCCTGTGTTGACGTTGGCAGTTCCTCCAATCTTCTCTCAAATATACTAGAACTAGAACTCGTTGCCCAACAATGCACTCAATTATAGATCAGTCGACAGCACAAGGAGGCTTTACCTCTAAACGCTAGTCAACAGAAAAAATTGGAATAAGTAATTTATTTCGAAAGTGGCTAACTTCCATTAATCGTTAAAACGTCGCATTACAGCCAAATTAGGGCATTTCTGGCCTCCACAAGGGCATTTCTGGAGGTTTGGCGGCATGTCCCAAGTTCCGTATTTTAAGGATAACCTCTGCGGCAACCGTCACAGAGTCTATCCATCGCCTCCAGGGTCTGCATACCGGCCTATTTTCCGAAATTTCTGCTACCTTGAGCTGTTTTGGGATACGCAGAACTGGTCGTATTACTACTTTGTTGAGTAAGAGTTTCGTTTTTCTGAGCACAAATCTCGAGTGCAGTATTTGTTTTCGGATATAAAAGGCTCTATTAGCCAGTAGTATTCGTCTAGTTATATCTTGCTTTTCTTCATTTCCTTGCGTGATTGTAGACTCAAGTGAGACTATTTTATTGACTACTTCTAGGTCGTCGATAGTTATATTTCTTCCCATTTTAAATCTTCCAGCTCTGGACTCTTGGATACCTTTGTTTTTCTTCGTTGATGTTCAATCATCTCTCTATAAAACGAACCAGTAACTATTCACTGGTTTCCAGTTAAAATTTCCTTTTTTGAACCATTGCCTAGTCAACCAATAGGAAACAGTGAAATTCACGTAAAAAAAGGAAAAAAGTTTTGTTCTGGCGCGAGTTTTCGCAAGCGCGCCACCATCAAAGCACTGAAATGCTTTCCCTCCGTGATCAAACGAGAGCCGGGTTATTGAGTATGCTAAATGGAACCCTTTACAGCCATGAAGATAATTGCCTAGAATATGAGTCATATATTTTTTCACTGGTTGAAACAGTGAAATTATAATTCTGCATAAGACTGCAGAAAAGGAAGCCTATGTAGCGATAGAAAAAGCAGCATCGAAATCTGGACTTATCATCAACGAAAATAAAACGAAACATATGCGGATCCCTAATAGATATAGTAGAGGAAGAACAGGACAAAATATAACAATCGACAGATATAACTTAGAATCCGTAAACGAGTTCACATATCTAGGAACGCAACTTAATAAAGACAACAACATTACTGCGGAAATTAAAATAAGAGTACTGCATACAAAACATACTACAGTATGTTGAAATATTTCAATTCTAAAAGAATAAGCAGGAGTATAAAATTCAAGTTATATAAAACAGTAATAAACCCAGTAATAATGTACGGATCGGATCCTCGGAAGTTGCGAAAGAAAAATTCTACGCAGGATCACAGGCGCAGTAAATGAAGAGGGAGTCTGGAGAAGAAGATACGACCACGAGTTGTACCAAATATACAAAGAACCAGACATAATCAAAAGCATCAAGATATTACGCCTACGCTGGATAGGACATTTAATGAGAATGCCGGAAGAAGCGTGCCCGAAAATCCTGTTACTCCAAATGCCACAGGGAAGAAGGACACAAGGAAGACCTAGGAAAAGATACAAAGACGACATCGAAATGGACTTATGCGCAATTGGGATTATCAACTGGAAGAGAGAGACGCAGGACCGAGAACGTTGGAAGAAAATTCTTGAGGAGGCCAAGGCTCACAGAGGGTGATATTGATTTTTTTTTATGTGGAAGACTAGAGCTCAGGAAAGCCCTTTGTACTGTCGACAATCCATTTTCTTCGTATAGAGTGCAATGTCGAACAGCAAGCTCTAATCGATAGATAGTGAAGGGGAAGAGAGAAGTAGGAAGGAACTGCCACAACCACCTAACCCCAACCATTTCTATCGCGACTCTGGCATCGGTGCAATGAGAACAACTCGCTGGAGTGTTATGACTCCTGAAACAAGTTGAATCCCATCAACCAACCGATGACATGCGCTTGGTGGAGCGGGGCAGTGCTGGCGGAAGGCTATGACAGGAGGGAAGTTGGGAAAGGCGAACGACCGTGGGGCTCTGCCGGGACTCGAACCCGGGACCTCTGGGATAGTAGCCAGGCGCCTTACTCCCTAGAATACCGAGGCCCCTGATGATGTTGAATCAGTGAAATTTTTATTAATTCATTTTTAGAGAGAACTTTTCACTGGTTCAATCAGTACACAGACGCGAATGCACTGCTTTTCCAGTGAAGTTATTGTTTACTGGATGAACTAGTAAAATTTTCACGGGTTCATTTTTAGAGAGTATGTTCTTTGCCGCCTCTTTTAATCCGACATAAGCTTCTTTTGCCACCAAAAAGGACCTTCTCATGATGTTCACGTCTTTGTCATCACGCAGTTCAGCAGGGATTCCATCGACAATGAAGTTGTTTTTGAAGTTATACTTCTTTAGGCGCGTTTGGAAAATATTATGAGAGTGAATTTTTATCGAGATGCGCGACGCAACGCGAGACGGTGACGGAGAATAAAGGCGAAGGGGTATGGAGGGCAAGCATTTCAATTCCCATTCTTTTAGTCCATTCAAAACGCGGGAGGGGGTGTTCCAACATAACACCGTTAAGAAAATCGAACCTTACAAGGATTTTGGGTCGCTGATCACGAAAATCGGGGTCCGGCGGTCCTAAAATATGGGCGTCATCCTTAAAATCGCGAAAAACACCCCTTTTTAAGGGCTTTTCGGGATAATTTCAATAATAATGAAAAATATTCCGATAAAATGCACTTTTTTCAATATTTATTTGCGAAGGTAGTTGATTTATACTAATTCAAGCAAAACTTTATGATAAAGGATGATCCTAAAGGGTTAAAGCCACCCCTAAATCGACTGAAAATAAAAAAATTTGTAAAAAATTTTTTCAAGTTTATGCTTCAAATTTGATTATATGCGTATTGTCAGGCAAAAATAAATTATTTTCATCCCTAAAGGGGTTAAAACTACCTCCACAATTTGAAAAACCAACTTTAAATAAAAAAAATTGAAAAAAAATGATTTTTTCTCCTGTTTTTCGCTTGGAATTGGGTTGAGTATTATCAGCCAAAAATTAATTATTTTTAACACTTGAGGGGGTAAAACTACTCCTAGATTAAAGTTGAATTTGAAAAATATTTAAATTTTTTTTGCGGAAATTTTATTTTTGAGGAAATATTATTAAAACATTCGGAAATTTTTTTTGTAACCCCTTTGTTGTAGGAGCGCGCGCGGAGACGGCAGCGGTGCAGACGGAGAAAGACGGACAGAGGCGGGGCAGCGGCGGGCGTCTGGCGGAAGGTGGGCGGGCGGAGAAATATGAGCGACTGCGGCAGTGAGCGCGTACGCTGTACGCCGCCATCCGCCCTATCTACGCCCGCGCCCCTTCAGCCACACGCCTTCCGCCGCCACCCTCTCCGCCTTGATATTTTTTAGGCTATCTTTTTTTGCCCTAGAGAACCTATTCATCCAGTTTAACCTCTTTAAAAAAGGGGTTACAATAAAATTTACCAAATGTTTTAATAATATCAAAAAAACAATTTCACTGCAAAAAAAATTTAAATTTTTTAAAATTCAACTTTAATCTAGAGGTAGTTTTACCCCTTAAGTGTTAAAAATAATTAATTTTTGGCTGAAATTACCTATTCCACCCAATTCCAAGCGAAAACCAGGAAAAAATTCAATTTTAATCTAGGGGTAGTTTTAAGGGCTGGAAATATTTAATTTTTGTCTGATAAAACCTATGCAACCCAATTCCAAACAAAAAGCAGAAAAAAAAATTTTTTCCCAATTATTTTTAATTAAAATTGATTTTTCAAATTGTGGGGGTAGTTTTAACCCCTTGAAAATAATTTATTTTTGCTTGACAATACGCATATAATCGAATTTGAATCAAAAACTTGAAAAAAAAAATTTTACAATTTTTTTTATTTTTAGTCGATTTAGGGGCGATTTTAACCCTTTAGGATCATCCCTTATCATAAAGTTTTGCTTGATTTAGTATAATCAACTACCTTCGCAAATAAATTTTGAAAAAAGTGCATTTTATCGGAATATTTTTCATTATTATTGAAATTATCGCGAAAAGCCCTTAAAAGGGATGTTTTTCGCGATTTTAAGGGTGACGCCCATATTTTAGGACCGCCGGACCCCAATTTTCGTGATCAGCGACCCAAAATCCTCGTAGGGTTCGATTTTCTTAACGGTGTTATGTTGGAACACTCTAAACCGCGTTTTGAATGAACTATTTAGCTAATGTCTGTTCACGATGTCGATGGGTGAGGGGGTTTTTATCCTGAGGCTATGGAGGGAAATAAATTTCATGTACGATCACTGACATATAGAATGAACTCACGGTATACAGAAACAAGGTAATGTAAAAGAGAAATGTCATTTGAATGCTGACGTCACTCGGCAAGTCTTCCCCATACAAAATCGAAATTGTTGTTGTTGTTTTCTGTATTAACTTGCCGAGTGACGTCGGCTTTTTCTACGATATTCGTACGATATTCGAGCTGTCAGTCTCTTTTACACTACCTTGTTTCTGTATACCGTGGAATGAACTGCTCATCAGGAATTTTCATGGCACCAATTCGTTCCATTGCTGGCAAACCTTTTTTCACTGACATGTGAACACGTCAGTTACTTTTGTAAATTAAAATTGTTTTTATTCGTTTTTGGACGATGGAAACTAAATAAATTGTTCTTAAAAAAAATAACAAATGCAATTTTGCTGTTATTTCCCTTTTATAATGCATTTTTTCATTAATTACAAATATTTATGTTAAACCGTGCGAGTTCTCCACCCCTGTTTCATCTAAAAGTCAGTGATTCCGGGTCTTATGGCGAAACGAGACAGAAATAAAACGATCACTATACCCATCTATTTTTTGTAAATATTCTGACATTAGTTCAAAGGAAAAAATGAAATCCAGAATTTTATTTACCGTTCTTATTTTACTGCAAAGATAAAAAAGTTATCGTATTTTGTGGTTTATTGAAAGTCAAGAGTAAAAATATTTAATAAAATGTAAAAAGTAAAAGTAAAAATATTTAATAAAGTGTGCAGTTTTTTAATGTCAAATTTTATTTTTTCAAGTTTGGCACTATCTGATTTTATTTCTGCCAGTGAATGCACTGAACCCTTAATACGAAATTGAACAAAATTTGAGTTCAAAGACAAGGGGGGCTTATGGATGAGCGAGAGGACTATACTTTTCTTTACTTTTTGGTGCCATGATTTTGTATGGGAATAATGTCTGATGAGCACTGAGCAGTCCATTATTATATGTCAGTGTGTACGATTTATCAGCCAAGCGAAGGTTTGGCTTTTTGTAGGTATAAGAAGATTCGTAGTTGCTGGGTGAGGGGTTCTGTCGCGAGGCTATAGAGGGAAATCCGAACCGTGTTCTATTCATCACCTAAGCGCGAGTTTCTTAGGGCCAGTTTTACACGGGCCGACTTTTTCAGAAGATTTTTCTTGGTTGTTTCTCTGCTCGTGTGAAACTGGCCAAGATAATAATAAAGCTATATGGCAACTGTACAATAACAAGCGATAATTATTTACCGTTTTACTAATGATTTTGAATGGTTGAAACTTAATATCAGAAATTAGTTTGAATATATAATACAAAATATTTACTGTAATTTTTTGGGAAAATAAAACAATGAACAAGATATTAATGATTTTATTTGGTTACCTCGTATATTTGCTTGGTTCAAATTTTGCGACAGCTTTTTCAACTACTTCTACTAAACCGATTCTTACGATACTGTCACGTGTCAGTGCAATCTGACAATTTTGTAAAAAAATCAAGATGGCGGTTCCAAGATGGCGGACGAATTTTCCACTTGTGTTCCAATTCCATTGAAAATCGGTATCGGGGGTTTTAGGGTCACAAAAGACGATTCTATGGTCAAAATTTGAAAATTAAAAATGGCGGCGCCAATATGGCGAATGAATTTTTCAAATGTGTTCTGAATCCATTAAAAACCGGTATCGGGGGTTTTTAGGGCCACAATTGCCGATTCTGTGGTCAAATTTTTCAAATTCAAAATGGCGGGCCAATATGTCGGATGAATTTTGCAAATATGTTCTGAATCCATTTAAAATCGGTATTAGGAGGTTATTAGGGCCACAAATGACGATTCTGTGGTCAAAATTTGAAAATAAAAAATGGCGGCGCCAATATGGCGGATGCATTTTGCAAATGTGTTCTGAATCCATTAAAAATCGATATTGGGGGTTTTTAGGGCCAAAAATGACGATTCTGTGGTCATATTTTGAAAATTCAAAATGGCGAGCCAAAATGGCGGATGAATTTTTGCAAATGTGTTCTGAATCCATTGAAAATCGGTACCGGGAGGTTTTTAGGGCCACAAATGACGATTAGAGGTCAAAATTTGAAAACTCCAAATGGCGGATGAATTTTGGAAATGTTTTCTGAATCCATTTAAAATCGGTATCGGGGGGTTATTAGGGCCACAAATGACGATTCTGTGGTCAAAATTTGAAAATTCAAAATGGCGGATGAATTTTGCAAATGTGCTCCGAGTCCATTGAAAATCGGTATCGGGGAGCATTTAAGGTCACAAATGACGAATCTGTGGGCAAAATTTTAAAAAAATCAAAATGGCGGCACCAATATGGCGATACGATTTTGTCAATTACGATTCGATTTCACTGAAAATAGCTATTTTGGGGGTGTTTAAGGTCGGAAATAATAAATTTGTTGTCAAAATTAGAAAATTCAAAATGGCGCTGGAAATATGGTATGCATAACAAATCACTTCACCAGAATTTTGTGAAAAGTAAAATCCAAAAATGACTGAATTAAGACTAAAAAGAATATAATATAAATAGGTAAAAAAAACTTTTAAGTTAAATGGTTCTATTTTAAATCTGATGTACCAAAAACTAGAAAATAATTAGAACACAAACATGGACCTTCTGGAATAGTAGGAGTGCTGTCTTCTAATGTCGTTTGACAAGGGGCACTTTGTGTCGCTGTGTCAGCGAATTAAGTAATATTCTGGGACTTTAACAAACTAAAATAAAAACATGGGGCGCATAAAAACCTGTATAACCTGTATAAATTAGAACAACTTGTCTAGAAAAATGTGTTTCCTCTCTGCCGGAGAATGGGTTGACTGATAGGTGATTTTAGTTAGGATTAGAATCCAGTATGTTAGGATTAAAATCCAGTAGGCTGGGACGTGTCGGCATCATGCTTCTTCCACCTGCCAATGCAGGCAAATAATAAAAAATCCAATAAATTATTTGCATGCAAATTAAAAATTAGTCTTAAATCACGCCAAAGAAGTATAACTTCTAATGCGCGTACGTAAGTACACACACCCACTTTTTTTTACGTTTTTACAGCTTGACGCACCTCATCCAGTGTCGGTGGTTATATTGAAACATTATCTTGATTAATTACAAATGTCTCAGTCAATGGATCTTCATTTAAGATGGGGATCGCTTTCAATAAGTTTTGAAAATATTCTTTCCCCTTTCTTTTATCCTATAATGGTCTAGTAATGGGTTCCCATCTATGTCTCTGCAGATGTGCGTTCTTGGATAAAGCTTACTGCTGATCTGGTGAAAAGAACCTATACGATCGGACTCTGAAAAAATACACCTAGCAGTGGATGTCTACACTTAGTCTGGTGACTGAAAGAGCCTCATAACTCAATATATCAGCTTTTTATAGGATTCAAAGAAGTCTATGATAGCATAGGTAAATTTGAACTCTACTCATGTAAGGCAAGCGAGGTAAAGTTAATTTCGGACGAAATAATGGTAAACCCCAAGACGTATAGTGATTAGAACGCCAATGGGATGGGTGACATAAGCTAAGAACGTAGAGGCAGTTTTTTTCAAGAGGTCAAGATCGCAGTTGTAGAATCGGCTTATTAAGTACGACCACAGAAAACTTTACGTTGAATATGAAAGATCTAGAACGAATATCACATTTTCTATGGATTGCACCTCCAAAATGTATCTACCAAAGATTTGGAAAAAAACTTTCATATCGACCCAGCAAGATATACTATGCGAGCCAAAAAGTACTTAAAATTTCTTTTAAAAAGGAAACCGGAAACAAAGAAATCTCATTGACTCATCCCCATTCGACTTCCTCTTTTTGAACTTCAAGGTAAGTTCAAGTATAATAATAGGATAATTTCTTGGACAGATTCTTTTTTACGTATTTTTTTGCAGCTTTTCCCCATTCTAAAATTAAAACCAAACTTAAGATAAACTGGGAATTACTAAAAATTCGCAATTACGGTGAATCATTTCCCTCGCAATCTAAATTCCCACAGATATTGGTATAATCAAGAGCGACAAACAATTAAAGTTTGCCACAGGCAAGGTTGGGCTAAATTACCAAGGGCATCCTCACCTGGAAGGAATTCTCAACACCTTAGAGTTCGGTGCGACCAAAGTAATTTCCTTGGGGCGTGAAAAGTATTGTTGAAGTCATTACGCTTCTCTTTTCTGGAATCCTTTCCTTTGTCCTGGCGATTTAACTGAGATAAAAAAAATAAGAAAACTTCACAAGGAGTCTCGAAAGCCATACTTTTTCCCATTTTGCTGCTTTCCTGTGTGCAATTAGGTGAAATGAGTTTCATCTGTTTTTCGTGTCGGGCCAACGATGAGATTGAACTCTTAAAACGAACAAAGTTCCTAGAGCGTCCGTGCCATTGTGTCGAAACTTCTTTCCAAGCATTCATTCGTGGGTTAAATTTAAAAAAAAACGAAAATACGAAAAAAGAAGACGAACAAAAAAGTAAAAGTTTTCTCAGGGGCCTTTTGGTATTCCCTTTCGCCCTTTATGCTATTTATAAAGAAATACTTTAAAGCTAATCTAAACGCTACATTCTGTATCGGGTCGATGGATTGGCTGATTTTATTATAAGAACTCATTAATTAAGCAGTCATAGAGTCTGTCATCGGCGATGGCTTTTCCGGAAGTGTCCGTTATGCTTCTCTTTGATCGATAGAAAATTAATCGCTTTTAATTACTGAAAATGAGACGAGTTTAGTGCGAGCGGGAAATGAGCTTCAGTTATCGAATTGACCTAATTAAGGACTTTCACATTGCTTCAGTTTCTCTGCAGTTTAAATCTTTAATTTAATGTTGTTGATGATTTTTTATTTATAGAGCGGATGTGCGGATGTTATTTTGCGGGCGTAGGAGGATTTCTCTAGTAATTCGCATAATTCGAAAGGTCTGCTAACCAACCCCTAACCTAAGATATTAAAAAACTAGACTATGTTACCAAATTTTATTTATTAAAATTTCCTTGTTTAAATTATAGTTAGACTCCCTGAATAGTGGAGTCAATGAAGACATTTCCTCGGAAGTCTTCAGAAACAGCTCCAATTTTGATGATTTTTTTTTAAAAATTTTTGTTTTTTTATATTATTTAAAATCAGAAACCGTTTGAAGTGGGGAAATAATTATTTATATTGTTTAAACATTATTTA
This sequence comes from Thereva nobilitata, assembly GCA_963855945.1. Taxonomy (NCBI): domain Eukaryota; kingdom Metazoa; phylum Arthropoda; class Insecta; order Diptera; family Therevidae; genus Thereva; species Thereva nobilitata. The sequence continues at coordinate 156,740,822 of OY979694.1, read as the reverse complement.
TAATATTTGTACAGGGTGTATTGCATAAAGTTGCACAGCGGACGGCTGTGGATAGGTTTTGGATAGACGAACAAAAAATCGTCTTGGTGGCTGGGGCAAAATCGTAACGGTTTAGCCGCTAGGGCGTTCTGAAATTTCTTTTCTAGAGTTTTACATATCACCCTGTTTTTTGTAACCTTACAACCTATTTTCAAGAGTAAGGTATCAATGTACGCAGAATAATCCCACCTATGTAAAACTGTAAAAGTTACCTATCAACTTCCAGAGCCATGAGTCATCAAAGTTAAAAATTCGATTTTACCCGAGTAAAAATAAAAAACGGCCTTACATATAAAGGGCGAACACCGGCAGTGATGGGAACGTAATCTACCTAATGTAAACTACTCAGTTCTTTACACGTAGACAACAACGTAATTTACGTAACCCCTTTTCACGTAGACAACGTAGACGATGTAGACAACGTAGACAACTAAAAAAATACTAAAACAAATTATTGAAATACGTAAAATATGTATCAAAATAAAAAAATATTGGTATCTACTTCCACATCTGAATTAGTTTTTTCCATTGTCTTGCACATATTCCTAAAAATAAATTAAGATGTTATAAATTTGAAAAAAAAAACTTTACTATGAGTAAAAAGGATTACCTATGTGCCTTTAAGCGTGATGCAGCAGTATTGGCTAACTTCTTGTTGCATATGGAGCATATCGCAACATATTTACTAATTTCCTTCTTAAGTGTGAATCCTAATTCATTGAAGGAAGAATTTTAAGGTCTTCCGCCTGGCATATTTACAACGGCTTAATCGAAAAAATTTCACAACTGCACTTCACTAAGAATAAAATCGTAATGAGAAGAAAGTGATGACAATAAAAATAATGACATATGCAAGGCTGTCTACGTTGTCTACGTAAAAATGAATTCTATACGCTAAAACCAGTTGTCTACGAATTGTCTACGCTAAAACCAGTTGTCTACGAGTTGTCTACGCTAAAACGAGTTGTTTACGAGTTTTCTACTCCTAAACGTAGACAACTCAAGTCAACGCGTAAATGCCCATCACTGAACACCGGCCGCTTGGCTTTTTAAGGGGCATATGATGGCCGTAGAGTTTTTAACCATTTTTAATGGGAGCACATACGGCCTTACGACGGCCAAATTTGACCAAAAGATTTAAAAGGCCAAGTACTGAGCTGTAGAAACGGACATTCGACGGGAAATTTGAGCCAAAAAAGAATCTGCACCAAATAAATTGTTGAATGTGTTTTATGGGAACGTCATCATTTTCGTTATGTACAGTGGTTCTTTCGATTTATCCTACTTAAAGATATCGATGCACAAGAGAAACGAGCCCGCCAGTCGTCGGTTTGTTGTACGTGAAGTGTGTGGTGCGTGTTGATTTATATTTTAATGGAAAATTTTGTTATTTAACGGCTTGAAAAAAAACACAACCTAAAAAAAATCAAACATTTAATTGCAGTGAAATATATTTTCTTATAGGAGGGCGAATATCCACGTTGCTGCCACTGTACCACCGTCGTATACCCGTAATAGCAACCATACGGCCGCCGTACCACCGTCGTATGGCCGTTATTGGAACTGTAAGGCCGTTGTATCACCGTCAGTCGCCCCCTGTACGGCCGTACTGTCCTGCAACGAGCCTTCTGTTAAGCGCCAGATGGCCGAGGACTATGTTTCAGTCACAGTCGGCATTTGCCCGTTCTAAGGCCATCATTTATTTTTACTCGGGTAGGCACGTACCATTTTATACACTACATATATAAACAAATATGTTGTTATATTTTTACTTTAGAGAATACGCCCTTGCATATCTAAAAAGCTCCAATTTTTTTATAAATTTTAAGAACAACAGTTTGTCCTAGCACTCGCAGGAGCCAAGTTAATTTTTTTCCAACGTGCCTAAAAAACTATATCGTTAATAGGTCTGTATGTTTGAAAGTCAAGTAGAAATCCAGCAAAAATTCGTTAACTGCTATCAAGTAAAAAATAGTAAAGAAGTGGGGAATTCAAACAAACAGTTTTCGAGTAAAAGTCAAGTAAAAATTTAGTGTATCTTTCGAAATGTTCCGGGCAAAACGTTTGCAGTAGTATTTTTCACAATTTCACAACAAAAAGCAATGCCATCTGAGTTTACTAGATAGTAAGAGGGGAAATACAAAGTTTTTACTCGACATCTAAAACAAACAGGTATCAAGTAAAAACTTTTTACTAAAAGTAAAAAGTTTTTTCAAACATACAGACCTAATTACTCAAAAAGTTATGAACCGATCTTGTTAAAAATTTTTGTACATTGCCGGGGCTACATAAACACCAGCCTTAAGGATGCCTTCAGCCTTCTAGGTTCAGTTGGTTTCGAGTAAACAAATAGTGATAATAACGTGATTTGAAAACTTTGGAAGATATTTGCAAGAACACCCTTGCACTTAGCGACCTCTAACAGGGCTTATTTTTTAGAGAATTTCATAACGAAGAGCTTTCTCAATGCATATGTTATACTAAAAGTTAGCAGGAACAGAGCTTTGAAAGAAATATAAAAAAAGTGCCTATTTTATTCACAATAAGTTAATTAAAAAGTTATGTGGTCAACCAATTTGTGGGCAAACTTAGGGTGTTCAACTACACCCTAAAACGAAGCGATTCCAACAATAATTCATTTTTTATCATTTTTTCCTTCTCGCCGACTAGCCTATTGGAGCAGGAGATAGTAGTTAGAATTTTAAAGGAAGAGTGAGACATCTTCCAGTACAATGTAAGCTGTCCTAATTACATTTCTAGCAAGGAGTCCGCAAATATAATACGAATTACAAAACTTGCTATAAAATTAACGTGTGTACGCGCAATCATGAAATGTTTTCTACTAAAGCACTGTTAAAAATCCACTTTACCTTAACTGATTTGAAATGTTTTAGTTCTTAGCACTAAATGTAATATAGAGTTCGAAATACAGCAAAACTTGAAGCTATAACGATTTGGATCTATTTCTTTTTCAAGAAAAGTTGAAAACATTTGGTTTTTTTCTTCCTTCTTATTTTTACGTGCTCCGAAGTTTGTTCATATTTCACTCTTTTGGTCAAAATTAGTAAGGATCGGACCAACTTGAAAGTGTTTAGTTGCCGTAACTTTTCTGCAGGAATTTGTGCAGCCAGCCCCCATCACTCCACACAATTTCTACTCCATTCGAACCCAACATTTCCCATTCTTACCTGATGGCACCTGGTCTCTCTGTTTTCAATTTTTAACTCAAAGGGAAAAACTTTGTTACTTAGAGGGTGGTGTCTAATCAGAAGTAAAAACTTTCGAAAGTAGAAAAGTTGCAACTAAAGAAAAGTTTGTTTACAGCTAAAATATGTGTGAAGTGGCTGGAGCCAGAGGGTTTATGTTTGTAACCTTTTAACCATAATGTGAATATCCACTTACGAAAATGTCAATTACAGAAACTGTTGGGCAACTTCTTATGGACGACTTGTTTTTTAACGAAATATGTGGTGATCAAAATTAAATGAAAAAGGAAATTTTTTTAAGAAATAATATTTTCACTTATTACAGAATAACATATGTAAATATAAGAAGCCGCGCCGCATAAGCTGGAAGTCTTAAATTCAGGACGTCTGTCTGGACTTAGTTCGCATCCCATTAATTTTCGTTCCGGTTTCCTTACTATAACCTCCATGGTTCTCCTATGACACGACTTTCATAAATCTGTTGAGCTTCGTGGCTCATAAAGTCCTTTCCATTATTTTCGGTTCCATGGGGTCTGTTGACAGAATGGAGCCTTCTTCTGTGTCCAAGTCCAAGACTTTCACTTCACCCAAGAGGTTTTACGTAAGATGGTTTTCCACATTTCATTCTCTACGCTTTAGTGAGAAAGTATACCACTTGCAGAGATAATGGATGTGCATTCATATGTATTCATAAAGCAAAGAGTTTTCTTGTATCTTACATTAGCCAATTTTTTTTGCCAGATATAATGTATTAACACTTGGCAAAGTTTTTCACAGATTTTGAAGATAAGGCACATTTAAATCTGGAAAGTAAAGTTCTTAGTTTATTTGTAAAACAAGAATGATGCAATAAACTTAGCACTGAGCTCGAAAGTTGCTTATAGGGATATATTGCTGGTTGTCAAGGAAACAAATTGTAATAAAACTTTCAAAATTAGGAAGTGGAAATGTCTGAATACCTATCGAAAAATTGGTTCAGTAAAATATGTACCTACATATGAGTCCTATAGTTCCAAAACGTGTCTTTTCCACTTTTCTTACTTTTTCAGAAATGAGGAAAAACTGTTTTTTATATTTAATATTTATATGATAAGACACAGTTTGGAAAAATACCCCGTTTTGTTTTATTAAAATGGGGAGGAAAAGATTTTTTTTAACGCCCTGATTTTTCAAAAAGTTGAGGAAGTGGTCATAGATTGTAGCAGTGTACCTAACTCATATTACATCAATAAACCGGCCTTACCGGTGTCACAACACTTATCGGGCTTCGACGTGATGGGCCTTCTGGATTCTGGATAACATTCCAAGCCAGCGGCTTACTGTTAGCTTCGGTGATAGGCTAAGCCAGTTGATACCGAGGTTATTAATTTCATCGCTCATGCTTTAGTCTACCATGACGCTGAATCAATATCAGGTTTCTGGGTACACAGGGGGGCACAAGTTCACTTCCCATAGAGGTCTCGCAATGGACAGGTTGTTTCATCATTCATGATACCGTATGCATTTAGTTGACTAAAGTTTATGCCCGTTGGAAATTGATAGTTTAGAACTAGTTAATTTTTACCTAAACTGCGGATTTTCATAAAAATTGCGTGATTACTAATGCAATCTCGAAGAGGTCACATCTCGCATATTTTGACAAATACCTCATCATATCAGTGTGTTCTAAATGCTTCCCTGTACCTGTTATGATCAAAAAAGGCACATATCTAGTATTCGTTCTACTGTCAACGTCATGGCGTGGAGCCAAATAATTTCGAAAAGGTCACAACTCTATGAGCCTATGGATACTTTGTATGGTCCATAAAAACTGTGTTTTCCCGTAAGCAATTCAATTATATTTATTTTTATATTAATTATGTAACAATTCTAATCTCCATGAAAAACAAAATAGAACTAATAATTTTATTGACGTTTCTAATATTATTCTTTCGACAGCCTGTTTTGTTAGTACCTCTACATTACTCCCCCTCTTTATAATTCCTTAGCAGTACTTGGTGGGAATTCTCACGCTTCGTCCAGATCTGGTCTTTAGTGTTGCAGAAGGTGACGGTGACGTTCTGTTTGGTTTATCTAAGCTGAGGTTGAGTGTATTGCTATCCTTGGCTAAGAAAGCAGCTTTTAATCGGTCCAGCGATATTTTTGCCTTACGCCCTTTGATGAGGATTTCAAAATATTTGTCATTTCTATTCGCGACCTCATAAGGACCGTTGTATGGTGGTTGGAGAGGTGGTTTTACAGCGTCGTTTCTCACGAACACATGTGTGGCCGTTTTCAAATTAGGTTCAATGAACACTTTGTCATTGCTGTGATGATTTGTTTGTGCAGGCGAAATACGTTGCATGTTTTGCCTTAAGTTTTTTACAAACTCGGTTACAGTTATGGCATCGCCTTTACTGTAAGAATTTGCAAAGAATTCTCCAGGTAGTCTTAGGGTAGTGCCGAAAACCATTTCAGCTGTTGCGGCTTTCATATCTTCTTTGAAGGTTGATCTTAATCCGAGTAATATGCCTGGTAGAATATCGACCCAATTATTTGAGGCATAACACTTAATGGCGGTTTTCAATGTCCTATGCCACCTCTCAATTATCCCATTGGCTTGAGGGTGGTATGGTGTCGTTTTCAGATGTTTTACGCCAAGGAGCTTAGTAAGCTCAGCAAAAAGAGAGCACTCAAATTGTCTGCCTAAGTCCGTTGTAAGAGGCGTTCCATAGCGAGCTATCCATTCCTAGTAGAATGTCCTAGCGATTGTTTCAGCTGTTATGTCAGCGATTGGGAAGGCTTCTGGCCACCTTGAAAAGCGATCTATACATGTTAGGCAGTATTTCATATCTCGCGACGAAGGAAGAGGTCCAATAATATCTATGTTCACATATTGGAATCTTTCGTCCACTACTGAATATTTCGTTAGTGGTGTCTTGTTGTGGCGATGGACCTTAGCGCGTTGGCATGGGATGCATTCTCTTACGAATTTCGCAATATCAGCTCTCATGTTGGGCCAGACATACCGAAGTGAGATTAATTTGCTGGTTGCCTTAACTCCTGGGTGCGATAGGGCATGCAGTTTTTTAATGACTAGCGGGACCAGCGGTCGAACTTTTTGTTGTGGAGTGTCGCAAAACAGTGGATAAGGCGATTCTGGAAAGATAACTGGTTTAATAATTAAGGAATGATTTTTATTTTTAATTAGCCCTTGTATTTCTGAATCGATTTGTTGTGCTTCTGACATCTCTTTAAAGGTGTATTCTGAAATGCTGTTCACATTTGCGCGTGATAGGAGGTCAGCTGTGTCATTCTCGCAACCTGAGATGTGCCGAAGATCTGTCGTGTATTGACCTATAAGGTCCAGGTACCTCGATTGCCTTGGAGATGCTTTATCTAATTTTTATCGAAATGCGTAAACCAGTGGTTTGTGATCTGTTTTGATGTGGAATCCCCTGCCTTCCAACATGAACTTGAAATGCTTAACTCCTTGGTAAATGGCAAGGAGTTCTCGGTCATAAGTACTATACTTGCGTTGTGCATTGGTTAATTCTTTTGAATAAAATCCCAGAGCTTGTGTTGCACCTTTGACGACTTGGTTGAGAACAGCGCCTATTGCCATCTCTGATGCATCAACGCTCAGTGAAAGCTGTGCTTCCGGAGCGGGGGTGCTAAGAGGGCGGCGTTCGTCAAGTCCTTTTTGCATTGATAGAAGGCGTTGATTCCTTCTGCTGTCCATTGGATAATTGTTCTCTCATTCTTTTTATTTCCTACAATTAATTTCTGCAGGATCGACTGATTGTGAACGGCGTTTGGGATGAAGCGCCTATAGAAACTGAGCATCCCTAAAAATCTCTTGAGGCTTTTAGCTACGCTGGGAAGTTTGAATTCCAATAATGCTTGAACTTCCTCTTCCAAAGGTTTAATACCTTCTACTGACAAGTTGTGTCCTAGAAACTTAATACGTTCTTTTCCAAATTGGCATTTGTCAGGATTAATAGCAAGGCCGTTCTTTCTTAGTCGGTCAAAAACTATTTGAAGATGAACCTTATGTTCTTTCATAGTTGTAGATGCAACGCATATATCATCGATATACGCAAATACGAAATCCAGATCATGCAATATACTATCCATGTGTCTTTGGAAAGACTGTGCCGCATTCCGAAGCCCAAATGTCATAAATCGGTAATCAAATAGCCCAAATGGCGTGGTTATAGCCGTTTTAGCAACATCTGCAGGCTTAATCGGAATTTGATGAAATGCCTTTTGCAAATCTATCTTGGAGAATATTTGCTTTCCGTGCAACAAGTGCGTGAAATCTTGCAGAAAAGGAATTGGGTACCGATCTGGCACAGTTACGGCATTCAGTGCACGATAATCACCGCATAATCTCCATGAATTGTCGGCCTTTTTCACCATGTGAAGGCGGCTTGCCCATTCGCCTTTGGAGCGCTGGCAAATGCCTACCTGGCTGAGGTAATCAATTTCTGCTTTTGCAGCCTTCAATTTTTCTGGTGTAAGTCTGCGAGGCCTGCAAAATACTGGAGGACCTTTGGTTGTAATATAGTGTGTGACAGCAGACTGGGTTGACTTTAATAAATTTAGGTGATGTAAATCCTTATATTGGGCTAGCAATTCTGAAAGTGAATCGTTAATATTATAAGTCATGATACTAATGGTACCTGTATTGACAGCTATGCTGCCGGATGACTCATCCTGAGTAGTCGAATCTATTAATTTGCTACTCTTAACGTCTACGAAAAGGCCGTAAAATTTTAAAAAATCTGCTCCTAGGATTGGAGTATTCACATCCGCAATGATGAAGGTCCAAGGGAATTTTCTCCGCAGACCTAGCGTCAGGATCAGTCTTTTTTCACCATATATATTTATTGCAGTTCCATTTGCAGCGTATAAATGTTTACTGTTTTTAGGTAGGTTACGATTGATACACTCTTGTTGAGTTGGCGGCAAGACGGATACGTCGGCCCCGGTATCTATTAAAAACTTTCGCCCCATTGAAGGCTCATTTACAAAAATTCTGCTGATTATTTTGGTTTTGCCAACAACACCCGTGATATTTCAAATTTTAGGCACCTTGCTTCAAAGGAGCAAGGAGGTTTACAGACTTTTTCTTTATGTCGGAATCTTCGTTGATAGTAGCAAATGGTTTGTCTAACTGGGGTATACTCTCTTCTGTTTTTAGTGACATTTGCATGCTGCCTACCTCGACTCATGAGAGTCCGCAGTTGTTGGTTAATTTGAGCAATTTGCTCCTCCATCGTTAATGGATGATTGTGCGTGGATGTAGATGGATATATGACATTACTGTTGCGCTGAGCACTGATAGGGGCTACATTCTGAAATTCGCCCACTTTTCTGGATTTTATCTGCAAGCGCAGCGAGGCCCTTTAGTCCTTCTCTAGAAGCTTGTAAAATAGCTTGAACTTGTGTGGGTAATCTTTGCATCCACAGGGAATTAAGAAAATCTTCACTAAGTTGAGCACCACCGAGGTCTTGTAATTCCTTAAGAAGATGAGATGGTTTCTTGTCTCCTAAGTCCACTTCCGAGAGGAGTTTTTTTATTTTTTTGTGTTCGCTTTCACCAAATGCTTGGATTAAGGCTTCTTTTAAGTTAATATATTTATTCTCTGCCGGTGGCGATAAGACGGCGTCTGAGATTCGTGCAAGAACTTTTGTTTCGATGGCACTCACGACGGTGTTAAACTTTGTTACGTCGGTAGTGACTCCGGAGACTGCGAACTGCGCCTCTATTTGCGCAAACCAGATTTCTGGCTTTTCATGCCAAAAAGGAGGTATTTTGACCGAAACTCGAGTTATGGATTGCACGGGGTCAGCTCTTACATCATTTGGTTCCACGTTTTGCAGTTTTATTCTTTAATTGTATTTTCTTCTTTACTTTGTATAACGTGGCTTACGGTATAATGTTAATTAAAGTTTATTATTTGTTTATCGGGGTCACCAATTATAGATACTTTGTATGGTCCATAAAAACTGTGTTTTTCCGTAAGCAATTCAATTATATTTATTTTTATATTAATTATGTAACAATTCTAATCTCCATGAAAAACAAAATAGAACTAATAATTTGATTGACGTTTCTAATATTATCCTTTCGACAGCCTGCTTTGTTAGTACCTCTACAAGCCCTTTTAGAATTTATTGCTTAACATAAAACTTTATTGCTTAACATAAAATTTTGTCTCTTTTGTTCACGTGATTTAATACAACAAACATATTGCATTATCTATCAGTCATTGCGTTGTTAGCTTGTATTCCACAATGAATTCTTCTGATTCTGACAAAGATATTCCAAAAAAAAAGAAAAGAGGAGTAAGAATTACCGAGAAATATAAAAACATTGTCATAAAAATCGCTAAAATAAAAAGTTTACCTCATGTAAACCACAAAGGTAGACAAGTACCAGGACAACGAACGGGAGAGACTTGCAGGTAAAGGTTACATCGATTATATTTTTATCTAATATTGGTTCATTAAATAAAACTATTTTATACCACGCCTGCATTCTGCATAGCAAAAACTAGGTTTCCGTACGGATTTTAGTTTGGAAACTGAGCGATTGCCCACAGGTAATTTCACACTCTCCAACCTTAAACCCGTATAGAAACCAGTAGCATGCAGAAGAAGATTTGTGAAGAAAGTCTATTATCTTTAATTTAAGTCTTTAGATACCTAAAATAAAAGTTTCGCCAAATTTTTATGGTTTTTTTCTTTAAATTTTGTTTACCCAATACCGTGAATTTCGAAAATGGCATATCCCTTAAATTTAAAATAACTAAATATTCATATATAATAACGTTAACAGCAAAATCTTTTTGTAACTTTCGATTGCCAATTGGCCCCAAAAAGTTACTCAAAAATACATTTTCTAATATTATACTTCTTTAGAAAATTAATTATTTTTTTCATATCCTGAAAAATTTAAATATTCAGACATGTGCGGGGTTCGAACTATCGGCTTCTAGTATCGATACCAAGTACTAATAACAGAATCAAACCGTGGTATCGATACCTAGAGAGTATCGGGCTGGAAGTATCGATACTACTCAGTATCGAGTACTTTTTAAAATACATATATTTAAACAAAAAATTTATTTAGAACAAAAGCTCGAGGATATGAAGACGTTGTTGACAAAAATTTACGTAAATAATATAACGCAACGGTATGAAGACTCCGTCGACAAAAAAACAGCACAGACACATATGAACAAAGGCATGACTAAGGCCCGTTTTCATTTTCAGCCCAAGATATTGAGCATGTTCATATGTTTGGTAAAACAGCATACAAACTTCTGTGTGATAGAGGAGCTCCATTTTGGGTTCCCACAATGCGTTTGCGATGTAAATGCTCCTTTAAAAACAGCTACTGGTTAAAGCTACATTCAGAAATAAACGTAACTTGTATGTAGCGACATCTCTGAAGATTGAAGAATATTCCGATTTTTGCGGTTCATCAGTAGTACATACAGTGGCTGTCAAAATTATTGGCACACCCAAGAAATTTTACAGCTGAGGAAGATATTACAAGACTAAACTATCTTACCAAATTTTATTGATTAAAATTTCATTATTTAAATTATAAATAATAAATTTAAAAAAAAATAATTTAAATTCATTTAATAATATTGATTTAACAGAAAAAAGAAATTCATCAGTTTAAAACTTCTTGCGTGTGCCCACTGTATGTGGGTTGACAAAGTACTCGATACTTTTAATGAGTAGTACTTGACGATACCATGATCTTGGTATCGAGTGCTCAGTATCGGTTTTCAAGACGACAGTATCGATACCTGCTCAGTATCGAGAGTATCGTTCGAACCCTGTGCCCTTTTCGAAATTGCATATTCACTTGTATATTTATTTTTCAATGCTGGCTGCTTTTCTTATCTGTACTGGGAGTATTAATCTCTTTCCTAAGAACTTCTTTCACCTTTCGGATTTTAATTTGAAAATTAAAAACACTGTAAAAAAATATGTAAATTCACAGTGCAAATGTACAGTAAAATTACAAATCGTGGTATGAAATATTAATCTACTACACAATTATTGTAATTTTACTATAAATTTTGTAACTTCACATAAAGAAATTGAGAGTCTCCAATACTGCATAACGAAATGTTGATTACATGAATTGACGTATATTTTACACAATGTTGTGTATTTTCCTAAATCGTTTATGTAGGAAAATTACAATATTTCTTAGGTCGGGGCAGTTATTGTAACAGACAAGAAATTTTGACAGACTTTGCCTCACGTACATGCCTCACAAGGCCTTATGAGGAAAATGCTATTTTTTATGTATAGGGAGTAGGTAAACTAGGAATAAAGTTTGGTGCTTGCAACTATTTCAAGCAGGGCCAAGCACATTGAACAGTGCGGGAATCTGGACCTATAATTTACAAAACTATGAAATGAAAGCTCCAATACTGATTGTATTTTTACATCCCACAAATAATGTTGGTAAAAATGCGCAAAGTAGATTAGGAATATTCCATATATATTGCAAATTTACAAAACTGCTTGTGAATAAAACTTTCAGTATTTTTTTTGCCTGAATCAATTCCTCCACTCTAAACAACAATTACCCCTCTATGGCTTTATAAAATGCATGGTCACAATCCACAGGTGTGGAGGAAAGTGAAGGTAGCCTTTATACTGAAAGCCGCGAAAAAAACAGAACACAGCTAAAGATTTCAGGTCGACAAGTGTTTCCTCTTTTCTGAATAATCGAACTAGAATTAAGGAAAGCCTCAAGAAAGCACCATTGTGCAAAGCCCTACTGCCTGCAAAAGCAAGTATACACGATAACTGCGCTCAATGAAGTCGACCGAAATGTCGAGCATTGGCGTGGATCTTGGAAGCTGTAAAATTACCAAAAGAGTAAGTAGGTACATAGAAGGACACCACAAGAGGACATTTTTGACCATTTGCTAAGGTGTGGAGGGTGAAATGGCAGCTTCAACTAGGGGTGGCTTAGGGAGGGTGCAAATGGTCGAAAATTTCTGCCACTAGTATTTAATGGTTATTTAGCACTAATAGAACCTACATACGCAGCAGCTGAAATTTTTTTCAATTTTACCTTTCCAATGTTGTAACAGCTGTCCGGGAAATGTTCAATACTCGGAGCTGATCAGAACTCGGACTCAGAAAACTCTAATAATGGTGGTTCCAATGTCCACGATAAGGCTGCAAATGATCCTGATATGCTAGTGGACGAATTGAGATTGCTAATAAATAAGAAGATTTGTAAAAGAGTTATTCAAATTATAATCTAAATATTATTGAATAAACAAATTCAGGCAATAATAAAGGCAGCGCATGAATACATAGTCATAGACGTTTGAAACAATATCAATGACTTGAAAAAAGCCAATTGATTGGATCAACCACTACTCAGTCTCAACGGAAACAAGGATGCGTTTCTTACTGCAAATTTTATGCTAATTTTAGAAATAACTAATAAATAATAAACAACATCTTTTATTTACTGTAAAATTAATGTGTAATAAACAATCACATAATTGTGAAAAGCTATTTTCTCATTTACGCCCTTGCATCATATAAACACTCAAGATTATACTCAACATTTATCAATATAAATTATTGAAATTTACACTCATTCAAGATGGCGGCTCTTGACGAAAAAAAATATTTTTATTGTTCTTTCTTTAAAATTCATTCTGTCTAAATGTTTGCTGATATAGGACTTCTTGCTAATAATACAAAATTACAAATTCGTTTTCTCTAAATGTTTACTGATATTCATAATGAGCAGCACCTCTGTCCATCTCCAAAAGCTTTAGGATAATTTCTTTTCATGTTCAGCTGCTAATCAAATTAAAAACTGGTTACCATCATCATATACATTGGGTGGAGTGAATAAAAGCTAAGTGTACACTTAAAAGGAACACTCCTGAGTGGAGTGATTCGTTAAAAGTGAACACTCGATTTGGTGTGAATAAAAATTCTCTCATTCAAATACTATTCACTCATGGGAAATTTTAGTTCACTCATGTAGGCTAGTAAACGTGGATGGATTTATATGGAGTTTTACTTTGGGAAAATTTATTTAGGGCTAAATGAGGTTCTGTGGGAAAAATTTACCTTTGCGGGATTTAGTTTGGGCAAAAAGTGGTTTGCTGCCGAGTCCGCTTTTTGGGGGTTTAGTTAGGGCAAAAGGTGGTTCTGTGAGAAAAATTTACCTTTTGGGGGTTTTAGTTTGGCCAAAAGGTGGTTTTGTTGCGAGGTCAAGCATTTGAATGCGGAGTAGGTTAAGATCTTTAAACGGATTGAAAATTGAAAATATAAAACCAGTACAATTAACAGGCTAAAAACCATGCAATACTGATGCTCTTCAGGAAATGGAGCACATGAGAAACTTACCTGCTGCTTTTTAAAATGGATCAATTTAAAAATTTCTTTGTTATTTATAGTTGTGACTAAAAAGTAAAAATATTTTTTTCTTTGGCAGTGATAGGTATACACAAAAAAAGTTTCATTGCAAAATAAGAAATGCTAGGACTCAGGCTTATCTTAAAGTTTAATGTGTATTAACAATTTTAAAATTATATTCTCGTTTGACTTTAAATGTTTGAACTCTTATCAATGCATTGTGCAAATTTACGGCTTTTCAAATGCATTAATAAAAGTTTGGACATCCATAACTATAATCACAATTGTCTAACTGCAGCTCATGCCCAAACTTTTATTAATGCACTTGAAATGCTGTAAATTTACATAATTCATTGATATAATTTTAAAATTGTTAATACACATTGACGAAAATAAAACTCAGGATTTCGAAATCAGACTTTATTAGAATACTCAAGATACTAGACTTTATTAGGTTAACCTCACGACGATGCGTTTATTATGATTGCGACGGAAAAACTGACTCCAAAGAGCAAGGGGACAGTAGTATAATATAGCTGAATTTAGATGACGGTGCGTACGTGTGTGTGTATGTGTCCTATACGAAGAGCGCTAATTAATTTTCAACATCCTCCCCCGGCGATAATTCTAATGGGTACAGAAGTTGAACAGGGCGTCGTAGTCTGGAACCATTTGAAAGCCGCACCTCGCAAGCTCTTATTTTCCCATCTCGACCTGGAAATACCGCCTCAACCAATGCCAGCTTCCATAAAATCCGAGGGTGCATGTGGTCATGAACCAAAACGATGTCTCCTTTCTTGACTGTAAAGGACGATTTTTTGATTGCATAATGGGCTGACCGAAGCTGCTGTAGATACTCAGTTTTAAAACGCTTCCAAAAGAAATTAATAATGCGCAGTCGACCTTTCCATTTTAGACGAATATTCTGATCCGTTTGTGCACTAATCGCTGAAGGTAGTGACGAGAATTCTCCGTATAAAAAATGCGCTGGCGTCAGGGGCGCAAAATCTAAGGGATCGTTGCTAATATACGTCAAAGGTCTAGAGTTCACAATATTTTCAGCCTCTACTAATAACGTAACAAGTTGCTCCGCATTCAAGGTAGAACGTCCAACTGCGACCTTTAAAATATCCTTAATTGAACGAATCAAACGCTCCCAAAAGCCGCCCCACCAGGGGGCCCTTTCAACTATGAAGGTCCATGCAATTCCTTGATTACTTGTAAATCCTTGAAACTCCTCCGAGGGCAAAACCTTTACTAATTCTTGAAGTTCGATAGATGCACGCTTGAATGTCTTCGCATTGTCGGAAATAATAACTTTGGGCACGCCTCTCCTAGCAATAAATCGTCGTAATGCCATAATACAACTTTCGGTTGTTAAGTTTGGTACCAGCTCTAAATGAACGGCTCTAATCACGGCACATGTTAGAAGCATGACGTAGTATTTTCTTGTTGTGTTTGATCCTTCTATCTCCTTCACGTAGAGGGGTCCTGCGAAGTCCACTCCGGTTGTCTCAAAGGGCCGGGAAGCTGAAAGTCGACTTCTAGGTAGTGGAGCAAATGGCTGTGAAGCCGCTTTCCCTCTTAACCGCTTACAAATGACACAAGGCCGGATCGTAGATTTAATAAGTTGTCGAGCCCGTGGGATCCAGAATCTCTTTCTTAATTCCGCTAAAAGTAGGTTAATACCAGCATGAAACATTTTTTGGTGAATCTCTCTGACGACAAGCCTCGCTAATGGGCTTTGCCTTGGTATGATAATAGGATAATCATCATCTAATCTCGTTCCAGCACATACAAATTTCGAGCTGTTGAGTATTGGATTTAACATCTTGACGCTAGAAGATTCGCTTATAGGTTTTCGCTTCGCCAAAGCTTCGAGTTCAGAAGAGTATTCTTGACGTTGTACTATCGCTATCCAGTATTTTGCCGCTATGCTTATTTCACTGGCAGTTAAGTATTTGTTACGAATAGGGATCTTTCCTCGCTGTAGGATAAAACGCACGAAACGCATTACATATGCTGTTACCCTTAGAAGTTTGCTATACCGACTATAATTTTCCATAGCTAGAATCGATGAACCTAACGGCTGTGATTCAGTTGAAATTTCCTCTACTAATGAACTTGTTAAATACGATGGTGTTTCAAGAATGTGATCCGTTGCTATATGTCCATAATTGTCATTATTATTCTCCGCTAACCATTCAGGTCCATTGAGCCAGGAGTAGGAATTCGCTAACTTGGTACCAGAAAGTCCTCTCGTTAATAGGTCTGCTGGATTACGTTAACTAGTACAGTGCCGCCAATTCTGAGGTTCTGAGTTCTTTCTTATTTCCTGAATACGATGAGCTAGGAAGGGTTTCCATCTGCGATAATCACCATTTATCCATGAAAGTGCTATTTTCGAATCAGACCAAAATATCACTGAATCAAACTTCATCCGGAAATTTTTCTTCAAATATACACCAAGGCGGACAGCTATTACCGCAGTAGTTAATTCCAACTTAGGTAATGTTAATTCTGATAAACCACTCTCCTTTAAGGGCGCTATTCGATTTTTTGAACATAAATATCTTACTTCGCATTTCTCATAAATATCAAAAAATTTTATGTATGCCACTGCTCCATACGCTTGAGTACTTGCATCCGCAAATATATGTAGCTCTCTTATATGAGGTTGACTAGTGGCCAGGATGCCTTTGGGAATCGCTATTCCACTTAAACAGGGTAGCTCCTTTACGGAAGTTAACCACAATTTCTGAAGATCGTCAGGCAATACTGCATCCCAGTCCAGTTTCCGCTTCCAGGTATTCTGAAATATAAGCTTAAGTTTCACTAAATACGGACCCAACATCCCAAAGGGGTCATAAATTCTAGATATCAGACTCAGCACATCCTTTTTTGTAGCATTCGTTAGTGGTAGAGAAGATATTACCGCTTCTACAAGTATATCTATCATTAATTCGTCGCTCACTGTATACCAACGCAGTCCAAGAATTTTTTGCATCTCAGGGCGATTTGGATCAGGATTCAAGTTTGCTTTTACTTGCTGACTATTACAATTCCATTTTCGAAGGCGCATAGAGGCTCGCTGCATGATACTAGTCGACTCTTGATAAATTTTCGTAGCCAACAACTCGTCGTCAACACTTATAATCAAATCGTCCATGTAGAACGAATTTTCCAAATATGAGCATGTTTCGGGGTAGTTAGTTTTCTCCTCACTTAAATGTCGACGAATAGTAGCACCCAGCAGGAATGGACTGCAGGCAATTCCAAAAGTCACTCGCGTCATCCTAAATTCTTTCCATGTAGGAAGATTGTTATAATCCTTTATCTTACTCCCAAACCAAAAAATTCCTTCAAAAGCCTTCTCGATATCCGCTACTAAACCAATTTTACCAAGTCTAAACTTTAGAAGAACTTCTAATATATCTGGCAAAAGATTATATCCAGGAGAGAGTAAACTATTTAAAGAAGCGTTGTTTCCCTGATGAGCTGATGCTTCAAATACAATTCGCAATTTTGACGTAGACTTATCTTCGCGATATACAGCTCGATGTGGAAGGTAATAGATTCTTGACGGCACGTCTTTTTCATTAACATAATTCACTTCTTCAGCAATACCACCGTCAATTAATTCTTCCATGGCTTTTTCATATTCTAAAAGGCGACGAGGCTCACGTAGCAGCTTACGAATCAAACTCCCAAACCGTTTTTGCGCTCCTTCACGAAAACTATCAAGCACTGCCTGCTTATCTCGCCACAGTAAGCGAGCATAATAGCGTTCACCATTTTTCCAAATATATTTATTAAAATCTTCTTCAATTAACGCTTTTGAAGAATCTTCATTCGTTATACCAATCGTATCTAAGTCCCACAAGTAACTTTCCTTGAAATTTTCCGTTGCATATGCGTGTAGGACAACAGTGGACAAGCAAGAATATTTCACAGGTGATTCTAACGAAACTGGTGTTTGTATTGTCCAACCAAATAAACTGTTTACAACTGCTAAATTCGGAGATAATTTCTCGTATTCACCTGTAATGACATTCCAAAAGTTATCAGAGCCAATAAGAATGCTGATACCTTCGTGCAATTCTTCCCCATTCAAATTAACGTCCGCTAATGAAAATCTCAAAAAGTCTACATGATCAGATGGTGGGGGTGAAAGAAGATCATTGCAAATTTCCTGAACTTCTAATGCAACTAGACTTATGCACCTGTCATTATATTGGCTTTTTAAAGTAAAGCTAACCAAATTGCATCTTTGTGTAGGCGATGGCTTCTTACTACCGAAGGTTGAAATTTTTATAGTTTGTTCACCCACTATGGGTAAATTAAGCTTTCGAGCGATGGATTGCTTAATATATGTCCTTTGACTGCCACCATCTATTATTAATCGTACCAGGGAACTCAACGATTGGCTAGGAGTAGATATGTAGGCACAAGCTGTCTGTAAATACACATTACATGAATTATTATTTGAATATAAATTAAAAGTATGCTTAGAGCTGCCTGCAACAGATTCTAATGATTTTTTATTCCGAATGTTGACTTCGCATATCGCTGATGAGTGGCGCCCGTCACATTTTACACACTTCAAATCCTTAACTTTGCAGAATTTTGATCGTTGACCTTTACTCGTACAACGATAGCAGCGTCTCTGTTGTCTCAATAAATCTTTCCGCTGCGCAATTGTATGTGAACTATTACAATTTTTCGACATATGTTCACTCGAATTGCAAAAACAACATTTATTATTATCAGTAGTAAGTAAACCGGTAGCTGTTCCATGAGATTTATGTATAGGTGCAGAACGGAAGGAATTGACGTTGGATTTCTCAAGTGATAGTACCTCTCGCTTTAAAAACTGTAGTATTCGTCTCACTTGCTTGTCACCTTCAAAAATAATAGAGCTAGCATCGCTCTTCGCTGATACGGAGTCATGACAATCATCAACGTCATCCTTCTCTGCGCTTTGATCTTCATTAATTCGATGAAAATGTATTCGTAATTCCCTTGGCATGCATTTCAATAACATTGTTTTTAACATCACACCATAATGCGTAGATGGGGCTTCCAGCGCTGTCCGTGAACGGGTAATTGCAATCAATGCATTGTATAATTTTCGTAGTCCCCAGGGCCGGATTTAAGCATGTGCAACAAGTGCTATAGCACAGGGGCCTCCACCACTTAGGGGCCTCCACCAAAACGGAAAAAAAATAAATAAAATTTTAAGAATGGCGAAAAAGTATTATACAAAAACGTCTTTTGTGGAGGTTCGTTACCATAATAGAAATAGTAAGATAAGCTATAAAAACGGTTACAATTCGTTAATTAAACTATTAGAAAAGTCGGGTTAAAATGCTAGGGTGATATACAACATAGTTTTCGAGAATATTGACGTCACTGTAACGTCTTTTCCCCCGCGCGTTCTTAAATATCACAGTAAAAGTTATGTAGCTTAGCCAAAAATGGTTAGGTGTATTCTGTTAATTTCGAAGAAGTAAACGCTGCATCCACCTCAAGACGTCCTGCAGTTCGGTAATCCTGTAATGTTGTACTCCATTTTTAATTTACTTTTGACTGACCGATGAATTTTTAAGTAATATTTCGTCTTTTCCTTATTTTGTTGAAAATAATTTGTTACGAACAATTGTGTACTTTTGGGGAACTACAATCCCCAAGAAGTATGTTTTGGTTTTCGCAGATTTACAATATGTTTCCTTAATGGAAATTAGTGTTAGGACTTGGTGTCACATTTACTTATTGAACCGATCTAAACGAGTATTTTGGCTCACAATTTCAACATTTAACTGAAATTGTGAAAAAACACATAGAAAATTTTTTTTCTCATGGTAACCAATTGTCCAACGGAAAGGACACTTTCAAATCTAAAAATTATTAAAAATCGCTTCAGAGCTGCCAGGACAGACAATCTTCTTTAGCAATATTTTGCATTGAAAGCGAAGTTATGATAAAAATGGACTATACAGACATAATTTTTTATTTTGCCAAAAAAAAGGCAAGGAAAGACGTAAAACACTCATCTTAAAATCACCAAATTTTTTTAAGCTGTGTTAACCATATTTGTTTTGTTTCATATTGTATATTAAAAATGATTGTTTAAAATCGTTTTTGTTTCATAATATGACTTTAATTTTTCTTAATGCTGAAATTAGTATTTTCTGTCTTTATTTATTAGTTTTTATGTTGCTTTAATGGATTTTTTATTCGTTTTTGTTTCTAAACTCATTCAATTGTAATTTGAGTCAATAATCCAAAAGCTTTTCGTTATGGAAAATATAAAAAAAACACTTTATTTTAAAATGTAACTATGTGTTTTAAAGTAAAAAATTGTGCACCTTACTTTCTACGGGTAAGTTATTCACACTTTGTACTTTTCAAACCAAAGACTTTAAATTTACTATGTATGGACGCAAATAGTCAAATCGTGGTATTTAATTTTTAACTTTAGGGGGCCTCCATCAGCAAGTTGCACAGGGCCTCGAAAAGTCTTAGTGCGGCCCTGGTAGTCCCACTAGGTCATGAGCAGAGGTTAGTGGCGGCAAAGTCATCAACCGCTGCATATTCTTCTCAATCAGCTGAACACTTTGCCCAAATTCTTCTTGAAGAAGTGCGATTGCACCGTCGTGGCACGATTCTGAAGGCGTAAATCCCGCTATTGTATCAGCCGCTTTTCCAGTTAATAACGACTGAAGATAATTAAATTTTTCCGAACCGCTTAAATTCGTATTTTCATGGATTGTGGATTTAAATTGTTGCCAAAAAGGCAGCCACTCGTTTAAATCTCCTGAAAACCGCTTTAGCTGAAGCTTGGGTAGTTTAGCGGTGCTGTGATGATTCATAGCTGGTGGAGAAGGTTCGCTGGAAGATAAAATGGGATTACCTTGGAGTGCTCGAATCCTCGTGAGGCGATGCTGCAGGCGTGCAATAATAGAAACCGCTTTGTCCTCATACTCAGCACTTGTTTCAAATTCCTTATCTTCTGCTTTGAAAGTGAGCGCTGAGTACAAGTCTTTGTTCGACTTTTTCAGGTATTCATGCGCAGACATTATTCGCTGTAGGAAAACTGAAATTTCCTCTTCGATTTCTGCAAATTTATTTGAATTTTCCATCGTCGCTTGGGCATCGCCGGACGCTAAGTAATCTGATGCATACTTCGCTAATTTGGTTATTTGACCCCGATGTACCGCTCGATTTTGACTATTTTGCTCCATAATTCAAATTAATTGTACACGTTCGCTTCGCTAATTATGTTATTTATGTCTACCGCTGATCCCGGGTTTCGGCACCAATGACGAAAATAAAACTCAGGATTTAGAAATCAGACTTTATTAGAATACTCAAGATATTAGACTTTATTAGGTTAATCTCACGACGATGCGTTTATTATGATTGCGACGGAAAAACTGACTTCAAAGAGCAAGGGGACAGTAGTATAATATAGCTGAATTTAGATGACGGTGTGTGTGTGTATGTGTCCTATACGAGGAGCGCTAATTAATTTTCAACACACATTAAATTTCTTATTTTGCAATGAAACTTTTCGTGTGTATACCTATCACTGCCAAAGACAAAATTTTTTTTCTTTTTAGTGCATTTCATTTATAAAAGTTATTTATTTTAAAAGTTTTTTTAATTTATTTTATTAAAATGGATGAAAAAGGTCCTCGCAACCACCCTCAAATTTTACAAGTGTTCACTTACAGGCAAACGTTAACACTTTGTTTTATTCACATCAAAATGAAGTGTTCACTCTATATGAAGAAATTACAGAGTGAAGTACTTAACGAAACCTAACGAAGGTTATTTTTATTCACGCCAAAATAAGTGTTCACTCCAAAAAATGGAGTGAACACTTGCACTCAGTTTTTATTCACACCACCCATTATCCTATAAATTAAAGGAAGAACTACAAGCGGAAACGATAACCAAACGGTCAATATTATCGAAAATATCAAAATTATTTGATCCTCTAGCGTAAGTGAAACCGAAAGGAACCGATATACCGAAAAAAAATTTTAACTAACTGCTTATCTGCAAAATTTCCGATTTTGAGTTATTTATACTATAGTAAACAATTCAGAATCTATATATATACAGGGTGTCCGTCCTGGCTTGCCAAGCGGCTAATGTTAGATAGTAGACAAAAAATGATCGACAACAAACACAAAAAGGGGGGGGGGGTTATCCCTGCCCGTTTTCGAGATAGGGCGTTTTGAAGTTTGGACTAAAACCACATTTTTTTCCAAAAAATACGTAGTTAACTGATTTTTTTTTCAATAATGCAAAGTTTGGACAATTTCCTATCAATAATGTCTGGACAATTTTTATCCTACGGCTATTATTTTTGGAGTTATAAGCAATTTTAATGCTAAAATTGGCTCTATTTCGTACTTTTTTAGTACTTTTTCACCTAAGCTTTTTTAAAAGGACCAAATACGCACCAAATAAGGCCAATTTCAACACCAAACTTGCTAATAACTTCAAAAGTAAAGGTCGTAGCATAAAAATTGCCGGACATGATGCATAGTAAATCGTCCAAGCTTTCCAATTTTGCAAAAAAAAAATCAGTTAACTACGTATTTTTTCGAGAAAAAGGTGGTTTTAGTTGAAATTTAGTGAAAAAAAACCAAAGTTTTGAATTTGACGACTTATTGCTCTGGAAGTTGATAAGGCAGAATCTTAATTTTGACAGTTTTAGATAGGTGGGAGTATTCTGCGTACACTGATACCTTATTCATGAAAATAAGTCCTAGGGTTACAAAAATACAGAGTGATATGTAAAACTCTAAAAAAAACTTCAAAACGCCCTATCTCGAAAACGGGCAGAGATAACCCCCCTTTTTGTGTTTTTTGTCGATCATTTTTTGTCTACTATCTTATATTAACCGCTTAGCAAGCCAGGACGGGACACCTTGTATAGGTAGGCCATGAAGCTATTGAAACTAATCTGCAGTGAAAATTCCCAAAATGACCAGAATTTTCAGTCGTTCCTTTGAGTTTTTCCTAGAGGGAGAGCCAGCGACGTATTTTGTGTTGTCATTTCATCCCTCATGAAAATTTCCACACTAAGTCTTATATACCTGCTGAACAATAAAAGTTACTTCTGGCAGGCCCTGTGGCCGGGATGAACTACCCTAAAATTACAAAGAGGGTAAAAAATAAAGTTAAATTTTGTTATAGTATTACCCATGAATTTTCAGGAGATTATATTTGATAGTATTCTCTATTTATAAAAATTATTGCCAGAATATTTACCCTTCACCTAATGGCTGCCAGAACGCTCTAAATATTTATTTAAAGGGGTGTATTGCATAAATAGTCCATTCAACACGCGAGGGGGTGGGGGTTGTTCCAACGTAACACCATTAAGAAAATCGAACCCTACATGTATTTTGGGTCGCTGATCACGAAAATCCCGGTCCTGCGATCCTAAAATATGGGCGTCACCCTTAAAAACGAAAAAATTAGGGGTTTTCACGATAACTTCAATAATAATGAAAAATAATCCAAAGAAATACACTTTTTTCAATATTTATTTGCGAAGGTGGTTGATTTATATTAAATCAAGCCAAACTTTATAACAAGGGTTAATCCTAAAGGGTTAAAACCATCCCTAAATCAACTGAAAATAAAAAAATTTGTAAAATTTTTTTTTCAAGATTATGCTTCAAATTCGATTGTATGAGTATTGTAAGCCAAAAATTATTTGTTTTCACCACTAAAGGGGATAAAACTACCCCTACATTAATGTTGAATTTGAAAGTTTTATTTTTGATGAAATATTTTTAAAAAATTTGGAAAATTTATTTTACCCGCTTTTAAAGGGATAAAAGCACCCCTAAATCAAAACAAAAAAATACATTGAAAAAAAGTTCCTTTCGTAGATTCGAATTTAAATTTTAATTAAATTTTCCAAATGTTTTAATAATTATTTCATCAAAAATAAAATTTTAATGTAAAGTAAAATTTCAATGTTTTTCAAATTCAACTTTGATGTAGGGGTAGTTTTACCCCCCTTAGTGATAAAAATAATTAATTTTTGGCTGACTTAAGGGGGTGCTCCAAATAAATTAAGCAGAAAAAAAATTTTGATTACTTTTTTATTTAAAGTTGATTTTTCCAATTGTAGGGGTGGTTTAGCCCCTCAAGGGTTGAAAATAATTTATTTTTGGCTAACAATACTAATACAATCGAATTTGAAGCAAAAACACGAAAAAAAATTTAACAACTTTTTTTATTTTCAGTTCAGGGTGGTTTTAACCCTTTAGGATTTTCCCTTGTTATAAAGTTTGGCTTGATTTAGTATAAATCAACCACCTTCGCCAATAAATATTGAAAAAAGTGTATTTCTTTGGATTATTTTTCATTATTATTGAAATTATCGCGAAAAACCCTTAAACAGGGTTTTTTTCGTTTTTAAGGGTGACGCCCATATTTTAGGATATCAGGACCCCGATTTTCGTGATCAGCGACCCAAAATACATGTAGGATTCGATTTTTTTAATGGTTTTATGTTGGAACACCCCCCCCCCCCTCGCGTTTTTAATGGACTATTTATGCAATACACCCTTTTAAATAAATATTTAGAGCGTTCTAGCATCCATTAGGAGAAGGGTAAATGTTCTGGGAATAATTTTTATAAATAGAGAATACTATCAAAAATAATCTCCTGAAAATTCATGGGTAATACTATAACAAAATTGAACTTTATTTTTTACCCTCTTTGTAATTTTAGGGTAGTTCATCCCGGCCACAGGGGGCTGCCAGAAGTAACTTTTATTGTTCAGCAGGTACATAAGATTTAGTGTGGAAATTTTCATGAGGGATGAAATGACAACATAAAATACGTCGCTGGCTCTTGTTCTATAATTCATATTCTCCATCATTAGGCATAACCTAAATGAAAGGTAACGCAGAAGTGAAATAGAAATAAAGTAGACTTACTTCCACTGAAGTAGGTGTAACTTCCACTTCACTTCCATTTTGGTCACTCTCATACATTCATATGCAATGGTACCTAACTTCACTTCACTTCCCATTTAGGTTTGGCCAATTCTCATCTGGATTAGCTCAAAAATTTGTAGTTGGCCATAAATGTTCTGATAAAAAGACGAATGAGCTATGATTTTAACTTTAGTATGATAGTACCTTGGCTGCGATAGTACCTTTTTTATCTGAATCATAATGAAAACTCATATAATGTCGAATAGAAGGCGCAAATGATTACGCGGTATTATTTGACGAGGAAGAATGTGTTGACAAATGTGGTTATTACCCGGAATACCCATCTACCTTTAAGGAAGCGCTTGGAAGGAAAAAATATTTAAAAAAAAGTGACTTATGAGGTTTTTGAAAGGACCGATTCAATTATTATTAATTGTTATTCCATTAAACATCGTTTTTTTTAAAAGAATTGGTTAAGGTGAATTTATTTGCATTTTGCGAACATTCATTTTGCTCATCCATTCTATTAAGATAAATTGACTTTGCAGGCTGTGGCCGGCCTTATACTAAAGCTGTTAATCGTCACATCCCGCTTTGCAACATAAATATCCAAGCAATAAGTGACGAAAAACTGCATATGAAGCTTTGGAATACGGCCGGCCTTAGACATAGCCACAAAGGACTTAGTTAGAGGATTTCAATATTGGAAAATTCGACAGATTTGAGTGACTGTGAAAACAATTCCGTGTCATTTTACATTGTTCATTACAATGCCGAGAAGATCACGAGCTTGCATAGGTCGTCGAAGTCAGTCAAATGCGCTGCGAGCTACTTCACGTGAAAATCGCACTGTTGACCAGCGAGCGACGGATAATGCAAATAGTCGTATTGCCATGTCCGAATTACGTTCGAGAGCTACTGGAAATGAACGACAAGCGAATAGCCAACGAGCACGACAAAATGAACATGACTGATTGCGCCGACTCCGTGCTCCTGTGAACCTGGAACGAGCGGCATTCCATTACGATTCGGAAATCAATTACGGTGGGGACATATCAGTAATGATTGGAGAAATGTCGGTCGTTTGTTCGCATAGTAAGGCATAAATATACAGCGGTGAATCTCCTGGATTGTGTTGTGCGGGTGGAAAAGTGAAATTGGCACAATTGGTCCAGCCACCAGAGCGGGATTAGTTTCTGGAACGGGAAGTGATTCTACACATTTCCTAGCGAACATCTAAAAATAAAACAGTTGTTTCCAAATGACGTCGTTTGGCGCGACGCAATTTCATGCCTACTTTCAAGGTAATTACAGCGCAATTGTCTTTCAAATCATTCTCTGTTGTATCAGAAACAATTTCATAATTTCACACACCATTACAGATGTATGTATGTTCGCTATAGGCTCCTACACCGTGCAACCGATCTTAATGAAATTTTAACCATGTGCTATTTACATTAAAACTTAGAACATATGCTATTTTATTACTTTCTAAAGCCACTCCTAGATGGCGCTGTCATGGAGAGCTTCTTTGAAAATCATCGCAGAGCTTTGCAAATTGTGTTCCGATTCCAATGAAAATCTGTATCTGAGGGGTTTTAAGGTAGCAAATAAGGACTTTATGATCAAAATTTAAATTCAAAATGGCCGCACCAATATAGCCGACGAGTTTGC
Source organism: Thereva nobilitata (assembly GCA_963855945.1). Classification (NCBI taxonomy): domain Eukaryota; kingdom Metazoa; phylum Arthropoda; class Insecta; order Diptera; family Therevidae; genus Thereva; species Thereva nobilitata. The sequence continues at coordinate 156,714,513 of OY979694.1, read as the reverse complement.
GAATTGTATTCCGATTCCAATTAAAACCGATATAGGTATGGGAGTTTTTAAGGTAGTAAATAACGAATTTATGATCAAAACTTATGAAAAATTGTAGGGCTAATATGGCGGAAGAATTTTGCCAAATAAGTGTCATTTCCCGGTTAGCTGTATGTAGGGTGTTCAAGAATTGGAAAATCGGTAAATCTTGACATTCTAGCTACAAATGAAAAAACATTGAATACAGTGTATCCTGAAGCTCTCTAAGCAAGGGGGTCAGAATTGATCAACAAGGTTTTTTTTGGAAAGATGGTTAGGAGAAACGGAAAAGTGGGATGATTTATGTATAATGGATAAGAAGAAAAGAAACCCGTCACCTCTGAATTTTTAGGTATAAGTCTAGGATTCTACAATACGGGAAGAGGCTGGTATCTGGGTACGTACATGGTTTAACAGAATACACAGGCAATTTTGGTCATACTTCAAATAAATGTATTTTGAATCTAATAACTCCAACTTTTATAGGAATAGTTGGTTTTTCGTTAATGGTTAAGAAGAGTTGAATTTTGAAGGTTTGGATTGATTTTAAATGCTTAAACGTTGGGTGCAGCGAGGCGCACCGGGTCCCAGGTATCCAAAATTCAGAAAATAAGCGGTTCATTGAGACACTTCATCTGTGTATGAAAATTTATATCTCGAAAAACGCTATGTCAATGGATGGTTTTTATTGTCTCGATCAAATTGTCAGATCCCTAATAGTTTCACATTTTGTTATTTGGAATCAAAAATACCAAAAAATTGCTTTTTCAAACTCTCCTAGTGTATATTAAAATTCAAATCACCTGATTACTACTATTGGCTTATGGGTGCAGCATAGGCGCACCGGGTCCCAGCTTGTTACTAATAAAATGTACACAAAACTTTATAATTCTTGCAGTTAAATTTACTATAATTAACAAAGTTTTTTTGCTGATAACATCTTATCTGCAGAAAAAACTCATAGATTGTTTTGAAATAACAATACAAGTGAAGATAATAAAAAAGTTCCCGCCATTTTTGAGAAAAAACGATATTACTAAAGATAACATGCTTTTGAAAAACAAAAGTCAATTTCTTGTGAAAAAAATTTGTACACAACAATATAATACCTTCATGTAGTTAGTTAACATGAAAAGAAGCACATCCCAAATATTCACATAAATCGTTTTCCCAGAAAATAAGTCAGTTATTCAGTTATTCAGAAATAAAATCCATTCGGGTTGCAATATAAAAAATATAACTTCAATATAGTGGGTGATAAAAGAAAAATATTTTCTAGACTAACTACATATCTGTACATATACTGTTATTTATAAAAAGATTTCTACCTAACAACTATCTATGTATCTTAACAAAATCTTAAGTTGTTGTCCCGGGTAAACCTCACACCCAAACTAATAACCGATGACGTCACTGGCCCAGTATGCCTATAGCTATATGGGTTCCAAGCCATAGAAATATGCAAGAGAACGAGAGAGTTGACGAATTAGCAAGGGAGGGTTCGAACAAGGATGCCTGTTTAGCGGAATAAGTAGACCTCCCTTTCAATATCATTAATGCCCGGTTCCACAGTGTCGATTTGAGCTTTCGCTCAGCTGAACCTGAGCAGTACTTTTGAGCTTTAGCTCAAGTCAAAACTGTTTCACAGTTTGTTTTTGTGCTCAGTTCAGCTGAACTTCGTTCACTGAATTTTGCAGGCCACTGGGGTTGAATCAGTTGGGGAAATTTTTGCTTTTGGTTGATAAATTGTGTGATTTTTCTAGTTTTTTATCTTTAGTTGTAAGGATTTTTGAAAAGATATGGTCCCTTATTACTATAAGAACGAGTACGACGAAAGTAGACATCCTTATCGTACTCCTGAGCTCACCTCAAAGTTTCGGATAATTTTCCGTTGTGGGGAACTCTGCATTTGGAATTGTTATATGGAGCGTTTATCAATATTACTATTTTGTCAGGTAAAAGGGGTATCGTAATCCAGGAAACTGGTCCACTATGATTCTCAAGGTGTTCATATGGTATATGCAAGAGCGGCCTTTTCTGAATCCAGCTCGCTTCTAAGCGTTTGGTACCCCCCCCCCCCCGTTTGATTATGACACCTTCCGACCAATCCTCCGGAATGGTACAGCTGTTCCGGGCTATTTCCAGGCGTGGATGTATCGCGTCTGCTATTAAGCTTAAGTCGGTTTTTAGCAATTCTGGCAACATTGGCCATTGCAAGAATTGCGGTTGCTATTTCTGTCTGAGATGATGCACGTGTCGTGATTCTTATTTGCTGCGCATTGATAAGTTTTCTCCAGGTTCCTGTGAAAATGAAGCATTCAAAGCGGCAAGAAATAATCTCTCCATCTTTAGAGTTACACAGCAGCCTTCTATCTGCACTCTTTACGGCATGCTTTGTAATAGAATGCTCTCTTCTCTTTGCAATTGAAAAATCAAACTTCAAACTTATAATGAAAATCAATAAATAAACACAAGTTTACTGTGATTTCTCTAGAATTAATGACATTACTCTCCCTTATATCCTGAGCTTTAGCTTAAGTGCCCAAATTTAGTCGCTCAGTTCAAATCAATTTTGAACCAAGTTCAACAGTTGAACCACTACTGTGAAACAGTAAAATGAGTTGAGCGAAAGCTCAAGGCTGAGCGAAAGCTTAAGTGAACACTGTGAAACCGGGCATAAGAGATATAATAACCTACACTTCATATCCTTGACAGGGTCGCGGCTAGGCACTTTGCCGCCCCGTGCACATCCGCCGATGCCGCCCCCTTTAAGGGCAACATTTTTTTCCTTCGCTTCGCTCGTGGGTTTTTTTGTTCTTTATAGGAATTAGTATATAAGAAATTGCTAATTAAATAAATTTTCTTTCTATTTGGCAAAGTCAACCAAGTAATTTATTAATACAGTTCCTCTCCTACTTCAGAATCGACTTAAGTGAAATAATTAATTTAATTTCATTTTCTGCGCTTTCGATGATAAGATCCGCGCTGACAAGCTCAAAACGGATGGCGACTTCTCTCCTACTTCTGGCTTCACTGTGTCACTGCCTTTCGTTTCGGCGAAAGTTCTTGCTTAGCCTTGTGCCCCGCAAACTGATTTGGTCCTGAAAAGGACCGTTTTTGTTTATCGTTTCGTCATTCGTTTATCATTTATCGATTAATCTGGATTTTAGTCCTGAAAAGGACCGTTTCGCGGTTCATAATTAGGGATTTACTTTGTAGTCGATAGATCAACTAGTCTATTGCTGGAGCTCGACCTAAAGTTGCCATGCTCTAGCCAGCTATATGGCTGAAAATCGCTTTCGGCAACATGGAACACGTTTAGCCTATTCGACCATCGTTTCTCAACGGGGGGTCGCCATTATATATAAAGGGGGTCGCAGTCTGCCCAAAAAGAAATTATATTATATAACCACATGTAATAACTTCTTCTTCTTCGATGGCTCTACAGCCCAATTCCAGGCTTGGTAGCTTCCAGACGTCTCTCTGCTCCCCCTTCAGTTTTTTGTATTAAGCAGTTTGGCTACATCAGCCTTTACATTATCTTCCCACCTTAAGCTGGTCTTTTCCTGGTAGTAGATACAGGGCTTTTTTGGTTTCCTTGAGTCATCCATTCTTTGAAAAAGACCGGGCCAACGGAAACGCTGTAGCTGTATGTTGATAGTTTTCACTCTTTTTATAATTCGTACAATGCGTGATTGCGGCGCATATCCTTCGGAGAATCTTCCTCTCAAATATATTCATCTTCTCTGTGGATTTTTGCGAGATACTCCATGTTTCACACCCATACGTAGCTACTGTACGTTTATGAACGTTTTGTAGATTCTTATTTTGGTTTTTGATGTCTCTCTGATGTCTCTCGACTTCAGTACTGGCAGTAGTGAGAATTATTTTCTATTTGCGGCGTTTATTCTTCCGTGCACGTCTCTCCTTTCGCTTACTGTGGATCCCAGGTAGTTAAATTGGTTTACCCGTTCGACGTTATAAGTCCTCCCCCCCTCGTAGAAATGTAATAGCAAACGTATAAAATCCAAGAATTTAGCCAGGAAATTCAATTTTACGACCCATGTTGACGAAATAGAATGGAACGCGATCAAACATGTTTGTTTTTCCTGTCGTCTCCATCTCCATCCGACTCAATTTTTGGTTTCTTACAGAGAAAATCGCTCCAAATGCTTGAATTTTTATTTTCAACCAAAATTATAGTGAGGGGGTCGCAAGATTTTTTACTTAACTTTTTGGCTTTACGGCGGGTCGCGACACTAAAAAGGTTGAGAAACGCTACACTATAGACATTTGCATTTTACTTATCTGTGCTTATACCGTCTTATTGAAATAAATGGTAATGCAAAAGGTAGCTCGTATGCCTTCATATTGGAATGAATTGTAATGCAAAAGGTTGCGGTTATGCCTTCGACCCTAGGACCTCGCAATGTTTCGATCTAGAAAGTAGACATTACGCATTCGAAGGATAATGTACGGAATAGACTCTAGAAGAAGGTTTCTATTCCCTAGTGGGTTGTTTTTGTGTCGCTCTTCGTTCATCGTTTGTTTATTGTGTACATGCTGCGTGTGCTAATTAATTATTGGTAATCTATTGAGTGATGTGCTTGATGTTTGTCTTCTTTTTGTTTATCGTCGCCGCTTATTTAAATTTTTACGTCCTTGCCGTCGGCACGGCATATTTTATAAAATACATATATTGTAAAAATTCACCAGAAATCCCTCAATTCAAAATTACCAATTTTTTAGATTTTTTAGCTGGTCCTTTTGGTTTTTCCTAATGCTTTTTTTTCTAAACCCACCCTTGTATTGAGGCGAACAAAAAAAATTATTGAAATCGGTGGAGCCATTTTCGAGTTTTTGCGAGACTTACCCACGGCAATTGGATTTTATACCGGGTGTCCTACGAACAGTGGTAAAACGGCCGGCTGTGAATAGGTTATGGGTAGAAGAACAAAAATCGTAAGGGTAGGGGGGGGGGGCGAATCGTAACGGTTTAGCCGCTAGGGCGTTATGAAGTTTTTTTTGAGTTTGGTGGGAGTATTCTTCGTACACTGATACCTTATTCATTAAAATATGTCATAGGGCTACAAAATACAGGGTGATATGTAAAACTCTAAAAAAAACTTCAAAACGCCCTAGCGGCTAAACTGTTGCGATTTCCCCACCCATACGATTTTTTGTTCGTCTACCCCATGGGTGGCCAACCCAAATGGTATTGCGGGCCACTTTGAAAATGCATTATGATCCCGCGGGCCGGGGTAATATATTGGGTATATTTAATTTAATATAATTTAGGGAGAGAGTTCCAAAGCTGTGCTGCGAAGACAAAGAAAGAACGCTGACCAATTAACGTGAGGAAACAGGGAATTACACATTATTATTTCTGAGGGATTGCGAAAGCTGCACAAACTGGTTGAGGTATGCAGATTTGCGCGCGTGTAGGATATCGTGAAACAGTCTCGCAAGCCTATACTCATGATAGTCACTTAGAGAGCAGCCCAAACCGGAGTTCGAGTATGGTGACAGGAGTCCGTAAGTTTTACTCACTAAGAAACTTATGTGATCGCAGCAGGTCATGCTGCTATTCAGTACCACCCCAAGATTTCTTGCTTTATTAATGCAAACAAGAGGAACCGAGCTTAACGCAATAGCAGAAAAGTCAGGACGAATAGTGCAGCGTGAGAGAGATAAAAATACACTGGGGTTTCGAAGGACTTAGCCGTAGTAAATTTAATGACGACCAGTAGGATACATGACGCAAGTCAACAGCAAGCTTCTCCACACACATATGTATTTGATCTCTTGGCGCAGGGAATCAAACCCTGCAAACATTTCGATTCGGAAACGTTTCGAGAACGATTTGCCAAAAGCGAAAGCTTCCTTCGATCTCGGACTCGTAAACGAATTCGAAGGCAATAAAAGTGGAGCAAGAGATCGAATCGCTTTCTCGTGCTCTTTTCGATAGCAAATCGCTTCTGGGCCGAAAATCACTCCGTCGAGCAGAACAAGTCAAAAACTCAAACTTTCCAAACAAATCGTTGAAGAGAAACCAAAGGCTCTCAAAATTTCCTCTCAGTAGGACTTCAAATCGGTGAAATGACGTTATATTGTTAGTGTAATTTGGAGATTTAAAGTCCCATTCAGGGGAAATCGGCTCTCAATATTTTTCTACAGCATGAAGACTTTGGGAGAAACAAATCAACCAGGAAAGCTTTCATTTTGCGTTTTGAATCTTTTTCTCGTACCCTTCGCAAGCATTTTTCGAATCGAGAATGGTCCGAGAAAGCGAGCCTCCAAGAAATTTTTTGCAAAGAAGCTGCATATCGTCTGCATACATATGAATCTTAGAATATCGTTAATAAAATACTGTATAAAAGTGGCCCAAGAATGGAGCTTTGGGGGACGCCAGCGTGGATTACGGCACTTGAGGTACTTTAGCCACCTAGCTTAACCTTTTGAGAGCGGTTAGACAAGAAACTTTGCAAAAGCTTAAGAGCAGAAAGAGAAAATTTGCTTGTGAGGCCAGTTTACGCAGAAGCTGGGCGTAATTGACGCTATCGAAAGCTTTTGAGAAGTGTAGCGGTCCTTCTTCTGGAACACCGTCCGTATCACGTCGGGGTCACCAATGTAGCGGCCCATACGGCCACTAATGTATGTTATCAACAACTGTAGTGACCATATGGCCACTAGCCAAAAATTGATTAACTTTGTATAATTTTGTATTTATTTATTTTATACATATATTTACAAGTGATGAGTTTGATTAAGACTCAATTTTATATTGCAATGTTTCGCTTTTATAGGCTGGAAATATTCCATCGCCTACTTAAAGTAGCCGCTGAAATATCTCCAGCCTGCTAATTATTTATTTATTATGGGACTCCAGGTAGCTGCTATCATAGCCTACCTGGGTCCCATATTACCCCCCTTTCAATTAGAGCCTTACGTGAAAGGTCTTGTTGGCCAACCCAGCGAAGTTCCAGGCGATGTTGCTGGGGTACTTCTTTGAAGAGCTGTCTTCTTGGCCACTGGGCGAAGTTCCAGGTGGTGCTGGGGTGCTTTTTTGAAGCGTTGTCTTCTCAGGCGATGTTGGGGGTTGATTTAGCAGCTGTCGTTGGTTGAAACTAGTTCAGGTGCCAACCACTGCTGCTACTGTTCTGGTGAAATGATTACGAAATATGCCTAATATGCCATCTTACTGAATGGCTAATTAATATTTAAAATTTGAGATTTAACAAAACGCAACGTTGAGCGAAGTAATTTTCCCAGGCGCTCCTGTAGATATTTGTCGTTGACTTGGAGACGTCTATGGATACGCTGCAGCAATTCCCTGAAGGTGCTTCTTTGAGTTCAATATCAGTAGTAGCTATAGCCAACAAGTTCCTGAACCCATTGGCAATGCGGTGTGATGCCGATGCGATTGTTGTATATCCAATTTGTAAACGAAGTGGCCAAGTTCGCAACATCAGATTCGAATTTGCTGCGGAGATCCTCGGGCTTGATGTCCATGATGTCTGGCGAGAAGATGGAATCAGAATCGTAAACTTGCTCAACAATTAAACCATATGAGAATGGAGCAATATTCAACATGTTAAGCAAAGTTGCTTCTGGAGTTCCTACTTCATCGCCTGGCTTCCATATTGGAACATCATTGATGATTTCAATTGTGTGATAGAGAGCGACCAAGCCGAAACCCTGTTCTGCAAAATGTTGATTCCGCCATGTAGCGCCATCCTTCTTCTGGAACACCGTCCGTATCACGTCGGGGTCACCAATGTATCGGCCCATACGGCCACTAATGTATGTTATCAACAACTGTAGTGACCATATGGCCACTAGCCAAAAATTGATTAACTTTGTATAATTTTGTATTTATTTATTTTATACATATATTTACAAGTGATGAGTTTGATTAAGACTCAATTTTATATTGCAATGTTTCGCTTTTATAGGCTGGAAATATTCCATCGCCTACTTAAAGTAGCCGCTGAAATATCTCCAGCCTGCTAATTATTTATTTATTATGGGACACCAGGTAGCTGCTATCATAGCCTACCTGGGTCCCGTAGAAGTAAAGCAGCAATAGACAGCAAATGTCATGTGTATCAAGAGAGTTGCGAACATCAGTCATCACCCTAAGGCTGTAATGTTTACGAAAGCCAGATTGCCATATATTTATAAGTTTGAGACGCTCAAAAACGCAATTATTTAGGAAGCTATCAGCTTTTCAAGGACCTTTGCCAGAAATGGAACAATACTGATAGGCTGAAAATCGGAGGGATTGGTAGGAGAAGTGCAGTAGTTGAGTTGAGAATATGAGTCAAAATAGGCAATATACGACGTATGAGCATTTTTAAGAAACTAGGGGAAATGTAATGCAATTGGCGCGTTATTCATTTTTCGTAAATTGCATTTTCGAAAAGAAACGATTCGCAATTGAAAATTGAACCAAGTTTCACAACTTTTTGTCCCAGACATCTCAAATTACAAAACTTTTCTTTTATAACATAAGCAATCAAGTTTTGAATCTGACGCCTGAAAAGGGTTTTCACATTCAGGACCTCAAAAATATGTTAAACAATTTAGCAGCAGAAAGTAGTTCGACAGGCTTAAAGTTAAATCCGATTAAAACTAAAGAAATGTGGATAAATGCACCACCAAAGATAGATGCCGAAATCATGCAAAAGAAATGGAATTAGAATGGCCACACTTTGCGAGGTACAAACGAGAATCTAGCCAAACAGGCCCTTGAATGGAATCCGCAAGGAACCCGTCGAGTTGGAAGACCTAGAACAACGTGGAGGAGAACTCTACCAAAAGAGGACACAACAGGGAGGGCAACTGCCATATGTCCCATGCGGGATTAAAGGAGCAGAAGAAAAAGAATCCTGCACTCATTACACACTAGCTCTATGTTGACCACAGAAGTGTGCTCGCTTGTGAATATGAGGTTTTTCATCCAACAACCCGGTGGACCCCAAGAGCTAATTCTCTATGGCAGGCTGTGAATTTGTATCATTGCTCATAGCTGATTCCTTTTTTTCTTTTTCACATGTTGGAACCTTCTAGTACAAAATATTTTGTTAAATTTTTTTGAATCTCGCGGGCCGCACAATTTTCCGCGAAGGGCCGCAGATTGGCCACCCCTGGTCTATCCATAACCTATCCACAGCCGGCCGTTTTGTCACTGTTCCTAGGACACCCTGCATACATATATGTACAGTACATATACATCCAACTTGACCCCTGTCAGCCACCCATTTTGCACCAATCTAGCTGTCTGAGACTTGGAATTTATATTAGGTAGCTTATAGTCTTCCATCCTACAAATTTTCATGGGCCACATCGATGACATTTTTTCAATAAGAAGATGACTTCTTTTACCCTTCTAAACTTTGTCCTGCACCACTAAAAGTGTCGGAGAGCTTGGACATATAATCCCGTTTAGTAATAGAATGAGTTGCAATCGAGTTTGTCCACATCAAAGATGAAAGCACTTTTTCGTCTCCGGCTCTCCAACTAATAGATTATACTATTTGAATTGTTGCAATTATCAATTTTTTTTTTAAATTAAGATCACAATTTTTTAATAGGTAAACTTTTTTATAATTATTAGTTAAACATTCCATTTTGAATTTTTAAATTTCATTCATTATAACTGAAGTCCAAAATTTTCATGTTTTTAACGCTCCAGGCGCTCCACTATTTACAATTTCATTAAATCACAATTAATATTATAGTGGCAGATTTTAAGCGGGATAAGACACATTAAAAATATTTTCGGAAAAAGAGGCGAATCATTAATTACAATACCATACTGAAAACTGAAGAGATGGTGTAGTTGACGCTAGTACATGCACTTAGATTTACAATATTTTAGAAAGCAATCATAATAAAATTAGATAGTTAATACTAAATAAAATATGACTGAAATAATTTAGTTTTACTCCATCATAAATTTTCTTAAATTTCACTATTTCCCAAAATAAAAATTCAAAAATAGGTACAAAGTTATAAGTTTACGACTAGGCCTCGGCCATTTATTAATAATTTTATTTCGTTCGGCAGACAACCAGAACATTTTGGCATTCGTCGGGCAATTAGCTGCAAAAAAAACACGAATTACAAAAATGTTTATTGCAATTTTATATGTGAATTGAGCCGAAGGCCGACAGCATTGAGCTAACCGCAATATTTGCATTAGTTAACTTTAAATTCGGACACCTGTCACCCTTTACGAAAACTGATTTGTCGCTTGACAATCAAATAAATTCCCAGTAAATTATGATACATCCCCTGTCACGATTCCATTCCTTGCGGACTTGATACGTGACCCAATAATTTTCATCATTTTAGTGCGCTCTAATTGCTAGTTGCGGACCAGAATGTACAGAAGGGGTGAAACCCCATTTGGGCGAATTTCATCGCCCGGTTTAAGAAATGCTTTGAAGATCGAAATCTTGTTTGTAGAATAAATAATTGACTGGTGACAAATTGCAGCTATGTCCAAACGTCCACTGGTCAATGTGAGCTCTGCGCCAGCAGATGGTGATCAAATGGGTCAAGGCGCATTAGCATCTGGTTCCGGTGATGCAATCGAGGGAGTTCACGTCGCATGATTCATTTGAAGTAGTTTCGGATTGAGGCACTTGAAAGTTAATTTCCAGAAATTCCCTTCGCAGTAGGAAGAGAAAAATATGAGAAATCCGCGTTTCAATATTATCACCCTCGAAGGGGGTTTATTGCACGCATTCTTTGAGATAAAAATAATGTGATATGTCGGGGATTTACTACATAATAATTTAAGTACTGCCGTAATAAGACCATTCAAGCCCAAAGGAAAATTGCTTCTGGAAAAAACTTAATACTGTGCTAATGGCATAAGCCTGAATTTGTCATCACAAAAGTGAAGGTGCCCTAAAATAGGCCTTTAAATGTGATGCCTAAATTGGTGGAAAAATCAGTTTTTTTATGTTTAGCTGAAAACTCGAGAGAGTCACCCTTTGTACACTAGAATGAGAGAAATGGGTTTTCCGAAAAACTTAATAGAGCTGTGCAAAATGACGACGGAAGAGTGGAGAACACAAGTGAGAATACGAGGATGCAATTTAATAGGTATGTTTATTAGTCAGTCCTAGAACGATCTAGGTCATCCTAGAACAGCAAAGTTCAGGTTTTGGCGTTCATTAGTTTTAAAGCTTGTTATTTTTTGTCCCAAAGTGTTCTAGTGTTCATTAAGTTGTTCTAAAGGGTTCTAAGTTTTACTTTTTTGTTCTAGATTTTTTTCAGAACACTTTGGGACAAGATTTTTTTGTTGTTGTTTTTTCTTAGTTTTGACAGATGTGTATATGAAATTATGAGAACAGAAAATGTAGAACAAAAAAGTGCAAAAAAGCATTCATTAGATTTTCTGTACTAGGTTGTTCTAAAGTGTTCGACGTTTAATTGCTTGCTGTTCTATTCTATTCCGCTCTGTCCTGCTCTGAAAACTAATAAACAGACCTAACGTCGGGTACTACCCGAAGACTGAAGAAATACGCAAAAACTGGTTTTGCAGGAAAGAAACGAGAGAAGAGGAGGGAAAGAACAATTTTCATCTTAAAATTCCCTGGGTGAAAACAAAGAAATAGGCACATTTCTTTCTCTTCTTCAAAACTTGTACTATCACGTACAAGTAAAAAAAGTATATTTAAAAGTTTTCCAGTGCTTAAAATGACATATTAATAATGAAAAACCAGACGTTCGATTGTAAAATCTAACTTTTTGGGTCTGTTTTTGGAGTTTACTCCTTAAGAAACGTTTCATATAGAGCACGGTATGAAAAATAGATGGAGTAAAATCAAAGCGTTAACAAAATAAAACCTTCTACTTGATTTTGACCCACTTCCACATAACCGATCAACTTCAAATTTTGCACATATGTATAGCGTTTAACTATAATCTGACCATTTTGTAAAAAAATCAAGATGGCGGTTCCGATGGCAGCCGATTTTTGCATTTGTGATCCCCGACCCACGACATTGGTATCAAATGAAGGGCATGACAGGTAGAATACAATTAGTAGTGTAGCGTCATTCCAAATTCAAAATGGCGCCAATACAAAATGGCTGAAGACATATAATAGACTAAAAAGTAGAAAGTTTAACCGATCAAGTTCAAATTTTGCACATATACATAGTTTGCTTGACAATCTGACCATTTTGTACAAAAATGTTGGCCGATTTTTGTATTTGTGTTCCTTGACCCCGACATGGGAATCAAATGAAGAACATGACAGGTAGAATACAATTAGCGGTGTAGCGTCATTCCAAATTCAAAATGGCGGCCAACACGAAATGGCCGAAGACATATTATAATAGACTAAAAATTAGAAAATATAACCGATCAAGTTCAAATTTTGCACATAATGCGTAGTTTGCTTGACAATGCAACGTAACCATTTCGTAAAAAATAAAGAAAGTGGTTCCAAGATGGCGGCCAATTTTTGCATTTGTGTTCGCCGACCCCCGACATGGGTAGCAAATGAAAGGGTATGACAGGTAGAATACAATTAGCTTTGTGCCGTCATTACAATTTCTTTACGGCGGTTAAGACAAAATGGCGGATATCTACATATAAATAGACTAAAAAGCAGAGAATATAACCGATTAAGTTCGAATTTTGCACATACTTTTAGTTCGCCTGGCAATGCATTCCGACCATTTTGTAAAAAAATCAAGATGGCGGTTCCAAAATGGCTGCCGATTTTTGCAATTGGGCTCCCCGACCCACCGACATGGGTATCAAATGGAGGAGCATGACAAGTAGAATACAATTAGTTGTGTGGCTTCATTCCAAATTCAAAATGGCGTATTACCTTTTTCTTCACACCCTTTAAGTATGGCTATCAAATGAAAGGGTAAGATGATTATAACACAGTAATCTGTGTGACGTCATTTTAAATCAAATATGGCAGCCACCAAAAAATGGCAGAAGGCATATAATAGAATAAGCCTGCTGGTACACGAGTCAATTCTTAGATCAATTGGAACTGTCAGTTGTCAGTTCTATGATCGGGAGAGGGATCGGGGTGAGGCTTGTGGGATTGAGGCAGACTAGAAGCGATATCTATTTTTAATGCAATTGCATGAAAAATGTGTATGTATGTGTAACTATCAAGCACATCTGGTCGGGAACTTTTAGAAATTTTTTGCCATTCAGTCACATTTCGGAGGTTGAATACATTTGTCTTTCCATATCCATTTTATTTAGATTTTTTAATCTTTGTAAACAATAAACACAAATTCAGTTTCACAATATCTTTAATTAAAATCATATGCTTTTTGAAATATCACCAATCCACATAAAAGTACGTTATTTTACACAAGAAATTGACTGTAATGAATTGATTCGGGTATCACCTTCGCTTAATAAACTGACAGTTTATTGAGTGAATGATTTGATTCGTGTACCATCAGGCTAAGAAGTAGAAAATAAAATTTATGTAATATACTTTACCAAATCTGCCGTGCAAAGGACCTATTTGCAAAAAGCTCGCTTCGAGAAAAACGCGTTCAAAGTTTTCAAAATACATGAAACTGAAGCAAATAAAGTAACTGTTCAAAGTGATAACTTTTAATTAAAAAGTACAATCAGTCTGAAATTTTTCTTGAGGATAAATATGAATAGTTTATATCAAAAAATGCATACAAAGCCATTTTGACCTATAATGCATATAGGTCATTTGTCCTTTGCACGGCAGAAATCAATATAAATAAATATATGGATTCATTTACGTCCTCTGCCTATTGTATATATTTTAAGACAATCGTTTTTCAGGAGTAAACTCCAGTCACGCGTCGGAGCTAACACGCACTTTTTTCACTATCAATATGTTTTTGGGGGTCATTTTAAGCACTGGAAAACCTTTAAATAGATTTTTTGTTACTTGTACGTGATAGTACAAGTTTTGAAGAAAATTTTAAGCTCTAGAACGGCACTCTAGAAAAATCGGCAGACCAAGAGGAGCCTTTTTAGAAGAACACCTTTTTTTTACAAAAAGTGAAACTTCAAGAAAAGTGTTTAATATTTCTCAACAAAAAAAAAACTGTTTTTTCAGCTAGCAAGGGGCAATATTTTTGCCAAATAACAAATATCTAAGTTGAGTTAAACAAAAGTTATTAACAAATTTACAAAACGTGATTTTTAACAGTTTTTTGCATTTTTCTCTATATTTTGTGCTCTAACCTATAACTTATATATATATCAATCGAAAGATAATTTGAATACCTACATCTATATAATTTAATTTTTTTCGATCCGAGCTCAAGTTTTTTTGTTATTCGCAAAAAAGAGTTTTTTTCACTTTCCCGAATTTTTTAGGTTAGGTTCGCCATTCCAAATTCAAAAAAAAACCCTATCTTTTTTAGAATTTTTTTTCGTGTACATATAACTATAATTTTTGTTTCCTGTTGGCAATTAACGCTAAATTTACAAGGGGCTATTGTAGATTGATTGGACTATAAAGATAGATAAAAAGATTATGATACAGAATTATTAAATGACGAGACGCAAAAAGACGAGACGAACAAAGTGGAACATAGAAAAATTAAGAAATGAAGAAACAAAACAACAGTAAGAAAGAATGTTAACCGGAAAGTTAGAGGAAATAACAAGGAGTCTGGAAGTGGAAAATGATCTGAACCTGATGTGGAACTCGATAAAAGAAAAATCACAGAGACAAACAACAGTGTATTAGGCACACAAAACCAAGAGAGAAGGAGGCACTAGTTTGATGATCAATGCAAGAGAAGCATTGAAATAAAAAACCAAGCAAGACAGGTGTACCTAGAAAGAATGACTAGAGGAAATCACGAAAAATATGTAGCAGCACGAAGAGACACGAAAAAGTTTTAAGGAACAAAAAAACGTGACTACTTCAGAAAAAGAATAAGTGCGATTAAGCAAAGCTGCACTAATAAAGACGCTAGGAGTTTCTACAAAGAAGTCAACATGATTACACTGTAAACTCAAGTATTTACTTTCTAAACACTTAAAGCGTTTAAACCGTTGTAGACGAATTTTAAGCACTTAGCGGCGTTTAATGAGTAAACACGTGTTTATTTAGCAAACGTTTGTAGCGTGTTTTTGGTTATGAATAATAAAAATTTTGTTGATAGAACTATTAATCAATATTATATTAAAACATAATACTATCATTGCAAAAAGTGAAAAAAAAATAAAAAATAAAAATAAAGCAAAAAAAATCCAACCCGAGTGCCGTTTTTCCAAGCGGTCCCCCGACTAAGTACAAACCACTTCAAATATTGCTTGACTTCCGTGAGATGCGCTTTACTGAATATGATAAATGGTAGCCTTGGCGGGCATTAGTATAACTGCGTGAAATATGGGTCGCTCATATTTTTTTTCGTTTTATCACTGCAAATCTCAGCTTTTGAAAGTGTTTTACTTCAAAACGCTTAAAACGTTTTATTTTGACGTGTGCAAGTGGGGGGGGGGGCGGCGGCGGGGGTCGTAACGGTTTAGCCGCTAGAGTTTTTTTAAATTTTTTTGATGGAGTTTTATATATCACCATCCATTTTTGTAACCCTATAACCTATTTGCATATGCAGATAATTGTAAATTTATAGATTTTTCCATCTTTTCTTTTTTGTTATGCGAAAGTCCAAGCTTAGGACTATCATGTCATGTCATTATGCAATGTCTAGTAAAAAGCTTGGTTAGAAGGAAACAATATAGAAGAGGATATGTTGATAAGAGTCTGGAGGGTACTGAAGGCGGAGGCGTCTCGCTAGCTCGAACTCGATGGTAGTAAGTTCAACAATGTTCTCGCACAAAAATATTCATAAGACGTGAGAGTCACCAGACGGGGTAACGAATAATGAAATTGACCATGTCCAAATTGGGAGGAAAGGAACCACGGGTATATTGGAAGAAAGAAAAATGAGGGTAGAGTGCTGTTGCTCGGACCACTATCTAGTCAAAGTGAAATTTAGAACACGGGTAACGACCAAAAGACACAGAGGGTAAACACACTCAAGTACCAGAAGGAGTCCGCGAACATAAGGGCAGCAGAAGAGGCACTATTGACTGGTTCATGCTAAAAAGAAGAACCACAGACAAGCTGTACAGAACCAAAAAGAGAGAATATCTAAACAAAGGATCTTACAGATGCAGGAAGACTTCAATGAACAGAGAATCATATATCAGCAATAAATTTCAACCAATAACATCTGCAGAGACATAAATGCGAACCTATGGGTAAATTCAAAAACTCCGCAACTCTGTATCACTGCAAAATTCAGTAATTGGAAGTTTGTAGCTGAATCCTGTAGTGATGTGGCAATGATTGCTTTTTGAATTTACCCTATTAGTAGACCCTTATAGGATAATAGAAAGGTGGAGAGAATATTTTCAAAAGTTATTGAATCCAATCCCAATAATAAAAGAGCATACACAGACGGAGGTGTTTGTACCTCAAGATAATATTTCAATAGAGCCACCGACACTGACTTCGTGAAGTTGTAAAAATGCAAAAATGCAACAAATCACCAGGCGTCGATGGAGTGGCAGCTGAGTTGATAAACGAAGGAGAACCGCAACTCTTAAGAATCTTACACGAACTCATATGCAACATTTGGGAGGCTCCTAGCCTGCAACAAGAACACCCGCAAAGCGTCAAATCGCCTGGGTGGCACCCAAACGGTCACAATTATTTTAGACCAACGAAAGAACGAAGAAAACGGGTTACTTGGTTACCATAAAGGCTGCCATGAGCATGCTCAGTACATCGATTCTCGTTCGATTGGGAAGGTCAAGCGGCATTGGACATGGTAGTACTTAGTTGGGGACTGCTTGGTAAAAAGACACTCGCGTTTGGAATGGTCTTTTCCGATGTGGGTGCATTTATAGATGTTCATGCCTGTAGTAGGAGCATGCATACCTTTAGCGCCGTGCATATTTTTAGATTGTCATGCCTGTAGCGGGAGCGTGCATACCAGCTCCCTAGAACGTACTTAAAAAATATGGGTTAAAACAAATTTAAGCCAAAAAAGTATCTTTTTTATATAAAGGGTGTATACACTAAGTTTACAAAGCGGCCGGCTGTTTATAGGTTTTGGTTAGACGAACAACAAATCGTAAGTGGGGGGACGTAAAAATTTTGCCGCTAGGGCAATTTTAAATTTTTTTGGTAGAGTTGTTCATAGCACCCTGTATTTTTGTAACCCTATCTATAACCTATATCGATGAATAAAGCAGCAGTGTACAAAGAATACTCCTACCTATCCAAAATTGTAAAAGAGACATTTCCACCCTACCTACTCGCAGAATTATGAGTTGTCAACTTTTAGTATTTTTCACCAAAGCTTATGTCGAACAGTACCAAATAAAGCCAATTTTACCATCAAAATTGCTTATAACCTCAAAAGTAAAGGCCGTAGCATAAAAATTATAGGGATATTATTCATAGGCAATTTTCGAAGCTATCTAATTTTGAAATAAAAATTATAAGTTAACTACGTATGGTGAAAAGGTTGTTGAAGGTGAAAGTTTAGCTTAAAGAAATAAAATTTGATTTTCACGACTCATAACTCGGTAAATTGGTAGGGTGGAACCGTCCCTTTTACAATGGTAAGTAGGTGGGAGTATTCTGCTTACACTGCTACCATATTCATGTAAATAAGTTATACGGTTTCAAAACTGCGATATGATATGTAAAACCCGAACAAACAAATTTGAAAACGACCTAGCGGCTAAATAGTTGCGACTCCGGGCACCCACCAATACGGTTTTTTCTTCGTCTAATCAAAGCCTATCAGCAGCCGTCCACTTTGACTTTCACATTAAAAAAAACTCGCATACGCATGGAAAAAATCTCCGGTACTCAAAGGGTTAATAGTGTCGACAGTTTTATTCAAATGGGAGACGTCAAAATAAAAAGTTTTAAGCGTTTTCAAATAAAACACTTCTAAAACCTCAGAATGCAGTGATACTGATAATTTTAAATTCGTAATATTTAAGCAGCTTCATATTAAAAAAATACCTTTTTCATATTAAAAAAATACCTGTTAACAAAGGCGTAAAAAATTCAGGATAAACTAAGTTAAATAAATGAAAACAACAAATGAAGTAAAAATATGCCAAAAATGAAGAATAGGAATATTCTAAAATAATTTTGGTTACTTTTTTTTACTTCTGTTTATTACTCAAATAACAACAATTTCATTTTTTGGCCATTTTGAAAAAACAATTTAAAATTTTTTATCAAATCTCGTAGAGAATTTTGGGACCTTTAATTTAAAAAAAAAAGTTCATTTTTGTTAAAATGAGCTCGAGATCTAAAACTTTTTGTATTTTGGCCAATTGTTAATTAACAAATACATATTTTGAGCTATAATTTGGACTGTATCATTTTGAAACCTATTCATTTCATGTGATAAATTCAAAAAAAAATTAATTTTTATAGAAACTTATATTTTCAAGCGTTATAGTGTAAGTATTGTTAATTGAGTGATTTTTTTGGTTTTTTCATAAAGCTTAGATGCAAAATGCAATAACTTCCCTATTTCTTAATATTCTAGGTCTTTTGTAAGATAATAAAAAATACGCGATAAAATTAAATGTTTTTATTTTTTTTATTTCTGAAAAAAGTACCTCTGAATGGTGCACGCAGTATTTCATTTTTAGAGAGACACTTCCCACCCCTAAACACTTTACCGTTTAAAAATAAAACGCTAGGGCGTTTAGTTTCCCGTAAGTGTTTTATCACAACTAAGTGTTTACCTTCCCAAGTGTTTAATTGGCAAATAAGTGTTTTACTTTTAAACACTTGCGTTTAGGTTAGAATTTTTTGGAAACACGTTACGCGTTTAATTTCTGTTAAATGCGTTAAATGTTTAAGAATCAAACACTTTAGCGTTTAGATCTTGTGCATTAATCGTTTCTTCTGTTTTAAAAGTAAACACTTCCTACCATTAAATACTTTATCGTTTAGAAATAAAACACTAGAGTGATTTATTTCTAAATACCTGCTAAAACTTGGATTTGGAGTGTAAGAAAGGTTATAAACCCACCTGCACCATGGTAAGAAGAGAAGATCATACTATAGCTAGTAGTATCGACGACATACTCGAAATACTTCAGAGACTTCTTCAAAGAAAACATAAACCTAACACAGGGAGAAGCAGACAACCGTAGTACAGATGACCCAGAAAACGATACGCCAGATCCTACAATAGAAGAAGTTGCAAATACCATAGCGAAGCTGAAAAATCATAAGGCTCCATGTCCAGATGGCATACCCCCGGAAATCTTAAAAAATGGCGGGGAGAAGTTATGCCAGGTCCTACACAGCCTCATCGTAAAACTATGGAGAAGCAGCAAGATACCAGAACAATGGCTTTTAGGCACAATAGTCCCAGTCCATAAAAAAAGTGAATTGATGAACTGCAAAAACTACAGACCAATATCTTTGTTCCCTTACAATTTCAGCAGAATTTTTGGAGTAATCAATTAATTAATTAAAATAAATAAAAACCTGCCTGCAATTTAGTTGGTGCGATTTGTTTTGCGAGTTAAAAATAGTGCAAGTACTTTTAAAAAGTAAGTTTGAAAAGAAAATTGGATAAAATGAAAAATATTTATATATTATTTAAGTTAGTTTTTTTTGCTTTATTAAAGATAATGGCTAATGTTGATGGTAAGCATTTTTGCATAATGGACGATTTTTTGCAGCAATCCTTTGGCTCGCGTTCAAGAACGGAAAAGAAATCCATAATTGAAAATGGTAGACCGAAACCAATATTACATATTTTAACGGAAGATAAAACATGCACTAGGCATTTTTCTATTAACTTATACCATAGCGCGAATTGGCTGTTGTCAAAATAATCAAACAAATTTTTGTTGGCCTTGCATTTATTTTCAACTGAAAAGAACCTTTGGCGGTCTTCTGGATTTAATGATTTAAATAATTTTCATGAAACCGTTGATAGGCATGGTCAAAAATCGTCCGAGCATTTAAAATCGGTTTTAGCTCTTCCTAAATTCGGTACAGGCCATAGGATTGAAATTCTAGTAAACACTCATTATAAATCCTCAATTATGAGAACAATGAATTAGTTAAAAAGAACCGGAAAATTATTAAAATTTGTATAGATATGTTTGCCACTTGGCATGTCAGGAGCAAGCCTTTCGCGGACACCGCGAGGGTCAAGATTCTATTAATCGGAAAAATTATGTTGAATTAATTTCACTTTTGGCCAAACATAATCCAGAACTTAAAAATCAGCTTCAGTATTTTCTGGATTATCAAACAATATTCAAAATGATTTAATAATGGCTATTTCCTGCACTCTTACTAAATATTAAAATTATTTCTGAAATCCAAAATTTTGAGTTTGTTGCAATTATTTGTGATGAAACCACGGATATTTCCTGTCGATCTAGTTGTCAACCACTCTGAGTTACATTTCTTCCTCTGGTGACACGAAAGAAACATTCATTAGTTTTAAAAATATTTCCGATGATAGAAGAGCAGCTCGTTTGCATAAACATGTAGCTCATATTATGCAGAATTTCGCATGTGGTTCCAAGTTACAATTGCTATGGCAGAGCTTCAGTTATTGTGGGTGAAGTTAGAGTTAAAGAATCTTCCAAATGCTCTTTTGTACACTGCTTTGCCCATTGCTTAAATATTGTTTTATCGAAATCATGTGACAAGATTCGTTAAGCTTCTTTCAGTCAATCACAGGTTTCTCAAATTTCTTTAGTCACTCAACTAAACGAACCGCTACTCTCGACTTATTTTTAAAGCGAAAACTTCCAAAAGTAGCTCACACTCGCTGCGATTTCAATGGAAGACTTATTTTATCTATTCATGATAATATAGATAATCTTAAAACTCCTTTTGAATATATAACGTGCATTTGCGTTTTTCCACACAAATTTTGCCAGATTGCATCCCCTACAATTCAAAGCACGCCACGCCACTGATTAGCAAGCAGGATTTAGAACAAATAGATTGACAACATAATGAGACAAATACTTGAAAAATGCTGGGAAGAAAGGATTGGTATTCATTTTCTTTTTGTAGACTATAGAAATGCTTACGACCTGCTGAATAAAAGAGAGTTGTGGAAGAAGGTGAGTGAAATGGGTTTCCCGAACAAATTAATAGCCCTATGCAGAATGACGACCAAAAATTGTAAAACACAAGTGAGAATAAGAGGATGCAACTCGATGAACTTCCCTCAAGAATCGGGTCTGCGACAAGGAGATGCGATCTCACCAATACTTTTTAACATTGATCTGGAAGCAATAATGAGGGAAACACAGCTTAATGGAGCAAATAGCATCTTCACAATGAACATTCAGTTACTAGCCTTCACATAGTCATAATTGGATGCAAAGCGGAAGATGTAAAGGAAACCTTTTCCAAAATTGTAGAAAATTCAGCAAAGTGCAATCTACGAGTAAGTTACACAAAAACAAAGTATATGATCGTATCAAAACAAGGACACCGATTAGGGCGAAGTATCAGCCTTGACGATCATAGTGTAGAAATTGTAGAAAATTTTATCTATTTAGGGACAATGCTTACTGCAGAAAATAAGATAAAGGACGACACCCATAGACCCATCGTGGCCGCAAATAAAATCTATTTTGCACTAGTCCCGGTCCTAAAAAATAAAGAAATTTCAAGACAGTGCAAGGTCAGACTATATAAAACATTAATCTGCCCAGTCCTATGCTACGGGTCTGAGGCTTGGACATTGACCCAACAAACAGAAAATCAACTTAAAATTTTCGAAAGGAAGATCTTAAGAAGAATATTTGGTCCTTTAAGGGTTAACTAGAACGAATGGCGCATTAGGAAAAACGAAGAACTTCAAGAAATGTATGACGAAATAAATATAGCTACATACATAATACTGAAGAGACTGCGATGACTCGGACACGTTCTACGACCCTCAGAAGATAGAATGCTGGCCAGGATTTTTAATGGTAGACCATCAGGAAGAAGAAGAGTAGGGCGACCAAGAAATAGGTGGATGGATGACGTGCTAGCAGATATACGGAAATTTGTTATAACAAATTGGAGAGAGCTAGCAAGACGTAGAGACGACTGGAAGAGGAGACTTCGAGAGGCTCGAGTCCTGCAAGGACTGTAGCGCCATTCAAAAAGAAGAATAAGAAAAAAAACGCAAATCTGGTTGCAACCGACTTCTTGAGACTTCATGTAGCAGTGTAGCACCCATCAATTGGCTTCCGCACAAGGAGCATATACTGAGTTTCCATGAGAGTTTAGCCAGAGTTAAACCCGAGTTCAAGATTTTCATTAAAGATTTTCAATTCTGCTCAACTCAACGAAAATGGGTAGGTTGATCTGAGTTCACGCACACAACTAAAAACGGCACACTGGCAAAGGGACAAAAAGTGAAGTCGGGCCTCGCTTGGACGTCAGAAGAGACGAGAAAAATCAATATAAACAAAGTCGGGTTAGTTACAGTATTTATAACTCAAGAACGGCTGGATCGATTTTTATGACTTTTGATTTGTTGGATTTGTGTCCGCCCAATAGCAGAATAACTATTAAAACTCACGAAAAAAAAATTTATGAAGAAAATTCATTTTCTCATACATTTTGTACGGAACGGGTTTTTGATGATATCTCAAGAACGGATTGACTGGTTTCGATGAATTTTGTTTTTTTTTGTTCGTATCGGCCTCGAGAATTTTCCTCGCGCATTGGAATAGTAAGAAAATCACAAAAAATTCTAATCCCTGATACGCGACAGAAGCAAAAATGAGCATGGCGTTGTATGCTGCTTCCGGTAATGCCAGTAAATGGCGTTGGGTTCATTATCTTTTGACAGCTGATTCAGTTGCGCGGTCCTTTCATTGCATACCATTGAACTAGCTATGCAGACGTGCGCTGCGATTTATCAGCTTTTCTTCGAGTTTTCACCAGTTTTTATTCAGTTTTAGACGGTTATTACATTTAAATTCAATACAATTAATTCGCTTCAAACGAGTTTTTCTGAAATTCATCAGCGAAAAGTGGTTTCAAAGAGGTGAGTTCAATTTGATGAAGTGCGCATTGTGAAACGTTGTGTCTTTTGTCATTGTGCGCCCATCAACAATCAATCCAATCGGTAATTTTGGACTGCGTATTTGATTTTCCAGGCGGATTCGTTAGTAATCCTGTGGAATTCTATTTTCGATAGTGATTTTCAAACGATAAATTAAACCGTAAACTTTTGTGATAATGTTGCGATAATTGCTTTATTATGTGATTTTGAATTGCGTGATTAATTTTCCAGTGTCTAATGTACTTTAAGGAAGACTGGAATGCAGGGACTTAAACAGCTCCCACATCGCTCACCAAAACAACTGTAACGGTCGGTTATTTACCGAAAGTTTCCCCCTTTTGATGGTCCCCCCCATCTATCGGAAATTTCAGGCTTCATGAATAAAATTACTTCACAAAAAAATTTGGGGAAAATTTTTTTAAATTCAAGTAGTCGAAGAAAAATAGTTTTGGTTCTGGAAAAAAAAATTAAGTTTTTGTTTTTTTTGGAGAGAGAGTTAACGAATGTTGCGGTTGTGGGAACATGTGTAGTTTTTCCCATTTACAATTAAAAACGAAATAAGCTGAAAAACTAGAAAGCTGAAGTCGGCAAGTTTTACGAGTATCCGCAGTTAACACAGGAGCACCTAGTAAAGAAAAACTGGGAAATAAGAAAATATCGGCAATGTCCATGACGGGAGGTCAAATTAGGCAGGACCCTTGAAACATCCAGTTAGGACTCAGATTGCGAAACTCCTCCAGCAGCCACCATATAGGAAGGAAGTTAGCACTGCATTATCCGAAGCCTTACCATTGTTATTAGAAGAGCTTCCGTTCGATAAGGCTACTATTACAAGCAATCCATTAAATAGGGTAGTATCTTCAATTTCTATTTTTTTGTGAAAAGTTTCCTGCAGCATTGGAAGCTTTCAACAGGAATTTGCAGGGCTAATCAGTGATTTTACAGAAAATCGCAAAATAAAAGGGAACATTTCTTAGCATCTATTATAACCGAGGCTACCGAGATTGACTTTTACATGCTAGCTGTATAATTTGGAGGAAATCAAGAACAACTTGATATTAACATATTGTGCTAATATGTAGTGCTACTTGATGCTATTGTGCTAATATGTAGTGTTACTTACTTTTAAAGGCAAACCTTTTTACCAATAAAGGGTCACCATAATAGCTCGTGTTATCCAGCTAATACGTCTACTCCAGCAGCTCGCAAAAAACGTATGCGGTGAACGGAACCTATTTGGGTACGCTCCTTTGAGGTTATAAAATCTGGTGCAGGAAATATACGAACTGAATCTAATGTGAAGACGAGGGCGAACTTAATAGCAGAACTAGAAGAACGAAAACTAACAGTAAACTTGACGGACCCCTGAAGTTGTTGTAAGTTTTATACAGTTTATCCGTTGGGGAAAAGTTAAGTAATTTCGTTTTTTTGTTGGTTTGGTATGATACCATAGTTTTGGGTATCCACATAATTTATATTTCACATTTTTATTGTATTAATATTCCCTCCAATTATTTACTTACACATTAATTATTTAACAAAACAAAGAAAAAAAAAACTATTAAATTATTCATTTATACTGGTACTACTTACATTTCGTTACATTTTTTCGTATATTATATATTACACACTAATAGTAATAATAATATTGCCGTAAATTGCTTTATATCATTTAAGTATTATTTTATGCATTTGTTTGTTGTAAGAAGAACAGGAATCCTCGACTGGTACCAGAACGACGATTTGTTTTTTTCCTTTCCGTTATTGTATGGAAGTTGTTATTTTGTGGTAATAGTTGGTTGCATCCACATTACCTATATTGTAAGGGTACTTTTTTTTTTTGATTTACAATTATCTAATTGTTAATTCAAACTTACCTTCATTTTGTTGTTAATCAATTATATTGTATTGGGTTGTAATTATTATATAATATACTTGTTGTCAATTTCTTTAACTCCACGAATATTACTAGGCATGACAGCCTAAGGGAGTAATTTATCCAGGATGGTTGGGTTGTGTTTTCTCTCCAGGGTTCTCTCGATTTCGCGTTGAGCATTTACAGGTCCACCAGGTCGTTGGGAACTTCCAGCGATGAATACCTTTGGCTAACCTAGGACAAGAACGGTATGAAGAAATCTCCCTTTTGACTAATAGGTAAGTGGTGAATCATATATGTAGTGCCCCGGTCACACACCCCACGACCCCTTCCGGCGAGCTAGCGTATACCGTGTGACCGGCTTAGCATCCCCTAGAAATATTTCGGAACTAGGGAGGATGGTTGTCTTTCAAAATTTCTTTATGTTTACCCAAGCACGATGGTAGTAGCCTTGCTGTCCCCAGCAAGGAGCTCCATTGTGCCGGTACACAACGAGATAAAACTTCCACGGATCTCGGTTCCAACATTCGCTGGAGATTATGCATCATGGCCATCGTTCCTGGATCTATTTTCCAGCCTCGTCCATAATACACTGTAAAAAAAATATGTAAATTCACAGTCCAAATGTATAGTAAAATTACAAATCGCGGTATGAAATACTAATTTACTGCATGACGTAAATGTTGATTACATGAATGTGACCTATATTTTACACAATGTTGTGTATTTTTCTAAATCGTTTATGTAGGAAAATTACAATATTTCTTAGTATTTTATGTACTAAAAAAATACTAACAGTTTGTACTGTAATTTTACAGTAAGAAGCGAAATTTTAGAACATAAATTTTCAGTAAACTTACAAATTGGTTATTGGAATGTATGGTTTAAATTTTTCCTCTCATGGATATAATTCACAGGGAACAATGGAATACTAAGCATATATACCCGATTGTTCTTAAGTTAAGGTCAGACCTTTGACTTGGGTCAGGGTCTGGGCAGTTCTTGTAACAGCCAAGAAATTTTTGATAATCATTGCCTCACGAACATGCTTAGGGCCGATACACAATGAAAGCTTCAAGCTGCAAGCTTGAAGCTTCAGGAATATGGATAAAAGGGTTTGTACAATGATTCACATTCACAGCCTCAAGCTGCAGTGCTCAAATAAAGCAAAACTCAGCTGAAGCTTGAAGCTTGTAGTTTGAAGCTTGCAGCTTGAAGCTTGAAGCTTTCATTACGAATCGGCATGGTGAGCAAAATGCTATTTTTATGTATACACAAAAGTTTTGGAAATTTACAAAACTAGGAAGTGAAAGCTCCAATACTGATTGTATTTTTACATCCTACAAAAAATGTATATTTACTACACAGTTGGTAAAAATACGTAAAGTAGTATTGGAATAATCCTAATAATATATATTGCAAATTTACAAAACTGCTTGTGAATAAAACTTCCAGTATTTTTTTTTGTAAAATTACCACAGAAATTTTTTACAGTGTAAAGCATCGCAATCGGGAGCGCAAAAGCTCCAATATCTTAAAGGCCCAACTATAATGCACGTAAGAAACGCACGTCATCTGGGCGCTTTCATGGAAATTAATGGGTTCGGCCATATTGGACGTACGTCGGTCATATTTTGTTTCGTTAAGTTTCGTTAAACGTAAAAATGCGAAAAGAACCGCGCTCAACGTACGTTTTGTGAGAATTTGTAGTTAAGGGGACTTTTCGTTTCATAATTGACATAAAATACACTTTTTAATTTTGTTTTTATGAAAAGACTATTATATTTATCGAATTGATTCCTTTTGGGCATTTTTATAAAACATATTAAGAATATAAAGATAAATTTTTTTTTGCATTTTTAGTACATCTTGACTACTGTAGAGAGCATCTTCCAAAAGATACTTTTTAAACTGCTCCAAACTTTTTGGGCTTCCTGTAACAGATAGAGTAAAAATTCCAACGGGATTTTATTTATAAGACTAAATACTAGTACCTAAACCTAAAAAAAATTTAATTTTTAATATTTGTATCATTTTATAAACATTTTTCTGAAAAATCCAAAAAAAATCCATATTTTTGGGGGCAAACTACCCCTGTATAAAAAATAGGGGTGGTAACATAATATTTTTAAAGGTTTAGTTACTAGTATTTAGTCTTATGAATAAAATCCCGTTGGAATTTTTACTCTATCTGTTACAGGAAGCCCAAAAAGTTTGGAGCAGTTTAAAAAGTATCTTTTGGAAGATGCTCTCTACAGTAGTCAAGATGTACTAAAAATGCAAAAAAAAATTTATCTTTATATTCTTAATATGTTTTATAAAAATGCCCAAAAGGAATCAATTCGATAAATATAATAGTCTTTTCATAAAAACAAAATTAAAAAGTGTATTTTATGTCAATTATGAAACGAAAAGTCCCCTTAAATTGATGACAGTTGATTTTTTTTGTTGTTGTTTTGTGGGTTTTAAACAAGAAAGAGTATGGAAAATGTTGTGCTTCAAATTTATGGGAGTGATTTTGATGAGAAATTTATTATAATTGAAAATAAATATGATTATTTTTAATATGCAAAGATTAATAGCCAAATTTTAATAGTCAATGAATCATATTTATGCATTTTACTAATTTTAAACTTGTGAAAACTCTCCGTATACACAAACCATTACACGTTTGACGAAAGTTTGATATCTACGCACGTCGGCCGATGTGCGTTTCTTACGGGAGCTTTTCTTTCTTATGGGAGCTTTCCTCTAGCGGATTATAACTGCGTAACCAAAAGTGTTATCTACTCGTATGTTAGAGCAAGTGTAGCTGCGAGTGCTCACGATTAAAAAATAGTAGAAATTAGCAGAAAAGGAACGCAGCTAATGATGCATTCACATCGGTTGGAAATACCTACATATCATTATTAAATTATTAAGTATTCTGCGTGAAGTACAAAATGAAACTACAAGGACCAAATTTTCACTGGATGTAGAAATATTGGATACTCCACAATACTCACAATGTGATGACCATGAAAAAAAACTATTGTTTTGTCACTTTAAATATCTCCTTTTAAGGATAAAGAATCTCACTACTATTATTAATTCAGCAGGAAAAAAACATGAAACTTAAAAAAAGTATATCCAAAAGAAATATTTATATTACGCACATGAAATTCCTTCTTCCAATTAAAAAAACACTCAGGAAAAAAAGGCCAACGTTTATCAATGCCAAAGAGCAGCACTATAGTAAATTTTCTAGGTGAAAATTATGCTACGGCACCGCAAATTGCAATTTCATTTTATTTTCTTTTTCAAAATTTGAAAAAAACTTTATTTCTGAAAACTTTTTCCTTTTCGTCCTCAAATTCAAAAGCTATTTTTGGAAGCTTTTTCGTGTCATCTTCTTCAAATTTAAAAACTTTCTTGGAAACTCTATTTTTTTCTTCAAAATTTGAAAACTAAAACTTAATTTTTTTTCTTGGTACTTTTTCTTTTCTTCTTCAAAATTTAAAAAAACTTAATTTCTGGGAACTTCTTCCTTTCTGTCTTCGGAAAACTGACTAAACTCTCTGTTCGAAATTCAAATCCAGACCCTCCAAGATTTCTACTTTTTTTTCCTTCGCAGAAAAATTTTGTTTTTCTCGCCTACTTCATTCCCAAAAATTTTGAATTAAAAGTTCGTGAAGTGAATTGACTAATAATTTCGGAAATTCCCGCGAGATGGGGGAATTATAGAGAATTTTTCTGGTAAATACCCGACCGTTACAATATAAAGCAGTTAAACAGGGGAACTATCCATTAACTGTCTGGGAACAAATCATCGGTCTTCACAGTGTCCAAGTAAGACTAGATGCCTCCAATGTGGAGGAGCCCACCACACGTCCCTGCAACGGAACCGACAAGGAAATCAGTCCAATGACAGCATCAATACAACTCCATCAAGCTCAAGCAATGAGGAGCCAAGTAGTCAGCCACAGACATATTTCGCTCAGGCAGCCCCTCGCAACTGTCAACAAGTGCTGTTGGCCACAGCAATGCTCACTGTAGTAACGCCATCCGGACGACAAACAGGTTTACAGAGCACTCGTCGATCCTGGATCGCAATCTTTATTTGTGCAAGTCAGTGGTTCAGAACTTACGACTAAAACGGGAA
Source organism: Thereva nobilitata (assembly GCA_963855945.1). Classification (NCBI taxonomy): domain Eukaryota; kingdom Metazoa; phylum Arthropoda; class Insecta; order Diptera; family Therevidae; genus Thereva; species Thereva nobilitata. The sequence goes on along the minus strand of OY979694.1, from coordinate 156,685,382 downwards.
TCCATACAAACCACGGTATTACTACTCGCGAGCATGCCAGCCGGCCCAACAACCAATAGGGTGCTACCGCAGATGAAGGCCCAGCGACAGCGACAGTACAGGGATCCAAGATCATTCAAGCACAGGCGCTCGTGGTCACCAAAATCACAAATCCACTACCAAACAGCGAATGCTCTATCAAGGATTGGATCCACCTGGAAGGACTCCAATTAGCAGATCCGACGTTCCATAAACCAGGACACATTGAAACTCTCTTGGGAGCCGACATATTTTCCACTATCATCATGGACGGTTTAAGAAAGGGTAATGATGGAACTGCAGTGTTTGGAAGGATCATCTCTGGGGAAATAAACCCAGCAGCACAAGGAAACACCATAGAAACCTTTTTCAGCCAAGTAAGCCCAGATACCAATCAAAAGAGGTTTGCGGAGGTAGAAGAACTTCCCTCAAGACCTACAAGGACCAAGAAAGAGGCACGATGCCGACAAATTCAGCAGGCATGGACGACATCTAGTTCGACATCCATCTACGGCGGGCAGAGACCAGATCCAATCAGGCACATCGAAGCAGATAGCTACCAGACTGTCAACACAAAAGCAGCTCGTAAAGAATCCAGTCCTAAACACGAAATACGTTAGGCAGACAAAGCAACCATGGCCTAAGCATAAGGAGATCAAGGACACCACAGTAGAACAACGAGAGGACATCACTAATCTGCATGTGAGAACCGATCTTCCAAGCCATGACGTATTGAAGAATGTGTCATCGTTAGCAAAGCTACCACGAAACATAGCGTATCAACAGCGACGGCGACAGAATCACAAGCCAAAGTTTCCCAGAGCACAATCAACGCACCTAACATCCAACGACATCCAGAAGGCCCTGACTCATTGGATCAAAAAGACCCAAAAACGCACATTCCAAAACGAAATCCATTCACTACAAACGGAACAAAGGTTAGCCAGAAAAGGTAAGCGGTTAAACCCAAATCCAACCCTCAACCAAAAAGGAATTATAAGTTTAAGAAGTCGCGTACAGAATGCCATCATAGCAGTCACCGAATGTCATCACATCGTTCCACCGCAAAAGGGACCATTCACAAAGTTAATCATTGATAATGTTAAACACGCCACACAGCACGGCGGCACTAAACTGATGCTACACATACTCCGACAGAAGCATTGGATTTCTCACGCAAACAACGCAGTCAGATCGCACAACCATAAATGTTTGCAGTTTCAAGCAGATATCAGCAGGCCGAACCCAAGTGATAGCCAATCTCCCAATCATTTCGATTCCCTTCAATAAAGCAAATGCGTGAATTTCATTCATTTCAATGTAATTACAATACATTTCATTTCGATTTTTGTACATTTATTGAACTTAATTCATTTTGTGTATTCATTTTATCATAATAAAAAACTGAATTTAATTCAGCTAATAAGTTAACACAACATTTATTGATTCTGAGAGGCGGTACAAAGTTCGCCGGGTCAGCTAGTCTAAATAAATATAATTGGAGTGTCTGTCTGTGATTTCAAAATAATTGCCATTTTCTAAGCTTATATTGTTATTTACATGATATTAAAACGAAATCAAGTATTTTTAAAATTTTTGTCTGTCTGTATGTCTGTATGCCTGTGTGTCTGCATGGCTGTATGTCTGTCTGCTTGTCCGGGCTAATCTCGGAAACGGCTAATCCAATTGCGATGGGACTTTTACTGGAAGGTTCAGTATTTTCTTGGGCATGTTTTAGGCTATTTTTCATTCGAATCCGACTAACGGATCCGATTATCGGCCCGACTACCGTGTTCGACTACCGGCTCAGACAGAAAACTTGAACCTTGCCACTTGATTTTTACCCACTTCCATATAACCGATCAACTTCAAATTTTGCAAATATGTATAGTTCGCGTGACAATGCAATCTAACCATTTAGATGGCGGTTCAAAGATGGCGGCTGAATTTTGAAATTGTGTTCCCTGACCCCCCGACATGGATATCAAATGAAAGGGTAAGACAAGTAGAATACAATTAGCTATGTGGGGTCATTCAAAATTCAAAATGGTGGCCAACAAAAAATTGCGGATTACCTTTTTCTTCGGTATGGGTATCAAATGAAAGCAAGTATTTTATTATGGCGGTCACTACAAAATAGTGGAAGACATATAATATACTAAAAAGTAGAAAATAAAAAATATAGTTTAAAAAAACCAAAAAATACGCTTTTATTTTAAAAGAACTGGAAAGTAAAAAATAATTTTGAATGTAAAGTTTTTATTGCTCCAGCCAGTATATAGAAACAACCTATCTTTCAAAATGTAAAAAGCGTCTTTGTCCGGGCTAATATTGGAAACGGCTAAACCGATTGTGATGGGACTTTCACGCGAAGCAGTATTTTCTTGGGCGTGTTATAGGCTTCACTCTAAATCTAATTGCTCCTTTAATCCCTCATGGGACATAGGGCGGAAACAGTTGCCCTCCAGCGGACTCTGTTTTGCGCGACAGCTCTCAGCTCTGACCAGGATCTCCCGGTTGTTGCGGCCTCTGCTAATAGGGTTCTCCTCCACGTTGTTCTAGGTCTTCCGACTCGACGGGTTCCTTGCGGATTCCAGTCGAGGGCCTGTTTGGCTAGATTCTCGTTTTCGCGTCGCAAGGTGTGGCCAATCCAATTCCATTTCCTTCGCCTGATTTGGTCGTCTATCCTTTCTTGGCCGGCACGGCGCCATAGTTCTTCATTTGAAATTCTATCTTGCCAGCGGATTTTTAGGATACGACGTAGGCATCTGTTGATGAAAACTTGTAGGCGCCCTGTGATGAATTGGGTGACTTTCCATGTTTCGCAACCGTACAAAAGAACTGCCTTAACGTTGGAGTTGAACAGCCGCAATTTGGTGTTAATTGAGATCTCCGTCGATCTCCATATGTGAAACAGGCATGCATATGCGCTTCTTGCTTTATTTATTCTGGAACTGACGTCTTCTTCTGTACCGCCGTTTTCGGTAATAATACTACCGAGGTAACAGAATTTATCTACCAGTTCCACGTCACGGTTATTTAGCGCTGTTGGTTCAAGGGTGTTTGCATTTATCCGCATTTCTTTGGTTTTAGTCGGATTTAACCTTAAGCCTGCTGAACTACTTTCTGTTGCCAAATTGTTTAACATGTTTCTGAGGTCCTGGTGTCTGTGGGCCAGCAAACAGATATCATCCGCGTAGTCGAGGTCCTTAAGGCGGTCTAACAATCCCCATTGTATGCCACCTGTTCTAGTATCTAGAGCGCTGACAAGGATGTCGTTTATTACTATAAGAAATAGTAATGGCGAAAGTAGGCATCCTTGCCGTACTCCTGAGCTCACTTCAAAGCTGTCGGAGAGTTTTCCATTGTGAAGAACTCTGCATTTGGAATTGTTGTATAGAGCTTTTATCAATTCTATTATTTTATCCGGCAGTCCACGTTGCCGAAGAGCTCGCCATATAAAGCTCCTATTAACCGAGTCGAACGCTTTCTCATAGTCTACGAAAGCAAGGTAAAGGGGGGATCGGAATTCAGTAGACTGCTCCACTATGATTCTCAAGGTGTTAATGTGGTCTATGCAGGAGCGGCCTTTTCTGAATCCAGCCTGCTGTCTTCTAAGAGTTCGATCTACTGCCTCTCTTATCCTTGATAGTAATATGTGGGACAAGATTTTGCCCACAGTAGATAATAGACAGATGCCTCTCCAGTTGTCACATATTGTTAGGTCCCCCTTTTTTGGTATTTTGACTATGATACCTTCCGTCCAATCCTCCGGAAAGGTACAGGTGTTCCATGCTATTTCCAGGATTGGCTGTAGCGCATCTGCTATGAGGCTTGAGTCGGCTTTCAACAATTCTGGCGGGATGCCATCTTTTCCAGCTGCTTTACCATTGGCCATTGCATGAATTGCGGTTACTATTTCAGTCTTGGATGGGGCACGAGTGGTGATTCTTATTGGCTGTGCATTGTTGCTGTTGTTTTCCTGAGGTTCCTGTGTAAATGAACCATTCAGGGCGGCGAAGAAGTAATCTCTCCATCTTTGGAGTTGCTCCTCGTCGCTGCACAGCAGCCTTCCATCCGCACTCTTTACGGCATGCTTTTTAGTAGAGTGCTTTCCCGATAGCTGTTTAGTGATTTGGTACAGCACCTTACTGTTGCCTGTGTTTGCCGCGTTTTCCGCTTTCTCTGCGAGCTCATTTATCTGCCGCCTTTTATCACGCCGGACACTTCTCTTTACCTCCCGGTGCAATTGGGAGTATTCCCGTTCAAGTTGTTGTCGTTTTTCCGGGTCGCTTGTAGAGTTCACGTTATTTTTGAGGGCCCTTCTGCGTTCAATTTTTTGCCAGGTTGTGTCCGAGATCCAGTGTTGCTGGTTTCTTTGGACATAACCTATGCTTGTTTCCGCTGCTGTTATTATAGCGCCCTTTGTTGTGCTCCACAGCTCTTCAATATTTGTGTCGTCAGAAACGGTTTGCTGGTTTAAGATTTCTTGCAGTTTGCCAGCAAATTCTCGCTTTTTGGTGCTCTCACGCAGAAGGTCTACGTTAAACCGTCGACGGTTTATGGCATCGCGTTGGACGTTTCTGATTGCAGCGATTTTTAGGCGGATAGTTGCTACTACCAAATGGTGGTCACTTCCAGTGTCTGCTCCCCTAAAGCTCCTGACATCCTCCAGAATAGTTCGCCATCTGCGACTGACGGCCACGTGATCTATCTGGTTTCTCGTTCTACCATCGGGCGATACCCAGGTCTCCTTGTGTATCTTCTTGTGACAAAAGTAAGTTCCACCTACCATGAGTTGATGGGAACTACAAAAGTCAACGAAAAGTTCACCATTGTGATTGGTATCTTGGCTTAGGCCTTGATTTCCAATTGTGTTTTCAAGGCCGGTGTTGTTGGGGCCGATCTGTGCATTTAAGTCACCCATCAAAACAATGATGTCTCCCCTTGAAATAGAGCGAAAAACCTCATTCAGTCGCATATAGAACTCGTCTTTGATGTCATCGTCTGCGTCTTCAGTTGGAGCGTAGCATTGGACTATCGTAGTACTTCTTAGTCTGGTACGTAGGCGCACGGTAATAATCCTCTCAGAAACTGGTGACCAGCTAATGAGGCTGGACCTGGCTTCCTTGGTGAGTATTACGCCAACGCCATTCCTACGATTTTCAGTTTCGTTTCTCCCAGAATATAAGAAGGACTCACCGTTTGGGCAGATATGTTCCCCCGCATCGGGCCATCTGGTCTCGCTGAGTCCCATGACCTTGATTTTATAGCGGTTCATCTCGTTGAGCACTTCATCCAGCCGTCCATCAGCAAGCAGAGTTCTCACATTCCATGATCCGATTCGTGTCCTGTTTCGAAAAGCAAAGGTCGTCGTCGTGTTGTCCGTCCGGTTCCGAGGCAATGTTTGCCGATTCGTAGCAATTGTGTGTTTTATGGGAGCGGGTTGCTAACCCTCAGCCCAACCGACTTAAAACCGGCTTCACTCGGTTCTGACTATTGATTCAGACTGAAAACTTGATCCGATAGTCGCAGAAAAGCGAGTGGAAACTTTTTTTATTATTCCAATTGTAAACCTCAAAGCTCGGAACGGTCAATCCGATTTTAAGACTTTCACGGGATGATTCAGAATCTTCTTAGGCGTTTAGCCTACATATCACTCTGATCCGACTATCGGGTTAGACTGAAAACATGATTCGATAATCGAAGGAACGCGAATGAAAAGCTGTCACGGCGGGATATTGTTCTTTCAATTTGCGGAAATACTGTGAAGATTATGGCTTGCCATCTCCGCAAATGATCGATGGGTCTGATGATAGTTTAAACAGATAATGAATATAACAATGAATATAACACAATGAACAATGAAGAAGAAAATGTTGAGGACGCCATGGGGGAAGTTCCGCACAGGGTGAGAGACGTATTCTGAATATGATTATTGTGCATGTAGCACAAAATGGTTCCGATAGGTGGCGCTCAACGTAGCATTTTAAAAAAGTTGTAACACATTTTTTATAAGTAACTCTAATTTTTTTATTTTATTTTATGTGGCAGTGCCAAGATCAGGAATCACCCTTTAGCTAAGACGCACATTGAGCTGTGTCACGCAGTAAGCGCAGAGCAGGGCAGCACAGAAAAAAACGGCCTTACACAGTTGTCTAAGCACATTGGGGAGCAGTTTTATTAGACAGTTTGACGAAAGTAATTTTAAAATGGAGGAATATCTAAATTTATTAAGCTCTAAGTCAGATTCCGATGAGGAATTTAAAAATTTATTAAAATCGATTAATTTTTCTTTCATTTTCAAAAAAAAGTCCGTACGCCGCGCGTAAACACAGAAACTGTGCTGCTCTGCCTGTGTCGCCTGCGTCTCAATGTGCACCCGGCCTTGTACTACCAGTTTAAGCTACTGACAGAATCAGGCGCAAACGCCGTGCGGACATTGGCTTCGCGGTGTGTGGCGACTTTTCACTGACATGATGTTGCGGTGTCGGCGGCGCGCTCCGACTTTGAACACAACAACGAAATCAAAGTGACAAGTGGACGTGATTGGAAAAAAAATTGAAAAACCTGAATGATTTACATATAATTTTTCTATCCTACAGGGTTTGTCTTTTTTTTAGGTGCTAATTTAATTACCCCAATTTGGAAAAATAAAAATTTTCATTAAAAAATATAAAAATCAACAAATTTGCTATCACAGCCAACACCAACACACGACTCCAAACATATGCCCACCACCACCAAAACACGACTCAAAACACAAACATCTCTTGACACACGCGGCGGCAACGCGCAGAAAGTAGAAAGTAAAGCAACTTGCGCGGTGTGTGCGTAGCGTAAATCAGCATTTCGTTAGTGCGCATTTGAATACACTACTTCTATTCTCTCTGTCATTGCCCGCACGGCGTTTGCGCCTGTTTCTGTCAGCAGCTTTCTGTCGTTTGTCCCGTCATGGTGCAATGCCTAGCATGGAGCTCAGTAAAGCTGGTGACATATCCAAGCGTACATGCGTACGTTGCATTCGTTGACAGATAATATAGAACTGTGTGTATTCAACAAATGCGACTTGACGAAATATTCCGTGAATGTTCCGCATGCCAGGCAAATGTCGGGCTACTTTCAACTTTTTCTGCACGCAACCATGCAATTATGTGTCAGTGGAAAATCTCCGCATATCATGGAGCCGCTGAATGCGATGCATGTACGCTTGTGTATATGACCAGCTTAAGGTGGGAATAGGTTAAGGGTTATGGCGGTTCGCGGGATGGGGGGGAGTTGAAGAAAGTGGGGATTAACCCTGCGTTTGAACTCTTGGATGTTGTAGGAGTTCGAAAATACTGATTTCAAGAGATTATTCTACAGTCGAGTTATGTGCCTAAAATTATGTTTTGCAGATTTGTTATTTCTTTCATTATACGTTTTTCCTATCCTGGACTGTGCACACATAAGTTTTTTTTATTAAAAGGCGTTGCAACGCACGCGGGTTTTTGCTAGCTTATAATAAAATTAATTGACGGAAAACGATGGAGGAACACGGAAGGCAGAAGTGGAAACGCGCATAGACTTAAATCGTTGAGTTGGAGTGTCATTTTAACTCAACCACAACTCAACTTGACTCCCATGGAAACTCGGTAATAGTTATTTCACGTAAAACAGGTTTTATAGATAAGAGAGCAAAAGGAGTGGAAGAACTTAACGAAATACCAAACGCATGAAAACTAAACTATATACACCGAGTTTCTATTGGAGTTGAGTTGAGCTATCATTGAGTGTAAATTATTGTTGTATTGTATGTAATTGCATTAAATATTAACGAAAAATCTTAACTCTGTGCGTTTCCACTAGAGCTCAACTCTAGGACAATTCGAGTTGAGCTATAATGGAAACACGCTATAGTATATTACTTCTATAGCTTGAAACAAAATAGACGCAACGTAACGTAACGTAAAAAAACTGAACGAATTTTTTATGTTTGCTTGCGTAAATTGTGCCGCAGTTTACAACAAATCAAAATTATTTAAAAAAAAAATTACTGAAAGTTCACTTTAACTGATTCCGCTTACGGATGCTTACGGTTTGTTCGTGTTTTGGAATGTAGTTTTTGCCGTGGTTCTAAATGAAAGTAGAACTTTGCTTGATTTACGTTTAGTCGAAACTCACTCAACATTGACTCGTTCGCACGTTTTATACTAAAGTTGTTTACCTGGCCGAGTCATACACCTAGTTATTATGTCACTTTTCGCAATGTATCATTCAAGTGACGTCCACTGACACATGTGTGCTCGAATACTTGACCCCATTAACTTATTTTCGTTAATGTATTCACAATCAGCCTCAGCTGTTCATATGACATGTTAAACATGTCCTAAGTTCCGCAATGTGATGGTTCAAATAGTGTTTAAGGAGAACATGCGCTTTTTACGATACAAAACGTTGAGACGTAACATTTTAAAATACAACGAGTATTCGTTAACTTTGTTTGTTTATTTAGGTCGGCGCCATATAAACACATGTTCGTACCTTATCTTATGCTTATTTTGGTTCAAGCTAATCGCTTGCTTTCTTTAGCTTTGTTTTCGTCTAACAAGTAATTTTCATCTGCACAAATCCATTTACAATTCATACGTAGCATTCAAAATACTAAACATAATATTACGCCTTCCGAGAAGTGTAGTCAACCAATGTAATTTTACTTGCCATATACTTATGACGTTGTGTGAGGAAGTCAATAACCTTCCCTCAAGAATCAGGGCTGCGACAAGGAGATGTGATCTCACCAATACTTTTTAACATTGCTTTGGAAGCAGTAATGAGAGAAGCCAAGCTCAATGGATTCTGTGTTTCGTTTTGGTTAATGTAAACCATTTGACAGGATTGTCATTTTTTTTCTTACTACTTCCTCTATATTTCTGTCTTTTACACGGAATCTCAGAATGGTGATACAACATCCAGAAGAGGTAAAGCCTTTCACATATGTATAACATTACTATTGACTGAAGATGTTAATGGTAGTCCTCTTAGCGCAGCCCCAGTTTTATTTAGGCAGGGAGAACATAGGTTTCGTAAATTTCAGCCGGCCGGTTAAAAGAGAAATTTGAATCTCCTAACAAAACCCAGGCATTGGATGCTTGTTTTGCGATTTTGAATATGTGATGCTTCCATCGTAAGACTTCGGTTAATCTTATAACTAGCAGGGGCGGGGGAGGGCGTGTGGATGGTATGAAAGGTACACACGCCCTCTCGCTTTGGATGGTGAAATCCACACCCAAAATATTTCATGTACACCTAATAACCCAGAATGTTGCATATAAAAAGGGGATTGCCTCGTGCAGCGAATGCCGCAAGAGGGTTTTCCCCTTAGTTCCTCACGAACACCATAGAACAAAAAAATCAGCCATACTGAAGTGAGGTAGGTACGCCCTATCAGACCGCGTTTTTGTGCAGGACCGGACCGGCCCAAAGTACCAAAAAAAGTTCCCAAAAAAATCCGCATAAACGAGGACGGGACCGAAAATGAGGGCTTTTTTGGACCTTTTTTGGTTCTTTGGACCGGTTCGTTCCTGCACATAAACGCGGTCATACAGTTTCTCATAACGACCCTATGATGCAACGTCATTACAATGAAATGGGGCAATCCCAACATCTGCTTTTAAAAAGCTTCAAAGTAATACCCTTAAGCTTTAATTGTACTCAAATAAAGCTTTAGTTTTTGTTGTGTTATTGCTTCATATTTCAAGCAATTTGTTGGTGACCGTGAAGGCTGTCATATAGCATACTCAATAGACCGGTTCTGGTTCGAATACAGAGGTCAAGCAGCATTGGATGTGATTAGTACTCAGTTGGGGGAGCGCATTGGTAAAATGACACTCGCGCTACAAACCTTTCTACTCCGGCGCAGTAATTACTCACATATCCACGCTGAAATTCTCAAATATATCCACTCGGGATTGGGGACCAAATAGGGCATTATTTATTACGAGGCGCGAATGAGGCAAGCCGTTAGATGCCCTATGTGGACTTTATAGGGCAATCCACACGGCTCCACGTGAGGCAGTGCGGCTGGCCTCATAGGGGCCTTATCTCAACCCTTCCCCCAAATACTAGTCGAGAATAACCCTATAACCAAAGAATTTAAAACCATATAACTCAACAGACAGCTGGTAAATAAATTGACCCATTAACCTTTTACATTTTAACGGTTATCTGTTCACGTGCTCCCCAGCCACAATGATTATGCCCTGCAGCTCCTGATAACTAGGTTGTTAAGAAATTAATTATCTGCCAATTCCACGCAGACCACTAAGACGGAAGGAAGATCGATGCAGGTTTTACTATACATATATAAGATAATTGTTAAAAATATTTCTTAGTAGTTGTTATTTGTCACACTAGACAACACTAATCATTTATATTCATTGTAATGAAGCCACTGTTTAAAGTGGACCAGTAGTACATTCTTGAACTTTGTACGGAACGTGCGTTCAAAAGAATCCAATTTGTTATTCAATAAAGAACGGGACAATAACACGTTGTATTTTTATAATTACCTATTTTTAATTCGCTCTCCAGGTTTTTATCGAGTTATTTCACATTTGGTGCCGAAACCCGCGAGTGAAACGTGGAAGTGAACGGATCGTTTTTATCGACAAGTGTTATTGTTATCATTAAAACAATGGATATCATAAGCAGAGGGACATTTCGAACCCAGCTAACAAAGCTCGCTAATGCCGCACAAGAATATTTATTATCTGCGGAATCCCAGACTGTTTTAACCAACGCTCATAACTTCGATACAATTGAAGAAGAATGTGATGTATATCTGCAACGTGTTACTGCAGTAAGGGAAAATCTTCTTAAAGCTAATGCGGAACTAAAACTATCAATCAAGACAGAGGATTTTCAAAAGGAATGTGAGGGAGTGGCTGAGTATGAGGATAAGGCAACAGCCATAATTAGTCGATTAAAGGTAAGACTGAACAAATTGGCTCAAATTCGAAGTCGTGAGCTTGGTAATGCAAATCCACCACTACCACATGAAGGCCCACATTCTACCGTTACGGCAGCAAAGCTACCTCATTTAGCCCTGAAAACCTTTTCGGGTAACTTTAAGGAATGGATCCCATTTTGGGAACGTTTCCGTACAGCGGTGCATGAGCGACAGAATTTATCCGGGGCAGATAAATTCAACTATTTGCAGCATCACCTGATGAGCAAGGCAGCAGAATCAATCGCAGGATTTATGCCCTCTGAAGAGAATTATGATGCCGCTATTTCCATGCTGCAAGATGAATATGGCAACAGCGAAAAATTAATTGATTTTACGATGCAGCAGCTGACGGCATTACAAACGGTTGTTTCCCGTAGAGACATTTCTGGGCTACGCAAACTGTTTAAGCAACATAATTATTGAGCAAGTGCTCTAAATAATTTACGAATTGCTTGCATAAATTAATTACTTAGCCAGAGGTTATTAACGTCGAGTTTAATAACTTCTGGCCTAGTTATGAAATAAATTTTTAAAATAAAAGGTAGATAATCAGCAAAATTGCGCTGAATTAAAATAATTATAATTTATTGTAACTTCACTTGTAAAACTCAACTCATTCATATCGGACGTAAATAAATTTAAATTCGTACCACTCGTATTTATTTAATTTTTTTTGAAGTTTTTCTCATGCGTACATATTGACGCGCACACAAACTGTATAACGATGTCACCACGCATACAAGATCGTTAACGGCTCTAGGAGTTTCATCAAATAAATATTCGGTCATGCTTAAACCGTTATTACTCAAGTGCATACCTAAAGAACTCGTGATAGAATATTATAGAAATTTCGGCAATCGATCGGAAACCGCTATTAAGGAAAATACTAATGAAGGAATGCATGATAGTGATATAAATTCCGAAGCTGACAACAACACCTCAATAAATATTAGCCATGATTCACAACTGGGCTCTATTATGAAATTTTTAAAAAGAGAAGTTGAGTCTCTCGAGCAATCGAGTCCAATTACAGTGCACAACTCGCAAACATCTTCACATCAGAAGGTAATTAAGTCGGCTGCAGGACTTATGACTGCGGATGGGGCGACGCGTTGTTGTTTTTGCAAATCCACACGGCATTCATCACAGAAGTGTGACAGTTCAACAACTTTACATCAAAAGAACGAAATTTTAAAGCAAGAAGGACGATGTTTCCGGTGTACTGGTAAGGGGCATAGTGCGCGCAATTGTGCAAATAAATCTATTAAATGTTTGAAGTGTAATGGAAGGCATGCGACCTCTATGTGTGACCCTTCATATCGGCCTTCGGCTATGGCTAAATCCCCATCGAAAGATAAGTATAGTGAAGAAAAATTGGTAACTTCGCCAAATTCGGCAAATTTGTGCTCGGTTTCTTGTCAATCCCCAGATATACTTTTGCAGACCGCGCGTGCTGTTGTAATGCCTACATCTTTACAGAGGAGTGCTAGTGTGACGGTGCGAGCCATACTTGATGGAGGTAGCCAGCGCACTTACATTAAAGAAAGTGTTGTCGCTAAACTTGGAATTAAATCAGTTGACACTGTGAATCTACGCATTTTACCATTTGGTAGTCATCAGAAATTACCGGCTAAAGAATTTAAACGTGTACGAGTACAAGTCAGAAGTGTTTACGATGGAAAATCTATCTCCTTATTAGCAGTAGTAGTGCCGAATATTTGCATGGATGTTTTACCTGACTCTAATTTATTTTCAGGCATATTACTTGCAGATAATAGCAATTTCAGTTTGACAGAAGATGGCCTTAGTTTATTGGTTGGTGCAGATTATTATTGGCAAATTGTTCTGGACGAAAAAAGGCGGCTATCACATAATCTAGTTGCAATCAACACCATACTTGGCTGGACAATTCAGGGATCAAATTGTATCAAGGATTGCGATAATTTACCCATCTCCGAGGCGTGCTCATTTTTAAGTATTTGTGACGATGACCAATGTGCTATCAGAAGTTTCTGGGATTTAGAAGGCATGGGCATAATTGACCCGCCAGCGAACGAAAAGGTTTTTGGAAAGTTCATCCGCAAAAACGGACAACGATACGAAGGAAGTTTATTGTGGCGCAACCCCACTTGTAGGATTGAGAGTAACAAAGAAGGTGCTATTGTGCGATTTAATAAATTATTAAGAAAATTGTCACGGGTTCCTCAAGACTTGCTTAAATACGATTCCATTATGTGGGAGATGATTGAAAACGGAATAGCAGAAAGAGTGCCAAATGATAAGGATATAAGCGATAAAATTTATTATATGCCACACCGGCCTGTTTATAGACCCGATAAGATAACGACAGACTTGCGTATCGTCTTTGATGCCTCAGCACGCACAGGTAATTCTCTATCTTTAAACCAACATTTATTTCAAGGTCCCAATCTGTTACCGGACATACTCGTTATCCTGCTAAATTTTCGAGTTGGACCAACAGCATTAGTTGCTGATATTGAAAAAGCATTTCATCAAATAAGTCTTAATAAGAAGGACCGCGACTCCCATCGTTTTTTTTGGTTTGAGAAAAGGGTGAGTGACCCGAAGAAACTGCCAGCCAGAGTGGAATATCGTATGACACGGGTCACATTTGGTGTAGCCTGCAGTCCTTATCTTCTTTGCGCAGCCTTACAAAAGCTTTTTAGTACGATGTCAAAACTATATCCCAAGACAGCCCCGATACTTAGTAATGCATTTTACATGGACGATTTTGTGGTCAGTGTCAATGATGGCGAGACAGCATATCAACTATACACCCAAACATGTAAAATCATGGGCGAAGCATCCATGAATATCCGCAAATGGAATAGTAACGATCCTCAGTTAAGAGAAAGATTCAAAGGTGCATCCTGTCCTGTTAATCAAAAGGATTATAAAGCGCTGCGTCGTTTGCAAGAAATTGAAGGGTTTGCCAGGAGTGCAACCTACAGCGCCGCTGCCTAGAATTCGCCTGAGCACCTCTAGAGCATTCGAAACAACCGGAATCGACTTTGCGGGTCCAGTCTATGGCAAGCTTACGAAGGGAGATTTAGAAACTAAGAAGTTCTACTTCATGATCTTAACGTGCGCTGTCATCCGCGCTGTTCATTTGGAGCTGGTTCCAAGCCTGAATACGGAAGACTGTATACTTGCACTTCGGCGATTTTTTGCAAGAAGAGGTACTCCAAGGAAAATTTTGTCAGACAACGCTAGAACCTTTAAACGCGCTTCCACTGAACTTAGATCATTAGGACCTGTCATTGTATCAAGCTATCTACACAATTTTGCGAGTAAAGAAGGCATACAATGGGACTTTATAGCTGAACGAGCTGCATGGTGGGGTGGTTTTTGGGAACGCCTTGTTAAGGTGGTTAAGGACGTTCTTAAAATTACCATCGGAAAGGCAGTGCTCACTAAGGACCAGCTGGAAACAATTCTTTGCGAAGCGGAAGCAGTGGTGAACGCAAGACCACTAACTTACGTCAGCGACGATCCAGAGGACCTTTCACCTTTAACTCCCAGCAAGTTTTTAATAGGAAATTATTTACCAAATTCAATCAGCGAAAAGGAGGAGCCAGTCGAGGCTGACATTCGAGCAGCATGGAAAATTCGTCTTCGTTTAACGAATAAATTCGCAAAGCGTTTTAAGACCGAATACCTTCAGAGTTTGCGATCAGCGCATCACAGCAAGACGTCATTTTCTACGATTATCAACGAAGGCGATGTAGTATTGGTGCACGACAATTTGACTCCACGAACCTTTTGGAAACTAGCGGTGGTACTTAATACGTATCCAGGTCGTGATGGCAGGGTGAGAGCCTGTGAAATTCGATTTCCCAATGGATTTGTTACACGAAGAGCAATTCAACATCTTTACCCACTGGAACTTCACGTATCTACCGCCCGGCCGGAGGATGTTAAAAATATTTCTTAGTAGTTGTTATTTGTCACACTAGACAACACTAATCATTTATATTCATTGTAATGAAGCCACTGTTTAAAGTGGACCAGTAGTACATTCTTGAACTTTGTACGGAACGTGCGTCCAAAAGAATCCAATTTGTTATTCAATAAAGAACGGGACAATAACACGTTGTATTTTTATAATTACCTATTTTTAATTCGCTCTCCAGGTTTTTATCGAGTTATTTCACAATAATAGTGTATTTTGGAGGCATTGAATTCGCCCAGATTTTAGTAGCTTATGTCAAGAATGAGTTATTTATCCCAGTTGGTGAATTGGACATGAGTTGACGACCTAAAAAACAAAGTCTAGCACATAATTGCCTTACATTACGAAAGCCGTAGGAGTAACGTCGTCAGCGAAACTGTGAACGTTTTTAATAGTTAGAAAAAGAGCGGGAGGTAAAAGTAAGCCATCAAAATTAAGACGGCACCTATTACTACCCGGATTGAATGGTCAGAAAGACAGCTTCCAATCCAGTTCTTTAAAACTAGGTCGATACCGATAGTTTAGATTTTAGTCAACAGGGAGGGGTGCTATACTCTCCAAGCCGTTCGATATATCGCCATAGATATATTATCGGGGTCGCCATTAGATATAAGGGGGGTCGCAACCCGTCCAAAAAAATCATATCTATATCTATACTATTATATAAAGAGAAAAGATTTGATTGTTTGTTTGTTCCGGATAAACTCAAAAACTACCGAACCGATTTTAAAAATTCTTTCGCCAATCGAAAGCTCTATTATCAGCGAGTAACATGGGATATATTTTATTTTTCAGAACATGAACATTTTTGACAAATGCTGTGAAAACTGGTAAACGCATAGGAACGACATCTAAATTATTTTTTCCTAATTTTGTCTAATCGCGATAAGGAAGGCTAGAAAAAAATAATTTCGATGTCGTTGATATGGTTTGCTACATAATGTGTCAGCAGTTCTCACAGCCACACAGTGGTTCCAAATCCCGAAAAGCTGGCCAAAAGTCACTAAAATCGATCTTTGATTTGCGGACTTTTTTAGGTCTAGTTAAGTAGGTTGGTTACTAAAGTTTTAGAAACAGCGTTTTATAACGGTCAAACTTGCATGGGGGGCTCTCGGGAGCCATTGTTACGTGAGCGTCTGGCGCATGAGGACCTCGCCGCGGTTTTTTTGTGCTAACAGTGACCTGGAATCCTTTGAAATGGCTCCTGCTAAAAAAAGTAAGTATCTTTAAACGTTTTTTCATATTGACAATAAATTTTCTAAATTATATTAGTAATGTAGCATTCAAAACAAGTGTTTTTATAACTTCGCGTTGTAAACGTCAATATTTAAAATAACATTATTCAAAAGTCCCACGACATCCCACTCTCTAACCGCATTCTTGAGATCTTTCTCTATAATTTGGAAGTTTCAAGAGTTGCCCCAACTTGCCACAATTTTTTTAATTCAATTTTTCGTAAAAAATAGATCGAAAAACTAGATAAGAATAATTACTTAGTAGTGGCGTGTGTGAGTCGGACGAACAAGTAAATATTTTGAGCCGGAACAAGAGAACAACCCCCCGTTTTCGAGGATGCTGAACACGATGGCGTAGTTACAATTTCTCTTTGGGGTTGCGCAACCCCAAAACGGCCAAAAACCACCCCCAAGAGGGGTTAAACGCGCTTTACACGGTTTCCCTATAAAAAACAATTTCCCCCAGTTTTCGAGGGTGCTGAGCACGGTGGTAGTACTGGATATCGCTTCCGACCCCTACCAACCCCTCCACCGGCTAATAGTCTCCACCAAAAATGGTGATTTGTTTTTGTAATATCAGCACCAAAATATATTTCCCAACGTTTTCGAGGATGCTGAGCACGGTGGTACTGGATAAATTTTTTTAAACCACTCCAAATATTTACCATTTTCGGGGTTTTTTCCGACTCACACACGCCACTATAATTATGCGTTATCAGAATCTCGAGGAAAGGGATGGCTTTTTACAAACGTATAATCCGAAACATCTATTCGTTTTTATGAATAGAAGAGGACAAAGAGTGTTATTATTATGAATATTATTTGATAAATATTATGAGCTTTTATCAGATAATATTCTACTTAATGATTTTATTGCGATGATTTGTAATGAATAAATTAATAAATAATAATAATAAAGGATAATACATAATACTAATAATAGTACTGAAACACTGCAATTATTCTCAGATGTATCCGCACCTATTATTGTTAAAAGAGAAAAAGTTTTTGACGTTATCAAAGGTCAAAATTTCATAAAATTCTTACCACTTTATAAGAACTTTGTCCGCCATATTGGATCCGCCATTTTGCTTTTTATATTTTGAGTAGCAATTCGTAATCAGCAGCCTCGAAATACTCTTTATACTAAATTTCATAAAAATCTGACTATTTTTTAAAAATTTTGTCCGCCATATTGGATCCGCCATTTTGTTTTTCTTAATTTTGAGTGAAAATTCGTAATCAGCGACCTCAAAATACTATTTGTACGTAATTTCATTAAATTTGAACAACGTCTTCATATTTTGGCCACCTTTTCTTCATTTGGAAGCATTTGGTTGATGTCAAAAATTTTCATGTTCTGAAAAATAAAAAGTCAAATCTTTTCTCTACATAATCTATCTATATCTATATATAGTATATATATGTATATATGAGAAAAACACTCACTCACTTGGTCATCACCATATCTCTGGAACTATGGCCTTCCGCACACTTGTCCATAACATCAAAACAAAAACCGGTTTTATAGGCAAGGGGTCGCAGGGAAGACAGTTTTTCTTCCATCATTTTCCATCATTTGTTCACCCAAACATTTTCTGGTTTCACCGTCCATTACACTAACACAAGCATGTTTTCGTTCTCGGCAAAGCTGCTTTGCTGTGCTTGCACCCCACACTACTCCATAGGCATTACAATCGTTACACGAAAATTATGGAGAAAAGTGAGTTCCGAATGTACTATTGAACTCATATTAAAACCGGTTTGAAATTATGGACAAGTCTGCGAAGGGCCTATTACACCTACAGACTTGAAATTTGGCATGCATGTTTCTTTTGTTAAGTAGAGATCCTCTCCTATATATATAAATGAATGTGTGTAACTATGTATGTATGTATGTTCGCTATAGGCTCCTACACCGTGCAACCGATCTTGGGGTTGTCCCGTTTTTCAATTTAAAAAAATCGATTTTTTTTTATTACGGAAATCGATGCGTTATGGAGAAGGAGGAAGGTCTATTTTATGGTCCTGGAATCGACGATGACATGTAAGTTGAAACATGTAATCGTTATCAGCAAATTTACATTGATAAAAACTTTAAACGCGTTTTTCTCAAAACTACTTTTTCTCAACGCTCGTGCAGTTTTTCTCAGGCACTACTGAGCCGATTTCAATGTTTTTTTTTATGTTCAGAAACTCATAAACTAGGGAACAACATATCACTTTTTTGATATTGGAAAAATTCGATTTTTTATAACAATTTAAAGGGTTAAAAATGAGGTGAAAAAACGCACCTTTTCGTAAAACTTGCTCCAAATTGCGAAAAATGAAAATTTCAAAAAAGTGATATGTTGTTCCCTACATTCAATCATATATTTTATAAAAATGTTTCATTTTATGAGTTCAGATGATTGGCGTCCACAAAAAACTGCACTAGCCAATGGCCGTCGAGCAAACTTGGTCGCGCTTGAGATTGGATGGACGGCCGCCATTTTGTATTTCTTTAAAAGTAAAAATATTTGTGAAAATTTCATGTTTTCCCCTTCAAATTAAAAAAAAAATCACCAAAATCCGTCCACTTATTGCCTCAGAAAAAATTCCCAAAAAAAAGTTAATTTTCGGCCGAAAAAACGGGACAGCCCCCTTAAATGAATTTTAACCAGGTGCTATTTACATTAAAACTTAGAACATAGGCTATATTTTATTACTTTCTAAAGCCACTCCTAGATGGCGCTATCATGGTGAGCTTCGTTGAAAATCATCGCAGAGCTTTGAATTTTTACATGAAGATCCGTGGAGGTCTCCCATGATGCACCTCGAAGCCCGATTTTCGAGATTCAAAATGGCCGCCAAAATATGACCGAAACTCAAAATTGCCACAGAAATATGGTTGAATTTGCCAATTTTATTCCGATTCCAATGAAAGTGGGTATCTAGGGGGTTTTAAGGTCGCAAATAACGAATTTGTGGTCAAAACTTATAAATTCAAAATGGCCGACGAATTTGCACATTGTGTTCCGATTCCAATGAAAATCTGTATCTGAGGTTTTTTAAGGTAGCATATAACGACTTTATGATCAATATTTAAATTCAAAAAGGCCGCACCAATATGGCCGACGAGTTTGCGAATTGTATTCCGATTCCAATTAAAATCGGTATATGGGAGTTTTTAAGGTAGAAAATAACGAATTTATGATCAAAACTTATTCAAAATTGTGGGGCCAATATGGCGGAAGAATTTTGCCAAATAAGTGTCATTTCCCGGTTAGCTGTATGTAGGGTGTTCAAGAGTTGGAAAATCGGAAAATCTTGACATTCTAGCTACAAACGGAAAAACATTGAATATAGTGTATCCTGAAGCTCTCTAAGCAATCGGTTCAGAATTGATCAACAAGGTTTTTTTGGAATGATGGTAAGGAGAAATAGAAATGTGGGATGATTTATGTATAATGTATAAGAAGGAAGGAAACCCATCACTTCCGAATGTTTAGGTATAAGTCTAGGATTCTGCAATACGGGAAGAGGGTAAGCAAATAAAACTTGGGTCAGTGACATTGCAGATGAGAACCCAGGGGCCAAGCAATTGCAGATTTATTTTAAATGTTTTAACGTTCGTGGTTTTAACAAAACACATACAGGTAATTTTGGTCACACCTCAAGTAAATGTATTTTGAATCTCATGTCTCGAACGTTTATAGGAATACTTGGTTTTTCGTTATTGGTTATGAAGAATTTAATTTTGAAGATCATATAATTAAACGGCAAGCACTTATTTTGTGGCACCATTTTACAGAGTTTAAACTCTCCAACGATATTGAAAACTGTTTCACCGTGTAGCCCTGAGCTCAAAGAAGTGCATAATCGCAATTTTATTTATACACTGCACAAAAGGACGCTAAACATTAGAAAATAATTGTACAATGAACTCCCTACGAAACGTATGGCATCTGTTACATTTTATTCGAATATATGAACGCAATTTTGCAATATGTGATATTAAGAAATAATATTTTGGTTGGTTTTTTGGCATTGCTTTTTCCAACTGTAAAAAATTTGTTTCATTTTTCAATTTAGTTTTATTGTTCTCGAAAAATTTTGTTATTGCAGACTTCTAGATTTCCAATTATTTCCAACAGTCATAGTTCAAATAAATGTATTTTGAATCTAATGACTCCAACTTTTATAGGAATAGTGGGTTTTTCGTTAATGGTTAAGAAGAGTTGAATTTTGAAAGTTTGGATTGATTTTAAATGTTTAAACGTTGGGTGCAGCGAGGCGCATCGGGTCCCACCTATCCAAAATACAGAAAATAAGCGGTTCATTGAGACACTTCATCTGTGTATGAAAATCCATATCTCGAAAAATGCCATGTCAATGGATGGTTTTTATTGTCTCGATCAAAATGTCAGATCCCTAATAGTTTCTCATTTTGTTATTTGGAGTCAAAAATACCAAAAAATTGCCCTTTTCAAACTCTCCTACTGTATATTAAAATTCATATCACCTGATTACTACTATTGGCTTATGGGAGCAGCATAGGCGCACCGGGTCCCAGCTAGTATTTTATAACCATGTAATAACCACCGTATAAAATTTAAGAATTTAGCCATGATTTTCCCGGTAATAACTCAATTTTACCACCGATGTTTACGGAAGAAGATGGAGCCCGATTAAACATGTTTATTTTCCTGTCGTCTCCATCAGACTCAATTTTTGGTTTCCGAGTAAATCGCTCAAATACCTACTCGGATTTTTATCTTTCAACAAATATTATAGAGTTTCAGCTCCGGGTTAGGCTTAGCTTTAGATAAAATTCACTTCCAGTGTTTCTGTTCATCAGTTTATATGTTTTTTTCCACGCCAAAGATTTTCCGAATTCTTTTCATTTCAAACAAATTTTTTTATATGATCAGCCCGACGTAACCTTGAAGGAACACCTCAAACAAGGTTTGATTCGCTTTGGTGAGTCTGGTTTGGTTTATCTGGATACCTCCAAGGCTTCTGGTAGGGTTTGGCACCCTCCTACGTAAATTCCAAGCTATTGGTGTTGACTCAGTTCAAGGTAGTGTTGAGTGCCGTGAAATCTCAAACCCGTATCATCTCAGCCGGTGCCCCCAACGGTAAATTTTATCGTATGGCCCTTCTTCATAAATGACCTACCTTCTGTCCCTTCCAACCCAATCCCCAGCTTGCTGATGACGGTACTCTGAGTTACTCATACCACTTCGATAATGCAAGACAAGCACGTGTCAGATCCTTTCTTGATGATCGCGGTCTTATGTCAAACTCAATCAACAGGAACATTGAACACATTCACCAGAATAGTCTTTTTTCCGATAAAACCTGCAATATGGTATAGAACTAATGCCTAACCCACCCCTTCGCATCATAGAGATGGCATTAGCCAAAGACCTACGATGGTATGGCGGCATATTCCAAATCGCCAAACAAGCATCCCAGTGCCTAGGATTTCTTAAGAGGCGCAAGTTCCTTCTCCAGGGGTCGCAAAATATTTTACTTCATTTTTTGCCTTTTCAGGGGGTCGCGACACTAAAAAGGTTGAGGAACGACGTTCTCTTCCATGATTGCCTATCTCCAGTTTCTCCGGTTCCAGTTTCTTATTCGTAGTGGTCTTATGTCTTCCTCGTCGCGGCCCGTCTACATATGTTTTCTAAGGTCGTCCTGGTCTCCTTTTTCCTGTCGGTAAACTCTCAGTGAATGTTGTCGGGCAGCAACTTCAGGGGTAGTGAGGCAATGGTCGGTTTACTTTTGTACGATTAAGATACATATTGCCTGTATCTCAAATCGTTCAGGCTCATGTCCTTTCCCATACAGAGCCATGAGAAACACTTTTCCTGCTTTGGCAATCTTGCATGAGGGTCTTTGAAAACATCAATGGCTGGTTGCAAGCCATCGTTATTCTGCAGGATTTTCAGAAGTTTCAGTTTCGCGTTATTAAACAAAGCAGAAGTGGTGTCATAACTGGAATAATGTATGGTCTGAAACGGGTTTTCCCAACAGCAAGATGGAGATTCTAGACCGTTTGAGATACCTTTAATTTTCCTGGTTTCCTGGGCTACACAGGCCAATCAGAATTACCAAAAGGTCGAAATCTATCGATGACATATTTTCTATCGCTCAAGTCGTTCGTTGGTAAAAAGCCCATGCTCATCGAAAGAAAGAGAGGGTAGGGGCTAAGTTGTACTTAATGGCATTAGGTTACTGGTCTCGGGAACCCAATTCAGTAGCTCCTGGAACAAATACGGCAGCTCATGTGCGTCAGCGTTATCTCTCTTTTACATGACGTCTCTGCTGTTAACGTGTTATTCTGACGTTGCGAGCTCCACTCCCGAAAAGTAATCAATCGCTTGGTACACATGGGAAGTAAAACCGGTTTTATAGATGAAGGAGGGGAGGGAACGGAAGAAATTTACGAATAGAACCGGTTTTACTCAACACACTTATGGCATCGTGCGAACTAACCCATTGTGTGCATCTTTCTCTACGGCCTTGCGCGAGCCCATTCACTAGAGTTTATTCAATCGCCACGGTATACAGAAACAAGGTAATGTAAAAGACTGAATATCGTAGAATATCGTATTAGTGCGACGTCACTCGGCAAGTAGTCGCTATACAAAATCGAAATTGTTGTTGTTGTTTTCTGTATTAAACTTGCCGGGTGACGTCGCCTTTTTCTACGATATTCGCACTTACGATACGATATTTCGTCTTTTACATTACCTTGTTTCTGTATACCGTGTTCAATCGCCATATACCACTGTTTCTCCCTCCTACGAATTCGCGAATTGAGAGCCCTCAATAACAAACTACAGTTTTGGAATGGAAAAAGTGGGTTATTCCAGAAACAGCCGAAATACGCCAAATTTCAAACAGTTGCCCGGAAGGGTTCGTGGTAGCTAAATAGTGGAATTTGTAAGAAATAGCGAGGTTATTTAGGAAAAGTTTTCCAGTTACAAGCAAAACCCTCACCTTTGGTACGCGCAACTATTAAGTGTGACTGTGTTATTTACAAACGGTAACTTTTCCCAAAAATTAGGCGTATCGTTTGTAGCCTCGTGAAACGGTAGCCCGTGCATCCGGTGGTTTAAGTTGAAACTTTAGTTAAAAAACGAAATTTTGGTAACTCATTACTCGGGAAGTTGATAGGGTAGAGTTTTACAGTTTTAGATAGGTGGGAGTATTCTGCTTACACTGATACCTTATTCATGAAAATAGACGATAGGGTTACAAAAATACAGGGTGATATGTAAAACTCTAAAAAAAAATTTAAATCACCCTAGCGGCTAACCCTTACGATTTCCTCCCCCCACCCATACGATTTTTTGTTCGTCTATACATAACCTATCCACAGCCGGCCGCTTTGTAACTTTTCCTAGTGCACCCTGTATAGTGCGAATAGTATCGCTCATATAATTAGGGGGTACAATTTATGATTATTTTCGTCATAAGGGTATGCGGTCAAACAAGTTTGGAGACCACTGATCTAGAACAACAAACTAGACCGGAATAACCAAAGCGATGGTAGGTTTGGTTGAGGTGCTCTCAGATATGCAAGAAGGTCGCTAGTAAATTACCTATAGTTCATAATTTGATTAGATTCTTTATATTCCATAAGTTTCTATTATTGTCACCATGATTTTGTAGAGAATGGGAGTAATTTCTATTTAGTTAAAGGGGTTGTTAGAGAATTTTTTCGGCATGGACTGAACATGAGCCTAAATAAACTCCGGGAGGTGATTGAATTTTTCTAATGGTGGCCTTGTAGGAATTAATTAATGTATTCATGACGAAGTGACTAATTTCTAGATGTGTCTTCTTTAGCATTAATTACGTTCATGCATTTCCGATTGAACCATTCATTCGTTCGAAGCATTATAGGCTTGGTAGAATGAGAAATGAACAAATTCCCGATATCAAAGTTCTGATGCTGGTTACAATTTTTTGAAAAATGGACGTAATCGTTTTATTACACTACATACTTTCAATAATTTCGATTTCATTTTTCAAATATTTTTCACATAATTTAATCGCTAAAAAATAACAAAACGCAATATTGTCTTCGTAAAGAGCGCATTTCAAATATTAACTTATATTTTTGAATTTATTTTCGCCCACATTTCCCAATCTGTTATATAAGCACTTTGACAATTAATTAGTAAAATGAAGTTGTTTCGTTTGCTTTAAGTGCATCACTAATTAGCTCTCCGTCAGACATTCGCCCGTCAAAGACGAAAGTAAACAACAAAATTTGCTACTTTTAGTTTATTTACTCCAAATTAGTTCGCCAAATTAAACTTCCATCACAGCATTTGAATTGTCGACATTTATGCAAATATTGTATTGATGGTTAGGGTTGCCGCAATTATCTGATAAAATAGACTGACAATATCCAAAATATCTGATTTTGCATGAAAATTAAGGCATTGTATAATCAAGGTAGTTATTGTAGTCGAAAAAACCGTAAATTGCAAAAACTATTTATTATTTTTGAAATTTTCAAAAACGCCTTTATTGCACTTATCAAGGACTATACTTTCAGCGAGTTTCATTTAAAATCGTTTTATTGGTAAAAGGCATGTGCATTTAAAAAATGTTATTTATAGTGCTCTTTTTGCAATAAGTTCTTTATTTGTTTATGTGTAAACTAACTACTGAAATTCCATACGTTTCTGTGCAAAAATGTATAGCTCATTGATTTGACAAATGCGTAGTAGGATAGGCGTAGCACAGTGTGCACAAAGATCTCTGTAGCGTGTGTTTTTTTAATCCGTTTAGAAAGATCAGATAATTCGCAAAACGATAATTAACAAGTGCCATTTGATGCCAGATAAAGGCCACTGTAGTATATGTATAAAATACTTTATCTATCAGTTTTAAGAACGATACTACTACGCCAAGGTCATCAGGCTTTCAGGCGTCTATGCTCCGAGTCAATAAGGGATAATTCGAAACCAATACTATTGAAATTTCCAATTATGCCTTTAAGAAATAAACAACTGGATTGCTATAATATTATAGTATGACTATATACAACGCCAACGTCACGATTTGCGATAAATTAAAATAATTTTTTTTATTTTACTTCCAAAGTGACACAAGCCATAGAGCGAACAGCAACAATCAAATGTGGTATATAAAAAATTAAGTAGTTGGAGGAGATCAAGGGATCTGGAAATTTAAACTGATTTGAATCAGATGCAGAAACCGACAAAAGAAAAATTGCAGGGTAGACGTGCTTGGAGTAACTTCAAATACAGCCTGCCAAATTCAGATATCGGATCATATCTCTCACTTTAAGCTTCGAAATCTCTCCCTAGTTTTGTAAAAGAAGGCTTCCAAATGCACGGTGTTTGATCCTAACAAGCTCCATACAACTGCAAAGAAAATGTTCGATCGTCTTTCTGGAGGTTCATCAAGGGGGAAAAACAATACACGGTGAGCTTGAAGTAAGTTTTTATAAAGTCGAAAAGTAATTCGGATTTTTCTGTTGGACTATGTTCTTTTACTTAAAAGAAGACATTTTGAGTCAAAACTAAAGTCACTTAAGCGCCCCTTTTCGAGAAAATCGATTTTTGGCTCCCCAAAAAACCACCCCCTAAAAGTCCGATTTTGACTAATACCTCTTAAACAGTAAGTGTTATTATAAAATAGTATTTACAAAGTTTGTAGATTATGCGATTATCTACAAAAAAAGATATTATACATTTTCCCGTACGATTTGCCATTCATGAGATATCGCCGTTTTAGAGATTTAAAATACTCATATGCACTCATTCGCGACTTGTATAAGATCATCAGATGCTCAATAAATCTTTTGTTGGACTACGTGGCTAATATTTTTAGGGGTGATTCCTGGATGTATTTGGAGAAAAAAATTGTCCCCATTATCCACTAAAATACAGGGTGTTTACGAAAAAAAATTTAATGTATTTAAAATTTACTTAAACCTAGATTACTCCTAAAGTAGTTATCAAAAAGCAAAAAAATGAGGCCCATCTTTTAGGTAAATGTGTATTCTTTAATTTGATATAAAGATCAAAAAGTTGAGTGACTCCGTTTAGAAGATATGTGTAGGTTTAAAGTGTGAGCAAAATCCCAATATTCTTCGTTTTTCAGCATTTTGCACATAAAGATATCAGGCAACACTAGCAGAAAGGATAGGTCCAAACATAAATTATACAGACATGGTAGAAGGAAAATGGATAAGACTGAAGACGACACTGACAGATGTCACGAAGCAAAATGTAGGTTACAAACGCGTCAGTGAATGGTACGACGAGGAATGCAAAGCAGCTATAGAGGCCAGAAGTAAAAATAGAAAAATATACATAGAGAGACCGACGAGGAGCAAGAAATTAAACTACGAGGAAATGAGAAGAACAGCGAAAAACATTTGTAGGAAGAAGAAAAGACAATTCCTCAACAATTACATCTTGAGGGCAGAGGAAAACTTTAGACAAAACAAAACCCGGGAAAGGGAAACCTACAAGCAAGTAAACTTCTTCAAGAAAGGCTTCAAACCCTCCTCCGGTATATGTAGAACAAAAGAAGGCACTATAGTAACAGGCAGCGAAGATGTAAAGAAAAGGTGGAAGGAATTTTTCAGCGAGCTGCTGAACGAAAATGAAAGCATCATACGTGTACCAGAACCCCGTCTACAACATAACGATGACACCAGAGAAACAAATGTACCAACCATGGAAGAAGTATAAAGTGCCATCAGAGCCTTAAAAAACAGCAAATCTCCAGGAATTGACAACATCCCAGCAGAGCTGATCAAACAAGGAGGCGAATCGCTTTCAGCAGCTATACACGAACTACTATGCTGCATATGGAGGAATGAAAAAATGCCTGCAGAATGGGAGCAAAGCATTATCTGCCCAATACACAAGAAAGAGGACAAATTCAACTGTGCAAACTATAGAGGCATATCTCTTCTAAGCACGGTATAAAAACTAATGTCAAACATTATCAAAGCCAGACTGGAGCCTTTTGCAGAAGCCGCAATAAGTGAATACCAAGCTGGATTCCGAACAAATAGATTAACAATGGGCCAACTGTTTTCAATAAGGCAGGTCCTCCGAAAATGCTGGGAATACAACATTGACGTGTATCAACTTTTCATCGATTTCAAACAAGCATAGGACAGCATCGACAGGGAAAAAATGTATGTGACGATGTTGGACCTAAACATCCCCCTTAAAAAAGAAAAGTTAACACAAATGACAATGGAGAACACAAGGTGTGTAGTCAGAATACAAGGTGAATCCTTCCCAGTCAAGCAAGGCCTAAAGCAGGGCGATGGGTTGGCACCCATGCTATTTAATCTCTGCCTAGAAGGAGTAATTCGCAAAGTACACATAAACGCAACCCTGCTTAACAAATCAAAACAGTTGGCAGGATATGCCGATGACATAAACTGCCTTGCCAGATCACTGTCATACCTTAGAAAAATCTTCACAGAATTAGGAGATGAAGCTAAACATATAGGGCTGCAAATAAATGCAGACAAGAGCAAGATTATAATTCAGTCGAGGGTGGAAAGAAGAAGAAGAAACCACAACACCAGCTGGGGAGAATATAACTTTGAACGGGTAAACCAATTTAGCTACCTGGGCTCCACAGTCAGCGAAGACAACGATGAGACGATAGACGTGCAAAGAAGAATAAACGCCGCAAATAGAACATACTTCTCACTACTGACAGTAATGAAATCCAGAGACATCCACAGAAAAACGAAAATAAGAATCTACAAAACGATCATACTTACAGTAGCTACGTATGGGTGTAAAGCATGGAGTATCTCCGAAAAGTCCGTAGATAAGATGGATATATTTGAGCGGAAGGTTCGAAGGATATATGGCCCAAGCAATGAAGATAACGCATGGAGAATACGCTACAATCACGAATTGTACGATCTATACAAAGAGTGTAAACTTTCAACACATGCTAAGCTACTGCGCTTACGTTGGGCCGGCCATGTCCAAAGAATGGATAACTCAAGGATACCAAAGAAAGCCCTGTATTTACTACCAGATGGCAAAAGACCAGTTGGCAAACCACGGTCAAGGTGGGAAGACAGTGTTAAGGCTGATGCAGCAAAACTCCTAAACATCAGAAACTGGAGGCAAGCTGCGTAACAGAGAGAGGTCTGGAGGAAGAAGCTGACGGAGGCCAAGGCTCGAATTGGGCTGTAGAGCCATCGACGAAGAAGAAGAAAACGGCGATATCTCATGAATGGCAAATCGTACGGGAAAATGTATAATATCCCATAATCGCATAATCTACAAACTTTGTAAATACTATTTTATGATAACACTTACTGTATAAGAGGTATTAGTCAAACACGGAATCTTTTTAGGGGGTGGTTTTTTTGGGGGGGCAAAAATCGATTTTCTTGAAAAGGGGCCCTTAAATGATTTTAGTTTTGACTCAAAATATATTCTCATAGTCATAGTCCAACAGAAAAATCCGAATTACTTTTCGACTTTATAAAAACTTACTTCAAGCTCACCGTGAACAGTTCAAACACCCGCCTCTGATTTGTAGCCATCTATGTATAGAACCACGTCATAGCTCTTGTTAGGCTGGAAGATTTCTCATCCCTTTCTGGTGGAGATCTTGCCATTGAAACCTGCCAGTATATTGCTTTGTAAATACGTCTTCTCCAATCAGCAGCCGGCTTCTCGTAGCCTCAGGTCCTTGCAGGTTGCCTGCTGCCTGATATATAGATAAGTTGGCAACATATCGAGAGTCATATTCATCGCTTCCGTGCTGGTTGAACCCGCGACATTACACTCTTTGAACTTGGCCTAGTCTAGAATTGTTATATTCTTTTGCAAGAATTGTATGTCAGCACTGGTCTAATCACTGCTATGTAGAGCTCGCGACCCATGTGTGGCTTTAAGTCTCATCTCTTGCCGAAGGTTTTCTTACTGGCATAGAAAACTAACTAAACTTTCTTTTATATTGAGCCTGCAGTACAGCTTTGGGTTCAAAATAAAGCTAAAATGCTTAGCTGATCGGAATAAGCTGCGTACACGCCCCCATATTTGTAGCTAGACTGAAATCAGGGATTTTTTCTATATGTGAAAATCGCAGCTTCAAGAGCAGTACTCCCTGGAGTGTGCTACGACACGCTGGCGCCGTCTTTACTACTATGCTGTGGCCTAAGCTGCTGTAGGTGATTCTAGTATGAAGAAGATGCAGTGACCACAACCATTGTGGCCGTAGAATTCCGCCAGGGCCATCTGTTTAGCCCCGATGGTGACTTTTTTGAAAGCGCCTTCTATGTCCAGGAAGGTTGCCGTTGGTTGTATTCTAGGGAGTATTCTACGGTACGCACTACTTCATGAATTGCGCTGACAATCGATTTTCTCTTGCAATATACATACTGAGAGGAAGACATTGTGACCTTTGCTATAGAATTTCGGAAGTATAGTTCTACTGCGTTCTAGGGTCTTGTTGACCCAAATCATCCTTTCCCGTTTTGTCTACCTGGCTATATTGAGATCACTTTATTCCTTCTCCAGTAGTGAGGCATGTAATTGTAGTGCTTGACTTGTGTTGATCAGAAATGGTGGCACTTAGCTCAAGGACCAATGCAGAGTGGTGAATCCTTTAATTTACTTCTCATGCCACTGCAATTGTGGTAAAAGGGTCTTATGCCGTCAGATGGGTTAGGTTTAAGGTGATGAGTTGATATGTCATTAGTAATTAGAGAATTTAGTAGTAAGGGACGATAATATCGCTTCATTTCGTCAAGGCGTTTAAAATAACTTTTATCAACTTATAGACTAAACTAAGAGCTAGTGGCCTAGACAACATACCCATTTGAATGCATCTGGAAGTTTGCAAAATGTTAGTTTAGGTCCTACCAAGGAAGAAATTACCGGAATGTCTAAACGGGGCTGTGGGGTGAGCACCTTTAAATTTTTGAATATGGCGTAAAAATGAAACTTGTTAAATGCAGCTCAATTTTTCAGCACAGTTCTTACTATTCTAATAATGAAAAAAAACAGCAATTCATCCATTAATTACGTGAGTCGATTTTGGCGATTTATGACTCTGGAGTAGGGATGTTACGAATGTTATATTTTTCACATTCGCGAATGCGAATGCGAACGCGAATGTTCGGAATGCGAATACGAATGTTCAGGAATAGCATTAAAAAATTTAATATGCTTATGACACACATGGTGTATCGATACCACGGTATTGCGTATACCCCACTTATACCCCATGTCTGTCACCTTATACCCCGTTAATACTCAGGAAAACAAGTGGTTATGAACTGGGTATTGATACCACGAACATTTTGTGGGTATAGAGTAGGTATAAGATCTTTTCACTGCACAGAGCGCCACCTGTGTGCGAGAATCGAGCAAAAATGTCTAAATATATATTTTTATCTTGTTTTAAAAATATATAATATACATTTTTTTTATTTTTCGTTCCAAATTTTGAATTTGCCTCAGACCTAGATTTATTTCCTCTTGATTGGCAAGGAATAAAGCAATTAAATATTCCATTTCCATATTAAATTCAATATGCCACTTAACGCTTAAAACTTTAAATTTAACAAAATTCGCTAACTAGATTTGAATATTTTTTTAGCTGTCCACAAATGTCAAACTATACCCTCGTTCAGGTGTTCCAGGGGTTCCTCAATACCCCGGTATTCGCCATATCGTGGTATCGATACCTTGATATTGATACCTCATGTTTGTCATAAGCATTCCTCATTTCTTTCTGCTATCTTTTACTCGTATTTACTTGGAACTACTCCTGCTCTCACAGAGGTTTATATAGGTTTTACTCACATCGACAAATTTTGCGTTCCTTTAATTTTTTACTCCGGAGTACTCCGGAGTATAAAAGGAACACAGCTATTATTGCAGCAGGGTTAAGTAGGTACATTATACACTTGAGATACTTAGGAGGGCATTAGGTTCTAGGTTTTGCCTTTTTGTTGTTCCAGCTTCCAGGCCACCACACTAGTTCAGCGTAGGGTCGCAATCTGTCTAAAAATGGTCACTTATGTCAATGCATAAGTAACGTTCCCAGTTCTTCCCAGGCAATTGTATAAATGATAAGAATTTTTCATACACTCTTCATTCCCAGATATTTAAAATATATCCATTACGTTTTTTGGATATCCCAGCTGTATGGTATTTGAAACAATGCACTAATACGCTGTAAACTAAATTTTTACACCCAATTGCTATTGAGTCGAAATATAGCAATAGTATCACGTATACTTTTTATTTAATGGATTAATTATCCCTTCTGACCAGTTTCCGGTGTATCGTATCTCTATGTGCATTATGTATTGATAAAACCTTTTACCATGTTCATCTGATACTGCATCAAGATTTTAGTGAATGAAATCTAAGTGCCGGTCCAAAAAGTCGATTTTAAAGATTTTTTCATTTACACTTAAAATTTGTACTTAAAATTGAAGAAAACAAAAAGATATTAAGAAATATTACAAAAAAATTGCAGAAAAATAGAAAAATACCCTAATTGAGGGCTAAAACCCCCTAAAAAGTGGGCTTCCGGGGTAGAAAATCGGTAGAATTTATAAACCCTTATTAAGAACCCTAAAATGAAGCTCTATATACCAATTTTCAGCCTGGACCTGATTATTTCCGCTATTTCGCTTTTTTTCGGCTTAATTT
This sequence comes from Thereva nobilitata, assembly GCA_963855945.1. Classification (NCBI taxonomy): domain Eukaryota; kingdom Metazoa; phylum Arthropoda; class Insecta; order Diptera; family Therevidae; genus Thereva; species Thereva nobilitata. The sequence continues at coordinate 156,653,465 of OY979694.1, read as the reverse complement.
ACCTAAATTTTTAACTGTTTCTGGCGGAAAAAAATTACGTGATATTTGCCGAGACTCCCTCCCTCCCCCACGTGAGATTTGGTGAGATTCGGGCCGACCCACTCCCCCCATTAACGCCTCACGTTATTTATGGATGACCCCTTACAGTTTTTGGGCGAAATTGTACCTACTCATTAGTTCATTCAAAACGCGCGTTTGGGTGTTGAAACATAACAACGTTTTGAAGCTCTTTCCCTATATGTTTTTTGGGTCGCTGATTATGAAAATCGCGGTTCGCAGCCCTAAAATATGGGGGCCAAATGCTAAAACACCCCTTTTTAGGGGTTTTTTTCGCGATAATTTCAATAATAATCAAAAATAATCCAATAAAATTCACTTTTTTCAATATTTATTTGCGAAGGTCACCAAATCAAACCTAAGTTTATTATAAGGGGTAAGTCCTAAAGGGTTAAAACCACCCCTAAATCGACTGAAAATAAAAAAAATATAAAAAATTGTTTTTCCAACTTTATGCTTCAAATTCGATTCAATGCGTATTTTCTGCAAAAATAAATTATTTTGAAACGTTAAGGGGTTAAAACTACCCCTACAATTTTAAAAATCAACTTTAAATAAAAAAAAGTGGGTGTGTGTACTTATGTACGCGCATTAGAAGTTATACTTCTTTGGCATGATTTAAGACTAATTTTTAATTTGCATGCAAATAATTTATTGGTTTTTTTCTTATTTGCGTGCGTTGGCAGGTGGAACCAGCATGATGCCGACACGTTCCAGCCTGTCGGTTATACCGGATTCCAATCCTAACTAAAATCACCTACTAGTCAACCCATTCTCCGGCAGACAGGAAACCCATGTTTTTATTTTAGTCTGTTAAAAGTCCCAGAATATTATTTAATTCGCTGACACAGCGACACAAAGTGCCCCTTGGCAAACGACATTAGAAGACAGCACTCCTACTATCCCAGAAGGTCCATGTTTGTGTTCTAATTATTTTCTAGTTTTTGGTACAGCAGATTTAAAATAAAACCATTTAACTTAAAAGTTTTTTTACCTATTTTTATTATATTCTTTTTAGTCTTAATTCAGTCATTTTTGAATTTTACTTTTTAAAAAATTCTGGTGAAGTGATTTGTTATGCATATTTCCAGAGCCATTTTGAATTTTCTAATTCTGACATCAAATTTATTATTTCCGACCTTAAATGTAGTACATATATGAATAGAAAAACCGTAAGCCTGTTATCAGAGTCAGCCGGCATCAGTTGGTTGACGACGATCAGGGCTACACGCATATTTGTGAATTATGTATTAATAAAGTAATTATTGAATTTAGCCAGAAAGTCTTGTTTAATTTAATGACACCCAAGTATACTACATGGCGACGAGAAATAATCGGAAAGAATAATGGGAAGAAAGAATCGGAAAGTGCGAAAATAAATGAAGAAAATTTTGCAAATCTTCAACCGGCCAAGTGTACATGTGATTCAGAAAATCGTAAAAAAAGTAAAAGAAGTGCGGAAAATACAAAAAATAAGATTATGGTGAAATTGGCAAAAAGTGAGAATTGAATGAGATTGAGCAAAAAGATAAGACAGACAGACTGTAGAGAAAAAACCACGTGGTCGACCACCGAGGACACGTATTATAACCATCACGAAAAGCATGGATTTCCTGAAAAAAGTTGATCACTTAAATCTGCAAGGCAATGTGAGTGAGCAGTGGAGAATTTTCAAACAGAATTTTGAATTTTTCTTCGTGGCAGAACTTGAAAAGAAATCTGATTCCGTACAAGCAACAATACTGTTAAACGCACTTGGCCCTGAAGCCGTGGAGTTATTTAATACATTCCAACTAAAGGACGAGCAACGGAAAAATTACAAAGAGGTACTAAGAGCATTTGAGTCATTTCGGGTGCCAAAAAGCAATGAGGCGTATGCAAGTTATAAATTCCATACAAGAGACCAAACCATGGGGAACCATTTGACGCATTCTTGATGGAAATAAAAAAACCAGTCCGAGAATGTCACTTTGGTGAACAAGAATCGAGGATGCTAAGAGATAGAATAATTTTGGGTGTATGTGATAAAGGTCTACAAAAGCGATTGCTAGAGACGGAAGGACTGGTTCAAGCGAAGGCAATAAATATGGCACGGGCAGCAGAGGCATCGAAACATCAATCAGCACAGATTCAAGGCTAGGGTACCAGCCGGGAATTGCTACTAAATTCAATAGCTTACAACAATAAGGAGTTACAATCAACAATGGCGAATGGTCAAACAATTCATAATAAAGTTTGTAGAACTTATAAGACATCGAAAGGTAATGTAAGAACAAATTATAATAATGTAACTAAGGAAAGAAACAATTGTAAACCTCATTCTAATAATTTTAGGAGAAATCAAGAAAATTCAATGAAACGTGAAATTACTGAACATACAAATAACTTGGTAATAGATTCTGTCTCGAATGTTATATTAAATAAAAATGCTTCAAGAGCATGGTTTAAAAATATAAAAATTAAAAATGAAATTTTAAGTTCAAATTAGACACTGGAGCAGAGATAAATGTATTACCATTAGCAATTTTTAGGAAAATTAAAAGTACGAAACTCACTTCGACAGGTGTAATGTTAGAAGTCTATGGCGGAATGAAACTCAAACCGAAAGGGCTAGCGACTCTTGACTGTGTAGTGAACAATAAAATCAGTAAACAGAAGTTCATTATAGTAAATAAAAACTCAACGCCCCTCCTCGGGTTGCAAGCATGTGAAGAATTAGGCTAAGGAGAGTAGACCAGATAGGAGGCTCCAAAAATGAATTGTTAGACCGATACCCAGAACTATTTGAAGGTGTAGGAAAATTTAGACAGGAATACAAAATCAAAATTAGAAAAGAAGCCATGCCTATTGCAGAAACGGCTAAAAGAGTACCCATTGCTCTATTGGAACCACTAAGGAACGAATTAAACTCGCTTTGCTAGCGCAAGATCATTGAGGAAGTTAATGAACCGACGGAATGGGTGTCAAACGTGGTAATAGTTGAAAAGAAGAACAAAAATTTAAGATTGTGCTTAGACCCAAAACATCTCAATGAAGTCATTATTGATGAAGCATTCCCTATTCCAACATTTGAAGAAATATCGGCAAAGCTGGCTAACAAAAAATTCTTCACGGTCCTTGCCCTAAAAGAAGAATACTGGCAGGTTCCATTAGATGAAGAATCATCGAAATTGTGTACATTTTCAACTCCATTTGGCTTATTTCGCTTCAAGCGTCTACCATTCGGCATTAAGTGCGCCCCAGAAGTGTTTCAAAAACTGAATGAAAGGAATTTTTCGGATATTCCAGGCGTAGTCGTCTACATAGATGACGTTCTAAATGCAGTCAATACAAAAGAAGCGCATGATCCGATTGTAGAAAAAGTGATACAACGCGCGAAAGAAAATAATGTGAAATTCAATAGGGAGAAAATCCAATATTGTGCAGAAAAAGTGCAGTACTTAGGACACATAATTTCAGGCGAAGGAGTAAAATACGATCCAGAATATAAAAAGGCGACAGATAATCTAAACCCACCGAACAATAAAAAGGAGCTGCAAGTACTATTGGGTATGGTGAACTATGTTAGAAAATTTGTTCCCAATTTAGCGGAGATCTCACAACCACAACGAGTTCTGCTTAAAAAAGATACTGCGTTTCGCTGGTTATCAATAAATGATACAGCACTTCAGAACATAAAGAATGCAATAACGAATGCACCTTTTATCCAACCGCTAGACGTTAATAAAGATATTATTATACAGGCTGATGCGTCGCAATTCGGACTGGGATGCTGCCTGATGCAAGACAAAACCAGTATCCAAAGTAAATTCCGCAAGGTTGCAGCGAATGAAGCTGAGACTGCTAAAATATAATTTACAATTCAAGTATTCTCCAGGCAAAGAGATGTTAATTGCAGACCTGTTATCTCGCAACTTTCCTGTTACGGAAAACACAAAACCGGAAATCGAAGACATAAATGAAGTAGTTCATACCATAAATGTTTAAAAAAGAAACATCGAATGATCCAGTACTTAAGGAGCTCTTGCGTACACTAAAAGGGGGCTGGCCAAAAAGTAAAAGCCAAGTAAAGGAAGATATCAAACATTACTGGAAGCATCAGACGGATTACTGGAGTCATCAGAGTGATTGTTCCTGCAACACTTAGACAACAAATACTTGATATTCTTCATAGCTCGCATTTTTGAATAGAAAAAAACAAAACTTAGAGCAAGAAGCCTCGTATACTGGCCAGGCATAAATAGAGACATAGAGGAAATTGTTGCAAAATGTAGTATTTGTCAAAGGCATAGAAAAGCTAATGTAAGAGAGCCCCTACTTCCTCATGAAGTGCCATTGTTCGCGTATTTTAAAATCGGGATGGATATATTTGAACTGGGTGGTAAGTCGTATCTCGTAGTTGCAGATTATTATTCAAAGTATTTCGACATTCTTCCATTAAGAAATAAAACCGCTACAGAAGTGATTACAAAACTGAAAGATTTGTTTTCCGTTCATGGCATACCACGAGAAATCATTGCCGATAATGTACCATTTGGGTCATACTCATTCCAAGCGTTTGCACGTGAGAATGATATTAGGGTAACAACAACGAGTCCTCGCTACCCCCAATCAAATGGGTTCGCTGAAAAGTTTGCAGGAATAGCGAAATCTATAATAACAAAATGTAAAGACAGCAAACAAGAGCTCTGGAAAGCACTACTAGATTATAGGAACACGCCTGTGAAAGGCAGTCTGTTGTCACTCGGAAAGAATAATCGGAAGGAATAATCGGAAGAAAGAATCGGAAAGTGCGAAAATAAATGAAGAAAATTTTGCAAATCTTCGGTTATACCGGATTCTAATCCTAATTAAAATCACCTACTAGTCAACCCATTCTCCGGCAGAGAGGAAACCGATGTTTTTATTTTAGTCTGTTAAAAGTCCCAGAATATTACTTAATTCGCTGACACAGCGACACAAAGTGCCCCTTGGCAAACGACATTAGAAGACAGCACTCCTACTATTCCAGAAGGTCCATGTTTGTGTTCTAATTATTTTCTAGTTTTTGGCACAGCAGATTTAAAATAAAACCATTTAACTTAAAAGTTTTTTTACCTATTTTTATTATATTCTTTTTAGTCTTAATTCAGTCATTTTTGAATTTTACTTTTTACAAAATTCTGGTGAAGTGATTTGTTATGCATACCATATTTCCAGAGCCATTTTGAATTTTCTAATTTTGACATCAAATTTATTATTTCTGACCTTAAACACCCCCAAAATAGATATTTTCAGTGAAATCGAATCGTAATTGCCAAAATCGTATCGCCATATTGATTTTTTTTAAATTTTGCCCACAGATTCGTCATTTGTGACCTTAAAAACTCCCCGATACCGATTTTCAATGGATTCGGAACACATTTGCAAAATTCATCCGCCATTTTGAATTTTCAAATTTTGACCACAGAATCGTCATTTGTGGCCCTAATAACCCCCCCCCCCTACCGATTTTAAATGGATTCAGAAAACAGTTCCAAAATTCATCCGCCATTTTGAATTTTCAAATTTTGACCACAGAATCGTTATTTATGGCCCTAAAAACCTCCCGATACCGATTTTCAATGGATTCAGAACACATTTGCAAAATTCATCCGCCAAATTGGCCCGCCTTTGACCTAAGCTTACTACCAGACATTGCACCATGGCTTGTACGACATGACCAATTGGTAGTACAAAGATTGACACCTGAGCTTAGACTATCACATAAAAAAGTGCAATATGACATTAGGCTAGGAACTTAAAGAAATGTATTTAGCAATGTTTTGAGATTTCCATGCTGATATTAAAATATCGAAAATTTTCTAATTTCCCAATTATTTTCCAAATTTCCATGTTTTGGATGGCGCCCGAAGTTTGCAGACATTCATCGACAAAATGGTATTGCTAAAATTTTGGGGTACAAATTATGCAATTTTTCAATTTTAAAGTATTGAGTAATTTCCTTTCTCTTCATTTCATTCCAGTAGGTCTCTGACTTTTGAAACACTATAGAATCTTATCGAATTCTTGAAGGAATGTTAAGAAATATATATCTGTTAAGCCAACTGATTCAAGATGTCTAAGTCTACCACGATTAGTTCAGATTTACTAGTATCAAGCATTATGTTACCCATCGTTAGAAATACTGTTATTAGGGTTTCCTGAATAAGTCCGGTCCACTTATCAAATACATTTTGAAACAGCACAATGTTAGCTTTATTTTTATTCAATGTCCTCACGATTTAGCAAATCTGTTGGTCCTGGGAGCTACTATATAAATGATTAGGAAAGAAGTTAATAATCTAAGTCACGAGCAAAGGTTAACCTTTTTATAATTACCAACAAATTCCACGAATGAATCAAATTAGATTTTTTTATTCTAACAATTTGCACATTGATGCCGTCAACATCATATTTGTCAATTTAATAATTTTCCAACCAGAGGTAATTTCGGGTCATAACTAGCAATAAACAATCTTTAGTTGTTATTAAAAGGCATGTTCCCGTCGAATCAACCGGCCATTCATTTTGATAATCCATTCAACTGAGATTCCCCGATAACATCCTTATTATCTTGGTTGCTGTGCTTGTCAAATTTGTGACCGTAGCCACTTACACCACTAATTACTGAGGGAATCGCCAATGTAGCTCGTTCCGTGGTCATAGAGTTGAGATACTCGACTTTATGCTTTAGTTCAACTCGTTTGTTCCTAAAACAAAAGGATTTGAGAGGAATTTTCATAAAAGCTCTGATTGAGCTTATATATCAGTTGACTAATTTTATAAAGTCTACCAGACCCTTGATAAGACCAATAGTTGCATTACAACATAAATATAAGCGCTGAAGGCAATTAAACCCCCGTCAGCCATTTCGTTAAAGCCATGGTGCAATGTCTAGTGTTAGGCTTGATGTGAAGTATAGATGAGATTAGATGGGTTAGGGGTCCGGGCGGTGCTTGAGTAGATGTTAATGAATCTTGCGCTTGAACTCTGGGATGTTATAAAAGTTCGGAAATACTAACTGCGAAAGACTATTCCACAATCGAGTTGCTCTATTTAAATAAACGAACTTCTTGATCGTAGTGTGCTCGAAAACGGACGGCTGCGGCGTGTGGAGATGAGCCGACCGCGCTAGTATTGTATTGCGGAAAAAATGTTCCCGTGTAGACAGGTAATACGGATATAAATTGGAAAGGGCTGCTACATTCCTACGGTGGCTTTTGTGAGTCAATTTAGGTTCAAAAGGTGCCATCAGCGATGAGTTTGATAGCGTGGTTTTCAAACTTGTCCAGCCACGACAAACAAGTTGTACTCAAGGCGAGCTGAATGTAAGACTTGTAGATTATAGACCGGGCTGCTGGCGGAAGAAGAAATTTACGCCTCTCAAGATATCTTAAGCATTGATATACTTTTTGATGATAATATGTGATCATTCCAATTCCAAAGCAGATCCTCAGTTAGAGTTATGCCGAAGATGTTAAGAGATGGATAAGGCGTTAAATTCACACTGTCCACTGGGACAGAAGGACGGTCGGTGCAGGTTTTATTAGAGATGAGACAGTACTTTGCCTTGGAGGCGTTAAATTCGACTCGATTCTTGCTGCCGCAATCAAGAATCAGTTTGATATCCCAGCTTGCTCGCTATACGTAAAGGCGATGATGTACGAGAGAATGAAAGTGAATTTCTGTAAAGACGAACGCCAAGAGAAAAGCAGTAGTATATTGGCAGAAAACTAGAAAGGCGGAGAGCATTTCGTTATGGAGCAACCTCTAGTGTCCACTTTCTGTCAGATATTGGACGATATAACATAATAGTGATATACTCTCTAAAAATGAACCAATGAAAATTTCACTGGTTATCCAGTAAACAATAATTTCACTGGAAGATCAGCTAATTCGGGACTGTTTACTGGATTGAACCAACAAACATTTCTCTCTCAAAATGAATTAGCAAAAATTTCACTGATTCAACCAGTGAATTATAATTTCACCGGTTTAACCAGCGACTTATATGCTAGGCAATTATTTTCATGAATGTAAAGGGTTCCATTTAGCTTACTCAGTAAACCGGCTCTCATTTGATTACGGAGGTCAAGCAAAACGTCAGTACTTAAATGGGGCCCGCTTAGGAAAACGACGCTCGCGTTAGAAAGAAGCTTTTTTCTCTTTTTTATGTGAACTTCACTGGTTCAACCACTGGAAACCAGTAAATAATTACTGATTCGTTTTTCATTATGCGAGGTTGTTATTTACGACGTCAGTTCCAGAATAATTTCCTGTGACACGATGGCGTGGTCAAAACGCTCTACGACGATGGAAACCCGGCCCCTCTCTCACCCTCTTTCCCATAAACCCCAGCTTGTTCGTTCGTTTTGACTGTTCGGTGTCCGGTCGTGTAAAACCGGCCTATGCGTGGATTGAGTATTTTTTCCTTTTATGCGCATTCGAAGAAAAAAATCAAAGTCGACTGCCTATGAACAAAATTAAATTTTGGTAGATAGCAGAAGAAATCTCATTTCCTGTAAGAAAAAAATCGCTTCGAAAAGGCTTTTAAAACGCTTTTTGTTATTTTAACATTGCATGTTAAGCACTTTTATTATGTTTCATAAAAGGGCTTTTAAGTGATCTGCAGAGATTGTGCTTTGGTACCGTTGTTGTAGGAAGCAGAACGAAGCTCTTACTGCTTTATATTTGCTCCGCAGCACTTGTATTTTTTCCTACTGGGATGGTAGCACATTGTATATGTGTGTAATACCCCGGCTTCACCGGCCAAACTGCGCAAGTGCGAGAAAATTAGTCTACTGAGCTTCATTTTTGCTTGATTTCCCATACATTTTCACATTCCGAAGTCAGGAAAAATAAAGTCTGATTTCGCCCAACAGAACCTGAAATCAAGCTTGAAAGTAAAAGCTCGCTCAAAAGAGAGTAATCAACTGGAATCGTGGAATGCCATTCCAGGGAGCTTTTGCATTTCTGATTTCTGGCGAAAAAGTAATAACAATTTCAAGTACTGAAATCGACTTTAGCCGGTGAAGCCACTTATGCCGATTGAAGTGAACTTGATTAAACTCAGGCCGGTGAAGCCGGGGTATAAGGTAAGTCCCTCTGCCCAGCGCTTGTTGCTGCTTCAATAAATTCGAGAGATAAAGTTGAGTTTTTTAAATTGGTAAAAGCTTGCCCTCTCAGTAAAAGCTTACCGAAAATTTGTTGCTTAACTGAAAGTGATAACACACGTTTTGTATGGGCTTGTTCCGTCTGTATATTAAGTAGTCTGTGCTACTATGCATCGATCGCCAAGAAGGACATGCGGTACTCTTCAGGATTGTCTTTCGCTCTCCTGTCGGAATATGCAAACCGTAGAAGATTTCAATTATATTTTTATTAGATCCGACGGTGATTACCTCCGATTCTTCCTAGTGAAATATGAATTACAGTTACATAGTTTCACCATTGTCAGCCACAACTCGAAATGAAACTCAACTGGATACCATTTTTACCAATTTAATGAATGTGAACACCGGACCCTATGTGATGTGAACATGATTAGTCTTAACAAATAAAAATTTCCTTGCTGCTTTTCTTACAAACCTTATCACTCTGGTGTGACACATTCACCAGAAGATTGATAAATTTTTGGTATTTTGAAACCAACCAAAAATTCAATAGTCATTAGCAAATGAAAATCAATTAAGGAAGCTTAATTGGGAACAATTAAAAGCTCTTTTTCAAAATATCCACAACGAACCTGAGATTGAATTTAAAAATAATGTATTCCATTCTACAGTTCCATTTCATTGAAACGTGCTCGCTGCGGCACTGGCTTAATTGTTCCAATAGCGTGGAGTTCCTCCTAGGTACAAATCGAATCTAAGAGAAATTTTGCGGTCAATTATCAAAACCTAGAAATTCTCCATCAATCAATAAAAGTTCTGGTATTTTATTTATCCCTCATTCAATCTAACAGAGCAGCAGAGGACGCCCCCATCGTGCAGGAATCTTTTTATCATGCAGCCATCGACTTTGCTTGGCATCCAATTTATCGGAACAAGAGGCTGGAAGTTAGCAAAAAACACGCACAGAACAGACGAGACAACCGAATGAAATTTATTGCAAAGACAAATCCCTGCAACGATGGTAATTCCTCCCCGGGCACAGGCTCCTCCAGAACTGGGCAGACAACTAGGGACGAGACGTCGAACAATGAGCTTCGGCCGAAGGTATTGCTGAGTTAACTCAATTTAAAATACCCAGCGCCTGCCGGGCTCTGCACCCGGGTGACTGCCAGGGCTGGGGGTGGGGCACATAGTTCGGAAACTTTAAAATAGGATTACGAGCAAATATTCAACAGATCTTGCTTCCATCAACCCAAGTTTCCTGCCTCTGGCTATCCTGGTCCAAGCTACTTCCTAAACTCGTTTCTGATCTCCGTTGGCACTTTTCAAATTGTAGTAATAAAATTCAACGACTTTTCGCAATTTCGGCATGGCGTACAAACGGGGGTCGTGCACTTGTTGAGCAACGGTAGATGAGCTCCTTTATAATGGGTCCTTGTGACAATAGAGTTATCGGAAGTGATGATTTGGTAGGAAGCGTGTTTAACAAGTTTCGATCGCTTTAATATCCTATTAACACCTCAGAAAAGTGGATGATGCGAGGAAATGATTACATTTAAGGACTTGCGGGGTCTTACCATTATGCTTACATTTAAATCGCTTTCGGTGCGTGCTGGCATGAGGTACTGGTGTTTGTTAGGCTTCGCTTAAACTTATGTAAACGAATTTATAATAATTACAAACCTCTTTTTGTAGCGCATGCAATTTATATTATTAAGGAATTATTGACCCATTTCAAAAAAAGTGGGTGTGTGTACTTATTTACGCGCATTAGAAGTTATACCTCTTTGGCGTGATTTAAGACTAATTTTTAATTTGCATGCAAATAATTTATTGGTTTTTTTCTTATTTGCGTGCATTGGCAGGTGGAAGCAGCATGATGCCGACACGTTCCAGCCTGTCGGTTATACCGGATTCTAATCCTAAATAAACCCATTCTCCGGCAGAGAGGAAACCCATGTTTTTATTTTAGTCTGTTAAAAGTCCCAGAATATTACTTAATTCGCTGACACAGCAGCCGTGTTTAATGAACTGTATAGGTCTTCGAGCCAGTTCATTAAAAAAACGACAAGGGAAATTTCACTAAGCCATCTTCAGTGCTTTAAATATATTAAAATTAATCCGAAGTTTCGTGTCAGTAAACAACTGTTACACGAATTCCCCTCTAGAAAATAATGAATAAGTTTCTAAAAAATAAATTATTTGTTTCCTCATGCCTTCAAATTTGCTCTCGTCTTCTATGTTGTTTTTATTTTAAACGACGTTTTTCCGACAGCCGGTAAGTATGCTACATTCCGAAAAGAAAGGGAAATTTTTAAATGTCCCAAGACCTGGATAAAAACCTCGATAAAACCTGGGTTTTCAGATTTGTATGGGGAAGAACTATATAGTTCATTAAAAAACACGGCTGTCGACACAAAGTGCCCTTTGGCAAACGACATTAGAAGACAGCACTCCTACTATTCCAGAAGGTCCATGTTTGTGTTCTAATTATTTTCTAGTTTTTGGTACAGCAGATTTAAAATAAAACCATTAAACTTAAAAGTTTTTTTACCTATTTTTATTTTATTCTTTTCAGTCATTTTTGAATTTTACTTTTTACAAAATTCTGGTGAAGTGATTTGTTATGCATACCATATTTCCAGCGCCATTTTGAATTTTCTAATTTTGACATCAAATTTATTATTTCCGACCTTAAACACTCCCAAAATAGCTTTTTCAGTGAAATCGAATGGTAATTGCCAAAATCGTACCGCCATATTGGCGCCGCCAATTTGACTTTTTTAAAATTTTGCCCACAGATTCGTCATTTGTGACCTTAAAAACTTCCCGATACCGATTTTCAATGGATTCGGAATACATTTTCAAAATTCATCCGCCATTTTGAATTTTCAAATTTTGACCACAGAATCGTCATTTGTGTCCCTAATAACCCCCCGATACCGATTTTAAATGGATTCAGGAAACAGTTCCAAAATTCATCCGCCATTTTGAATTTTCAAATTTTGACCATAGAATCGTTATTTGTGGCCCTAAAACCCCCCGGAACTGATTTTCAATGGAATTGGAACACAATTGAAAAATTCGTCCGCCATCTTGGAACCGCCATCTTGATTTTTTTACAAAATTGTCAGATTGCACTGACACGTTAGCTCAATGTGTGTGCAAAGTTTCACAAGAATCGGTTTAGTACAAGTAGTTGAAAAAGTTGTCGCAAGATTTGAACAAAACAAATATACGAGGGCGAGCTAAATAAAATCATTAATATCTTGTTCTTTATTTTATTTTCCCAAACAATGACAGTTAATATTTTGTATTATATTTTGAAACTAATTTCTGATTGAATAATTATATTAAGTTTTAACCATTCAAAATCATTAGTAAAACAGTAAATAATTATCGCTTGTTATTGTACAGTTGCCATATAGCTTTATTATTATCTTGGCCAGTTTCACACAGGCAGACAAACAACCAAGAAAAATCTTCTGAAAAAGTCGGCCCGTGTAAAACTGGCCCTTAGAAACTCGCGCTTAGGTGATGGATAGAACACGGATCGGATTTCCCTCCATAGCCTCGCGACAGAACCCCTCACCCAGCAACTACGAATCTTCTTATACCTACAAAAAGCCCAAACCTTCGCTTGGCTGATGAATCGTACATGAAATTTATTTCCCTCCATAGCCTCAGGATAAAAACCCCCTCACCCATCGACATCGTGAACAGACATCAGCTAAAGAATGGGAGTTGAAATGCTTGCCCTCCATACCCCTTCGCCTATATTCTCCGTCACCGTCTTGCGTTGCGTCTCGATAAAAATTTACTCTCATAATATTTTCCAAGCGCGCCTAAAGAAGTATAACTTCAAAAAACTTTAAAGCGTCTCAATTGAATTAATTTGGAATGTACGTTCTCGTAATGAAAACACATTCATACGTTCATTTCCGAATAAGCCAGAAAAAGAAAGTATTCGTTACAATTTGACTGAAAAACAACCAAAGGGCTTCATAAAGGTGATAATAAAACAATTATCGAAATTTAAGTTACAGCAGTAAGATTTTCAACGCTGGCAATAAAAATTGCTGGTCCTTGGTAGGTAGTTTCCATCAAGAAGAGTTTTAAGTCACTCAAAGCACCGCTGATTTATTAGCATCTTCGCCTCGAGTTCGAGGAAGTCGCCCACTAAATGGGCTTGATTTTCTTCAGGACTCGCGAAGTGTACAGGCGTCACAAGGAGCTCAATACTCAATATCGAACATCAATAAATCCATGGAACCTATGGTCTTTAAGAAATATACCTCAGCTTTATATAAGCCTCGAACGTGGACGAGCGGCTGAAGCCTGCACTACACTACTCGCGAAGTTGCTCCGGTGAAGTACTTCTCGAAGTTGATCGAAGTCCGAAGTACGTGACTTTACACTCATGTAACATCGTGATGAGCTCAGTCGCCCGGCACCCCGCACACCATGAGTCCTTTTACTCGGGCGCAAAAACCGCCAAAGATGCGAAGTCGCCCGAGGCGAAGAAAAGTTATACCATGGTACAATAATACAAGGTAGGCTCATAAGGAAAAGCTCTGTTTCCAGCTTTACGCCTTTTACATTAGTAAAGATCTGAGTGACGTCATGGGAAAGCTTTTTTCCATTGTGAGTTAAGATCTGAGTGACGTCACGGGATCCTTATGAGCTTACCTTGTAATTATTGTACCAAAGTGAATCGAAGTGCCTCTCTACACTGTCGACTTCGACCAACTTCAATCAACTTCGCGAGTAGTCTAGTGCAGGCTTTACATAGGACCAGGACAAGGGGTGCATCCGCTTTGTCCCCAAACCCGAAAAGAGTCAATGCAGAAAAACACCTAGCAGCTCTATTCTTCTTCTTCTTGGATGGCGCTACAGTCCTTGCAGGACTCGGGCCTCTCGAAGTCTCCTCTTCCAGTCATCTCTACGTCTTGCTAGCTCTCTCCAATTTGTTATACGAAATTTCCGTATATCTGCTAGCATGTCATCTATCCACCTATTTTTCTATTTTTATTTCTTCTTCCTGATGGTCTACCATTAAAAATCCTGGCTAGCATTCTATCTTCTGAAGCTCCTACAACGTGTCCGAGCCATCGCAGTCTATTCAGTCTTATGTATGCAGCTATATTAATTTCGTCATACATTTCTTGAAGTTCTTCGTTTGTCCTAATGCGCCATTCGTTCTGGTTAACCCTTACAGGACCAAATATTCTTCTTAAGATCTTCCTTTCGAAGATTTTAAGTTGATTTTCTGTTTGTTGGGTCAATGTCCAAGCCTCAGACATGTAGCATAGGACTGGGCAGATTAATGTTTTATATAGTCTGACCTTGCACTGTCTTGAAATTTCTTTGTTTTTTAGTGCGAAATAGGTTTTATTTGCGGCTACGATGCGTCTATGGATGTCGTCCTTTATCTTATTTTCTGCAGTAAGCATTGTCCCTAAATAGATAAAGTTTTCTACAATTTCCAGACTATGCTCATCAAGGCTGATACTTCGCCCTAATCGTTGTCCTCGTTTTGATACGATCATACACTTTGTTTTTGTGACAATTTTGGAAAAGGTTTCTTTTACATCTTGCGCTTTGCGTCCAAATATGACTATGTCATCTGCGAAGGCTAGTACCTGAATGTTCCTTGTGAAGATGCTATTTGCTCCATTAAGCTGTGTTTCCCTCATTATTGCTTCCAGAGCAATGTTAAAAAGTATTGGTGAGATCGCATCTCCTTGTCGCAGACCCGATTCTTAAGGGAAGTTGATCGAGTTGCATCCTCGTATTCTCACTTGTGTTTTACAATTTTTGGTTGTCATTCTGCATAGGTCTATTAATTTTTCAAGCATTTGTCTTATTATGAAAATCTGGTCTGTTGTCGATCTATTTGTTCTAAATCCTGCTTGGTAATCGCCTACTTTATCCTCCAAATGTGGTTTCAGTCTATTAAATAAAATATGTGAAAGCACTTTGTAAGCTGTGTTCAACAAAGATATTGGTCTGTAGTTTTTGCAGTTCATCAATTCACCTTTTTTATGGACTGGGACTATTGTACCTAAAAGCTCTATTAGCAAATCCTAATCCCACGTTCGCGGACACCCTGGGGTACTTCTTCGAAAGGAGCTAACTAAAGGAGACGGTTGAATGGGGATTCCTCTTCGCCATAAAACAGAGTTTTAAATCGTTGGGGCTGAAGGTTAGCTGCTTTCTGATGGACAGCTGGATAACGAGATGAACCAATATAATATCAATATCAGGACTTAGCGAGACCAGATGGCACGATACGGCCCAAACGGCGAGTCCTAAGCCTGGAACCCACTTGTTGCAAGCCAGCGTATGTGTTGTTAATCGATATGAAAAAAACAGGAACCCAAATTTTTCGAGTATCATAACTGCGTTGCGTATCATCCAGCCTGTACCATGATTGATGCAGGAGCGCGATAGGAGCCCATTACATTTTCATGCAAGCCGCAATCAATTCCATCAGTCATGATTAATGGAAATCAAAATATACGGAGGATTACGTCAGTCATCACCTTAGACGTTATGTTTTCCGTCAGTCATAGGAAAAACTGTGGCAAAACTGACAGCGAAACCTATCGTGTAATGGACGCCGTACGGTTATCTGGTCAGTGTCTGATTTCAAGTGACGATGAGAACACAGCAGCAAGTGGCAGCAGCCGCGTATATTTTCATTAATTACGTGTTATCAAAAATCACAAAAATATTTTGCACTCACTCACGGATCTATTTACTTGCAACTTCCTCCCAAGCATCTTGTTTTTTATTTTATTATACATAGTATTCAGGATGTTTCTGATTCCACTCCATATTTGAAATTTTTTAAAAATAATTTTTGAAATTTGCAAATGCGCACGTTATTATCAAAGATCACTAAACAGTGGAGGAAGATGCAACGGCAACAAGGCAACGGGATGAGCACATGCCGGCCACACTACCTCCTAAAGCATATTATCATTCCTTTGATGTGACGGGGGAAAACCGTTACATGAGAAATCGGGTTCGTATTGCATCTTTTCGCACATTTTGAAACGGAGCATTGCAATTTTTGTAGAAAAAATTTTAAAAAACGGGGATACCAGTCGCGGGTTCGAAACCGAAAGCCCTAGGAGTGGCGTTGGCCGGATGGTAGAGCGAGAAATCAAATAAATCGCGTAGCCGTCAGTCGCAGATGAAGAACTATTGTGGAGGATGTCAGGAGCTCCCCTAACATTGGGGCGACGTAGACTAGTCATACTTTAACATGTAGTAAGGCTGATTTTAGTACATACATACTTAAGGCCTACACTGAAAATTGGTTACTGTCCTAAAATTTCTTTTCTTTACAAGGGCCATCAATGTGTGTGTGTCTGTCGTTTTTGTATTGAGATTGAGTTTGAGGCAAAAAAGAAAAAGAAAATAGGTAGGAGGAGTGCATTGTAAATATGTTAGTTTTCACGCAAATTTTTTAGCTGAAAGTAACTGGTTTGGTTACTGCACTTCCCTGTTTTCCTTTCCCCCTCTCTTCTTAAAAATCGGTTTTACTACATAGTAAGCATGACTAGTCTACGTTACTCCGTTCGAAGTGACCACCATTTATTAATAGAAACTATTCCCCTCAAAACCGCAATAAGCAACGTCGAAGGCGATGTCATAAACTGTAGACGGTTTAACGTAGACCTTTTGCGGGACAACATTAGAACGCCAGAATTTGCTGGCAATCTACAACAAACCATAAACCAGCAAATCGTTTCTGACGAAACAAATATTGAAGAGCTGTGGATCACAACAAATGGCGATAATAGCAGAAACGAGCATTGGTTGTGTCCAAATAAACATCTGTTCCGTCCTTAACGTCCTGAACTTGAAATCTAAAAATACATGAAAAATCGTACGAGCATCAACACCGTGATACGACAAATGAAACGAAACAATGTGAATAAAAACACACAAATTTAGCGGTTAAAGCGCACTATTTTATATTTAACCCAAAAAATAGCTAAAAAAACATAAACATAAATAAAACACAAATTTATATCACTATAACAAGGCACAATTTATTATCTAACACTATAAAGTAAATAAAGTAAGATTTGAACACACCACAACAACACACTCCACAAAAATCCTAAAGGTGGTCCAGGCACATCATAAGTCTTTTCTGCAAAACAAAATTTATGAATTATAAATTATAAACATATCAAAATACATACTTCCTTCTTTAAAATAAGCATCCAAAAAAAGGAACGTCCAATATCCTAAAGAAGTTGGTACAGGAGGCGAATCAAACTTCAAAATCCCGTCGGCAATCTGAAAATATTGAAAACAAAAACAATCAGTAAAATTAAAAACAAGTTCCACAAGGAACACTTACCTGCCAACACTACACCAAACTCCGCCTCCAGAAGATCCCCCCTAGCACCAAAAGGAATAGCTAAAAATAAATTAATCAAAAAATAAATCTTAATAATAACAAGCTATAAGTCATGCTCACCCAACCACCATGACAGCTCCTTTTGACGTCTAAAGAAGTGAAGGAGATGCAACTACATGAACCGAAAATTATATACACCAAACCAAGGTTCCCACCAATTTCATTATTAAAACGCAAATAAATACCGGCAGATGGCCAGCATCCCGTCAGATCACTTCAGATCTTCAAGCGAGTCTTGAGCTTAGAAGATACCAAGAGAATTCGAGTATTGAGAATTTTCCTAAAAATGATTTCAATCATTAAATAAAGGGACTGAGTTGAGATCCCTTTATCATATCCACACTGACGAGATTGAGTCAGTATTCACAGAAGACAGAAAAACCCGAGTTAAAGGTTTTTTTCCTATCCTATTCCAGATCCGCTGACGGGCTTTTGTCAGCATCTCCAGCATAGATGACGCACTTACCACCCCCCACACGGCGTATCAGGCTCCAAAACAAGATTTCAGTACATTCAGAGGCAGGAGAGTAAAAAATCAACATCGAAAAAACGAGGAAATTTGACGAAAATATAACGAGCAATATAATAAATAAATCAAGCAACTTAATACCTTGAAGAAAAATCTAAAGGGCATTAAATTAATGTAAAATAAATAAATTAAAACTCATAGTGAATTACATTGAATATATTAGAGGCAGAATTGTAGAAAATTTTAAGTATTAATAGAAAAATAAAGAATAAATTGATTAGTGGAAAAGTTTATCTTTCATTTGGATCACACCCTTCCGGCACCTTGCTCTCAGAGTCAGAACCTAAATTGTTAGTTTTGAACACCAGCAACATCGCACCTCAGTCAAACCTGCCAAAAAATAGAACGCAGGCCCACTCCAGAATGACCATGCCCCCTCCCCCAGGAAAAAGCCAATTGAGCGCCTGGATGTTCAAAACTCGGCTCCCGCTCTATCGAAAACATGAAAAAGTGCCCATGGTCGGAGAATTGATGAAAAAATATAGTTTAAAAAAACTAAAAAATACACTTTTATTTTAAAATGAACTAAAAAGTAAAAAGTAATTTTGATTGTAAAGGGACCTTTCGGAACCTTTCCCTACCGCTCCACGCTTTTTTTACATTTCGAAAGGTAGCTTGTTTCCATATACTGGATGGAGCAATAAAAACTTAACATTCAAAATTATTTTATTTATATTTAACTTAACACTCAAATTTTTTTTTATCTTTTTAGTTAATTTTAAAATAAAAGCGTGTTTTTTAGTTTTTTTTATATTAAATTTTTTATTTTCCACTTTTTAGTCTATTATATGTGTTCCGCCATTTTGTAGAGACCGGCATATTAGATTTAAAATGACGTCACATATTTACTGTACTATACTCGTCATACACTTTCATTTGATACCCATACCGAGGGCGTTGTAAATAAAAATATAAACCGATATTTTGTGTTGGCCGCTATTTGAAATTTAAAATGACGCCACAGACCTAATAGTACTAGTGAGTTGTAAAGAAAAAGGTAGTCCGCCATTTTGTGTTAGCCGCCATTTTTGGGGAATCGTAACGGTTTAGAAGCTAGGGAGCTATGAAGTTTTTTTAGTTTTTTGCATAACACCCTGTATTTTTGTAACCCTATGTCAAATTTTGATGAATAAGGTGGCACTGCACGCAGAATACTCCCACCTATCTAAAACTGTAAAAGCGAACGTTCTACTTCAAGAGTTATGAGTCATCAAATTTTTTGTAACAAAATTGTCAACTTCAACTACCTTTTTCTTCAAAAAGTACGTAATTAATTAATATTTTTTCTTCCAAAATTGGAAACCTTGGACAATTTCCTATAAATAATGTCAATAACAATTTTTGTGTTACCGGCTTTATTTTTGAAGATATTAGGAAATTTTAATGTTAAAGTTGGCTTTATTGGGTACATTTTTCACATTTTTTAAATAAGCTTATGACGAAAAGTAATTTTTAATTTTGAAAATCGGGGTCTCCCAGTCTTAAAAGCAAGCGGTAGTTTGCCGAGTTCGTAAGGGCAAACTACTAAAGCCTTATTTACGCCTAAACATGGCTAGCAACAAGGGCGGATCTAGAAACTTTTTACAGGGGGGGGGGGGGGCATTTATATTTTTACACTCCCCCCCCCCCCCCACCAATTTGTTTACCGTAATAAATTTTATTAAATTATTTAATGACTTTTTTCATTAATTTCTTACACGAATGTAGTGTTTTCACTGAATGATAACTTTTACACCAATATTATGATGTTTCAAAAAACGCGCCCTTGTTTAAACACAAAACGTAAAATAGCAAAAAAATCAAACACACAACGAAATTCTCTTCCGTAAAAAATTCTCTTCTGATCAAACAAAACAACAGAAAATAAAAAAAATTCTCTTCTGAAAAAATTACCGTCCGATTTCTTGGAAAAATGTTGAAAGTGGCACAACTAGAATATTATTATATGCTACGTTTATAAGCGGAGTTTCCCTCCGGATGGAAGTTTCGATCCGGAGTGAAACACCGCTTATAAACGCGGAGTGAAAATCCAGAACTTGGATTTTCGCTCCCGAAGAAAAAGCCGGAGTGAAACTTCGCTCCCGGTTTATGTTGTGCTTATAAACGCTGAGTGGGAGTGAGATTACAGGAGAATGATTTTTATTTTTTGCCGAAGGGGGAAAACTTAGAAAAGAAGAAGCCAGGTGTTTTATTTTCTTACAATAGTTTTTTTTCTTTACTTATAGGTGTTTTTAAATACATTAAATTAAACATTGGGTTTACGTTTACATTTGTTGTCATTTTAAATTTGAGTTCGGAGCTGTCAACTCAAACCAGAAAGTATTTTGGATTTTTGCTCCCATTGCTTATAAACGCATCGGGAGTTTCTCTTTGGATTCAAGATCCGGGAGTGAAATTCCGCTTATAAACGTGGTAATAGATAGTCAGAACGATTGGCACTGTTCTTCACTGTTTTTTCACTGTTCTTCTTTAGATAACAAAATGTCCTTACGTTTGGCTTCAGTGTGAATTAAGAGATTTGCATCTTTTTGCGACAGTTTAGATAGTTTGATGATTGAGAAGCCTTTATAAATTAAAAAGAAAGTTCTTAAAAAAGAACAAGATTAAGTGAAGATATTGTGTGGTAGTTAAAGCCATTTAAACTTTCTAGGTTAGTGTGCAAATTTGAATCTCATCACAATTTGAATTGTTTTAAAATTTTTTTGATTTGAACACATTTTTGATTGTTGTTGTTTTTTGTTTTTTAGAAAAATAATTATTTCTCAATGACATCGCCATGAATTTTTTGCCAAACAAACGACAAAAAACATTGCACCATTTTTTTAAAAGACAAGTTTCTCATGTTGATTCAGAATCACACGTTGCAGGTATCATTATTATTACATAAATCAATTCGAAACTCTTTTTACTTGAATAAAATAAATCCGCAATACTTATTTATTTTTTATTTTAAAAAATCCAAGCGTAATATTAGAAAATGTTAAGGATTGCGAGGATAACGAAACTGCTGGTCCTTCTTCAGCGGCTCTTGCAAACGATCCGCCGCGCCAACCTCCCAATGTTTCGACAGTATCAGTCCATGAAAACGACATTGGGCGTTTCATGGATAAAATTTTGAGTGACTCCGAGAAAAAGCGACTATTGAACGATCCTTTCTGTCCTCCTCAAAACTACAAGTTTCCTTATTCTGAGCACAATAAGGGTAACAAGGTAGTTAAGCGATACATCAATCAGAGCCGTTTCGATGCCTACTCCTGGTTAGTTTTCTCTCCGTCGGAACAAGGTCTTTTTTGTAAATATTGCGCTATTTTCGCTCTTGCTCTTGTCAGGGAAATGTTCTAGTTAAAACTCCGTTGAAAAAATTTGCTAAATTAATTGGTAAAGAGGGTGATTTAGAAAATCACCAGAATCGCGCCATCGCCGAGAAGCAGTTGAAAAAGGGAAACTTTTTTTGCAAAATGTTGAACAAAATGTAAACATTAGGGGTATTCATGATCTGTGTTATTTGTGTTATTCGTGTTATTTGTGTTAAATCGAAAAAAAAGTTTAACAAATCGAGAAACTTTCCTTAGTAAATGACATTTGTTTCGATTTTAACAAATAACATCTGAAAAGGCGTGTTATTTCAACAACTCGAGATCGAGATCGAAAAGGCACGTGATTTTTTTTCTTTTACTGTCAACAGCTGTTTAGAATTTATTTTGATTGATAGTTTTATTTGAAAAGTGCAAATTAATATAAAAAATAACATTTTCACATGGAAATTTAAAGGGGTCGCTAACGATCTTGCCTATTTCGAAGATAACATTTTACGATTTCTCAAAGTTTAAAACAGATCATGAATACCCCTATTGTTGATTCTTTATCAGAAGATCGTCGAAAAAGATTGAGGAGAATCGAAAAAAATTAGTTCCGATTATTGATACAATCTTAACATTAGGCAGACAAAACGTAGCCTTGAGAGGCCAGAGAGTTTAGAAGCAGGAAATGAAGGGGATTTTCGTGAAATGTTAAAGTTAAGAATCCGGCAGGTCACACCTTGTTAGATTAGCATTTGACATCAGCTCCTGAGAACGCGACTTACATTTCAAAAACAATTCAAAATTAAATTATTGATTGTTGTGGAGAAGAAATTTTATGTACAATTAAATCAAGATTGGCAGAAGCGGGAGTGTATTCTGTAATTTTTGATGAAACGACTGACGTCTCAAAAATCTCTCAAGTAAAGCGTTGCTTTGCGATATGTTTATAAGTTAGATCCACGAAAGGATTTCATTGGTTATTTTGATTTACATCAGATGAACTACGGTGAAGATGTCGACGCTGATACTGAACCTAGAATTGGTGGCATTGTTTTAGGACAGTCTGTTCTGAAAATTTTGCGAGATAACGATATCAACATTGAATGTTGTGTTGGCGTTTGCTGTGATACATGTAGCGTTAATTTTTCTGATATTTGCGGAGCCGTCAACGAAATTTTTAAGTTTGCTCCATTCGCAGTTCGAATTCCATGCTAGCTTTACATCGTGGACAGTCAATCAACATCAAAAATTCCATCAGTCATTTGAGTCCGTTCCTCGAAGTACAAAATAGTATTGGATTGTTGCGTGTAGGGGGCCGTCTGAAAAGTTCAACTCTGCCTTATGAAGCTTCAGTACTCCGGAGTAAAAATTTAAAGGAACGCAAAATTTGTCGATATGAGTAAAACCTATGAATTTTCTGTGAGAGCAAGAGTAGTTCCAAATAAATACGAGTAAAAAAGAGCAGAAAAGGAACACGGCTATTGTTTCCGATATAAACCAAAGTTGCTGCAACAAATAACGGGAGATCTACCTTCAAATCGTATAACACCATCACTACCATTTCAACATACAGGAGTTGATTTTTGTGGACCGATCCTTGTCACTGCGAGAATTCGTGGGCGATCCCCGAGTAAAGTCTACATTGCGGTATTCGTTTGTTTCACTACTAAAGCTACTCTGAATTTATCAATTTCCGATAGTATGAGTTTGCCAAGCGCTAGAAATTTATTCGGTTCATACAATAGTTTTTGTATGGGATTTTTAATTATCTTCAATAATATTTATTTCCAACAATAAAATAATAATAAACGTACAACGTCGTAAATTGTAAAATTAAAACTACCAAACAATGTGAGTTGCCAACGAATTATAAAAACTATGCCAACTAATTCAATAAAGAAAATAAAACCCGTACTCCCTGAGTACTTGATCAAATGTTCATAATTAAATATGGAAGTAATTGAACATGCCGCCACCCTTGAACCCCTAAAGGTTTCAACCTAATCATCATCCTCGTTGAGGGGAAGAGGTGCAAGTTTATGAATAGCTCGACGAAACACTCCAGTCTTCGTTTGCACATCCACCACTCTGACTTTGTCATCTTTCCCTAGCAAGCAACTACAAGCATCCATTTTTGGGGTGGCACGTTAGCTTCGTGTACTAACACAATTGTGTTAGGTTGTATATTTTTATTATCTTTCAGCCACTTTCGCCGTGGTTGTAATTGCGAGACATACTCTGATGACCACCTCTTCCAAAAGTGTTGTTGTAGAGCTGTTACTCGTCTCCATCGATGTAACGATGATTCCTTCCTGCTGGAAAGGTCTGGTTCTAGTAAACATTGAAGTGGGGCCTGATTTAGAAAGTGGGCAGGTGTCACTGCTGGCTCATCATTCGGGTCATTGCTAAGGCCCGTGATAGGTGGAGAATTTAAAATCCCTTCTACTTGTATTATCAACGTATTCTCGCCTCCCAGATCCCTCCAAAATGCGGAGCCCAAGGAGGAATAAGATGGAAACTGATGTTGTCCTTGACACACCAATTGACGATATCAGCATGTATTTTTTTGGGTAAAGAATGCTTGCTTAAGTTGCTCTAACTCTCTACGTGAACCTACAAAATTTGTTGCATTGTCACAGTTCAAGTGCTTGCATAAGTTTCGACGAGCAGTAAATCGTTTTAACGCGGCTAAGAAGGCGCTTGAAGTTAAATCAGAGACGAGTTCTAGGTGAACAGCTTTAGTAGTGAAACAAACGAATACCGCAATGTAGACTTTACTCGGGGATCGCCCACGAATTCTCGCAGTGACAAGGATCGGTCCACAAGAATCAACTCCTGTATGTTGAAATGGTAGTGATGGTGTTATACGATTTGAAGGTAGATCTCCCGTTATTTGTTGCAGCAACTTTGGTTTATATCGGAAACAATAGCCGTGTTCCTTTTCTGCTCTTTTTTACTCGTATTTATTTGGAACTACTCTTGCTCTCACAGAAAATTCATAGGTTTTACTCATATCGACAAATTTTGCGTTCCTTTAAATTTTTACTCCGGAGTACTTAAGCTTCATAAGGCAGAGTTGAATTTTTCAGACGGCCCCCTACACGCAACAATCCAATACTATTTTGTACTTCGAGGAACGGACTCAAATGACTGATGGAATTTTTGATGTTGATTGACTGTCCACGATGTAAAGCAGCAATCTCTTCAGAGAATGAATTTTTGTTGAATGCACCAAACCAGCTTCATAAAAGATTCATCAATTTCTTCTGCTGTTAGTGATCCTGTAAACGGTTCTTCTTTCTTCCGTTTCCTCCTGCAATTATGTATGAAACTTAGAACGTAAGCGAATAGACGGCAAGTCGTGAGAAAGTTGGATGATTTATGAACCATATTTAAAAAAGAATCTGGAACAATACAAGATAAAATCGATTTTAGTTCACGGATACTCTATTTGCAACAAATGGCTTACATGAAGATGGATGCTCAGACAACCAATCAAGTACTATTTCCGAGTCAGTCCATAATGTTATGGAACTAATTGGTTTTGAGAATGTCTTCGTAACTTTAGTAATTAGCTTAGCTAACAGTTCCGCTCCACATAGTTCTAAACATGGTAGTGATCGTGATACTTTCATTGGAGCCACTTTTGATTTCGCTGATAACAGGTGGACAGTTCCTCTTCCACAACTTTCGTTTGTCCGCACGTAGACACAACAATCATACGCTCGTTGAGAAGCATCACAAAATCCGTGCAACTCCAGTGATGATGTTGATTTGGTTGATAGCATGAATCTGGGTGGGTAGGTAGGTAATAGTGTTAATGTATGCTAGTTGTTCTCTGAACATTTTCAATGAGGTGTCTAAATGTTGTGGAACTGATTCATCCCAGTTCAACTTTAAAATCCATAATTCTTGCATAAAGATTTTAGCCTTTACTACGATTGGATTAATTAGACTCAATGGATGGAATAAGCGAGACAAATCAGAAAGAATTGTTCTCTTAGTCACCTTCATGTTCTGGATGATTTGTATGTAAACTGTAATTCATCTTTAGCTGGTTCCTAAATTACGCCTAAGGTTTTGATGACATCCGAATCATTGATTCTTAACGTTTTCTCCCTTTCCTCGGGAGCGATGGATTCCAAGAGTGTTATATCATTGCTGCACCATTTTCGAAGATGCATCTGAGCCGTCTGTAGCAGCGCTTCTACGTCATTACGAATTTGCCTTATCTAGCGTTGCGTATCTGCACCTGTAATTAAATCGTCCACATAAAAATCATGGGCAATTATTCTTGATGCAAGTGGATGTGTAGTAGCGTATTCATCAGCTAGGAATTTTAAACTTCGAGTCGAGTCGTAAGGAGCAGCTGGAGTTCCATACGTTACAGTATTTAATTTGAAGACTCGTGCTGGATCTTTGTTCAATCTACGTTCTAGTGATAGGAGTTACCTAGTCTAGATGGACCCTCTTTGAAGGGGAGTTTGACAACAATTCGTCCATCAGGTGCTCGAGAGACATACTGAAGGTAGTGTTTTTCACGCTGTGATTGTTCTTCTGTTAATCTTTTTTCTGTATCGCCTATGTTTTCTAATTTCCAAAATT
Source organism: Thereva nobilitata (assembly GCA_963855945.1). Taxonomy (NCBI): domain Eukaryota; kingdom Metazoa; phylum Arthropoda; class Insecta; order Diptera; family Therevidae; genus Thereva; species Thereva nobilitata. The sequence goes on along the minus strand of OY979694.1, from coordinate 156,627,395 downwards.
CTTCAACAATGCTTTCTAGTGACTCATCTGTTTCAGATCGCGTTGATTCAGTACTGATGTTGCAATATTTTACTTAAAGTTGTTTTAGGGTTATATCTGCCTGGAACAATCCACCCGAGCAGAGTTTTTTTGTAGAGTTAGATGCCCTTGTTCTGACTTTATTTGTCCAACTGAAAGCACGTCGAAGAATGATTCCACACCTAAGTATGTCCATGTTCTATGTTTGATGGTATCTCCCAATTCTTAATGTCTACATCCACCTCCGGATGCATTCCGGAAATGCTAGATAACACTCCTGCGATCATGGTTGTTGTGAAGCTTGTATGCCTAGACTGAATCGTGAATTGTGTGCTATAACGTGATACAGTGCTGACATTTCCTACGCCATTTATGTCTACGCTGATACCTTGCTTATGTAAACCGAAGACAGACTTGTGGTATCGCAATTACAATATAAGCAATATTTCAATATACCTCAGGTGTGTCTCTATATACTGAAATAAAATCTCGGTATACACTCAGTATACTCAACATTGAAACTCAATATCCCAATTGAGAAAAATTTCGTGGTATAGCTCAGTATACCCTGGATTTAAACCGAAGAATATTCTGGGCATAAACCAAAATGTTAATTTCGAACAGAATTTTAATTCTTCAATTTTGGCAGCACTACGTGTCAAACTTGTTTATTTCAAAGTTGTTTGTTTATTTCAAAGTTGTTTGTTTATTTCAAAGTTGAAGGTGCTAGAAATGGATAAACCAGCAATAAAAAAAAGAAAAGTCCTTAGCGATGTTGAGCTACGGTGCTTCATCGACATTTGGCGGAATTATGCGAAAGATCTGCGTTCAGCAAAAAGAAACACGCATATTATTGCAAAGATCCAGCAGGACTTAATGAAAGAACATTCAATTCATTTAACGATTCCTGAAATAAAAAAACAGGATTCAAAATCTGACCAAAAAATATAAATAAATAAAAATAGAAAATTTATTTTCTTTATTATTTAGAGACGAAAGGAAAATAATAGGCAATTCTGGTGGCAGCCCATCAAATTGGGAGTTGTATGAAGACATCCATGGCTTTATAGGGAGCTGTAAAGCTAATTTTACTTGCGAACTCGCAAAAGAAAGTTTAGGTCAGTTAACACTAATCTATTTATTTCTAGAAAATTACATGACAAAATTATATATAAATTTCTAGATTTTGAGTTGGATGAGATCCAGATTAATTATGATGGCAACGTGCAATCTCCACTTGAAATCTCTGCCGAATCATCGGTTGAAAATGTGATTGGGCCAACAGCAACAACTTCGCAAGCTTCTTCCTCGTTGCCATCGCCTGCGTCCTCACGGAAAAATGCTAGAAATAAAAAAGGAGACAAATTTGAAGAAACTTACAACAGAGAAGTGGATTTGTTAGAAAAATATTTTAATGAATCTATAGAAACGGATAAAGCTAGAACTGAATTATTAAAACAAAATAATGTGATTTTGCAAAAAATCCTAGATAAAATGTAAGAGATAGAAAATGACAACAAATGAATTTACCTAAATTAAGAAAAATAATGCAATTATTTAATTTAAGGAAAAACGAAGTGATAACAAAATGAATTAAAGAAAAAACAAGCTATGAATGCTTTAAAATGATAATAAATAATGAATATACCTAAATTAAGAGAAATAATGAATTTATTTAATTTAAGAAAAAACGAAGTGATAATAAAATAAAGAATGAATTTACCTAACTGATTTTTGATTGCTTCTCTTTATTTGTGCCCCTGCTTCATTTCCTTTAAAACGATTGTGAACTCTCGGTTCTTCAGGAATATCCGCGAGCGGTAATTTCAGCAGCCATTTATCGTTGATCTCGTCGTTGTTGTTATTACAAATATTATACAAAATGCAGCATGCTTTTATTATAATGAAAGCATTATTTAATTTCACTTCGAGACCTTTCCCTATTCTCCGAAAACGAGCTTTCAGATGCCCAAAGGCGTTTTCCACAACCCGTCTGCATTTCGATAAATGATAATTGAACTTCTTCTGGTCTTCAGATTGATCAATGGTGAATGGATATGGTTTCATTATCATATCTGATAATTTGAATGCAGAATCTCCAATTAGCAAACAGGCACATTAACCCCAGCAAAGTTTCTAGCAAAATTTTTTGAATAAGGGATTGTGCACGTGTTCTTTCTTTAAATTGGAACTTTCCCATATGGAAGAACCGTTAGCTCTTCCAGGAATACCAATATTCACGTACATGAAACGGTTTCTGTAGTCTACTGCAGCGAATAATATTGTGGAATAGTTCCCTTTAAAATTATAATAATCCGCTGCTTCATTTTTAGGTGGGTTTAATTTTATGTGACATCCGTCAATAGCACCATAGCATTGTGGGAAACCTAGTTTCAGGAAACCGTCAGTGTTTTCTTTAATTTTATGTTCTGGGCTTTAAACAAGAAAGAGTATGGAAAATATTGTGCTTCAAATTTATGGGAGTGATTTTGACGAGAAATTTATTATAATTGAAAATAAACACGATTATTTTTAATATGCAAAGATTAATAGCCAAGTCTTAATAGCCAATGAATAATAATTATGCATTTTAATAATTTTAAACTTGTGAAAACTTTCCGTATACACAAACCATTATACGTTTGACGAAGGTTTGATAATTTACGCACGTCGGCTGACGTGCGTTTCTTACGTGCATTATAGTTGGGCCTTTATGCTCTTTATTATACTGTCTAAATTAACGTTTTCTATGTATTTTACATAAAATAAGTGAGAAGATGGTTGCATTTTTACAAATATTTCAACTGTCTTTATACCTAATAATAAAATTGTACACAAATACAGTATACATCCTTTAACTTCTGAAATAATTTTTAATAATAAGGCCCTTTGTAACGCTTATGTCTCTTTCAATATTGGTCTATAACATTTGTTTCTACCCACGTGCAAAAAAGCATAATTGAGAAAATTGTTAAATCAATTATAAATCTCCCGAAAGCCGACGTTACATTGGCTGATACTTGATTAATGATATTAACGTATAAACCTTTTGTAGCACTTATGCCTTTTTCACTATTAGTTTAAAACCATCTTTTCTACCTAAATGAAAAATGGCATAAGTGAGAAAATTGTCGTTATTTCCACGAATTTTCTACAACTTAATGACTTATGCCTTCAGTATAGATACGCCCGATCGTTGTGCCGATTCAAAAAAACTGTTCAATTTATCATAAATATTATATAGTTTCAATGGCATAAATGAGAAAATCACAGAACCAAGCTAAAAATTGTTATCAACTTTTGCAGAACCGAAATTCATTCAGCCCTTATCTGCCCTTATGCCAATATTTTGAATGGACTGTGTAAGTTGAATAATTTCAAACTTAACATTGGCAGCGGTGATAAAATTACCTACTATCACCAACTTTTTTTACAGTTTCACCCTACCACAACATGCCTATACAAAGGGCAAATCTACTGATACTGCTCTTCACTCATTGGTCTCTACCATTGAAAAATCACTCGAGGTCAAGGAGTATACATTAGTGGCATTCCTTGACATAGAGGGAGCGTTTAACAACGTACTCCCGAACGCCATCACCCTGGCCTTGACAGAACTGGGGATCGAGGCATCGCTGGTGTCTCTCATCCACCAAATGCTTACCGGCAGGATGGTGAGCTCGAGCCTAGGCGACAGCTCGGTCCGAAGGGCCGTAAACAGAGGCACCCCGCAAGGAGGAGTACTTTCCCCGCTCCTATGGGTCGTAACTATAAACCAGCTGTTGCGACGCATGGAGGCCGAGGGGCATCACGTCCTGGCGTACGCGGATGACGTTGTCATCGTCACAAAAGGAAAATTTCCTCAAGTCCTCTGTGATCTCATGGAGGCGGCGTTACAAACCCTTTCAAGCTGGACTGCCACTCGCGGACTCAGCGTTAACCCAGTAAAAACGGAACTAGTCCTCTTCACAAAGAGGTATAAAACTCCACCTTTAACACCCCCACGGCTTAACAATGTTAAGCTCAAATTTAGCAATAGCGCCAAATATCTGGGAGTAATCCTAGACAAGAAACTCCTCTGGAATGAAAATACAGAAGAGCGCATTAAGAAAGCGAACATAGCGCTTTTCGCTTGCAAAAAATCCATTGGGAAGAAATGGGGCTTCTCCCCTAACATAGTACGATGGATATACAAAGCAATCGTCCGCCCAATACTCCTATACGGAGTCATAGTATGGTGGCCAACCTTGAGTAAGTCCACCGTGCTAAACAAACTACAGAAAGTACAAAGATGTGCCGAGCTATGCATAACAGGAGCACTTCGCTCCACACCTACAGATGCCCTAAATGTTATGCTATATCTCCCTCCTTTGAATCTTGTGGCAAGGGAAAGCGCAACCATCGCAGCCCTTAGAATAAAAGAATCTGGATTTTGGACCGGAATCGGGGGAAGTCACACGAAGGTGTTGAACTCTGTTATCGTCCCCACTAAAACTGACTTCTGTATACCCGAGATTACCTTCACGAGGAACTACGGAGTCCACATTCCTTCACGTCGTGAATGGAGTAACAGACCACACAGTTTTCAAGATGCCATAAACTTCTTTACTGATGGCTCTAAGCTCGAGGGTCGAGTAGGAGGAGGAGTCTTTTCCCCAGAGACTGGGATTGAAGTCTCCTTCCGACTACCCGATCACTGCAGTGTATATCAAGCGGAGGTTCTAGCCATACATGAAGCTGTTCTTTTAATTAACCAGCAAGGCGATAGGAATCGGACTGTCTACATCTTTTCAGATAGTCAGGCGGCTCTGAAAGCCCTGCGCTCTTGCACAAACAGCTCTAGAACTATCTCTGAATGTCGCAGATCTCTTAACGAGATGGCTCAGCAGTTCAGGACCCTCCTCGTATGGGTGCCCGGTCACCGAAACATAGAGGGAAATTGTAAAGCTGACGAACTGGCTAGGAAAGGCACGACCGCCACTCTCCTTCCTGGAAAGGAAAGGGTTGGTATGCCTTGGGCCACCTTTAAACTCCAATGCAAACAGCACACAATGCAACAAGCAAAGAAGCATTGGAGGGATCTTAATAAATGCACCTTGGCCAAACTAACTTGGCCCTCTTATGATCTCAGGCGGACTACTTCACTAATGAGCCTCGGGAGACAAGACCTCTCAGCTATAGTGGGAGTGCTTACCGGACACTGTCTGATAGGGACGCATGCGACCCGCTTAGGTCTTGAGACCTACGATTTTTGTAGAACCTGTAAAAACCCGGACGAGGAGGAAAGTGTACTACATCTCCTCTGTCATTGCCCAGCCCTAAGCAGAAGGAGACTAACCGCATTTGGTAAACCCTTTCTAAGCACGCTTGCGGAAATCTCGAACATTGGGATCCCGCAACTCAGGAGATTCATTGCTTCCTCGAGATGGTTTAGCGAAGAAATGACACTTTAACATCAGGTTTAAAGTGGGATCACTATGGCATCACAATGGGCCTACTCCTTTGGCCTAAGTGTTTGAGCTGTACACCAGCAGCTCAGCCATATCTAACCTAACCTAACCTAACCCTACCATATCAACCCTTAGAACCCTGGCTGCACTTATGCCTAGCTATTCGATCATAAAGTCGGTGCTTAACTATCGTTTTATAATATTGGCAGAAGGGAGAAAATTGTTTAAGAAAGCAAAAATTTGTGACAAAATAAAAATTTCTTTAAAAAATGTTGGCACCACGGGGACCGCTCAATTTTGCGATGATTCTACTTATCTCTGATGTAACTTTCGGTACTCCAAGAGGCATGAGTGAGAAAATCGTGCTTGAACTTCTGTCATCATCTCCCGGTCTAATTGCAATGTGGCAATATTGCAATATCCCGATCTCAATTACTATACCGCAAGTCTGTCTTCGGTAACCTTAACTTGTGGACCAAATCTTCTGTTATTAAGTTTACTTGTGATGCAGCGTCAAGAAGTACTCGCGCTGTATGAAGACAACCAGCGGCATCTTTAATGTAGATTAACGCTATTTCTAAAAAGACATAATTATTAAGAGATGCTAACTTAATTGAGTTTTGGATTGATGAGTTCAATGATGTTGATGTACTAGACAGTCTTGATAGCGCAGACTCTCCTGTTGTCAAGTTTGATTTATTGATTTATACGTCACGTTTCCAGTAGTATTTGTTTGAGGTTTTGCAGTTTTATTAAATCTATGCAGCAATGCACGATGTGGCGCCTTACACATACACACCCGACACCTGCACAACGACTTATACTATGACCATGTTTACGCGAAGCAAGACCCTCTCAACTACAGGCCTTGCATAAAATCTTTGCACAAACACAACTAAGCGCAAACTTAGTCTGAATTTTTGTTGAGCAAGGTAGGCAAGTGATGGGATTTTTGACATTATGAATGGAATTATTTTCATGACAACCATTTTATTTAAGATTTTTTGCCTTTAGATAAATAAATTATACTGAATTTATTTATAAAAACTTCGACAATCAATTCATTTCTTAAATAATTTAGAATGACATAAAAAATATGTAAATTATTCATCATAAATCATGTAACATAGATGAATTTTAAAATTTTAGTAGTACGGAAGTGTTGTGTTACAAAAAGTGTTAGTAATAATATTGAATTAACAACTTTTTTTTAGTACAATGAGATCATAAGAAAAGCATTCATAGATGCTTTTGCGAAAAATCTAAAACAACTTTTCTTAGTGTCGCCTTTGAAAGGAGAAGAGATATTAGGAATTGATTGAATAGTAAAATATTCTATCGTTTCGGAAATGTTATAAGGGTTTTACCAGCGCCCCGTTAGCCGCTTATTGCGTTTCCAGCTCCTACGGCGAGGACGAGGGGTTGGATTTTAGGAGCCACATTATTGTTTGCATTTCTTTAATTAACTAGACTTACTTAAAAAATGTTTCAAATAAATGAAATGCTAACAATAAAATATAACAAAATAAATTTTCAAATAAATAAAAATCAAAGGCTATTTATCAAATTGGTAAACCTCGAACTACTTAAGATATAAGCTTATTAGTTTCACTTACGTACGTCTTGATTATGTACCAGCTTCTCTGCTTTTTTAAAATTTCTTTTTTTTATTTTAGAAACTTCATTTTTTATTTGATGTTCTATTAAAAGAGTATATTATTAAATTAGTTTTTTTTAATGATTTTGCACTATAAAATAAAAATTGATAATTTCCACATTCCTCATTTAAGTAAATTATTCGCGATGCAATTAATTATTACTACTTTTTTTATAAAATTAAAAATTTTGTATATGGAAACCGACGAAATTCCATTTTAATCAATTTGGCGCCCTCACCATAACCTCAAAATGTTTGATTACATTCTTTAAAAAATAATTCTGACTTATGGTAAGGACGTTTTACCCTAAACGCACAATTTAACCCCTTCCCTATTTCATTTTGTTAATAAGAATATTCTTATTAGAAATCGAATTAGAATTATTTTAAAAACCATTTTCACTAAACGGCACAACAATTTTAAATTTTCACATAAAAGCAGGAATTACCCTAACACTTTCACTATTTAACTTTATTATAAGAACTTGCCACTATTTATTATTACTATTTCACCTTTATTTTATATTATTAACTCCAAAATATCCTTTAATTTCTTTTACGAAACTTAAAAACTGCCCCGACTCGCGCACTTTCCATATAAATTTGACAGTTCTTCAACCAACTTTCAGACTACGTCACACATATGCAAAAATCTACAGCATGGCCTGTAGTTGAGAAGGCCTTGCGCGAAGATATTTAAGCTCTTAACATCGTTATCAGCAGTAGTTTTAAGAGCGTTTACGCGCAAATATTTAGGTTCGTGACATTGATATCAATAATAGTTTAAAGAACGTTTACGCGCGTTACAATTTATCCACCAAATGTCAGTTCTTAAACTGTCAAATAGAAGTACGTTTTTACAAAGCATTTTTTAAATGTGAAGTTGAAATTTCATTAAATTTAACAATATGCAGGATGTACAGGACTTTTTAATCCTTATAAATCATCATAGGGAAATTGTGCACCTCGTATTACGTCAGCTGACGTGTACTGTAGCATCACAACTCCGTTTAAGCGCGGCTCTTAACTCAGTTTTCCTTAATAAATGTGTTACCTTAACACATTTATTAAGGCTTAACACCACTAACGAAAGCAATGTTAAGGGGTGTTTACGTGTATGAAAATCAGTGTTAAGGTTGTTCTAAAGAGTTTTAGAGGCTTCGCGTAAACATGGTATATGTGCCTTTCCTAAACAGTTTATGCATAAAGCTAATTTTTTCGCTTCAGTAAATCTCTCCGATATAGGAAGATTTGTGAATTGAACACATTTGTATATTTGATGATCGGTGCCGTTACAGAAGTTGCATCCTGGCTGACTGATGGTGAATGATGCAGCGGTTGATCTTTTAGTCATTATTGTTCCTCTTGGCTGTTGAGATTCGTGTGGTTGTTTATCATCTCTAGCTTCTAGAAACTTGCATCGATTCTCTAGGATTCGCGCTCACTCTTTCTTTCGTATACTCGTTAACCTCATCCCATTTCATTAATGAGTCTGCATCTAACCTGGTAGCAGGGCCGGATCTAAGCATAGGCAACATAGGCGCTCGCCTAGGGGCCCGCACCACAAAGGGGCCCGCACCACACACAAAAATCTTTTATGCAGACAACCACATAAGACTCCGACTTTACCGTGCAGGTGGAACCGGAGGCGCATAGATTATTTTTCTATTGAAAATGATGATAAAAATTCTTACTTCCAAACATATTTACAACTCGAGCTATTTCAAACTATGGAAGAAGCTTGGCAAGAAGTTGCTATTTCAGCCAATTAGGGGATGCGAATTTATAAAAGACGTATCGTTTCGTTTTCACATAGTGTACGGTACGATCAGATCGTAGAATAATGAATAATGTTAAACAACGAACTTTTCGTCATTTGACGACCGGACTGTAAATTCACAAAGATTTTTCGTAAGAATCGAGGGGAAAAAGTGTATGTCAGCCATTGAACCCTTCCTGTATTTCTGCCCCCTAAACATTTTCATTCGGCGGTCCGGGCTGATTACCGATGCAGTATTACATATTATACATAATTTTATCATCATCGCATTGAGGCTATCTACACTACTCCTTCAACTGTTACCGAACCCGTTTTATAGGAGAGAGGTATAGAAAGAGCAAGAGGGAAGTGTAGTAACATCATCAGCAGAAATTTTTGAAGTGAAAACTTAACACATGTGTATGTACATAATGCGCTTCTGCTTACGCGCTCTGATGTTCACTAATTATAGGCACACACATAGATATTTCTGTGAGAGAAAGTTACTCGTGATGAAGGAATATAATACCAGTGTAGACCTAGATTATGTTGTACAATTGGCTCGGTAACAGTTGAAAGAATCCCAGTGTAGATACCCTCATTGGCCTAATCTACACTTATTCCTTCAGCAGCAGCAGAACCAGTTTTTCACGAGAGAGGTATAGAAAGGACACGAGGATGGTGTATTGTCATGTTCACCAGATAATTTCGGCGTGAAAACTTAGCCCATACACTATGTGCTTCTGTTAACTCTTTCTTACCCGGGGGTAGCAAGTATAATTATCGACACGCACACAGATATGTCCGTGTAAAGACAAGAAAGTTACTCGCGATGAAAGAATATCAGTGTAGACTTAGATTAAGTTGTAAAACCGATTCGGCTGCTGCTGAAGAAATACTAGTGTAGTTATCCGCATCGTGTTGTACTTTTCCTCCCGCTGTCCATAGAGCCCATCGGGCCATGCTTTTTCCGTCGTAGGGTGGATGCAATAAGTACGTGTCGCCCGAATTTGTGTTCTAACCTTCATTAGATAGCTAGTTACGTGGTTGAGCGGGGTTGAAATCAAAAAAAATATATGTTCCGAAAAACACTCACGGAACCAAAATAAATGAAACACTCCTTTTAAAATTAACGAAAATACTTTTATTTTTAAAGAACGAACTGTTTAATCAAGATATAAAATGTTGGACATTACTCCGCGGCGTCGCGATTAGGACTGCTTGCGGTTGATTATTCAGGTGGGGACAAGTCATGTATACTCTTTTTTAATTGTTATCATACTGTGCCAGGTCAGCGTCTGGCTTCTCCGAAATCTGTGTCATGGAAATGAATTTTCTCACCCCATGCCACGCGGAGTCATATTTCTGAAATGAATTGGATTTGGAGTTCGATTCCGATTTGTACATAACTAGCTTCTATAGCGCAACGACGACGAGAAGTAATTCAGCTCCCCCGAGGATAGGTGGTGCGAGTCTCGCTTGTCTAAACAAATAAGAAACAAAATCTCTTGTTCTGTTGTAGTGAATAGCTGTGTTGAAGCTAGACTTCTCCAAATTGTCTATTATTTGACACACAAAAGTTAAGTGAGAGTTCTGTTCTTATACAGTGGTTTGGAGTAACTTCAAAGGCTAGAGGATCTTGTTGATGACTTTCAGACTACAGATGCATGAGGTTTTTTTGTATACATAGTTTCCTTCCCATTGTCGTACGCGTAGAGTGCATATTTAAGAGAATCTCTTTGGAAAACTCGTGTACTAGTTCCATTTCCAGAGTACTATAACATAAAGATACTTTGCCCTGGTAGCAGAATTCTTCAATTTTTAATCATATTTTCGTAATCTTGATCAACGGCCAAGCTAAAATAAATAGGTTCAGAGTTACAGATCATTATTTTCTTTTCACTTTGTTTCATTTTTCTTGCTTTACTTTCTCGACAGAAAACCAACGGCCTTGCTTAAAGCGTTCCATCCTCGTTTGTTTATCCGATCAGAATGATCTCAGTCAAATGGAAATTGGCGCAGGAGTTAATAAAAATACAACCAAACCTAAACATAACCTGCTCGGTCGACGGGGATCCAATTGTCCAAAACTCATATTGTCTCCCCTGGTGTGATACCCTAGGTCAATGTAGCAGTTTTTTGAGTGTGACAAGTCAGGATGACCCTGGCAATGTCCAAGTGCAGGTTTCCGAACTTCCTGTAGATGACGTCTCTCTCCAGGTTTATACCACAGTTCTTTTTATTACGCAAGTCCAATGTGTTACTACTGAAGAAGGTACTAGCGAATGTATAGAAATTTAATTTTAAACCATTAAAATATTGTTCTCTTTCTACTGCCAAGGTAAATGGTTTCAAATTTTTTTGGGAAGGGGCCCGCACCACAAGTTCCGCCTAGGGGCCTCCACATCCTTAATCCGGCTCTGCCTGGTAGATATGATATACACGATCAATGCGTTAGCCATTTCTTCAAACGTGCCTATTGATTGCAACGAACAGAAATGTGCATTCGTGCTATCAATTAGATAACTGAGCTGAGAGGCAGATCCCTTTGACAAGTTTGGTAAATTAAAGAGCGATGTGATGTGCTCTTGAAACATTAAATATTTATTGTCAAACCTTTCCTTCAGTTTGCAGACGGCCTTAGAGTAATCTGCATCTGTCACATCAAAGCCTTTCACAGCGCGCAATGCGGGTCCTGTTAGCCAAGGCGCGCACTGAAGTGGGGTGGCGGTGAAGTGGCTTTGGCCTGGTGATTAAGTTACAAGAGGTGTGCCAAAGAAATGGCATCGAAGTGGTTTAATGCGCACCGAAGTGGCAGGCACCACTTCGCTACATCGATTTAATACATGATATTTTCAATCAAAATGTGGTCGTCGGACGATGAAGATGCTGTTGCATGTGTGCAAATTATTAACCTTAACAATAAAAAAAACAATAAAGGAAAAAGGTTATTGGGTCCACCCACTGTGGCAAGAAAGTGCAAAATACGGCATTTATAATGTTTATAAAGGTGATTTACACCTGGAAGAAAATAAGTTTAAACTTGTTTGTAGAATGAACAAGGCCACATTTTGTAAATTACTAGAAAAATTGCGACCTATGCCCTCGTATACGTGTTTTCCCCAAAAAAAAAATTAAAACCCAAGTTGGCCGTGAAATGGCATGCTACTTCAAAATTAAACTTGTCGGAGACTAGTGGCAACCAAATGGGTTCCAGTCCACTTGCAAAACACCACTCCATCTCGATGCGCGCTGCCTCAATTGATTCCGTGTGATTAAAATATTTCACTATCCACCCCACCGCCACGCCAATTTCTCATCACCTCAGTGCGCGCCTTGCCTAGACAACCCAATAAGTAATTGAATTTCTCAATGTTTGTGAGATCTGGATTCTTGTCTATTAATTTAGTAAATGTTCCTAAAAAGTTGGGAAACTCAGAGTATTTTCCTGAGAATTGTGGAAGTTTCATTTCAGGAGTCTTATACATATGTCGATGACGAGTTGTAACTTGTTGTAAACGTATGAAGTGTTTCGTCCCCAAATTGCCTTTTAACTCCTCTCAATGCAATGATTTTAGCTTTGACAGTGCAATATAATTCCTCTAAGTCGTAACGTGTACTTCAACTTCTTGCGGGTCTAATTTTTCAATGCTCCCCTGATACGTCATGACCTGTTTAAAATACGACTCTAATATTCCGAGTCAGTAGGTAAATGGGCACCTTGGCCAGGGAACTAGGTCATGACCTTGAAAGCTCTCTCAAGGTCACGGCCTTGAAACTTGTAACAGAAGTCGCGCGCAGTTGGCCAAAGTCCGAGGTCAGTAAACAAGTCAGTGGCTTCTTATAAATCAGGTTCAGAGCCCTAGGTCAGTAATTTGTTAACAAGGGTAAGTGCCAGCTAATAAAATTTGGCTAAAAACAATTATTTTGCGCGCGCTCCTCATGGAGTCGACTTTGTCGACTCCATGAGAGGTATGCGCGCACCTGCTGTTTGTTAACAAATCGCTTCGCTTATTGAAAGTGAAAAGCTTCCAAGTAAAAAATGAATTTCTGTGTACACCTGTGCAATGGCATTGAGTCAAAAATTCTATAATCGCGTAGATTGTTTGTCGTTTGTAAAAAGTTCTGTGAACTCATTTCTGAAACTAAAATAAAAATGAAAATAAAATGATTTCCCCTGACATATTTCCGTACATTCAAATAAAAAAGAATTCAACAGTATAAAAAATTAATTTTTATTGTATTCTTTTACAAATTTTATTTTTAAAAATCCGACCTTGGTGTTGTCCTTCCCACCAAAAACCATTGAATAACTCTTCACAGCATTCAATTCCTCGATCTGCTCCTCCGTGTTTAATCGTTCCGAAAATCTTGGTGCGAGGAAAACACATGTTTCATCCATGAAAGAAACAATTACCCTTTTCCCATATTTCGTAGTTACTAGTTTAAAAAACTTTATGGGGTAGGGGTTGTTTTCTTCCATGGAGGTAATTGGGATGTTCGTCCCGGTATTCCCATCAGCAACTGTATTGAGAACTTTGAAGAAGGAGGAATTCTAAAAAATAAATAAATAAAAATAAAATATTATAAAAAGGATTATATGCAACCTCTTGATAAAATATAAAATAACCCAAGAAAATAAGTAAATCAGAACTATTTGCAGACAAAAACGTGGAACTACACAATATTTTTGTATCGCATTTTATTCGAATGGCCAAATTGGCGTGTGCACAGACCTACATATTTGTCGAACTTACTATAGTTGATAAGTATTCATTGCGAATATACTTGTATTTGCTGTATTTTTTGAACCTGTATAAATGAGAAAAGTCATTCCTGTACCTGTATAAGCGAAAAACTTGGATTAGTGAAAAACCTTCATAAAGTGAAAAGAGATTGCGGCCCCTTGAATTCTCCTTATCCAGGTTCGACTGTAGACTAAAAACCTGACAGTAGTAGTTTTGTAGCTCGTCGTAAATTAACTGTTCCTTTTCTTCATGGCAGTAAAGTTTATTTAAAACAAAACAAAACAATTTCCACGGCAAAAATGCCAATTGGTTGCCAACTTAAGCTAAAAACCCTATAGTTGTCGTTTTGTTGTAAAACTATATAATACAATTACTTACCATAACGTAGATCGTAGAGTGTTTCGTGATACTGATCACTTTTTCGAAAAATCTATGCCTTTTTATACAAGATTTTATTTATTGCAGTTCGTACTACACTTGCAAAAATAAAAGCTTTACCGAAAACGAATTGCAATAGTCTCATTAAACTTGAAATTAAATTTATTTATTATTATGACTGACTGAAACGTTTGAAGGAGTTCATTGAATTCCCCTTGCATATCAAAAACGAAGAAAGTGATTCAAGCCGTGAACACGTGGTGCATTAAATATATTATGACTAATAGACGGGCAATGCTAAGTTATTCGTTCGATATTTTTTTTTGTATTTTTCGTGTGAATTACTGTTCAACAATGTTTACCACTTATCATATTGCATTGCTTTGCATATCAAAACAAAAAGCTTTGTACCCAAAACGACTTTAGGAATTTCATTAAAAGTAACTCAAATTAAAATTAAAAATGTTGTTAAATTTTTTTGTATTAACTGAGTAAAAATTATATGTTTTTGTGCATACAAAAAATAATGGGGAAATGCTTTGACGTCAAAACGTGTATAAAAACCAGTTCTGGAGAAAAGGAAAATCAGAAAAATTCGAGTTCTATTACTGACGTGGCTTTTTAGCCGGACTGAAAATTGGCAATTTTGCCGAAACACTGTTCTGTTATAACTCGTTTTTTTCTTTAGTGACTTCGAACAACAATAGAAGGATTTCTCTAGAGAAATATAGGGGACTGCATCGGCAACAGGAAAAGGTGCAGCAGGATTTATCCCTTCATCACCATTTGCAGGAGGAGAGCTGTTGACATCGTCAACAGGAGCAATCGAAAGAAGGTCCAGCACCTTATCCTAAAAAAATTTCATTAGAAGAGTACCGAGCCCGTTACAATCGGTCGAAGGAAGGTCCAACTCCCCCTCTAGAGACATATAGGGAACGGCCTCTGCAACAAGAGAAGGTGCCAAAGGATTTATCTCTTCATCATTCCTCTTGTAAATGGTATTTGCTGGAGGAGAGCAGGAGACAACGTCAACGGGAAGAACCGAAAGAAGGCCCAGCTCCACATCTTAAAAAAATTTCATTGGAGGAGTACCGAACCCGTTACCACCAGGCGAATGAAGGTCCAACTCCCCGTCTTATTAGTGACATAGGAAAGAGGCAACATACCACATTAACCAAAATAAAAAAAACGTGGAGGTGCGAAGGCTCGCCTCCGTAAGGAAATCGGGGAATTGAAACGTTTGGAGCGTTTAACCCTAACAGAAAATGTAGAAATTTCAACATGGTTTAAGAGCGCTGTTGAAGACATTGTTCAGCATGTAATGATGAGGCTCCAACCAGAAGACTATGTGCGATTCACCTTTTGTGGTGCCAGCTTTATGGGTCAATTATAAGTTGGCATCTGATGTCACAACGAGTGATGTATGGGAAATGATTTCTAAGGTTTTTCAGAGTAATTCAGAGGGAATAAGCACGGATACGTTTTGTTTAAGCGTGACATCAATGCGATTACCGCTGGGTAGAGGCCGTGGAAAGAAATATAATTCATTTAGCGAAGAATGTGCTAAAAGAAAGGGTATTATCTCTATAAAAAACGAAGATAATTTATGTTTACCCCGAGCCTTAATTGTTGCCATTTCTAATGTCAATAAAGAGATAAACTTTAGTAAAGTAAGGAAAGACACAGGAAAAATACAAACTCTGCGAGTTGAGGAGCTGTTAGCGGTATCAAAAATAAATATACCTACCGAGGGTGCAGAACTTCAACAATTTCAAACATACCTGAAGGATTACAACATTATTGTTTATCAACATGGCACCAGAGGCAGAGATACAGTTTTCGAAGGACAAAATAACGGAAAACGTCTAAATTTGTTGTACAACGATAAACACTATAATGTTATAACTTCATTGACTGCTGCATTTTGCTGTAGCTATTATTGTGAGCAATGTCATGTAGCATATAATACAAAAAACGCCCACAGATGTAGGGGAACCTGTCCTTGCTGCCAGCAGGCTCCTCCATGCGCTAAAGACCACAGTACCGAAATTTTATGTAAAGAATGCAATAGAGGTTTCAGAGGTCAGAACTGCTTCGACAATCACAAAGCCTCAGGATCTTTACACAAGAAAAGTTTTGTGAGCAGGTACAAAAATGTAAAGATTGCCTGAAAACATTTAAAGCAGATAAGTTACACATATGTGGAGAGCATTTCTGTACAATATGTCATAAGCATGTACAGCGGGGACACAACTGTTTTATTCAACCCGATACTCGAAAGACCCCCACAGAGGACATTCTATTTGTTTTTTATGATTTAGAAACAAGACAAGAAAAAGTAGTAGGGGAAAAAGAAGAAATTGGAGATATTAAACTACATGAACCGAATTTGTGTTCTTGCCAAACGCTGCGACCTATGTATTGAAGACAACATGCTATATATTTGCAGAAAGTGCGGCTTTAGACAACAGATTTACCAAACTGATGTGATAAACAGTTTTTTACAAAATTTATTGAAACTCAGACAGAAGTTCAAAAAAATAGTCGTTATAGCCCATAATGGATAGGCATTTGACCATCAATTTATATTGAGTTATATACTTCAGGAAACTCATTTGAAGCCTGAACTAATAATGCGAGGAACGAAGATATTAATGATGGTAGTGGGAAATGTAAAATTTATAGATTCTCTTAATTACTTCCCCATGGCGCTATCACAACTACCAAAGGCTTTTGATTTACCATCGGTTTTTAAAAAGGGATATTTCCCCCATCTATTCAACACGGCTGAAAATGAAAATTACATTGGAATATTACCAGCCGTCGTGTATTACAGTCCAGACTCAATGAAAACCGAGGACAGAAATACTTTTCTTAAATGGTACGAGGAACATCAAACTGACGAGTTTAATATGCAACGCGATATTGTTGATTATTGCATTAGCGATGTGCAAATTTTAACAGAGGCTTGTTTAAAATTCCGCAAATTAATGATGAATGAATGTAGTGTTGATCCCTTTGTTGAAGCTACTACTATTGCGTCTGCATGTAATCTTGTGTTTCGTCGCAACTTCCTTAAATCAGATACGATTGGAATTATTCCGAGATACGGGTATCGAAACACTGATATTCAGTCAGCAATAGCAATCCATTGGCTCATTTGGGAGGAAAACAACAGAGAAATTAATATTTTGCACGCATCTAAACAAAAAGAGACAGTGTTAAACGGAGTAAAAGTGGATGGTTATTGCCCTGAGACAAACCAAGTTTTTGAATTCCACGGCTGTTATTATCATGGGCACCCAATATGTCTGACACATAAAGGTGATGAACCCCTCCATAATGATCACAGTGATAGTTTGAATCGAAGATATGAAGCAATCGTTGAGAAAATTCAGCGGTTACGTTCTTTCGGTTATGAAGTTATAGAGATGTGGGAATGTGAGTTTCGCAAAAAAATGGCAATAAATATCGGTATACAATCATTGAAAGACCATCCTCTGTTGGCGAATTCACCGTTGAATCCTCGTGTTGCTTTCTATGGTGGTCGAACAGGAAATGTTTATAAGTATTATGAATGTAAGCCCGGTGAAAAAATAAAATACATAGATGTATGTTCGCTGTATCCCTGGGTTTGCAAGTATGGGAAATTTCCCGTTGGACATCCTAAACTATATGTTGGTGCGGATGTCTGCTCTAAAGTTGACTTAGAAAAAACAGAGGGAATAATTAAATGTAAAATTTTACCTCCTGAAGGTTTGTATCACCCTGTTTTACCTATTAAACAAAACAATAAACTAATGTTTCCACTATGCCGCATCTGTAGTGAAGAGAAAAACCAAGATGCAGATTGTACACACACAGATCAGGAGAGAGCATTGATAGGAACATGGGTAATTGACGAAGTTAAAACTGCTTTATGTAGAGAATACAAACTGTTGGAAACTTATGAGATATGGAGCTATAAAACGGAACACATGCAGCTGGTCTGTTTACAACAATGATGAATAAATTCATTAAAATGAAGCAACAGGCATCAGGATAGCCGAGCAAGTGTGATACTGAAGAGAAAAAAGAACAATATGTTGAAGATTTTTTTAAAAACGAAGGTGTTAAACTGGAATTTGCTAGAATCATGAACAACCCTGGGTTAAGATCACTAGCTAAACTCATTTTAAATTCGTTTTGGGGAAAGTTTGGACAACCTGAAAATCAACCAAAAACAATTATCATTAATAATCCAGCGGAGTTGTATGCCCTGGTAATCAACCCATCCACTGAAGTACATCATCTCCTTCCAGTTAATGACGAAACACTCGTAGTTAATTGGAGTTACAAAGAAGAAGCTGTAGTATCTTTGGCCACAGTTAACGTTTGTATAGCTGCCTATACCACCACTCAGGCACGCCTCAAACTACTCAGCTATCTGGAACAAATTGGAGAACGGGTTTTGTATTATGATACCGATTCCGTTATTTATATCAGCAGAGAAGTAGAATACGATCCACCAACTGGAGAATTCGTTGGAGATATGACCGACGAACTTGAGTGTTATGGCCCTGGTAGTTATATAACGATTTTTGCAAGTGGTGGTCCAAAAAATTATTCTTATGCCGTTTTTAGCACAAAAGACAATTCCGTTGTACAAAAAAGTAAAGTAAAAGGGATCTGTTGGAATTATGAGGCTTCACAACAAGTAAATTTGGACACAATTAAAAAGATGATATTGAACGAGGATGACAATGAAGAGCATCATATTCCCATATTGTCGCGAAACATACGACGTACTCAAAATCACGAGGTTATAACAGTTCCAGAAATAAAACAATATAGAATAACAGCCGAGAAACGAAGATTTTTGAATGATTACACCTCAGTTCCATATGGATTTAAAAGAAAATGTTGATTCATATTTAAGAGAAGAAAACGAAGGAGTTGTAAATATAATGATAAATCTAGAATTTTTATCTGATTTGTGGATTATGGTCTACAGGAAAACTGTAAAATATTGTGGCACAAACTTTACCCCTTTCTCTACTCTACAAAACAATGCGAGATGCAAATATATATATAAATACCTACAAAAAAATTTTTCATTCTCAGTTCTGATTTCTTCTGATTACTAACTATGGATAGGTTCATCGTTGACATTCAGTTTGTTTGTGGAAATAAAGGATCATACTTTGCTAAAGAGCTTGCAGTAATACGTTTTGGGTCGATTTACCCAATACTTTACCACTTCGCACCTCCATATCCATACCAAGAATTGACGTCTAAAGCGCGGAAGCAAAACACGTATGATGTGAATAATATTCATGGTTTACGATGGAGTGATGGTAACATTAACTACAATAATTTACCTGATGTGTTCGCCAAATTGCAAAACGCGTTAATCTACGTTAAAGGAACGACAAAACAGACATTTATAAGGAAATACTTACCAACTACCGAAATAGTGCAGCTTGATGGAGAAATACCTAAATTAAGTGAGCTGAAAAAATTTCAAGTCCATTGTGAACTTTATAACAATACTTTCCGCTGCGCTTTGCAAAATTGTGTCAATATTTACCTTTATATGTTAATCAATAAAATTGTTAAATGAAAATGATTTTTCTTTATTATATTTTTATTTCAGCTTAAAAATAGAGTATCGAATAAAATATTAGAATATACGGGCAATTCGTAAAACAAGCGTGAGTAGTTTAGGTGAACATAAGAAGTACGGCTTGGTATAAAGAAATCCTGGCTGGATAGCTGGAATGTGCCTTTCCCCTTCAGCTTTTCAATATACTGGCGGTAGTATTCCTTTACGCTCCCTGAAGCATTGTTGTTGTGAAACATTACGATGTTAAAAAATTCCAGAAATTCAAATAATTTACGAAGTTCCAGTTGTTTTAATGTGATACGACTATCCTCAACTGTAAGCACGTACTCCTTTTCTAATTCCTCCTGGTTCAGCGGTATGTCCTCACCAATTTCCTCTTTCAGTTTATTAATGTGATTGTAGAATAAACTCCAGCCATTGTAGCCTGTTGATACCGAGAAGCATTCATGCTTGTGAAAGACTATTTTCGCTTCAAAGTTAGACGAGTCAAAGCCAAGTGCAACCTTCTGATTATGATAAGCATCTAGGTAGTACGTATAATTCAATAACAGGTTTTCTCCAGACACTACTTTTGATTTTGGAATTCTTTTTTCTTTACACACACCTTTCACTTTTTTTGAAATACGACGGTTTTGTTGCTTCTTGGGAACTTTTTCCATCTTTACACACAGATAATTTTAGACTGAATGTACACTTTCATATCCGAGGGTTTTTATATTCTTTTTCTGATCTTGGGTATGCATGTTTGATTAGCGCAAACATCGGCAGTTTGCATTGGTTTCTTAAAAGTCATTTTGTGATATAAGTTAATGATTTTTCTGTCATTCAATTTAAAATTGTGAGACGTGAACATTTCTAAGAATTTCTTCAGGGTTTTCCTGGAACAACGACAATGCAGGTAAACGCTGCAGTAGTGTCCGCATGTAGATGAAAATTCACCTTGTAATCGTTTCTTATTACTAATAAAAATATTCGAATTGTTTAATAGAAACCTTTGAAAATATGTGTTAACCGGGTATAGTCCATAGGAGTCAAAGTATTCAGCAGGTCCCCTTTTTGGAAAATAAAACGCCACCCAATGTGTTCCGCTTTTAGTTGAAGGATCGGTATTTGCAATAACGCAGGCTGGTTTAGTTATTTGATGAGGAAGACGATCGCATGGAAAAACACCCTTAAAAATTTTTCTTGTTGTGTAGTTACTTTTTAAAGCATGTGCAAGCTCGATCGTGTTCATTCCTGTTCACAAGATACCACCGTTTCAAGGTCAATCACTTTAGTGCATCGTGCATGACGTAATGTAATTATATATAAAATCCTTGGTTGATGAATCGCATACAAAAATAGTTGAAAATTTTGCCAATGTTTTTATAAGATACTCATCTAGACGTTTAAGCTCTACATTTCCAAGCATACCGTTTTGCTCTATACAGCCCGTAGAAGAAGTACGGTATTTGTATGTTATATCTTTTGAGAATAGTTTATTTTGTGATGTGAATCCAGCAAATGATACTTTTTTCAAGAAGGCTAAATTACCTCCTGAGGAATATTCAACATTCACTAGACAATAATTCATGATAGTTGTTGCTTCTTAAAAGCACTTTTAAAATAAATGATGGTTAGATTGTTAACCTCTATATATAATCTCAGAAGTTGTTGTAAACATTTCGATCCTTGTCAATTTCAATGCTTCCATCGTATTCGGCATAAACAATGCATGTGACACTATTTTCTAACGCGTCTCTAAATTTTCCTTCAACGCGTACTATCCCTTGATTTAGTAAATGGCCACAAGTCGCGTTATATGAATTGTCTGTGGTTAAATCGAAAGCGAGAAGAAAACATCCCTTGTCGAATAATTTCTTAGATATTTGATGGTCTTTATCGAAATAATGAATACCTGTTCCTCTGAATAACGTATTGTATCCGCGTGTACTAATCGGATTATCCTTTGTGTAGTCAAATTCGAGAGGTTGATTTGGTATCTGTACCCCATTCACTGATAAGTTGAATCTGGTAATCTTGTTGTTTTTAAAGTTGAAGGGGTTCTTTGTCCTTCTGCCAGTGTACGCATCATTGTCCACCCTACCAAAAATTATTAAGTTCGGTAACTGTCCGATGACGATATTATCCAGTGAAAGTGTAAATGTGTTTGCGGGAATAGTGTAACTTTTACCTTCGACTCGCTTGTATGGGTATATGGCATTTGAACGCTGAAGAACTGTCTCATATGCTAATAAAATATTCGGGTTGACTGTTACATGATTCATGTACATGGTTGCATCTAAGATTTTTAATTGTGGTGAGTCGTCACCAGCCTTGGATAAAATATAAAATTCCGGTTTTTCAAGCGATAAAACCACACGTAAATCGACACCGTTTAATAGCAACTTATCCTGATTAAGCAAATTAGTATGGATTTTCCCCATCAATTCAACTACATTAGTTTTATTAAAAAGTTTCTGCCGATCTAAATAGCCTTGATGTAATTCAGCGACAGGTTTATCGATATCTGCAATTTCCGTGTCATCTTTGTCAAGATACCAGCCAACCGACTCCAAATGGGTCGATGCAGCATCTTTACCATAATTTAATAAATTTTCAATATAAGCGCGATAATTATAATTGTGGTCGGTTTGAGCAATTGGTTTCCCATTTAAATATACAGTGCACTGGCGAAATATGGAGTGTAAAATGTTGTTTATTATGATGCTCCAGATCACCTTCTTTTGAATAAAGTTCTTCTTTTCCATCTTTTATTTTAATTAATTGCAATTTTAAACGAAGATAGATGCTAGATAAATCACGGTATGTATCACCATGACCTAAGGTTACAAACTCTAGAACGGAGGAGTTGTCTAGTGAAGCTATTGGTTTATATGCTACTTCTTGAGTTTTCAAAATATTACTTTGAACTGGTGGTGTGGAAAAAAGATCCAATTCCGATTTCTTGCATTCTTTGTACGACATTATGTTCACTTATCAAAAATGTCCAATATACGTTTACGTATCTTTCGTTTTGTTTTCAAAGCTCTTGCTTTTTTTCCTTTCCTTTGATTTTTAGTTTTGCAAGTTCTCTTGCGTTTAGATGTTTTGTCACGTCTCCTGCGTTTAAGAGCTGTTTTTATATGCAAGGTTGTAAACGGATTCGGTCTTTTTATACCTGCTCCGCTCATACCGTCAAACGCTTTATTTATACCTTTCTGAGCTAAATCTTGAACAGCAACTCTACCGTGTTCTTTTAAAATATCTTTAACTGATTTGCTGTTGATGTTTTTATCTTGTATAATAGCTTGCCCTGTTTTTACAGCCTGTTGTGCTAATGTTTTTAATCCCGATGTAGCTAGAGGTTTTAAGTGCCGAAATAATGCACTGAAAAGGCTACCGATACCTCTTCCACGTTGATAAATAAGTAGACCACGATATAATTCTCCAATATCTGACAGACCACTGCCGCTTTGTATTAAATAATAACCCGTATAATAGGAATTCATCTCGTAGTTCTATTTGTACTATGCAAAAACAAGTTGTTGTGTGAATATTTATAGTTTTTATTGTCTCTTAAAATACAGCATTACATATGTAGGAATATAACTTGTTTTAAAGTCAACTAATTCCCCATGATGATCAGTTATTTTTATAGAAATACTTTCGGTAAAAGTTTTTTCAATAGGACAGTATTCTATATGTTCAAATTTTAATATAGTGCCACACTCTTGAATCGGTATTATTCGTAGATATCTTACTAGTTTGTCGCCTATAGGTCTAGGTTGAATAATATCAGTGTATATATGTATTATATTTTTCTCAGAGCAATATTTTATAGTTTCTTGTGTACCTCTTGGTAATCGCTGTGTCAATTCTTTAATTGTTGTATCGAGAGAATTAATTTTTTCCATTATTGACCTGTGCTCTTGTTGCAATCCCGCTGTGTCAAATGACTATTTTATTTCTGCCAACAATGCATCAGGATTACGCTTGTTTTCAGGTGTTTGGAGAAATATATCTGTGATGAAGTTTGAAAGATTATCTATATTTGTATTAATTGGTACTGGTGTGGATAAATAGTCGCCTGAGCTTTGTTTCTCATATGGGACTTGCAAAATTTCACTGTTTTCAGTTATTTTCCGTTGCTCAGGTGCCTTTGCTTTGAGTGAATCTTTCTTCAGTCTATTCAATATTTTGAAAATTGTATTTTTAATTTGAATAATTCGTTTATGTTTTTCTTCTTCGCTAAGCTTTTTATCGTCAAAGTGTACATTGGCTAAAAGCAATGTCATGAGATCTTTAACATTCAAGTGTGAGGGTAGTGGTTTTTTTATTTTTATCGTAACGCCCAATTCCTCTAAACGAAGTTCGAACACACCATGCTCCTTTTCACCAGCTTTTTTCTCTTTATTTTCAGCTGTTTTTATGCTAGCCGGCGGATGTGTGTAGTTGTCTATTGTACCCTTCAAAACGCGGTGTTTTCTATTCTTCCTAGGAACTTGACCAAATACATCATCAACAAAATCTTCAATTGATTCATAGTTCTAATATTTTAAAATAACGTTTTCTGAAGCCTTTTTTCCTTGATATATGTGCAGTATGTATTCGTCTGGCTCATGCTTATACTCTATTTCAGGGATAACTTCATTAAAGTGGTCATCTTCTAACCGCTTCCACATTTTCGTTTTAACATCATTCAAGTACATGGTATACCATGAAGGTGTAACTGCATTATAAAATGTTAGTAAAAATGCAGAAAGATTTATTTGCCCAGCTCTGTAGCTAGTTTGTTCAAGATTTTCTGGCGTCCATTCAAGTTTTACATTTTCATTTATTTTGATGCTAAGTATTTTAAAATCCTTTTGATGCTGCTTTCTAGCTTCCTTTAACTGGTCGTCTGCGCGCCTCGCTCTTTTAGGCGCATTTCCTTCATTGGAGATTGCACGTTTTGTTATTTCAAAATTTGGTAGTGAAATTTCAGTTTCCATTAAATTTGCATAGTTTAGCAAGTGCATTTGTAAAAGCCGATAGCGTATTTTCCGGGTAAAATTGCATAGAGTTATTACTCAAAAGACAAACATAGAAATCATTTTCTTTTATATCCACTGGCATTTTTTTTTAAAGTCTTTCCCAAGGAATGTCCGAAGTACTTTTTGGTTTATCCTTTGGGTTCTTCAAACGTTCACTCTGTCTAACACCGAGCTTGCGCACAGGAAATGAAAGCGTATATTGACCAGATTCTAGTTCAGAGGGTCTTAATATAGACTGTTTCTGGACTGGTTTTGTTTGTTTTCTACTTTGTTCTAATTCTTCTATAACATCGTTAGCTTCATCGACAGTCATATTCATTGGTACAGTATATTGTGTTATACCATCTTCACCCGTAATTATTTTATAATCCTTTTCACGTGCGTTAGGTGCAGATGCTGTTCTTAGTATTTTTGGTGGCGGTTTTAGCGTTTTTGCTATACCACTAGCTGATAATCGTCTTTTTGCCGCTGGTGATAAAGATCTTCTCGGTGGGCTTATACTACCTGCTTCTTCAAAGACTTCTTCTTCTTCGTCTAGAAAATCCATTGATGCCGGTGAAGTCTGTGTTAACACATCATTTTTAAAAATAAATTTCATTTGTGTGGCACTATCTCTTAAACTTTTTTGCTCATTGAATAAATTTGTTTCTTTATCAAGGGTTCGTCTAGATTTCCGATTGTGATTTAAAAATGAAATTAGTTGATTTCGATAGCTATACGATTTTTCTGAATCATTCATGTATTTATTCTGTAGTATTTTATTCATTGCTCTATCAAAAATGGACTGATTTGCAGTCATTTCAATTTCATCTTTAAGCTTGTTGTAAACCTCTGGCGACAGAAGTAGCATCTTGTTAAGTCCATTATTTCTATGCATGTTTTTCAATTAACGAGCCGATAACTCCCGATAATACACTTCCTAATAAAACTGGTAAAAAACCTCCTCGCTGCACTAGTATTTTACGTTGTTTAGCAACAGATCTCTTTGCGCAAATCAATTTACGCATGTCCTTTTTATACTTACACAGTGAGTTGTAGATATTTCCATGTGGCATATGGTTACCTTTTAAGGTATTGAGAGTAATTTCACAAAGAGTTTTTATAACCTTTGGGTCAGCATTTTTTATGATGGACTTTCTTAGATTTGGTTTAGCCCTTTTAAGAACATATAGCATATGCTTGTTGTCCCTTAATCGTTTCATTCGTGATGCCATTCTTACCATTTAAAGAATTTTGTGGACAAAAACAGGTTACACAGTGTTTATTAAATATATCCGTGCGAAATCTTAAGACGTCGTTAATGTCCTGAGTTAAATCAATTAACAAATACCCGTAAGGCATTTGAGTTATCTCTTTATATATTCTCACAAGTTCTCAACTATTTTCTGGGTAAATTTGTCGGGCCAGATGGGTAAATTGGCTTTTATCTCGGGGGGTTTTAAATACAACAAGATATTTACAATTGAGCGATATGTCACGACTGAATTTTCCTTGATGAAATACGTTTTGTGTCACAAAAATTACTGAGAAATTGCGATGATGAGACCCCTTAGTGAAGAGTTCGCAAACTTGTTTACTAAACGCATTTAGCATCATGTCATCAATAACAATCAACGTTGGCTCGTTTACATGATTTACAAACTCCTCCGGTATAGCATTTAAATATTCAATGTTTTGTAATTTGATATCCGTAGGCAGTGCACCGTGCTCTGCATTACACCATATATTTTTTTTAATTTGCGGTTGTATAAAAACTTGGTTAGTATTAAGAAGATTTTTTATAAATGTTGTTTTCCCACATCCTGAAGGCCCCGCAACCATCATTGTAAATGGGTGATTAAACTTAATCATTCTTGCTTTGTATATAAACCGGTTATTCAACCTCAGGTATTTATACATTCCGTACAATGAGCAGAAGACAGATAATCAACGAACTGCATAAACCAGTTAGAAACATTTTAAACGCCGACATGTCACTACCAAAGGTATAGATGATTTGTGGCAGGCAGATTTGGTCGAAATGGGTTCTTACTCATCAGAAAACCAAGGTTTTCGTTTTCTACTTACTGTGGTTGATACATTTTCAAAGTATGCATGGGCCTTACCGCTTAAAAGTAAAAAGGCCCCAGAAGTTGTTAAAGCAATGCAGTCTATTTTTAATACAGGACGTATACCACATTTACAAACTGACGATGGAAAGGAATTTTTTAATAAACCATTTTAGCAACTGATGAAAAATTATGAAATAAACCATTATTCCAGCTACAGTAATTTAAAAGCCTCAATTGTAGAGAGATTTAACAGAACGTTGAAAAATATAATGTGGAAGGAGTTCAGTATGAACGGCAATTATCACTGGATTAGCATGTTGGCCAAGTTAACAGACCACTACAATACAACAAAACATCGTACGATTAAGATGAGACCTGTAGATGTTGCACCACGTAACGAAAAACGTTTATTATTAACAGCGTACAAATATCTTAAAATAAAATCAAAGCCGAAATATAAAGTGGGTGATTTTGTTCGTATAAGTAAACATAAGCATGTATTTGAAAAGGGATATACACCTAACTGGTCAACTGAAATATTTAAAGTTAAAGAAGTTAAGCCTGTTTACCCCACAACCTATATTCTCGAAGACTACCAAGGAAATATAATTCAAGGCAAATTTTATGAACTCGAAATAACTCCAGTGAAACACCCTGACGTTTATTTAGTAGAAAGGATTATAACAAGACGCGGAAGTAAGGTTTTAGTCAAGTGGCTTGGTTTTCTGCAAAACATAACACATGGATTAATATAAAAGACGTAATGTTGCGGCGCCACCTTCTTAAAACCGGTTTAAGACCTGGTGTAAGGAGGTGATCGTTGCAATAATAAAAAAAAATATCTGAAAAGTATGATAGGTGCCGGCTGCTCTAAGTAAAAGAGTCTAAAGCCTCGTTCACATTGGTGAGTACAAAGGGTTAGTACGTGTTGGCTACTGGTTATTGCCAGTGACTGGTATGCCAGTACACGCCTCGTTGGAACACTTATGCTAGTGTACTGTCTTGGTTGGTTCACTAACCTGGTGAGTAGTGCCCTTGCTAGTAGATAGCCCAGGGGGCTATTTACTAGCCCACTATCCTCCACTTCTCTAAACTAACCACTTAACTCGCCTCGTGCGAACAATGACACGTGGGTTAGTAAACGATTATTTGACAAGTAATTTACGATTTTCTGTGAAGTGATTTCTAATTTTTTGAAAATTGTTTTGTTTTTTTTTACTTGAAAATGAAGTGGGCAGAAAGTGAAACAATTAAGTTTTTAGAATTATATAGGGGCTTTGAGTGTTTGTGGGACAATGATTCTGTAGATTACAGAAATACTCAAAAGCGGCAGGCAGCAGTAGAAACTTTGGTTAAGCAAATTTTGTTTTGATTGATACCCACAACTAGTACACTAACCTGTCTACACTGAACTGCGTCTGAACATCTACTCACTTATAACTAACCTCAGCCTTGCCAGTACCTACTAACCAGGCACTAACCACTAGCCCACTGGCACACGCCAATGTGAACGCTGCTTAAGGTCCGTTTGATACAAATATATTTCTCCTACCTGGTTATAATTCTAATTAAATCTATGCTTACAGACTACTTCTACGTTAATTACTTTTTGTAAAAAAAAAACTAAAAGAGAATTCAAAATATAAAACAATCCAAATATTCCTTTGCTGCGGCGATCAGGTAAACCTGCTGTGAGTCCAACCTCGGGGTACGGCGTCCAGGTGATCTCTCGCTAATCTCAAAGAAAAACAATAAGAGAAAAATTAGTTATTATTAGCGTGTGGTCGGATATACCAAACCACAGAAATATGCTCTATCAAATGAGCCTTGTATGGTGCTTGTCCCATACAAGCTCACTTGGAACTGTTCACCACAGTTGCGAACCGGATGAATATCCTGGTTCAATTTTTACACAAAGTGTATTTTTTATCCAGAGAAATATTCTGGTAAATTCTATGCAACCTGTACACAACAAAGTTGCTAGATGATTCGCAAATTCACTACGCCAAATTTTACCCAGAAAAATACTCCGGTAAACTCTACGCAACTTGTACACAACAAGGTTGCTAGAAAATTCGTGAATTTACTACGCCAGTTGGACTTATTCCAACCAAAGGACTTAGAATGCCTTTACGGATTTTTTTAATAGTTACCGTAAGTAACTTTGCCTTAATCCTGCTTTAATTGTGACGGCGTATCGTAGCTGAATTGGTTAACGATATTCAGCCTTGTGTTGGTGTTAGAAGCTGCTTTCCGTGCAATTTGTCTTGTATCTATAAATACAAGGCTTGTCTTTTATCTAATTCCAACGAACCTTTCTATCCTCTGCACAACTATTTTATATCTATATTAGATATATATACCTTTTTTTTAACAAAAAAAATAAAAAAATGCTTGGATAATCTCAACCTGAAAGATAACAACACTTGACTAAATAATCCTATCACAGAAATCAGCGACTACAAGCCCACCAATTATCTAAGCCCTATTATAAAATATCGGAAGAATTCCTGATACCAACCTTCTCGGCCGATGTCCAGAGAAGATTGAATTTTAGTTTTCTGCTCCCTAGCTTCGTCGTATCCTTCGACGCCTGCTTGTTGCTGGATATCGAGGCTAGGTGGGGGATATTTTGCTCAAATAGAAATCGCAACTATTCAAGCTGCTTCCCATCTAAAATTCGGACATTTTTTAATTTTTTCAGCTACGCACTCTCCATACATTTTGTCATTCATTTGACGTATGGAGTTTTGTTTATTTCGTTAGAAGTTGATCGGTTTTGTGCTTCCGTCTTTGCCAATGGATTTCTGTCAAAAAAAGGTATTTTTTGCCTTTAAAACCTTTTTAATTGTTTTGTCATTTTTAGGACAAAACATACTCCCCCCTTGTTGATGGATTAGGATCACATCAACATAATTGCTGCTGCAACAACTCGTATTATCTTATTTTATTTATTATATACTATTAGGTTTATGATATTTATTCATTAAATAATCCTAATTACACTTCAGTCTTGCTTTGCTTAACTTAAATACTAATAATAATGTATCATTGATAGAGTTCAAAAAATATATTTTTTTTTCTTTTTAAATTCCTTTAAATTGGTTCAGTATAATTGTACCAGTGAGATACGTGGTCGCGCCGTTTTAAATGAACCCTTCTACCACCGCCTAACTTTACAATGTATCTTTTTCTTTTAGAATCGTCGATCCTTTTGTACGGAATAGAGTGGAGCTGGTGATGCGTGATTTTGAAGAACACGCCTTCGTTCGTTCTCAGCTCATAGTTTTTCGTCTAAACCGGAGGGAGCCTTTCCTTTAATTGCCTTGGGAGTGGTTTCACATATCGGTGGCGGTAAAACTTGCTCATTGGACTGGGTCTCTGGCAAGTGGCTTGGAGCTTCAGGTGGCGGTATTGGATGCAAGGGGTTAATGATCGGTCCCCTTTCTGTTTCTGCTGTTTCCACTAAGATGCCTGCAAAGTTTTTACCTGGTGTGGTCGGTATCTCATCGCGCGTGGGTAAGTCTAAACTGCAATCTCGATCCAAGAGCTCCAGCGTTAAAGGACGTCCTTCTAGCTCTTCTGTTTCCGGCAGGATTTCCGGAAGGTTTCTGCCTGGAGTTGACGGTAAGTCGCGGTCGGGACTTGGAGAATGTGCTGGTGCGTCCACACTCAACTCTCTATCGAAGAGCTCGGGCTCCCACAACTCCTCCATCTGCTCAGCGGTTAGAGGCCACAAATCTAAATAATTGTCCAAGTCCAAATCTAAATCCGCTACGTTATTTGCCATGTTGCTGTCTTGTCTTCGCGCTGTAAAAGGAATAATGCAATTCTTAGTCGTATTAGTCTTATAATAACATAAATTGGGACGGACGACATGTACACCATTTCATGCGGACAGTACACAGATTTTATTGATGGGTCTTTTGAAATTGGTAGTACTAGTCTTGACGGTGACTACTCGGACTTGTCCATCGACGCCTGGATGGGTTTCCCTTATCACACCTAAAGGCCATTGATTAGGTGGCCTATTGCTGTCCATGATGATGACCACTTGTCCAACCTTTATGTTGGGCTGCTTTGTTTGCCATTTTGATCTGGTTTGTAACTGAACCAGGTAATCGTGGGACCAATGTTTCCAAAATCTTTGAAGAGTTTGTTGTATCTGTTTCCATCTATCCGTATCTATATTTAACATTATTTGACGTGGTGTCTGGCTCTGGAATAGCCTTCATATGTCTCCCTATTAGGAAATGTCCTGGCGTAAGTATTTCCAAATTTTGAAGGGTCAGCTGAGAGGAGACATAAGGGCCGCGAATTCAGGCAGGATTCGATCTGAATGAGTAATGTATTCAGCTCTTCGAAGGTAAGTAATTTATCGCATGTCGCTCTTTTTAGATGATACTTTATCCTTTTTATGCCAGCTTCCCAGATTCCTCCAAAATGTGGAGCTGATGGAGGATTAAAATGCCATTGAATTCCGTCGTTGGCCAATTCGGCTGCGGCTTCGGTAGCAGCGCTCTCTATAGCTCTTCTTAATTGAGCTTGTAGCTGCTTATTAGCGCCGATAAAATTCGTGCCATTATCTGAGTAGATGTGACGGCACTGGCCTCTCCGTCCTATAAATCTCCTTAGGGCTGCAAGAAAAGCATCAGTTGACATATCTGAAGCTACTTCGATATGTATAGCCTTAGTGCTCATACATATGAAAATACAGAAATAACCTTTGTAGATTTTTGAGCCTTTGTGCTTTGACATCTTTAGCTCGCAGGGTCCGGCGTAATCGACGCCAACATTCTCGAATGGGTTGGCTCTTGTCACCCTTGCTCTGGGTAGCTCACCCATTACCTGCCTTGGTGTTGCGGCACGATATCGTGTACATTTTACGCACTTGTATATGCGCTCTTTAACAACTGCCAATCCATTTATTACCCAAAAGTTATTTCTGATGTTGGTCAGCACTAGATGGGCTCCGCCGTGTATCGTGACCTTGTGATAATGGTCGATTATAATATTAGTTAAATGATGTCTTCCTTGCAAGATCATCGGATGTCGTTGGTTGTATTGTAAATCTGAATTATGTAATCTGCCGCCAACTCTCATTGTGCCATCTGTCGCTATAAATGGGTTTAGGCCCTTTAGTCGACTCTGCCTGGCGATGGCTTTCGTGCTTTCTAATTGCTTGTACTCGTCAGTAAACATTATTCTCTGAGCCATTCGGATCAATTTGATTTTTGCGTCTTCGATTTCCTCTGCTAAGATCTGCGTCTGTCGACAGTGTCCTTTATTGCGACAATTGTTTGCAAATCGACAACAATAAGCAATGACTCGTAGTGTTTTCGTGTACGACGAGAATTTCATCCACCATTCGTCCTCTTGCGGCTGAATGGTTAGCATCACATTCGCTGTGGTCTTAGCTTCCAAATCCGTCTTAAACTCAACTAAAGTCTCTCTTGGCCACTTGCCTTCTGGTTCCTCTAACCAGCTGGGTCCGTGCCACCATATGGTAGCGCTCTCCAGTTTCGCGGGCATCAATCCTCTTGATGCTACATCGGCTGGATTTTCCTTAGTCGGAACATATCTCCATGACGTGTTAGAAGCGTTTTCATTTATCTCCACAGTGCGATTTGCTACAAAGGTTTTCCACCTCCGTGGCAGTCCCTTTAGCCAAGCAAGGACTACCTTGGAATCTGTCCAACACTGACTTCGTATATTCCCTAGATGCATATCCTCCTTTGCTTGTTTAATCAATCGGCTTAATAATACAGCGCCGCACAATTCCAAACGAGGGAGCGACATGGGTTTAATTGGAGCCACTCGTGTTTTTGCCATAAGCAGAGATACAGATATTTTTCCATCCATGCTAATCGTTCGCATATATACCACTGCTGCATATGCTTTAGTTGACGCGTCGCAAAAACCCATGAGTTGACACTCTCGTATAGTATCATCAATATTAATCCATCGTGGCAACTTTATGTCTTGGATATGCCGCAATTGATCTTTGAATTTGGTCCATTCCTCTTGTATATCTTCATCCACTGTGTCATCCCAATTGAATCCCGTAATCCAAATCTTTTGCATTAACAACTTTGCTAATACCACACACGGAGTGATCCAACCCAGTGGATCAAGTAGTTTAGCTACCTCCGATAATATTTTCCTCTTAGTGTTTGCCAAATTTTGGAATTCTTCCAGTTTTATGGCGTAGGAAAAATAGTCCTCTACTGGGTGCCAATATATGCCTAAAGCCTTTACGCATTCGTCCTCCTTTACCTGAAGAGGTAATTGGAGTTCGCAATCTTCGGGGGAAATTGTTTTTAACAAATCTTGGTGGTTTCCTGCCCATTTTCTTAAATGGAATCCTGCACCTTTCAACAGCCCGATTAATTGCCTTTGTAATTCTAGAACGTCTTGTACCGTGTCTCCCCCTGTTAACACGTCGTCCACGTAAAAGTCTGAGAGAGTGACTTCTGCTGCCTTGGGGTACTGCTGCTGATCGTCGCTTGCCAATTTCTGTAAGGTCTTAATTGCCAAGTATGGGGCTGCAGTTGTCCCGAATGTTACGGTTTGCAATTCATATTCTTTGATCGGTTCCGTCTGTCCATTCCTCCACAGGATGGTCTGGTATTTCCGATCGTCTGGATGAACGAGAATCATCCTATACATTTTCTCGATATCGGCCGTTATTGCGTATCGATACTTGCGCCATTTTAATAATGTTGAAAATAGCTTTGGTTGCAGCGTGGGACCTGTTAACATCTGCTGATTTAACCCGTTACCATTCGAACTTCGTGCGGAAGCGTCAAATACCACGCGTACTTTCGTCGTCGTGCTTTCTTTTATCACGGCGTGATGTGGCATATAATAACGTTGATTTTCGCGCTGCTTGACTTGCTTCATGTGACCTAGGTCCACGTATTCCTGAAGACACTGGTAATATGGTGCCTTTAGTGTGGGCCTTTCAGCTAGCCTTTTCTCCAGTTGCATTAACCTTGATGTCGCTTGCCTTCTGGAGTCTCCGAGGATAGGAGGTTCACCATTCCTAAATGGCAATCTGACTTCGTACCGCCCATCCGGTAGTCGCTTGCAAGTCTCGTTATAGAACCGTTCACAATGCTCCTCCTCATTCGTCAATATCCTCGTAGAAGGCAGTTCTTCTTGCTCCCAAAACTTCTTCAGTTGTTCGTGCAGCTCCGTAAATGCATCCTTCTGAGTGGTAAATCCAGAGAAGCTCGTGTTCTTCCCATGCCCGGTAGCTGCTGGTGATTTCCCAAAAATGATCCATCCCAGACTAGTTTTTTGTAACGCGATTGTTCCCTTAGGTCTTTTACGCAAACCGTCTTCCAGTATGTCCCCATATACATTTACGCTAAGTAAAAGATCGATGCGTCCTTGATCCATGAACTGTGGATCGGCTAATTCTAGTCCATCGAGAGATGACCAATCCCCTTTGTCAATCTGCTTGGGGGGAAAGGCGTTGGTTATGTTTTTAATTACGTAAGCTTGCATCTCGATCGCGTATCTAGACATTGACATTGACGCTATCGTAAATTTCGCCAACTTCTTCGAAGTTGCTACCTGTGTAAATTCTAAGCCATCGACTTGCATTGACGCCGCGACCACCTCTGGTCGTAGGGATTGAAATGCAGACTCCGTTATGAACGAGCACTGTGACCCTGGATCAATGAGGGCACGTAGGGCCAGGCTATTGCCATGGTTGTCCTTCACCTTAACCAGAGCTGTTGCTAACATTGATTCCGTTGTGTTCATGTTATAATTACAAGTTGCCACAGTTGGCTCAATGCTTTTCTCTGGTGGTGATGCTAGGTTGTCAGCTACCTTTGACTTTCTTGCGTCATCCTTGTGAAGCAGTAAATGATGCCTTCTTTGGCATCTGGGACATTTGCTCTTACTGCTACAATGTCTGCTATGATGCGGCTTGAAACATACGAAGCATAGCCTTTGCCTTGCTACCCACTGTATTCTGGCCTCGGTGGATAGCGCTTTAAATGATCCACACTGCGACAATGAATGCTCCTTGTGACACATTCGGCATTGGGGAACTTGTTTGCCTCCTCCATCTCCGTGTCTACGCTCCTCTGTTGCATTGACGCCTTGCTGCTGGGTATGGTAACTGGTAGCCTTTTGCCGTGCCTGCTCCGGCCTGCGAATCTCCTGGTTCGGCTTGCTACTATGAGCATCTTTGATCGCCTCTAGACTCCTATATCTTTCCTCCAGAAATTTAGTCAAATCCTTAAGTGCTGGTAACTCATCGGATTTGGCGATCAACTGCTCCCATAAATGACGTGTTTTTTCTGGAAGCCTTTGCGCTGTGACATACACGAAGATGGGGTCCCAATCGAGGATGCTTACTTTAAGCACTTGCAGTGCATGCCGTATGCGATGCAGTTCGTCAAGCAAGGTTCGTAACTCCTTGTGTGACTCTGTCCTGATCGCGTTGTGATTGAATAATAGCTTGAGTTGTGCGTATATCAGCAGTCTCTTTTTGTTATACCGCTTGCACAATAAATCCCATGCTGCTTCGTAGTTGTCTGATGTCATGTCGAACGAGTCCAAGTCTCTACGTGCTTCTCCTGTGAGACTACTCTTTAAGTAATGCAATTTATCGACTGGCATCAGGCGATCTTCATTGTGTATCAATGAAACATACCGGTCGTGAAAAGTCCTCCACGATGTGTACGGGCCATCGAACTTAGGAATCTCCAGAGTTGGAAGTTTAAGCCTTGGTGAACCTGATTGTTCACTAAAAGATGTGCTCTGTGCGGTTGTTGTATTTCGTTGCGGCGGGCAGGCACTCATTGCGTCCTCAAGTTCTCCCAGAAATTCGGAATATGTTTCTTCGAATTCCATGAACTGCTCGCCTTCCAGGTATTCTTTTATGGCAGATTCAATTTTTTTATCCTTTATAATGCTTATATCAGCTGCCCCTATTTCTAGATGGTTGTTGTTGAACTTTTCTGCTATCTTTTTGATAGTGCTTAACTTGCCCTTGATATAACCTGGAGTATGCCTTGGTTTTGGTATCTTTCTATAATTAGAAATTGTTTGTTCCAGTTTTGTCTGACAGACATCCTGTTGTTGCAATTTACCCTTCATCTTGCTTATTTGTTCCAATTCTGTCTGACAGAGTTCCTGTTGTTTTGATTTACCCATAATTTTGATTCGGGCTTTCTTTACTTAAAATTACAGGAATATTTGGATTACGAACTAAATTTAACAACTAATAAAATCTCAGAAAAATATATTTGTATGACTGCAACCTATCCGGCTCGAAGGACCATGTTGCGGCGCCACCTTCTTAAAACCGGTTTAAGACCTGGTGTAAGGAGGTGATCGTTGCAATAATAAAAAAAAATATCTGAAAAGTAGGATAGGTGCCGGCTGCTCTAAGTAAAAGAGTCTAAGGTCCGTTTGATACAAATATATTTCTCCTACCTGGTTATAATTCTAATTAAATCTATGCTTACAGACTACTTCTACGTTAATTACTTTTTGTAAAAAAAAAACTAAAAGAGAATTCAAAATATAAAACAATCCAAATATTCCTTTGCTGCGGCGATCAGGTAAACCTGCTGTGAGTCCAACCTCGGGGTACGGCGTCCAGGTGATCTCTCGCTAATCTTAAATAAAAACAATAAGAGAAAAATTAGTTATTATTAGCGTGTGGTCGGATATACCAAACCACAGAAATATGCTCTATCAAATGAGCCTTGTATGGTGCTTGTCCCATACAAGCTCACTTGGAACTGTTCACCACAGTTGCGAACCGGATGAATATCCTGGTTCAATTTTTACACAAAGTGTATTTTTTATCCAGAGAAATATTCTGGTAAATTCTATGCAACCTGTACACAACAAAGTTGCTAGATGATTCGCAAATTCACTACGCCAAATTTTACCCAGAAAAATACTCCGGTAAACTCTACGCAACTTGTACACAACAAGGTTGCTAGAAAATTCGTGAATTTACTACGCCAGTTGGACTTATTCCAACCAAAGGACTTAGAATGCCTTTACGGATTTTTTTAATAGTTACCGTAAGTAACTTTGCCTTAATCCTGCTTTAATTGTGACGGCGTATCGTAGCTGAATTGGCTAACGATATTCAGCCTTGTGTTGATGTTAGAAGCTGCTTTCCGTGCAATTTGTCTTGTATCTATAAATACAAGGCTTGCCTTTTATCTAATTCCAACGAACCTTTCTATCCTCTGCACAACTATTTTATATCTATATTAGATATATATACCTTTTTTTTAACAAAAAAAAATAAAAAAATGCTTGGATAATCTCAACCTGAAAGATAACAACACTTGACTAAATAATCCTATCACAGAAATCAGCGGCTACAAGCCCACCAATTATCTAAGCCCTATTATAAAATATCGGAAGAATTCCTGATACCAACCTTCTCGGCCGATGTCCAGAGAAGATTGAATTTTAGTTTTCTGCTCCCTAGCTTCGTCGTATCCTTCGACGCCTGCTTGTTGCTGGATATCGAGGCTAGGTGGGGGATATTTTGCTCAAATAGAAATCGCAACTATTCAAGCTGCTTCCCATCTAAAATTCGGACATTTTTTAATTTTTTCAGCTACGCACTCTCCATACATTTTGTCATTCATTTGACGTATGGAGTTTTGTTTATTTCGTTAGAAGTTGATCGGTTTTGTGCTTCCGTCTTTGCCAATGGATTTCTGTCAAAAAAAGCCTTTTTAATTGTTTTGTCATTTTTAGGACAAAACATACCGTCTTTGCCAATGTATTTCTGTCAACAAAAAGGTATTTTTTTGCCTTTAAAACCTTTTTAATTGTTTTGTCATTTTTAGGACAAAACACGTAATATAAACGATTATGGTATTCATTCAAAATGATGAATTTCAATAGTTTCATATTTAAAATAGAATTTCGCAATTAAGTGTAATTATAACTCCCATTTCAAGCAATAAAATATATGCAATCGAAATAGGTAACACATTATCTTCTTTTCTTAATATTTCCTTAATTATCACCTCATTCCTCACTTTCAATAAGCGAAGCGATTTGTTAACAAACAGCAGGTGCGCGCATACTTCTCATGGAGTCGACAAAGTCGACTCCATGAGGAGCGCGCGCAAAATAATCGTTTTTAGCCAAATTTTATTAGCTGGCACTGACCTTTGTTAACAAATTACTGACCTAGGGCTCTGAACCTGATTTATAAGAAGCCACTGACTTGTTTACTGACCTCGGACTTTGGCCAACTGCGCGCGACTTCTGTTACAAGTTTCAAGGCCGTGACCTTGGGAGAGCTTTCAAGGTCATGACCTAGTTCCCTGGCCAAGGTGGCCATTTACCTACTCGAGTCTGCATTCTAGTTCTGGCTCTGAAAGTGACTCACCTTTCGAGTCAATTAGAGTCTTTGTCCTAGTCATGCATGCCTTGGTAGTTAAACGTGATCGTTTAAATTCAGCGAACTCTGCTTGAGATGTGGCCATTTTGATATTGGAGCCAAATGTATTACGGCCAGTGATGCTCCGCGTGTATTTGATATAATGCTCTTGCAAATGACCATTTTTCAGTAACAGGGTCCTGTCACGGTCGCCAAATGTTCATACAATAGCTTTTGTATGGGATTTTTAATTATATTCTTTTTGAAGTTAAAAAATATTGTAGATTCAATAATATTTATTTCCAACAATAAAATAATAATAAACGTACAACGTCGTAAATTGTAAAATTAAAACAACCGAACAATGTGAGCTGCCAACGAAATATAAAAACTATGCCAACTAAGTCAATAAAGAAAATAAAACCCGTACTCCCTGAGTACTTGATCAAATGTTCATAATTAAATATGGAAGCGATTAAACAGGTACTATAAAGAAGGTGATATTTTCCTTCAATTGTTCGGCGAAGCGGAGTTTTGTTTTGAAACAAATTTTACAAAGGGTTGAACGACACAACACAGCTTTGCTGTTCGCTAAAAAGTTTCAACTTATCATAGACAAGTTAGAAAAAGTTTTGGAATGACTCCGTGTCTGCGCCTAAACCTGAAATTTACCTCAAATCGTTGCTGTCATGTCAATTATTGATATGACTCGAATGTGTGAGTCACTTGTTTAGTTTGACTCTCCCACTCAGCGTTCTCTTTCAAAAGAAGACGTTAGTTTTTAAAGTTGCTAATGAACTCGTCGATGACCTTTTGACGGTCTTAAAAACAGAGCGTGAAAATGTAACTGAGGTTTTTCATGGCATGTTTGAAAATGTCAGCGTGACTGCCGCGGAGTTAGATATAGATATCGTTGTTCAGGATTAACCTAAAATGGAAAATAATATCAAACAAAATAAAATCTAACCAAAAAACAAAACTTCCACCTTGCAACACTAAACTACCAGTCCCTCGCTCCAGCCATCCAAAGACATGCAACATGACACCAGCCTTCTAAAAAATTCATAAAATAACATTATATTGAAGCACAAAAATAATAAATAATTCTTACCTACTTTATCTCCGATAAATACCCAAATGTCAAAACAAGATATATGACATCTAGTAAGAAGGGGCACACATACACAAATAAAGATCCACTCACAATAAAGTTTAATTTTGATTGCCCCCACTAAAAAATTGCTCAGCTCCATTGTGAAGTGCGTAATAAATATCGCGGCACTTGAACGAAAAACTCAGATCACTTCTATCCTTCCAGGAGAATTGAGCCTGGGAAAAAACTAAGTGGTTTCACCCAATCAGGAGTATTGAGCCTGAACTATCAAAGGGATCATTTGATCTTGCCAGGAGAATTGAGCCTGCGCAAATTAAATGATTTCAAACATCTCGGGAGAATTGAGTCTGAGAAATCTAAAGGGTATTAAACCCAACGCCTAAAAGTTGACCGGAGGATTGCACCGTCAACTTCCTAAGCCATAAAATTCCTATAAAATCCAAGTTGAACGGGGTATTGTACCGTCAACGTCCTAAGCTGTAGAATTGAGACAGCATCCCAATTAAACCTCCCACGATAATCAACTTTAAGTTCCAGCAAATTCTAAGGGACGACAACTATTGACAATTACCTCGCAACTAGCACATCAGCTGTGGAGTTCAATTGGAATCACAAACTTCGTGAAGAAAATCAACGCTATAGGAGAGTCTTTCTTTAACGTACAGAAAATCACAAATCTACCGAGCAAACTTGGTCCAAATACCAGAAGGCAGTTTTTAGTCAAGTCAGCACTATTGAAGGCAAATTGCCCATGTTTAAAATAATCTGAAACCATTAATAGAAAACAAAACAACTAAAATAAATTTATTTTCTAAATTGAATCAAAATTTATTAACGTATTTGCGTAGTAATTGAATTGTAGAAAATAAGCTTGAATTAACTCTATAGTATAGTGAATTAAACGTTTGAATTATAGTGAATTTAAGTGTAAATGGACTTATAAGTACAAAAATAAAATCGAATTAATTTAGAAAGGATTGTTTTAAAGAGGTGACAACCCAGGTGATCACGGCACATTTTTTGGTCCTTCGAGCCGGATTCCGAAAGGAAAGTGGAACCCTAGCCTGATCACGTCACCTCAGAAAGGAATCTTAGCAACCAGTGACCTAGAACATACTCAAGATGGAGGAATTAATCAAGCTACAACTAGCGCGCAAAGAACTGTTGGAAAAATTCATTTTCAATTACAGGAAGGATGGAGCCGATAGGCGAACAAACCAATACTATAAGAACCGACTGCAAGATTTTCGGAAGCAATTCGATAAAATACAAGAAACACATACAGACATCCTTGTGGCCAAGATTGACGAACCTGCGGATTCCGCACTATTAACCCACAACTATTTTAAGAAGGAGATGTATTCAGAAATGGAAGAATTTTTTTACAATCATCATGCAGCTATAGAATCTCGATATGAAAACGAGTTTCCGATAGAAGATGAGGGCAGTCAATCTCCCCAAACCAAAGGGAAAAAGGTGATGACCATGCTAAACAAGGAACATTTAATCAAGCTCCCACGGATATCATTAGAAAAATTCTCCGGAGATTATCAAAAATGGACCACCTTCCATGATCTCTATACGAGCTTAATACATGATAACCATAGCCAAGACCTTCTCAAGTACAGGCCTGGAAGTTGCCTACCTCACTAACACTAACGCAGCTGCTCGTAGTCCCAGAATCTGTCACTTTTGTTGGATTTATACGCCGTGATGTAAAGTTCGGAATATTTTTGCATTAGTTTGGCGTAAAAAGTCATAAAATAATATATTTAACCAGTTTTTATTGCAATAGAATTACCAGTGAATAGTGCTTTAGTGATTTAATTAAGAAAATTTAAAAAAATCGAGTGATTAAGTGTGTTTTAAGTGAGTTAATTGTGAAGGTGGCCAATTTTGTTTACATTCGCGGTGGTTTTTTCTTGTTTATTCAGGGGAAAAATGTTGAATTTGTGTAGTAATATAATAAAAAGTGCTTTTTGAGTGATTAAAGATTATTATAGAATAGTTATTAAAAACATAAGTGCAGAAAAATGTGAAGGAAAAGTGGAAAAGTTATTGTTATGTATGTTGTGTGGTGGTACTTGCACTTAATGTGTTTAATAACTATTCTATAATAATCTTTAATCACTCAAAAAGCACTTTTTATTATATTACTACAAAAATTCAACATTTTCCCCCTAAATAAACAAGAAAAAACCACCGCGATTGTAAACAAAATTGGCCACCTTCACAATTAACTCACTTAAAACACACTTAATCACTCGATTTTTTTAAATTTTCTTAATTAAATAACTGAAGCACTATTCACTGGTAATCCTATTGCAATAAAAACTGGTTAAATGTATTATTTTATGACTTTTTACGGCAAAATATCCCGAACTTTTACCTCCTCCATATAATATCTTCCGATTTGACAGATAATGGGTCTATTACCAACACAAACACAAACTCTGCTTCCAGGCCTGTACTTACGAGGGTCTTGCCATAGCCTATCGAAAGCACAAAAACTTCAGTATTTAAAGTTACATCTCAGTGGAGAAGCTGAAGGTCTTTTGCGACAAGTACTAGTAACTCACGACAACTACGAGCCAGCTTGGAAACTTCTGAAGGAGCGATACGACAACAAAAGAGTGCTAGTCAACGCACAATTGAAACGTTTATTTAGCCAACACACCGTAGCCTCTGAATCATCACAAGGAATTAAGAGCCTCATGGACGTAACCACTGAATGCCTGCAAGCGCTATACAATTTCGGAGTGGCAGTAGAGAACTGGGATGCAGTGATAATTTATATGCTGGTGCAAAAGTTCCCAACCGAAACACATCATTTATGGGAGCAGAGCATCAGCAAGACCACTGATATACCCTCCTGGGAAACATTACGCGAGTTCATGGACGGGCGCTTTCGAACGTTAGAGGCCGTAGGAAAGGGGGGAACTTCAACACGTAAAACTTATCAGAATATTTCAACAAGACCAAGGATGACCTCGCAGGCATTTCATGTAGCCGCCAACCCAACCTGCAGTTATTGTCGAAACCATCATAGCGTTCGGCAATGCCACCAATTCTCCCAATTGACAGAGACAGAAAAAATGGAGTTCGTAAAATCCAAGAAGCTGTGTGTAAATTGCTTAGGCTATGGTCATTCAGTAGCACAGTGTCCGAGTAAACACACTTGCAGAATTTGCAGTCAACATCATCACTCGCTGTTACATCGTCAAACCGCCAAAAGCATGAATTACAAACCAACCAACTTCTCCAATCAACCATCACCAGGCCCGAATGGAGCCCAATTGCAATCAAATACTTCAACAATAACATCCCATGGACAGCCCGACTCATCACCATCCTCGACCAGGCAGAGCCTCTCACAGTCAGACAAGCTTCAATCCCTCATGGTAAACTATAGCACTCAAATGCAACCAGTTTTGTTAGCGACGGCGATAGTAAAACTCCAATCCGACACAGGTCAGGAAATCACAGCGAGAGCATTAATTGACCAAGGATCCCAGATCTCCATAATAACCGAAACCGTCGTCCAAAGGTTACACCTGAGAAAGGAACCAATCAAGGCGTCTATAACAGGTGTTGCGGAGATCAATGCCGGCAAGTTCGATGCTCAAGTCAATCTCACTCTAAAATCAACATGCAACAACGACTTCGCAGTGAGAATGAATGCGCTGGTGTCAAGAAAGCTGACTAAATTCCTACCAACAAGGGAAATTTACACTCAAAAATGGCATCACATCAATCATCTTAATCTAGCAGACCCCTGGTACTATCGTCCGGCCAAGATAGACATATTGTTGGGTGCCGACGTTCACGGCGAAATCATCAGGAGCGGGCTCATACTTAGTGAGAAAGGATCACCGATCGCCCAGGAAACATCTTTGGGGTGGATTTTGTCCGGCAAATTCAATGACGTTACACCAACAGTCGAATTAACCAGCTTCCACGTCACAGCTGACTTACAGCAACAATTAACGCAATTTTGGGAATTGGAGGAAGTCAACACGGAAAAACCATTGACCATAGAGGAACAACAATGCGAAGAAATCTTTCAGAAAACACATAAGCGACTCCCTGATGGTCGATATGAAATTCAACGTCCATTTAATGAAAGAGGAGCGTCCTTAGGAACATCGCATTATACCGATCGGAAAATCGATTAAGCAAGAATCCTGACTTAAAGAGACAATATGATGAGTGTTTGAAGGAATATATTACTCTCGAACACATGGAGCCTGTAGAACCCAGGGAGGTTGACGTCACTTACTCACAGAAGCCACACTTCTACTTACCGCATCACTCTGTCCTAAAGGAAGACAGCACTACAACCAAATTACGGGTTGTTTTTAATGCTTCAGCACCATCAAGCAATGGGACATCACTTAACGATATATTGTTAAACGGACCCCCTCAACAAGACGACCTATTTTCAATTCTCCTCAGATGGCGTATCAATCGTATAGCCTTTACAGCTGACATTGCAAAAATGCAAAACAGCATGGAGACTACCAAAGAATTGTATGGCGTGAGTCACCACAAGCGTCAATTCAAGATTTCCGACTGCTTACTGTCACTTTTGGAACAAAAAGCGCACCGTATCTCGCAACAAGAATCATCAAGCAATTAGCCATCGATGAGGAATCCAAATATCCAATTTGATCAGCCAGCGCTAAAACCGACTTTTACGTAGACGACCTGATGTCAGGTGCCCAGACCTTAGCGGAGGCCGTCACCAAGCAAGAGCAACTACGGAATCTCATGACCTCAGGAGGATTTCAACTAAGAAAATGGGTCTCAAACTCTCCACAATTGATAAAAACTATACCAGAGGAGTTGAGAGAAGTAGAGTTATCATTTAACATCAACACGCAGGACAAGGTGAAAACACTTGGTATTTATTGGGATCCGAAAGATGACACATTGGGTGGAGTGAATAAAAACTAAGTGTACACTTAAAGGGAACACTCCTGAGTGGAGTGATTCGTTAAAAGTGAACACT
The DNA here is from genome assembly GCA_963855945.1 of Thereva nobilitata. Taxonomy (NCBI): domain Eukaryota; kingdom Metazoa; phylum Arthropoda; class Insecta; order Diptera; family Therevidae; genus Thereva; species Thereva nobilitata. The sequence goes on along the minus strand of OY979694.1, from coordinate 156,583,200 downwards.
CGATTTAGTGTGAATAAAAATTCTCTCATTCAAATACTATTCACTCACGGGAAATTTTAGTTCACTCATGGGAAATTTTGGGATTAAAGGGAAACGTCATTTGTGTGAATTTGTAGGCTAGTAAACGTGGATGTATTTAGGAGTTTTACTTTGGGAAAATTTATTTAAGGCTAAATGAGGTTCTGTGGGAAAAATTTACCTTTGCGGGATTTAGTTTGGGCAAAAGGTGGTTTTGTTGCGAGGTCAAGCATTTATCTAATGCTGAGTAGATTAAGATCTTTAAACGGATTGAAAATTGAAAATATAAAACCGGATCGCATGAGAAACTTACCTGCTGCTTTTTAAAATGGATTAATTTAAAAATTTAGTTTGTAATTATAGTTGTGACTAAAAAGTAAAAAATATTTTTTTTCTTTGGCAGTGATAGGTATACACAAGAAAAGTTTCATTGCAAAATAAGAAATTCTACAACTCAGGCTTATCTTAAAGTTTAATATGTATTAACAATTTTAAAATTATATTTTCGTTTGACTTTAAATGTTTGATCTCTTATCAATGAATTGTGTAAATTTACAGCTTTTCAAATGCATTAATAAAAGTTTGGACATCACAATTGTCTAACTGCAACTCATGCCCAAACTTTTAATAATGCACTTGAAATGCTGTAAATTTACACAATTCATTGATAAGAGTTCAAAGATTTAAAGTCAAACGAGAATATAATTTTAAAATTGTTAATACACATTAAACTTCTTATTTTGCCATGAAACTTTTCGTGTGTATACCTATCACTGCCAAAGAAAAAATAATTTTTTACTTTTTAGTGCATTTCATTTATAAAAGTTATTTATTTTAAAAGTTTTTTTTAATTTATTTTATTAAAATGAATGAAAAAGGTCCTCGCAACCAGCCTCAAATTTTACAAGTGTTCACTCACAGGCAAACGTTAAAACTTTGTTTTATTCACATCAAAATGAAGTGTTCACTCTAGATGGAGAAATGACAGAGTGAAGTACTTAACGAAACCTAACGAAGGTTATTTTTATTCATGCCAAAATAAGTGTTCACTCAAAAAAATGGAGTGAACACTTGCACTCAATTTTTATTCACACCACCCATTATCCTATAAATTAAAGGAAGAACTACAAGTGGAAACGATAACCAAACGGTCAATATTATCGAAAATATCAAAATTATTTGATCCTCTAGGATGGGTATCACCAGTTATCATACCTGCAAAACTAATGATCCAGCGATTATGGTTAGCCAAAATAGATTGGGATGACGTCCCACCATTAGAGCTTCAATCAGAGTGGATCAATTATCAGCAAGCGCTCCACAAGATTGATCAAATCCATATCCCACGTTGGCTAAATATGATAGACGCACAGACCAATGTGGAGATTCATGGATTCAGCGATGCATCCACACAGGCCTATGCAGCAGTCATTTATTACTGTACGATTCATAAGGGAACTAGAAGGATTAACATTCTCACAGCTAAAACACGAGTAGCACCAATAAAGGTCGTGTCGCTTCCACGGTTGGAGTTATGTGGAGCAGTATTACTTGCCCGATTGATCCACTGAATAAGAAAGACGCTAAAACTCACGAATAACACACCTACTTTCGCTTGGACAGATTCGGAGATCGTGCTGTCCTGGTTAAACGGACATCCATCTAAGTGGAAGACATTCATAGCAAATCGTGTGTCACTCATTCATGACTTGCTAAAGGAAGTGAGATGGGGACATGTACCTTCAACACAAAATCCCGCCGACTGTGCCACCCGAGGCTTATCACCGGAAGAATTAAAGACTCACAGGTTATGGTGGAGGGGCCCTCAATGGCTGCAGAACCCAAAGACCGACTGGCCAACCAGAAGAACTACACTATCAACTGAATCAGAAGCCCGAAAACAACACCCATGTTGCTCAACCGCTGTAAGGGAAGATGATATAATAGCAAGGTTTTCCTCATTCACCAAACTTTTGAGGGTAGTAGCATATTGCAAGCGTTTTAGCAATAATTGTCAGAAGATGGCACAGGAGAGAACTAAGAGCTACCTCACCAATCATGAGATAAGGGATTCCTTACTACTCATAGTAAGAATCGTTCAGCGAAGACATTTTCATGAAGAATTCAAAACACTGTCACAAAATCGAGCATTAAACAAAGGGAGTGCGCTACTGAAGTTAACACCATTCATTGATAATGACGGAATTTTAAGAGTAGGCGGCTGACTACGACACTCAACGCTAAGGTATGATGAGAAACATCCTATAATATTACCAGACAGGGACCAGTTCACCACTCTTTTAATAAAGAAGTATCACAGAGAAACCTTACATGGAGGTCCCCAGCTAATGATGAGTGTAATCCTCAGAAATTATTGGATACTAAATGCCAGAAATACTATTCGCCATCAAATCCATAGATGCATCTCGTGCTACAGACAAAAAGCTGAGGCACAACAACAATTGATGGCCGACTTGCCGTACCAAAGAGTAAGGCCGTCAAGACCATTCAGTCATACTGGAGTAGATTATTGTGGACCGTTTGAACTCAAAAATCACAAATGGCGAGGTTCGAAAAAATATAAGGGCTATGCCGCAATATTTGTTTGTATGGCTACCAAGGCGTTACATATTAAAATAGTCACAGACCTCAGCGCACAAGGCTTCATAGCAGCTTATCGTCGCTTCGTATCAAGGAGAGGCATGTGTAGCGACATTTACTGCGATTGTGGGTCGAATTTTGTTAGAGCCAACAGAATTCTCACAAGGCAATCGTCACAAATGATCAACGGAGTCAATTCAGAAATAGCATCATTACTGGAGTGCGAAGGGGTGAGGTTCCATTTCAATCCCCCTTCAGCACCCCATTTCGGAGGCTTATGGGAATCAGGCGTCCGATCAACCAAATACCACATGAAGAGAATATTAGGAAACTCATCACTCACCTATGAAGAATTTAGCACAGTCCTAACTCAAATCGAGGCGTGCTTAAACTCAAGGCCATTATGCGAAATAAGCAATGATCCGGAAGATTTTACACCACTCACTCCAGCGCATTTTCTCATTGGAGATACCCTAATAACACCTCCGGAACCATCAGTTTTAAACCTTAACCTGCATCGATTAGACCGGTGGCAGCATGTACAACATCTATACCAAGCCTTCTGGAAGCGCTGGAACAACGAATATCGGTCTCGTCTGCAACAACGGCCCAAATGGACAAAAATTCACGACAACCTACGAGTCGGCCAATTAGTCCTACTTAAGGAGGATAATCTACCACCGTCACAATGGCTATTAGGACGAATTATTGAAATCCACCCGGGTGCTGATAAACTAGTTCGAGTGGTCACAGTTAAAACAAAAAACTCCGTTTTTAAACGACCAATAGCAAAAATATGTTTATTACCCATCGAGACCGAATCAAGCAACCAATATCCTACAGTTCAAAAATTTGCATAATAATAAAAATAAGTTCAGACACCTAATGAGATACTTCCGTCCAACACTATCATAGACGCAAACCTGCTAAACAACAGAGAACTCCCATGCCAGCAACTTCGAAATATCAAAAACGACCGTTATGAATTATCTACCAAAATTGACGTGGGAACCCGCCATTAACAGAAGTAATAGTCAGCAAAATTAACTTGTACCGGATAAATATGGACTACATCTGGATTGATGATCTTCCGAGATTGACCACACCACCGAAGGAAGTATCCACCATCCATAAACTAAAAAGGGAAATTCCATTACCACAACGTCCTGGATCAACGAGGCCATTTGAATCGATGCCGGCTGGTCCAGAGATTAGAAAACGGACTCAGCCACACCGAATTCCGACGTCCAAACGCTACGCTCCTTCGCGGGAACCAGAGCCTCATCAGCATGCAAGGGACTCTACTCAGCCGCCAAGGAAGATAACTTTAGACGTGTATAGGGCCCGAAAGTCAAAACCGCCAACAGATTTGATCATCACCACCGAATTATGGCAACAAATCAAGGAAATCTCGCTGCCCTGGGATACCATCAGGAAGGCAAAGAAATCATTCCGGACCAAGGTGGAAGGAGGAACCTTGCGGTTCCAGAAAACGCCGCGCAACAAAATCAAGGTGAAGCTCCAAAGAAAAAAACAAAACCCATAATAAAAAAAAAAAAAATTTGAAATAAATATACAAAAAAACCCTAAGAATTTTTGATGTGAAACATCTTTGCGCGCGTTGAGAGTAATTCTTCAAGGTCGGGAACATTTTTGGGAACGCTTTTTAGGGAACGCTTTATAGGGAACGCTTCGTCCAATCCAATTTTCATTCCGGGAAACGGAAGATCTGTATTGAGCAAGACAGAATAAGACGGAGATTTTAAAAAAAAATAGTAGCACCAAAGAAAAGTGTTTATATGCCGCGAGCCAGACATGACGAGCCAGATATAGGCAGAGTGGAACAAATGGTTGAGTGCTTGCCTTATGACGTTGATATTCCAAAAAGTCGCGGGTTCAATTCTTGATCTCTTCATTTGAATTTTATTATTTATATTTAATGGTTTTACTTAGTATATTTGTTTGTTTATTTGTTCGGTTCAAATCTTGCGACAGCTTTTTCAACTACTTCTACTTAACCGATTCTTATGAAACTTTGCACACACATTGAGTTCCCGTGACAATCTGACATTTTTGTAAAAAATCAAGATGGCGGTTCCAAGATGGCGGACGAATTTTCCAATTGTGTTCCGATTCCATTGAAAATCAGTATCGGGGGGTTTTTAACGCCACAAATGACGATTCTGTGGTCAAAAATAGAAAATTCAAAATGGCCGCGCCAATATGGCGGATGAATTTTGCGAATGGGTTCTGAATCCATTGAGAATCGGTATCGGGTTGTTTTTAGGGCCACAAATGACGATTCTGTTGTCAAAATTATGCAAATTCAAAATGGCCGCGCCAATATGGCGGATGAATTTTGCAAATATGTTCTGAATCCATTGAAAATCGGTATCGGGGGTTTTTAGGGCCATAAATGACGATTCTCTGGTCGAAATTTGGAAATTCAAAATGGCGGATGAATTTTGCAAATGTGTTCTGAATATGTTGAAAATCGGGATCGGGGAGTTTTTAAGATCACAAATGACGAATCTGTTTTCAAAATTCGAAAATTCAAAATGGCAGCGGCAATATGGGGGATGAATTTTGCAGATGAATCCATTGAAAATCGGTATGGTAGGGTTTTTAAGGTGACAGATGACGAATGTGTGGTCAAAATTTTAAAATTCAATATGGCGGTACGATTTTGGTAATAACAATTCGATTTCAATGAAAATCTCTATTTGGGTGTGTTTAAGGTCGGAAATAATGAATTTGTTATCAAAATTAGAAAATTCAAAATGCCGCTGACAATATGGTATGTAGCATTGAGTCGCGTAAGAACTTTGGAAGGGCTATGTATTGAGGAGCTTGATTGTGAGAAATTAACAGGTAAGAAACCGTGCAACAAAGATACAATGAAAGAGTTGGAAAGGATGAGAAGTTTGCATGATGATACGAGCCAAAAACCAAACTAAAAACTAGAAAATAAAAATAGGTAAAAAAACTTGCAACGCAAAATTGCTGTGCGATAAAAGAGCTCCAGAGCTGCGTTTCCACTTTGCGTTTGGGATGTAAAATTATTCAATTTAAAGAAAGATAAAGATCGCCAAAGATGTTTCACATCTTTCACGTGCACTGGTTACACGCGCTATATTTTTATTTCACAAATCACCAAAAACGAAATTTCTAATCAAATTCTGAATTTCATCAAAATACAAGATTTGAATTAATTAAGATGCTGTAGAATTGAGACAGCATCCCAATTAAACCTCCCACGATAATCAACTTTAAGTTCCAGCAAATTCTAAGGGACGACAACTATTGACAATTACCTCGCAACTAGCACATCAGGTGTGGAGTTCAATTGGAATCACAAACTTCGTGAAGAAAATCAACGCTATAGGAGAGTCTTTCTTCAACGTACAGAAAATCACAAATCTACCGAGCAAACTTGGTCCAAATACCAGAAGGCAGTTTTTAGTCAAGTCAGCACTATTGAAGGCAAATTGCCCATGTTTAAAATAATCTGAAACCATTAATAGAAAACAAAACAACTAAAATAAATTTATTTTCTAAATTGAATCAAAATTTATTAACGTATTTGCGTAGTAATTGAATTGTAGAAAATAAACTTGAATTAACTCTATAGTATAGTGAATTAAACGTTTGAATTATAGTGAATTTAAGTGTAAATGGACTTATAAGTACAAAAATAAAATCGAATTAATTTAGAAAGGATTGTTTTAAAGAGGTGACAACCCAGGTGATCACGGCACAATCGTTTTACCTAGGCGAGTTGGGAGACAAGTTCATAGAGATAACCATCCTAGTGATTCGCCTGAGGAGTACTTTCGAGTCAGCATATTTATTCCTATGTTAGATCACATTATATCTGACATTGAAAGTAGATTTAAAAAAGAAACTAGAGAGGCCTTAGAGCTTCATGTTCTCTTGCCTGATCATATTTTGCAATTAGATTTACAAACATTGGGTGTATCACTATATAAACTCTGGAATAAATACGCTGACCTACTCTCTCAGGGCAACACTTATAATTCACTGCAAAAGTTTGAGTCAGAAGTCAAATTGTGGAAAGAGAAATGTCGTCGGTTAGATGTGAATATTAGTGTTTCTGACGCTCTGAAGGCGTGTGATAAAGACGTGTTTCCGTATTGTCATAAGCTGTTGAAATTTTTTTTATCGTTTGCCTCGAGCAACGCTACCTCGGAAAGAAGTTTTTCAACTTTGAGACGTCTCAAAACTTGGCTGCGCAGTACGACGACTGAAGCTCGTCTGTTAGGTATAGCTCTTTTGCACATTCATCGCGATATAAATGAAGCTATACAAAAAGTCATTGACCGCTTTGCTTCGAAAAAAATCGACGGTTGAACATCATACTTTGAAGTATTTGTCGGTAAATTTTTATTGTGATTTGTAAATGTGAAGAAACGAAATCCAAAGATTTGTTGATCTCAAAACTAAAACAGATTTTAGCAAATTAAATCATAATCGCAAAATAAAAAGTGTTAATTTTTATTTCATCTGTTTTGTTTTTTAAGTTGAAAAAATAAATCATAATCGCAAAATAAAAAGTGTTAATTTTTATTTCATCTGTCTTGTTTTTTAAGTTGAAAAAATATCTTCGAGGGGGGGGCATGGCCCCCATGGCCCCGCCCTGGATCCGCCCTTGGCTAGCAAAGTGTTTTTGATAAAGTTTATTGTTAGTTTGTTATTGAAGATGCGCACTTAATAAATTTTGAGTTTTCGCTCGAGTTCAAATTTTTTGTTTGTGTTCCGTTTCGTACATGCGGTTTTTGTCAGATATTTGCAATCCAATTTTATTAAAACGTTTTTCAGCTCGCTTTCTTGTCTGTCTGTTTGTCCGGTACAAATTTTGCAATAGATTTTTTGAACACTTCAGCTTATCCGAGCAGGCTAAAATTTTGCACGCAGCTTTAGCCTCGAAGACAATGCAATATAGTATACTCAATATACCTTATATCCATGGCGGCCGTCTCAAGAGAGCGGATTACCATTTTCTTCACAACCCCTTCGATATGGGTATCAAATAAAAGGATATGATAAGCAGAATACAATAATCTCTGTTGTTAGATCCATGGCGGCCATCTCAAGAGGGCGGAATACCATTTTCTTCACAACCCCCTCGATATCGGTATCAAATGAAAAGATATGACAAATAGAATTCAATAATCTATGTCGTTAGATCCATGGCGAACATCTTAAAAAGGCGGAGTACCTTTTTCTTCACAACCCCTCAACAGGGGTATCAAATGAAAAGGTATGATAAGTAGAATACAATAAGATATGTCATTAGATTCATGGCGGCCGTCTCAAGAAGGCGGATTACCATTTTCTTCACAACCCCTCAACATGGATATCAAATGAAAAGGTATGATAAGTGGAATACAATAAGCTATGTCGTAAGATCCATGGCAGCCGCCTCAAGAAGGCGGATTACCATTTTCGTCACGACCACCTCGACATGGGTGTCAAATTGAAAAGTATGATCAGTAGAATACAATAAGGTACATATGTCGTTAGATCCATGGCGGTCATCTCAAGAGGGCGGATTACCATGTTCTTTACAACCCAATCGACATAGGTAGATATACATATATCAAATGAAAGGGTATGATAAGTAGAATACAATAAGCTATGTCGGTACTTAGACTATAAAGAAATATGTCATGTAGTTGACAGTGCAAATGTACAGTAAAATTTCAAATCGCGATTTGAAACACTAATTGTATTAAAACAAAAAAGAGTGATATCCTACCAAAAACATTAAAAATGTAAATTTGAAGTTCATGGGCTGATTTTTTAGTAAAACTATATACTGAGCCACACTGAATTCGTTCGTAAATGCACGTGATTAATTATTTCATGCTATTAACGTTTTTTTGTAAGTGTGAATTAAACTTTTCCAATAAATAATCTCGGCGCCCACGAACTTGAAATTTACATTTTTAATGTTTTTGGTAGGATTACAATAACTTCCTTATACACTGGGAAGTTAACAAATTAACCAACAAATGTTCCCGCAATGCTTTTTGATTTCAATCTGACTCACATCTCCCTGGAGATTCCTAATAACGCATTTAGCTATAAGCCAAAAAGTATATCCAGCTTGTCGCTCGTTATTTTATCACAAAAATAGTTAAATGACGAAAAATCTAAAGTTTTATGTGGATTAAAGCTAAGTGCAACAAAAGTAAGAAAAGAAATATTTTCTACAATTTCCTTTATTAACGAGCATGCAAATTTCACCCGCTTTCCAGGAGGACAATTAGTATCCACATTTAGACAAAGAATTCATTCATATTCATACGAAATTTTCTCCGCACTCTTTACTGTAACCACAAATGTTTTACCTTAAAAAAACTTTGTTTCAATTTGAGCCCCATATTCATGCAGAACGGAAGAAAACCCCTTTCACCAGTAATTTATAAACTTTGTTAATGGAGTTTTATAATTAAGAGACCATTCCTCAACCACTGACCAGCAGTAAAATCTTGGTCCCATTTGGTTTCTAAAATTTTGAATTACATCCTGGTTGCGGTTGCTTTCTTGCACTTACACCACTTTCTAGTTTTTTTTGGCAACCGTAACCCCTTTTCCACTATTTTGCACGTTCCTGCCAAACTTATAGTCAACGCTGCGGTACGACATCCGATCGCATTATGTATGCAGGTCGCGATCTTTCCAGGTTGGTCGGTCTGGTGCTACATTAGAGTCGTCTATATGCACACACAGCAAAGACCCCAAGCTGGATTGTAGAGGGGATGGTAATGGAAAGCATTCCTTACTTATGAGTGCCCAACTACTATTCTATATATACGGAGAGATTGTTGGATGTCTGAGGATGGTTTAAATTCAGCATCGTCTCTACAGGAGTCAGCTCGTCTCAAATTGAACGCTAAAGCTTAGAGGTGGGGTGCAGTCGCATCCTTTTCAGTGTGCTGATTCTGCTGGTTCACTGTACCAATGCAGTCCTTGTTACCACTTTTTCGAGGTTGTCATTCGACTCCTTTTCATCTTTGTTCAAATGTTCTCCCAAACCTATCCTTCTACTGATTTTCTCCTACTTTGCGGATGGTGTTGATGATGTTGATGGCAATGACGAGTCCTGCATATCCAATTCACAGACGATAATCTCTAAGCTATTTTTTTACTTCTTCGTGCTTTTTTTCCTACATACTCTTTGCGATATGCGAACGGTTAAAAGTTTGTCCTCCAAAAGTCTTTCTCCCACCTACACTCGCACTCCTGCACTTATTTTAGTAGCACACTTCAATTTCACTTTGACAGTTATATGAATTGCTAGCTCTAGGGGAAATGCAAATGGATTTTTTCCTGTAAAATTTATTTATGCGCTCCTTGACTTGTCCTTGCTGAAAAAAATTCCAGAGATAGGGAAGACCCTCTGCTGGCGACAAGGTCGTGGTGGATATTGGTAGTACTTCAGAACTAAAGTGTGGGTTTTTTTAGTATTCATGACGAAAAAACAGTTCGCACGAATACTATGGAGAGAGGCGGAATCCATTGGGCGCGTTTAGGCCCGAGTTATTTTAACTCTGTTAAATTAGCGCTGTTAACTTAGCACCGTTTCTAGCATGCCATTTGCCAGTTCTCATTTTACAGCTAATATCAAGCAAAAATAATAGCATTTTTAATTTTACAAATGATAAAAAGCTAAAAGTAATAATAATAATATCTTCGTGCTGTATTGAAATATTTCTAAATTATTTGCTTACAACAAAAATTTACAAGCAAACGTCAATTCATTTTGGCGGTGCTATCTTTTAGCTAAGCCAAAAGGCAGAAATAAGTTAGCTAACAGCGCTAAAAAAATTGTTGTTTATGCCGTTGTTAACTTGCCTAGCTCAGTTAAATTAACTTGGGTCTAAACGCGCCCAAAGTCAAGTAATTAATACAAGGATGTCGGCATTAAAAATCGCTTTAAATACATCAAGCGTTGGACATTTTTGCCCGAGGCTAGTGTTCGGATAAATATTTAATTGTCGTGGGATATTTAAATTGCGATGGTGCGCTTAAAGGATAACTTATTACGTTGGCTTAATATTCATTCATGGGAGAGAGGATGCAACAGAAGTGAAATTATTTAAACCCATTTCGAAAGGATATTGTTGAACGTGTTTTGTAAAAATGTAAATAGATAAAAAAGCTGAAGTAGTGAGAAGGAAGAAAGAAGAGGACATTTTTACCATCGGCGATCGGCTCTTAAAGTTATATTATGCGCTTACCCAACATAAATTTTCAGCAACTTTTACAGATTCCTCGACCTTTTTGAATATGACGTTAAGAAATTCGACCTATTATTATCCAATATTACGCCTTTTTCTAACAATTTAATATTCAGTCGCCGTGACTGGTTGCAATATTAGTCTCAGTCTTGTGATGTCTGATGGCATAAAGATCCATTTTCCACGTCCTGAAGACCCTGAGTGTATATTGTAGAAGTACAAAAGACATATTCAATATTTTTGTTTATGAAATCTATGTTGCTTACTGGTGTCTTGGAAGACCCTTTGTATATTGATATCATATTTTTTCAATATTTGCAGTTGGATTAAACTTCACTTAATATTTACCACCTTCATTTTCAAATTGCGCTGATCATTTCAAGTTTTAATAGTCAATGAATAATATTTATGCATTTTAATAATTTTAAACTTGTGAAAACTTTCCGCATACCCAAGCCATTATACGTTTGACGAAGGTTTGATATTTACGCACATCGGCTGACGTGCGTTTCTTACGTGCATTATAGTTGGGCCTTAACTTTCCGGCAAAGGGAATATATCCACCCGCAACAATGACTTTACACTCCGCCTTGGAAGATTAATAAACGGATATCTGTTCGCAAATAACGTAGAATATTGAAATACCTTTACTTTGTTACTTTTGTTATTACTTCTGCAGAAGAACGGAAAAACATGACGTGGCTTCGAATCATAATTTTAAGCCAGAGGTGGTTATAACCAGAAAACGTGAACCCTAATAATTAATTCTAACCTAAATCAGCATCAAGTAGTACTTGGCTTACACTTAGTAGGAAAATGGACGGTGTAAGTTGATATAGATGATACTCTACAAACGAAAAATTGGAATGAAATTCGTATATGTTGCAAAAATCAAAACATAGAACATTTTTTATAATGGGGCTTCAGCTTTGCGTGATCAATGCCCACACTTTTACTTGGAGTTTTTGTCGGTATAGCAGTCGTCAGAATGAGGTTCCTTGGTTAAAACCCCTCATATATGTAGGATGTAGAAATTGGTAGTAGATAAGTCTAGTTGTAAGTCCGTGTAGAAATAACCACCAGAGTAGCAAGAGTAGTAGAGTAGTAAAAACAGAGTAGGCCACCAGTCGAATGTGTAGTAGGCGAATATATCTGTGGTGCTAAGGCAGTACCCGATATGTCACATTGAGTTATATAGAGTTAGATATAAAGACTTATTTAACTATTATGAACATTATTGACCTTTACATGGGAATTCAGCCGGGATGTGAACCGTATGACAAAGAATAAAAGAAACCTTCAGGGAAATTTTAATATTAAAAAATAGATAATTGCAATATTGTATTTTAGAGAAAATAATTTAACATGGCAAGGATCCAGAAGCAGCAAGCGCGGCGAGTACAGAGTCTGTATTGACTACAGGCGGTTAAACCAAAATGTAGTTTAAGATAGGTATTGCGTTAAAAGACTTGGTAATAGTGAAGGACCGCAGATGACCATCACATCAGCAGATCAAATGAAGATATGGCAATAAATCTTCAGAGACCGAAGATTTAGTAGGATGGCCGTGTAGGATGTAGAAATTAGTATTAAGTCTAGTTGTAAGTCCGTGCAGAAATAACCACCAAAGTAGCAAGAGTAGTAGAGTAGTAAAAACAGAGTAGGCCACCAGTGAAATGTGTAGTAGGCAGCGTAGGTCACTATTAGGAAAAGTTCAGTTGGTATTCCTCAGTCGAGCGAATAGATTGTGTAGATATTAGATTTATTAATATAGAGTTGTAACCAAATAAAGAATTATTTAACTATTATGAACATTATTGACATTAAAAAACAGTCGATTCAGTTAATAGGAACCAATGAACGATCTATTATGCAATAATATCTAATAATTCCGATAGCACTTAGTATTCTTCATTTTACAATTTGGATAAATTATACCGATTCTTATGAATGCAATTTCTCTGCATAAAACTTTCGAGTCCACCGAATCCGAACTAAACTCCTATCGTTTTCCTACGAACTCTCAAGATTTTATCGTTACCTTAATAATTGCGAAATATGGGTCGATTGCAATTTCACTCATAGAAACTTGTATGTAGTTGTAGTTTGGATTTTTAATTGGTTTGAAATCCATGACGCTGGGACATGTTAATGTTCCTCAATCAAATGCCCCTCAGCAACAAGTCATCCTTTTCTGTTTCTGGTTTTTTCCTCTGTAGCTGCATGCTCCGTGATGAACGTCTTATTATGAAATTCTTTAATTCTTAATGTCGCAATGCGATCACTAATCGATATGGTCTCAGTGCAGCGATGAGCATTCTATATCGTCTTAGGTTATCTTTCATTTCTCCGATTGCGCCAGGCCAATATAATGTCCTAAGATTCCATGTGACTAATTTTACATCTTCTTCCTCTTCTTCTTTAACGGCTCTACAACCGGGATCGGGTTCTGATCGGGTTTATACCTATACTACTACGGGTACACCCACACTAATAAAAAAGTTGAAGGCAAGATAAAAAGTTGAATAGAAATTTCTGTTCAACTTTTTCTTGCTTTCCATTCTATGTTCAAGAAAATGACTCTTCTAATTTTCCATACGAGCGAAATAGAAGGAAGTGTTGAACATCGCAAACTTGAACGGAAAATTGAACGTGTAGAACCGGTCTTACGTTCCCGTTAAACTACTTCGAAGAATTCTTCTTTTTCATCGACTAGGGGCTCTCCTGTCTGTAGGTGCATGAACTTGAAATCCTTGTTCCTTAAATCATTAGTTCTGTGAAGTTGTTGAGGTCTTTGTCGTAAATCGGTTGACTGCTCTGGGGCTGACTTCGCGATTCTAAAACAAGAATTGTTTTCCAAAGGGGAGGTTGTCAACCTGCTGCTCAATCACCTACCAGGAGGATTGGGCGCCTGAATAATAATGATTCCTCGAGCACGGGTAGTCTAGTGATACCTCTAGGCACTAAGTTTACATATTTTGCTAGTATTAGTATATTAACCGTTGCCGTAAACCCTCCTTCTTTTTCCGTGCTTTAGATCGGCAGGATATTTTGACGGAGTTTTGTTCAATGCTCCCTTTCACACTGTTAACTGTTCATTGGAAAAATTTAGTACCTTCTATAAGGGCCGTCCTAAGATAATCGGCGCCCGTGCGATACTAAAAATAATGCGCCTATGTCCATAAGAAAATACACGGGATGTCTAGATGGTGCGAGATGTCCCGCAAATTTTCTGTTTGATTAGAACAGCAATTTGATTAGTTTTGTCATGAGAAGATTTTAAATAAAAATAACTATTAACTAGTAATATCAAAAAAATATAACACGAACAAAAATTGCCGCCCCGGAAAAACTTGCGCCCGGGACTATAGCCCATTTAGCCCTGTGGTTAGGGTTGCCCTGCCTTCTATTAGAGCAGGGGTGGCCAAACCGCGGCCCGCGAGATTCAACACGTTTTAACAAAATGTTTTTTACTAGAAGGTTCCAACATACGAAAAGAAAAATACCTACATAGGCCCGCCACATAGCCTTGCGGAGCCTGGGGCTAAAAGATGATTGGGGCCCCTTTAAGTAGACTGAAATCTCATAAAATCTATTACTAAAAAAATATTTAATACTTTTTAAAAGATGTGGTAAGAATAAGTTCATTTATTTTATTTGAAAGTTCTGTATGCTTGGCTTTGGCACTCTAGGTTACAATCAGAGCGCAGACGGGTTTTACACTTTGGGTTTCAATATATTTTCGGGGACCCTCTGACTTGGGGCCCGGGTAATTCGTCCCATTGCGGCGGCCTGTATCTATATTATATCCGACACGGCCATCATCCAAGCATGTTAATTGCTTTCCTCGGTAAGAATTCAATATAAAGATCGCATCCGCAACAAAAATCGAGTGCGATGAAGGTGGCAGAAAAAACAGCATATTTACAAGCAAGCACACTTCTTTCTTCAACATCGAGCTAGTGTGTTATGAGGGCAAGATTCTTCTGTTTCTTTAATCCCTCGTGGGATATAGGGCGGAAACAGTGGGCTCTGTTTTGGGCGACAGCCCTCAGCTCCGTCCAGGACTCCCAGTTCTTGTGGTCTCTGCTAATAGGGTTCTCGTGCACTTTGCCATGGTTTTCCAACTCGACGGTTTCCTAGGGGGTTCCAGTCAAGGGCCTGTTTGGCTTGATTCTCGTTTTCGCGCGGGAAGGTGTTAGCTGAAATCTCCGTCAATCTCCATATACGAAACAGGCGTGCATATGCGCTTCTTGCTTTATTCCAATTAATTTATAGCAGTGCAGTGCAGCAGTGCTAAAAACAATGACGAAGGTAATAAACTACACCTTCAAATTTACCTAGATGCCAAGAACAGGTGCACCAACCCATTATAAAAAAAGAAAAAAAAACAGAGATAAAAACTCGTAAACAGTTCCATTAACACTTTCTATTAGTATTATAAACGTCAATTAAGCAACTTTTCGGACATGTCTTGTCTACCAGAATTTATTGTGTAGTCGATTTTCACTTTGTGACTTTTGTGTTATACAACCTTGTATTTGAAGGTATTTGTCGAGCGCCCTAATGGATGTGATCGTGGTCCTGACAGAAGGGGAATGACCCTTAACTTAAATTACCCTCTTCAAATTGACGCTGAAAGGAAACTTTTCGGAAGCTACAAATGATAAAGCAAAAAATTCAAAGAATCAAACTCGTAAAACGGTTTTTGTCCTCCCACCAACGGGGAAATTACTACAATATCCGAGATAGTGAGTCAGAAACCTTTAATATTTTAATAAAAAAATTTAATAGGGAATTAATTCGAGGAAATTCTGATCCTGAAGGTGCCACGGAATGATTGCATTATTCCATAAAAGTTTTCAGGAACCACCCACCTCCCGAGTTTGGGGCTTCGGCTACCCCAGCTTAATAGGATCCACACGTCTAAGCCGAGACAGCGGCGGTGCGGGTGCTGCTGGGACTGTCCGGATAGTTGTTCCTCTGTTGAAAACGAAAGGTTGCATTATAAATTTCAGTCATGTATCTAATAACTCCGAATTAATCATCTTTTCCTATCAAATAATGATTCACACATTTGCGGGCGAAAAGTTTGCCGCTGCTCTCCCACCGACGTTGGGGACATGAACTTCCATTCCGTTTCGGTGTCCTGAAATTGGGTGGCCGTGGGTTCGGGTTCAGGATGGCATTATATTAGGCCGCGTTTGTTAGTGGTTGGGGTGGTATCACACTGGTTTTCCCATGTGTCATTCATCCATGGTGAGACAAGAAGAAGGTGCGATGGGGCTCGTCTGTTGTAGAATTCGCTTATAGAGAGAGAGTCTGCTGCTTTTCATAGTCAATTTTCTAGAAACTCGCAAGAAAGTGATGACAAAATTGAGGCACGAGCTACAAATTGTGATTCATCCTTAATTAAAGTTTCGTCACGGATCGAAGAAAAATGGAAGATGTGACGAAAATTTCAACAAAAAAAACATACATATGTATATCTATATGAATGTGAAGGGGTGTATATAATAGTATCCTTTGATTGATGAATTTTTCACATGTTTATAAACCAGTGGCGAAATTTGCATCTTCCGGCTTATGGCAAAGCCTTCAATAATATGGGATACAACATAAGGGATAAGGATTAAAGAAGGATATATGAATTAATTTGTGATAAGTTACGTGATTTTCATTTTAATAATAAGTATTTGGTTTTATGGTAAATAAAAGTAAAGTAGTCAAAGGTTGGTGGTTTGTGCTTTAATGGAATTTTTATGTTGTGAAATTAGGTACATTGTTTTAAAGCGCATTTACACATGAATTCTGATAATTATTGTACTTTAGTTTGATGAATGTAAAACATGAATAATTTTATTTTAATACCAGGAAAGTTATATGCTACGGATTTAACCAGCCCTCTCTCCAATGATATTACAGTGCAGATTATGCTTTAGCTACCTTTATATGACTCTTCCATTTTGCCATATTCCCTGAGAGTCCTTCAACTGCTCATCTTTACGGACTTACTTAGCGTGTTTAGGTAGGACATTTTTCCAGAGCTCTCTGGTCTTTCCGTGCGGCATTAAAACGGAGAATTAAAAAGGAGAATTCTTTTACGAACTCGAAAGGAAATTTAACGCTTGCCCCAGATATGAAAAACAATCGATTTGAACTGGGAAAAAGATCGAGAACTGACAATACTAATAGCAATTAACAGCGAGTTATAGATCTGTGGTGCTAAGGCAAAACCCAATATGTCAAAATAAGTAATTGCCTATATTGGGTCAAGCAATATTGGATTGTGCCATCGCCGTATTGTAATACATATAGTTGACTCTTTAGTTTTGATCTAAATTCTTTTAGAGAAACAGTCTACAAAATTATCTTTGGGGAACATTTTCTTTGCTAAACTTTCGACTGTTGGCAGTAGAAACGAAATATCGGTTTTTTGACATATCGGGTTCTGCCTTAGTACCACAGAGATATGGTAACACGAAATAACCTGAACGTTGCAAGTATCAAGTTTGTTGGTAAGAATATCCGCAAAGCCAACTGGGAAGCCCCTGATGGAATCACTCGCAAATAAACCACGCGTTGGTATATCGCCACCACTTTTCGGAACTGATACGACAGTACAAAAGCTACCCACTTCCATGCGGACAATATAACTATACATCCACGATTACTGAGATATTTTCGAAAAATCGCTTTTAGTGACCTTTGACCCGCGTAAAATCCTGTCCGAGTGTCAAATTGAAGGGGACTCGTGACATTTTATTTACAGCAATAATACTAATGTCCACACCAAAATTTAGCTTTGTCGGAATTTTTCCGTAGTTGGGCTTTTTTTTGTCTAATACCCGTGGACTAAAATCAAAATATCTCAAAAACGGTTACTCTTACAAGAAAAAGTTATAAAATATTTTTTGTAGGAAATTACCTAAGTTACAATTTTATTTGAAAAATATATAAATCCGTTAAAATAAAAACCCGGCGATCAGAATTCAAGACTTTATTCATTCGTTTGCAATTAGTGACTAAACTCTATTTTTACTTAAAACTATTGGGAACCTTTAACAATATAATTTAAGAGAGAAATTTGAGACTATTACATTTGCATTATTCTCTTTTTTTACATCCTTCCCGCGGCCTAACTTTAAGTTAACTTAATTCTCTAAAGTATTTTTTTTTTCAATTTACAATTAATTATAATTTCAAGTTACGGTATTACTTCTATAGCATTCATTATACAAATTTAATTTTATTTAATTCAGTCTAACTCCAAGGGACACAGGTGCTGTATGGGTCTTCGCAGTGTATTACCATCAGCTAATTTTACAAGGCAGGCTCGTGTCTTACCGTCTCTTCCAACGAATGTTTCTTCGGTTCGAGCAAGCTTCCAGGCGATACGAGGTACTTATTGATCCGCTAACAATACAACGTCGTTTTTCTTAAACCTAGAAGATAAAGTTGGTTTGGTATGATGCAAAGTTCTAAGTTGCAAGAGGTATTCCTCCTTCCACCGTTTCCATATGTGGCTTTCCACATCAAACAAATCTCTTTGTTATTAATAGAGGTCATGGGTGTACTTTCTTCTTCGTTAGAAATAGATAATCCCATTAGGAAATGAGCCGGGGTGATAGGCGACAAATCTGAAGGATCGACAGAATTATAGGTGAGTGGTCGCGCGTTAATCCAACCCTCGGTCTCTGTTAAAATCGTTGCCATTTCGTCCACAGATAAGGTATTTTTCAGGATACTGGTTTTGAGTGTATTTTTCACACTTCTTACTAGTCTTTCCCAAAATCCTCCCCACCAAGGGGCTCGTTCCACTATAAACTTCCATCTTATTTGGTTAGTCGATAGAAAAGTGCTTACCTTCTCGTTACCAGGAACATTTTGAAGTTCTTTCGCTGCTCTTTTAAATGTACGAGCATTGTCCGAGTAATAACGTTAGGCTTACCTCTACGTGCCACAAATCTTCGCACGGCCATCAGAAAGGACTCAGTAGTTAAGTCTTTGACTAACTCAATATAGACAGCCCGAACAGTCGCACAGGTCAATAACAAAATATACATCTTCTGGCTTTCGCCTTTGTCGTTCAGCACAAACAGAGGTCCAGCGAAATCAAGTCCAGTTGTGTGAAATGCTCTGGTAGTTTTCATTCGTTCGATGGGTAAAGGTGCAAATGGCTGAGTTGCCGCTTTGGAGAATAGTTGTCGACATGCTCTACATTTATTTATAACTTTCTTGGATAACTGTCTTGCACCTTGAATCCAGTATTTTCTTCGTAATTCCGTCAACATAGTATTAGCTCCACTGTGAAGTGTTCGTTGTTGCAGGTCTAATATAAGAAGGTAAGTAACATGCGAATGCCTTGAAAGAAGTATAGGGAATCGACAGTCTTCGTCCTCCTACTCAGCATAGTCTAATCGGCTGCCAACTCTCAAAAGTCCTTTATCATCGAGCTTAGGGTTGAGTGTTAAAATCCTCGAACTTCGCCCTAAACTTCTTTGTTCCTTAAGTGCCATTATTTCATTTTGAAAATAGCGTAGTTGTACGCTTTGACCCAAAAGAACTCAGCTTGATGCCTTTCCTCTGCAGATGGTAAATCGGGTTGAGGCTTTCTCTTTCTTAGATGGACGAATCGCAAAGCATACGCAGTAATTCTGAACAGCTTTTGCAAACTGCTGTATCTTTCCGGTATAAATGTGTCGTTGACAGGAGGAGGGGTAGTATTAGCTGTGACTGCCAAGGCAAGTACCTCTGTAGTTTCATCTGTCGAAATCTCCTCGTCTGGCCAGTAATCCTGACCCTTGCTTAGCCATTCCGGTCCTTCTAACCAAAAGGTGGAAACTATTAGCTAACGTACATGTATTCCTCTAGTGAGCAGATCTACCGGATTTTCTTTCCTAGGACAGTGCCTCCAGTTGTATGA
The DNA here is from genome assembly GCA_963855945.1 of Thereva nobilitata. Taxonomy (NCBI): domain Eukaryota; kingdom Metazoa; phylum Arthropoda; class Insecta; order Diptera; family Therevidae; genus Thereva; species Thereva nobilitata. Next base: position 156,563,388 of record OY979694.1, on the reverse strand, counting down.
CGTTGATAATTCTTTGATTTCTTTGACTCGGTGCGCCACGTACTGTTTCCATTTTAGCTGAGGCCCCTTTATCCATGCAAGCGCAATCTTTGAGTCGGACCAAATATATACGGAAGAAAATTTATAAGATGATTGAGATTCTAAATATATTGCTAAATGTGTTGCTATTAATGCTGCAGTCAATTCTAATCGTGGTAAAGTTAAGCATTTCGAATTCTTGCTCAAAGGAGCCACGCGATGCTTCGCACACAAGAATGAAACTGAACCAAACTCCTCATTCGTTGACTTGACATATGCTACGGTGTCATACCCCTTAGGGCTAGCATCTGCAAATAAATGTAATTCCTATCTTTCATACCTGGTTTTAACATCCTTCGTGCATCTAGGAATTGCCCAATATTCTAAAAGTTTAACATCTCGTTTGCAGGAATTCCATACTGTTAAAAGATCCTCCCGTAATGGCTCATCCCACGCTTCCTTGGCTCTCCACACGTTTTGAAATAATATTTTCATCCGCATCAGAAAAGGCCCTAGATATCCTAAAGGGTCATAGAATCGTGCAATTACCTGTAGGACAGTTCGCTTAGTAGGAATTTCACTTAAAACTGTCTTCACTGGCCCAATAACGACTGCAAGTTCATCAGTTTGAGTATACCATACAAGTCCAAGCACCTTTTGCACAATAGGAGGATTGGTGAAGTGGCGGCGAACATTTTTCTCATTTGAGTTCCACTTCCGCAAAGACATGGAGGGATCTTCCAGGATTTTTGTAGCCTCTTGATGTAATTTAAGAGCAGCTTCAACATTATCGGTTGCACAGACCAGATCATCCACATAAAAGTATTGACCTAGCACTGCAGCGGTGTCTGGATACCTTGCTGATTCATACCTAAAATGTTTCTGAAGGGTAACATTTAACATAAAGGGACTGCATGTCACCCCGAAAGTGACTCTATTTATTCTATATGTTACGATTTCCGGTAAATTTTCAATGTCATTTATAGGACTTGCGTACCAAAAGAACCTATGAGTATCACGATCACTTTCACACAACATAATTTGCAGAAAGGCTTTTCAATATCTGCAACTATACCAATCGCGCCGTTTCTAAAATTAATCAAAATTCTAAAAATGTCCGGTAATAAATTTTTACCTGGCTACAGTAAGTCATTCAGAGAAAGATTAAGTCCTTCATGTGCGGAGGCGTCAAACACAATTCGCAACCGAGTGGTAGTTGACTCTTTCCGATAAACCGGTCTATGAGGTAAATAATATTTTCTTTTGCATGGTCCATCACTAAACTTCACTTCTTCCGCGAAACCAGCACCAATAAATTCACGCATTGCTTTGTCGTACTCAATCAATTTTTGCGCCACTGATGCTAGTCGCCTCGTCAACGAAACAAGTATTTTAAACCCACCCTTCTTGTTTTCATGTAGCACAGTCTGTTCATCCTTCCACGGAAGCGAAAGTTCATACCGATCGTTCACTCTTTTTACACAGTTCTCTGCATATTGCTGAGTAACCACTGTCTCTTCGCCAAGATCAGCTTTAATCCCGATTGTTTCTAAATCCCACAGGGAATTCGGATCAAATTGCTCGATCGCATAAGTAAAGAAGGAATAAGTAATATTGTTTACCTTACAAGTTGCACTAGCGGAGCCATGAATTATCCACCTGAAAACTGATTCAACCGCAGTCAATGAACCTTTCAAACGTTTGAGATTTCCCGTCACAAAATTCCAATATCTGTCCACACCGATAAGAATAGATAGACCTACAATAGAATTATGATTAATTATTTTGGAATCAGCTAGAATTAAATCTGGAAATTCATCCTGCGGCGGCACCGGCACGACATCCAAACAAATTTCGGGAACCACTATTACATCCAATGTAAACATCTGATTTGTATGTTGACTTTTCAAAAAAACTCTTACAATAACGGCATTGGCTCCGAGCTTCCAAAGGGAACGACACTCAACTTCCTTACTCCAACAGACGGCAAATTCAAAGCATTCACGAACCGTTCTGTCACATAGGAGACTGGCTACCACCATCTAGAATTAAGCTACAAAATATTTGTTTACTTTTGTTTTTATTCAACGCAAAAACGGATGCCGTTTGGAGGTAAACGTCAGTAAATTTTTCTTTACCCACAATGCTATTAGGGCTAACTACAATGGTCTTAAGACGTCTTAAGACTACTTAAGATTTTGTACGCTACTATGGGGCTAGAACAAACAACCACAATGGCTTTAAGACAATCTTTCGTTCTCTTTGGCAAACTTTCGTTAAGTCTTAAGGCTACGCTCAGAACCGTAGAATCTTAAAGAATCTTCAAGAAAGTGGCGTTTGCGATTGATATAATTTGGCGTTTTACAAAAATTAAAGTATTAGTGGAAATATAAGAAAAAAGATTATTTGAAATAAGGTGCTCTGTGGAAAAGATATTTAATAATGGAATATTTGGATTTATTAAAGGATTTAACAACATTAACTAAATTAGTGAGCGAAGTGATGCGAAAAAAAAGAAACCGCGGTCGTGTAGTGTACGAAAATTATATACAGACCGTTCTAAAAATTGTTATTATAAAACCACTTTTTTAAAAATGAAAGGGACCGATCCTGCACAATTTTACATCCAGTATTAAACTAGACGTCTTTATTTACTCCAGACTCGATTTGTTTTGATTACCTTTTACAAATGTCAAAACGTCTTAAGGCTATTATAGCTGAGCTTAAAGGCCCAACTATGCATGGCATAAGCGCATATGCCAAGTGCACATGTCAAGTTCGGAAAAGAACTTGTTATGAAGGTGGCTACGGTTGACATAACACGGCATAAAAGCTTTCGTTAAACATTCGTTAAACATAATGAATTCGACTTGGGTCGAAAGTGACATGACAACATTGGAAAAGCAAGGTTATGTTTATTGCTGTTTATTGTTAGAGCAAGTGATTTTTGTTCACGTATGGAGAAATAAAAATATCTACATATATACATAAATATAAATCAAAATTAATTTAATTTTAACTATGTCGCTTATGTTATACATAGGCGGTAATATGTTTTGGTTGACATAATGCTGACTTTCGATATTTTTTGACGTTTTGACGTATGCGCTTATGCCATGCATAGTTGGGCCTTAAGATTCGTTAAGATTTGACAGAAAATTAGCCAGTTTTAAGAGAATTTGACGAGAAATCTTAAGACGTCTTAAGACCATTGTAGTTAGCCCTATTGGCAGTGCAGAGACTCATGCAATTTTGTGTTTTTACAGAAGTGGTTGCATTGTTTATATTGGAGGTTGACGAAGGCGCTCCTTCACAGATAATTTGACGTTTCGGTTTATAATTAGGATGGCAGAGTGCCGTAGCATGACGACCTTCACATTTTCTGCACTGTAAACGCCTTTGTTTGCATTTTCTCGCGTTGAGACCTTTTAAAGTGCACCGAAAACATCTACCGCCATTCTTTAATATGTCCTTTCGTTGCTTGAGAGTGTGTATGCCGTCGCATTCGCTTGTTAAATGACAAGTCGACTTGCAAAAAAGGCACCGATTGCTTGCATCTGTAGTCAGTAATCCAGCTGCAGTCGCATACATTTTTGGTGGCTTTCGACTTTCCTTTTCATCATAGCAATTTTCAAGAGATTCCGCTTCTCTTTTTATAAACTTTACCTGCCTATCGCCCTCGATAATGATAGAGCCACTGCTTTCTGGGATGGATGCTGTGCTCTTTGCCTCATTCTTTTCCTCACTAGTTTCTTCTAAATTATTTTCCGGATTTATCCTATAAATCTCCACTCTCAGATCATGCGGAAGACACCGTAACAACTTCGATTTTAACATGGGGGAATTAATGACTTGTTGGAACATTTAAAGCATTTAATAATCGGATACAGGACATAACCGTATTATAAAGACGCCGTAAGCTCTTAAAGTCGGACTTGGCCGTTACTGCCTGTAGACTCATAAATTGCTGCATTATTTTGTCTATGAGTTTATCATTTTTACCAAATTCGTCTTGCAGCAATCCTCGTAGCATTTTTCTGTTGGGATGAATCCACCGACAGCTTCTGCGGCTTTCCCTTCCAATACAGTAAGGAGATAGCTAAATTTATCAGCGCCTGACATTGAAGGGTTTTCGTGTACAGCTGATCGAAATTGAATTGCTCCCAGAAAGGAAGCCAGTCACGATGATCAGCTGAAAAATGTTTTAAAGGTAATTTTTGCAGCTTTACACCTTGGGTGGTGTTTCTAGGCTGAGACTCTGTTGCTCGATCACGTGTTAACCCGTTATTGTAAAGCCCATGCTGCATTTTTTTAATACTTTCCAACCGCACCGTTAATCGTGCAATAACCGCAACAGCTTTATCCTCATATTCTGCAATACTTTCCATTTCACGTTCATGATCTTCGGGTTTAACACTTGCAGCAGTCTGCTGATTAGCCTTAGCCAAGCCTTCTGAAGCAGTTTTCAACCTTTGTAGTAACACCGCTAGTTCCTCCGCTATCTCATCCCATTGTTCAGGATTTGCCGCTCTGGGATGCGATTCTTGAGCCGCTAAATACTCACTCGCGGATTTCGATAAACGTGTTACTTGTCCACGGTAAACCGCACGTCCTTGTGTATCCATATTGCACCAAATTCTTATTTTGCGATATCGAGTCACTCAAGTCCGATTAATTGTTTTTCGTTCAGTTAATGATATAAAGTGTCCCGGGTTTCGGCACCATGAAAAATATATAAATCCGTTAAAATAAAAACCCGGCGATCAGAATTCAAGACTTTATTCATCAGTTTGCAATTAGTGATTAAACTCTATTTTTACTTAAAACTATTGGGAGCCTTTAACAATATAATGTAAGAGAGAAATTTTGAGACTATTACATTTGCATTATTCTCTTTTTTTACATTGTTCACATAATTTTTCTGTAAAAGTGAGCATTACTGAGATATTTTCGAAAAATCGCTTTTGGTGACTTTTGACCCCGCGTAAAATCGCGTCGGAGTGTCAAATCGATGGGGACTCGTGACATTTTCCTTAGTGGAATAATATCAATGGGCCAACGCACACGAGATCATAGTTATGGCACATAAAACCGGTTTTACTACACTCCTCGGAACGCAGACGGGGTAATAGCATCTTGTGTAGTAACTTGAATCATTACAGAAAGTTTTAAATGTATTTGTGCATATGAAAATTATTTGTCATATCGTGGACAAATAGAAATAATAAAAAAAGTCCTTAATATCACTATTTTCAATATGCTCACAAAAAAAACAAAATTTTCAGACCATTCGAGCAGGTTGATGAACAAAAAAAGCGAATGATTAAAGAATTTCAGTGGGAAAATGCTGAGCTCAGAAAGAAGACGATTTGACAAAATATAATATGCATGTGTTAGTTTTCACGCTTTTGGTTTTGCGTGAAAATTGTTTCGTTAAGTTCTTTCCTTCCCTTCCCTCTCTCTTCTATAAAACCGGTTTTATGTGCCATAACTATGCGCCGTGTGCGTTGGCCCAAAGACCATACCAAAATTCAGTTTTCCCGGAATTTTTCCGAAATTGGGCCTTTTTTTGTTTAATTTCCCTGGTGAGTTTTTTTTATGTCAGTTATGCCGCCAAAAATCCACAGAAACCATTGTTTTCCCTGTTTTTCATTCGCTTCACTGAAACGGCGTTTGTGTCAATCGTAGGCTACTTAGCTCTAAGTTGGGGTTAACAAAAAAATTCAAATTTTCCAACGGCTTTTTCAAATTCAAAAAATTAAAATCGCTATTACTTTTTTATTCGTGAATCGATTTCATTCAAATTCCTTATTACAAAATTATTCCACAAAAAGAACATTCTCTGAAAATTTGAACGAAATCGGTTAACGAACAAAAAAGCCTTAGCGTTTACAAACTTTTTGTTTGCCTATTAATATATAAGATTTATTAAATTCTACCTGAAACCGAAAACTTGAACATTTTTCTCGCAATGACAACGTCTCCCCCAACTGATTTCTTAATATTTCTAGCGCAAAATAAACTCAGATATAGTACGTATACACGCGAAATTGAAGCCGGATTCAAGCCAGCCGGATTCAAGCCAGATCGAATTCAAATAGGATCGAGCGGAATTCAATGAAAAAGCGAAACAACAGTAAAACGATACAAATTGTAGGTTATGTTCATTGCTTTTCGATTACGTTTGAATCACTGACATATAGATATGGACTGCTAATTGACAACTTTCAATGGCACCATTTTTCTCCAGAAGAAGAAGACCTTTTCTATGTAAACAACAATTTTTTTCTCGAATTTAGAGGGAAATAAGTAATAAGATGTATGTTATAATTGATAGAAATAATTTTCCATCATTATTTTTTATTTAGTAGCAGTTTTTTCGTTAAATAAATGTATTTTTTTCAAATATGTGAGGGTTTTTTCCCTCTGTTTAACGAACTTTTAAAAATAAAGTAAATAGAGAAAGAAGAAAAAACTCTATAGCTGTCTAGTTTTTTCTAATTATGTTTATATCGCTGACATGCACTGAACTGTTTTTTTTTATTTTAAAACCGATTAAAGTTCATAGGATTTTGAAGGGGGAACGAGACAACGATAGTTTTTGGTGCCACTTTTTTGTATGGGATTTTGCTTATTTAGCAGTCCATATCTATATGTCAGTGGTTTGAATCCATTTAAACTTCAATTACGCGATCCGACGATGTCAAATAGGCAGATTCTCACTTTCAATCTTTCGATCTCTGGATCGTTCGATTTTGTCATGTATACGTGGTAATAGTAATCACTAGACAACGTTCTACACTTCATGCCAACGATAAAGTAAAGAGAAACAAAGTCTCCACAATTTGCACTAATGAATGTAAAATTTCAGCCTGTCCATAATGTCGATCCGATTGACGATATACTATATGTATGTATTTATGCTATTAATATTTTTCGATAGATAATAGCTCTTCAGGATAGCTTGCGAATTTCGGCAAATTTTTCAATTATAGACAGCGCTGTATTTATTTATGAGCAGTAGACCCATTCACGCTCCGTTTTGTTCCGCTCTTGATGCAGTAAAATCTTTTTATATGTACATACTTACATGTTCCCTGCCCCTGCCGGCAGATTTTCGAGCGTGCTTCGATCTAAACGCATTGGGTGCTCAAATAAAACTTTCTTTTCGATCATGGCGCATTGTATGAATGGATCCGTTGTTAATTATTTATGAATATTTTAGAGGACCGAGAGTGGAGCGCGAGCGGCTATATCGTATTGGTAGAGGCTATTTATTTTCTTGTGCATGAGAGATCGCCTCGCAGCCTCTATTAATCTTTATATTTGTGACTAGATATAAATATTTCTTGAAATTTAATCAGAATGGGATATTAATAGCTACTCTATTATTAGACTACTCTACACTTAATTTCAGCATTTCCTATAAAAATTGTTAAAAATTGTTCTGAGCCAGTTATAGTAACCCAAGTGAGACGGGACTTGATGCATATTTTCTTGAGTTAGAAATATATCGAATTGCATACTTATGGGGGTTGACACAAATATGACAAATATGTTTCAATATGCCTTTTGTCTTAAAATTAAAACTGAAGTAAAAACATCCTGTGATAAACCTGTGGTGACTAGTCATGCTAGTTAAAAATATTAACTGCCAAGTTTTAGCACAAGACTAAGCCGCCATTCTTGCATTCCCTAAACAGTTCAATTTTGAGAAAGTTTGGTGACCGGAACAGCCAAAAATTCAAGAACTACCTTCGGAAATAGATTTAAACGACAAGCCTCACCTCTAATTGTTAAACGACCTTGGGGGCCAGAATAAACAACGATTTCTTGAAAACCTTGTGCCTTCAAAGGCTACCCAAGGAGTTTCAGAGCGATTCTTCAAGCGTCGACTCGAAAGAAAGCAAACCGTTTGGTTTCGACCGCATCAAACAAGTTAGGAATTTCCGTTGCACATCAAGAAGGCTTTGAAAGCCGCGACCACCAGATAAACTACTTCAACTTCATATGTGGAAAAGAATACTGAGTTAAAGTATTAAGAAAATGAAGTTCAATACTTTGCTAGGAGAAACAATCCAAAGAAGTCAAGTTACTGCAGGAAGTCTCATAAAAGCCAAATATTGTAGTCCACCATATCCTTTTACACCAAAAAACTAGCCATAAGCCAATCGCTTTTGCCCAACGCAGAACGGAAGGCCAGTAGTCATAATATACATAGCATTATCATTGTATAAACTAAATTAAAATTTCTTATAGAAACAGTTGACATATCAGTTCTACCAGATTTGTATATTACAGCCCGGGCCGATGGCTGGTATGCTTGTTTGGCGATTTGGAATATGTGGTCATTCCATCGCAAGTCTTTGGATAATGTAACGCTTAAGATGTTTAGGGATGGGTTACACTGCACGCACTGTCACGGGTGAAGAGGTGTTGCACCTTTTATTGGAAATAAGACATGTAGTCGGTCCATCCCCTTGTCTAAGACCTAGTCGTACTTCGAACACTTCTGCTACTGCATTTTTTTGAATCGGTACTTTCGCCAGTGAGTTAGGTTCTAATTTTTGTTTCGCAAGAATTATGAAGGTTTTGTAAGAAGTCCTGAGGAGTGAGATGCCCCTGCAATTTTTACAGGTTAATTTATCTCCTTTCTTGTATATTGGACATATAATGGCATAACTTCTTTCTGCCAGATGTTCCATATAAATTTGTGTATGTTTCTTAAGAGTTGCGATCCTCCTTCCTTTAGCAACTCAGATGCGATTCAATCGACGCCCGAAGATTTGGTTCTTTTTTGCTTTTTTACAGCTTCAGACGATGTTGGGCTGTACTTCTTCTACTTCTCTCTAGTTTATGGTGATAGCATTTTGCTAGGCATCTCTTCCTTCTTCAAGTTTTATCATTATCCGGGTTCTTAATTTTACTTTGAATAGTCGTCCGAGCCACAGCATGTTCATCACATAGTTCTCACACCCGATTAAAAATAATTTAGTTGGTAAATTTTCTTACTAGCACGCACACGGCCGCTGCTAGGGCGCATAGCGAACAAATAGGTACGCCACAGGGGTGCACGCTCCCGCCACAGGGATGCACGCTCCCGCCACAGGGATGCACGCTACCGCCACAGGTACGAAAACCTAAAAATTTGTTCGCCAGAGGCACCCATTCTCCCGCCACAGGCATGCACTCGCCCGCTACTGGCACGAAAATCAAAAAATGTACTTGCTAGAAGTATGCAGCATACCGCCACAGGTATGCACGCTGCCGCCACTGGTATGCACGCTCCCGCCACAGGGATGCACGCTCCCGCCACATGGACGAAAATCAAAAAATTTGCTTGCTACAGGTCTGCACACTACCGCCACAGGGATGCACGCTCCCGCCACAGGGATGCACTCTTCCACCACAATTACGAAAGTCTAAAAATGTCCCGCCATAAAGGTTTACAATCAAGGATAAATGTGTTCGTAATCGACCTATTTTGATATGCAATATAAATCCGTTTAATTGATTTAATTCATTACAATACTGTGATTAATACAATATTATAATATAAAACAAAGTATTAATGTTAATAAGAATTCATTTAATTGTAAATTTGTAATTTCATTCACAGTGCAACATAATAATAATAGAAAAAAGTATTCATAAAATAACAATTCATTATAACATAAAATAAAGTATTCATGTAATAATAATTCATTTAATTGTAAACATGTACTTTCATTCCCAATGCAAAATTATAATAATAATAAAAAGTATTCATAAAATAATAATTCATTATAATATAAATTAAAGTATTCATGTAATAATAATTCATTTAATTGTAAACTTGTACTTTCATTTCCAATGCTTAAAATTATAATAATAAAAAGTATTCATAAAATAATAATTCATTATGATATAAACCAAAGTAGTCATGTAATAACAATTCATTTAATTGTAAATTTGTAATTTCATTCACAGTGCAATATAATAATAATAGAAATAAGTATTCATAAAATAATAATTCATTATAATATAAAATAAAGTATTCATGTAATAATAATTCATTAAACACACTGTGTTTAATACAATAAAATATAAAAAAATATTCATGCAATAAAAATCAATAAAACACTGTGTTTATTGCAATACAATAATAAGAGAAAAACTAGCAATACAATCCCGAACGAACGTCAATCTTAAGATATGGTTGCAAGTAATTAATCTTAAACTAAGGGCTACGCTTCCAATTCAAGTGGAAATTAATACTAGCGAAAGTAAACCAAGATTCATTATAAATGGACATGGACGCCAAACATAATAAATTAATAAACTCAAACTCAATGTTAATGTCAACCTTTGTTGCATAAAATTCATTTGCAGATACCCTGGCCAACTCGAAAGACCGAATACTTTTCATTTGAATTTCAACAAGGACAATATGCAATATTAGGCATTACATTGAAATCCGAGATCCACCATGCTTCAGTGGGCTTAGTACACTTTCATCAGAATTGTTAAAAGCAGCTAAAGGAAAAGTCTAATGTCTTGTAGAAAATGGTATCCATCAGCGCCGTCCAGAGAATGGTGTCCTGATATTTTGCGTTGACCAGAACTCAGGTATTTCATCCCTTTGATACAGGTTTTGTCAAATATAATGCACGGCAAAACCGTGCAACGTTCGATTTGCAACGGGCATACCATCAAGTGACAATCAATAAGTATGACGTACTGAAGAAATTATTGGGTTATATGTGTTTAAATTCATTATGTTCGGTAGTCAAGAGGTCACGGCAATAAGACTTACATCCAAATGCGTGCTAGGGAAACAGGAGATTAGCTTCATTTAGACAAACGATCAACTCTTGAAGAATAAGGTCGACTCGACATCATAGAAAATTTTAACTAACCGATAATAAAGCAGCATCTTATGACATCCCTAGCAATGACTCACTTCTATCGTCCGTTTTATCTTGCAAGCAATTTAGAATGAATAAATCACTGTTCGTTTGGAAACCAGAAGCAAAAAAAATATCAGATAGATCTTGCCCATGCTATCTTACTGGAACAGTGTTGCAACACATAATTTAAAGAGCGTTTATACTCAAAAAAGTTGATAGCGACGCAAAAAGTCTATAGCCGATTGTAATATAAACCGACATTTATTTACCAAATGGTTAAATATTTTCGAGATATAATTGACGAATTGGAGATTTACAAATCATGGAAGAGATCGATTTCAGTTGAAAGACGAAAGGGCAATGTTCTATTGAAAACAGGCACGCATTTTGTAACGGTACTCGAAACAGGCACGATACGCCTGAATAAAAATAAGATTCGCCCGCACTTAGCATGAAACAGGCACGGTACGCCTAAGTAAAAATTCTATTTGTAAAAATGCACCCTGCTACACGCACCTACCAATAAAAGACCCACGGAATGGTTCAAACGCACCACGGTACACACACTTTTTCTCGACTAAATTTGAGCTTTAAAAAATTCTATAGGACGAAGAAAACGGGCCATTATCTTGGTGACCATAAAGGGTACCATTAGCGTACCATTAGGGTACCATTGACGTGGCATTTTTCGAGATATGAATTTTCATACATAGACGAAGTGTTTCAATGAACCGCTTATTTTCTGTATTTTGGATACCTGGGACCCGGTGCGCCTCGCTGCGCCCAACGTTTAAACACTTAAAATCAATCCAAACCTTCAAAAGTCAACTCTTCTTAACCATTAACGAAAAACCAACTATTCCTATAAAAGTTGGAATCATTAGATTCAAAATACATTTATTTGAACTATGACCAAAATTGCCTGTGTATTCTGTTAAAACCATGAACGTTAAAAGATTTAAAATTAATGCAAATAGCAGCATCCAGCACTCGAAATTCGAGGGCCATTTTCTATAGCTTTTTTTAATTTAAATCTAGAAGTCTGCAATAAGAAAATTTTTCGAGAACAATAAAACTAAATTGAAAAATGAGACAAATTTTTTATAGTTGGAAAAAGCAATGCCAAAAAACCAACTTTTATTATCTCTTAATGTCACATATTGAAAAATTGCGTTCATATATTCGAATTCAATGTAACAGATGCCATACGTTTCATAAGGAAATTAATTGTACGATTATTTTCTAATGTTTAGCGTTCTTTTGGCCCGTGTATAAACCTCCCACAGACTACTACAAAAAATATCAAAAAAAAATTAACGAAATCTGTTGATCGTTCGTGAGTTTTGGATTAACTAACGAACATTTTTTCATTTTTATTATATCTAGCTGCAACCCGTTGCGCCTCGCTGCATCCCTCAAAGCTAAATAAAGGAAGTAGTAAAACATTGTTAGAAAAATAAGAAGATTGAAGGATTATATTTGCAGCATAAAATTATGTATATTGAATAACACTAAAGCACTAATCTAAAAAATAAACCACAAAAAGTGGAACCAATTGAAATATTAAAATACTCTTTACTTGAGGAGCTGGCGAACAAAATCGGATATGTCTACAAAAGAAAAAAAAGTTTTGTTGGCTTCCTCAAACTCAACTTTATATGTCCTAAATCTAATATTTAGCTAAGTGTGTCTTTGTTGTTGATGGCTAGTCATATTTCTTTAATTTTGATCAAAGCTTCATTAAAAACACTATGCAAAAATGACATAGTATTGTTTCGGCTAATGGTGCGAACGAGACATCACCAATCGCTTTCTCGTACCCAAAACCCCTAAATAGAAAATCTCAGCTCTACAGCCGGGATCCGGTCCTGGCCTCTCACAACTCCTCTCTCCACCGGTCCCGATTCTGAGGTTGGGTCTCCCTCGCTTCCTTCTTATCCATTTTTATGTATATAAGTCCCACATTTCCGCTTCTACCATCTTTCTAAAAAAAACTTTGTTGATCAATTTTGAACCTATTGCTTAGAGAGCTTCAGGATACACCATGTTTAATGTTTTTCCATTTGTAGCTAGAATGTCAAGATTTTCTGATTTTCCAACTCTTGAACAACCTACATACGGCTAACTGGGAAATGACACTTATTTGGCAAAATTCGTCCGCCATATTGACCCCACAATTTTGAATTTATAAGTTTTAATCATAAATTCGTTAGTTGCAACCAAAAACTCCCATATACCGATTTTCATTGGAATCGGAATAAAATTGGCAAACTCATCGGCCATATTGGTGCCGCCATTTTGAATTTAAGTTTTGATCATAAATTCGTTGTTTTCGACCTTAAAAAACTTTAGATACCGATTTTCATTGGAATTGGAACACAATTTGCTAACTCGTCGGCAATATTGGCGCGGCCATTTTGAATTTATAAGTTTTGACCAAAAATTCGTTATTTGCGAGCTTAAAAACCCCTAGATACTTTCATTGGAATCGGGGAATAAAATTGGCAAATTCAACCATATTTCTGCGGCCATTTTGAATTTCGGTCTTATTTCGGCGGCCATTTGAATTTAGAAAATCGGGCTGCGATGTGCATCATGGGGGACCCCCACGGACCTTCGTGCAAAAATTCAAAGCTCTGCGATGATTTTCAACGAATATCTCTATGACAGCGCCATCTAGGAGTGGCCTTAGAAAGTAATAGAATAGCCTATGCTCTTTCTATTAATGTAAATAGCACAAGTACCATGTTTATAAGCGGAGTTTCCCTCCGGGTGGAAGTTTCGATCCGGAGTGAAACACCGCTTATAAACGGGGAGTGAAATTCCAGCACTTGGACTTTCGCTCCCCAAGAAAAAGCCGGTGTGAAACTTCGCTTCCGGTTTATGTCATGCTAATGCTTATGACACACATGAGGTATCGATACCAGGATATGGCAAATACCGGGTATTGAGGAACCCCTGACACGCATGAACGCGGGTATATTTTGACGTTTGTCGACAGCTAAAAAAAGTTTCAAATCTAGTAAGCGAATTTTGTTAAATTTAAAATTTTAAGTGTTAAGTGGCATATTGAATTTAATATGGAAATAGAACATTTAATTGCTTTATTCCTTGCCAAACAAGAGGAAATTAATCTGGGTCTGAGGCAAATTCAAAATTTGGAACGAAAAAGAAAAAAAGATGAGATATCTTGTTATAAAAATATATATTTAGACGTTTTTGCTCGATTTTCGCACACAGGTGGCGTTGTGCGCAGTGAAAAGATCGTATACCTACTCTATACCCACAAAATTTTCTTGGTATCAATACCCAGTTCATGCCCACTTGTTTTCCTGGGTATGAACTGGGTATAAGGTGACAGACATGTGGTATAAGTTGGGTATACGCAATACCGCGGTATCGATACCCCATGTGTGTCATAAGCATTATAAACGCTGACTGGGAGTGAGTTGACCGGAGCATTATTTTTAATTTTTTTCAGAAGGAAAAAAACTTAGTGAAGAAGCAGCTGGGTGTTTTATTTTGCTATTATAGACTTTTTTAAACACATTAAATTAAACATTGGGTTTATATTTGTGTTTGTTGCCATTTTAAATTTGAGCTCGGAGCTGTTATCTCAAACCAGAAAGTATTTTGGATTTCCACTCCCATTGCTCATAAACGCGTCGGGAGTTTCACTTCGGATTGACGAAACGGGAGTGAAACACCGCTTATAAACGTAGTAATGGTTAAAATTTCATTAAGATCAGTTGCACAGTGTAGAAGCCTATTGCGTACAGACAGACAGACAGACAAACATTCAGTTTTATATACAGGGTGTCCCGTCCTGGCTTGCCAACCGGTTAATGTTAGATAGTAGACAAAAAATGATCGACAAAAAACAAAAAAGGGGGGCTATATCTGCCCGTTTTCGAGATAGGGCGTTTTGAAGTTTTTTTAAAGTTTTACGTATCACCCTGTATTTTTGTAACCCTATGATTTATTTTCATGAATAAGGTATCAGTGTACGAATAATACTCGCACCTATCTAAAACTGTCAAAATTAAGATTCTGACCTGTCAACTTCCAGAGCAATGAGTCGTCAAAATCAAAACTTTGTTTTTTTTTCACTAAATTTCAACTTAAACCATCTTTTTCTCCAAAAAATACGTAGTTAACTGATTTTTTTTTGTAAAATTGGAAAGCTTGGACAATTTCCTATCAATAATGTCCGAACAATTTTTATCCTACGGCTTTTATTTTTGGAGTTATAAGCAATTTTAATGCTAAAATTGGCTCTATTTCGTACTTTTTCACCTAAGCTTTGCCAAAATGTACCAAATAAGCACCAAAATAAGGCCAATTTTAACATCAAACTTGCTCATAACTTCAAAAGTAAAGGCCGTAGCATAAAATTGTCCAGACATTATTGATAGGAAATTATCCAATTTTACAAAAAAAATATTTAACTACGTATTTTTTGGAGAAAAATGTGGTTTTAGTTGAAATTTAGTGAAAAGTTAGTTTTTACTTTGACGACTCATTGCTCTGGAAGTTGACACTCAGGCGGCGATAAGTTCTAAAATTACGCCTCTTACTGTAAAATTACAGTACAAGATTCAGTACATAACATTGATAAATAATACTAAGAAATATTAAGGCCTATTCTGCACTCCGCTGGAATTTTGTTGCAACCGTCAGTTGCCAATGTATGAAAATTCCAGCGGAATCGATTCCAGCGGAGTTCATAATAGTACTAACTAACTAATTGCTCCTTTAATCCCTCATGGGACATAGGGCGGAAACAGTTGCCCTCCAGCGGACTCTGTTTTGCGCGACAGCTCTCAGCTCTGACCAGGATCTCCCGGTTGTTGCGGCCTCTGATAATAGGGTTCTCCTCCACGTTGTTCTAGGTCTTCCGACTCTACGGGATCCTTGCGGATTCCAGTCAAGGGCCTGTTTGGCTAGATTATCGTCTTCGCGTCGCAAGGTGTGGCCAATCCAATTCCATTTCCTTCGCCTGATTTGGTCGTCTATCCTTTCTTGGCCGGCACGGCGCCATAGTTCTTCATTTGAAATTCTATCTTGCCAGCGGATTTTTAGGATACGACGTAGGCATCTGTTGATGAAAACTTGTAGGCGCCCTGTGATGAATTGGGTGACTTTCCATGTTTCGCAACCGTACAAAAGAACTGCCTTAACGTTGGAGTTGAACAGCCGCAATTTGGTGTTAATTGAGATCTCTGTTGATCTCCATATGTGAAACAGGCATGCATATGCGCTTCTTGCTTTATTTATTCTGGAACTGACATCTTCTTCTGTACCGCCGTTTTCGGTAATAATACTACCGAGGTAACAGAATTTGTCTACCAGTTCCACGTCACTGTTATTTTGCGCTGTCCGTTCAAGGGTGTTTGCATTTATCCGCATTTCTTTTGTTTTAGTCGGATTTAACCTTAAGCCCGCCGAGCTACTTTCTGTTGCCAATTTGTTTAACATGTTTTTGAGGTCCTGGTGTCTGTGGGCCAGCAAACAGATATCATCCGCGTAGTCGAGATCCTTAAGGCGGTCTAGCAATCCCCATTGTATGCCACCTGTTCTTCTATCTAGAGCGCTGACAAGAATGTCGTTTATTACTATAAGAAATAGTAATGGTGAAAGTAGACATCCTTGTCGTACTCCTGAGCTCACCTCAAAGCTGTCGGATAATTTTCCATTATGGAGAACTCTGCATTTGGAATTGTTGTATAGAGCTTTTATCAATTCTATTATTTTTTCCGGCAGTCCACGTTTCCGTAGAGCTCGCCATATAAAGCTCCTATTGACCGAGTCGAACGCTTTCTCATAGTCTACGAAAGCAAGGTAAAGGGGGGATCGGAATTCAGTAGACTGCTCCACTATGATTCTCAACGTGTTAATATGGTCTATACAGGAGCGGCCCTTTCTGAATCCAGCCTGCTGTCTTCTAAGCGTTCGATCTACTGCCTCTCTTATCCTAGATAGTAATATATGGGACAAGATTTTTCCCACCGTAGATAATAAACAGATGCCTCTCCAGTTAGGTCCCCCTTTTTTGGTATTTTGACTATGATACCTTCCGTCCAATCCTCCGGAAAGGTACAGGTGTTCCATGCTATTTCCAGGGTTGGCTGTAGCGCATCTGCTATGAGGCTTGAGTCGGCTTTCAACAATTCTGGCGGGATGCCATCTTTTCCAGCTGCTTTACCATTGGCCATTGCATGAATTGCGGTTACTATTTCTGTCTTGGATGGTGCACGAGTGGCGATTCTTATTGGCTGTGCATTGTTGTTATTTTCTTCAGGTTCAAGTAGTCTCTCCATCTTTGGAGTTGCTCCTCGTCGCTGCACAGCAGCCTTCCATCCGCACTCTTTACGGCATGCTTTTTAGTAGAGTGCTTTCCCGAGAGCTGTTTGGTGATTTGGTACAGCACTTTACTGTTGCCTGTGTTTGCCGCGTTTTCCGCTTTCTCTGCGAGCTCATTTATCTGCCGCCTTTTATCACGCCGGACACTTCTCTTTACCTCCCGGTGCAATTGGGAGTATTCCCGTTCAAGTTGTTGGCGTCTTTCTGGGTCGCTTGTAGAGTTCACGTTATTTTTGAGGGCCCTTCTGCGTTCTATTTTTTGCCAGGTTGTGTCCGAGATCCAGTTTTGCTGGTTTCTTTGGACATAACCGATGCTTGTTTCCGCTGCTGTTATTATAGCGCCCTTTGTTGTGCTCCACAGCTCTTCAATATTTGTGTCGTCGGAAACGGTTTGCTGGTTTAAGATTTCTTGCAGTTTGCCAGCAAATTCTCGCTTTTTGGTGCTCTCACGCAAAAGGTCTACGTTAAACCGTCTACGGTTTATGGCATCGCGTTGGACGTTTCTGATTGCAGCGATTTTTAGGCGGATAGTTGCTACTACCAAATGGTGGTCACTTCCAGTGTCTGCTCCCCTAAAGCTCCTGACATCCTCCAGAATAGTTCTCCATCTGCGGCTGACGGCCACGTGATCTATCTGATTTTTCGTTCTACCATCGGGCGATACCCAGGTCTCCTTGTGTATCTTCTTGTGACAAAAGTAGGTTCCACCTACCATGAGTTGATGGGAACTACAGAAGTCAACGAAAAGCTCACCATTGTTATTGGTAACTTGGCTTAGGCCTTGATTTCCAATAGTGTGCTCAAGGCCGGTGTTGTTGGGGCCGATCTGTGCGTTTAAATCACCCATCAAAAAAAAGATGTCTCCCCTTGGAATAGAGCGAAAAACCTCATTCAGTGGCATGTAGAACTCGTCTTTGATGTCATCTTCTGCGTCTTCAGTCGAAGCGTAGCATTGGACTATCGTAGTGCTTCTTAGCCTGGTACGTAGGCGCACGGTAATAATCCTCTCAGAAACTGGTGACCTGGCTGGACCTGGCTTCCTTGGTGAGTATTACGCCAACGCCATTCCTACGATTTTCAGTTTCGTTTCTCCCAGAATATAAGAAGGACTCACCGTTTGGGCAGATATGTTTCCCCGCATCGGTCCATCTGGTCTCGCTGAGTCCCATGACCTTGATTTTATAGCGGTTCATCTCGTTGAGGACTTCATCCAGCCGTCCATCAGCAAGCAGCGTTCTCACATTCCATGATCCGATTCGTGTCCTGGTTCGAAAAGCAAAGGTCGTCGTCGTGTTGTCCATCCGGTTCCGAGGCATTGTTTGCCGATTCGTAGCAATTATGTGTTTTATAGGAGCGGGTTGCTAACCCTCAGCCCAACCGACTTAGACTTAGAACTCTGTTTTGTGGCGCAGAGAACTCGCCATTCGACCGTCTCCCGTTAGTTCATAATAGGCCTGATAATAATTTTCCTACATAAACGATTCAGAAAAATACACAACATGTGTAAAATATAGGTCACATTCATGTAATCAACATTTACGTCATGCAGTATTGGAGATTCTCAATTTATTTATGTGAAATTACAAAATTCATAGTAAAATTACAATAATTGTGTAGTAAATAAGTATTTCATATCGCGATTTGTAATTTTACTGTACACTGTGAATTTACATATTTTTTTACAGTGTATCCGACGTTTTTCTGCCGCGCCGCCCTTTTTAAGATTGCAGCCAAGGCTGAAATCTTAAAAAAAGAGCGGCGCGGCAGAAAAACGTCAGATATGTAAATTAAGCTTAACAGAACCTACATACGGAGCAGCAGAAATTTTTACGTTTTTGGTCCAATTTTCGACATTGCCCGACCAAAATTTCTGCCACTATTTTCCCGCCGAGTGCACGTCGAACAGAAAATAACCCTTTTTTTAAATCCGGTTAGGGTCCACTATTTCTTTTTGGGTGTTTTATTAATTCACGCACGGAAAAATGGCTAAGGAAGTTTTTCTGCCAGTATTTTTCCGGGAATATGGAGTACTTCAGTACTTAAAGTAAATTAAACCGCCAAAACCAAGTGGTTAGGGCGACATTTTTTTCGAATTTGGTATGGTAGAACCTTCGCTTTTACAGTTTTAGGTAGGTGGGAGTATTCTGCATGCACTGCCACCTTATTCATGAAAGTAGGTCATAGGGTTGCAAAAATACAGGGTGATATGCAAAAATCTAAAAACAAACTTCAAAGGGCCCTAGAGGATAAACCGTTACGACTCCCCCCTATCGTCTAACCAAAACCTATCAGCAGCCGGCCGCTTTGTAAACTTAACGTATACACCCTGTATATGTTCATACCAGTAGCGGGAACGTGGATACCTCTGGAGGGCGAATTTTTTGATTTTCATGCCCGTGCCCGGATTCCGCAAGCTTGCAAACGATTTTGTCCACGGCCAAAAGGGTTCACTGCTAGTGCTAGTTGCGGGCGCGTATGTGTATGCTCTGCCAAAAATGAACCAACTAAATTGTTTTTACTCGGGGAGTTATAAGACTGTTTAAAAGTAAAATTCGCAGGATCAACAAATCTATCATTTTGACACGCCAGAGGAACGAATTCGCCCATTGATTCTAACGTCTAACTTAACGTTTCTAACCAGAAGTGCTCTCAAAATTTCACGAAACAAGAGCAACCAGAAGGACGAAAGTTACGTTTGCCCTAGAAACCGAGTAATTACATTCCTCGCCAAAAAAATATCAACATTGAAAGAATCAGAGAACTACCGCATGAGGGAAGAAGTACTGTCGGTGGTCGCAAGCGTTACCAATTCCAGGCATAACAGCTGAAACTGTCACACAGACGTTCATCTGTCGATTCATTGCAAGGGCAATAGCAAATTGATTTTAGTCGACACAATATTAATTCACACTGATTTACGAACTAACCAAAGAACTAGGAATTAAGAACCTGGGAATTACACCATATACCCGTAGGCCATCGGCAGAGTCGAAAGATGCAATCGAATGTTAAAAACAGCTTTGAAAAATCTTCCCTCAACCTGGAAATTGGACTAACAACTTGCCTCTGGTATTGTTAGCTCTGCGTTTAACATTCACAGAAGATATACGATGTGCAACAAGACTTGTGCCAGGGTGACAGAATTTGTTCAGGCCTGCGTAGATTAAGCAACGATTAAACACTCGAATCACCAGCGTCTCCGTAGACCTTTTAAAACCAGTAGTTATCGTCGAGAAGAAAGACAAGTCAAGTGATTCACGGATGGAACGAGGAATTGCAGGAATCTCAGTCTGGACTGAAGACTACGAGCATCACATGATACGAATAGATACCTTTAGGGTATCAGTAACAAGTAAATAATGTGGTCATAAACGTATCCAAATAGACGTCGCTTCATGAAAATGCCGTCTAAAGTTTCTATCCTACGAATGTCACTGATGTTAGGTTTCGACATAATTCACGCTGTACCATTCAAGGATCTTTCCTACGCATCTTACAGGATTCGACCAATTAGCTTCAACCCACGAATGGAATATGTAATTTAAGGTTGCTCAATGTGAAAGAAAATCTTTTCTTTTAATAAAAGTAGTTGTGATTTTGAGAAATTCGGGTTTGATTTGTTGTGGGAAGGGCCTTCTCTACTCACGCAGCCTCCACTAACTAACAAATTCTAGCTTAAATATAAGTAGCTAAGGCAATAACCATATAACGAAACCAGCTTTCGCCTGCGATCTCGTCCCGTGCTGGGGGATTTGGCGCCCTATGCAAAACTTTGCCCATGGGCGCCCTTAACTTTTTTTTCGCCAAAAAAATCCCAAGATTTGGCGAATCGAATAAATGCGTGCACTGCTTCATCGGGATATATGGTAATTACGGAAAGATACCTTGCTGACTGACCAGGAATTTTTTCTAACAGACACGCACAGCGTCCAAACGCCTGCATCGCACCCGAAACATGCACAGTACGCCTAAGTGAGGAACAATTTTCCGCAGTTAGTATTTCTGAACTCCTTTAACATCTTAGAGTTCAAACGGAAGGTTCATCGACATCTTCTCGAGCACCCACCCCACTCTAATCTTTCTTTCTCTCTTCTATCTTTCAAACTAAGCTTACTACTAGACATTGCACCATGACTTGAACGGCATAACGGACTGGTAGAACCAGCGAGCAATAATAACAAGAGTGAGTAGGTGGAGCTTAAGGACAAGTAAAAGAGTTAAAGATAGCAATGGCGGTTCCTCTTTGGAAGCAAAGGAAGCACTGCTTCCCTTGACCAAATAGGCAACTTCATAAAAATTAATTTAAATGCAGGGTGTATACCCTTAAGTTTACAAAGCGGCCGGCTGTGGATAGGTTTTGGATAGACGAACAAAAAATCGTATAAGTGGGGGGGGGGATCCTAACGGTTTAGCCGCTAGGGCGTTTTGAAGTTTTTTTTAGAATTTTACAAATCACCCTGTGTTTTTGTAACCCTATGAGCTATTTTCATAAAAGGTATCAGTCTTCGTAGAACACTCCCACCTATCTAAAATTGTAAAATTCAAGGTTCTACCCTATCAACTACCAGAGCAATGAGTCATCAAAATCAAAATTTCGGTTTTTTTTAACTAAAATTTCAACTAAAACCACTTTTTTCTCCATAAAATACCTAGTTAACTAATTTTTTTTTTACAAAATTGGAAAGCTTGGATAATTTCCTATCGATAATGTTCGGACAATTTTTATCCTACGGCTTTTATTTTTGGAGTTATTCATGAAAATAGCAGTCAAAAATTTCTACCACTAGTATTTAACGGCTATTTAGCCCTAATAGAGCCTACATACGCAGCGACAGATATTTTTTTCAATTTTAACCCCTTTTTTACCCCGTAAGCCCCCTGTATACAAAAGGGCCCATTCGCCGGGTTAGCGAGTGTGCATACGTTCTTAACTGCGTATCACATTATTACTACGTATACATGATGAGTTGAATAGTTGAGTTGAGGTTGAGTTGAATTTCCGACAATCGACAAAATTCGATAAAAATCACAAACAAAACACAGAGATGCTGCTGTCAACTAAATTCAACCACTGAACTACTGAACTTTCGTCTATATACATAATTTCAACTCAACCCAGGCAGCAGAGCTGAGTCGAGTTCAGTCGAGCCTATCTCAACTCGACTCGCGTCTACATGCATTTGAACTTGGGTTCAACCTGGGTTGAACTCATCATGTATACGTAGTATATGTATATACGAAATATTAGCTTTAAGAAAATGACGTAGGTCTGGCGGGCCTGGGCTCTTAGTCTATAAAGTTACATTTTTAAAGACGAGGTAGAAACAAAATCAGTAGAGACGGCAGTAAGTATGGCAGAACTCTTGAAGGCATTGATTGTGATGAAGGCGGAGGTGAAGGAAACTCAAGAACGGTCATCAGCGGAGATGAAGGAGACTCAAGAACGGTCATCAGCCGAGATGAAGGAAGCAACAACCGAAATCAAGGCGGAAGTATTGGCGTTAAAAGATGAAAAAAAATTGTTAACAGTAGTTCATGAACGGTCGATCGCAGAGCTCATAGATTCTATGAAAGAACAGAGGAACCAGCTAGAACAGAAAGTCGAACTACATAGAAACCGTCAGAGCTGACCTAGAGACGGTAAAGGTCTGCCACCCAGCAACAACGTCCTAGGAAGTCATCGGACTTTGGAAACTTCAGGCACCAACTTTCGATGGGCAAAGTCCATGGCCTATTTACAAGCTCTAATTCGAAGCAGCAGCAGCGGGTAACTACTGGAGCGAGAAGGAAAAAGCCATCCCCTTAACGTTATAATTAAGGGGCACAGCAGCGGAAATATTAGCCGCGTTTTTTTAATGAACTATATATGTAGTTCTTCCCCATACAAATCTGAAAACCCAGGTTTTATCGAGGTTTTTATCCAGGTCTTGGGCCATTTCAAAATTTCCCTTTCTTTTCGAAATGTAGCATACTTACCGGCTGTCGGAAAAACGTCATTTAAAATAAAAACAACTTAGAAGTGACGAGAGCAAATTTGAAGGCAGGAGGAAACAAATAATTTATTTTTTAGAAACTTATTTATTATTTTCTAGAGGAGAATTCGTGTAACAGTTGTTTACTGACACGCAACTTCGGATTAATTTTAATATATTTAAAGCACTGAAGATGGCGCTTAGTGAAATTTCCCTTGTCGTTTTTTTAATGAACTGGATCGAAGACCTATATAGTTCATTAAAAAAACACGGCTATTACAGTCAATTCCTGCAGAACATCGAAACAACTACAGCTTCTTGGTTCAAGCGCTGGAAATGCGTTACGGCGATCAGCACATGCAAGAAGTCGATCGACTTCAACTTCGAAATAGACCTCAAAAGCCTGGGGAAACTTTACAGCAACTGTGCGCCGATATCGAGAGGCTAGTGCATCTGGCTTATCCTAAGCCGTGTGTGGCGACCAGAGCGAGGCCGAAGGAACTAACACCGTGTCTTCCCGCAGACAGCAGCAGGGAAACGAATAAAGACTAACTCCATGGGGCGGGAGTTGGTCGGGGGAATCGAAGCCCCTGGTGTCATAATCATCAAGATCAACCAACTGGAACGTAGCGACAACAGCCTTGTCATCGATGGGAAAATTGGAGCTGAAAATGCACAATTAATGTAGATACTGGTACTTCAAAATCTGTCATCCGGGCTGACTTGGTCGGTAATAAGTGGCTGAAAGACGCACACTAATACAGACTGAAAACTGCAACAGGAGAACCAGTACGACTATATGGGGAAATAATGATGGATGTGCTACTCGCAGACATTGGATTTTCACATTCGTTCCTGGTAACTGATATAACAGACGAGTGTATTCTCGGATTGGACGTTATGTCAACACATAAAATTAAACTGGACATCGGAGAAGGAATACTGAAATATGACAACAGGGTGATTCCAATGGCTTTAGGATCCAGTGGTTATTCACAACTGAAAGTCGTCGTATGTGAAGATACCGTGCTTCATCCATGTGCTGAGAAACTGGTGCGAGCGACAGTCGATGGTGATCCCAAGAGCTACCGATTCTACCTAATTGAACCGGAGAAAATAGAACAAGTCAGAAGTATAGCAATTGGGAAATGTCTAGTGAGCATTGATGACAAGAAGGAGGTTTTAATAAGAGTTCTAAATACCGGCGAACGAGAAACAAGAATGAAGAGGGATACGGTTTTGGGAAAAGGGGAACCGGCAGAGCAGATTATATCAGTGGAATGTGCTAATACGGAAAAGTGACAAAACCAAAGCCAAAGGCCACAAAATTAGTAGACGCAGTACTCTCCACTGATTTTCTCGAACGACCACAGTATCTCCAGCCAAGAAAATTGGTGGAGGATTTTAGTAATATCTTTGCCGTGAGAGACGACGACTTTGGAAAAACGAACATCGTTCAACATAGGATCGACACCAGAGATGTCCAGCCAATAAAGCAATCGCCAAGAAGGCTACCACTAGCCAAGCGGGAAGAAGCAGCCAACATGATTGAGGATATGAGAAAACAAGGTCTTATAGAGGAGTCGAAAAGCCCTTGAATGTCTCCCGTGGTTCTAGTCAGAAATAAAGATGGTAGCACAAGGTTTTGCGTGGATTATCGGCGGTTAAACGATATCACTAAAAAGTACAGCTACCCGTTGCCTCGTATCGATGACTGGCTGAATAGTTTGTCTGGAACTCAATGGTTCTCTACGTTGAACCTTAAGAGCGGCTATTGGCAAGTCGAAATTCATCCCGAGGACCGAGAAAAAACCTTCTCCGTGGGAAATGGCTTGTGGAAGTTTACAGTTATGCCGTTTGGACTGTGAAATGCTCCAGCAACATTCGAACGACTGATGGAATGCGTCTTGCAAGGACTGACATGGAAGACTTGTCTGGTTTATTTGGACGATATCATCGTCGTTGGAAAAAGTTTCGACGAACATCTGGGTAATCTACGAGAGGTTTTCCAAAAGTTGAGGACTGCCCAACTGAAACTCAGCCCTAAGAAGTGCGTGCTATTCAGAGACCAAGTCAACTATCTCGGACATGTGTTTTCGTCCAATGGAGTTCAAACAGATCCAATAGCGGCAGTTAAGAGTTGGCCTACACCGAAGGATAAAAACGAACTTTGCAGTTTCTTGGGACTTGCCACCTATTATAGGCATTTTGTCAGGAACTTTACCCACATAGCTAAGGAATTACATAAACTGACAGAAAAAGGAAAACCATTTATCTGGGCAGATAAGTACGAGGAAAGTTTCAAGACAATAAAGCAAGAACTTTGACAAGCACCAATACTCACATATCCGAAGCCGGACGAAAAGTTCATATAGGACACAGGTGCGTGTAATGTCGGTATTGGTGCAGTGCTATCACAAAACATCGAAGGACAGGAAAAGGTCATAGCCTACTACAGAAGAGCGCTGTCGAAATCCGAGAGGAATTACTGTGTCAAGAGTAGAGAGCTATTGGCAATCGTGGGCTCGACTAAACATTTCCATAAGTACCTCTATGAGCAAAACTTCATCCTTCGGACGGATCATGCAGCATTAAAGTGGTTGATGCAATTCAAAAATCCTGAAGGGCAGGTGGCATGATGGATCGAAAGACTTCAGTCCTACGACTTCAATATAGGACACAGAACAGGAAGAAACCATGCAAATGCAGATGCACTCTCCCGGCGACTATGCGAACCAGGTTGTAAACATTGTTGGCGTATCGAGGAAAAGTGTCAAAGGACGACTGTTGAGCTAACGACAGGACGGGATGACCACGGCTAACGACAGGATGAGATGCTCAACGCGAAGACCGGGATATTTCTCCGATTCTGGCATGGAAGGAGTACGAAGAAAAGCCTGAATGGAAGGACATTGCAGAGAGAACCGAAACCCTGAAGAGCTATTGGGCCCAATGGGATTCACTGCACATCGAGGGAGGAATATTAAAGAGCAAATGGGAAACCGATGACGGTACCTCTCATCGAATGCAGGTAATAGACCCTCGCGCTAGAATGAGAGATATTCTAGAAGAGTGTCATAATGCCGCACCAGGAGCACATCTGGGAGTCAACAAAACTCTAGCCAAAATAAGAGATAGGTTCTACTGGCTTCACATGCGGGACGATGTTGCAGACTGGTGTCTGAAATGCACAGTTTGTGCCAGCAGCAAGGGTCCCCGAGTAAGAACAAGAGGATAAATGTAACAATACAACGTGGGAGCTCTATTTGAAAGAATCGCAATCGATGTGGCGGTACCTTTTCCAGAGTCAGATCGAGGAAATCGTTACATGGTGGTCATGGACTACTTCAGTAAGTGGCCCGAAGTGCATGCCATTCCAAATCAGGAAACAATCACTGTTGCAGAGGAAAAATTGGATCTGCAGATTTGGTGTTCCTCATGAGCTTCATTCTGACCAAGGGGGAAACTTCGAATCTCGGGTTTTTCAAGAAGTATGTAAGATACTCGGAGTGAAGAAAAAAAGGACGACGCTTCTTCATCCACAGTCCGACGGAATGGTGGAAAGATTCAACAGGACAATGCTAGGGCACCTCAGGAAAGTAGTTACTGAGCATCAGCGTGACTGGGACAGTTACATCCCAGTTTTTCTTATGGAAGGTGACCTCGTTTGGCTGTTCAACCTTCGGCGACGGAAAGGGAAGTCTCCGCAACTTCAACCCTATAAAATCCTAACACGGATCAACGACGTTGTCTACAGGATTCAACAAAGACCCAAGGCAAAGAAGAAAATCGTGCACGTAGACAGGCTGGCCCCTTCTCATCAGCCGGATCCAATATGGACATCTGTTCGGGACGATCAGTCCTAAGAAGGGGACAGTGTGATGATTTATGCACCATCTATTTGAGCTTGGAGACAACTGTTATTTGTAACGACGTTATAACTTGACGTTTGTAATGATTTATGTACTAAAAACTATTGGCGCCATCTACTAGATTCGAATGTGAACAAACGGTAATTAAAAGGGAAAGCTCTTAGAAGCTTCGGGAAAAAAGAATATCCGCGTGCCAATGTTCTACACTATGGTAGAAAAATCGGGTACGTGGATAAAGGAGGAGCTTGGATGTAATGCAGCGGCAGCGGCATTTAGGAGCAGTTTTTGATTTGCAAAGCGATTAAAAAGTTCTAAAGTGAAAAGTGACCTAAAGCGAAAAGTGGTTTTAATAGTGAATTTAAAAAGCGATAAATTGAATTTAGTGTGAGATATTAAATTGATAGTGATAAATAGTGAACTTTAAGAATTGTGTTTTAGTTATTCTTTAATTTTGTCTGTTATTGAATTGTATTTTAGTTTTTAATAAATAAGTTTTGTGTGAAGATTTTAAAAGTGTATTCCTTAATTAATTCTACGAATCCGTTAAGAAGTAAAAATGTAACAATACTTTTACTTTTATCGTTCGCGGCGTACATTAGTTTTGACGCCCTGCGCATTGCTTCCCTTATCCTGAACCTTACGAACCGCCACTGAAAGATATGAAAGAAGAGATTAACAATAACGTTGTTTAAGCCCAGCACTTAAACCAAAAGCTGCATATAATTTAAATAACATTAAAATTTCTAAATAAATAATTTCACCACAATTAAAGAATATTCAAGTTCCCTTTAATTTACTGAAACTTATTCCATGTCATCAAATTTAGCATACAATGTCCAGACGTAATCTGAGACAATTGTTTTTCGTTATCAGTAATTTAAATTCCTTCAGAATTTTTACACAAACATTTCTGCGCCATCAGCGAGAAATGCTTTGTGCAGCATACATTGTAAAGGCAACATAAGTGCATGCTCGGCTATTTTTCTATGAACTCTTTCAGTTCCTTATCAATCACGTTAACTAAGAACTTTATCCAAACATTTTTTATCCAAACATTTCTGCGCACATCAGCGAGAAATGTTCCCACCGAACTATGTGTTTATGTTGCCTTTTGAATCCAAATACTTGTTTTCATTTCATTACTATTTAAGCCAAGGAGCTTTACCACAATAAAGTCAGTCAGTTTCAATTCGTCTTTTAATTCATACGTACGTTACGCTATACCTATCGCCAAGCGAAAGGGTTAAGAACTCTTAAGCAATATTTCTAAACTGGTTACGCACTAGTGTATACTCATATAATACAAAATTAATTTTCCCACTGCACGCTCTTCATGTTAAGCACCTGAAGAAATCGTTAAAGCGGTCAAGTAAAATAATTTGGTCGCGATATAAACAAACGTTAAGCAAAGAGTCCAAAAAATATTAACAAACGCGCGATGGATTTTATGCAAAAAAAAACACAAGAGTATGATAAAACAGAAGATGTTCCTTGTTTCCCTATTCGAATGTTTACATTCAAATGGAAGCAACACTGGAACACAGCACGTGACATATTTTGTTAAAATTTTGCACTTGTATTGTCGATTAAAAAAGGCGAGGCCGGGAGGGAAGTCACTTCCGCTTCATTTGTTATCTTTCTTTTATACACATTGCATGTAGTGTGAAAGTAATACTGCCTCCTTTTATCATAGATATTACTTCTTTGATATTTTGAGTTTTTCACTCCATTTTTATCAGCTGATCTCAAGGACACTGAAACATTTTTAAAAATTTGTTCTAGCTCATTACTCTTATTATTATTGCTCGCTGGTAGTACTAAGGTTGATCCCTAAGCTTAGTTTTTTCACATAAAAAAACAAAAAAGTAAAAATTCTGTTCTCCCAAATGCAACTCATACATACCAATAAAAGACGCACGGAAAAGTCCAAACGCAGCACGGTACGCTCACACTTTTTTAGAATAAAGGGAGCACAATTGGGACATTTAAAATTGTGTAGGACGGAGAGAACGGGCAATTAACTTGGTGACCATAAAGGGTAGCATACTCAGTAGACCGGTTCCCGTTCGATTACGTAGGTCAAGCGGCATTGGACGTGGTTAGTACTTAGTTGGCGGAACGCTTGGTAAAAAGATACTCGCGTTTGAAATGGTCGGGGCCGATGCCTGTAACGAATTTTTAGATTTACATGCCTGTAGCGGGATCGTGCATACCATTGTGGAAAGCACATTTGTTCTCTATGGGTGCTAGTTGCGGGCGCGTATATGCTTTTCAAAAAATTAACCAACTAAAATCGCACTGAGGAGAATACGCACTTGATCATTTCTCGGCGCTATTATAGATCTTTCGAACCATGAATCTTGTTATAGATATTTCGAACCATGAGTTGATATTCAATTCTGCATATCGTCATAAATGTCACGTTTGGAAAGTTTGCCGTACCTCTTACGACCTTACAAAGAGCATTCGGCAGCAGTAATACCATGATTATCTCAGAACATTTTCTATCTCCTATATTAAGGAGAATGGTACTGAATTCTGAGTTTTCTGATTGCACTCTCACATTTTGTTTTAAATGAAGTTTTTTAGTCTGTCTCCAAATAACTGATCTTTGACAACTGGCAATGTTTGCCGAAAATCTCCTGCGAATAAAACAGTTACTCCCGCCAATTATTGATTACTACTTCTTCCTAATTTGCATCTTCTTCTTAATTTTGAAGCTTGCAGCGCACCCACGAGATACGGAAACAACGCAATGTAACAACAATTTTTAGGGCCTGAATCTTCCATTTTCCTGTTGACAAACGGCTTCAATAGATACATTATTTGCCATGTTACACGAACATGCTACTTTTTGTTCATTGTTTAACTTTGCTTTATTATGTTGTTCGATATATGTATGTATTCTCTATATAAATTATCATCAGACCCATCGATTATTTGCGGAAGTTACAAACCATAACGATCAATAGTATTTCCGCCTATTGAAAGAACAATATCTTGCAATGACAGCAGGGCACGATCATTTCTATAATATTTGTTTTCAATAAGAATCCTTAAGTATTGAGCTATATACACCCCATTACGACTTGTCCGTCTCTATTAAAAAAATATTATTGTTGATTGAGTAGAAAAGAATCCTAAAATATGCCCAAGAAAATACTGCCCGTGAAAGTCCCATCGAAATCGGATTAGCCGTTTCCAAGCCCACCCAAACAGACATAAAACAATTTTAAAAATACAAGAATTTATTTTATTATCATGTGAATAACCATATGAGCTTATATAGCAAGAGCCCGTGAACGCCAGACTTGTTTTTTTCTTGTGTGAGGTACTGAGTCCGTAGGTACTGCAGCCATTTATTTGGCCTATTGTACTACATCCTTATACCTCATACTTTTAGGCCACACCGCTTCAACAAGTTCAGCAGTCTACCTAGTGGCTTGTCGCTTAAGCCTGAACTATAATAGACGTAGATCGAGGTACGTTTTTAACGAACGTACACGTATGTATCTCTCAACGTAGACCTTGACGTACAATGGGTCATAATAATCGCAGTAAACATTGTTTGAATTCGAGTCTGAATACAACAAGTATGCTACGAATTTGACATTACAACGGTGTGAACTGGTCCCATACGACGGCGTTATACTACGTTTAACGAAACATTAACGAAAACAAGTACAAGTGATGTACGTTTATTATAGTCAATCTTTTCTTTTCACATAGGAGCCCTTGGAAAGCAGGGATTGACGTACGTCCTTTCACTTCTATTACAGGCTTTAAGCGTGGGCCACATAGGAGTTCCGTCTATAGGCCTAATTACAATGAACGGATCTACGCGGATTGAACTGTCAAAAAAACGCACCGGAACAGATAGGAAACGGCACTTATTACAATGAACGGATCTGTTCGCGTTTAAACGTCAAAATATTTGCGGATTGCGAAGACAAAAGTGGTGTAAAAAACACAGTATTTTATTAAATAATACAATTTACAACAAACAGAATAAATTATTAATTAAAAATTTTTAGCTTGAAGTATCCAAATGTTGTATTTGCCAAATGTTTGAAGTTTTGTTTACAAAATTTTTGACAGCCTAATCAACGAAAATGAATCCGTGCTGTTGCGGTTGAATGCGTTTGTATACTTTCATTGTAATCGGTGAGGTGGAAAACGCATGTTTAGAAAACCACTTTGACACTTCAATCCGATTTCGTTGCGCTACGATCCGTTCATTGTAATTCGGCTTTATCCGTTTTCCGTCTCCCCGTCTTTCCGAGTTCCGATATTTTTTTTATGTTAGCCACAATTATGCGTTTTCTGTCTCTCCGTCTTTGTGTGATCCGATATTTATTTTTATGTGAGCCACAAGCGTCTGTTTCCATGGCATCCTTGATTTTATTGACAAGTGAGTGCTTTTGCGATTTATATTTACTCAATCTACAAAAAGTGAGGTAACGTTTCCGTCAATCCGTTCAAAAGTTGAAACTTGTTTATCTTCTCCGTTTCCGAGTTTTTATCGTTCCGTTCTTTTTTTGTTTATCTGGTCAAACACTACTAAAACGTTGTAATAAATTTTGCCAAGAAACGGAACACAGAATAAGGAGAACGGAAGACGTGTGCTATGAAGCTCCCGATTTAGACTTGAATATTCGGGCAGGGACTCCTCGAATAAAGAAACCCTGCTCCTCTCTATTGCGGGGCATTCACAGAGGACGTGGAGAGCAGACTCATCCTCCAAAGCCTGTAGGTGGGGTCCTCCACTTTTCCTATCCTCCACAAGTGGTAATTTATGGCGCAGTGTCCGGTAATCAACCCAACAAGTGTCCTGACATCATTTCTACTGCGCCCTAACAATTCCTTGGCCGTGTTAGGAGACGGCCCAGGAAGAAACCGCTTAGAGTTGGCTAGTCCAGGCGCGGACCTCCAGCGTTCAGTAGGTGTCATCAAAGTCCGATCGGCTAGGGCCCTTTCCAGCATGCCGGTAGGTGCTCCGATAGCCAGCTCTGGAGCGATGAATTCAATGTCAGAGCCGTGTTTAGCTAGGGCATCCGCAGTTTTCATTGCATTTGAAGCCCCGATGACCTGAGACCCCGAAAAGGGTAACTTGATTGAGAACACCCAGCTCACCAAGAGCACGTTGGCAGTCCCAAACTAATTTAGACTTATGGCCCTAATTGCCACTTGGCTATCAGAGAAGATAAAAATCCGTTTATTTTGGTAGGCCCTTCTTAAGTTCTCATGGGTGCATGCAGAGGGTACACCTCTGCTTGGAAGACAGTTGCTAGGATGCCTAAGCTTATGGCTCTGATTAATCTAGGGCTTTCGCTCCAGATTCCGGCGCTGACACCTGTCACTGCTTTCGAGCCTTCCGTGTACCACACTAGTCCACCCGGCAATACCTTAGGAAAAGCCCAGGTTAGCCTGTCTTGTATGTGCACAGAGGGTTGCTCAGATTTTAAAGGGCATGCAATCCGAAAGCATCCCCGCTTCCGTAATCCCTTCTATAATGTTGAATGTTTATAGAATGTCCTCGCCCAAGACCAGCGCCCAGGCAGCCATTCGCTTTCAGCCGCAGCACCGCGTTTATCGCAGATTTCTCTACCTCAATGTGGAGTGGCACCAGATTGAGAAGAGTCTCCAGTGCTGCCGTCGAGGAAGTGCAGATGGCTCCAGTGATGGAAAGGCAGGCCATTCTTTGAATTTTGCCCAAGTTGGTTATAAAACCCTTAAGCGCCGTTCTGTGCCACCAAACTAAAGCGCCATAAGTTACCATGGGCCTAATGATGGTGGTGTATATCCAGTACATGGTTTTCGGCAGCAAACCCCATGTGGAACCACAAGCCCTGCGGCAAGCCCACGGAGTGTCCATGTGCTGGTTCCAGTTGAGCTTGGCATCTAGCGTCACTCCTAAATATTTGGCTTGTTGTGAAAAGCCTATAGTTCTACCTGCGAGTGTCGGTTCCGAAAGCCCCGGTAGTGATCGTTTCCTGGTAAAAGGAACCAGAATCGTTTTGTCGGGATTGACTTTTAGTCCTACGCTGTCGCACCAACTAGATACTAGATCTAGTGCCTGCTGCAGACGTCTTGACATGTCGGAATCGTAGTAACGGACGAAACTGAAGGAGCCATCTCCATCGTCTGCGTAGCCTTGGGCGAAAAACTTGCGGCCGTTGAGTAGTTTCAGGAGTTCATCTACAACAAGACACCACAAAGGGGGATAAAACTCCTCCCGGCGGACAACCTTTTCCTATAGTGCCCTCCAGAGACCCCTCAACATGAGAAACCATTAGTTTGCGAGTTCTCAGCATAGAGTCGATCCAGTCGCAGAAAGTGCTACTTAGACTTCGTCTACTTAGAGCCCTAGCTATAGTATCAAAGGATGTATTGTCGAAGGCTCCTTCGATATCGAGACAGGCCGCCAGCGCAAGTCCTTTGTTTAGTGCTGCGCCTTCCAGCGTGAGCACCAGATTGTGGAGTAGGGTGGAGCGAAAATATGTTTTTTTTTTTAATTTCGATTAGCATAGTGCGGAAAAGTTGCTACATGATGTATAAAAAGTGT
Source organism: Thereva nobilitata (assembly GCA_963855945.1). Taxonomy (NCBI): domain Eukaryota; kingdom Metazoa; phylum Arthropoda; class Insecta; order Diptera; family Therevidae; genus Thereva; species Thereva nobilitata. The sequence goes on along the minus strand of OY979694.1, from coordinate 156,529,709 downwards.
AAAATTATATTAAAATCAAATTAAGTCTTGAGGTGCCCCCACGCTCTCGAAAGATAGAAGAAATGTATGATACAGGAAAATTATTACTTTTGAATTTCGATTATAGGCTATTGACTATGTATTTAAAGAAGGAACTAATTCGTTAAAGGTATTTTATTGTTTTATATGTTCGATTGTGCATTAAAAAAGATAAATCTAAAAGTGCTATTAAATCTAGGCTTGGACCTTTGAGAACGGAGAAGATTGGTCCATTGTTTGGTTTTTCAATAACTTAGAACTATGCATTTTTATAAAAAAAACATAATAAGATTTTTTGTAGAGAATCGAATTTCCTATCGAATAAGCACGTTTTGAAGTGAACAACAATTTTTTTCACCGAAATAAGTCAAAAAACTCTTTTAAAAAAAACCGAAAAATTTCAATTTTCAACTTTTTTCTGAGTGGATTGAAGTATAGGCAGTACTCAACAAAAAATACAGCTGACGTAATTTCCGTTAAAATGGTGCCCAATTGAAGAATTTTCGATAAAAATTGACTGAGACACAGTCGTTCAAAGCTACCTACTTTTTAACGATAGTTCTACTTTGCACTTTCATACCACTTTTATACCATGTTATTTGTAATTTCTTAAAGGAAAAATTATTTTTACCAATGTCAATAACAAAATTTTATCTTTGGAGAAATATTTGGATGTATTTTTTAATGATAATGCAAGTCCTGATGATATCAGTTAGGGGTCGTCCATAAATTACGTCCCCCCCCTCCCCCCTTGGTGATATGTCGTGAGATTTGGCTAAACCCCCTCCCCCGCCCCCACCCCTCTAAATCTCACGTGAGATTTTTCAAATTTTAAAAAATTTCTAGTATTTACACTATTATGCGTATTTGTAGTGTAAATACGTTTAATCTGTGCTTGATTGCGTTGGATTTATTTAAAAAAACATAATTTGTGTTGAATAACAGTACCACAAAATCATCCCAGCACCAACTTGGCATGCACCCAATATAAACTACAATACCTGGGGATTACCATTTACCAGGCGATTCTGCCTATCCTTTGAATCAATCTCATGATGCCTTACAGGGATAATGGTTTCTTAACAAGAGAACAGAAAAATGTCATTTCTAGTTTGAGCTCAACTCGTGTATTTGTAGAGCATATGGAATTTAAAAAAAATTTAGAATTTTACATTATATTGACATAACGAAGGTTGACTTTGGCAAAACATATAATTATGGCATGCATAGTCATTCACAATATTATTGTAAAGATGGAGATATAATAACTTCGGAGCATTCTTCTATAGATGTCACCCTAAGGTAAAAAACCTGTGACTGAATGACCCAGGCCTTAGAAAGGCGGAGTCTGAAGGCACAGCCAGCTTCTCAAATTGGCGTTTGAGCCGCCGGTACACCAGGATATAGATTCAAGAAGTGCGGATCTGTTAGACTTCCATTCTTCACAGCTCTCGATATTCATAACAAAAGGTTTTCAAAATCTATCTTGGCCTCTAGTATGTCAGAGCAGGTGGTCGTCGATTCAAAAATCGAATCCTGTAACATGCTTAGGTGACTAATTATGTCGCCTAGTCTAAATGTCTGCTTTTTGTATAGTGACAATGCACCGCAGATAGCACGAGTTCTGACTTATGTGAAAAGAGCCAATTCCTAATATAATCTCTATGATTTCAGTACATTACGTTACATTCAGGTACATTATGCACTTGAGATACTTAGGAAGGCATTAGGTTCCAGGTTTTTCAATTTTACAGCTTAGGCCACCACACTAGTTCAGCATACCATAGCAATCTGTCGACAAATGGTCGTATAAGTCAATGCATACGTTACCTTCCCAGTTTTCCAAGGCCATTGTATAAATGACAAGAATTTTTCATCACGCCATACACTCTTCATTCCCAGATACTTAAGATATTTTCATTACTTTTTTTGGATGTTCCAGTTGGATGCTATTTGAAACAGTGAACAAATACAGTGTATGGCAGTGGCTAAATGTTTACACCCAATTGCTATTGATTCGAAATATAGTAAATAGTATCACGTATACTTTTTATGTAATGGATTCATTATTCCTTCTCTATATGCAATATGTATTGATGAAACCTTTCACCATGCGCATCTGAGACTGCACCAAGCTTTTCACGAATTGCAAGTTTTAGCAATTTCTGGAGTCGGATCCAAAAAGACGATTTTAAAGATTTTCTCATTTACAGATATTGTACTTAAAATTGAAGAAAACAAAATGATATTAAGAAAAATTTCAGAAAAATCGAAAATATCCATTTTACGGGCGAAACCCCCTAAAAAGTGGGCTTCCCGCGGTAGAAAATCGGTAGGCTTTATAACCCCTTATTAAGAACCCTAAAAGGAAGCTCTCTGCCAATTTTCAGCCTCTACCTAATTAATTATTTTCGATATATCGCTTTTTACGGCTTAATTTACCTGTACTATTAATTTAACCTAGTTTCTAGCAATTTTACACTGTTTCTTGTGGAAAAAAAATTATGCGAGATTTGCCGAGACCGCCTCCCTCCCCCACGTGAGATTTGGTGAGATTCGGCTCGACCCCCTCCCCCCTAAACGCTTCACGTAATTTATGGATGCCCCCTTATGCATCTGAAAATATAGAGATTTATCTTTATGGCGTTAAAAGTAATATTTTAAGTAACTGTCGCTTACAACTTTTTCAAAGATTATCGAAGAGTTTCTGATGCCACTTATCAACACGGCTTAAGAACGGTTGGAAAAAATCTAAGAATGGATTAATGCCAGCCACCACAATCAAACCTTCTGCACCGCAAACTTTATTGCAGCAAATAGCTTGCGGATGCTTAAAAGCTTGTCATGCAAATTGCGGCTGCAGAAAATTAGGAATTAGCTGCTCCATATTCTGCAAAGAATGTATGGGCATAAATTGTGAGAATGCTGATGCTCCAGAAGTTACGGAAGAAGATGTCCAAAATGATGTTGATGAAGATATTGATATTCAATTTGAAAATATCATAAAAGATAGATATATACTAGACATGTAATATTCAAGAAAACAATCTTTCAAAAAGCAGCAATTTGTAATATATTAAACTTTTTGTATATCTAAGATCATGTAAATATTATATTTTTGAACAAATACCTTTAAAATTATCATTGATGAACAGTGGCGTGGCGTGCTTTGAAATATAGGGGATGCAATCTGGCAAAATTTGTGTGGAAAAACGCAAATGCACGTTATATATTCAAAAGGAGTTTTAAGATTATCTATATTATCATGAATAGATAAAATAAGTCTTCCATTGAAATCGCAGCGAGTGTGAGCTACTTTTGGAAGTTTTCGCTTTAAAAATAAGTCGAGAGTAGCGGTTCGTTTAGTTGAGTGACTAAAGAAATTTGAGAACCCTGTGATTGACTGAAAGAAGCTTAACGAATCTTGTCACATGATTTCGATAAAACAATATTTAAACAATGGGCAAAGCAGTGTACAAAAGAGCATTTGGAAGATTCTTTAACTCTAACTTCACCCACAATAACTGAAGCTCTGCCATAGCAATTGTAACTTGGAACCACATGCGAAATTCTGCATAATATGAGCTACATGTTTATGCAAACGAGCTGCTCTTCTATCATCGGAAATATTTTTAAAACTAATGAATGTTTCTTTCGTGTCACCAGAGGAAGAAATGTAACTCAGAGTGGTTGACAACATATCCGTGGTTTTATCACAAATAATTGCAGCAAACTCAAAATTTTGGATTTCAGAAGTAATTTTAATTTTTAGTAAGAGTGCAGGAAATAGCCATTATTAAATCATTTTGAATATTGTTTGATAATCCAGAAAATACTGAAGCTGATTTTTAAGTTCTGGATTATGTTTGGCCAAAAGTGAAATTAATTCAACATAATTTCTCCGATTAATAGAATCTTGACCCTCGCGGTGTCCGCGAAAGGCTTGCTCCTGACATGCCAAGTAGCAAACATATCTATACAAATTTTAATAATTTTCCGGTTCTTTTTAACTAATTCATTGTTCTCATAATTGAGGATTTATAATGAGTGTTTACAAGATTTTCAATCCTTTGGTCTGTACCGAATTTAGGAAGAGCTCGATTTTAAATGCTCGGAGGATTTTTGACCATGCCTATCAACGGTTTCATGAAAATTATTTAAATCATTAAATCCCGAAGACCGCCAAAGGTTCTTTTCAGTTGAAAATAAATGCAAGGCCAACAAAAATTTGTTTGAATATTTTGACAACAGCCAATTCGCGCTATGGTATAATTTAAAAGAAAAATGCCTAGTGCATGTTTTATCTTCCGTTAAAATATGTAATATTGGTTTCGGTCTACCGTTTTCAATTATATATTTATTTTCCGTACTTGAATGCGAGCCAAAGGATTGCTGCAAAAAATCGTCCATTATGCAAAAATGCTTACCATCAACATTACCCATTATCTTTAATAAAGCAAAAAAAAAACTAACATAAATAATATATAAATATTTTTCAATTTATCCAATTTTCTTTTCAAACTTACTTTTTAAAACTACTTGCACTATTTTTAACTCGCAAAACAAATCGCACCAACTAAATTGCAGGCAAAACCATTTTTTATTTATTTTAATTAATTAATTAATTACTCCAAAAATTCTGCTTTTCACTATTTTCTACAATTAAGCCATTAATTTCAAACTACATTGTACAAAATCATTTCCAATTAGATTGCTCATAGAAATGAATTCCCTCCAATCTTATTAGAAAACTTCTCTCCGCTCTCACCTAACAAACCGAAAAACATTTTTCTGACAAAACTTCGTATGGATGCCAAATCTGAATTGCTTCCCTTGGCACTAGCCACAGGAACAAATGTTCGTTGTGTCTCCCAATGGGCTGCCGTACACGGCTCCTCAATTAACAATCAACACAGTGGATTTGTTGGAGAGAGGGTAAAAGGGAAGGGACGAGGTGTTGTAACATCTTCAACAACTATTTTTGGCGTGAAAACTAACACATACACAATGTGCTTCTTCTTACTATTTGTCTTAGCCTCTTGTCTTAGCACATAAACTTTACACACACATTTATACCTCCATGTAAAGCCAAGAAAGCTGTTCGCTGTTGACGATGAGCCATGAACGGCAAGAGAATCATCAAAAATAGGTAAAAAAACTTTTAAGTTAAATGGTTTTATTTGAAATCATAAGCTGTACCAAAAACTAGAAAATAATTAGAACACAAACATGGACCTTCTTGAGATTCCGACGTCTGGTAAGAAATCATGCAATAGTAGCCGTGCTGTTTTCTTATGTCGTATGCCAAGGTACCCTTTGTGTCGCTGCGTCAACGGATTAAGTAATATTCTGGGACTTTTAACAGACTAAAACAAAAACATGGGGCGCATATGAAATATATTGGTGGGCTTGGAAACACATTCTTCTAGACAAGTCGTTCTTATTTAATTATACAGTGGTTATACAGGTTTTTATGCGCCCCATGTTTTTATTTTAGTCTGTTAAAAGTCCCAGAATATTACTTAATCCGTTGACGCAGCGACACAAAGGGTACCTTGGCATACGACATAAGAAAACAGCACGGCTACTATTGCATGATTTCTTACCAGACGTCGGAATCTCAAGAAGGTCCATGTTTGTGTTCTAATTATTTTCTGGTTTTTGGTACAGCTTATGATTTCAAATAAAACCATTTAACTTAAAAGTTTTTTTACCTATTTTTTTTATTTTCTAGTTTTTAGTTTGATTTTTTTAAAATTTTGACCACAAATTCGTCATTTTTAACCTTAAAAACTCCCCAATACCGATTTTCAATGGATTTAGGACGCATTTGCAAAATTCATCCGCCATTTTGTATTTTCAAATTTTGACCACAGAATCGTCATTTGTGGCCCTAAAACCCCCCCGATACCGATTTTCAATGGATTCAGAACACATTGGCAAAATTCATCCGCCATATTGGCGCCGCCATTTTGAATTTTCAAATTTTGACCACAGAATCGTCATTTGTGGCCCTACAAACCCCCCGATACCGATTTTCAATGGATTCAGAACACATTGGCAAAATTCATCCGCCATATTGGCGCCGCCATTTTGAATTTTCAAATTTTGACCACAGAATCGTCATTTGTGGTCCTACAAACCCCCCGATACCGATTTTCAATGGATTCAGAACACATTGGCAAAATTCATCCGCCATATTGGCGCCGCCATTTTGAATTTTCAAATTTTGACCACAGAATCGTCATTTGTGGCCCTACAAACCCCCCGATACCGATTTTCAATGGATTCAGAACACATTGGCAAAATTCATCCGCCATATTGGCGCCGCCATTTTGAATTTTCAAATTTTGACCACAGAATCGTCATTTGTGGCCCTACAAACCCCCCGATACCGATTTTCAATGGATTCAGAACACATTGGCAAAATTCATCCGCCATATTGGCGCCGCCATTTTGAATTTTTAAATTTTGACCACAGAATCGTCATTTGTGGCCCTTCAAACCCCGTGATACCGATTTTCAATGGAATCGGAACACAATTGCAAAATTCGTCCGCCATCTTGGAACCGCCATCTTGATTTTTGTACAAAATTGTCAGATTGCATTGTCACGTGAGCTCAATGTGTGGGCAAAATTTCATAAGAATCGGTTCAGTAGAAGTAGACGAAAAAGCTGTCGCAAGATTTGAACCAAACAAATATACGAGGTGAAGCTAAATAAAACCATTAAAAAAATAGGTAAAAAAACTTTTAAGTTAAATGGTTTTATTTGAAATCATAAGCTGTACCAAAAACTAGAAAATAATTAGAACACAAACATGGACCTTCTTGAGATTCCGACGTCTGGTAAGAAATCATGCAATAGTAGCCGTGCTGTTTTCTTATGTCGTATGCCAAGGTACCCTTTGTGTCGCTGCGTCAACGGATTAAGTAATATTCTGGGACTTTTAACAGACTAAAACAAAAACATGGGGCGCATATGAAATATATTGGTGGGCTTGGAAACACATTCTTCTAGACAAGTCGTTCTTATTTAATTATACAGTGGTTATACAGGTTTTTATGCGCCCCATGTTTTTATTTTAGTCTGTTAAAAGTCCCAGAATATTACTTAATCCGTTGACGCAGCGACACAAAGGGTACCTTGGCATACGACATAAGAAAACAGCACGGCTACTATTGCATGATTTCTTACCAGACGTCGGAATCTCAAGAAGGTCCATGTTTGTGTTCTAATTATTTTCTAGTTTTTGGTACAGCTTATGATTTCAAATAAAACCATTTAACTTAAAAGTTTTTTTACCTATTTTTTTTATTTTCTAGTTTTTAGTTTGATTTTTTTAAAATTTTGACCACAAATTCGTCATTTTTAACCTTAAAAACTCCCCAATACCGATTTTCAATGGATTTAGGACGCATTTGCAAAATTCATCCGCCATTTTGTATTTTCAAATTTTGACCACAGAATCGTCATTTGTGGCCCTAAAACCCCCCCGATACCGATTTTCAATGGATTCAGAACACATTGGCAAAATTCATCCGCCATATTGGCGCCGCCATTTTGAATTTTCAAATTTTGACCACAGAATCGTCATTTGTGGCCCTACAAACCCCCCGATACCGATTTTCAATGGATTCAGAACACATTGGCAAAATTCATCCGCCATATTGGCGCCGCCATTTTGAATTTTCAAATTTTGACCAAGAATCGTCATTTGTGGTCCTACAAACCCCCCGATACCGATTTTCAATGGATTCAGAACATATTGGCAAAATTCATCCGCCATATTGGCGCCGCCATTTTGAATTTTTAAATTTTGACCACAGAATCGTCATTTGTGGCCCTTCAAACCCCGTGATACCGATTTTCAATGGAATCGGAACACAATTGCAAAATTCGTCCGCCATCTTGGAACCGCCATCTTGATTTTTGTACAAAATTGTCAGATTGCATTGTCACGGGAGCTCAATGTGTGGGCAAAATTTCATAAGAATCGGTTCAGTAGAAGTAGACGAAAAAGCTGTCGCAAGATTTGAACCAAACAAATATACGAGGTGAAGCTAAATAAAACCATTAAAAACTGTTGTATTGACAGTTGATTGAGGAGCCGTGTACGGCAGCCCAATCTCCACTTCCCTCTTCATCCACAAGTTCGCACCGAAGTGATATCCAACGGACAGTCAAGGGAAGCAATTCAAATTCTGCTTCTCGAATTTCGTTGACATGGTTCTCTGCGTATGCGTATATAGAATAGTTTTTCGTTTGCGAATTCAGAGAGAAGGAGGAGAGAGCTTTCGTTCATGGACATAAAATATCGCTTCCACTTAATTTCTCATTTGAAGACAATGATTTTATATCTTAACAGTGGAGGCTAGAAAAAGCAGCAATAATATAAATTTAATCTCAGAATGATAAAATAAAAAAGAAAAGTTTTGTAAAAGAAAAGAATAATTAATTGATAAAATTTGAATTTTTGTTTTAATTTCTTAAGAAATTGTAAGGGATGCAATGCATCCCTTGCTTCCAAAGACGCTACGCCACTGTTGATGAACCGAAAAGAATTTTGTTATTGGATAAAAATAATTTTTGCGTTAAGAAATTAAAAATAACATGGTATAAAAGTGGTATAAAAGTGGAAAGTAGTACTATAGTTAAAAAGTATGTAACTGTCTCGGGTGCCCCAACGAATTCACATTTTTAACTTTTTCTCAAATGTTCAAGGTCGTTGGGGCACCGCAAGATATAACTTGATTTCCATATAATTTTACACCTTTTAGCCTGGAGCAATATTATCAAGGTTTCTTCCCTAGACTGTGTGAAAGAGCCATCGGTTCTCCTAATAGATTCGAGATCTCCCGATATGCCCTATAATAAAGCTTTGTGGTTTTTTGCTGAGTCTCGAATGTCTTCGATACTCTTACAGAAATTCCTCCAGCTGTTTCTTTTTGCTCGTCTGATGGTTAGCGAGCTTTTATAACTTTCCCAGTAGCCGCTCTTCTTGGCTGCGTTAAAACGCCAGACTTACGGCATAGTAGAGACGCTGAAAATTTTTCTGCGTAAGAACACTACAGCAGGTTACAACATTTGGCTACTAAGAAACTTGAGCCGCAGTGGCTTTGACAGGTAAAAGGTAGCAAATGTGCAGAAAATTGATGCCTACTTACGTCATTTTATAGGTAAACGCTGGTTTTTTGATACTTCCTCTGGTGTACTATTAGAAGTCACGTCCTTCATATCCAGACGCATAGTGGATACCCCCCCCCCAGACACCTTTAAAGTTTAATAAATTGCATTGTATGTACTTACGTTACTAATCCATTCAAAACGTCGAAATTTAACACCCCGGTTTGAAACTCGTTATCTATATGTTTTTTTTTGGTCGCTGATTACGAAAATTAGGGTCCCGCAGTCCAAATATGGGCGTCACTTATAAAAATGCAAAAACACCCCGGGGGTTTCGTGATAATTTCAATAATAATCAAAAATAACCCAATGAAATACACTTTTTTCAATATTTATTTGCGAATGTGGTTGATTTATGCCAACTTTAAGCTTCAAATTCTATTGAATTTGTATTATGCGTTTATAAAATGGGCATCATTTTGGAGCAGTGATTTTTGGATTTTGTCCTACTTCTCTCAATACAGAGCTCACATCCCTGGGAGATAATATTTTTGGCCGCCCACTTCGCGGTTTATTTTCCGTTGTACCTGTATTTTCCCAGTTTTTTATAATAGTCGGCGCTGTTGTTCGACTAAATTTTACTAATTCTGCAATTTCTCCATACGATTTATTCTTTACTCGGAGTTTAATAATAAAATTACTTATATCAACTGAAATTTCATTTCGCGGACACATTGGCAGAACAAATACTCAACAAATAAAAGTCAAAGAATAGTAAAGCGAGAGACATTCCAGTGTATAAATGAACATGAACGGTACTTTACCGTTATCAAAACACAACCTTGCACAGTACACGGCAACTGCATGTTTTTGGACTTCCAAACGAGTAGAAAAAGGGGGTCCGCCACTTTTATTATATTAACTAGTAAAAACCCCGCGAGCGTTGCAACGCCTTTAAATAAAAGAAGTTTATGTGTGCACTGTCCGCGGTAGGAAAAAAGTATAATGAAACAACAAAAGATCTGAAAAAAATGATTTTGGATACCATACAGAAATTTAGAGTTACCTATAAAAAATATTGTAATATTTCTTCTCGAGCGTTCTCGGATTCGTCAGGGATTAATTGGAACAATTTGTTTGTTTTTAACAACCTTAATTTCAAAACTAAACTTCTTGCACACATGTGCTCCTCCTTCCTCTTTTTGACGGCTCAGTTAGAACATCTGTACTAAATTGAGATGTGACACTGCTTTATGTATGTATTCAAGTAGGTGTCTCTGAACATGAAACTTCTCGGTGAATTGGAATTTTAACTTTCTCTTTTCGGTTAGCCGTTACACTGCCCCTTCTTACTTAGTGTTCGTCCCGAACACAGCTCCTACAGGTCCCGTTCTTACCGATCGAACGTTTTTGGATGCGATAGATGACATCGTTTAACTTCGTGATGACCGTGGAGCGGCCGTTCCATTTCCTTTGTAGTTTTGCCGATTTACCATTTATTCGTAGAGGATTATATAGAAAGACTCGATCGCCTTCTTTAAGTCTAGATCCGTTCGCCCTTAGGTCGTATTGAGTCTTCATCTTGTTGGGCGATTCTCAAATTTAAATCACTTGGCAGCGTAATCTGTTTCCCGAAAATCATCTTTGCAGGCGTCTGACCGGTATAACTGTGGAAGACTGTCCTGTACAGCGTTTTTTTATTGCATTATATAGAGATGTTCTTCATATTAATTTGAAAACGTATTTCTACCGTTTTTATTGTTTCAATACTGGTTAGAGGAAACTTAAGAAATTTCCTACATTTAAGAATGTGGTAAACTTCACGACAATACAGGAAATGACCAGGATACACTATGGTCAATGTTCTTCTATTTGGAGATAAGATGTGAAGTTTTTACGATTTCCCAACTCTTGAACAACCTACATACAGCTGACCGGGAAATGACACTTATTTGGAAAAATTCATCCACCAGATTGGCCCCAAAATTTAAAATTTTTAAGTTTAGACGGTAAATTCTTTATTTTTACCTTAAAATCCCCCAGATATCGATTTTCATTGGAATCGGAATACAATTGGCAAACTCAGCGGCCATATTGGTGCGGCCATTTTGAAGTTATAAGTTTTGATCATAAATTCCTTATTTGCAACCTTAATAACCCCTGCACTTTCATTTAAATCGGAATACAATTGGAAAAATTCGTCCGCCATATTGGCGCGGCCATTTTGAATGTATAAATTCTGATCATAAATTCGTTATTTGTTACCTTAATAAAACCCCAGGAACACAATTGGCAAATTCTTCGGCCATATTGGCGCGGCCACTTTGAATTTATAAGTTTTGATTAAACATTCGTTATTTGCTACCTTAAAAAACCCCAGATTCCGATTTTCATTGGAATCGGAACGCAATTGGCAAATTCGTCAGCCATATTAGCGCGGCCATTTTGAATTTAAAGCCAAAACCACCCCTGGATGTAAGTAATATGTGGTTAAATTTTTGTGGCGATCGGTTGGATGGTTTCAAAGTCTATAACGGACATAGAAACATTATTAGATTAATCGGGAGTAAAAACAAAATCCACCCCTGAAATAGATATCATCATCTTGCAGCTTAAAAAATATTGAAATTGTAATGAATTCAAAATTAAAGAAAAACATTAAAACTTTGTCCGCATCCTAAAAATAGTTCATTATACTATCGCTAATGTTATTTCAACTTGAAAATGGCAATTTTCACCAATAATATAAATCTCTTAGCTAACACAACTAAAGCATAGTCCCCAAATGAATATAAACAACCTGTGAAAACTGGTAAATGGGTTTAAAATTATCATATAAAGTCATCCCTTATTTATTTTTGTGATTTTCCTTAAAAATATTCACAGAAGCAGTGTCCCGCTATTCCAATGTTGTCTACCTATCACATAATCCCCATTTGTATCCAAGTGCAACGGTCAGCTTAAAAGTTTTTCATTTCTCCAGCAAAACGCATTCATAAATATTCAGCTGGCATAGCCCCGAGAGTCGGTAATTTTGCAGAGGGTTAAAAGTACAAAAGTGAAGGGGTTAGGCAAAAATGCCCACAGCGATGTGGGCAGTTGAAATTAAAAACGGGGTAGATAAAGGGAAATAGTGGAAAAAATGAGGGAAAAAAGCAATTCATGGAACAAAGACAAGGAAAGAAAAACAAAATAGAAGTGAAACAGACAAAAACAATAATAAATGCGGAAAAACTACTAAAAATTCTAGGCACCCATAAACCGTTATTAACAACAATAATTAGAAACGTTTTTAAATTTCCATTAGGTTTAAAAAAACTACCATCAACCGAGAGCGCCTCTTTTGTTTGCTTATTTCCTTGATTAAAAAAAAATTAAAAAATAATCTTGGGAAAATGCGGTATCGAAGTGATTCCGTGCGCATGAAAGTGACTTTTAAGCATTTTAGTTTTCGGAAAAGGGGAAACGGGGGACCGGTAAGCCGATGAAGGCTGAATTTACCGAAGCTAAGGATCCTATTTTCATTTAACAAAACATTATTCAGATTACACTTAATCCTTCCACCTAAATTACTCAGTAATCCTCGGTACCGCATTTCGCTGCAGAATTTCCTTAATATGCACTTATCGCAAATATTGCTGCAGTTGGTCCGAATCGAATTATCAAAATCCCTATAGCCGCCCATCATAGTCGTGCCGGTGCCAGCAATTGGATGCACTGAGCGTGTACAACGAGCTCAATGAGGTGTAAAAAACCCCGAAAGGATAATAAAATCGAGCAAAGGACTTATCGGTACTGAATCAGTTTCAGAAAAAAAAATTTTTAAAAAAAACTTTTCAATTAAAAATTCAATTAACCGGAAATTATTGTAATCGGGTTTTAACAGGCTCTGGCTAGTGTCCACATCCATGCGGAGGAGGAAACAACAATCACTGCAGGATATTGAAGCTGTTGAGAGCTAGAAGTTTTTTGATAGCAGGGGCATTAACGAAAGTTTTTCTTTTGTGCCAAACGGAGTTCGTCCCAATTTGTTGTAGTACTCATAGAATATTTTCGTTAATAGTTAACGACACGGCAATTAACTTGCCACTAATTTCTTCACAATTTCTCAAATTGACTTTCAGTGTTGGTTTTTACTTTTTTTATGTACTACTCAACATTAAAACATTTAAAATTAGTCCAAATCTTCAAAATTCAACTCTTCAACAAATATTTATAACCATTAACGAAAAACCAATTATTCTTTTAAAAGTTCGAGACATTAGATTCAATATGCTCCTACTAAATGATATATTTGCCCTTGAATCTTTAATGGTAGTGTGAAATTATGAAATTGTTTCTGATGCAGCAGAGAATGATTCGAAAGACAATTGCAGTGTAATTACCTTGAAAGTAGGCATGAAATTGTCCTGAACAATATGCGTTGCTCCAAACGACGTCGTTTGGAAAGATTTGTTGTATTTTTGGATGTTGGCTAGGAAATGTGTAGAATGAATTCCCGTTCCAGAAACTAATCCCGCTCTGGTAGCGGGACCTATTGTGGCAATTTCACTTTTCCACCCGCACAATTCAATCCAGGAGATTCGCCGCTGTATTTTAACGCCTTACTATCCGAACACACGACTGACATTTCTCCAATCATTACTGATCTGTCCCCACCGTAATCGATTTCCGAATCGCAATGGAAGGCCGCTCGTTCCAGGTTCACAGGAGTAATCGGTCATGTTCATTTTATCCTGCTCGCTGGCTTTGGTATGATGTGCAAGAACTTGTTCCATTCTCAATCTATTCGCTTGTCGTTCATTTTCAGTGGCTCTTGAATCTAATTCGGACATGCCAATACGACTATTTTTGGAGTTTATTGGAGTTACTCCTTAAGAAACGTTTCTTATATAGAGCCCGGTATGAAAAATAGATGGGGAGTAAAATCAAAGCGTTAACAAAAAACCCGTTAACAAAAAAAAACCTTCTACTTGATTTTGACCCACTTCCATATAACCGATCAACTTCAAATTTTGCACATATGTGTAGCTCGCGTGTAACAACAGTCTGACCATTTTGTAAAAGAATCAAGATGGCGGTTCCAAAATGGCGGCCGATTTTTGCATTTGTGTTCCCCGACCCCCGACATGGGTATCAAATGAAAGGGCATGACAGGTAGAATACAATTAGTAGTGTAGCGTCATTCAAAATGGCGCCAACACAAAATGGCGGAAGACATATAATAGACTAAAAAGTAAAAAATTTAACCGATTAAGTTCAAATTTTGCACATATGCGTAGTTTGCTTAACAACCTGACCATTTTGTACAAAAATCAAGATGGCGGTCTAAAAATGGCGGCCGATTTTTGCATTTATGTTCCCCGACCCCGACATGGGAATCAAATGAAAGGACATGACAGGTAGAATACAATTAGCGGTGTAGCGTCATTACAAATTCAAAATGGCGGCCAACACAAAATGGCCGAAGACATATTATAATAGACTAAAAATTAGAAAATATATAACCGATCCAGTTCAAATTTTGCACATATGCGTAGTTTGCTTCACAATGCAACGTGACCATTTCGTAAAAAAATAAAGATAGCGGTTCCAAGATGGCGCCCGATTTTTGCATTTGTGTTCGCCGACCCCCGACATGGGTAGCAAATGAAAGGGTATGGCAGGTAGAATACAATTAGCATTAACAATTAAATTTTTTATGGCGGCCAAGACAAAATGGCGAAAGAATATCTACATATAATAGACTAAAAAGCAGAGAATATAACCGATCAACTTCAAATTTTGCACATACGCATAGTTCGCCTGACAATTCAATCTGACCATTTTGTAAAAAAATCAAGATGGCGGTTCCAAAATGGCGGCCGATTTTTGCAATTGTGTTCCCCGAGCCACCGGCATGGGTATCAAAAGGCAGGGCATGACAGGTAGAATACAATTAGTTGTGTGGCGTGATTCTAAATTCAAAATGGCGGATTACCTTTTTCTTCACAACCCCCTCAATATGGGTATCAAATGAAAGGGTATGACGATTATAATACAGTAATTTGTGTGACGTCAATTTAAATTTAAAATGGCGGCCACAAAAAAATGGCGGAAGACATGTAATAGACTAAAAGGTAGAAAATATAACCGATAAACTTCAAATTTTTCACATATGCGTAGTTTGCTTGACCATTTTGTAAAAAAATCAAGATTGCGGTTCCAAGATGGCGGCCGATTTTTGCTTTTGTGTTCCCGACCTGCGACATGGGTATCAAATGAAAGGGCATGACAGGTAGAATACAATTAGCAACAACAAAATGGCAGAATATGTACCTATAATAGATCAAAAAGTAGAAAGCATAACCGATCAATTTCAAATTTTGCACATACGCATAGTTCGCGTGACAATGCAATCCGACCATTTTGTAAAAAAAATCAGCATGGCGGCTCCAAAATGGCGGCCGATTTTTGCAATTGTGTCTCCAATTGCGTGGAATGACGCCACACAACTTATTGTATTCCACCTGTGATGCCCTTCCAATTGATACCCATGTCGGTGAGTCGGAGAACACAATAGCAAAACCGCCATCTTGATTTTTTTTACAAAATGGTCAGATTCCATTGTCACGCGAACTATGCATATGCGCAAAATTTTAAGTTGATCGGGTATATTTTCTACTTTTTAGTCTATTATGTCTTCCGCCATTTTGTGTTGGCCGCCATTTTGAATTTGGAATGACGCTACACAGCTAATTGTATTCTACCTGTCATACCGTATCATGTGATCCCCATGTGGGCGGCCGGGGAACAAATTACAAAATTCGGCCGTCATCTTGAATTTTATACAAAATGTTCAGATTGCTTTGTCAAGCGAACTATACATATGTGCAAAATTTGAAGTTGATCGGTTATATGAAAGTTGGCCAAAATCAAGTTGCAAGATTTGTTTACATACGAGATACAAGATACAGGTGAAACTAAGATAAAGCGTTTAAAAAGAGACAGAGACAGAGGGAGAGTGAGAAAGTGAGAGGGTTGCCCACCCGGCTGTGCTGTGCACTCGCTTGCTCGTTTGTTAGGCTGCTCGAATCTCGATACTCGCACCACACACACAGCGCACTCGCCTGGTCGTTTGTAGGTTGCCGGGCTGCTCGATACTCGCACGCATACACACAGCGTATCGCATTTTCTTACGTGACGGAAAATTTGATGCTCTTTCCAATGGGGTTGGTCCATTTCGCGTCAGACATTTCTTTCACGAGATATATACGAATATGTCGAGATGTATACGGATTCGAGGGAAGCACTGGGATTCAAGAACCTCTCGCTCTAAAAGAGAAGAAACAACCATATGTTCATAGGTTTCATGCAGATCCCGGACAGAGGCGTACCGAAATTCGTTCGCGTTTGCTCCAAACAGTTTCAGCCAAGTGATGTGTTCTCATTTGGATGGTTACTAAGAAACGCAATCCCCTCCCGGTTTTTGACTAAATATGGTACCGCCATTGTCCGGGATCTGAAGAAATACTATGGGAGTGCTGTGCATATGTGTTGCCGAAATGCTTCCCCGATTTTAATTAATTGCGCTTCCTTCTCTTCTCTATTCTAAGTCCTCGACCTACCGACATAGGTATAAACGGAAGGGCATGACAGGTAGAATACAATTAGTTGTGTGGCGTCATTCCAAATTCAAAATAGCGTATTACCTTTTTCTTGACAACCCCCTCAGTATGGGTATGACGATTATAATACAGTAATCTCTGTGACGTCATTTTAAATCTAGTATAACGGCCACCACAAAATGGTGGAAGACATATTATAGACTAAAAAGTAGAATATAAAATTGATGTAATGTATTTTATCAAATCAATATAAATAAATATATGGGTTCATTTACTTCCTTGGCCTGTTATATATATTTTAAGTCAATCGTCTTTCAGGAGTAAACTCCAGTCTCGAGTCGGAGCTGACACGCACTTATTTTATTATCCATCGCTCGCTGGTCATCAGTGCAGTTTGCACGTGAAGTAGCTCGAGCGCATTTGACTGACTTCGATGACCTATGCTTGGAGATATATGTTGCAAAGCGGCATGTGACGATTTGCAGCTTTAGTATACGGCCGGCCTAAGCCTGCAAAGTCAATTTACCTTAATAGAATGGCTGATCAAAATGAATGTTGGCAAAATGCAAATAAAATTCGCTTTAACCAAATCTAGTCTCAAAATCCACTACCTGTTTTTAAGAAAAAGGGTAGTTTAATGTAATAACAATTAGGCTGGTCGTCCACTGGAAGCGTATTCGAGCGGATACGCGCTTCGGCTGCATGAGCGGCTACACGCGGCTATGCGCGACAGATCCAACATAAAGAATTTCATGTAAGCATCGTCCACTGCAGGCAACTTTGAACAGGCGGCTATAAGCGTATTCGTGCGTGCCGCGCGATTTGGAAAGAGTTTTCTCCAAAGCCTTCTATATTTACAAGCTATTTTTTTGAATATACGTATGCGGTTGTATGAAGTCCCAACGAATTTAAGTGAAATATCAAAATCCCATTAAAAACGAGAAGAGAATTATTATCTATATTTAGTTGATATGTAATTCCTTGATGGTTGATGGTTCCAAGATATTCTAGTCCGATATATATATTCCGATATACCCATTTATTTTTGTTGTTGAAGATTTTTGATTTGATTATTTTTACTTGAATATTTTTTGTTTTTATTATAATTTTGTTGAATATACGTTTTAGTTTGTACTGTTGTTGCGTTTCGACTTCTAACACGAATATGCTTGTTTTAAAAAAAATGTCCTTGTTCCGCAGGAGGAATAGTCTGCCTGA
The DNA here is from genome assembly GCA_963855945.1 of Thereva nobilitata. NCBI lineage: Eukaryota > Metazoa > Arthropoda > Insecta > Diptera > Therevidae > Thereva > Thereva nobilitata. The sequence continues at coordinate 156,511,740 of OY979694.1, read as the reverse complement.
AGTTAGAATCCCTTATGATAATTGGCGCTATGGCATCCAAAATATATTCGAATGTGTTGCGGCTCATACGATAATAATCGAAAAATTTAAGGGGATTTCCCTCTAATTCGCTGTGTAAATGATGGAATTCCCCAGTACCCGAGTAAAAATTTTCCGTGCGCATTTGTTCGCTATGCGCGCTAGTTGTGGCGCCGTGCGTGCTAGTCCGTACTTGATGCAGGCTAGCTGCGGGCTAGTTTCATTTTTACTCGGGTAGTGATGCGCAAACGCAAGAACAAGACAAGATTAATATAGTCTTGTTCTTGGCTTGTTCTAGCTCAGTCAGTCTTGTTCTTGGTCTTGCGAGCATAGGTAAGTCTTGTTCTTGGTCTTGTCCTTGCAAACATAACTAAGTCTTGGTCTTGCTCTTGTTCTTGCTAAATGTGCAAGACCAAGACAAGACAAATGTGCAAGACCAAGGCTATTTTCGCTCATCAAGTATGTACGTATTTTTATAAATTGGTTATAAAAAAATAAACGTAGGAATCTTCATTTTTGTATGGTTTTGTTTTTAAATCTTGACTGATTTAACAGAAGGACTCATTTCCTAGACATCAGTAATTGAAGGAAAGTAACAGAGCACCCAATTGATTAAAAAAAGACTTGACAGTGTGAAACATCTACCTAAATCATTTCAGCAAATTTTGCTTCGAAATGCAGAAATATTGATTGGGAATCTCGTTGACGCACAATGCATGCAAAGTCATTATGTGCTTATGTACAAATGTGAATAATTACTTTTACAATTATCATACTAAAAAATAAATATGCAATACACACATGTATTTATATCATAATTACTTGAACATCCTAATCAATTTTATATTTTTTGTTTTTCAAAGAATGAATTTAGGTGAAAATTTTGCAAGACTCTTGCTAAAGTCTTGCTCATGGTCTTGTTCTTGCACAGTTAGTCTTGTTCTTGTTCTTGCGAGCATAAGTAAGGCTTGTTCTTGTTCTTGGTCTTGCTAAATGTGCAAGAACAAGACAAGACTGCAAGAACAAGACCATTTTTGCTCATCTCTATTCCCCAGACACATCCTCTTTTCCAAAATAGGGTTAACCCAACACGTTCGTCTTTTTTTATTAATCCTACTTCATCAACGTAGAATTTTCCAAAAAATACCTATCCTCTTCTTCCAACACAATATTATTACTTCAAAGTTCACTTCAAACCAGGGTACGTAAAATATCGCTCGCGAACGAAAAAATATTAAATTCTCTTGTTTTTTTCGCTTGCGAGCCGAATTTTATGTTTAAATTCGCGAACTTTATTTTTGAAGAGAATTTTATAAGTTGCGTTCGCTCAATGAGAGCGAATGCAATCGCTTTACATACAAAGCAATTCGTTCTTAAGAACGAGTTGAAATCAAGAAAATTATGTTTCGCTCTCGAGAGTGAAAAAGAACTGAAAAGAACGATTTGTTTTCATTCTTTGAGTTAAGTTCGTGCTGTACGGGTATATGCTCGACTCGAGTGTTTTATAAAGTTAGTAATTATTTGTCGCCGGAAAGTATTTGATATGTGTAAATACGTTATTAATGATGAAAATAATAATTCATCGACTTGCTTACAATGTAAAAAAATATTAAAAGGGGTCTTATACTCCAGTTATTAGTTCCAAGAATTTGTGTCGCACCCGCACTTGAGTGTAATCATGTGCCGCACCTGAAATACCTCTTTTTTTAAAAATTTCTTGGAACTAATAGCTAGAGTATAAGACCCCGGTTTTCCCTTGATTTCTTGAAAGATCTAAAACATTGACTAATTACAAAAAATTCTAACAGGTGAACCATAAAAATCCAAATTTTTAAGAATTTCTGGGTGAGAGTAATCAAGTGTCAAGCACTGCATCAAAATTGATTCGCGAACGATTCCTTTGCGAATCATTCGCGAACGAAATCTATCTTTCAATTCGTTAAAAATAAATTTCGCTCGCGAACGGAGAACTAAAAAATATAAAACTCATTTTATTAAATTCTTGAGCGAATTTAAAATAACATTCTTGTTTTTTATTCGCTCGCGAATGAATTTAATTTTTTCAATTCCCCGTACCCTGCTTCAAACTGAACAGCACGAAAAGCTTGTAGTGCACGACCCCTGTCGCGTGTAGCCGCGTATCTCAGAGCCGCTTGTAGCCGCTCATGTAGCCGCTCGAATAAGCTTCCAGTTGACGACCAGCCTTAATGATAATTAAATCGGTCCTTTCAAAAACCTCATAAGTCCCGTTATTTTTAAACATGCTTTTTTCGCTCCCAAGGCTTTCTTGAAGGTAGATGCGTATTCCGGGTAGTAACCACATAAGTCAACACATTCCTTCCTCGTCAAGTAATACCGCGTAATCATTTGCGCCCTCGACATTATATGAGTTTTCATTATGATGCAGATAAAAAAGGTACTATCATAGCCAAGGTACTATCATACTAAAGTTAAAATCATAGCTCATACGTCTTTTTTTCAGAACATATTTATGGCCAACTACAAATGTTGAAGCTAACCAGGATGACAATGATGGAGAATATGAATTAGGAAAAACACAAAGGAACAACTGAAAAATCTAAAATACTGGTCATTTTGGGAACTTTCACTGCAGATTAGTTTCAATAGCTCATGGCCTACCTATTATTTGACAGCTGCGTAAATGTGAAATTGTCATTAAATTGGGGTTTTTGAGAAATGACCGATTCAATTTAATGACAATTTTACATTTACGCAGCTGTCAAACAATAGGTAAGCCATTAAGCTAGGAACTAATCTCAAGTGAGCAATCCCAAAATTACCAATACTTTGGATTTTTCAGCTGTTCCTTTTGGTTTTTTATAATGTTTTTTTTTCTAAAACCACCCCTGTATTGAAGCGAACAAAATAAAAAAAAAATATTGAAATCGGTCGAGACATTTTCGAGTTTTTGCGAGACTAACGCACGGCATTGATTTTTATATATAACTAGTTGGGACCGGGCGCACCTATGCTGCTCCCATAAGCCAATAGTAGTAATCAGGTGATGTGAATTTTAATATACAGCAGAAGAGTTTGAAAAAGGCAATTTTTTGGTATTTTTGATTCCAAATAACAAAATGTGAAACTATTAAGGATCTGACATTTTGATCGAGACTGTAATGTTTGGGTGTTGTGGACCAAGCTAGTGAACCAGCTTTTGCTTGTGGCGTCTAGTGCCGCCTTATTTAGTGTGTGGAATAAATACAATTGCTTTTAAATAATGCAACATTTATTCATACCAAAATACCTATTCCCGCAGGGCAAGTTATTGCCACTTATACTCGGACTGAGTTCTGGGAATCAATGATTATTCACAAAATCCTTACAACTATTTATACTACCTAATTCCCCTACTTATGTTACTTAGCTTAATAAATTTACTTTACATAATCTATTCCCCTATGGAATCCACTTGTAATACAGTAGTCGATATTTGTCTATTAGAACTGTCATAATTTAAATAAACTTGTATTACAGTGTTTTCCATAGTGTGCTCTTATATACACTACATCCCTTCCCTTCAGGGAAAAAATTTTTCTTCCTATTGAAGGAAAATTTTTATATTAATATTTAACTAACCTATTATTATGTATTTCTTTTATTTTATTATTTTCTAGTCTAATTTTCGAATTTACATTGGGTGCCTTCCATTTAGACACAGAGAGACACAGTGTTACACTGTGTCCGACACAGAAGTGTTCCATCAACACCACACCTAGACACAGCCGGGGACAACTAAGGCAATGCTACCAACCCTCGCCAATTGAAGTGTGATCGTTAATTTATAATTACAACAATATTGTTTCATTTTTAAGATTCTCAGCATTTATAAGATGTCGGGTAATTAATTTAAAGAAATTATCAACATAAAATTTACGATTTACTTGCTAAACAAAAATAAAAACGAGGAAAGTGCGCCGTGGCGGATTTTTCATGAACTTATGTGTTCCATTTGGGTTTACACAGAACGACACAGAGCGACACGCTGTGTCGGACACAATTGTCTTTCTGTGTCTAAATGGAAGGCACCCATTATTTGTTTCTACCACTACATATGGTCTTCACCTTATAAAGGACCTTGGTGATTAATGTTTTTTCTATTACCTATCTTAATCTTTACTTTATCATCTCTATTTACATTCATAGATATCTAGGGTATTTTTGTCATAATTTTCTTTTCTTTTTAACTTTGATTACTCTATTATGGTTTTCGCAAACACTTGAGCTTGTTGTAATCTGAATTTCTAATTTTTTTCTATGTCCTATTATTTTATTTCTCTTGCATTTCTCATAGTCTTTCATATAATATTTAACCATCTTACTTAGATTCTTCCAACAGCATCTTTCTACAATTTTATTTATTATTCGTTTCACACTACTCTGTCCTCCTATATGCTGTATCCCATGGTATTCTTTTATTATCTTCTTTTGTTCTTCTTCACCTTCGATTCGTTGTGGCACGAATATTATTATTTTTATGGATTTTCTTTTTCCTTTCTTTATCTTCTTTTGTATCATGTTGAAAATCTTTTTAAATTCCTCTATTCCTATTTCTTTCAATAATTTCTCTTCTGATGATAGCGCTAGCTTCCTTATCCCATTTTCTATCATCACGATTGATAGCTTCTCCAATATCGAACCTAAATTCAGATCTAGATTATTACTATACTTAATCCTTACTTCTTCCTTTGCTATATCTACATTTTCATTATTATATTTTCTTCTTTGGATATCCTTATTTATAAATTTTAACACTTTCGTGTTCCTGATTTCAGATATGGATGTACATGTGTAGATGAATTGTTGATCAGACAAATCATTTCTCATATCGATGTTTTCAGGTGACTTTCTTTTTGTGCTTCTATTCTTTATTCCCTCTGTTTTAACCTTTACTATCTTTATATGCTTTACCTCTTTCTGTGGCATTACTGCATCAGTTATTTCTTCATTAAATATAACTCTATCTTCTTTTATACCTAATTTAACGGGCTGAATTTTTTGTATTCTTGCAGGAACTGTCATATCTGTGTTTGTTTGAGTTGTGTCAATTGGTATTTCTATTTCCTCGAATTCAGTTGGTATTATTAATATGAATTTTTCATAATCCAGTTTGCACTTGTGTTTCACGAAGAAATCTTTACCTAATAATCCACCTGTTGCTATTGGGAAGTTCTCTTCTACAACATGTATTTTATGTGTTATGTCTTCGTTCTCTATCTTAAATCTTACTTCTATGGTTCCTATAGTTTCTAATTGCTCATCTGTAATTCCTTTTATTTTACTTATTTCCTTACATATTACCGTATCTTTTACGAGTTTATCACATTTTATCAAGGAAATATCAGCTCCCGTGTCTATGAACCATGCTGTGTCTTTATTTGTTGCATCTGTTTCGATGTTTACATAATTTGTTAGTTTTTCATTACTTATCCTGTATATGTTTAAAGTTTTTATTACACTCTCCTCTTCGTCCATCTCTTCTTTTTCTGTGGGGACACCAAAGCATTTTTCTGAATCTATCTTATTTATATTATACGTGGGTTTATTCTGTACTTCTGCTCGTTTATCATCACTGTAAAACTCATTCTGTTGCTCATGATAAATCAAACATTGTTTTTGCCCTTGCTGATTTTCATATTCTCTTCGTCCTCGATAGTCTGAATATTGCTGTTGCCCTTCTCCATTCTTATTTTGACTTGGATGTCTGTACTGCTGGTACCTCCAGTTATTATTTCTATGAGGGTCAAACGTGTCGTTCTGCCATCTTTCATAATTATTATTTCCGCAATTATTCGCTGTTTCAAATCGCCATTTAGACCAATTTGCTTTTCTCATCTTTTCTGCTACCATTTCATATTTTGGTTGTTCGTTGTCGGCCTCTACAATGGTCGCTAGTTGTACAGCTTCATTCATCGTTTTAGGTTGTGCTGCAAATACTGTGCTTTTTATGTTACTGCGTAAACCTGACTTAAAAGCATTCAGAGCAAGTTGGTCATTTAGTTTAACTATTATCTTTCTATGTTCTTCCCCTTGCTCAGATATTTGTGATGCGTTCAGTTCTGCGGTTAAAGCTTCAATCTCATCCGCGAATTCTTCTACGGACCTATCGTACTGGCGTGCTCTAGGCAAGGTTGTTTATATCATCAGTGGATTCACCATTGGTTTGAATAATCTCAAGAATATCCTTCTAAGATCATCATAATTGGTTGGTGTCGTCTCATTGTATAATCTATTTCGCACCTTGTCGTTAATTCTGGTTTTTATTACAAAGTTTATCAATTTTTCTTCATCTTCCTCTGTTGCTAGTGTGTCTTTTACACATTCAACAAGATTTAGGAAATAATTTAATCTGGTGCTGTCTCCATCAAATTCTGGGTTCAGCTTTATTGCAATCGTCATATCAAATGCCATTTTACTATTTATTTCTCGATATATTTCTTTTTCTTAAATTCCTCTCTCTCTTTTCTCTCCTTTTTAAATTATTATATTTCTACTTTCTCTTCTTTTAAATCCCTCTATGATCCTTACCTCTTAGTAATTTCCTTTCTTTATTATATTTTTTAATTCTTCATACCTTTCTATATACATATATCTGACTCTTATATCTTACTGTTAACCTCTCATCATCTTATAGCTTGTTATTTATTTTTATCTTCCTCTAGCGCAAACTAACAGGTATTCTGCGTTCCTTTTGATATTTATCTATTACTTTTTCTGTTTTTTTTTCTTGGTTCGTATTCCAAGAAGCTCAAAGAGTGAATATACGTGAAGAAAAGAAAATTATTTTACATTGAAATTATATTTTGTACCTATTTATTTCTAAAAAAAATTTCGGAATTTTTTTCAATTAGCATTTATTCTATACTTAAAATTTTAACTATTTTTTATTATTCTTTTTATTTTATTTCATTTTAAAATCTATTTGTTTTTGCGTCGTCTTCTTTTCTTCTTTCTTTATATTCTTTTGTCCAGCGCTTCTTATATCGCCTTCAGAGAGCCTCTTGTTTAGGCAGGGTCGCCATGTAATGTTTGGGTGTTGTGGACCAAGCTAGTGAACCAGCTTTTGCTTGTGGCGTCTAGTGCCGCCTTATTTAGTGTGTGGAATAAATACAATTGCTTTTAAATAATTCAACATTTATTCATACCAAAATACCTATTCCCGCAGGGCAAGTTATTGCCACTTATACTCGGACTGAGTTCTGGGAATCAATGATTAGCTTTGTTTCTTTACGCAAGTTTGGGATCCTTCGGGATCAAGAATTCGCACGAACGTACAGTTTTTTGTTTCTTTACTTTCGTGAAATGCCAAAATGAGGGGAAATTACGTCATAACATCGCTTCCCCTATTGCAATAATTTTCACGAAGTATTTTGCTTGTGTACGTAGGCCATTTTTTCTTGGATGTTTTACCGAATGTCAAATGTGGCTGGCATTTCAGTTGTGAATTTGAAAAACGTAAAACTACGCATGCTACCTTCCTTTTTCTTTCACTAATGTTCATTTTTTAGCTTTTATCTCTGAATAATTAAATCTTTTATTTTTAGTTTATATCACTGAATTAAATCTTTTCTAATGATATAAACAAAAAATAAAATGACAATTTATTCTTCTTCATTTTATAAAGAATTTGCACGAATGTGTTTCTTTACTTTTTCTTTCTTGCTTGAAATTTCTCCCACCACACGAGCAAGTTTTTTCACGAACATTTTTTGCATGAAAAGTAAAGAAACAGAGCTATTATTCACAAAATCCTTACAACTATTTATACTACCTAATTCCCCTACTTATGTTACTTAGCTTAATAAATTTACTTTACATAATCTATTCCCCTATGGAATCCACTTGTAATACAGTAGTCGATATTTGTCTATTAGAACTGTCATAATTTAAATAAACTTGTATTACAGTGTTTTCCATAGTGTGCTCTTATATACAATACAGGACAATAAAAACAATCCATTAACAGGGCATTTTTCGAGATATGAATTTTCATACACAGATGAAGTGTCTCAATGAACCGCTTATTTTCTGTATTGTGGATAGCTGGGACCCGGTCCAAAACATTTAATAATTTAAAATCAATCCAAACCTTCAAAATTCAACTCTTCTTAACCATTAACGAAAAACCAACTATTCCTATAAAAGTTGGAGTCATTAGATTCAAAATACATTTATTTGAACTATGACCAAAATTGCCTGTGTATTCTGTTAAAAACATGAACGTTAAAAGATTTGAAATTAATGCAAATAGCAGCAAATTCGAGGGCCATTTTCTATAGCTTTTTTTAATTTAAATCTAGAAATCTTCAATAACAAAATTTTTCGAGAACAATAAAACAAAATCGAAAAATGAAAGAAATATTTTATAGTTGGAAAAGCAATGCCAAAAAACCAACTTTTATTTTCTCTTACATATATTGCGAAATTGTGTTCGTCAAAACATATTGAAAATCAAACTATTCGCAATATCTAAGGAAAGAGCCAATACTTATTTCTGTAAAATTTGGAGACATTAGATTCAATATGCTTTCATATTAAGTGTGACCAAAATTATCTATGTATGTATTCTTTTACAAAACTTGCTGGTAAACTATGTTTTTGGTTTTGTTTTCCGGCGCGTAAATAAACAAAGATGATGCCTTTCCGACTCGCTGCAGCCTACTTTAAGACATTTAAAATTAATCCAAATCTTCAAAATTCATATCTTCAACAAATATGTATAACCATTAACGAAAAACAAATTATTCCTATAAAAGTCCGAGAGTTTGAATATTGGTTTGTTTGTCTAATTCTGCGAAGTATGTTATTCTGCGTGGATGCAAATGCTGCATCAGTAAATGTCAGATCCCAATGATTGTCGTCTTCCATCAATTGCAACTCGCGACATGCATCTTGAAATGTATTGAATATTTGACCATTGACTGTTCGTAAAAATTCGAAAGACGTTGGTCCTGCAACATTCAGCAACAACAAACGCAAAAAGAAACATTCACGTTGTTTTGGATGTATTGTGTAAAGTCGTCCCAATGTCTTTGCTTTCAATACGCGTGCGATAGTTGGATGTGGTTCGCCTTGTCTACGTGGCTTCCGTTTTTACCTCATTTGTTCCATGCATAATAGCGAAGGACGTCGTTATATAACAATGTTGTTGCGAATTGTCCGAAAATATCAGGTCTTTGGCACAGTATGAAAAATTCAGTAAGTGCAGTTTTTGGTGGCTGGAAAGCTCGTGGGAGAGCATTTTCTTCAGTGAAATATATGTACATGCTGATCGTTTTCAAGATGTACCGAAATCTGAGGCATAATGCAAAAACTCGACATTTATATATTTTCTTATTAACACTTTATTTAATCGCACCAATTAAGAGCTTTTACGCATTTTTCGGTGGAAGTATATAAAGAACAATGGATGCTAATATTTTACAGGTTTCCCAATGTTCACAAATACTACAAATGTTGAAGGTAATCCAGATGAGAATAATGGAGAATATGATCTTGCACCTTAAAGATGTTAATAAGATAATGTTTAAGTGTAATTTTCAATTATCTACATATATAAAAATCAATTGCCGTGCGTTAGTCTCACGAAAACTCGAAAATGGCTCGCCTCAATTAAGGGGTGGTTAAAAAAAAATAAGAAAAACCCAAAGGAACTACTGAAAAATCTAAAAAAAATTGTCATTTTGGGAGTTTTCACTGCAGATTAGTTTTAATAGCTTCATGGCCTACCCATATATTGTATGACAGCTGCGTAAATGTGAAATTGTCATTAAATTGGGGTTTTTGAGAAATTGCCGATTTAATTTAATGACAATTTCACATTTACGCAGCTGTCAAACAATATATAGGTAGGCCATGAAGCTATTGAAACTAATGTGAGGTGAAAAATCCCAAAATTACCTTTTTTTTGGTTTTGCAGCTGTTCTTTTGGTTTTTTGAAATGGTTTCTTTACTAAAACCACCCCTGTATTGAGGCTAGCAAAACAAAAAAAAATTATTGAAATCGGTCGAGCCATTTTCGAGTTTTTGCGGGACTAACGCACGGCATTCATTTTTATATACATATATAGATATGTAGATAGATAAGGTAAGAATCACTCTTTGTGCTAGCAAGAGCGCGTTCAAAAACCTTACTATGGTAAACCACGAGGTAAGCTGTGGTTATGCTGCATCACTTCACTTAACCACGAAAGTTTATGTTTAACCATGGAGGTTTTTGAACGCATCGTGGTTAACTGCAGGTTAAAGAAAAATAAAAAAAATAAAAATAAAATTTTCCATAAAATAGTCCCCGCTAATTGCTTCAATTATTTCATTTATTATTTATTTGCAATAATCCCACAAATACTACTTTAATTTGTTCATGTTTTTAATATTAAAACAACTGTCAGAGAGTTGTTTTTATTCTTCTTCTTCTTAACTATCGCTAACAATGCTCCCGAGCAGGGTTAAAATTTAACTACACCATGGTTTACCACGGGAGTTTTTGAACGCCAAAAAGTTATGCTCGTGGTTATGTTGTAGTTAACTACGGAGTTTTTGAACGACAAAAGTTTACCATAGTTAACCATGGTTAACCATAGTAAGGTTTTTGAACGCGCTCCAGGTCGTCAGGTCTCCTACGGCATAAACAAATTCCTAGAATGTAGGGTGCGTGAAAAGAAAGACTGCAGTCGATGCGAGTGAGTCAAGGGGGCTAGTCTGGTGAAGAACTTATCCATGTTAGCAGAAATGTATTTACTTCAATAGAGCAGGTGTTGTAATAGGGGTAAAGTTTTGCTAGAGATGCTAGATTCCTTCTTCCTCCTAGATGGCACTATAGTCCTAGTAGTACTCGAGCCTTTCTTTTTCCAGTCGTCTCTACGTTTTGTTAATTCCCTCCAGTTTGTTATACGAAGTTTGCGTATATCTTCTGGCACGTCATCCATCCATCTAAAGGTCTAACATTGAAAACCCTGTCTATTATTGTTTTTTCAGAAGCCCATACAATGTGTCCAATCCATCGCAGGCCTGATTCTTGAAGGAAGTTTTATTGAATTGTTACCTCGTACTCTCACTTAAGTCCTACACTCTTCGGTAGTCATTTCTGCACAGTTCTATTATTTTTTTTCGGAAACCCTTTTATAAATCAAGTCATAAGCATTTCCGTAGCCTACAAAAAAAAGATCATCATTGCTTTGTTCCCACAATTTTTCTAGTCTTTGTTTCATTTTGAAAATCTGGTCTGTTGTCGAACTGCTCGTTCTAAATCCTGCTTGGTATTCTCCGACTTTGTCTTCCATATACATGTAGTTTCAGTCTATTTAACAAAATATGTGAAAGAACTTTGTAATGTTCAGAAACGAGATTGTTCTCTAGTTTTTGCAGTTCATCAATTTCCCTTTTTATGGACTGGGACATCGCTTCTTGATGTTCTCACTGCTACCTCCACCAACTTAGTGTTAAAACATAGCCAAATCTCTCTTCCCAGCTATCTTGACTATCACATTCGCTTCCTTTCCTTTCGTTTTAATTTTCACCTCCTCTCCCTATCCAATTTTTCTTCATACCGATATTTTGTTCACTTTTCTGAAATTACTTCGCCTTTACCTTGGTCTGATATTTATAATACAACCTGTGTTGACAATAAATTTGATCTCTTGAATTCTTTCATCCAATCCCTATTTAATCAATGTGTCCCTTTAGTTACAAGAAGACGTTCTAAATCCCCAACTTGTCCCTGGTTTTCTCATGAAAACCGCAAATTGATTGTCGACTGTGATTTCCGATACAGACGCTATCGCAGAACAAGGATCCTCAGCTATCGTAACTTAATCAATAGCAAAGTCAAATCGGCCAAGGGTGAATTTTGCTCCCGTAAAGGGGCCCATACACGTTCGAACAATTTGCGCAACGCAGCCCTTTGTGCAAACATTTTCCCCGTGTATGGGGCGGTTTGATGTGTTGCGCAACTGTTTGATGAAAATCAAACGCGTTTGAAAATTTTTGTGCAACGGCAGCGTTGCGCAAGTTGTTTCATCGTGTATGGTGATGTTGGTGCATTCCAAAGTTACTTTCTGCAAAACTTGAAATTATAATTGCCATACACGCAGCTTCAGACTTGTTTTCTCCACGAAAACATAAACGCAAGACAAGTTTGCGCAATTCGTTGCGTAGTGTATGGACAATCACATATTTTTGTCAAACACAAGTTTGCGCAAATTGCTCGCTCGTGTATGGGCCCCTTAAAATTGATCCTGCTCTCTCCACTAAGCAACTTTGGTCTAATCTTCGTTCTCTAGGCATTCATACCTCTGAGCTTCACTATTTTGATGTTGATCTAAACTCACTCACTCTCACTCTCTTCCCTTTCCAATTCCTCTTCTTCCACCTTTCTACGTTCTGATGGTTTTAACTTTAGTTGACACACTTGAAGTTCTTGTAATTTTGCTTTCCATTTCGTGCAATAGCGTTGGCTATGATGGAATCTCTCCTCGCTTTCAAGCAGAGGTGTACGCTATACTGACATCCACTCATGAGAACTTAAGAAAGGACTACCAGAACCAACGGATCTTGATCTTCTCCAAGTCGAAATTAGTTTGGGACTGTCATCGTGCTCTTTGTGAGCTGGGCGTTCTCAGTCAAGTTACCCTTGTCTTGGTCCCGGATTAGCGGGGCTTCAAAGGCAAGGAAAAACTGGATGCCCTTGCTAAACAGGGCTCTGACATTGTATTCATCGGTCCAGAGCCGGCTATCGGGGCACCCACCAGCTGGCTGCAAAGGGGCCTGGCCAATCGAACTTTGATGAAACGTTCTGAAAGGTGGAGGTCCGCGCCTGGACTAGCCAACTCTAAGCGGTTCCTTCCTGTACCGTCTCCTAACGTGGCCAAGGAATTGTTAGGCCGCAGTAGAAATGATGTCAGGACACTTGTTGGCTTGATTATCAGACACTGCGCCCTAAATTACCACTTACGGGTACGAAGGGCGGATAACCCCACCTGCAGGCTTTACCTGGAGGAGGATGAGTCTGCCCTCCACGTTCTCTGTGAATGCCCCGCAATAGCGAGGAGCAGGACTGGACTAAAAGAAATTCCAGACAGTTTATTCTAGGTTTGTCATGACATTTTCAAAGTTTGCATCCTTGATTAGTTTTCTGATATCAGGTCCTGTGGATATGCCCTTTTTTAACTTTGGTATAAGGGGGTAGATAGAATAAACTATACTAATAAGGTAAACTAGTAGATTACATATCAAGGGCCGAAAGGAGGCTTTTACGGACGGGTGCGGAGTCGAGTCCGTAATGCCTTCTGATGGCCCGAGATATGTACCGTATTTTTTTTACAAGTGCCCCGAGCCATATTTATTTATTGGTTAAAAACTTTGAATAGCACCGAGTACACGCAGTAAAGTGTCGCGTTTATACCGCTACTTATATTTGTTGGTATGCATGGCTCGGTTGCCTAGTGACAGAGTGCCTAGCAATCTGAGAGGTTCTGGGTTTTTTTCATAAGTTAAAAAACTATGTATGAGGAGCAGGCAGTACATAGTAACTCGAAACGGGAGGTAAAGATTTTTACCGCCCGCCTCGATATGTTACCGCCCGCTTTCTCGGAGAGGTCTGGAAAACGCCATTTTCGGTCAAGAAAACATGCATGAAAAGAGGCACTTTCGGGAGACATGTGAAAAAAATTAATTTTACTCCTTTAAACCTGATAAAAATATTAAATTATTTTAATAGAGTCTTTCTTAAAGTAAAATCTACATGTACTGCACAAATATACTCGTATGTATGTATGAATAAAAAAAAATCAGGACGTGATACGTGAAAACTACAGTACTGATTTAAATATTAAGACCACCTACTATTCGACATACAGCTCTGACTTCAAATGACTATAACTTTTTAAACTAAAGATGTATTTAAGAAAAAACCCTCAAAATTTTGCTTGCATCATTGTGTGTTATTAGTAAAAAATTTGTAGTAATAAAATAAACAGTAAACTCAGTAGAAAAAAAAATATCCCCAGACCACCCCTATGAATGACTTTGAAAAAATTTATATCAGAAAACATTTTCTAAGTATTTAGTTATCCCATTACTAAGTAATACCGAAACATCCTCTAGGCTAGAGTTTATTCGTATTACCTTTGGAAGCGTTAATTATGATTATTACCCTTATTTTTAGGGTGGGGTTTGACATTTTTTTCATTACTGTGAAAAATGGGTAGATAACATCGAAGTACGAGATAATATCGATGTACGATGTCATGATACAATCTAAATTTTGAGGTTTTAATTCTTAAATACATCTATAGTTTAAAAAGTTATAGTCATTTGGAGTTAGAGTTTTATGTCAATATTTTATGTTTTATGTTAATATTTTAAAGTCTTAATATTTTAATCAGTACTGTAATTCAGTTAAACATATTCAAAAAACTCGCAGACCTGTGTTATTATTATTATTATTATTAGGAATCGCGCTAGAAAAGCTTACACAATACATCTTATGGTTGAAGTGTTCATCAAATAGCGCCTTCTAATCATAATCATATTAATCCCTTTCGTTTCGGTCGGATAATATGCCACAATAAACATTAACGGTTATTTGTCCTGCAATAAGTCATATACCGGTTCTACACGTTCAACTTTTTCATTCAATTTTTCGATATTCGAACTATCAGATTTCTAGACTTGAACGAAATCGGTGTCTACATACGCGTTCAACTTTTTCTTTCAACTTTTAAGTACAGTTTAAAAAATGAGTTTATCCGAGTCGGAAGAAGAATCGCAGTCGCCGCGGCGCGTTGTGGTGTCATTCTCCAAAATTCTAAAACTGATGAAAGTGCAAAAACAAAACGAAAGTGGATCAAGGAATGGAGGAAACATTAAGAAAAACGGAATTCCTTCCATTTTTTACAATATGACAAGGTTAACCGATAAGAAATTGTATAAAAACCCACAGTTTTAAAAAAAGTTGAAGGAAAAACCAAGACTGGAAGGAAAATTTTCGGGCAACTTTTAGTTGCCTTCAATTTTCGAATCACGGCGAGCCTCTTTTTAACTTTACATGCGAGCGAAAGAGAAGAAACTTCCTAATTTCGAAAAGTTGAATGAAAAGTTGAACGTGTAGACATGCTCATAGATTTCTTTCCAGCCTATTTCTTGATCTTGCAGTTAATAAGTAAACAACGCAAAGTAAACCGGAAAATGCCTTCAAAATGGCCAAACACCAAGATTATGCGCTAACCACAGAAACCGAATGCCTTGGTGCGGTTTTTTCTTACAGTAGCCTAAAAATGTCAAATTCTTCCTATCTACATAAACGGATGAATTAAACGTGCCAGACCAGAATTTATCTGTTTAACATCCAAAACTTTAAATGAAATTCAAAAACTGTTACTGTCGTCTATAAAACAATCAAGAGCTAAACAAAATAACAAATTCAAAACGGCGATCTAAATTCAAACCCGTTCAATTTATTCTTTAATAAATAATTTAAGATGGAAAGGTTAAAAATGCATACGAAATGCTGAACATATAAACTCTTCTTATAAACTAACGCGACGATATTGACGTGGACCGACTACACGTGCTCAGAGCAACTTGTTAAGTATTCTTTGACTTCAATAATCTGCATACAGATTTCCTTTTGTCCTTCCTTTGATTTTGCTCAAATCGTTCCAAAAATACATATATCTATTTTTTGAAATTGCGCAATTGTTTGCAATTGCATGCTCATATTCAACCAAAATGAAAACGGTTTAAGTAAGTTTTTATTATAATTTGTTATTTATTCGCGGTTTTTACGACTAGTACGTTCAAAATTCAAATTCAATTATTGCGTGTTTATGATTATTATATTTTTATTTTCGATACCGTTTCCGGTTCCAAAGAAATGGCAATGAGTGGTGTTAATTACATTATTTTAAAATATTGAAAATTTAAATGGTGTGAGTATCTAAATATGACAGACCATAATAACCAATCGACTCGTACTAGTTCTCTTTTTCCAAGTCTAAGGCCTAACCTAAATGGGAAGTGAAGTGAAGTTAAGTAACATTGTATATGGATGTACTCGTATGAGAGTGACCATGGAAGTGAAGTGGAACCGCACAAGAAGTAAACAAAAGTTAATAAAGTAAGGCTGCTCACTTGCTACACTTCTTATGAACTTTTTATGTTGGTTTACGTCTACTTCACTTCTGCGTTACTTTTCATTTAGGGTAGGCCTATTAACTGGGTGTTTCCGTAGCGCCCACGCCAACTCTGCCGCTCTCTGGATCACGTATGTTAAGTCAAAAACGAGAACAATGACAGTGTAAACACATATGCGGCTGTGTTATGCGTTGACATACTTATGTGAAAGCATATGACTTTAAAGAAATTAGATGTGCTTCTATTTTCGTTTGAGAAGTCATACGGAAAAGCTGGGCGTGGAGATTTTTTTATATGAAAATAATTGCATATATGGGTCATTGTTTTACAAACCGAACACCTTTCTAACCGACAGATTATTGATTTAGCTGAAATTTCTTTTACGGCTTCTATATCGAAAAAAAAGATACCTATTATAGGATAGGATTTTTTTTTCAATATTTTTGGAAAATAGAGGGAATCGAAAATTTGAGAATTTGGTGATTTTTGGCTTAAAAATCCATGTCCGGTTGTATTTGAGCTAGAACCTTAATTTTTTATTCATTGTGAAGCTAGAAGAATGCGTCTTTTTAAACAAATCTTTCTTTTAATTTTTTTATTTCTATTTTTGCACTTTCTATAGAATTATAATAATGAAAATGTTGATAAAGCAGAAATAACACCAGAAACAACGTTTTCATCCATTTTCTTTTTTGACAGCTAAATCACACATAAAGTCAAAAGGTTTGAACGTAGAACTATAAGAGCTGTGATATGTTTAAATCATATGCTTTGCCATCTAACAAAGCATATGTCAAAACATATGACTTTCTCAGATAGTGTGAAGTAGGGTTTACACAGCCCAGAATGTGTTTGTTCATTCCTCACTCTACCAAGTCTATAAAGCCTACGCCGAAAAGATGGTTTAATGAGAAATGATATCGGGCCGAGGACTTCACTTGAGCTCGAACTGACAGTTTAATACGAGGCGACAGCTAACCTACTTGAGAGCTTGACTTCAAGCTGGCTTAAAATGTATTTGACACTTCGCATAAATTTTCCGCGAAATACGTGATGGAAGAAAGAATTTTTCTCATTTATGTGCAGTTTATTCAGGGTGTATATAGGCTAAGTTGTCGAAGCGGCCGGCTGTTGATAGGTTTTGGTTGGACGAACAAAAAATCGTATGGTAGGGGGGGGGGGGGGGAATCGTAACAGTTTAGCCACTAGGGCGTTTTGAAGTTTTGAATTTTTTTAGAGTTTGACATATCACCCTGTATTTTTGTAGCCCTATGACCTATTTTCATGAATAATGCAGCAGTGTACGCAGAATACTCCCACCTGTCTAATGTCAAAATTGCTTATAACTCCAAAAATAAAAACCGTAGCATAAAAATTGTCGGGACATTATTCATAGGAATTTGTCCAAGCTTTCTAATTTTGGAAAAAGAAAAATTAGTTAACTACGTATTTTTTGGAGAAAAATGTGGTTTTAGTTGAAATTTTAGTTAAAAAACCGAAAATTTAATGACTCAAAACTCTGGAAGTTGGTTGGATAGAACCTTCGCTTTTACAGTTTTAGACAGATGGGAGTATTCTGCGCACACTGCTACATTATTCATGAAAATTGGTCATAGGGTTACAAAAATACAGGGTGATATGTAAAACTCTAAAAACAAACCTACGATCCCCAAACCCCCTCCTCCCATACCTTTTTTATTCGTGCAACCAAAACCTATCAACAGACGGCAGCTTTGTGAACTTTGCGATTACACCCTATATAAATAAAATGGATTCCAATGGTGAATTGAACAATCAAGGGAAAACTAATTTCAAAACTCAAGCTCTGAAGCAGGATGACATCCTGATGATAATGACGAACAGGTTCGACCATGATATTCCATACCCCCACTCCAACACCAAAACGCTCACAACTACCGCAGACACGGCGGTAGGTAGGACTAGGTACCCCTAGTAACACATCCCGCCGGTTTAACCGGTAAATAAGAGGGTACTCAAGTAACACTTAGGTCGAGTCTTCACCCAGCAGGCGGTGCACCTCCTTGTTCTGGTACTGCCTGCAACACAGCGTTTTTCAAGGGGCATACCGGTCCGACGAAGTTCTTTCCCGCTATCCCCAACGATTGTGGCTCGGCCAGCTTAGACTTTCACATAAAAAAAAGAAACAAGAAACACTTATATCCCAACGCAAACAAAACCCTATTTTGCATACCTCCAGAAATCACCCATTGCATATCTCTAGTCATCAACCATTGCATACCTCCACGAATCACGCCACGGACATAAACCCCATTGCATACCTCCAGGCACCAAAAGCTCTCACCACACCACAGACATAAATACCATTGCATACCGCCAGCCTCCAAACGCTCACACCACACCACGAACATAAACTTCATTGGGCCAAAGCCTGGAAGAATGAAAGGATTCCCACTATGGTTCCGGAACCTCATAGCTCTACTAGTATTATAAAGACCACCATTTACTTAACTATTAGCATCGCTATCAAGTTGTATCTTATTGCAAAATTTTACCTAACCGTTCTTGACATTTTGCAAAAAGTTAAAATATTATCGGATCTTAGATTATTATTAGTTTAATGACGTCTGACTCTTTCTTAACACTACCAAATTGTTAACAAGAACTATTATTTGAGCGTTTTACATGGTTTAAGTGGTTGTTATTTGCCAGAAGCGGCCAGAATTATGTGCAGAAAACTCTTGGTTTTTGCATCACGGTCGTTCACACACATTTGGCCACAAATTCCACTCAAATCGACTCATATTCGTTGGGCTTAGCTCAGTTTGACTTCTCAAAATGCCGATCCAAGAACAACTTGGCTAAACTTTTTCACCTATTTTAAAAACCGGAAAATGCACTTTTTAGATGAAAGTAAATACGTTTATCTCATTAACTATTATAGATATTGGCATGAAATTTTACACAGATGTCAGAGTGCTATCCTATAATAAGCCCATGTGATTAGGCCTTAGTATTTTTTATCACCAAATATAAAAAATAGTTATGAGATGTACCTAGTTAAATTTTCTAGCAATTTCATTCTAAAAAAATTTTCGGTTTTTCTTATCCAAGAAACATCTTATTTTTAGTTCGATTTCACATAGCTTACATAACATATGTATTTTTATATATTTTCTGACATTGTTCAGATTCTACATTTAAATTAAATTAGGATTTTTGAATTGATTTGAAATTAGGATTTTTTTTCCTTTTTTATCGTGTCAAAAAAATCGACCTTGGATCTTGCTTCACCTCAAACGATCGCCAATTTCTTAAATAAATCAGGAGAAAAAATGTCGTAAAACAACTTTTAATGCAAATGATCATATCTCTAATAAATTTGTCTAAATTCTAATTTTAAACTAATGTTTTTTTAATCTTTTCATCGTTTTAACTTTAGAGGTGAAGAAATGTTATGTGTAGACACGGAAAAAAACAAACCCCGTGAGGAACGCTCATGACGTTTCGTTCACTTAAAAATTTTCACATTTGTCATTGAGTGATTGTCGTGACATTACCAGATACAATTTTCAATTGTATGTACTTTAGCGGGGGACTCAATGCCGCATTTATGTTGAGATTTTTTATGCCGGAACACAATGACGTAGGTGTTTCCCTTGATTATTAATCCCTTTAAGGATTTTTTAGGACACTCTTGAACATTAATATAAATATGACGAACCGGTAATATATAAAATATTACGAAAGACTGTTTTTAACTGCAAAGATAAATTTGGTTATTTTATTCGACCTTTATATATATGTATTTATATCAACAAATAATTTATTTAAATAATCGAGTCTAAAGTATTTAGGCTAGATTAAAGTTTATTTGACCCAAGGTTAACGGGATTAATTGAGCGGTGAAAAGGTGTTAAACAACGTGGATTTAGTGCCCTTTCGCATACCCTCCTCAGAAAACAAAGACAACGGGAAAGCAGTGTTGCCACTTTGGATACGTTCGTATCATTTTGGATACTTTTTAGTCGAGAAAAATCATATGGATACGATGATACGTTTTGCCGAAAAATGATACGTTCGCGCTTATCGTAATTTTATTTTCATTTTTCAAAATCTACTTAACGTTTCTTGTCTAATTACAACAATTAGTTTCTAACATTTGCTACATTTTCGCTCAAAGTTGTGACCTACTTTTCATTATTTTGTCTTTAGCCTTGTCATGTTCATATGAGGTTTTAAAAGTGAAAAACGGTCACGTTACTCGTTGTTTGCGTATTGTATCGTATTGGGGTGCTGTGAAATTAGTGCGATGGATAGGTCATTTTTTTAATAATTACGAGTTACGGCATCTTTAAGTAATTTCCTGTTTTCATAGAAGAAATGCAACGGAAGACAGTCACTCGATTTGAACCAATATGCAATTGGGCTGGCATACACGGATCATAACTTCAATAATAAAAACCGGATTTCAAGATAGAGGGACAAAAGAAAGGGTTGTTGTAACTTTTTGAACAGAAATTTTTGGCGTGAAAACTAACCAATGCACAAATGTATCTTCTTATCATCTTTTTTTTGGGTCTGATGTTGACATATCTGTTTAAGGATCATAAAGTTACTCTCGCTGAAGGGAATACCCATGTACGCCGAGAGCATCATAAAAACCCGGTTTTTTTAATGTTGACGTTATGATCCGTGTACGACAGCCCATTTAGTATCATATGGATACCTACAGAAACGTTATGGATACGATTGGATACTTTTTCTGTCTTGTAATGGATACGACCAAGCGCTCAGAGATTGGCAACACTGCGGGAAAGGCGCGAGTTCATACTCAAAATATTGCTTTATTTGGTCAATAGACTCCTTCGACACACGCATTCGTTGAAAGAGAAGCAAGGGATTTCTAACGACGGGAGTTTTCTCCACCTCAATCGAACTCGAGAGACCTACGATACAGTTTTTTTTCAAAATTAGTCATTTATTACTTGCAACGAAAATGACCAATTCATTCAACTTTCATATTTTAGAAATGAGTAAAACTATTTACTCCAAGACGCTATGCAGAAAAATGCCATAAAATACAGTTGTAACATAATGACTTCTAACTGTAAAAAATTTGCAGCCCACTTACCTTGGACTTACCTGCGTTTGAACTGCATTAAAATCAATACGAACAAGAATAATTCAATAAACGACCACATCAAATTATTCGTAAGAAAATGCTCTACAAATAAGCTCTGTAGGACTCACGGTTTCCGAGATATAATAACAAGCATTTTTCAACACTCAAAACAAGATGGTGGCCGAACGTCACGCCTCCGGATCCCGAAAACTCGGTTTTATACTCCCAACCAATCCCCCTACACATTAAAAAAAATTGCTGTTTTCATAAAATGTTCAGCGAAAGTACCATTTGACTGGACTATGTCGATGGATATTGACTTGGTTGACGTTCAATTTGACGACGAAATGTTTTCGTAATCTTTTGATTACTTCATATGGGCCCTCATATGGAGGTTCGAAAGGTTTTCGAACACTGTCGACTCGTATGAAGACGTAGTCAGCGTTCTTCAGTGCTACTGCAGGATGAGAGAAACTGTGTTCGGAGTTGAACGCTAGTCTAGGAATGCCTTTCACACCACACCTGATGGGCGGTAAATGGTATTGGTGTGAGAACTAGTTTTACCCGTGAGCCGCTGCTTGTAGAGACTTCAACTCTGTAACCTTGTTGGGCCTAGGCAGGTCAAAAGTGACCGTGTCAACGTTCTCGGTTGCCAGTGAGCGCGACAAGTAGTCTGCGACAACGTTTTGTTTACCTGACACATGTCTAATATCTGTGGTAAACTGTGAGATTAAACTCAAATGTCTGGTCTGTCTAGGGGATCGTTCGGTCTTTGTGTGAAGGGCGCGAACCAGTGGTTTATGATCAGTATATACCGCGAAATTGCGTTCTTCAACGAAATAACGGAAGAGTTTGATCGCTGCATAGCTTGCGAGAAGTTCGCGATCGAGTGCAGAGTACTTCCGTTCTGTTGGTGACAGCTTTTTGGAATAAAAAGCTAGAGGTTGCCACCGGTGACCGTTAAATTGTTCTAATACGCCTCCGATTGCTAAAGCAGAAGCGTCAGTTATCAGCGCATTTCGCATCCTCGATTGGATGGTTCAGCAGAGTTGCTTCTGCCGTCGAGGTTTTTACCGTGAGGAATGGTGCCTGACATTCTGCTGGCCAAGTAATTACTTTATTGGCACGCGAGTGGTTGAGAAAGTCTCTCAAGTGCTCGTTTATCGGCACCAACTGTTCAGCCAATTTTGGTATAAACCGATGTTAGAAATTCACCATTCCCAAAAACTTCTGGATCGATTTGACAGAAGTTGGAGGTGCGAGATCAACGATAGCCTGAACCCGATCGGAGGATGGAAGTATTCCATCCTTTGTGATGCGCTGGCGTGGAAACTTAATCTCTAAGTATATCGTTGAAGTATACATAAACGAAGTCGAGATCTCTCGTAACTTCGTTAATAAACCTTTGAAAGGTTTGAGTTGCATTCCGTAAGCCGAATGGCATACGGGTAAACTCATATAGGCCGAATGGCGTAATGAGTGCAGTCTTATGCACGTCTTCTGGGGCGATTGGTGTGTGATGATATGCACGTACCAAGTCAACCTTTGAAAAAATTGTGCAACCGTGAAGATTCACGGAAAAATTCTGTATATGCGGGATCGGATATCTATCCGGCACAGTGACAGCATTAAGGCGACGGTACTCGTCGCATGGCCTCCAATCATGTGAGTCCCGTTTAGGGACCAGATGAAGACGAGATGCTGCGGCGGACGCCGAAAGTCGACAAATCCCCAATTGGACCATATGGTCAAACTGTAATTTTCCCACCTTCAGTTTCAGAAGACAAATGGTAGTTGCCTTTTAGTCACAATGTGGTGTTGCACATTGTGTTTACTGGAAGGTTAAAATTAGGCGGTTTTGTTAAAGAAGCTTACTTCGTTAATAGCTCTTTGTATATGTCGGTAATTTGGCATGGGTGAGATGCGGGGTTGTAGTCGACTGTGGCGCACACGTTAATTCCAAAATTCGTTCGGTTGTCGACTAAATGCCGATACTTGAAATTGACGGACATTTCGAACTTCGTTAAGAAGTCCGCCCCGATAATGGCTTTAGTTATTGCTAAAGACGTCGGGGTCACCAATATAGGATTTTGTTTAGCAATAAAAAAACCGTGGTTACTTTGTTTTATAATTTCTTATGAAATATGATTTATGTTCACTATCCTATTAGTATAAAATTACCCAAGTAAAAATAAAAAACGGCCTTACAAAGGGCGAACAACGGCCTCTTGGCTTTTTAAGGGGCATATGGTGGACGTAGAGTTTTTAACTATTTTTAATGGGAGCACGTTCGGCCTCACGACGGCCAAATTTGACCAAAAGATTTAAAAGGCCAAGTACCAACTTTGCAAACGGGCATTCGACGGGAAATTTGAGCCAAAAAAAGAATCTGCACCAAATGTATTGTTGAATGTGTTTTATGGGAACTTCATCATTTTCGTTATTTACAATGGTCCTTTGAATTTATTCTACTTAAAGAAATCGATGCACAAGAGAAACGAGCTCGCCAGTCGTCGGTTTGTTGTACGTGAAGGGTATGGTGCGTGTTGATTTATATTTTAGTAATATTTCAGTGCGTTGATAAACATTTTAAAATGTTCGAATTCGAAGATATGAGCACCGGGTTTCATGGTGTTTTTCTCAATAAATACGCGGTGAGTTTTGTTGGGGAGCGAAAGTCTCACTTTTCCCCAAAAAGATTTCTTTTTTGAGTAGTTAAATTGCGCTAATTTAACTTATAGGGTTTCGGCATTGAATATAAAGAAAATTAGGGGATTACGATTGTCCGTTTGTGTATGCGTCTGATTTATTACAGGGGAGCCCAATTGCATTAGGGTGTGTGAAAATATCTCAATATAGATGTATATTAAAGAGATTTTTTTTAATGGCACTTTATAGAAACCTATACCCGTCGGTGTGTGTGTGGTGTACGGCCGAACTGTCCTGCAACGAGCCTTCTGATAACCGCCATATGGCCGACGACTATGTTTCAATCAGGGTAGGTTTTCGGTCGTAGTTAGGCCATATTTTATTTTTACTCGGGTAGTTATTAGTTAGTATGGTTATCACAATATAAATTTTTATATGAAAATATAGAGTGCTTGAGGAACTGTATTGAAGTGAAGTAAATGGGAAGGCCGGAACTTTGGGGTTCAGTGATCGAGGGTGCGTTCTGGCCGATCGTTCTGATGGTGCCGGAAGTTGTGTGGCATTGCGTAAAGTTTAGTAATTAAACTTTACGCGGTCACCACAAATTCTTTCTGTAACTTTAAAGTCAAACTAAAACAAAAAACTTACTAAAAACAGAGCTACTGCTGAATCACAACAGATGCGGGTGGTCCAATGGAGTCTGCAACATAGAAGCATTGTATGAGCATTCCTCTGCAATCTGCTTCCCATCCAAGAGGTTCACGTGACTCTTGCACTAAAGCCATGCGTAAGTAATGGTAATATATAACCTCTGCTATATACAGCATAGTCTGCAGTTCTGCAGAAGGCGGCCGATTAACCTGTAACGTTCACGGTAATAGTCCTAATTTTTTTCCTCTGACAAACAAAACGTCTACAAATTTAGCAGCGGTAAAGATAGAAATCAATAAAAAATACGGCCAAAGGATTTTTCGCATTTATAAAAAAAGAAAGCAATATACAAAAAGAAGTTAAATTAGAAAGTTGTAGAGAATAAAAATACCTATGACACTTGTTCGATACCATTTCGTTAGTTATTGCCCGAGGAAATCGCGAAATTTTATCGAAAATCGTCGTTTTTTGTTTTCGCTGTGAATGGTTCAATTTTTATTATAATTATTTGTAATTAACGCAAAGTGTTATAGAGCAAGAGCCCGTGACCGCCAGACTATAGAGCAGAGCAGAGAAAATTGATGCCTAGTTACGTCATTTTATGAACGCCGATTTTTTTATATTTCCTCTGGAATACTATTAGGAGTCACGTCCTCCATTGCCAGACGGTTTGCATAGTGGAAACTCCCCGCCAGACCCCTTTAAAGTTTAAAAATTGTATTGAACTTACGTTATAGGTTCACGTCGAAACGTAACACCCCGCTTTGAAACTCGTTCCCTATATGTTTTTTGGGTCGCTGATTACGAAAATCAGGGTCCCGCAGTCCTAAAATATGGGCGTCACCCTTAAAAATGCAAAATATACCCCTTTAATGAAATTATCGCAAAAACCCCTTAAAAAGGGGTATTTTTTGCATTTTGCACTTACTTAATCGCGAATAACTCGGAAAATATTGATTTAAAGAAAAACATTCATACAACATTTTTTGCTTTTAATCCATCCCTCTATGGGTTTTTGCAGTTATTTGTGTGTGCTAATAACCACCCCCTAAAAGGTCTTCTGGATGAAACTTATCGTAATTCTCTCTCAGAATTGTACGGCTTTTTGGCCAACCTTGACAACAGTTGATGAATTTCTTCCGAGATTCACAAGCAATACAATTTTCGTTTTTTGTTCAAAAATGTGTACGCTCTCCATCCTGATGAGCTCAATAGGCAACCAGTTATCATTGAGCCAACCAATCTTCATCAGATACAAAAAAAATCAAATTTCACGACTTATTTTGGCATTTTTTGGTTTTCGTAGTTTGAATTACAATTAAAGTGCACTTTAATGTTGGTCGTTCCGCCCTATGTCCCATGAGGGATTAAAGGAGCAATTAGATTAATGTTGGTCGTACAGATTACCTACATTCAGCGAAAAAATAGTTCCTTGAATTAGAAAATTTATAGACAAATTTTCACTTAATTTTTTATCCAGGGCTGCAGGACAAGTTTATTAGGGATGATAGAAGTGACATTCTAAGAAAAATTGTAGAAAAAGGAGACCTTACCAGATTAATAACTTAAACCATTTATTGTTATTATCAGCAGAGGTTCATAACATCAGTATTCAAAAATTTCCATTCCATACGAGCAGCTGTCAGCAAACACATTTAATTGCAGGAGAAAAAACAGAAAAACCGATCCCCCATTACACAAGAGACCAAATGGAAAATTTATGAATGACGGAAGACAAATTAAGTTTAAATCAAATGTAAACACCAAAGGACTCCTGTCAGAATGCCGGGTTGATATTACCGGCAACCAGGTCACAGCTCCTCTCACGAGGAAATGACTCGGTTAAAGAATGACTGCCTAACTTTAATGGGAATGGCTCGACGGCCATGATGAAAATTTTCCTGCCTTGTCAACGTTCATAAAAATTAATTCAATCCCCGGGCGAAGAGAATGGGGCGGTTGTGGGTATATTTTTTGGTAAGAGAAAGAAGGTAAGGAATTTTTAAACATTGTCACGTTGAAAAATTTTCCTTTCTAAATCATAACTTGGACCCAGTCCCTTTGACATTGTGATGAAAGGGGTAACAGAAATCAAACGAAGTTACCGCTTTCATCCCTTTTCATATTTTTGAAAGATTCTCCTCTGACATAAAGTGAGTGATGATCTCCTCATCGTCTTTCCCCCATTCTTCTCTTTCTATATAGCGACCACATTTCTGCTTACTTTGATATCCGGCGGGAATTTAAGGTAAAACCTTCTCACCGTTTACAATACCCACCCAAAATCTCAAAATTACACCAAACCACACTGTAGGAAGCCACCTCATCGTCTTTAGCCAAGCGCACACCTTACAGAAATGAGTATTCATTGACTTCAGAGGGATATTAAATTATGATGAGTCCTTAACCGAAGTGTCCTTATCAAAACAATTTTTTTTGGTTACCAGGAGGTTCTCTTCTGTACGTGGGGAACGAGCGCAAATCGTATGGCCGGTTTTAAGTGGATTTGAGATTACTGGATTTGGAAGAGCGCACCAAGGGGTCATAAGCTCTGACGAATTTACAAGTTTATAGATTGCTGCTTATAGGTCCTTGGTCGTGGGGTTGAGGAAAAAGTTACGTGGGGGTCGAGTTCAAAGGACGTTCAGTTTTACGTGAAATTTAAAAAAAAAATAATAATTTTTAATATTCAACCTCTGCACCGAAATAATGGATGAATTATGTAGATACTGATTTCCATTAAACAAACCCCCTTTTTCATTTTGTAATTAATTATTTAAATACAGTTGTTCACGTGTTTGTTTTGATTTTGCAGGTGTAATTTTGGATCGTTCTTGAAGTTGAAGGTATGCTATCCTAATTATTAACTATTTGCTTCTCTCTTTAGCTTTAATTTTTTTTGCAATGCTTAGACTATTATAAATTATAATTCTCAAATTTTGATTGATTGTTTTGATTGATAATGCATTCAAAAAAAGCGTTTTGATTCGACCATCAACGTATGCGAATGACAAAAACTTCGCAAAAGCAAGAAGCTGGTGCATCGTTACATGAGTTGAATTGACTGAAGAGGTAACTTATCTTTTAAGTTCGTTCATAGCACTATGACTGGTATGTATTTTGGACGTGAAACGCGTCAATCTGAATTTTTCCAAAGATATGGTTTCTCGAACTTCTACGTAGTGTTGGGTATGACACGATTATAAAATGAATTCAAAGGAGGTGCCCCTCTTTTCTTTTGAGCCAGTACAATGTCATATTTCAAAAGATGCGATGTGCCATTGTAATTGCAAAATGACAAAAACAAGCAAATAAAAAAAAGGAAAATCATTCAAATTGGCAATTTCACTGCCTCATAATAAGTAAGAAATGCCTCTCCAGTTCGTATTTACAATCTCATCTCGCCCCAGCTCAAATTTGATATTTCACTGCCGCAAGCAGTATTGGGTAGGACACGTTTATAAAATGAGTTTGTAAGATGTGCCACGTTTTTCTTTTGAGCCAGCTCAATGTCATACTTCAAATGAGGCGAGGTGCCATTGTAATGCCAAAATGACAAAAACAACCAAATTAAAAAAGAAAGAAAACAAATACCAACGAAAAGCTTTTTGTACGAGTTTGATTCTAATATGCATTAAACTGCCTCAAAGTAGGTAAGAAACCTATGCCTCAAGTTGGAAATCTCGCTGCCGCAAAAGAAATAAGAAATGTTTCTCCAGTACGGTAATTTCACTGACATATAGAAATGGACTGCTAAATAAGCAAAATCCCATACAAAAACATGGCACCAAAAACTATTGTTGTCTCCCTCCCACGTTAAATTCCTATGAACTTTAATCCATTCAGTGATATCACCATAATTAGAAAATAATAGTCATGTATAGAGTTTGTTCTTCTTTCTCTCTCTTGCGTTATTTTTAAAAGTTTGTTAAACAGGGAGAAAGAACCCTCACAAATTTGAAAAAAATACATTTATTTAATGAAAACTGCTACTAAATAAAAAATAATGATGGAAATTTATTTCTATCAATTATAACAGACATCTTATTAGTTATTTTCTCTTAAATTCGAGGAAAAATGTTTTGTTTACATAAAAAAGGTTTTCTACTTCTGGAGAAAAATGATGCCATTGAAAATTATCAATCAGCTGTCCATTTCTATATGTCAGTGGGTAATTTACCTCATTTCATGTTGGAAATTTCACTGCCTCAAAAATAGTAAAGAGCTTTTTATACTACATGATTTTGTTACAAGTTTTCACCCATGATTTTAGCCGCGATTTTGTCACTGACCAAATTTGTCATATGACAGCTCCGATTCTTGTTTACATTGATGTGAATTTGTTAGTGACTTAAGCGTAGTTTACATTATGCTTATACATTAGCGCTAATAGAGAAAACGTCATCATTAGCACACAATAAGTACAATGTAAACACATCTGCTAATTGCGTTAGCGCTAACGCCATTAGCGCTAGTAATGTTGGTTGCCCTCCAACTTTTGTGCTAATTCAGTTTGCTAACGCATATTTTAAGATGGCGGGGACAACTTCACAACAACAACTTCACTATTAGCGAACTGAAATTTGCTAATGATGTAAACAGACATTGTCTGCTAATTTATTAGCAACTAATTTATTAGCGCTAATGAATTAGCATAATGTAAACTACGCTTTAACAACAAAGTCAGAAGAGATATAAATTAATTTAAATTAAAATGGGAATCCAAGAATACTATTTCTTTTACATAACTTTTTTTAATTACTCAATATTCCATAGATTTCTTCTCACTATCAGGTTTTTGGCGACCGACTCATATAATGATTTCTCAGTCAATTTGAAATACAGTGGAACTCATTGTCGAAAAAAACAAGGCCTTCTGTTGTCACAGCAAATCCTCAATAAAAAATTTAAAAAAAATACAAAATTTTTCAAAAAAAACAAGGCCTTCTGTTGTCACATACGAAAACCCTATGACTGATCATAAGGAAATAGAAACTA
Source organism: Thereva nobilitata (assembly GCA_963855945.1). NCBI lineage: Eukaryota > Metazoa > Arthropoda > Insecta > Diptera > Therevidae > Thereva > Thereva nobilitata. The sequence goes on along the minus strand of OY979694.1, from coordinate 156,482,165 downwards.
TTCTATCTTCCAAAAAATCATTTGAGTTTGTCATAAGCAAACTCACAAGAAAAATCATGTGGCCTGAATTGCTGAATATCAAACCCAGGACTACTCTTGTGTCAAATCATGTGACAAAATCGTGTGGTGTAAACTGCTCTTAAGAAATGTCTCTCCAGTTCGTATTTACAATCTCACCACCACAGTGGTTCAGCGCTCAAGCAAAGGCGGTCATAATTACTTAATTCTTATGCCGCGGTTACACGAATGACCAAAAATGACAATTGTCATAATCTCTGGTCTTAATTAATGACATTGCTGTTTACACGACGGAAATAATGACAAATAATGACATGTGTGGAGCTTTGTCATAACATGTCATTAAATTATGACCAGTTGCCATAAATAATGGCAAGAGTTGAATTTATACGATTGACAAATAATGGCAAGTCGAATTATGACAGAGTTGAATTTATTTGTGTTGGGGATACTGCTAAAGGACTGAAATTTATAAAAAAAACAACCAAAAGGAGCATGGAAGAGGACAAAAGGTGAGTTGCAGCATGTTTTGATGCTGTCCTTTTAATTGAAGAGGTGAAGGACGAAGAGACATGCTATGCTAATAACAATATAACCTCCTCCTTCTTTGAAGTCGGGGGCCTCGGTAGTCTAGGGAGTAAGGCGCTTGGCTACTATCACAGAGGTCCCGGGTTCGAGTCCCGGCAGAGCCCCACGGTCCTTCGCCTTTCCCACCTTCCCTCCTGCCATAGCCTTCCGCTAGGACTGCCCCGCTCCACCAAGCGCATGTCATCGGTTGGTTGATGGGATCCAACTTGTTTCAGCAGGCATAACACTCCAGCGAGTTGTTTCTCATTGCCCCGATGCGAGAGTCGCGATAGAAATGTTTGGGGTTAGGTGGTTGTGGCAGTTCCTTCCTACTTCTCTCTTCCCCTTCACTATCTATCGACTAGAGCTTGCTGTTCGACATTGCACTCTATACGAAGAAAATAGATTGTCGACAGTTCAAAGGGCTTTCCCTGAGCTCTAGTCTTCCACATAAAAAAAAAGTCGGTTAAAAAGAAGAAGAAAACAGAAATCGCAATGGGTCCATCCAATGTTCTTGCAAACTGGTTTTTACGAGACATTGCGACTGCAACTCCGGCAAAAGAATCCAGAACTCTTCAAAAAAATTTTAAGGATGTTCGCCGATGACTTCGATTTCCTACTTGATAGAGTGGTTCCATTGATCGAAAAGCAAACCACAAACATGCGTCAACCAATTTCTTCCGGAGAACGTCTTGCGATCACACTATGAGATTTACCTTGTTAAGATAAATAAAAATAATCATAAAGAATATGAACATAAATTGCGGTCGTGTATTGCCGCTATTATAGTCCATTCAAAACGCGCGTTTGGGTATATAACATAACAACTTTTTGAAACTGTTTCCGTATATGTATGTTTTTTGGTTCACTGATTACGGGATCCGCCCATTTAATCTAGGGATAGTTTATCCCTTAAGGGTTGAAAATAATTTATTTTTGGCTGATGTCTATTAACCGCAAAAGAAAAAAAAATTGCAAATTAAAGGTTTGCAATTTTTTTTTGTTTAAATTTGATTTTGAAAATATTAGGGGTAGTTTAAACTCCTCAAGGGTTGGAAACAATTTATTTGTATCTGACAACACGCATTCAATCGAATTTGAATAAATATTGTAAAAGTGTATTTCATTGCATTATTTTTGATTATTATTGAAATTATTGCGAAGAACAGAGCACAACAGGATTTGAATTATGACAATCTGTCATAAAAGAATGGCCAAGTTCATTCTTTTATGACGACTTGTCATAACTTGTCATAATTTGTCATTAGCGTTTACACGGTCACAATTTGTGTCATTATTTTTGACAACTTTTATGACATGATTTTTTGTAATTTTTTATGACAGAAATAATGTTGCGGCGACATCCTAAAAATATAAAACAAAAAAATCACAAAGAAAACATTCTAAAAAATAAACAATACCTGACCATCCACTTCAAAAACGTTGCCCCAATAATAAAAGTAAACACGATGACAGCTGCCATTCGATGCCCAGCAGAGATGAAAATCCTGAAAAAATAACAAATCAAGAAAGAATACAAAATTACATCACATACCTATCTGGTAACACCAAAATACACTATCCATTCACTAGAGAAATTCTTGAAATATATAAAACAAATTGTAAAACCAAGACAATATATGATAAACATCACCTTACCTTCTTTAGAATTACTGCCGCCAAAATGTCAAAAAAAGACAGCTGATATATATAACCCCGGGTCTCCACGGGCAGTTTTTTCCGGCAATGGCAACTGACAATATTGTTTGTCAACGTACCTAAGCCAGAATTTCATTGCCCGGCAATTTTATTTTTAAAATATGCGTTTACTCGAGAAAACTACCAAAAGTAAAAAAACAAATACTAATATAAATTGTTTTTAAAATGGAAGAATATATAAAAAATATCATCCATTTTATGTATCGGCTTTAACCCATAAAAACAAAAGTTCTTTTTGTTTATTTTCATTTTCCGCCATCTTGATTTCATAAATTCCTGAACTTTTTACATAGGCAATTATTGCTTTGGTAATATTTTAGAGGCTGCGTCTCCACGATCAATTTTTTCCGGCAATGACAATAATTTCCGATTGCCAATGCCAAAAATTGCCCGTGGAAACTCTGGGTAAAGTGGGGTACACAACGAAGTGGATCCAATTCCAATGCCCCACTATGGGTGCCTTCCATTTAGGCACAGAGAGACACAGTGTTACACTGTGTCCGACACAGAAGTGTTCCATCAACGACACAGCTAGACACAACCGGGCACAGCTAAAACAATGCTACCAACCCACGCCAATTGAAATGTGATCGTTAATTTACAATTACAACAATATTGTGTAATTTTTAAGATTCCCAACATTTATAGGATGTCGGGTAGAAGAGGTAGGGAGAAATTATCAACATAAAATTTACGATTTACATGTCAAACAAAAATAAAAACCAGGAAAGTGCGCCATGGCGGATTTTTCATGAACTTATGTGTTCCATTTGGGCTTACACAGAACGACACAGAGCGACACGCTGTGTCCGACACAATTGTCTTTCTGTGTCTAAATGGAAGGCACCCTATGTTGCCCTTCCAATGAATTGCCCATTCTCACGTTCGCAATAAATATCGCAGCAGTTGACTGAAAAATTCAGATCACTTTGATCTTTCAAGCATAGTACGAAAATGCTCGCTCCGGAACGGCTCATTATGTGGCTCTTGGCTCTTAAACGGCTCCCGGAGTAGAGCCATTTATTAGCTGTGTTTATTGAGATCGAAAAAAACATAGCAGCTCAAGGCAGCTGTCAGAAAACAATCAGGCAAGTTGGAGCAATTCAGAGCAAGAAATCTCACGAAACACTTCGGGCAACAATTCTCAAAGAAGTTCAATCTGTCAGTTTTTAAAGTGGAAATTTTAATTTTAGTTTTTAATCTATTTAAAATATTAAATTTAAACTCTTATTGAGGTCTGGCGTGTAACTGTAATTTATTTTTAACAGTTTTCGATTAACTGGTACCGGTTTTGTGACAGTTGACAAACAGCTGATTGCTTGCCCGAACTTGCTTTACCCAAAAAGGTAGAGCAGAAAACCGTGCTCCAGCTCAACTTAGAGCAGGCTCATGGAACACGAATCAGAGCAACTTCAGGCAAGTTAGAGCAAGAGAATTGCTCATGAAACACCCTTTCCTGAGATATCTCAACCTAGCTCAACCCAGAGCAGCTCAATAAACACAACTAGTTTTAAGTGGCTCTCGCTCGGGAGGTGGAGCTAAAGTAGCGGCTCCGGCTCAGTAGCTGGAGCCGGAGCTTTATTGACTATTGGCTCTTTCAAATATCAATGCATAATTTCATATTACTGTTACAAGCAGTGTTGGGCAAAATTCAGTCTGATTAATGACCAGATTGCGATTAAAAACTGTAGTCTGCAATCATGATTAGAGATTGACATTATTAATCAGAAAAGTAATCATTTTAGGCGATTGATGATTGATCAATTGTAACCGTAATCATGATTAAATGATTACATTTTTAGATTAAAAATTAAAATTTTCACGAGATGTTAAGTTTGTTGTCGTAAGGAAACAAACGTTGTATTTCTATTCTTTAATATTTGGTTTATATCGATAGTGGCACATAAACTATAGTCCTCGGCCATCTGGCGATTAACAGAAGGCTCGTTGCAGGACAGTGCGGCCGTACAGGGGGCGATTGACGGTGAAACAACGGCCTTACAGTTCCAATAACGGCCATACGACGGTGGTACGGCGGCCGTATGGTTGCTATTACGGGTATACGACGGTGGTACAGTGGCAGCAACGTGGATATTCGCCCTCCTATAAGAAAATATATTTCACTGCAATTAAATGTTTGATTTTTTTTCGGTTGTGTTTTTTTTCAAGCCGTTAAATAACAAAATTTCCCACTAAAATATAAATCAACACGCACCACACATCACGTACAACAAACCGACGACTGGCGAGCTAAATCGAAAGAACCATTGTACATAACGAAAATGATGAAGTTCCCATAAAACACATTCAACAATACATTTGGTGCGGTTTTTGTTTTTTGGCTCAAATTTCCCTTCGAATGCCCTGTTCTACAGCTCAGTACTTGGCCTTTTAAATCTTTTGGTCAAATTTGGCGGTCGTAAGGCCGTATGTGCTCCCATTAAAAATGGTTAAAAACTCTACGGCCGTCATATGCCCCTTAAAAAGCCAAGCGGCCGGTGTTCGCCCTTTATAAGGCCGTTTTTTATTTTTACTCGGGTGTGTTCCGATTGTACTGAAAATCAGTATCGGGGGGCTTTAAGGCACTACTCACACGGAGATACTGAAATCTCGGAGCGACTGCGCTACTCCGCGACTAAGAGACCCGTCATATGTAATCAGACGGGAGAACTCATACGGGGATACTCCAGTCGCGGATACTCGGCAACTAAGCAACCAGTTTCTAGGAGACTCGACATGCTAGTCTCCCAGTCGCTCAGTTGCTTGGTTTTTTTCAACTGAAAACGGAATGAACATTTTGCAAAGTGCACTGAATAAAAAACTGAGGTATGTTAATAGGAAACTTGCAATTTCAGTCGCGGCCGGGTGAGGATGACGAGCAACTACAGTCTCGAGTCTCCAAGTCTCCGTATCCTAGTCGCCGAGTATCCGAGATTTGAGTATCCCCGTGTGAGTAGTGCCTAAGGGTTCCTACTGACGAATTTGTGGTTAAAATTTGAAAATTCAAAATGGGGGAAAACTTAAAATCAGTAACGGGGGGCTTTAAGGATTCCAAATTACGAATTTGTGGTTAAAATTTGAAAATTCAAAATGGCGGACTAATTTTGGCAATTGTGTTCCGATTGAACTTAAAATCAGTATCGGGCTGCTTTAAGGGTTCCAAACGATGAATTGGTGGTTAAAATTTGAAAATTCAAAATGGCGGACTAATTTTGGCAATTGTGTTCCGATTGTGCTGAAAATCAGTATCTGGGCGCTTTAAGGTTTCCAAATAACGAACTTGTGGTTAAAATTAGAAAATTAAAAATGGCGGATTAATTTTGGCAATTGTGTTCAGATTGCACTGAAAATCGGTATCTGGGGGTTTTTAAGGTGGCAAATAACGGATTTGTGGGCAAAATTCGTGAATTCAAAAGGATGGACTAATTTTGGCAATTGTGCTCCGATTGTACTGAAAATCGGCCCAGGCTTTTTACATTAAAGTTGTTTAATTTTAAGATTATGTTTTGTTTTTTATTAATTAATTATAAAAAGCGTTTTTTTAGATTTTTTAAATTATATATTTTTCTGTTTAACTCCTTTGAGAGCTTGCTATTAGTAGATTTCATTGGGGCTTCCCTCGCTGTGATTTCCGCACTTCCTGAAAATTACGGTTTTCTTTGTAGTTGCACCTTATCACAAGTATTTTTATTATACTCATTCTCAGTGTTAACGCGTATTATTTTTATGCAAATTTTTTGGTTATTTCGGTTTACCATATAACGTAAAATATATTTCAACGTATAAAAAACAATACCACAGCCGCCCGCTTTGTAACTTTATGCAACACAACCTGTATATATCCAGCTTCAGTAATAAAATGGAGAGCCGGAGCCGTTATATCGCTCAATGAGCCAAAAAATGGCTCCGAGCTCAGAGCCAGAAGTACGGCTCCGGCTCAAGCTTCTACGAAAAAAATTTTCGGCTTCGGCTCCGGGGTCAGAGCGATTTTGTAAAGAGCTTTTCAGAGCGGCTCTTTTATGAGCCGCCCCGGAGCGAGCTTTTTCGTACCCTGCTTTAAAAAGTGCAATCGGAACACAATTGCCAATACTAGTCCGCCATTTTTAATTTCCAAATTTTAACCACAGATTCGCCATATGGAACCCTTAAAGGCCCCCGATACTGATTTTCAGTACAATCGGAACACAATTGCCAAAATTAGTCCGCCATTTTGAATTTTCAAATTTTAACCGCAAATTCGTCATTTGGAACCCTTAAAGCCCCCCGATTCTGATTTTCAGTTCACTCGGAACACAATGGCCAAAATTAGTCCGCCATTTCAAATTATCAAATTTTAACCACTAATTTGTCATTTGGAGCCCTTAAAGCCCACCGATACTGATATTCAGTACAATCGGAACACAATTGCCAAAATTCGTCCGCCATTTTGAATTTGTTATAAAATGGCCAGATTGTATTTTCACGCGAACTAAACATATATGCCAAATTTGAAGTTGATCAGTTATGCGCAACTAGGTGAAAATCTAAATACTAAAACAAAATCCAAAAAAAATTCAGGGAAGCTCATATTAATCTCTAAAGAGTTAGGGCCTGTTTCACCGCTTGCTGATAAAGTTTCAGATAGTTATCTGCCTTATAACAGTATCTAACAGATAAAGGTTGCTGATATGTTTTTTCAGTTTCACCATGGAACTCCCTGATAAACTAACCGGCAGATAAATATATCTGCCACTTAATTTAGCAGGGTCACTCAATCTTTGCTTAATACGGGAGTTATTAAAAATTGTTGTTTATGACATGATCAAGGCAATCTGACAACTACGTCCACGATTTAATTTGGAGTCCCAGTTAAAAAATATCGGAGAGTTATAAGCAATCGTTGCAAAGGTGGATTTGCAAAGTTACTGAAAATCAAATCACTGAAAGACATTTTTAGTTACCACAACCAAATTATTACTAAAATTTTTAGTTAAATACGGCATCAAATAAATATATTTAGTTGTCGTTATTAAAAAAAATGCTTCTCATGAGCAGAAAAAATTGTTGGAGTAACAAATATTTCCACTATAGTCGTATACTAATAGTTCGCGAGAGCCCAGGCCCGCCAGGCCTTCGTAATTTTCTTAAAGCTGATATTTCGTATATACATAGTGTGATACGCAGTTAAGAACGTAGGCACACTCGCTAGCCCGGAGAATGGACCCTTTTGTAGATAGAGGGGTTGGGAGGTAAAAAAGGGGTTAAAATTGAAAAAAAATTCCGTCGCTGCGTATATAGGTTCTACTAATAATCTAATAACCGTTAAATACTAGTGGCAGACATTTTTGAACAATTGCACCCTCCCCAAGCTAACCATAGCTGAAGTTGTCATTTCGAAAACTCACCCCCGGCAAATTGGTAAGGCGGAATCAAATCCTAAAATGGAGTGATTAAAAATAATTTGGGCAAAACTCGGTTCCTGCGAGGTCGCGTAATATGTTCGTAATATTCATCAAATTCGTCTTCTAAGAATTCAAATAAATCCATCTGGAACCCTTTTGTGACTGCAGTCTACGATTTTTAACGTAAAAATGCTTAAAGAGGAGTATTATTATACCAAAAAATGTTCTAAAACTATCTCTATTCCCGCTACTTGCAACATTTTTTTATTATCTTCCAGATAAAACTATTAACAGGCAGTAGAATCGGCTGATAAGTTACCAGCAACTTTATCTGCAAGATATTTCTATCCAAGACCTGTGAAACCAAAATTTGTAGTTTATCTTGCAGATAAGTTCTGAATAGGCTATCAGGAGCTTAATCAGCAAGTGGTGAAACAGGCCCTTAATCACTCAATCATGCTGATTAAAAAATTAGTATATTATGCACGACACTGATCTTTGTAAATCATGGAGCCGCTGAATGCAATGCATGTATACGCTTGGATATGTATTTCACCAGTTTCAGTAATAAAATAGAGAGCCGGAGCCGTTATGTGGCTCAATGACCCAAAAAATGGCTCCGGCTCCGAGCTCAGAGCCAAAAGTACGGCTCCGGCTCAGGAGTGAGAGCTTCTACTAAAAAAAATTTCAGCTCCGGCTCCGGAGCCAAAGCTATTTTATAAAGAGCTTACCGGAGCGGCTCATAAAAGAGCGAGCCCTTCGTACCCTGCTTTCAAGACGTATTGAGTCTGAAAGAACTGCTGTACTGAGGCCACTAAGTGGCTTCAATCAAGAGATCACTTTGATCTTTCAAGACGTATTGATTCAGAAAGAACTGCTGTACTGAGGCAACAAACTGGTTTCAATCAAGCAAGGCGAATAGAGCCAAATCTAAAAAAAAACCAAAAGTTGAACGGTGTGCTGAGCGACAACTTCCTAAGCTATCCCAAAATTACCAATCAAGGCGAATTGAACCAAAATCCCCAGTCAAGGCGAATTGAGCCAAATTTCCCGAAATCCAAATTGAACGGCGTATTGAGCCTTCAATCTTTAGCTGTTGCACTGAGACAGCATTCCAAGCTCATCTCTCGTGCTAATAAACTTTAAGTTTTAGCAGTATCCAAAAGACAGCAGAAGTAGTAGCAGTCAACGCGCAACCAGCGCACCATCTAGTTAGACAAACCAGCTTTCAGAAAGCAAGCATCTATTTTTCTCTCTTCCTCTTCCTCACCTCTTCTTTAGTTTTTTTTGTTTTTTCTCTTCTCTTCTTTTCCTTATCTACTCCACTTCTCTGTCTTCTATAGTATTCTTTACTTTTATTTTTACACTAGTTTGTAGTATTATTTATTTAAGGCTAGGTTAAGATATTTATTAAGATTTCAATTTTTGCTTTTTTTTTGTTTGTTTTTTCTTACTCCTTGTACTCTAAAAGATGTACCTAGTTCTTGTGTACTTTCCTAATAAATAGATAATAATAATAATAAATCGAAGCTAACTTACGCAGCGGAATTTGGGAATTAATCGAAGCAGAAACCATCAATCAACATACAGGGCCGGCGCCATCTATCCGGAGGAATTGAAACCAACCACTGAAATTAATTGAAGGAAAATCATCAACCCAATCTATCCAAAGAATCCAATTAAGGAAAGCATCCAGCAACCCAGAATCAATTCTAAGCAAGCAACACGGTAACATTAAAGAAAATCAACTCGCAGTAAACAAATAATATTCGGACAATATTTCTGGCAATATTGACAAGTATTAAATTAAAGCTGTTCACATCTAACTAAGGCAATTTTGTTCAACATTGAATTAATGAATTAAAATAATTGCATATTAACTTATCCAAAATCATAATCATTGACGTGATTACACTGTTCGTTCCTATGTACGTTCCTCACGAGCTTTTTAGATGAACGGGGAAGTGGATATGATGAAGGGCGTCATCTCCACTTCCTCGTTCATCTAAAAGCTCGTGAGGAACGTACGTAGGAACGAACAGTCTAATCACCGTCATTGAATGCAAGTTTACTACAATTTGAAAGAACATTAACTTGAATGAATTAGCTTTTCTTGAAAGAATTATATAAATTGAATTAAAGATCCCAATACTGAAGCAGAATTGTAATTATAAGAATTAAATTTGTAATAAAATGAAGTTATTGGAAAAGGTGATCTTTTAAGGGGTGACAACCGGGTGATCACGGCACAAATAATGACGCAAATTATGACCGTGTAAACGACAATGACAAATTATGACCGATTATGATTATGGCAAGTGTGTCATTCGTTCTCTTCGCGAATAACTTTTTGCTGTATCTCTTTACAGCGAGTGTGGGGATTAAATTTTTCAGTCCATTCCACGAGTATGTTTAACAACTTCTTCACACTTGTTGTTTTTTTATAAGATCATTGTCTTCCCACATCGCGAAGCAAATTTCATTGTCCTCATCGTCTTCAAAAATTCCAAGAAGCATCAATGAGAGCATTTTACTTCCTGGAGAGTGAAAGGATTTCCCAAAAACGCAGTCATTGCTTTTTGTGGAACACACGATAGAAGATAAACAGAAATTTTCCTAATTTTGTTCATTATAATTGTTTATAAATAATTTTTATCATGATTCCATGCAAACACAATACGTACCACAACCGTAGTTACATTATATCCGTCTTCAAAATAGGGGAAGACACAAAAAATTTTGTTTACAGTTAAAAAAACTCCCAAACAACCAATTTCGGGTATTGGGATTGAACAGAATCTTATTCCAACGTTACTCTGTAAGCGAAAAAAATTCATTGGGAAAAATATGTGGCATTGAGCTAGATTTGACCTTGAATTTTTTTTATTTTTTTTACTAATTGTGTAATAGATTTGAAGGGATGACGATATTTGGAGTTTAGCTCGGTAACAAAAAAATATAATACATTCCGAACAAAATAAAAAAAATCATCAAAATCGATCCATTTTTACGGATTTTACAGCATTTCTGCAGTGCAAAGGACAAATGACCTATATGCATTTATAGGTCAAAATGGCTTTGTATGTATTTTTTGATATAAAATATTTCTATTTATCCTTAAAAAAATTTTTTAGACTGATTATACATTTTAATTAAAAGTTATCACTTTGAACAGTTACTTTATTTGCTTCGGTTGCATGTATTTTGAAAACTTTGAACGCGTTTTTCTCGAAACGAGCTTGTTGCAGATAGGTCTTTTGGCCTTTGCACGGCAGATTTTGAAAAAAAGAGGAAATGAGGAACGCAAAAAATTGCATTTAACAATACAAATTAAACATTTTTTTAGCCCCGTCCAAAAATGTTTTCAAGCAAAAAGAAAAAATACGGGTCCGCTTAAAATCAACAAAGAAAATGTTCACCAATTTTCAGCCAAATCTAAAATGTGAACCGGTAATGGTCAGGTGATTTGAAATGAAATCACCCTCTTATGTAAATCCGGCACTGAGCTGGATCACGGAAGAAATTTAGTTTTTTAAAGTTGTAGTTCTGATTTTTGATGCGTTCTGTCGCAATTTATATCGGTCTTTAAAACTTATTAAAAATATTTCTGCTTCAAAAATAATTTATAAAAATGCTTAATTGACTTCCAAAATTAACAAAAGGTAACTTTCAATAATTTTTCCAAATAAATTTATGAAATTTTGCAGAGCTACCTGCACACAAAGCTAAAGAAAACAGAAGTAGCAACCCCCTCTTGGATACGGTTGTTACACAAGCTATTTTCGTATCACAGATTTTAATCCAAATCTTTTTTGGATCAAGTTGTTGTTGTTGGTTTACTTGAAAGTTGGTGACCTGAGTGGGATCACGGTGTAAAAAGAACGCAGCTAATGTTGTATGTCAACCAGCTACCTATAGGAACGAGCCACGAGTAGGTATTTTTAATTACTAGCATTTTAAAAAAAGAGTCATTAAAATCGGAGTAGTTTTGACCGGTTCCGAGAAAAAAGTGCACTAATTGGGGATATCGAATTCTCTATGAAGAGTTTTCAGCTCTACTATGACTATATACTATCATTGCCGAGCGGCTATAAGGTCTATGAAGAGGAACTGAATTGAGTTTTTAATCTCCGCCATCTAAGATCACCTCTTGTTCGATAATTTCTTGGTGAAGTCTATGCCAGGGGTGAGCAACCTTTTTGGCGGGCCGCACATAAAGTAACACTTATTAATAATTTAAAAAACTTTATTTATAATAAACGTTAGAATAAAAAATATAAAATTTAAAAAAAAGATTTCATTTACAAATTTTAATGCAAAATAAAAACAAACAAGAAAAGAACAGAGAAAGGAATTTACTTGAAATTTTTAATGAGAAATTTGGCACTGTTTTTTCGATACAAGCTGATCAATATCAGCCGGAATTGATGAGGTAGCTACACGTACGCAGTTTTCTAATCGTGAATCACTCAGTCTTGATCGGTGGTCTTTTTTGATTAATTTCATGGTTGAAAATAATTGTTCGCAAATATACGTACTTCCGAACAGAGACATCATTTGCTTTGCATTTTTCGTCAAAAGCGGAAATTTCTTAGGGCTCACATAAGATTTATAAAGCTTTTCGATGTTTACTGAGAAAAATACATTTTTCAAAATCGGTATTATTCTGCATGTCAATCACTTCCATTTGAAAGTCTTCGGGAACTGGATCCACATCGATATAAATGGCGAGGAAAACATTTTCATGGAAACCGCTGTCTTCTCAGCTTTGAACATTTGGAATCGTAGTTGAAATTCATTGATTAAAATGTCTATATATTGTGCGTATTGTGCCATGAAAATTTCCTGATGAGCATTCCATTCTATATGGCCTTCCGCACACTTGTCCATAACATCAAAACAAAAACCGGTTTTTATTGGCAAGGGGTCGCAGGGAAGACTTTTTTTCTTCCATCATTTTCCATAATTTGTTCACCCAAACATTTTCTGGTTTCACCATCCATTACACTAACACAAGCATGTTTTCGTTCTCTGCAAAGCGCTTCGCTGTGCTTGCACCCCACACTACTCCATAGGCATTACAATCGTTACACGAAAATGATGTAGAAAAGTGAGTTCCGAGTGTACTATTGAACCAAGATCCTCGTAAGTACAGGCCTGGAAGCAGACAGGCCAACTAATACTAACATAGCTGAAAAGTGGCCAACAATTTCTGACAGTTGTGGAATTAACATGGCCGAAGCCATAAGAAGCAATTTTTTAACATTGTTTTTGCACTAAAAAGTGGTAAAATATTGTATATTTTCACTTTTTGGTGCACATGGATTATCAGTGATTAGTGCTTTAGTGATTTAATAAAAAAAATTAAAATGAAGTGAGTGGTTAAGTGTATTTTAAGAGTGTTAATTGATTAGGTGACCATTTTTGTTTACATTCGCGGTGGTTTTTTCGTGTTAATTTAGGGAAAAAATGTTGAATTTGTGTAGTAACATAATAAAAAGTGCTTTTTAAGTGATTAAAGATTATTATAAGATAGTTATTAAAAACATAAGTGCAGAAAAATGTGAAGGAAAAGTGAAAAAGTTATTGTTATTCATGTTGTGTGGTAGTACTTGCACTTATGTTTTTAATAACTCTTCTAGAATAATTTTTAACTACTTTAAATTCACTTTTAATTCCATTACTACACAAATTCAACACTTTTTCCCTAAATTAACAAAAAAAAACCACCGCGATTGTAAACAAAAATGGTCACCTAATCAATTAACACTCTTAAAATACACTTAACCACTAATTTTTTTTTTAATTTATGGACTCAGATCACTAAATAACTTATCACTGATAATCCGTGTGCACTAAAAAGTGATAAAATACAATATTTTACCACTTTTTATTCCAAAAGCAAAGTTAAAAAATTGCTTCGTACGGCTTCGGCCATGTTAATTCCACAACTGTCAGACGATTTTGGCCGCGTACAGACACAACCAAAAAGTCTGCTTCCAGGCCTGTACTTACGAGGGTCTTGATTGAACTCATATTAAAACCGGTTTGGAATTATGGACAAGTCTGCGAAGGGCCTATGTCAGTGATCTCGTCACAAAAAATCGCGCAGACGCGGCGCGTTCGTATTGCATGATTGAACAAGTCGCCGATAAGTGAGTAACTCGTCACAAACAGTGCCGCGGCTGGCATATGTGCAAAATGTTCAATTGCACAGGGCCCCGTGATTTTGGGGCCCGCGAGCGAAAATGTTTTTTGCAATAATTATTATTTGAATTCATTATTTGCATTTTTACTTCATTGAATGGGCCACACAAATCAGCATTATTCAGTTTTGGGACGGATCTGTATGCAGGAAAATACGCGAACGAAGCGAGCGAAATTTTTTTTGGGCTCTCTGGGGCCCCTCGATGCATTTTTGCACAGGGCCCCCAATTGTCTGGCCGCGGCCCTGGTCACAACAAATTGTTTCGGTTTAGTACTACCATTTTATTATAATTAATTTTATAACAATATATTGATGGGAGAAAGTCGATAAAATAAATTCAATTTTAGAAATGCTTGGCGGGCCGCTTAAATAGTGGCGGGTTTAAGCTCGACTGCGCTCTAGGCCGCGTCCGATATGACGCCGTTTTTGCTTTGTTATTACGAAATGAAAAAATTTTATTATAAGCTTTATTAATTTGGGTGAAAACTCCAATTATGTATATCCTCATAATCGATTTCTTGAACCAATTTTGCTTGGATAGACAACATTGACCATGTTTACGCGAAGATACTTAAGCTCTTAACATCGTTATCAGTAGTAGTTTTAAGTCAGTTCTACTGTCAAATATAATTGGGTTTTTTTGCAAATCAAATCTTAAATGTGATTTTATAAAGGCAAATATAAAAACCTAATAAACAAAAAAAGATATTCCTTAGTGATAGGTACACGTGCTTCAGGTAGTCCTGCCAGAAATAAAGACGCCTTTTGAAAATACCCACTGATTCAATTCGTTGTATTTCAACAGGAATGGAGTTCCACAATTGAGCTGCGTGAACAAAGAAAGAGCGTTGCCCCGATAGATGCCACGAAAGCGGGGGATAATCACAGTATTATTTCTGCGGTATTGTGAGAGGTGGATGAACTTGTTTAGATAGGAGGGTTTTCGGTTGTTGATGATGGTAGCAGCACAAGACCCCAACATTTCGGTAGACACTTAAGGAACATCCAAGAACTGAGTGCCGGTGAGGCGAAATGTGGTCATACATATATGCAGTCGTTAAAGGCTACTTCTATTTTACGGTTACAGGTTGAATCTAACAAAGAGAAGACACAGAGGCCATGCATTATCTGCAGCAAGTGTATAGCTTGAACCAACTTCATGCGAACAGCTTGTAACAAGAGATTACGATGAATACGAACCCGCCTTAGAATACTATACAGGGTGTACTACGAAAAGCTACAGGGAGGCCGGCTGTGGATAGGTTATGGATAGACGAAAAAAAAATCGTATGGGGAAATCGTAACGGTTTAGCCGCTAGGGTTGAAGTTCGCAGTTTTTTTTAGATTTTTGTATATCACGCTGTATTTTTGTAACCCTATAACCTCTTCATAAATAAGGTATCAGTGTACGCAAAATACTCCCACCTATCTAAAACTGTAAAAGTGTGAAGGTTCTACCTTACCAAGTCATCAAAGTCAAAATTTTGTTTTTTTTAACAAAATTATAATCTTTAACTGCCCTTTTCTCCAAAAAATACGTAGTTAATCAATATTTGTTTTTGCAAATTTGGAAAACTTGGACAATTTCCTATGAATAATGTCCGGACAATTTTTATCCTACGGTGTTTATTTTTGGAGATCTATGTCTTCTCTGCCACAAAAATATTATCCAGGGAAGCAATCGACAGTGTGAATTGTGTCAATTGAGGCGTTGATTCCAAAAACAACCTTTGTCCAAAATTACATTTTTTCAGGAGCGATAAAAAACGTTCTACCACTATCATGATTAAAAATATATATACTACACTAGCAGTGGCGGATCCAGAAACAGTTCGGGGGGGGGGGGGGAATTTAATTTTACTCAAAATCTGGAGATGATAGTTAAACAAATTGAATCCCTAACAATAAAATAACTCACAAGAAAACAAATTGTATATACATATCATAGAGTCAAGTGACTTATTTTATTGCAGTGGTAAATTCACTTGTATATTTACATTTTAAGTATATTTATTGTGTTTATATACAGTAGTATATTTACATGTTAAGTATGTTTATTGTGTTTAGGTATATACAGTAGTTTATTTACATGTTGGGAAAGCTTCCCAAGTTTCGCAAATCTTTCGATGACTTCTTCAGGAGTAACTTCAATGTCATGATGTGTGTGTAACAATGCCAAACCTATCAATCTTTCTTGTAGCATAGTCGTTCGGAGCCATGTTTTAATGCGGCGAAGAGTAGAAAAAGAGCGTTCAGAGCTCGCGTTTGTTACGGGAAGTGTGCAGAATATGCAAAAATAAGTATGAATTATCGGGTAAATGTCGACATCGCAGTGTTTTAATACTTCCAATGCAGTGGTAGGTAATTCATTGACCCCAAACTTTCGCTGTTGCTCCCAATGACATTGCCAGGAATTCAATTCACCTTTGAGCCTCAAACGTTGCACGATCTTGTCATTTTTCTGAAGGCCCCCAAATCGATCTATCAAACAATCTATAAGATTTTCAATTTCGTTTGTTTTCAGTGTACATACTTTAACTGGAAGCAGCAAACTTAGCTGGAAACAATCCAAAACTTCTTTGGAAAAACGAGTTTTCAGATCTTCACTAATAGTCTCCAACAGAGGAATGTACACAGAGACCCTATAATAATCTTTACAAGTTCCCACGCTGTAATTTTCGCGTTTTGTTTGGCGACCACAGGTTCTGGGTTTTTCTTCATTGACGTCAAGTTCTTCCGCCATTTTTGTTGCATTCGAATAAATCAGTCGAAAGTTTTCATCAGCGTTCTGTCTTTTATCTTGGAGCGTTACAAGCAATGTATCTATTATTTTTGATGCTTTCGCCAAATCGATGGTCTCCTTCTGAAGAATCACGCTGAGTGAATGAGTGAGGGATAAAATATCACACAAGCAGAAAAGCCCGACAATGAATTGGAAATTGCACAGAGCTGCAATGAGAACCGTTGCTCTTCCTGCTGTTTCCTTATTCTTCCACTCACTTATTTTTGTTAGAGCTTCAACGATCAACGGCAATTTTGCAGCAAATTGAATGACCGCATCGTGCCGTTGCACCCATCTTGTTTCACATAACTGAACAAGATGTTCGCCAAGTACATTCGCCAATGCAGTCGCACGCTTCGGATATGAGTTTTTGAAAAACTTGTCGACCTCTCTTATAGTAGAGCAAACCATTTCGATTGATCGTATTTTTACGGATTTCGAAATACTGCTGTTGAGTTTGTGCGAAAAACAAGGAACCACCACAGCATTTTCCGCTTCTTTCCGAATTTCATTTACTGCTCCACAATCCGACAGCATGGCGGCACAGGCATCAGTTCCTATGGAAGTGCATAATTTTAAGTTAAGATTCATTTGCTTCATTTCTTTCAAAACGATTCGTCCAAGTGCAACTCCCGTGAGAGATAATTCCTTATCGGTTTGGCTGGCTTCTATTGCATAGGACGAAGTATCATTTTCTACTTCAGAGTCTTCAGATTCAGAGTCATCATCTTTTGCAGTACGATTCTTCGACAAATCGCCAAAAGCATCCAAAAACGTCACAAAGTCTTCTCTTATGCAAGGTCCAGCAGAAGATACATCTACGTAACGAAGTATGAGGCTAACCTGTGAAAATGAAAACCAAACATTTTACTTTAATAACTTTAATAAGGAAATCAGATCAATGATCATCCGTAATACACATCAGTCTGATCTAGAAAATTTATCAAATTTTTATGCATAATTTATATATGTATTTCCTGAGCTTTTCCTGACAGATCTGGAGATTCATCAAAAACGAGTGTGTAGAATTCACCCCGAGCAACTCTTTGCAAAATTTTGTCCAGTATTTCAGCTCTGCAGCACTCAATGAGTTGGTTTTGGGTGTTTTTACTGATGTAAGTTGCTCTCGAAGACGCTGTCTTGAGATGAGACTCCAAAATGTTGTCACCCGAATTGATTCTAAACCTAAGCAAGGCTCTGAAATTTCCTTCATTCTGCATAGGAGTTGTGTTCAATAGCATTGCCCCATCGTCTCTGGGGCCACGGAGTGCAATGTTCTGTCTGCCCGAAAAAATTATCGTCTTCACGATAGGGATGAGTCTTCTTCTATTCTCTTCTTTTTCCAAGGCATAGCTTTTATCGAGAAGTTGATGAACTTCATATTGAGGATTGTGATAGTTTTTCAGAAAGTCTTTCCCCGCAGCCATGGCATTTTTATGATAAACATTTCGGGAGTGCAGTTCTAAAACACTTTTCGTTCCCACTAAATTCTTAAAATTTGTTAATGGCTGAGTGACGAGTATTCCGAGCGGAACATTTTCCCGATAACCTCCTTCATTTCCAGACGTAAACCATGCACAATATTTACAGAAGAGGCCCTTTTTCACATCGGAGAAGACAAGCCATTCTTTATGAGAATTTAAGTGTTTTAAGGATACATAATTCTTTATTTCTGTACCAGAAACAATTCTCGTCGAGAACGGAAAAGTATAATCGTTTGGTGGAATCCACGGATTTTCCAGAAGATTTTTCTTCAAGTGAATATCAATTCTTTGTCCCAAATATTTACCCACGTCGTTGGAAACGCTTATTTGAAGATTAGGACCTTGTAAATGGGTTAAGGTTTTTGATGTGGATGGTATCCCACTGCGCAAATTTTCCATCTCCTCAGATGTAGAAGAACTGTCTGCCACAGTGATGGAACTCTCGTTTTCTACCTGTGATTCTGTATAAGGTGAAACATTCGAAACTTCTTCATCTTCCTTTCTTTTTTTTGCAGGTATGAAGTACGACGAGATAGACTTTTGCCGGGAGGACTGTCATTAGTAGTATAAAAATAATTTATTTTCAGCGTTTAAATATTTGATATCTAAGCCTAGTTACTTTGATGTTTGGATCATCTCATCTCAAATCGACCACGCAGTGAGGAATTCGTTTTTGTTTTCGACATGAAAAAACTTTTACATCTTCTCTGTCGCAATCAATTAGACGCGTATATTTCCTTTTTCCTGATTTTTCATTGTTTACCCATGGGGAAATTTCGAAAAATCTACTGAAAAGTCGGTTTTTTTATTATTCACGCGGCCATCTTTTTTTTAAAAAAAAATAACTTTGACAAAAATCATTCGATTTTCATAATTTTTTTCACACTTACAAACTAAATAAAATTGATTGCGACAGAGAAGCTGTAAACAATTTTACTTGCAGGAAAAGAAACCAACTCTTCACAGCCTTGTCGATTTATAAAAAAAACTTCTCGAAAACTTTCGGAAAATCAAATTTACACAAGAAAATATTAAAATAGAATTAGTACTTACCATGGCAGTGTTTTTTTTAATAGAGTTATTTCTCAAAAATAAGCTCTCACAGTACACAATATGTCGAAAAATATGAAAACGCAGAAAAATTTGACGATCAACCGTAAGTAGTGGGTGCCTTCCATTTAGACACAGCCGGACACAGTGTTACACTGTGTCCGGCACAGAAGTGTTCCATCAACGACACAGCTAGACACAGCCGGGCACAACTAAGACAATGCTACCAACCCTCGCCAATTGAAATGTGATCGTTAATTTATAATTACAACAATATTGTTTAATTTTTATGATTCCCAGCATTTATAAGATCTCGGGTGATTAATTTAAAGAAATTATCAACATTAAATTTACGATTTACTTCTCAAACAAAAATAAAAACGAGGAAAGTGCGCCGTGGCGGATTTTTCATGAACTTATGTGTTCCATTTGGGCTTACACAGAACGACACAGAGCGACACGCTGTGTCGGACACAATTGTCTTTCTGTGTCTAAATGGAAGGCACCCAGCGTTGGGTAGAACACGATTATAAAATGAGTTGAGTCTCTTTTTTTGAGAGTGTTGCCAGAAAGTTTGGGTGGAAATAGCACCACTCGTGGCTTAAAGTCGCAAAACGTTATTTCAAGTAGCCCAATCTCATTATTCAATCAGATACATTTAGATATGGCGTGAGGCTGGTAAAAGCAGCACCGAACCGAGTGCTGCATGTTCAACTCATATCTTAAATTTGCAGCACCCTTACGGCCTTTAGTAGCCCAACTCATATTTAGTAGTGAAGAGGTATGAAAAGAAGCCCAATTTGCCATAAATAACCCAATCTGGCAAGCCAAAATCAAAATTTGAGCCAGTAGAAGAAAATAAATCTCTTTTCTAGCTGAATGTTGCTGCCCCAAAAGAAGTAAGAAAGAAAAAAACCCCTGTCTCTCCCCTACGCACGTAACAATCTCAAATCGCCTCATTTCTTTATGAATGTTAAAAATCAAAAAATGCCGTCTAAGGGTATAAAAAAAGCCTGTGTACTCACAATACACGAGCTGTGTTCCGAAATAGAGCCCAGCATACCGGCCAGAGCTAATGACGTCTTAAATCGCACCCGATTCTGTGTTTTTTCAATACCAATTCCCTGCAATTTGACCGTGTTTGGGGGCCAAGGCACCATAAGCACTGGCCAGTATGCTGGGATTCTATTTCGGAATACAAGCACAATTTTTCTCTGGTTTTGCTTTAGGCCTGATTGTGAATCTTGTTTTCCTGTCTCCCTTGAGATTCGTGGGTTGGATTTGGGTGGGTGGTGAATGTTTACACGCTCATACCAAGAGTAGTAGGACAGTATTCAGGGGATATTTTTTCAGGGTGGCATTTTCTCAAGATTTGTTTTTCGTTATGCCCCAGTTACACGAATGACATACTTGTCATTTTTTCTGTCATAATTTGTCATTATCATCATACACGGTCATAATTTGTGTCATTATTTCTATCATAAAAAATAAACAACAACAATGCCATTAATTATGACCAGAGATTATGACAATTGTCATTTTTTGTCATTCGTGTAACTGGGGCATTAAAATCAAAGATAGTAATTTTTATGATTGTTATTTCAATATGCAGAGGCAAATTTTCTAGTTCAATTGCTTTCACTCGAGCTCTTGGGAGGGGGGGAATGTTCCTCATTCCCCCGTAACCGCCACTGACTAGTACCTTTACCTTAAGCAAGATAGACATATTAGGGATGGTATTATGAATAAATGAAATTAATCAGCAACTGAGATCATTCTAAAAAATGTAGCCATTGGTTGTTTTGGTAGAACCACCATATTTTACATCATACTCTGGACTTAGGTTGAAATTGTAAGAACCGGTTTAACCATTTTAAAGACCCCATTTCAAAGTATTGCCAGCAGCCAAAAAATGAAAAATCAAAAAGATGGACAAAGGTTGTTTTTGGAATCAACGCCTCAATTGTAACTAACAAATAGGATGTCGTGGTCCAAATAACTTGGAGGAGAGATTTGATTTTGAAAGAGAATCATACTAGGTTCGCAGCAAAGGAAGACATCAAGTAGAGAGTCGCATTAAAGTAAGTTGGCAAGTTATTCATTTGAACAAGGCCTAAGGTCTGCATTGTATGATTGAAGAATTTTTCCAGACTGGAAGATTTTAATAAGTTTACATTAAAATCCCCGGCAACAACTATATGTGCATATATGTGAGAAAGATGCTCCAGGTTCTCCTCCGCGGAATTATCAGTTTTAAATAGACCGGGGGGAGAGTAAACACTGGCAAGTAAAAGTTTTTCAGAACCATTTAAGACTTCAACACAAATAAACTCAATACCAAGGTTTATAGAGTGATCGATAATCCTACATTTTAGGTAGTCCCTAAGGAATATAGCAACACCACCACCAGTGCGACCTTAAATTTGAAAACCATTTGTAGCCACAAGGGACGACAGGCACGACTTTGGATCTCTTCATTTTTCAAAGTACTTCAGAGTACACAGAAAAACTAAGTTAAATTGATTTTTAAATTTTAATCGTTCTATAAATTTTGCAGCCTCTAAAATTTTGCAGCCCCTAAAATTTTGCCGCCCTAGACCCGGGCCTCGCGGGCCTAAGCGTAAATCCATCACTGCGCTTAAATATGTTTAACGGGCCGCGTGTTGCTC
Organism: Thereva nobilitata; assembly: GCA_963855945.1. Taxonomy (NCBI): domain Eukaryota; kingdom Metazoa; phylum Arthropoda; class Insecta; order Diptera; family Therevidae; genus Thereva; species Thereva nobilitata. The sequence goes on along the minus strand of OY979694.1, from coordinate 156,460,287 downwards.
ATCCCTGGTCTAGGCCATATTTATATTTTCGACAGGAATGCTGTATGCACTCGAGGCCTTATTGTTTTTAGCCTGTTTATGGTTTTGTTAACTTATTCTACACTTATTGGTGGGGACCGTCATCAGATATTGGTACATCCACCAATTATTCAGCTACCTTCATGAAATTTCCACTGCAGCATTCTTACGTTCAGTCACTAGCTTGCATTTAAATCTTTCTGATTTTAACGTCTTCTTCCTAATATAAGAACGTGTTATACCGGAGACAGACTAGAAACTTAATCTGGATTATGACGTCAGAATGACGTAGACCCATATAAAAGATATGGAAATAAAATGAAGTCTACGTCATTCTGACGTCATAATCCGGATTAAGGGTGCTAGTCTGTCCAAGGTATTAGGAGTACTAATAACAGTGCTTTAAATGTGTGTCCAAAGTGCGTGATCGCTCTCTTGTTCCCTCATTGAGGGACAGTGCTAACCAATGGCCCTGGGTATTCTGGGCTTCACGTTGCTAGCCCAGCTGTATTTATTCGAACCAGATTTGCGGGTACAACCCGAGTAAAAATAAGACTCGCCCGCACTTATCATGAAACAGGTAAGGTACGCATGAGTAAAAATAAGACTCGTCAGCACTCATGCAAAAATTCTACTTTTCCAAATGCAGTCTGTAACAGAGGCGTACATACCTCTGGCGGGTGCATTTTTAATGCCTGTAGCGGGAGCGTTCATAAACGTGTGCCAGGCGCATTTGTTCGCTATGGCTGGATTTACACGACCGGGCACCGAACATATAAAACTTAACTGTCATCGTTAATTCTCCTTTGAAGTCCGATTGAAAGTTGCATGAGCGTTTTCACATGCGAAACTCCAACGAACGAACAAACCAAACTAGTAGCTTGGTTTTTGTTGTTGCTTTTTAAAATTTTGTTTTGCTTTCTTGTCGTAGCAACAACAACAACGCAGGAACTGTCAAATTGTTCGTTCCGCTGAAAATGTCCATTCAAATTGTCCGCCCTCCCCATCGTTCCTTCTCACCCTCTTCCCGATATACCCAGTTCGTTCGTTCCTTTTGTCTGTTCGATGTCCGGTCGTGTAAACCGGTCCTATGCGTGCTAGTTGCGGGCGCGGGCGCGTATATGCTTTAAAAAAATTTAACCAAGTCAATTATTTTTACTGGCTATGGCCTGAGTGAAGCTGCGAGTTCCACTGCACCGCACTGGAAATGAAATACGCAAGTCATAGTAATTGTATTACCAAAGGTGTAACTTCTGGCCATTTCTTAGTGGTGAAAATCGTAGATCAAATAAATTCCTGTTAAATTTTGTACTAATCGCTATCGGAACACTTTGATCAGGCAAAGAAAGGGATTTTTATAAATGTAGACTGTATCGTTCGTAACATATCCGTAGTATGTATGTATGTATGTACGTAGTATCATAGCCAAATAAAAGGAAAGATATTCCATTTCATACAAGAAAAGTGTGCACGTTCCTGTTGAGAGAGCTTTCCTATTTCCTCCATTTAAGCTTCCTCCAAGCGAAAGCTGCCCCCGCTAAATCTTTATTTTCGGTGGCACTGTCAAGATATTGGAGTAAATCTAATCTGAAGAGAGTAAATGGAAAGGAAAGCGTTTGCGATGCATGGGAGCATGGTTCTTGTAGAGCTATTCGCGTTTGCGCTTCTTTTTTTACAGGTTTTCTCATTTATGAAATATCGGCACGTACGAATGTGTATATAGTATTCTTGGTAAATTTTATTACAGGGATTTGTTGGGGGAAATAAATGTAAATAAGAAGGAAGCTATTAAGGGGGTGTGAAATTTTAAAAAAAATAAAAGTTTTTTTGCATATTTCGATAACCTATACTTTTAAAAATAACATAATAAAATTTCAAGTGCATATCTCAAATAGTTTTTGAGTTACAGCCATCTGAAGAGCTGTTGCTCATCGGTCCGAAAGTTGCGTTAGCTCAGGAAAAAAAATTTCAGTAACTTAAACTACGCGTTTTTCTCGTAACTATATTTTTCAAATTTGCTGCAGTTATAACTCGAGAAGAAATCATCCGATCGGTTTAATTCTTTTTCCAGCTTCTTTTATATATGTTTCTCCGTACCACCAATCTCCAGTTTTCCGATTGAATCAAAAATGTAATTTTGGCAGGACAAAAATCATGCAATTTTTGCACGAAAATTGAAACTTGTCTTAAAGACTCCTCCATTTTGATAAATGAAAAAAAAATTTTTTGGTCGAGGGTCATGGTACGGGCAATACCTTCTAGTTTCATAAACTTTTTGGTTTTTTTGATTTCCGGGACTGTGAAGGTCGGTATCACTGCATCAGTGGGCGGATTTATTTTCTTGGAGCCTTAGGAGATTACGAATAACTCGCTGAATTATCAATTTTTTGATCTAAAAATTTTATTATGAATTTGTTATATATCCACAAATATATCCTTAAAACGTTAAAACATTCCATGCATAGGTTTTTTTTAAAACATTTCCAAAAATCACATTTTTTTAGGTGGTCACACTAGTGGTGCCCCTTAAATGTATTGTTTGATTTTTTGTTCAAATGACAAAAATCAATTACATATTTTTAGAAGTTTGAAGATTTTGTTTTTTCAGGTCTGACTTTTCGGTTTCTACTACTTTGCAAAAGTTAGTAAAATCGTGAGTTTTGTGCGAATTTTGATTTTGTTTTGATTTGTAACAATGATTTCCGCGATGTGTTTATTTTGCAGATTTGGGAAAATATTATTTTGATCAAAGACTCACAAGCAAATTATCTCGTTTTTCAGGGATTTCAAGATGTAAAATATCATATCATGAACAAATTTAAAAATATGAAAAGTGGAAATTATTACTTTATGGGTATTTGCGGCCATTCTCACTTAATAGTGCAGCCAATACAAGAATTCTATCTTAGGCACTAGAAAAAAAATCCAAATAACTTGAACTTTTTTATCTTTATTATAATCAGGGTTCGAAAAAATCACGATTTTTTAAAAAAAATCAAAAAAATCGGATTTTTTGATTTAAATCAAAAAAATCGTGATTTAAATCAAGTTTTATTTTATTGCAAAAATGTCATATAAAAAATTGTTTTTTCGTTACTAGAGCAGTTTGCGCTTCGTGCGTGCTCATTCAGTTAGTAATTACTTTTTGAATTTTTTAATAAAGCGAATTTTTTTTCTCGAGCCAATCATCAATACTCATAAATCCAGTAAAAGTGTTAATAATTAAATGACTTAATCATATAAGAAAAATTAATCGTATAACTAGAAAATCTAATACTATTATTATAAGCCGTAATAGTTTAAATATTTTATTTGTTCATGTTAAATTTTAAAATATCAAATAAAATCTGCGCCTTTTGAGAGAATACTTTTAACAGAAAAAACTGTCCAAGATCTCTCGTCTGTTGATTGGTGGAATAGCTTCCAAACTTTAAAAGGAGTTTTGACAAACAAGGAGAAGGAAATAATACTGCAACACCTTACGGCGGTTTCTTCCTCCGCAGGAGTAGAACGTGTTTTTTCCACGTTTGGGTTCGTTCATTCAAAAATTCGAAACAGGTTAGGAAATGAAAAGGCTGGGAAATTAGTATTTTTGTTCAAGGAACTGAACAGTTAAGTCAAAAAAGAAGAGTCTGCGATTTATTATAAAATGAGTCTACGTACAATGTGTATAAGAATCTACGCATTTATTATAAAAATCAAAATGTAAATCATAATTATTTTACTATTATATATCTAAAAACTTAATAAATAATGTATTTGTTCGTATGAATTCATGTATTTTAATCGATGATTCGCACTTACCACACTACTTTAAATGTGAACTTGACTGAAGAATATAACAGTAAAATCTCATTACTCTAAAAATATGATATTGATTAATTTTTGTTAAAAAATCGTGATTTTTTTAAATCTTGATTTAAATCAAACATTTGAATGAAAAAATCATTTGATTTAAATCACGATTTAAATCAATGATTTAAATCAAACGATTTAAATCATGCGAACCCTGATTATAATGTTCTACTGACATCCTGGAAAGTATCCTAGTTTCAGCGGTCACGTTTTCTTTTATTGGGGTAAATTTTAACTTGACGTAATTAATATCGAGAACCATTTTACTCGTAAAACGTGCGGGAAAATTTCGGTGTCCTCTCATACTTGTATTTTGTTGAAAATAAATACTCCTTTCCACACCACCGCAGGGGTAGAGTATTAAGCGCGTTTTTTAACCCTAGAATGATAATCTGCGTAAAATTTACGCATGCGCGAGCGAAATACATCTTTTTCGTTCTAAATATTGCGAATCACACGCCGTGGGTCTGTGATATCCCAGTCAGTACCCAGAACTTTCGGAAAGTGCACGCGTCCTTCAAGTAAGTACCACAGATTTTGAAATATAACGACCATGTGAGTCAAAATGACGCATGATTATCTTTAAAGTGACTTTTAAGATTTTGAGCTTTTCTTAATTTTATAATATTTTGTGCCAGTATGTGTTGTTGTTTGTTTATATATTTTGTTACATTTAGGGGTTCCATTTTTAAAATTCGTTGTAATGGAGAAACGGAGTTTGGACGAACATCGAATCTTATCAGCTCTTTCAGAGAGTGATGACGAACCTTACGGCACCGATAGTGAAGTTGAACATCACGATAGTGAGGATGACGTGCAAAGTGACACTGAAGATGAAGTTTTAGATAATGAGGTAGAAGAAGAGCAGATACTTAGTAGCGAAGAACATAGCAGGGAAGATCAGTTTGCAGAGCAGCCTTCATCATCAGCTTCTCGTCGAATAATAACTTTGCCATTGAAGACGATTAGAGGTAAAAACAGACATTGCTGGTCGACTTCAAAGCCAACAAGACGTGGTAGAGTTTCAACTATTAATATTGTTAGAACTGTGAGGGGTCCAACGCGCATATGCCGCAACCTATATGAACCTATCTTATGTTTCAACGCCTTTTTGACTGATGAAATTATTAGTGAAATCGTAAAGTGGACTAACGCTGAAATGTGTTTGAAAAGGCGGGAAGATATGACTTGTGCAACGTTCAGAGACACTAGTGAGGTTGAAATCCGTGCATTGATTGGAATCTTAGTTCTGACAGCAATGAGGAAAGATAATCATCTGTCTACGGAGGATATTTTTGACAAAACTTGCTCAATGATTTATCTCTCTGTGATGAGCCGTGAACGATTCAACTTTTTGATAAGAAGTCTCAGGATGGATGACAAAACAATACGCCCATCACTCCGGGAAGAAGATGTGTTTACTCCTGTCCGAAAGATATGGGACTTGTTTGTTGGGCAATGCATTAATAATTATACACCGGGGGCTCACCTTACCATAGATGAACAGCTAATTGGTTTTCGAGGACGGTGCCCGTTTAGAATGTACATACCTAACAAACCAAGTAAATATGGCCTGAAGATTGTCATGATGTGTGATGCCGGAACGAAGTATATGATAAACGCAATGCCTTATTTAGGAAAGGGAACTAAGACCAATGGCCTACCCCTCGGAGAATATTATGTGAAGGAACTTTCGAAATGTGTTCACGGTAGTTGCCGTAATATAACGTGTGACAATTGGTTTACCTCAATCCCTTTAGCAAAGAGCATACTGCAGGAGCCATACAAATTGACTTTGGTGGGCACTATACGATCTAATAAACGGGAAATCCCCGAAATGTTGAAAAACACTCGCACTAGGGGTGTGGGAACTTCCATGTTTTGTTATGATGGCCCCCTTACTCTGGTTTCTTATAAACCGAAGCCTTCTAAAATGGTATACTTGCTATCATCATGTGACGAAGAAGGGACTGTTAATGAAAATACTGGCAAACCTGAAATGATTATGTATTATAATCAAACTAAAGGAGGAGTGGACACTTTAGACCAAATGTGCTCAGTCATGTCCTGTAGCAGAAAGACAAACAGATGGCCTATTGCTTTGTTTTATGGGTTGATAAATATAGCGTGCATAAATTCTTATATTATATACCGTCACAATGTTACTAAAAAAGGTGATAAAGCTTTAAATCGCAAAAATTTCATGAAAAACTTGAGCAATACTCTAACATCGCCATTTATGGAAAAAAGATTGGAAGCCCCAACTTTGAAAAGATCTTTACGGGATCATATAACTACTTTGTTGCCAAAAGAAGTTTCTAAAACGCAAGAAAACATTCCAGAAGAACTTTTACCAAAAAAACGTATTTACTGTGCATATTGCCCCAGCAAAATACGAAGAAAGGCAAATGCATCGTGCACTAAGTGCAAAAAAGTTATATGTAGGGAACATAACGTTGACTTATGCCAAAACTGTTTCTAACTGAATTTTTGTTAAGTTTGATTTTTTTTTTAAGAATATGGTTTCTTTATTATCTAGTAAATAAGTTAACATGACTGATTAAGGCTACAAGTATTTCGTTTGTGATAAAAATAGAAGATGTGTTTAATTTGTTGTTTTTTGAGAATATTATAGTTTTTTTAATAAATAACAGGAATACAAATGTATATGGATTGTTTCATTTAACCATAAGTAAAATGTAATACTCATTAAACACCATTGCATATGTTGGTTTACAAAATAAAGCTAAAAATAGCTCATGCGCCAATTTTACGCATGATTCTCTTTTGTGTATATCTAAATATGATTATCATTCTAGGGTTAAAGAGGTTTCCCCAGTCTAATCCACAAAAACATTTTCTGCGTTACATTCCTTACAGGCATTTATTTAGTTGAGTAAATCCGAAATAAAATTATATTTTTTAATAGCAATTCTCCAATTTCCTATTCACACTACTACTCCTAAGAATTTGAGGTAACAACTTTCTGCCGAAATCCAATTGTCCTGTTCATTTTGTCTAAAATCGGCTAAATCGGTAAATTTCTACCGCTCAAAATATTAAAATTTATTAAGTAAATATAAAAAACTTATAGAAAAGTTGAAGAGCAGCAGCAAAGAAATTGGAACTAAGAAGGTGGACCTAGAAGGAAGAATATGTCGAAATAACTATCTCAGTAGAATAGTCAAAAGACCGCTAACTTCTTTAATTGCCTCCGCTCCATATAATTAAAAAAAGTGCAATTTTACAGGAGAGACTTTTTAAGATGAAAAACGCTGAATAATAGAAACTTTATTTATTTTTATTAGTTAGTTATTAGGAGTTATTAGTTATTATGATATGCAATTATTAATTAATTATGGTGCTTTTCGATAAATTTATAAAATTACACCAAAAAACTGCAGTCATCCCCTAGATTTCACTACCCTTTTTTGAGTTGTGCCGTTATTTCAGAAAATTTCATTTCATTCAAGGCGCTATCTAACAAAAACTTGCAGAATTAAAAATACGTCACTTTACAGAATGAAAGTAGACAGATAATGCATATATGTATTCTATACAATAAAACGAAATTTGAAATTTTTTGAGTTGTGAACATCAATGCAAAACAGCGATATGTGACTAAAAATTCAAAAATTTTGCACTATGATACTTTCTAACAAGAAAAATAAAAAAAGATGGAGTAATGAAGAAAGATCGTTAGCTTTGAATTTCCATTACAAATCTCCTACAACTTACAGGTATTTTAAAGATAATTTAAACAAAAATTTACCATCTCTGACCTCTGCATCGTTGGCAACTAACTAAAAATATTCAACGTGGTTTTAATAACATGGTTACAGAAAACCTTAAGAAGGTTGTTTCATATTGGGATGAAGAAATGAGGCACGCTGTGTTAATATTCGATGAAATTAATATTAGAAGAGAGTTAACATATGATCAGGTAACAGATGAAATAGTTGGTTTTGTAGATATAGGTGATTTTAGAAATAAAGAACAAGCAAAGTATGTTTCTGTTTTTATGGTCCGAGGTTTATTTTCTAATTGGAAATTTATTATTAGTTTTTTGCCACCGATAAACGAATTAACAGTAAAGTATTAGCTGAAAAAGTGAAGTTGAATTTCGACTACTGTTGTGAACTTGGGCTTAAAATACGAAATATAACCTCAGATCAGGTTTCTAACAATCGCAGTTGAATTAGTTCTCTCGGAGTAATGGAAAACGACCCTCTTTTTTATTATAATACTCGAATTTTCAAATCAATACTTTATTAGTAAAAGCTATTCACTGTGAAGATGGAACAGTAAGTTGGAACTGTGTTAAAGAACTAAAATGGTGCCGAGGTTAACTTCAAAACATGTATGGCCAAATACTTGGGAAAAATTAAGGTTTGTTATGCTCTTCAAATTTTAAGTAACACAATATGTGCTGCCCTTAAAACTGCTTTGGAATTAAATTCGCTTAGCCCTAATGTTTCATCAGTTACACTTTCTACTTACGTTCTCAATACATTGTTCTACTGTCTAGTAAAGAACCTTTTAGCAGAAATTGGTATAAGTGTGGATTAACTCAAACAAATACTCCAAGGAAATATCTTACTGAAATGCTACATTACATCCAATCAATTTCATTTGAGAACAAAAACAAAACATTTAAGATTGCGGGATTGATTTTGACTCTAAAATCCATTATTCTTTTAACTTATGAAATATTAAACGAGTTTCCCAATAAACATTTCGTTCTGACATCGAAATTTAACCAAGACCCTATTGAAAACCTACTTTCCTTAGTACGATCAAGAGGAGGCTTCAGTAACAACCCATCTTTATATTTAATTTCTATAGTATCATTTGCAAAATTATATCGAACAAAATTTTGTCTATATTTTCCCATAGGAAGAATTGTGACGAAGATAGTCAGCAATTTATAGCTATTGACTCATTTAGTGATGGCAAAACCATAAATAATAATGACGATCATCGTATTTTTACTGTAGAGGATCGGACGATTGGTGATGTCACTAATGAGGGTCACGAAGTTAGCAATATAATCGAGTCAATTGTTTTGTTTGTGGCATTCACTTCAATTTAAAGATAAGAACTCATTTGAAAACTATTCCAAGCAAAAAATTATTCAATTCTAAAAGGGAAAATTATTACAAGAAATTCTTAGGAGTAGGAGCGTGAATAGCAAATTGGAGAATTGCTTTTAAAAAATACAATTTTATGTCGGATTTACTCAACGAAGGCTAAATAAATGCCTGTAAGGGATGTAACCCAGAAAATTTTTTTGTGGATTAGGTTTACTGGGGAAACCACTTTAAAAAAACGCGCTTAATACTCTACCCCTGCGGTGGCGTGGAAAGGAGTATTTATTTTCAACAAAATAAAAGTATTAGAGAGACACCGAAACTTTCACGCACGTTTTACGAATAAAATGGTTGTCGATATTAATTACGTCAAGTTAAAATTTACCCCAATAAAAGAAAACGTGACCGCTGAAACTAGGATACTTTCCAGGATGTCAGTAGAACATTATAATAAAGATAAAAAAGTTCAAGTTATTTGGATTTTTTTTCTAGTGCCTAAGATAGAATTCTTGTATTGGCTGCACTATTAAGTGAGAATGGCCACAAATACCCATAAAGCAATAATTTCCACTTTTCATATTTTTAAATTTGTTCATGATATGATATTTTACATCTTGAAATCCCTGAAAAACGAGATAATTTGCTTGTGAATCTTTGATCAAAATAATATTTTCCCAAATCTGCAAAATAAACACATCGCGGAAATCATTGTTATAAATCAAAACAAAATCAAAATTCGACTCACGATTTTACTAACTTTTGCCAAGTAGTAGAAACCGAAAAGTCAGACCTGAAAAAACAAAATCTTCAAACTTCTAAAAATATGTAATTGATTTTTGTCATTTGAACAAAAAATCAAACAATACATTTAATAGCTTCCTTCTTATTTACATTTATTTCCGCCAACAAATCCCTTTAATAAAATTTACCTAGAATACAATGTACACATTCGTACATGCCGATATTTCATAAATGAGAAAACCTGTAAAAAAAAGAAGCGCAAACGCGAATAGCTCTACAAGAACCATGCTCCCATGCATCGCAAACGCTTTCCTTTCCATTTACTCTCTTCAGATTAGATTTAAGCCTGAAACAGAATCAACGCAGTGCAGTGTACTGCACCGCCTGTCAAAGTTTGGTTTCGTGCTTTTCTACTACCCGGAACACAATTGCATGCAGGGCAGTGAGCAGCAGAATACTGCACTGCAGGTTTAGGCTAATTTCTAAATTTACTGTGCAGTGTGTGATTTGAAGTTTAATTTTCTAACCTCACAAATTTTTATAAAAGTGATATAGTGGCAGTAATTTTTCAAGACATTAATTAAGAATTGCACATGAGTGAAATGATTTATATATTGTTTTAGTTAACAGTAGTTTATAGTTTTACATGTTTGTTAAATGGAATTGTTCTGTTTTTTTATTTATTTTTATACTTAATGGTTATTTTTTTTACACTATTTTTATAATTAAGATAATTTTCTAATATAGAAAATATAAAAAGTATATAAAACTGTCTCTTTTTTTCATGAAATTTAGTTTTCCAATTTAAAATTTTTTTGACGTTTAAGCTTTGACAACACTGCACTGGGTTGATTTCGTTATAAGACGCAGTGCTGTAATTTTTGACAATCAGTAAACAACACTGCATACTGCACACTGCATTGATTCTGTTTCAGGCTCAAATATCTTGACAGTGCCACCGAAAATAAAGATTTAGCGGGGGCAGCTTTCGCTTGGAGGAAGCTTAAATGGAGGAAATAGGAAAGCTCTCTCAACAGGAACGTGCACACTTTTCTTGTATGAAATGGAATATCTTTCCTTTTATTTGTCTATGGTAGCATTTAAAAAATACTCGAATGTTACTATGCATATTTAGTAAATAAAAATACAATCAACCCATCAGACGCACCAGCCATGGCGACATCATGCAACATTCCGGAACCCCCAAACCTAGTTAGACTTGGGTATATTTTTTGTTGTTGCCTGTTACTTAAAAGGCACCTAATCTAGATATCATAGCTGAATCTGTTACGTGTCACAGGCAAGAATTTATTCTTTTCAATTTTGTAGATGGAGCTTCATCCCCATTTATCCGGGATTCAAAGCACGCACTTTTGTACATATTTTCAATTAAATAAAACGGAAATGTTGATATTAAACGTTATTCAACACTGACCCAAGACGTGCCCCTAAATATCGACGATGGAAGTATATTTTTCCAGCCGGGCACCTCATAAAGGCATACAGGACTACAACACTAAATTAATAAATAGCTCATAAGAACATAATTCATCATAGAGGACGAAGGGTGCAGATAAACACACGCCGAATACATGGGCAAGTACCAAAGAAAAAATGCGATTCACGACAAAATTAACAGGTGAACGTGCCCCTTCAGCTCTTCTGGCACCCTGATCCTAATTCCAGGGACTACGGCCGGGTGTATGCTCAGCGCTAGGTGTTCACCCCGCGCATAGATACAAGCTCTAGACGCGCTGGTAAATGGCAACAAGAACAACAACAAAAACAGGATACTGTGCTGCCCCTGATACACTATGAGCCCTTAATCCCTTCCCATAACTTGGAGTGTGTCCTTTCGCCCGGATCCGTATGTTTCTCGCATTCACCTAACTTTTTAAGATTCTGTACCGGGTCAGGAGGAGAGAGCTCATAGTGAACAGTTTTTCTTATGGTTTTCACTTTTTCCCTCAACGATGACGGCAATGAAGGTGGAGGTGAAGCCGGGTGGAGACTAATTAAATGTCAAAAGTTTACGTGTAGAGAATATTTTTGAGCCCCACCACCGTCGCCGTGTACAAAGTATCCTGGAAGACAGCAGTTTGGGTTAGAGGGGGTCGGACGACTGTGGGTCGAATGCCACACTCATTTTGTCGTTCCCAAGTATTCGAGTATTTTGTAGAAAGCCGGGATGATAGGCCACCGTGTCGTAGGAAAAATGTAAGCAGGAGAAGAAAAAAATGTCTTTATTGTAGCCCATGTACACGAAATACACACATACATTCACACCCAAAGGACGAGCTTAAGGGAATTAATTGACGGAGTATTATGCGGTAATTTTTTCTCTGTTCCTTTAAGTCTTTCGACGCTTTCAGAATTTTTTTTTCCAGAAGTATCTGAGCGGATGTTGTTAGCCAGGAACCGGATGAAGTTATCCTTTGGAATTTTCACTGGCACAAGAAAAATGTCACGTTGTCTAAAAATGTAACTTTTTTTAAGATATTTAATTACAGTGTCACATAGAAGGGCTTAATTGACTGCCTTCGTTGTACAGATTTTAAGGTTTTATGTAAACAGTGCAAATTAATAGAAGTGGATTAAAATAAAAATACAAAGGGATGAAACAAATTTAGGTCGATTTTTTTAATTCTGCAGTGGAACTTATACCATTTTGGACTAAGGTTTAACAAAAGACTGGTAGATTAAACAAGTTCTTTAAAAGCATGAACTTCTGGAGATCAATTTATTATATTCGAAGTGTTCTCATCAGAATATGGATATGTGTGCTGGTATACTACTTCATTTTGAAGGGCTCTGTAAAAATGTCATGAATTTATTATATAAAATGTTGTGATTGCTTTTAACCGACTTAGTAACTGGAATAAGAATATTTCATTCCATTATCGATTGCACAGGAAATCATTTACATATAACTGTTTGAGTCTACCCAGTTTAGTATAAACCCTGAGCACTATTTTCAATTAGCATTTAATTCAAAAGCAGTCCTTATTAAAGAAGAAATTAAGAAGCAATAAAACTGTTCATTCAATGGCTAGAATCGGAATGTAGAAGCTGCCAGAAGTAAACAATCATTTCTTCTTCTCGCTCTGTTCCTTTAATCCCTCGTGGGATATAGGACTAAAACAGTTGCTCTAGAGCGGACTCTGTCTCGTGCGATAGCTTTCAGCCTCTGCCAATAGAGTTCTCCACTAAGTTTATCAAGGTTTTCAACACAACGAGTACCTTGCGGATTCCAGTGAAGATTCTCGTTTTTGCGTCGCAAAGTGTTGTCAATCCAATTCCATTTCCTTCGCCTGATTTCGTCATATATCCTTTCTGGACCGGCACGGTGCCATAGTTCTTCATTTGAAATTCTATCTACCACAGCGGATCTCCGTCGATCTCAATATGCGAAACAGGCTTCTTGCTTTATTTATTCTGGAACTGACATCTTCTTCTGCTCCGAGGTCAGGAGGCTGGGGGCCAGCCAGCAGATATCATCCGCGTAGTCAAGATTCTTAAGGCGGTCTAGCAATCCCCATAGTATGCCACCTGTTCTACTATATAGAGCGTTGGCAAGGATGTCGTTTATTACTATAAGAAAGAGTAATGGCGAAAGTAGTCCCGAGCTAACCTCAAAGCAGTCGGATTACTTTCGATTTTGTAGAACTCTGCATTTGGAATTGTTGTATAGAGCTTTTATTAATTCTATTATTTTTTCGTGCAGTCCACGTTGCCGTAGAGCTCGCCATATAAAGCTCCTATTAACCGAGTCGAACGCGTCCTCATAGTCCGAAAGCAAGGTAAAGGGGGATCGTAATTCAGTAGACTGTTCCACTATGATTCTTAAGGTGTTAATATGGTCTATGTGGGAGCGGCCTTTTTTTAATCCAGCCTGCTGTCTTCTAAGCGTTCGATCTACTGCCTCTCTTATCCTTGATAATAATATGTGAGACATGATTTTGCCTACAGTAGATAATAGACAGGTGACTCTCCAGTTGTCGCATAATTGTCAGGTCCGCCTTTTTTGGTATTATGACTATGATACCCTCCATCCAATTCGCTTGAAAGGTACAGGTGTTCCAATTCCATGCTAATTCCAGGATTTGGGCATCTGCTAGAGTCGGAACCTAATCAGTTGAGGTTTTCTTCGCACATGTGGGGAAATTAAAATTACCCACAAATAAACATTGCGCACATCAGGATAAGACATGCGCTTATGTATTTTCATAATTCCCCTTCGAAATCTGTTCTCACATGGAAAATGCGACTTTTGAGAAACCTCATCTCTTTTGGTTCGGACTCTATGAGGCGTGAGTCGGCTTTCAAGTATTCTGGCGGGATGTCATCTTTTCCAGCAGCTTTTTCATTGATCATAGCATGAATTGCGGTTACTATTTCCGTCTTGGATGGGGCACGACGAGTAGGGATACGGAATCGGTACTCGATTCTTTACTCATATGAGTATTTGGCTTTCGATTCTACTCATATCAGTACTCCTTACTTTTAACCGAGTACTTTTACTCATATCATTAGGGTGGAATCGAGTACAATTTGCATTCAAGGCTGAATTCAAGCTAACTGCAAGTTTATCTCAGTCGTGAATAATTTCCATATAAACGCTTTACACATTATATGAATTTTTCTGCCTAAATTAAGAAGAAAATACGGCCTAAACGCAAATTGGAGCCCTTTTATAACACAGAAACTTGTATGCTTTTCTCTCTGTTGCACGAACGTGGATTCCAGACAGAGAGAAATACATACAAATTTCTGTGCGACAAACGCATGAACGTGGATTCCAGACAGAGAGAAATAGATACAAATTTCTTTGCGATAAAAGAGTTCCAATTTGCGTTTGGTATGTAAATAGATTTGAATTTATATCCCATCCCGAGTAAAAATCAGACTCGCCCGTTCTTAGCCTGAAATAGGCACGCACAACGTAAACATGCCTGCATGGCACCCGAAACAGGTACGATACGCAGAGAAAAATTGGACTCGCCCGCACTTAGCATGAAACAGACACGGTACTCGTGAGTAAAAATAAGACTCGCTCGTTTTTAGCCTGCAACCGGCACCGACAGCAGCGAAACGCCTGTATGGCACCGCAACAAGCACGGTACGCCTGAGTAAAAGCTCTACTATTCCAAATGCAGCCCGCTATAGGCACGAACTGAATAGTCCAAACAAATCATGGTACGCTCACACTTTTTTTACTAATGGGAGCAAAATTGGGGCTTTAAAAATAAATGGTACCATTAAGTATAGTCAGTAGACCGCCGTTCGTTTGATTGCGCAGGTCAAGCAGAATTAGACTTGGTTAGAACTTAGTTGGGGGACCGCTTAGTAAAACGACATTGGCGTTTGGAATGGTTGATTACGTCTACATTCATATCTGTAACAGAGGCGTGCGTACCTCTGGCGGGTACATTTTAAGATTTTCTTGCCTGTAGCGGGAGCGTGCATACCCGAGTGGTAGGTGCCTTTGTTTACTATGCGTGTTTTTACTCGGGATGTAAACTAGATAAGTATTTGGCAGTAGAAAAACGAATAATGCTTACGCTAAGGCAGCTCGCAGAAATGTTAAAACAGTAATCGTCGATTCTCAAGGAATTGGGTACTTTTGAACAAGTAAAAAGTACTCATTGAGTAATTTTCTTTCGATTCAACTCATGAGTATTTAATCGAGTACTCTCCACCGATTCCATATCTATAGGCACGAGTGGTGATTCTTATTGGCTGTGCATTCTTGCTGTCTTCTTCAGTTTCCTGTGAAAATGAACCGTTCAGAGCGACGAAGATCTAATCTCCCCATGATTGGAGAGCAGCCTTCCATCCGCACTCTTTACGTCATGCTTTTTAGTATAGTACTTTCTCGAGCGCTGTTTAGTAATTTGGCCCAGTACCTTACTGTTACCTGGGTTTACCGCGTGTTTGATACTTTTTGCGAGCTTGTTTATCCGCCTCGCTGCAATACTTATCTTTGCCTCCCGGTGTGTCTCGCCCTTTAATTCTGCCCTGCAGAGGGCCTACGTAGGGATGCAAACGATACATCGATGTTTGCAAAACATGGATGTTTAGTTCTCAAGCATCGATGTTTAGATGGACGATACATCGACGACAAAACTGGTAAACATCGACATCATGGAATAAATTTACTACCTGTCACCAATCAATCTTCTAAACTTAGAAAGAATCACACTGTTCGCAAAGTAAAACGCAGTTGACTGGGTTAAAGTCGAAACGAGATTAAATTTATTAAATTTATTATTTACTATATAAAATGTCATGGGTGGCTTCAACACCCCCACTGAATTCTTTTTAATTCTTTAAAAGTAATTCAATCACTGTAAACTCAAGTGTTTAGGTGCTAAACACTTAAAGTGTTTAAATCGTTGTAGTCGAAATTTAAACACTTAGCGGCGTTTAATGAGTAAACATTTAAGTATTTAATTAGCAAACGTTTGTAGCGTGTTTTTGGTTATGAATAATACAAATTATGTTGATAGAACTATTAATCAATACTATATTAAAACATAATACTATCATTGCAAAAAGTGAAAAAAAAACAAAAAAAACAAAAAAAACAAAAAAAAATCCAACCCAAGTGCCGTTTTTGAAAGCGGTCCCCCGACTAAGTACAAACCACTTCCAATATTGCTTGACTTTCGTGATAGAACGAGATGCGCTTTACTGAATATGATAAATGGAACCCTTGGCGGGAGTTAGCATAATTGCGGGAAGTATGGGTCGCTCATATTTTTTCGTCTTATCACTGCAAATCTCAGTTTTTGAAAGTGTTTTATTTCAAAACGCTTAAAACGTTTTATTTTGACGTCACCCATTTGATTTCCATTGTAGACATTTTTTAAACGTTTTGAAATAAAACACTTCTAAAACCTCAGATTTGCAGTGATACTGATAATTTTAAATTCGTAATACTTAAGCATCTTTACGGTTTTATTTTCATATTAACAAAATAACTGTCAACAAAGGCGTAAAAAATTCAGGATAAACTAAGTTAAATAAATGAAAGCAACAAATGAAGTAAGAAAAGGCCAAAAAATGAAGAATATGTATATTCTAAAATAATTTTGGATGTAATTTTGGTTAATTTTTTTACTTCTGTTTATTTCTCAAATAACAATTGCATTCTTTTGGCCCTTTTGAAAAAACAATTTGAAAGTTTTTTATCAGATCTCGTAGAGAATTTTGGGACCTTTAATTTAAAAAAAGAAAGAAAAAAAAAGAAAGACGTAAACTCGAGATATTTAACTTTTTGTATTTTGGCCAATTGACAAATACATATTTTGAGCTATAATTTGGACTGTATCGATACTTCCCTGTATCTTGAAATTCTAGTTCTTTTCTATGATAATAAAAATTACCCGATAAAATTAAATGATTTTATTTTTTTTATTTCTGAAAATAGTACCTCTAAAATGGATCACCCAGGATTTCATTAGAGACACTTCCCACCCCTAAACACTTTACCGTGTAAAAATAAAACGCTAGAGCGTTTAGTTCCCCATAAGTGTTTTATGATAACTAAGTGTTTACCTTCCCAAGTGTTTAATTGGCGAATAAGTGTTTTACTTTCAGACACTTGCGCTTAGGTTAGAATTTTTTGGTAAACACCTTACGCGTTTAGTTTCTGTTAAATGCTTTAGGTGTTTAAGAATCAAACACTTTATCGTTTAGATTTTGTGAATTTAACGCTTCTTCTGTTTTAAAAGTAAACATTAAATACTTTATCGTTTAGAAATAAAACACTAGAGCGTTTTATTTCTCAACACCTGCTAAACACTTGGATTTGCAGTGATAAGTTCAATATTATTTCAAAAATGCTAATTATAATAGAACTATTCAATCAATGTAATTTTAAATGATTAGTAGTAATAACATAATATTTCAACATAGAATTCCAAAATTACTTTATAAGGATTCAAGAGTTTTCAATTAATTATTGTAGCCCAAACATTTTATTACAAAATTCATGTTTTTCTATTGAGACTCCTTTGTTCAGACTGTCTGCTACCATTTTGCTGGTGCTAATTGATTTTAGCTGAACTTCTTTATTTGCAACCAATTGGCGGATGAAATGGTGTTTGACATCAATATGCTTCGATCTGGCGTGGTAAATATCATTTGATGCAAGTTGTATAGCACTCTTGTTATCACAAATAATCGTTAATGGTTGACCGCTCACGCTGGGATTGAATTCGCTTGCAAAGCGTTTCAAATACATGGCTTCCTGGGATGTATTCGATAAGGCCATATATTTCGCTTCTGTAGTGGATATAGCGATGGTTGGTTGACGTTTACTACTCCAGGATGTTGATCCTCCTTGAAGCGTGAAAACATAACCAGTACAGGAGCGCCTCTCATCAGTATCATTCGCGAAATCAGCATCAGTATAACCCTGCAGTTCTGGGTTTCCATTGTTACTGTAAGCTAAATTTTTGTCAATTGTGCCTTTTAGGTACCGGATAATTCGCTTGACAGCAGACCAATGAGGTTTACCAGGGTTTTGGTTAAATCTGCTGAAGTTATGAACAGCAAACGTAATGTCTGGCCTCGTGCTCTGTGCCAAATATAAAATGCTGCCCACAGCTTCTTGATAGGGTATCCTCGACATAAACTCAATTTCCTCTTTCGTTCTCGGCGACATTTCCTTCGACAACTTTTGATTAATGTCCACAGGGGTTGATATCGGGTTGCAATCTGCCATATTAAATCTCGTCAAAATGTCTCGTATATATTTCGATTGATTCACTTCGATTCTGTCATACGTTTTCGATTGATGAATCTCCATTCCTACACAGCTGGTCGCCAGACCAATATCTTTCATTTGGAAATGTTGCTTCAGGTAATCTTTTAAGTCATTTTTCTGACGATCATCATTTGAAAAGATAAGGATGTCATCAACATATATAGCAACGAAGAGAATTGAATTTTCGTTGATTCGGAAATAGATGCAAGGATCAACACGAGAACGCTGTAATCCAAACTTTCGTAGCGCTAGGTCTAGCTTCTTGTTCCATTCACGACTGGCTTGTTTTAGCCCATAAATGGCTTTCTTTAATAGACACACTCTGTTCGTTCCGTCATTAAACTCTTCAGGTTGCTTAAGATATATTTCTTCAGATAAGTCCCTTGGAGAAATGCGGTCACTGCATCCATTTGTTCGATTTTCAATTTATGTTTGACAGCCAAAGCAAACATGTACCGAATTGAACTGTATCGGACAACAGGTGAAAAAGTTTCGCTGTAATCAATTCCTCGCCGCTGCGAACATCCCTTGACGACCAGTCGTGCCTTATAGTTGGATATTTTCCCCTCATTGTCGTATTTGAGTTTAAAACCCCATTTTGACTGAATTGGCTTTTTATTCGGCGGAAGATCGAAAAGGATCCAAGTTTTATTCCCGATCAAAGAATTTATTTCGGCTGTCATCAACCAATCATTTTTGCAGTGATGTGTCATTGCTTCCACGACTGTTTGTGGGTCAGGATCGGATTGATTACTATTTAAAAACGCGCCAGTATTACTTCCTGAGAGCGTACTGTTGCTTATGTCACTTGGGATGTAATCAGGATCATTTATAATATCATCAGGTTCTGAGTAGGATGTTTCGTATTCACTCGTACTGTCATCATTGACCGCATTGCTGTTCGCCCCCACTGCATCGAAATTCTCTTGTGAAGTATTATAATTGTCGGCTACTTCAGCAACTGGGTTCGAAGAATCTTCGCTGACGCTTGTGAAATCAGAACAACCCTCTTCTTCTATGGGTCTTGCGGAACTCACATTGAATGGTTCATCACACATGCGGAAAGAACTCGTCGATGTCTTCGAATCATTAGTTTCAGTTTTCTCATTTTTTAAAGGTTCTGAAGATATACTACAATTCTCTAAAAAGATAACATGACATGATTTTGTTATGCTTTTTGTTATTGGATTAAACAAACGATATCCTTTCGTCTCCTCACAATAACCAACAAACTTCATTTCTATACCTTTGGGTGACCACTTCGTTCGTTTCTGCTTCGGTGAATGCATCAAACAATCGCTACCAAAAATTCGCAAGTGGCTAACATCAGGTTTGACATTGCTCCAAACTTCTTCTGGCGTTAAGCGGTCTAGAGCCGACGTGGTGCTTCGATTCATTATGTAAACTGCTGTGTGGACAGCTTCTGCCCACAATTCTTCTGCGAAGCCGGCATCAAACAACAAGGACTTAGCCTTTTCAACGATAGTGCGATTACAACGTTCAGCCACACCATTTTGTTCTGGTGTATAAGGAGCATACCTCAGACGTTGCACGCCGTTGGCTAATTTACAATTGCGAGACGGTTTTGCCAGTCCCTCCTCAATCCCCTGTTTTAATTGTTATACAGCATTTATGGGAAACACTTGACAGGAACGTTCGGCAACATAATGTCACCTGCCCGAAAGACCTTGAAAATATACTCAAGCAGGAATGGGCTAAAATTAATCCTGACTTTACTAAAAAGTTAGTAGAGTCAATGCCGAACAGGCTTCGAACAGTAATTAATGCAAAAGGAGGCCCAACTAAGTACTAGTTTAGTTTTTTAACGGTATTCTTACTTATCGACGATTTTCACTGTGAGGTCGAAATAGGACCTTTTAAGGAAATTTGTTTTTATTAGGGCTGAATTTTATAATTTGTCGTTATTATTTTGAAGAGAATAAATGTAAATATTAGTTACATGCATTTTTATTTGGATTTTTTGAGAACTAGATAGAAAAAATGACTTAATTTCTCTTAGTCGTAAGGTGGACGATTTTACATGTGAGCCACTGTAAATCGGAACGAACTAATTGTAAAACCATCGATGCGCGCGATCCTTTATGTTTAAACGAACTTCTGGTTTGCTTTCCCTTTATACAAGCAACACACTTTTTAGCTTCATTTTTCGTGTTAAAATCAATACCGCGTACCGCACCGTTATCTTTATCATTTTTGTGGCCCAGACGCCGATGCCAAGTATACATATCAGAATTATCTGCACTAGAGAACAAACCGTACACAGATCTTATATTGTTAAATTTGAAAACACCGTTCGAAAGTGTTGCTGTCGAAATTAACTCTCTTGCTGGACTGTAAATGAAACATTTGTTTTCTTTGAACACAACCGATTTTCCAGTTTTAATTATTTGGCTAACCGAAAGTAAGTTTGTTGATAGCTCCGGTACATATAAAACATTGTTTAATGTAATTTCATAACTTACTCCATTTTCTTTTGTGTTCAAAAGCATAGAACCTTTACATTTCACTTTCAATTTTGAATCATCGGCAACTGTAATCTCTTCAATATCAGATTTTGACTTATCCCGCAGCCAGTTCGGAGTCATATGCTGCGAAGCCCCTGAGTCTAAATACCAATCTGACTTATTAAAATTGCCTGAAAGAAATATGACGTTGTACGCCAAAAAATGCTGAGTCATTATTGGATGTCCCGTTGATATCTTGAAGCAATTTTTGCTTTATAGAATCACCAGTAATTTTAACACCAGAACTTTCGATACCCATTACCATTGTATTGTATCGTTCAGGTAATCCCGCTAGTAGAAATGTTCTAATCCATTCTTCTTCTAAAACAAAACCAATGCTGGCTAATTTATAAGCTGTTCCGATGATTTTGTTTACGTATTCCTCAACGTTTTTACAAGAATCCAAGTTCGTTGTTACCATGGTGCGTAATAGGCCGATTCTTCGTGTTAAACCGGTATCTTCGTACAACCTCTTCAATTTATCCCATGCTTCCTTAACTGTACCTGCATTTTTTACGTGGACATAATTTACCGGATCAATGAAAAAGATTAGACTTGTTTTGGCTAATGATAGTTTCGCTGAGTCCGTCTCTTTGCCTGCAACACACAGCTGTAGGCCACAATGCTCAAAATAGTTTTCCATCGCAAATGCCCATTCTGAGTAGTTTTCATGAACTTTTAATTTTTCTATATTTAACAAAAGGTTTGCGCTGAAATTACTACTTGATGGCACCTGCGTTGCCTGTGCAGATCCTGTTCTTTCACCGGGATTAGACATTTTTATTCCGAAAAAAATTATTTTATAAACAACAGTCAAAAATTTTTCTGAAAAAAAACAATAAATATCGCCCAGGGCTCTGGGCCCATAACCTGTTCGCAAAGTAAAACGCAGTTGACTGGGCGAGTAACTCAAGTTTCTGTTATTTATATCAAGTAAAAGAATACACATTTACCTAAAAGATGAACCTGATTACCTTGCTCTACGATAATTAGTCTAAAAGTTATTTAAGTTTAAGTAAATTTGAATCGGTCATTTTGAAAAGGGGTCAACTCTAGATTTTAAAATTTTACAGGGGAAGCAAAAAACCTCGTACGTCCCCTTAATTTGAAAAAAATAAGTACAAACTTGTTTTTTCTTTAAAAAGGACGAGAAAAGAAAAAAAATTAATTTTTTTTTCTTTTTGGTTATACAGGGTGTTTCCAATAAATATTTTTCTATCACGGAGATGACCCCTTTTCAAAATGAATTGGGTTTGCTTAAAGAAAGATCAGCGTTGGTGGTGGTCCATTCACAGATCTCGTCGTAAAATGGTAATGTTTAAATTTTTTTATATCTTAAATTTTTTTATAATTGATTGGAATTTTTCCCTGATAAGCTGGCCAGATGTGGACTATTATTTTTAAGAGCCTTTAAGGGAGCAGTTCCCTTTGCGCGCCGAAAAAAAGGTCGATTTTCTTGATTTTTTTTATTTAACAATATAAGTGGAAATGGATCGGGTTTTTTTTAATGCTTTTATTTATGTTTAAAGAAGTTTATTTTTTTCACATCGATTCTCATTCGGTAACCCCCCTATCCGAACAGCCAAACATCACGTGTTTCGGGCGCGAAATCTTCCTCACGGCAGCTCCGGGGGTGCAATTTTTATCTAAAATCAAAAATTCAAAAATTTTATTAAAGTACATACTGTTGGCTAACGTTGCCTGGGACAGTTTTTTAAAATTTGAAAAATTAACAAAATGGCGGACGTTTAAAATACTATCGATTAAGCAAAAAAATGCATTTTTTGACCGATTCAAAGGGAACTGCTCCCTTAATAGGAGAAATCGTTCTTTCATTACACTATCGATGTATGGCTTATAAACTATAACCGCAGGTTCTTCATGACAGAAACTGTATTCCAAAAAGATTAGAAAGTAATGGGTGGGAATGCAGGGCTCGCGTTACGTTTCTTCTCTCTTCATGTCCGTGAGATAACCCGTTTTCGAAATGAACATTGATGGCTGCCAAAAATAAAATGTACGTAGGTAAATAGGAAATTTCCCATTTTCATGTAGAATGTCAGTCTTTAACTATAGATTCATATACTGGGAAAAAAGAAAAATGTCAAAATTTTGGAGATGACCCCTTTTCAAAATGACCGATTCATTTAAAGAAAAAAATTTGTTTTTTCATATACACCCTGTAACTTAGTGGATAGTGGGGATAGCCCCCCTCTCTAGAACAATTTTTTTCTCCAAATACATCCAGGAATCCCCCCTGAAAATATTAGCCACGTAGTCCAACAGAGGATTTATTGAATGTCTGATGACCCATTAAAGTTGCGAATAAGGAGATATGAGTATTTTAAATCTTAAAAAAAGGCGATATCTCATGAATGGCAATTCGTGCGGGAAAATGTATAATATCCTTTGTTGTAGATAAACGCATAATCTACAAACTTTGTGAGCACTATTTTCTGATAAGACTTGCCGTTTAACAGATATTAGCCAAAACGGAATTTGTTGTTTTTAGGGGGTGGTTTTTGGGGGTAGCGTACAACCAATTTTCCGAAGTTTTTTTTAACATATTCTACTCACTAAAAACTTTTTTTAAAAAAAAATTAGTGAGTTAACATTTTGTTAGAGGTTTTCATTCAAAGTTTGCTCTGACGACTGGAATAAAGTTCTTTTTTTCTGACTTTTTTTACATTTTCAAAAGTTTCTACTACTTAAGAAATAGAATAAGTGCACTTAAACAAAGCTACAGTAATAAAGATGCTGGTAGTTTGTACAAAGAAGTAAACATGACAAAGAAAGAATACAAACCCACCTGCATCATGTTTCTTTTTGCGAGGGAGTGGTGAGAATCTTACATCGGTCTAGCAGCAGGTAATGTGTGCGACCGCCTGTCTAAGGTCCATGCCTAAAAGAGGAGACACCGCTAGGGTCCGCACCCAAACGGTAGTGTCAGATTCCTACTGACTAAACTCACCAACCCTTTGCATGAGGTTTGAGTTCTGACCGGTACAAACATCAAAGACATTACTTCGGCCTAGCTCAGGAAGCAATAATGAGAGAAGCAAAACTTAACAAGTAAAATTTTACGAGTCAGCCCAAAACACAACGTCAGATCACAAATGGGCAATTAAAAGAAATGTTGGACAACGACATTGTCCAACCAACTAATAGTCAGTGGAACTCACCCCTTCTAGTGGTCCCTAAAAAACCAGGCCCCAATGGTGAGAAAAAACGGTTTATGAATTATGTCCCCACAGGCCTGCAAGGCCTCGAATGTTGTGCCTATCTAGATGAGGACCATAACAGTAAATTACGAAGAAACTTTGACAGGCTGAGGAAAAACAACCTCAAACTACCACCGGAAAAATGTCAGTCCCCTTGAAAAGAAATAATTTACCTGGGTCACATATCCTCAGAAGAAGGAGCCCTACCAGACCCCATGAAAACGAAGTGCGTTCTAAACTTCCCAGCGCCCCATACAGTTAGCCAAGTGCAGTCTTTCCTAGGCCTTGCCTGTTACTACACAAACATACTTAATTTCTTTAAAAAAGACCACCTCTTAACAAAATTACTACGAAAATGCATTAAATTTCCCGGGATTTCCAAATGCGATGAAACATTTCAGGCGATCAAGTCCTCCCTAGTTCCCCTCTACTACTCATACCCAGATTTCAGATAACCGTTCCATCTCACAACGGACGCCAGGAGTGAGGCCCTCAGAGCAGACCTCTCTCAAGGGGACTTCCAGTGTTATGTAATGGGTCGCCAATTCACGGTCTTTACCGACCATAAACCCCTCAAAGGCGTCTTCACGTTTCGTCCGGTCCAACCAAAATTGTCAGAATACTGCTACAGTATAGAGCACCAACCCGGCAAATATAACACCAATGCCGATGCTCTCAGCCGGAGACCTACCATACCCTTCCAGCCAAACACCTTCACGGTACAGGCTTCCCTCATCTGCGAAGGCCCCAAAACACTGTAACGTCGTTACTAGGGCACAAACGCAGAAGCTACCCCAAATTTGCAAATACCACGAACAAAATAAACAAGAAATTAGTCACGGCCCAAAACAATCATTTAAAATCGTTTTACTAAGATAAAACGCCGCTTTAGTCAATCAAATCACGGCCTGCCCAGAGAATGTCCAAGCACGTTTTATTTCGTAAAACGCCATGTTGGACGACCACTCATGGGCAGGTCAGTCCTAAATAATTAAAAATGTTGCTAGGGTACCCCACATAGAAATGTACCCCGTTACTGATCCGTACGGTCCGATCAAAGGACGCCCAACTAATCTCCTCTTTTTGTCACCGTACAAGGCAAATGAACCTGACGCATGATTGCCAAGTTTTTTTTTCTTCATAAAAAAATAGCACTCCCTTAAAGTATTAGGTACGTCCGCCCGGCCTAACCTCCATCCCATCATTTCTTCGAGTACGAGATCGCTCTACTCCGTAGCGATTCTCTTGCTTCAAGGGGGAAGGAGTGTTATGTAGGGATTTAAGCATCCCTTAATCCCTAAGGCCCTTCGCAGACTTGTCCATAATTTCAAACCGGTTTTAATATGAGTTCGTTAGTACACTCGGAACTCACTTTTCTCCATCATTTTCGTGTAACGATTGTAATGCCTATGGAGTAGTGTGGGGTGCAAGCACAGCGAAGCAGCTTTGCCCAGAATGAAAACATGCTTGTGTTAGTGTAATGGACGGTGAAACCAGAAAATGTTTGGGTGAACAAATGATGGAAAATCATGGAAGAAAAACTGTCTTTCCTGCGACCCCTTGCCTATAAAACCGGTTTTTGTTTTGATGTTATGGACAAGTGTGCGGAAGGCCTAACTCCATAAAAAAAACATTAATCATCATCATTAATAATTGGAATGTAGTGTAACAAAAATATGCATGCAGCCGGTAAACGACCGCAAAACATCCAAATGTTCCAAGTGTAACCTGAAACGCCAAAGGAAATTGGCAACAAAAATTTAGCGCAATTTGTCTTGCGAAAGAAATTAAAATTCTCGTAAGCAAATTGCGCAAGTTTCGCGGCACTTGGAGAAAAGCCGACGGGTGCGTTTTTCCGGCCGGCGACCTCAACTTTGGGTCAAGCACAAACAGGTGACTTTTGCATCAAAGTTGAAGGCCCGGAGAAAATTCGCAACCGGCGGATTTTTTGAAAGAAGGTTTTTGAAAATCTGAGGCGCGATCGATTGACTGATCGAGGAGTGTCGTTCTGACCTTCACCAGCGGCGGGTGGTTTGATTTTTATTACCGTGTGTGTTGTTTGAACCGTCACCACTGCCGCGTGGTTTTGATATTATTACCGGAGAGTGATGTTTTGACCATCACCACCAGCGGGTGGTTCCCTTTAATTGTTATTTAATTTTGTTGGCAAAGACGCGACGGCGAATGTTTTAATGTTTCGATGTTTAGTGTTGTAAAGTTTTAAAGTTTCGATGTTTAGTGTTGTAAAGTTTTAAAATTTGTTTATTTGCGAATGGCGAAATTCTTTTGTTAAGTTTTAGAAGTTGGTCAGTTAATGTAATGACAAAAACTATAAGCGATTATAAAAGTTAATTAATAATAAATACTGTAAATGTTTAAATAAATAATATAAATGTTCAAATAAATAATATCTATAAATGTTCTAATAAATAATATACATAAACGTGGTTTATAAAAAATGAAAAGAAAAGTTATTTATATTTGTATTGTTTGGGGCATCGTGAAGACTTATACAACAACAACGTTGATTTTGGTACATCAACGTCGCCTAAAAAAACTTAACAGCTCAAATACAAATTGTAATTCTTAATTTTCCTTAATTTGTCATTTTTAATACTAACCTCTTTATAATCACTAATTTTGTTAATCCATATTTCCGGTGAATTATGGTAATCGTCATAAATGAGATTGTTTTTTCTCAATCCCATTCCATCTCGCAGGATACAAGCCGCACCGATCCGCTGACTGTTGGATAGCGGCGACACTGTTCGACTCGTTGAAATATGTCGAAAGGTGATGCATGCGTCCTGGCAAAAACTATCAAATCGTAGCAGGCGGCAAGGAGACTCGTTTTTTTTCACTTCGTGTTCCTTCAATGGAAAGACTGTGTGCAGCAGGCGTCAATGCCGCATGCTACATGTTGCCTAAAAGCTGCCTCAGTGGAATTGCGCCTTTACATCCATATTTTTTCACACTTAAGGCAAATACACATTGAGCGCTCGGCGTTGCGTTTAGCGGGCGTTGGTAGGGTACACACCAAGCGTGTAGCTCGGCGTTTAACGAGCGTTGGCGGTATCAAAATGTTCGCCTTCTATGTTTTTATTTTCCAGTAAATATGTTTCTTCTGTATGAAAGCGCGCGTTAAGCTAAGTATGCTGTTCCTAAGTACGGCGGTCAAGAAAAATTTCCCCATATAAACTTTATGTGAAAAAACGTTTAAGTAATCGGTCAAGAAATGCGCTAGGAATTTTTGCTCAAGAAATTTCTGTACCTAGTACGGTGTTCGCTCAAGAAAAGTGCTAGTACTATTCTGACACGTAGATGGAGCCTTTTTCTGATGCGGTAAAGAAAAAATTGGGAAGACAATTTTTTCTTGACCGAATTTGACCTTTTGTTTGTGACGGAAAATAGATTTGGCCGCGGGAAGTGCTTTAATTTTTTTTATAGTTTTTATAGAGCCTTATATAATTAAAGGACAGCTTAAGTGATTATTCATTATTTTAGTGTTGTTTTAAAATACGTTTCTGAGAAAATTCCTTCTTTTTATTGTGCGGAAGGACTCTAAAAAAACATTTCCTGCAGCCAGATATTGTTAAGTTTTCGCATTCACTTGTCAAAATTTTCTGTACCAGGGTCGAGAAATAATAAGAGCACTTTTCTTGACCGCCGTACTTAAGAACAGCATACTTAGCTTTAGAATGTACAACAAGATAGCGCCGCATGTATCTCAAAGCGCCCGGCAAACGCCCGTGAAACGCGCGCTCTTACGAAAATCTCGAAGCGCGCGCTTTACGGGCTCTTGGTCAAAAGCGGGCGTTTGCATATGTACACCTAAAGGTATGTACAGACCAAGCGAAGTAAGGCGAAAGAACGAACGAATGTGCCCAGTGTGTACGAGTTAAAGATTTCAAACAGACAAATTTGAATCATTCGCTCCTATTCGGATCCAGTAGCAAAACTTAGCACATTTGATCGTTCGTTCACTGCCTTCTATCAAACGAATGTGTTTATGTGTAGACGGTTCTAAAAATTCTACCAAATATAAGTGGGGAAAGGAACACATTTGCTCGGTGTGTACGTTGTGTAAACCCACAAAAAAAGGTTTGCATTCATTCGATGATATTTGCAGAAGTTTTAGTTGCAATCACAAATTTAGAAGGCGAGACAGTTACTCTACTGCTGATAAAACTTATAGCAGTGAATACTTGAGTGATTATATTTAGTAAAGGTAAATTAAGCCAAAAAAAACGAAATAGCGGAAATAATTAGGTAGAGGCTGAAAATTGGCAGAGAGGTGCATTTTAGGGTATTAACAAGGGGTTATAAAGTCTACCGATTTTCTGCCCCGGCAGGGGGGTTTTAGCCCTCAAAAGATAAAAATATCAGTTTTTTGCAAATACATCTTAAACGGTAAGCCTTATGATAAAAGAGTGCTTACAAAGTTTGCAGATTATGCGATTATCTACAAAAAAATATATTAACATTTTCACGTACGAATTGCCATTCATGAGATATCAGATGTTCAACGTAGCTAATACTTTTAGGGGTGATTCCTGGATGTATTTGGAGAAAAAAAAATTTTTAGAGAAGGGGCTATCCCGACTATCCACTAAGCTACAGGGAGTTTACGAAAAAAAACTTTTTTTTAATTTACTTAAAGTTGAATAACTCCTAGACTAATTATCATCTTTTAGGTAAATGTGCATTCTTTTATTTGGTGTAAAGAACAGAAACAGACTGGATTTAGAAGATATGTAGGTTCAAAGCATGAGCAAAATCACAATTTTCTTCATTTTTTTAGGCTTCTGAAATAAATTTCAACACATATGTTTGAGCTATCCACTTATGGCCGAACATTGACAAACGCAAAGGGATTCGTTTTTTACAGTTTGAAATTCGTCCACATATAAGACCGGTTCTACACATTCAACTTTGCATTCCACTTTTTGACGATCAATTTTTTTTTCTCTTTCACTCCAATGCAAAGTTTGAAACAGACTAGAGTTGAAAGGAGAATGGAAAGCAACTCAGAGTGGAAAGAAAATTGCCGTTCAACTTTTGAGTTTTTGTTCAACTTTTTTAAGTAGGCGTATGAATTATGAGTGCAAAATTGCGTTCATAGTTATACTCGGGAGACTGTATAAAGCACCATATATCTTGTTTCGAAAGACAACTCTCTATCCTGCTGATTAATACTTCGAACGTGTCTTCATTCATGGTAAAAAGCTCTTGTATGATTTTGTATCCTCGAATCTTAACTCGTGTTGTAAGAAGTAGAAAGAACTTTGATTTTCTTTACTTTTTCTCCACTCCTTTATCCATTTTCGTTTTTTTTCACAGTTTCTTTATCAGAACTTCCTCTTCCGACTCGAAAGAGCTCATTTTTTAAACTAAACTTAAAAGTTGAAAGAAAAAAGTTGAACATGTGTGGGCAGGAGCCAAGAAATATGAATGAATTGAACGTCAAAAAGTAGAATGCAAAGTTGAATGTGTAGAACCGGTCTAACAAATTTGTTGCACAAAAACGAGCGAACGAACGATCGAAAGTGCTCAAATTTTATATGAGTTCCGAATTCAAGCAAATAGTTCAAATTCGTTCGTTTGCTATTTGCAGTCCGTACACACTGCATGAGTTCGTTCGTTCGTTTGTTATCATGCGCTGGAGTTTGGAATGCCCGTACAAACCAAAAATATGATAAGAAAATGTGGTCACATGTCCATTCGTTTGCGTTTGCTTCGTCTATACATACCTTAATAGGAACTCTTTGATTCATAAAACGCTCATTTACAAAGCTCGGGCTTCTAAACGCCCAATGTGTACTAGGCTTTAGAGTCAAAATGCCGCCCCCAAATTTTGGCGCCCCGGGCAAATGTCAAGACTTTTGGAGTTTTTGACCCGAAATTCATCCACAATGACAGCCTTGTGAGATGGGGCGTTATTGTGGTGCAAAATCCTTCAGTTTTCTTTCCATAAATCTGGTATTTTTCGACGAATTTGCTCTCTCAAACGCCACATAACGCTCAAATAATATTTTTTATTTACTGTCTCACCTTCTGGCATGAATTTCGAGTGCACAACACCGCGGTAATCGAAAAAACTGTCAACGTTCACTTTTGATAGACTCTCACGTGCTTTTGTCGGTTTCGACTGAGTTGGAAGGCGCTATTCCGAATGCCGAATTTTGCGATTGTGTTCCCCGACCCCCGGCATGCGTATCAAATAAAAGGATATGACAAATAGAATACCTTACCTTTTTGTTTACAACGTGCTCGGTATAGGTATCAAATGAAAGTATGTGACAAGTAGAATATTATTAGCTGTGTTGCGTCATTCCAAATTCATAATGCCGGCCAACACAAAATGGAGGAATACCTTCTTCTTTACAAGCCACTCGGCAAGGGTATCAAGTGAAAGAGTATGACAAGTTGAATACTATTCTCTGTGTGGCGTCATTCCAAATACAAAATGGCGGACAACACACAATGCCGGTTTACATTTTTCTTTAAAACGCCCTCGGTATGGGTATCAAATGAAAGTGTATGACGAGTATAGTACAGTAAGCTGTGTGACGTCATTTTAAATCTAACTAGTATCGCCCATTTGTCGAAATTCCACCCTCTCTCCCTACTCTTCTCTCAATCCGTCCCGTTAAAGTTTGACGTCTACGCATTTCAATAACTCAGTAAAAATTTAATTGAACTATTACCACTTTTTAATTTTTCTATTAGTTGTAGAAAAAAAAACCTTTTCAACATAAGCAGAATGATGCTGGAATACATCGCACAGAGGCAAAAAAAGTTGCACAACTCAAAAACTGGCTGTTTTGAGTTATTGCCGCCAGGTGACTGTTGCCATTAAATTTTGTTTTCCGCTCTCCTGATGTGTCACTTTTCGTGCCGTATTGCGATGTATATGCATTTATTTCTAATCTAATTTGTTGAAACAAACAAAATTATGGAATACCAAATTGATTTGTTTAAAGCGAAGTCTAAAGGAGGCACGGCAAACTTTCGCTAATCAATCTAGGCTCATGAAATTTAGTCGATTCACAAACCTTAATAAATTTTTATATTCGCCTGTATATCTGCTAACCGTTATTTCTACCTTATATTATTGTTGTCAATTTATCATTTTATATTGGGAAATACAATACATTGATTATATACTAAGTAGATATGGACAAACATTTGTCCGACTACGACGCTAGATGGCGATAGTTACACTGATTTGAATTGTTTGGCTTCTAATTTCTGTTGTAAACCTCTAAAATCAACGGGGGTGGGTTTTCAACATTAATTTTATAATATTATTTCGTTCTACGTTCATAATAATCATAACCATTGATTATAGAGTAAGTAGATATGGGGGGGGGGGGGTAAAATCGAACCGTCACCTCCTCGTGGGGCCCCCTGGATAACCAACTAACGACGGTAGTCTACCAAGCCAAGATGTAAATGCATCGTGTCGAGGGCTGCATGGCAGTGGGTAGTGTTTCACTGTCTCAAACGATCTCCTCTGGTACCGGGCGCACCCAGTTGTATATAGCCTTATCCTGATAAGGAGGCTCTGTCAGGATGGACCTCCCTTTCCTGCCGTACTCGTGGGACTTTTTATGGACCAAAATTTTAAAAAAACAGACGAAGATGGAGGTTGTGGGTCTGATGCTATAAGCATCAGCTCAGAGCTGGAGAGGGAACTCCTAGGAGGTACCTCGTCCAGCACAGAAGCTTCGGCTTCTCAATCATCAACAACAATGCCCCAGGCAGCTGGCGGCAATGCTGTTGAAGAAATAACTGCCAAGGTTGTCGGTATGACCGTGCAGCCTAGCAGGAAGAAATCTGGCGCTGCCAAAAGGAAGAGGGCCAAGGCAAGTAAGGCTGCAAGGGAATCAGGGAGCTCCACGGAGCACACCAGAGTCCCGCATTTGCAACTTTCTTCCCAACAAACCGAAGGCAGGACAGTGGTACCGGGGGGCTCCAAGGAGCGGACCCAGACAACCACTGCACTACCAAAAGTTTGTGGACCCACCAAATTGGCAGCACCAGCTCCCACATCTTCTGGAGGGCAATGTCGCATGTCGGACCCAACTGATGCACTGCCGAAACGGCAGCGATCAGAGGAGTCTCCGGCTGGGCAGGGACCCCAGAAGAAAAAAAGGAGGGAACAACAGGAACCTTCATACCGGGACAAGTTGGCTGGGATCACCATGGCAGTGGTCCTGGAAAACTATCCCGAAGGCAAACTGACGGAGGAGCAATCCTCCTCTATTTGCGACTCCATCTTGACTGAGGTGGACAAAAGCCTTAAAGGCGATTGCTCACCTCAGTTTTTGGGTGTAAAGGCGGCAGGGGGTCTTATTAAGATCACCTGCGCCAACGATGCTACCAGCCAATGGCTGACGAAAGCTGTCGCCAGACTGCAGGTTTGGGAAGGGTGCAATCTCAAAGTACTCGAGGAGAAGGACCATCCCAAATTTAAAAGGATCGCATTCTGGGTTCCTAACGATGTTAGGGAACCGGAACAGGTGCTTAGCAGGATGGCGATACAGAACCAGCCAATTGAGGTGACCTTCTGGCAGGTGATGGGCAGGAAGGTTGACCAGAACGGCCAAACTCTTGCCCTTAGCATTGACGAGAGGTCGCTCATGCAGCTAAAAGAGCAGGGCATGTCCCTATTCTACGGCTTCGGCCGAATAAAAGTCAAAGAAATTGGCATAAAAAAGGAGGCTCCTGCTGGCTCACAGCAGCAAGAACAACCACAGGATGCGGGTGGTACAGTGCAACCTGCAACATAGTAGGGCTGCCTCGGCAGTCCTTTGCAGGGTGCTTGCCACCCAAGCTGTAGACGTGGCTCTTGTACAAGAGCCATGGGTTAACAACGGTGCTATACAGGGCCTGCGGGCATCCGGCTACATCATTGCATGCAGTGATGTGGACGGAGACCCTCGGACCTGTATAGTTTACAATAAAAACACCAACTGCTTCCCTCTCACAGATAAATCGTCGAGAGACCTGGCAGTGGTGAAGATACAGATTACCAGGGGGGGTAGCAAGAGCATGATTATTTTATGCTCAGCTTATCTCCCCTACGACCCAAGGGACCCACCACCATCCAAAGAACTCAAGGATATCGTGGGTCACTCGAACAGGAGCGGTCTGCAGATCATCGTAGGATGTGATGCGAACGCCCATCATGATGCCTGGGGCAGTAGCGGAGTGAACAAGAGGGGCGAGTACCTTTTTGACTACCTCTTAACTACTAACCTGGATATATTAAATCGCGGCACGGATCCTACCTTCGACAACGGTAGGAGACGTGAAGTTATAGACATCACGCTGGCCACTCAACACGTTGCTACTTACGTGAGTGACTGGCGGGTGTCAGATGAGCCATCGTGCTCAGACCACAAACACATTCACTTTATGGTGGGTGAGTCTTTGGAAAGAGTGAGTGCATATAGGAATCCCAGATATACAAACTGGGCAGACTTTCGGGGCGAACTCAGTAGCGTACTGAAGGGTTCCATGCACTCAATCAAATCTACGATGGATGTGGAACTATCCGCGGACTTCCTTACGGAGGCGGTTACTGCTGCTTACAACAATAACTGCCCCCTTCTGATGAGGACGCGTAACAGGAAAACTCCATGGTGGAATAATGAGCTCTCCAAGTTGAGATCCGCTACGAGGAAGCTATTCAACGCAGCCAAAAAGAGCGGCAACTGGGAGAGCTATAAAAGCTCGCTAACCACCTATAACAGGGCGATCAGAAGAGCAAAAAGAAACAGCTGGAAGAATTTCTGCGAGAGTATCGAAGACATTCGAGACTCAGCAAAAATCCACAAAGCTTTATTAAATGGCATATCGGGAGATCTCGGATCTATTAAGAGAACCGATGGCTCTTTTACACAGTCTAGGGAAGAAACTTTGATAACATTGCTCCAGGCACACTTCCCAGGCACAACCATTTATTCAAATGGGAATACAGCTTCCTCTGGGCAACTAACAGGCCCACTTTCTAAAGTGACCAAAGCTGCCTGGACAGAAGCAAACGCCGTGTTTAATCACGAAGCAATTAGGGAGGCGATTGGATCGTTCAAACCATACAAGTCCCCTGGAGCAGACCGGATCTATCCCATTATGTTACAGAAGGGCTGCGACCTAGTCACTCCCTTTTTATGCAAAATATTCAGGGCTTCCTTCGCACATGGTTATATCCCATCTGTCTGGAGGAACGTCAACATTACATTTATACCCAAGCCAGGGCGTTCGGATTACACCTCGGCTAAGGCCTTCAGGCCGATAAGTCTCTCGTCTTTTGCCTTGAAGACAATGGAGAAAATTGTCGACAGGGTGATAAGGGAAACTTGTCTTCAACGTCAACCACTAAGCTCCTATCAGCATGCGTACCAGGCGGGCAAGTCCACTGAGACAGCAATGCACAATCTGGTGCTCAGGCTGGAAGGCGCAGCACTAAACAAAGGAGTTGCGCTGGCGGCTTTCCTCGATATCGAAGGAGCCTTCGACAATACATCCTTTGATACTATAGCTAGGGCTCTAAGTAGAAGAAGTCTAAGTAGCACTTTCTGCGACTGGATCGACTCTATGCTGAGAACTCGCAAACTAATGATTTCTCATGTTGAGGGGTCTCTGGAGGGCACTATAGCAAAAGGTTGTCCGCAGGGAGGAGTTTTATCCCCACTTCTGTGGTGCCTTGTTGTAGATGAACTCCTGGAACTACTCAACGGCCACAACTTTTTCGCCCAAGGCTACGCAGACGATGTCGTCATCGTAGTAACGGACGAAACTGAAGAAGCCATGTCAAGACGTCTGCAGCAGGCACTAGATCTAGTATCTAGTTGGTGCGACAGCGTAGGACTAAAAGTCAATCCCGACAAAACTATTCTGGTTCCTTTTACCAGGAAACGATCACTACCGGGGCTTTCGGAACCGACACTCGCAGGTAGAACTATAGGCTTTTCACAACAAGCCAAATATTTAGGAGTGACGCTAGATGCCAAGCTCAACTGGAACCAGCACATGGATACTCTGATGAGCAGAACGCGCAGATCCCTGTGGGCTTGCCGCAGAGCTTGTGGCTCCACATGGGGTTTGCAGCCGAAAACCATGTACTGGATATACACCACCATCGTCAGGCCCATGGTAACTTATGGAGCCTTAGTATGGTGGCACAGAACGGCGCTTAAGGGTTTCATAACCAATTTGTGCAAAATTCAAAGAATGGCCTGCCTTTCCATCACTGGAGCCATCCGCACTTCCCCGACGGCAGCACTGGAGACTCTCCTCAATCTGGTACCACTCCACCTTGAGGTAGAGAAATCTGCGATAAACGCGGCGCTGCGGCTGAAAGCGAATGGCTATCTGGGCGCTGGTCTCGAGCGAGGACATTCTACAATTATCAACATTATAGAAGGGATTTCGGAAGCGGGGATGCTCTCCGATTGCATGCCTTTCAAAATCTCAAAATTCAAGCAACCCTCTGTGCACATACAAGACAGGCTAACCTGGACCTTTCCTAAGGTATCGCCGGGTGGACTAGTATGGCTCCAAAACAGAGACAGGTGTGGGCGCCGGAATCTGGAGTGAAAGCCCCAGATTCAGCAGAGCGATAAGCTTAGGCACCCTAGCAACTGTCTTCCAAGCAGAGGTGTACGCTATATTGGCATGCACTCATGAGAACTTAAGAAGGGCCTACCAAAATAAACGGATTTTTATCTTCTCTGATAGCCAAGCGGCAATTAGGGCGATAAGGTCCCGTAGAACCAAGTCTAAATTAGTTTGGGACTGCCAACGTGCTCTAGGTGAGCTGGGCGTTCTCAATCAAGTTACCCTTGTCTGGGTCCCGGGGCACCGGGGCTTTAAAGGCAATGAAAAAGCGGATGCCCTAGCTAAACAGGGCTCTGACACTGCATTCATCGGTCCAGAGCCGGCTATCGGAGCACCTACCAGCTTGCTGCGAAGGGCCCTAGCCGATCGGACTTTGATGAAACATACTGAACGCTGGAGGTCCGCGCCTGGACTAGCCAACTCTAAGCGGTTCCTTCCTGGGCCGTCTCCTAACACGGCCAAAGAATTGTTAGGGCGCAGTAGAAACGATGTCAGGACACTTGTTGGCTTGATCACCGGACACTGCGCCCTAAATTACCACTTATGGAGGATAGGGAAAGCGGAGGACCCCACCTGCAGGCTATGCCTGGAGGAGGATGAGTCTGCTCTCCACGTCCTCTGTGAATGCCCCGCAATAGCGAGGAGCAGGGTTTCTTTATTCGAGGAGTCCCTGCTCGATTATTCAAGTCTAAGCGACAAGCCACTAGGCAGACTGCTGAACTTGTTCAAGCGGTCTGGCCTAAAAATATGAGGTATAGGGGTGTAGTACAATAGGCCAAATGAATGGCCGCAGTACCTATGGACCCAGTACCTCCCACGAAAAAAAAAAAAAAAAAAAGTAGATATGGACAAACATTTGTCCAGCTACGATACTAGATGGCGATAGTTGTACAGTTTTCAGTTTTGAGGTGCGAATTTCTGTTGTACGCCTCTAAAATCAATGGGAATGGGTTTTCAACATTAATCAATTAATATTGTTTCCTTATACGTGCATAATAATTATAAAATACAAAAAAAAATCAATTTTGTTAATTTTTAGTAAAACTTAAAACTTAAAAAGCATTACAAAGCCCTTCACGCATGTTGGAAGAAAAGCCAGAAGTTTTGGATCTAAAAGTAGATTCCTGTGCGCGTATTCCTTTTGTTTTGTTGGTTTGTTGTTGTTGGAAAATACGATTTCTTGGTCGGTGGCTGAAATTTAACAATGAAGAAAATGATGAAGGGAGATGCAAATGTAATGGGAAATTAAGCATCGTGTTTTTTTTCCATTTTGAGAAAAATGAATTAGGTTTTTTTTAACAAAAATTCAAACTTTTTTTATTGGTTTTATTATTGATTATAGAGAAAATTTGAGTGATCAGTTGGGTAAATTTGAATATATGTATTTGTTTACAATAAAAAAATCAGAATTTTCGTTCAAAACCTTTCTTCATATTTCTTAAGAGAAGTCGAATTCAATGAAGGAATAACAGTTTTGAAAGTTTTTTTAAATGTTTGTATTAAGGGTGATTGTTTACTTTATCGTCTCGTCCTCCGCTCTGGGCACAACACCAAAAGGGTCGCGCCCTACACCGAGAATGAGGTAGAAGTTGAGGTGGGGGAGTGTTTGGGGGCGCGCAATCCAGAGTCGAAGTCGTTACTAAAATAACTGCTTATTAAACCTTTTTTTTAAAAAAAATTAGTGATTTTTACAAAATTTCAACCCTGAATAACTTTTTAAGGGGTGACCGATGGCTAATTCCAAAGGAAATGTGTTCAGGTTAACCCCCTATACAAGCCCTGGGCGGTGGGGTGATAAAGTAAATAATTACCCAAAATTCTAAGAATTTTGGTATATACATTTACATAAACGTACATATATCCCACGCCCACCACCCATTCATTTAGTTATGGTAGCTTCAATAAACCACCCCCTTGCTTTCGATAGCATCAAATTTTCAAATTTAATGAAATAAATCCAAGAATTGAAAATAAAAATACTGCCGTGAAAACCCATAATTAATGGCGAGTTCCTCGACACAAAAACTCACTTGCTTTGTGGTGACAAAAAGATTACAAACAAGTTGGAATTTTTGATGTTCAGGTTGCAACGAGATCCAAAATCAAAAAGGAAGTTGTAGATGTCGACATATTGTGCAGAAGCAATATGAGGGATCGCAAACCCTTGCTTGGGACGACCAGCTTCAAAAAGAGAGTATGGTATTACAGAAGTACTAGAAAACGGAAAAAAAGATACATAAAGACAGACGAAGAAAATCTAGAATAGAAAACTCTAGTATTTGGAAATTAACCGATAATTGAAAGATGCATTTCTAGAAATTTCCAGCTATTTTAAAATTTTAATATTCATTCGTAATTCGTAATGCTGGGTAGTTGGTAATGTGAGCCCTATGGCCCACACAACACATACTGTATTCGCGTGAACCGTGAAACAAGGGAAAGGCGCTGCCAAGCCGCTGGAAAAAGTGCATATAAACTTTCGGTCGACATTGTCTGCAAGGCATTCCGTCGCCCGTTCCATTCAAACTTCAAAGAACGACCGACAAAAGCCTCTTTCATGTGGACCTACCATTAAACAACACAAGTCCATGAGTCCTATAATACATACATATGTATGTACAATATTTTCATTCCTTTTAATGTTTTTTTTGGTTCAAAGGTAAATTTTTTTTAAAAGCTTGCCTTTTTCTTAAAAATTGATACTTTGCAGATTACTGAGTTTATTGAGTAGATACACAGGAGGCCTCTTCAAAACCACATACATTTTTTGTTCTTTGCAGAAATTCTAGAGTAGAGTTATGCGTGCAACGGAAAAGCGGAAAATTGTTCCAGCCTCTAATTCGACGCCTTCTGCAAGCCTATAAAATTAACTTACATCTCAGTTCTAAGGAACTGGTTTGAGAGCTTTGTTTCTGGTCGTTCAATCAAGGTAGTAGTGGATCGCGTCGAATCCAATCCTCATACCATCTCCGCTGGTTTCCCAAAGGTCGATTCTCTCACCTGAGATGCAAGTTCCTCCTTCAGCCAGATGCCCTGACTACAATTTACAAGTCCTACATTCCACCCCGCTTTGAATATAACTTGTATATCTGAGCGGGCACCCCAAAAAATACTTTGGCTGGAGAAGGTGCAAGCGCGCACCTGTCTCCTCCATAGACCCTTTAAGCCACCGCAGGAATGTAAGTTCATTAAGTTTTACCGCTATTACCATAGCGACGGCTCCATGTCACACTTTCACGGTCTATTGAGATGATATTATATCCTATGCCTTAATAAAATAAAAAAAATATGAGTGTGCTTAAGACCACACTT
This sequence comes from Thereva nobilitata, assembly GCA_963855945.1. Taxonomy (NCBI): domain Eukaryota; kingdom Metazoa; phylum Arthropoda; class Insecta; order Diptera; family Therevidae; genus Thereva; species Thereva nobilitata. The sequence goes on along the minus strand of OY979694.1, from coordinate 156,421,124 downwards.
TAGAAGTAAAACTTTCTTACCCAACAACTGCCACTAGTATTAAAATATTAACCAGCTAACAATATGCTTGATATAGTTGAGGTCTGTCGGATATACCTATAAAACGCTTTCAGAAAAGTAAGGCCAACGACAGATGCAGGAAGTATAATGACGAGCCTACCGAGGGACTTGATACAAGTACAATTTGAAAATATCGATATTTATGAATTCCTATTTACATTAAAACCTATAAAACGAACAATAGTCCGGGGAAATTATCATTTTAAGGAGACAGAATTCCAAAATGTCTGAAAATTGGACCACAGCTTCCTTGGGACTTTTTAAGAAAATAATTTCGGAATCACATAAAAAACAGCATGGCCGCCGGAGATATCACTCTTTGGCAAAGAAATCACTCAAAAACTGGTGTTTTCGAAATTTTTTTTTTATCAGTCAAAAAAGCCCTTTTGTCATTTTTTGCGAAAACCCAACCCTTTCGAAGTTATTCAAGGTTAAAGTTTCCAAAAATCACATTTCGGCCAAAAAATACTTTGAATAATTCGGAAAGGTCAAGGTTTTCGAAAAAAATTCAAGAGGGGTATTTTGTAAGAAATAATGTTTTGTATTGACTGATCAAACAATTTTTTCGAAAAAACCAGTTTTCGAGTGATTTTTTTGCCAAAAAGTGATATCTCCAAAATTGTTTTCTTAAAAAGTCCCAAGGAAGCTGTGGTCCAATTTTCAGCCATTTTGGAATTTTGTCTCCTTTCGTGCGTTTTTTTTCCTAATTTCCCGGACTACAAAGGTTTTATGATAACTGAAATATTTTCGATTGAAACTGGTCTAAAAATTGCGTATAAGCTGCATCAAGTGAGGCTCCATATGTTGTGGTACTTTTGTCAATATTGGGTCTGTTTAGACGCTTCGCTCACAAGAACTTTCCTCACGAACTTTGTGGATGATGGGGTAGTAGGGTGCTACCTCTCATCATCCCCACTTTCCCCTTCATCCACAAAGTTCGGACCTAGTAACTAATGAAAAAATAATATTGAAATCGCCACTCAAAATCATGGGGATTTCGTTGAAGTTTTGACCTGGTAAAATTGAACCTTCAGAAGTGGAGATTGTCATGTATGAATTGGATTATTTCGCGAAAGTTTTATGTGGCGATACATATATAACTACCATCAAATTCATCTGTCCTTTTTCTGCCATAAATCTGCCTACACACATTTCATAGTGATTTATCGTGACTAAGCGATGGCGTTTTTGTATATCTGTATGAGGTGGTAAAACATTATCGGAGTCCTCATCATATTCTTCATTTTTCATCCAAGTTTCTCATAAAAGTAATACATTCATTTTTTTTTTACAACTTCGTCATCTAAATCTCGTACTTTCGCACCTATACTTTGCCAATTTAACGAAAATATTGATAATCCTAGTCTATTCAAACCTGAGTAAAAATAATTTAGCTGGTTAATTTTCTTAAAAGCATGCCCGCGCCGCACCTAGGACGCATAGCGAACAAATGCGAATGCCGCACCGGTATGCACGCTCCCGCTACAGGCATGGCATGCACGCTCCCGCTACATGCATGCATTTTTATAAATGCATCCACATCGGCGTAGACGATTGCAAACGCGGGTGTTGTTTTACCAAGCAGTCCCCCAACTAAGCACTAACGACATCCAATGCTGCTTGACCTACGCAATCGATTTACCTGCTAGTGTTTGCCCCACGGCTTTGCCCACGTGGAACTACACAGTACAAAATCTTGGTCAGGGCGTCATATATTTTGTAAACATCTCCTTTGTAGGATTGCACTATATCTATCATGAGCGTGTTCATACTCTCGCACTTGGCCGATTTTCGGGTGGCTGTTACCACAACCTTTTTTGAGAGCTGGATCAGCCCCTGAATTAAGAACCTCCTGCCTACACGGGAACTTCCTTCCCACAACACAATACTAGCCAACTCCTCTCACCCCCGGCTCACTGCAGACCTCTTCGCGCCATTACGGTTTAGAAGTTCGTTTATAAATAAAATAGATATCAATATAAATAGCAACTCGATTGTGGAACTGTCTTCCACAGTCTGTGTTGCTGAACCCAGTGAAATGGAGGTGCTGGTATAATTAAATATCCTGCTGGCCAAACTCCATCTCATTGCAATATGCTATGCGCATATTGCCAATAATATCTTCATTAATATATATTTAGATAAACTTTAAGTTCTTATTTTTTATCGTTATTTTATTGTAAAATACAAACTTTAATATTTACGTAATTGAAAGAATTAAAATTATATAATCTTTTTTATGTAACCGTTATAATCTTACATAGTCGAAGTTCCAAATCGAATGAACTTCTAACTAACACTATTACAATATTTCAAAATTATTTTATTGAACAATATTTGTGTGTCTATGTTTTTTAAATTTCGTTTCTGTGTACAGTGTATACATACGTGATATGTCAAGCTAAATTCTCCAAGTGTATTTCCTAGTAGTAGTGAGAATCCAAACTATGACGTATTCAAAAACACTCTATTAAAAATTAACGAGTACAGAAACTGAGTAACTACCTGAATAAAACTTACTACAAAAAAACGTATATACATGATAAGTAGCGACTGCTACATAACTCCCCCTTCAGCGCGAGCGTCCATGCCTGTATTACGATAATTTCTCAAATAAAAACCACCATCGAGAAACGAAAAAGAAAAAAAATTTTTATAATCGAAATGAAACTTTTTTCTTTGAACTTCTAGTTACTGGTTTTTCAGTGTCTTCCCTCTTTTCAATAAAAGCGGGTTTTAATCTGTCAATTGATACCACCGTTACTCTTCCGTTGACGTTAATAGTGAAAACTTTCTTATCTCTCTTCATAACTTGAAAAGGACCTTCATACGGATTCTGCAAGGATCCCCTCTTTCTGTCGATCCTTAGGAAAACAAATTCGCAATCCTGTAATCCTTTTGGGATATAGAAACTTCTTCTTTGATCTCTAGAGTCCGTTGGAACAATATTCCGCATGTGCCCTCGCAACTGCGTCACTAGGTCTGCTGGATCTGATACGTGGTGCGGGTCCCTCACAAAGAATTCCCTTGGAATACGTAGTGTTTGCCCATAAACCAATTCAGCCGGACTGCAATTAAGATCCTCCTTAACCGTTGTTCTTAAACCAAGTAATATAGCGGGAATGTGCAACAACCAATTTGGATTACTCATCTTAGCTCTAAGTGATGCTTTTAACTGCCTGTGGAGTCTCTCCACCATGCCGTTTGATTGTGGATGATACGCTGTTGTTCGAATCCTATGCATTCCTAAAAGTTTAGAAAATTCTTCAAATAGTCTTCCTTCAAACTGACCTCCTTGGTCCGTTGTAACTGATAATGGAATTCCAAATCTCGGAAAATATTGCTCATATAATGTCTTAACAACTATGCTGGCTGTCATACTCTTCAGTGGGTATACCTCCGGCCATCTGGTGAATCGGTCCACGACCGTTAGCAAATATATGAATCCCTCTGCCGGCTGTAACGGACCTACCAGATCTACATGGATGTGTTCAAACCTTCCCACTGGTATCTGAAACTTTTGTGTTGGAGATTTTGTATGCCTGTGGATTTTTGCCTTCTGACATGCTATACAGGACTTCGCCCATAAATTAATATCAGTATTCATCCTCGGCCAAAAATATCTTCTTGTAATTAATCTCCTAGTACCTCTTATTCCCGGATGTGACAAGTTATGGATTCTGTCAAACATGTTTCTTCGTAATATTTTTGGTACGAATGGACGATCTTTATTAGTGGAACACTCTAACCAGATTTTACTTTCCGACAAAGGTACATCTGTTTCCACTAAAATAAATTTCGAATTCTTGCTTGGATTTTCAACCAAATGCTTCAACTCTACATCGTCCTTTTGTGCTTCAGCGATAATGTTTAAATCTATTTCGGTTTCGTTTACCGCGTCACAATTGTTATTCTCCATAGTTACTCGCGATAAAGTATCTGCCACGACATTAAAATCTCCCTTGATGTATCTTATATCAGAGGTGAATTGGGTAACGTAATCCAAATGTCTTGCTTGTCTTGGACTCCTCTCCGCTTTAGTCCAAATTGCAGATGTTAAAGGTTTGTGGTCCGTGAATACTGTAAACTCACGACCTTCCAAAAAATGTCGAAAATGTTTAATACTTGAATACATGGCCAATAGCTCCCTGTCAAAAGTAGAATACTTCATTTCTGCTGTGCTTAACTTCTTGGAGTAAAATGCTAAAGGTTCATTCTCGTCGTTGTTAACTTGTTCTAACATCGCTCCAATCGCCACGTTTGATGCATCAACAGTCAACTTCAAAATAGTATTTTCCGCTGGATGCACTAATAAAGTTGCTGAAATAAATGCCTTTTTTACCTTTATGAACGCGTCTTCGCATTCTTCAGTCCATTCAAAATTTTTTAAATTCTTAGGTTTCTTGAGCTCCCTAACTAAATGCATATGAATGGGGCTTAACAATTCTGCTAGTCGTGGAATGAATCTATGGAAGTAATTTACCATTCCGATGAATTGTTGCATCTGTTTAATTGAAGTTGGTGAAGGAAAATTTTGAATGAATTTAATTCTGTTCTCAGATGGAAGAATCCCGTCCTTCGTAATCTTGTGACTTAAAAATTCAATAGTATTTACACCGAAAAGACATTTCCCTGGATTAATATTTATCCCGTATTCTTCTAAACGTGCAAAAACTTGCTCCAAAAGTTTCTTGTGTTCCTCCTCATTTTTGCTTGCCACCAAAATATCGTCAATGTAGACAAAAACAAATTCCAAACTAATTAGAACTCTATCCATAAATCGTTGGAATGTTTGAGCAGCATTTCTAAGTCCAAAGGGCATTCGAGTAAATTCGAATAAACCGAAAGGTGTAGTTATCGCTGTCTTAAAGATATCCTCTTCTGCCATAGGTATGTGATGATAAGCTCTCACTAAGTCAATCTTCGAAAATATGGTACAACCATTCAAATTCAACGTGAAATTTTGAATGTGAGGAATCGGGTATCTGTCTGGAATTGTTATTGAGTTTAGTCTCCGGTAATCTCCGCATGGTCGCCAGTCTGTAGAATCCTTTTTTGGAACCATGTGCAGTGCTGATGAGACTGATGATGACGATGTTCTGCATAAACCTAATTTTACCATGTGCTCGAACTCTAATTTGGCTATTTTAAATTTATTCGTGTCGAGTCTCCTAGGTCTTGAAAATGGTAATTGACCTTTCGTGGTGATAGTATGCACTACATTATGTTGAACAGGTACATCATAGCGTGGAGGCTGAGTTAGTGAGGGAAATCTAGATAAAACTTTATTGTATTCACTATCAAAGGAACAATGCCTGGGTGAAGGAGAATTTGTTTTAATAATGATTCCATTAACACTTAACTCTGTGTTACCATCTATCACTCGTTTATTTCTAAGATCAACGAGCAAATTAAATCTTGAAAGAAAGTCTGCGCCAATAATAGGTTTGTCGACGCTTGCAATAATGAACGGAAACGTTAAATCTCGTCTTAATCCAAAGTCCAATCTAAGAAGCTTTGTTCCGTAGGTATGGATAATTGATCCGTTAGCTGCAGAAAGAATTAATTGTGGATTTCTCTTACATTTTCCATAAAATGCATTCGGTATGACTGATAAATCAGCTCCAGTATCAACTAAAAATTTAAACTTATTCTCTTTATCAAAAATAAATAGTCGATTAGATTTTTTGGGGGTATTATATTTAAAACATGCTGAAGGGATATTTAGTTTTTTTTGTTATTAAATTTGCATGGTTTAACACATCTTTTCGCTTTGTCGCCGAATTTAAAATGAAACCAGCAAAATGGTTTACTATTATTATTATTATTATGTGAATCACGGCTTCTACTTCTAGACCTTGACCTATGATGAAATTCATTACCTCTATTAATTGTAAGTTTCTTAATTAAATCCGTTAAATTTTCGATTTTATTTTCCAAATAATCAATCTTTTTAGTAAAATCTATGCTACTTACATTGCGACCTAACTGGTTTATAAAAGGATTTGAAGCACAATCACTGATGGATGAAACATATTGCAATCTTGAAACTTCAAAAATTTTATCCGCTAACATTAGAAGATCTTGGATGCTTTGTTTTCCAGAAGACATCAATGCGATATTAATACTGGGTGGTAATTTTCGCATCCAAAGCTTTCTAATCAAGTCCTTTCCTAAATTTGATGAAGTTCCGGCAAGTATCTCCATTGATCTATAAAATTCTGATGGTTTCCTATCTCCCATCTCAGAATTGCATAATAGTTGTTCCAATTTTTTTTCTTCAGATTCGGTAAAACGTTGAATTAATGTTGTTTTTAAAGCTTCATATTTGTTCTCTTGTGGTGGGTTTTGAATGCAATCCAATACATTCATTATGATATCTAGAGGAAGAGCTTGGATGACATGTTCGTATTTAGTCTCATCCAATCTAATTCCTTTAGAGTTAAATTGGCTCTCTGTTAGAATAAACCATGCCTCTGGGCACGGGGACCAGAAAGTTGGTAGCTTTACAGCAGATGCACTGATACTTTCACCATTCCTATTCAATCCTTCATTTTCACCACCTTGGACACTCATATTCAACACAATTTATTAACACTCACGTAAAAAGAAGTTCAATAAAATTTCGACTTTACTTTAACTTCGCGATACTATATACGACAACCGTGGACGTTCGCGCTAAGAGTCGAATAGTAGTCAAATTTAAATAAATTGTACCGAAATTTTATTCACGTTTAACTTTCTGAAAAATGAAAAATATTCACCTTATGCGGAAAGAAAAATAAGTTGGATTGTCACCAATATTCAATTATGTAAATGTAATGTATGTGTATGTAATTCTGAACAATTTATATTTTAGAGAAAAAGAAAAATATATTTAATTGAAAAGAGTAATTAACTTCCCCTTCATTGTAAAATAAGTTTCTTCTTTTCCTTTAAATTCCTCTTCAAAATTTCTTTCTTCGTTTTTCTTCTCTTGTTTCTTCACAAATTTTCTACATTTTCTTCAGGGCTTCTTTTAAAATTACTTTTCTTCTCTTGAAAAAGGTTGTCTGCTCTTCTCAGCTCGGGGTCACCAAAATGAAATGGAGGTGCTGGTATAATTAAATATCCTGCTGGCCAAACTCCATCTCATTGCAATATGCTATGCGCATATTGCCAATAATATCTTCATTAATATATATTTAGATAAACTTTAAGTTCTTATTTTTTATCGTTATTTTATTTTAAAATACAAACTTTAATATTTACGTAATTGAAAGAATTAAAATTATATAATCTTTTTTATGTAACCGTTATAATCTTACATAGTCGAAGTTCCAAATCGAATGAACTTCTAACTAACACTATTACAATATTTCAAAATTATTTTATTGAACAATATTTGTGTGTCTATGTTTTTTAAATTTCGTTTCTGTGTACAGTGTATACATACGTGATATGTCAAGCTAAATTCTCCAAGTGTATTTCCTAGTAGTAGTGAGAATCCAAACTATGACGTATTCAAAAACACTCTATTAAAAATTAACGAGTACAGAAACTGAGTAACTACCTGAATAAAACTTACTACAAAAAAACGTATATACATGATAAGTAGCGACTGCTACACCCAGCAGAGTTCATCGACATCTACTCACGCACCCTCCACACCTCTGACCTATTCCTTCTTTTCTATCCCTCAGATCAAACTTAATACTAGACATTACACCATGACTTGAACGACATGACGGAGTTGTGATACAAAAGGAGATTCCTTAGCTTGACCATGCCACATAAAAAAAAATTCAAAAATAATAATTATTTTATATATCTCAATACCATTACAATTATCCATAAAAATGTCTAGTTTATACGAATTAAAATACCTGAGAAAAAATCTAAAAATTTGTCGCATTTTTCGCTAAAAAAAGTTAAATAATCCCTTTTAAAACCCATTTCATTTTTATACGCTTTATATTAGCTCCACCTGTATGTATGTGTCCCTGTAAGTATGCATGTATGTCTGTTTGTATGTTTGTAGGTATGTATGTTTTAGCTTTATATTAGCTTTACCAGATGTATGTATGTATGTATGTATGTATGTTCGATGTAAACAAATCTTGCAACTTGATTTTGACCCACTTCTATATGACCGATCAACTTCAAATTTTGCACATATGCATAGTTCGCGTGACAATGCAATCTGACCATTTTGTAAGAAAATCAAGATGGCGGTTCCAAGTTGGCGGTCGATTTTTGCTATATTTGTGTTCCCCGACCCCCCGACATGGTTATCAAATGAAACGGCATGACAGGTAGAAACAATTAGCTGTATGGCGTCATTCCAAATTCAAAATGGCGGCAAACAAAATGGCGGACTACCTTTTTCTTTACAACCCACTCGATATGGGTATCAAATGAAAGGGTGTGACAATTAGAATACTATTATCTGTGTGGCGTCATTCCAAATTCAAAATGGCGGCCAACACAAAATGGCGGATTATATTTTTCTTTACAACCCACTCGGTATGAGTATCAAATAAAAGGATGTGATAATAGAATACTTTTCGCTGTGGGGCGTCTTTCCAAATTCAAAATGGCGGCCACCAGAAAATGGCGGTTTACCTTTTTCTTTACAACCCACTCGGTATGGGTATCAAATGAAAGTTTATGACGAATATAGTATAGTAAGCTTTGTGATGTCGTTTTAAATCTAATATGGCGGTCACTACAAAATGGCCGAACACATACATATAATAGACTAAAAAATAGAAAATAAAAAATATAGTTTAAAAAAACTAAAAAATACGCTTTTATTTTAAAATGAACTAAAAAGTAAAAAATAATTTTGAACGTAAAGTTTTTATTGCTCCAGCCAGTATAAGAAAACAACCTACCTTTCGAAATCTAAAAAAGCGTGGGGCGCTAGCTAAAAGCTCCGGTGTTAATAAAATAAGAATATAGAGAGCCCCACGCTTTTTTAGATTTCGAAAGGTAGGTTGTTTTGTTATACTGGCTGGAGCAATAAAAACTTTACATACAAAATTATTTTTTACTTTTTAGTTCATTTTAAAATAAAAGCGTATTTTTTAGTTTTTTTAAACTATATTTTTTCTCAACATAATAAGAAACGCTTGATGCCAAATTTCCCATTAAAGTCTTCTCGCCCATTCATTTCTTTACCCCATTCTCAAATTTCACCCATCGGCCACGAAATCATCATCACAAAAAACGTAGGAATCTATTTTTAGATCCGCAGGCACTAAAATCAAAGCCAAAATGTTTTTTTTCCAAATGCGCGAAGGGCTTTTTCATAAACAAGGAAAAGTTTATTTCGGAAACTAACCATATAGACGAGAACAAAACCCTGCGATACTAGCGCACGAAGTTCATAGCGCCGTAGCTGGATGTTATTTTGACACGCGTTTCTCCATATCTACTCAGTATATAATCAATGTCATAACATAACAAAAACTTGAAAAAAAGCAGCTTTGCGCCTGAATTTAAAAAAGCATTACAAAGCCCTTCACGCATGTTGGAAGAAAAGCCAGAAGTTTCGGATCTAAAAATAGATTCCTGTGCGCGTATTCCTTTTGTTTTGTTGTTTTGTTGTTGTTGGAAAATACGATTTCTTGGTCGTTGGCTGAAATTTTACAATGAAGAAAAAAATGAATGGAAGAGATATGCGAATGTAATCGGAAATTTGCCAAAGTTTTTTTTCTATTTTGAGAAAAATGAAATACGTAGGTTTTTTTGAACAAAAATTCAAGCTTTTTTGTATTGATTTTATCATTGATTATAGAGAGAAAATATGAGTGATTTAGTTTGGGTTAACTATTTCAAAATATTAATTTGAATATATTTGTTTACAATATAAAAAACAATAAAAAATCAGAATTTCTTAAGAGTAGTGGAATCATTGAAGGAAGAACAGTTCCGATTTTGAAAGTTTTTTTAAATTTTTGTATTAAAGGCGCGTTCTCACGGTTCAACTTTAGTTGAGGGATTATAGTTGCCTAACAAAACTTGAATAAAATCTGTAGTGAGAACCTAAAGTTGATCAACTATTTGGTTGATCAACCAAAAGTTTGACCCAGTCAAACTTTTATCGTTCAAGTCAAGTTTATTGTTCAACTAGCATCGCTCAACTAACGTTGAATCGTGAGAACGCGCCTTAAGGGCGATTGTTTACTTTATCGCCTAGTCCTCCGCTCTGGGTGCAACACCAAAAGGGTCGCGCCCTACTCCTAGAATGAGGTATAAGTTGAGGTGCGGGAGTGTTTTGGGGCGCGCAATCCAGAGTCAAAGTCGTTACTAATATAACTGCTTAAACCGCTATTTTTAAAAAATTACTTGTAAAAAAGTGATTTTTACAAAATTTCAATCCTCAATAATTTTCGAGAAGGTGACCGACGGCTAATTCCAAAGGAAATGTGTTCAGGTCAACCCCCCATACAACCCCTACCGCCTGCGGGGGTGGGCTGATAAAGTAAATAATTACCCAAAATTCTAAAATAAATATATAAAAGTCTGTAAATATTTTATAGATTCCGAAACCGCTCAACCGATCGCCACAAAAATTTTACCACATGAGTTTGATAATATGGAGAGTGTTTATACGCTATCAGCTTTGCTCTACCTACCCCTAAAGGAGGTGAAAAGAGATGGAATAGGTTGTATGGGGAAATATTTTTTTCTTTAGTAAGATTTTCTTCAAACTTAGTATAAAAACTTCAGATCATAAATAATGAAACACGTGTTTCAAAATTTTTCCAAATTCAACGACTAGGTGGCTGAAACAGGGTGGAAAAATTTGTATGGGAAGTCATATATTTTTCATTAGATTTTCTTCGAACTTGGTATAAATGCTTACTATACAGCATAAATAAGAAAACACATGTTTCGGCATTTCTCGAAATTCAACCCCTAAGGAGGAGAAATGGGGGTTCAAAATTTGTGAAACTCGAAATGGTAGCACCGCGCCACAACATTATTGGCTTCATTTAGGATTTGTTTTTGAGTTTCACATTTTGTTATTTGGAATCAAAAATACGAAAAAAATGCCTTTTTTGAAACTCTCGTAGTACCTATATATGAAAATTCGTATCACCTCAACTGCAAAATAAACGGAAGCCACTATTGGCTTATGGGTGCAGCGAGGCCCAACGGGTTCCAGCTAATTCATCTATATATCCCACGCCATCACCCTTAATTGGTTTCAATAAAACCACCTCCTTGCTTACTTTCGAAGGCATAAAATTTTAAAATTCAATGAAAATAATCCAAGAATTGGAAATAAAAACACTGCCGTGAACCATAATTAGTGGGGAGTCCCTCGACACAAAAACTCTCTGGTTTTGTGGTGACAAAAAGATTGCGAACAAGTTGGAATTCTTGATGTACAGGAGATCCAAAATCAAAGAAGAAAGTTGTACATGTAGACATATTGTGTAGTTATAAGCAATACGAGGGGTCGCAAACCATTGTTTGGGACGACCAGCTTCAAAAAGGGAGTATGGTGTTACAGAAGAATGTATTAGAAAACGGAAATAGAGATACATACATAAGCACAGACGAAGAAAAATCTAGGATAGAAAACTCTAGTATGTATTTACAAATTAACCGATAATTGAAAGAAGGAAAGCCGCTGGAAAAATTGAGCACAAACATTCCGTTGACATTGTCCGCACAGGCACTCCGTCACTTCAAAATACGACCGACAAAAGTCTCTTTCAAGTAGACCCACCATAAGTTCTATAATACATATCTACAATATGTTCATTAATTTTTAATATTTTTTTTGGTTCAAAGGTAATTTTTTTTAAATGCTTGGCTTTTTCGCAAAAGTCCGGTCTTCTTCTGAACTACATACATTTTTGTTCTTTGCAGAAACTTAAAAGTAGAGCTATGCGTGCAACGGAAAAGCGGAAAATTGCTGTAGACTCTAATTAGAAGCCTTCTGTAAAACTGTAAAATTAATGTAATTATTCTGCATTCAGAATTTAAGTAATGCTGCCTTTGGATTTTACGAATGAAAAAACTTCTTCCTTTCGACTTGTAATATTTTATTTTATTTTAACTTTCTTTTTACATCTTAGTTCTAAGGAGCTGGTATGAGAGCTTTAATTCTGGCCGTTCAATCAAGGTGGTATTGGGTGGCTTCGAATCCAACAATCATTCCATCTAGGCTGGCGTTCCCCAAGGGTCGATTCCTTCACCTGCTTTCTTTCTAATATTCATTAATGATCTCTCTCAATCCCCTCCAACTCACTTCATAGTTTTGTCTATGTCGGTACTCTGCGTTAATCCTACGCCTTCGACAATATAAGACTTTCCAGACCTTAGAACCAGACCTAGAACGTGAACTCATGTCCAACTTTATTAACGGCACGTTGAACTCATTCTATATTAGGGTCGCAAGAATCGTGTCGAATTCAACGCTACAAAAACAAAGTACTGTCTTATCTCTACAAAAACCTGCACCGTCCTTCCCTTTATCTCAGCGGGGAAAAAGAATATAATGTCTGACTCATCTCTTAATATCTTAGACGTAATTTTATCTTCAGATCTGCGAAGGAATAATCACATATTCCAAATCGCCGAACAAGCTTGTCAATGCCTAGGATTCCTCAAGAGATGCAAGTTCCTCCTTCAGCCAGCTGCCCTGGCTACAATTTAAAAGTCCTACATTCACCCTGCTTTGTATATAACTCGTCCCAAAAACTATTTTGGCTGGAGAAGGTGCAAGGTCGCATATTTCTCCTCCATAGACCCTTTAAGCCACCGTAGGAATGTAGTAGGCCTCATTAAGTTTTACCGCTTTTACCGTAACGGCTGCTTCCACAGTCGGTGTTGCTGAACCCAGCAGAGTTCAAACGCAATGTTCATCGACATCTACTCACACCCTTCAGACCTCTAACCTATCCCTTCTCTTCTATCCTTCAGACCAAGCTTTCTACTAGACATTACACCATGACTTGAACGACATGACGGACTAGTGTTGCAAAGGGAGATTCCTTTTAGGCAAGGCGCGCACTGAGGTGATGAGAAATTGGCGTGGCGGTGGTGTGGCTAGTGAAATATTTTAATCACACGGAATCAAGGGAGGCAGCGCGCATCGAGATGGAGTGGCGGTGGTGTGGTGTTTTGCAAGTGGGCTGGCACTATTGGTTTGCCACTAGTCTCCGACAAGTTTAATTTTGAAGTGGCATGCCATTTCACGGCCAACTTGGGTTTTTATTTTTTTTTTGGGAAAACACGTACGTGGGCATATGTCGCAATTTTTCTAGTAATTTACAAAATGTGGCCTTGTTCATTCTATAATCAAATTTAAACTTATTTTCTTCCAGGTGTAAATCACCTTTATAAACATTATAAATGCCGTATTTTGCATTTTTTTGCCACAGTGGACGGACCCAATGCATTTTTTTCTTTATTGTTTTTGTTATTGTTAGGGTTAATAATTTTCACGCATGCTTCATGGTCCGACGACCACATTTGGATTGAAAATATCATGTGCTAAATCGATATGGCTTAGTGGTGCCTGCCTCTTCGGTGCGCATTAAACGACTTCGATGCCATTCCGCCGCCATTCCTCTGACATACCTCTTGCCAGGCCCGGCTCAAGGATATTTGGCGCCCTGGGCAAACAAGTGTTTGGCGCCCCCCCTAAAGACATGGTACCATTGGTATATTCAATAATGGTAAAATATTTACTACAACGTAATAATAAACTGTTTTTTTATTGGTCACATCACAAATACTAAGATTACATAAGAAACCCTTATTATACGAAAAGTCAAAAAAAATTTGAGAAAAAATTATTAAACAATCTCAAGTTAAAAGTGTTAAATTTAAAGTTAAATAAATGAATTTTGATTGCATATAACTTGTAAACTATTGAATATAGCGAAATAATTATAAGGATTTTTTTGTAGAGCATACGATTCGATACAAAACTGTTATGAAGACATATTCGTGAATTAGAAGAGCTATGTAAACAACTAACATCACGCGGAGTTTTCTCTATGTGATTCTTATGAAAAATCTAAAAGCTCGACGAGGCATCCTTAAATCCCATTTGCCAGGGTTCTCCTTGCAAGAAAATTTGTTGTTACTCCCATTTTAACAATTTTTCGTGTATCACTTAAAAAAATATTGCTTTTTTTGGCCCACCCTAGTTTCTGGTTCTGTTTGTTCCACCTGTCTTAAAAGCGAACTGGACTCGAAGCGAAGTGTAAACGTGGAAAAAGCGGGATTAGAAAGGTTACACAGATATAAGACGGATTCAGGGACCCCAATAGGAAAAACCTGGGTATCCAAAATTTGTCAACAAAAAAAAGAATAACTACAAATGCCAGGTAAACAATTGAATTCGAATTTCATTCCTGAATGACTACTTGCTTTTACTTAGGAATAAATTAAAAATTTAAACTCGTCAGTGCCGCCCCCTTTCGACAGCGCCCTGGGCAGCTGCCCGGCTTGCCCGTGCCTTAAGCCGGGCCTGCCTCTTGCAACTTAATCATCATGCCAAAGCCACTTCACCGCCACCCCACTTCAGTGCGCGCCTTGGCTTAGCTTGACCATGCCCCATTAAAAAAATTCAAAAATAAAAATCATTTTATATATCTCAATACTAGTACAATTATCCATAAAAATAACAAGTTTCTACGAATTAAAATACCTGCGAAAAAAATCTAAAAATTTGTCACATTTTTCGCTAAAAAAAGTTAAATAATCCCTTAAACCCCATTTCATTTTTCTCAACATAATAAGAAACGCTTGATGCCAAATTTCCCATTAAAGTCGTCTCGCCCATTCATTTCTTTACCCCGTTGTCAAATTTCACCCATCGGCCACGAAATCATCATCACAAAAAACCTAGGAATCTATTTTTAGATCCGCAGGCACTAAAATCAAAGCCGCAGCTTCTGATTTTTTCCAAATGCGCGAAGGGCTTTTTCATAAACAAGGAAAAGTTTATTTCGGAAACTAACCATATAGAGGAGAACAAAACTCTGCGATACTAGCGCACGAAGCTCATAGCGCCGTAGACTGATGTTATTTTGACTCGCGTTTGTCCATATCTACTTATATATAATCAATGTACAATACTCATTTCTGAGTGACAGAAATGAGAAAAATGAATAATTCTTGTTTTGTGCACACCTTTACGACTCCGACTTCCAAATAAAACCAGTTTGAGCAAAATCGGTTTAGTGGAGGTCGGTTAATAAGTCCGTACAAAAAAGTGCTTGCGTATTAATACATATATAGATATGGTGGTCAGCACAAAATGTCGGAAGGCATATAATAGACTAAAAAGTAGAAAATAAAATATATAGTTTAAAAAACAAAAAAATACACTTTTATTTTAAAATTAACTAAAAGATAAAAAATAATTTGAAATGTAAAGTTTTCATTGCTCTAGCCAGTATATGGGAGCAACCTACCTTTTGAAATGTAAAAAAGCGCAAGAACATTAAACATTGTTTATCATGAAGCTCTTTGAAAAAATACCGTAGCATCTGTTGTATGTCTGATTATATGCTGAAGATTTTGTTTGCCCCTTCTGTTCGTCTCAAGTCGAAATGAAACTAGTTGGGATGTGGTTTTGACCTTTTCGGTCCACAAGATCAACTTCCCAGTATTATTAATGTGGAATATTGTCAATGGATATTTTTATAATAAATAAACATATAATCAATATATGTATAATATAAAATACCTAACATTTGTCACATTGGTTTATCAATACTTTCGCTAGGTTGTCAAATGATATGTGCGTATTTACAAGATTAGGATGACGCAGTTGTAAACAAAATTAATGTATTACTTTTAACACTGACACTTGGATGAAAAATGAAGAATATGTTGTTATTCCAAAACTTATTTAACAAGTATATTGTTAAATTTAAGGGAGCTGAAGTTGCAGCTATTGGAGTTACGATCTACCAAAATAATGACCACTCTGCAAATTCTTTAACAACTCATACAGACGTTACGTTACAAAATACTTAGTCACGATAACTCGCCTATTCGTGTCGTGTGTGTAGGCAGATGTATGGCAGAAAATGGACGAATGACTGAAAATTTCGTGGGAAGCTATTGCTTGGCTGAATCCATAAAAGTTAACCTCATTTGGAACGGGTTTCATACCAAGGAGTATATTAGACAGTAGCAAAACTAATTAATTTAAGTTACTTGGCACACAAGTCTCTTCATTTAAACACTAAAAACGCCTTGACCGAATGTTATGAAAATTTTCCAGATCATATCTTCGTTAATACACTTCGATCGGCACCTCAACGAAGTCGGTATCATTCTTATGAAAATCTTTACAGATCATATTTCCTTTAATACGCTTTGAACGGCACCTCAATGAAGTAGATATCTTTTTTGGTTCGCGCGAAATCGTGCTGGTACAAAAATCAGTTACGTCGGTCAAACAAAAAAACGGTTCGACAGATTTTTATAAAAACCTTTTCAGAACATACGTCCTTTAACAAGCTTCGAACGGCACCTTAACGAAGTCGATATCTTTTTTGGTTCGCGCGAAATCTTGCTGGTACAAAAATCGCTTAATACAGGGGACAGACTAGAAACTTAATCTAGATTATGACGTCAGAATGACGCAGAACCATCTAAAAGATATGGAAATTAAATGGAGTTTACGTCATTCTGACGTCATAGTCTAGATTAAGGGTGCTCGTCTGCCGAGGGTGTAAGTCGTTCAAACAAAAAAACGGCTTCACCGATTTTTAAGAAAATCTTTTCAGATCATATTTCCTTGAACACGCTTTGAACGGCACCTCAACGAAGTCGATATCTTTTTTGATTCGTGCGAAATCGTGCAGGAAAAATGACCACATACGTACGCACACACACATAATTCTTCTCAATTTTTTGCTTAAAATGCTATTGGGACTTTGACACGTGTAAATACATTGACAATTTCGAATCCGATTTTCGGACCGATTGCAATAACTTCCTACTGGGAAGTAAAAAAAACAGAGAGGAAATGTGTGTGTAATATATTTATTAGATTTTTTTATGGCACCAAATTATGCATTTTTGGGCCAAATTTGCAAAATTGATTACTTTTTTTGGCGATTTTTTGGGAAAAACAATTTAGAGGGTTGGAGGGCGCCATACGCGAAGCACTGTACAGGGCGTCTAAGTGCACGGCCACAACGCAGCCATCGCACCAAGCACTGCACATAACACCATATAGGTTTAGTGTGCGATGGTAAAAATTTTGTTCTTGCTAGGTGCGATATTGCTAGGCTACGTTGTGGCCTTGCACTAATCCCGCGGCATAGTAAAGTCTATGCGGACGATTCTGAATATGTTTGGCTAGGTGTCTGTTGTGCGCGTAGTACACAATTTTTCATCATCGAATCTTAAAACTACTCTAAATTTTTTTAAGTATCCAAAATCAGTTTTTGCAGATTTGTTCTTTTTTTCATTATACCTTTTTCCTACCACGGACTGTGCACACCTAATCTTTTTTTATTGAAAGGCGTTGCAACGCACCCGGGTTTTTATTAAATTTTTCACAAGGAGTTATGTATAACTCTTCTAGGTCTTTACCTTTCCTACACACAGACACTACTCAAACGCACGGGAAAAACAACAAGAACTGTCAGATTGCCGCCACCACCATCGAAAATTCTCACAAACACATTCTTATGACTTTGGCTTAAGCATAACCTTCTATACATATTTAGAAGCCATGAACAAGAATAGATATTGAGAGAATCGGACCACCAAATTCTCCAAATTACACTAACAACATAACGTGACTTCACCGAGTTGTGGTCCGATTGAGCGGAAATTCGCTCTCAATATTTTTCTTGTTCATGGCTTGTAAATATAGAAGGTTATGGCTTAAGCTGAATTTCGGTTTAAGCCATAATTCGAATTATACCGGGCGATATACGGGCAGCATTTATTAAATAAGATATTTTTTTAAATTTTGCCCGTGTATCATCCATTATTGGTCATTTTAGAAAAAAATATTTCTTCATTTCTAAATTTGATGATGACGTTGTTTTAAGCTCATTTCTCTTAAAATGAAGTTGGAGAGACTGGAAACTGGACATAACTTTCCAATTATTCCTGTCACTTCGATTGTCATTGGTGGCACTTGACTTTTAAAAATATTATTTTCCGTTTGTTTTTAAGAAAACGTTTTATTTTCCTTCTATTTTCAATATTCTTTTCAACACGTAATAATAATACTTGTAGATCCATTTTCCTAAAACCGTTTTGTCGCCACAATCGTTAAACTGAAAACTGTCAAAAATTGTGATCAAAAATACCAAATGAAATTTGCCGTTTTGATTTTTTTTGTATGATCCATAATTGGAATTATTTTTGGAGTAGATATAAACTATGTTTCTTTTATAGCGTCTCCACTAAAATCTTGCAGGAAGCATAGGAACAGTCTCAAACTATGTCCTAAAGGACTGGGCTCGTACTCTACAGAGACAAGACTTTAGGTGGATACGACCTGGAATGATAAAGTTCTTGTGTGCGCGCAATGTTTTATGTTTTCCGATTTTAGTCTTATCTAATATATTAACACGCTTCAATTGCTATTTGGTCGACGATAAGAAATTATAAAAAAATTAACTTTGAGGACGAAAATTTAGCAATGTGTTCTGCAGCATTTATTATTGTGACAAATGCAAAAAAAGCGGAAGCACCGCGGTGATGGGTGAGACCATATTTAAAAACCAGGTCTGAACAAGGTATCCGTTCAGTATTACGAAACTCTAGAAAAACAAAAAAAAATAACTTCACTCGAGGCAATCTACGCCTCAAGCCAACCGCATTTGAAAACTCTCTTGAAAATAATACCCTTGTCTGTACTAAGATGTTTTGTGTTTTCCATATTCACTGGAAAACAAAAGATAGGCCTCAACAAGCAACTTTAAGACTTTTTTAAGTCTTTTTTCAACTATTCACTGCATTTATTTATCCGCGCACAGTCCCCGCAGAAGTTCTCCGCACTGACACAGAACCTTTTTTAATGGACACGTTTTGGATTCACTGGAATATCGGTGTGCGTGTGTAGTCTTCGCACTTCTTATCTCCGCACATTTATTATCTCAGCACATTGATTTTGGTGGAGACACTTCGGCGGATAATGTATGGAGCTGGTGCGGAGGCAAAACTCTTGGTGGATACCCACCTTTATAGAGAGTTTCCTTGGTAATTTATCTAGTAAAATCTGAGTCGCAAACGCTAAGCCTCCTTCACCTTTCCAGTAAGGCATTTTAGGCTGCGCTCTCTTCCTATAGGCTGTATCAGAACAATCAGAACTGTCGGCAGAGAATTGTTTCTATTGGCTTACGCTGGTCACGTGACAAGAAAAGCCGAAAAGAGTTCTGCCGCTGCACAGTGGGCTAGATTCTAAAAAACGTGGACAAAATTCAAAAAAAAATTTTTTAAATGCCCTTTTCTAGGAACTATCTTAAAGAGGGGGATCCCCTGCATGTTTTACCGAAAGATGGAGCGAGTAGCTTTAAAGGCTGAGGCTCCAAGGCATTCCGAAGTTAGGTACTTTCGACATATGCATTTGCGTGTCTTCGCCGCGAAAAACATATCCTAAGTAAATTACCAATAACTTTGTATTTAAGTCTGTAATATTAATTCCGTTCAATGGAGGGTGATATTGAAAGTATGTAGAATATTTCTATGTGTTTTACCGTTATTAAATAATAATCCATGCTACTATAAAAGAACGATAAAAAACCACGAAAAATTTTTTTTTAAAAAACTTAATATACATTAAACTGTAAAAATAGTTTATCCACCACTACCCCCGGGGTAGTTTTAAGGTGATTTCGTAGGAAATACTTTATGAAATGAGAATTCGAAAGATTTGGGTGTCAAAACTTGCCAATTCATATTTTATACGATGTTAAAATTGGTGAAAAAGTACTGAAAAAGTACCAAATAAGGCCAATTCTAACTTCAAAATTGCTTATAACTTCAAAAGTAAAGGCCGTAGCATAAAAATTGTATGGACATTGTTCATAGGAAATAGTTCAAGCTTTCCAATTTTGGAAAAAAAAGTATAGGTTAACTATGTATTTTTTGGAGAAAAAGGTAGTTGAAGTTGAAATTTTAGTTAAAAAAACCAAAATGACTTACGACTCATAACTCTGGAAGTTGGTAAGGTGGATCCGTCACTTTTACAGTTTTAGATAGGTAGGAGTATTCTGCGTATACTGATACCTTATTCATGGAAATAGGTTATACTGTTACACAAATACAGGGTGATATACGGATTCGTGATCAGCGATGTGAAAAACCCCTGAAACCTAAGTTTCGAATGTGAGACAACTCATTATATTTTTGTCCATTTTTTTCCTTATCTAGCCCACTGTGCGCTGCTTTTTTATCTCAAATCCTAATTTTGCTGCTTTGCAAAGCAGAATTTTTTGACATTTGAAACATCTTGCACTTGGCAAGTTGTTTTTAAATGACTAATGGACGCGGAAAATTGAAAATTTATTGTTGTGTGATATTTTACAAAGAATTTATTATTAAAGAATTATTTACAAAGAATTTACTGTCAAATAAAACCTCTGCCGCTGTTGCTGCTTAACTTGAATCTCATTCAGCAGCCAGAATTCTGCTTCTGCATCTGCTCACAAAGATGGATCTGATATAGCCTTATCTTTGCTTATCACGACAGATGTAACTTCTCACTCTTTGACTAATTATCTGAAATTATGATCCATTCACCGCCAACCGTATATTTTTTCAATTGACAATAAACATGTAAAACTAGTATAACTAGCTTTTGATATTAAGAAGTTTATTGCAAGAAATCTCCAGCTACACACGTAACATTTCGTCTTCTCCATTTTGCGAAACAAGATAAGTCTATAACTAAATTCCCCGCTTAAGCCCTCCCCAGTAGGGAATGGAAACCTTCCAGGGTCGATTCTGTACATGTTCCTTCGAATGCATAATGTCTACTTTCTAGATCGAAACATCGCTTCGATTAACATTGCGATGTCCTAGGGTCGAAGGCATAACGGCCACCTTTTGCATTACCATACATTCCAATATGAAGGCATAAGAGCTACTTTTTGCATTACCAAACATTCCAATATAAAGGCATAACGGCTACCTTTTGCATTACAATTCCTTATGCATGACACTTTACATTCCATTTCTTCCAATACCCATCGATTCACATTGCTTCCAATTTCTACAAAGATTTACTGCATTCCAATTTCATGAATTCGTAAATTCCCTACTGGGTATCTTTCCAGCTAGAATATTAAAATAAATTTTTAAACCAACACCACTTTTGCATCACACCGCATAGCTCATATAACCGCAGATGTTTGTTTGTTGACAACAAGATTTATTGCTCTTTGATGGTTAATGTTTTGAAACTTTTTAGTTTTGATGCAGCAATTTTCTTGACCCAAAAATTCTCGTCTCTTGCCGCCAGCTTCGATTTTTGTTTTCAATATTTTGCATCCAGCCAAGTCTCCCTGGCCCCATCGAAAGTGATAGTGTCTGCTGGTCTTGTAGAAACTTATTTTTTATGATGGTCGTCCCTCCGTCTCCACCAACAATTTCGAACACTACAAGTTAGTTCACAGCGCCATATGCAAATGAGAATCAGAATTTGTTGCCGATGGCCGTATAATCTTGGCGGCCCATGTTCGAATTAATTCAGTGGCATCTTCCAACGGCGCTATTTTAAATTGTGCCTCTCATTCCGTGGAGTTCTGAATGAGACAGTTTGGAAGTGCGTGCGTGCGCTGAAGGCATTTGTTAGAAGTTTGCGGTGTGAAGCACTAAAAATCCACGGGATGAAAGTAAAATATTTAACATGCTAAGTGATTTTTTGGATAATGATGTTATCAGAATTGTTTTCGTTTCGACGGGCAATTGGCAATCAAATGCAGGTTAATTTTACAAACTGCGATCTTATCGCTTAACAAGACCTACGATAAGAAAAGTATAATATAAATGTGAAAATCGAAATGAAGACTTTATCTTAGAAAAATTTCATAGAGGATAGACAATGTACATGTACATCTCTGATTCTATCACAGATTGCGCACTTTTTTAAAAGTTATCTATATCACAAGATAAAAAACTCATTACTCCTGAAAAAAATAAACATTAAAGACAACATGAATTTGTTAGGTTAGCTTCAGAATAAGGTTACATTAACAAACTCAACCTGGAGCAGAAAAAATTAGCAAGGGTACTGATACACGGCTGCGGGGTGCAATAATAATAATAATAGGCACTATATTTCATCTATGTGGGATTACGGGTGGGGTTTTGGTCTGGGTCCCAAACACCTTAATTTTATATTGAATAAAAGATGTTGTTTATTAATTATTATTTATTTCTAAAATTCGGAATATAATTTGCGACAAGAAAAGTATCCTTCACTCTGTTGAGTTTGGATAGTGCCTGAGCCAATCAATTTGCTTCTTTTCAAGCCATTGATGTTGTTTCAAACGCCTACAATTATCTATCCATGTGTCGCTTATATTTTTCGAATTTGTTTATTCAATAATATTTCAGAATTTTCAACTCATTTATAATTTCAACAGCTCTTTTTGTTTATTAGCAATCTCAATTCATCCACTAGCATATCAGAATCATTTGCAGCCTCATCGTAACTATTGGATCCATCATCATCAGTCTTAAAGATTTTGGAATCAGATGTTTCGTATAACGCAGGGGGACGGGGAACAAGAGGCGAAGAAACTGAGCCTGTGTGTGCAACAGTTCACATACTTTCTGCATTACTGCATATCTCAGTCGGAATAAACTGACTACTTGAAAAAAAGAAATGATTTTAGGTCTAGTGGGAAACTGACTAGTTTCAGCACTGGTGCCAAAGTAATCCTGAGAAGAGCTAGTTCAAATCACGATATCAGTGGTAAGCTCACAAGATTTTTCTAAAGAATTTGTTTTTTAGTTAGTAGTTTTGTTAGTTCAAAATGAATTAGTTCTCCAGTTAGCTCAAAGTGAATTAGTTCTTTAAGAACTTTAAAATGAATTAGTTCTTCAGTTAGTTCAAAATAAATTAGTTTTCCAGTTAGTTCAAAACGAATTAGTTCTCAAAGAAGTTCAAAATGAATTAGTTCTCCAAAAACTTCAAAATGAATTAGTTCTCCAGTTATTTCAAAATGAATAAGTTCTCCAAGGGTCGCCAGCCAACACGTACCCAAGGGGACTAACACGCTGCTTTGTGCTCCGTGCTGGAACTGTGCTACACTGCTGGAAGCGCGACTACATCCTCCTCGCGGGGCGACTGGAAACAGACTCCTGGCATGGTCATGTCTCTACCAGGAGTGTTGGCTAATGGTAGTCGGGCGGAGAGAAGAGCACTCTTGAAAAAATCACCCCAATCTAAGGTGAAACAGGATATGCCGATAGGCGCATGGCCAAGGGGGTGCTTGGTCTCTAATATCCGAACTCTGGATACCTGGCGTCCTCCAGTTTTAATTAGCTTCCCACGGTATACCGGCTCGCTGTGGGTGACTTACTTTCCCGTATTCTCGTGGGTCCATGCATGAAAAACAACAACGCTTATTTCCGGAGCCACAATCATTGCCCGAGGCTTTGAAAAGATGGAGTTTGACAAACCTGCTTCCAAGAAGCACTGGCAAAGGCCTATCCAGGGATATGGCCCTGGAAAAAGCTTTGGCAAAGCCCTCCAAAAAACCTGAGCTGAAGAGGGTTCGCTCAGAGGAGGAAACTCCGGAGCGTCCGGAACAGAAGAGAATCAAGACGGCCAAGGGGCCCACTCGCCCCACCTTTAGCCAGGTGGTAAGCAGTGTTAAGCTTGGCCTCATCTCGACTGACATGGTCAACCACCTCCTCACACCTGAGCAAATGGCACAGCTGCAAGAGGCGATCATTGACGTCGTTATCGAAAAAGAAGGCGGCGAAGTCAAGCCGTCTTTCGAAGGGAGCTTCCAAAGAAGAGGCTGGCTGCTGTTAATCTGCTCAAACCCTGACACAGCCGAATGGGTGAGGAGTAACATCTCCTTCATTAAGAGCAAGAGTGCTCTTGATATCACTCTGGTGGAAGAGGGTAATTTCCCTCAGACTCACGTCATACGAGGCTACTTCCCCCAGAGTGGTACCTTAACCAACGAGCAAGTGCTGGCGACTATAGCCGCACAAAACTCGGTTCCCGCTGACAAATGGAAAGTGGTCCAGAGGCGGATGAGTGAAAACACTCTTCACTGGGTCGTGGATTCCGCTTCCATGGCTAAGTTGATTAGTCTGCCGGGGAAAATCGCCTATCGATTCTCCCACATCAAGCTGATTCTTAAGGCCAAAGATCCTTCCACGAAGCAGCCACAAGGGCAGGGTTCGTCGTTTGATGCACAGACCATAGGGTGTGAAAAGGCACCTCCCAATGCTTCTGGTGTTCCCGAGGACTGCAGTAATGCCGTCACTTTGGCCATAGGGCCAATTTGCGACGGAGCTGCGGTCGCCCCGACTCCGGGACCATCTAGCGTTGTTCCAGATCCGGTCCCCGCATCTGCTGCACCTGCAAGCGCCAGGGAGCCTGTGGCAGAGCTAACAGCGGGGCGGAAAAAGAACACTCCTGGCGACTCTGGAGTTGGAGCGCGGGGCAAATCAGAACCCCCAAGGGCAAAAGCGGTAGGACAAAGGGTCCTAGGCAAGCCAAGAAGACCGGGCTTGTCAAACCCACCTCGTGTTGCCCTTTTAATTGACAATCATGTCACTCATCTCTCCATTACTAACTTTATTTCTAGAGATCTAGTGGCGATCTCGGTTGCGGTTCCCACCGCCAACGGATTCCAAGAAATTGTCCTTGCGTCCGCTTACTTTCCGCGGGATGTAGCAATAGTGCCACCCTCTGTCACAACCACAAGACAAACCGGCAATTCGTCATCGGTTGTGATACAAATGCTCACCACTCACTCCATTTGGGGGAGAACCGATGTAAACGAAAGGGGTGTGTTTCTCCTAGAATTTCTTGCTATGAATAACATAGACATTGCAAATAGGGGATGCAAACCCACTTTTGTCACTGCTAGTAGAAAGGAGGTGCTGGACCTCACCTTCACTAGCAGGCTTCTCTCCGATAGGATTGAAAACTGGCGTATTCTGGACGAGCCCTCACTGTCGGATCATCCACACATATCCGCTCCTCTTCTTTGGTTCCTAAGGAAACCAACTGGTCTAAGTTTCAGGGGCTTGTGGCCTCGAAATCAGACCTGCTTGCCGCTTCTATCAGCTCAGTGTGAGAACTGGAGAATGCGGGCACGCAGCTTACTGACGTGCTGATCTCCTCCTACCATGACAGCAACACTGTGTCTTCCTTTCCAGGCCCGCTGGGAGCGGGCGTGCAGAGTGTGCACCGCACGCGGGCGGCACTTTCGGGGGGGCGACAAACAAAACAATCTCGTCATCGAACTCATTTTCATCATTTCCACCTAGGTTTTTTTATAAATCCATAACAATTCCATGTCCCAGTAGGACTTGTAAGCTTACAGAAGTACTGAAATGAGCCTTCACTAGTAAGGGGTAGGCCTTACCATACCCCTTACAGAAGTGCTTATTTTTACACACGATGTCATAGGAGGTAAGGCCTTACTTTTTACTACATCGATGAGCCCTTATATAAGGCATTACAAGAGAAGGCAGATGGTAAGGGGTAATCCAGAATTCGACCCAACGAAGTTAGAAATTTACCCGATGACTCATTTGTTTTCGTATTTTTGTAATGGTATTTGAGTCATCGGGCAAATTTCTAACTTCTTTGGGTCTAATTCTGGATTACCCCTTACCATCTGCCTTCTCTTGTAATGCGTTATATAAGGGCTCTTCTAACACCTAAGAAAATATGAGTACCCCTTACCAGATGACTACTTATATCAGTGCTCCATCGGTAAGTGCTACCTAGAATTCCTACTGGGACTGGGGGCCCCCATACACATTCAAATTGGATGTACATACATCGAAGTGCGGATGTTACAACCAAAACTATCGATTGTGAGCCGGTCGGCCGATTAAAATCTATGCGCGCATAGTTTTGATGAAAATGGTTGTACAGCATGGATTCACAGCCAATTTGACCGTGTATGGGGCCTTAAATAATAAAAGCGAACGCAGAGCGTCTCTCCTGTTGAGTGTTCTGACGTTTCAAGTCCCTGAATCGGATTCCATATTAAGTTAACTTGGTTGTTGCCGTTGGGTCAGACCTGTGTGAGGCACACCTTGAGGATTCGTGACGGGTAGGTTTTTACGATGGAAGGTTATCTGCCAGCTGCTCATCCTGGGTCCTCCGTCTGTTACTCTTACCATAGACAAATAAAAGGAAAGATATTCCATTTCATACAAGAAAAGTGTGCTCTTCCTATTCAGCGAGCTTTCCCATTTCCTCCATTTAAGCTTCCTCCAAGCGAAAGCTGCCCCCGCTAAATCTTTATTTTCGGTGGCACTGTCCAGATATTTGAGTAAATCTTATCTGAAGAGAGTAAATGGAAAGAAAAACGTATTCGCGTTTGCGCTTTTTTTTACAGGTTTTCTCATTTTTGAAATATCGGCATATGTACGAATGTGTATATTGTATTCTAGGTAAATTTTATTAAAGGGATTTGTTGGTGGAAAAAATTTAAATAAGACGGAAGCTGTTAAATTTATTGTTTTTAAATTCTTTTTTTAACTTACACTGTTTGTCGTCAAATCTTGCAACGCAAAATTTTTATACTTAGACTTTACCAATCTTAATGAAAATTGGCATGCGTGTATAACTTCGGTGACAATATAAGTTAGTGGTGTTTTTATAAGATCAAGATGGCGGTTCCAAGATGGCGGCCGAATTTTGCAATTGTGTTCCAAACTAAATGAAATTTGGCGAACATGTATAACTTCGGTGACAATACAAGTTAGTGGTGTTTTTTATAAGATCAAGATGGCGGTTCCAATATGGCGGCCGAATTTTGCAATCGTGTTCCAAACTCAATGAAATTTGGCGAACATGTATAACTTCGGTGACAATACAAGTTAGTGGTGTTTTTATAAGATCAAGATGGCGGCCGAATTTTGCAATTGTGTTCCAAACTCAATGAAATTTGGCGAACATGTATAACTTCGGTGACAATACAAATCAGTGGTGTTTTTATAAGATCAAGATGGCGGTTCCAAGATGGCGGCCGAATTTTGCAATTGTGTTCCAAACTCAATGAAATTTGGCCAACATGTATAACTTCGGTGACAATGAGCCTATTCACACGATGCCATAAGTGTGGTGAGTAAAACCGGTTTTATTCAACTCCTAGCAACTCACACGGGGCGTAAATTATGGATAGTAAATTTGAATGCTATACAGGAACATTTAAATGTATTGCAGATGAAATTTAGTTGTTAGAGAAAAACAGAGCTAAAGAAAGCAAGAGATAGGAGTAACTTTTTATATGTGTGTTAATTTTCACGCGTTTGCTTTTGGGTGAAAAATGTTTCGTTAAGTTCTTCCGTTCCCTTCCCTCTCTCATCTATAAAACCGGTTTTACTCGCCATGAATGTGCACTGTGTGAATAGGCTCAATACAAGTTAGTGGTGTTTCCAAGATGGCGGCCGAATTTTGCAATTTATTCTTAGACTTTACCAAACTCAATGAAATTTGGCGAACATGTATAACTTCGGTGACAATACAAGTTAGTGGTGTTTTTATAAGATCAAGATGGCGGTTCCAAGATGGCGGCCGAATTTTGCAATTGTGTTCCCCGACCCCTCGACATGGGTATCCGTATCAAATGAAAGGGCATGACAGGTACAATACAATTAGCTGTGTGGCATCATTTCAAATTCAATATGGCGGATGCCCCAAGATGGCAGACAAAATTTTCTTATCTAAGATCTTCATATGGGTACCAAATGAAAGGGTTGCTGAGAAGAAAAACTAAAATAAAATGACGTCACTCTAAATTCAATATGGCGGACCCATATATCACTAAACAATGGCATGGGTACTGCCCTCAGGGTTCAACGATCAACAGCACAGGCACGAAAATGTCTATTCTAATGTCATACTACTAAAGCCTTAGCATTCTCAATGATCTTATACTTAGGTAATTTTGTTCATACTACATATAAAAGCATTTTGAATCTAATGACTCGAAATTTTATAGGAATAATTGGAGAGTTTACTTAACGTTCGTGTTGTTCGATTTGTAGTAATTTTAAATGTTTTAACATTTTGCAAAAAAAATCAAGAAGGCGGCCGAATTTTGCAATTGTGTTCCACTGAAGCCCACGATATGGGTATCAAATGAGAGAGTATGACAGGTAGATTATAGTAAGCTGTGTGACGTTATTTTAAATCTAATAAGGCGACCACCACAAAATGGCGGAAGACATACAGACTAAAAAGTAGAAATAAAAAAAAATAAATAGTTTAAAAAAACTAAAAAATAATCTTTTATTTTAAAATGAACCAAAAAGTAAATAAATAGTTTAAATTAAAATGAACCAAAAAGTAAAAAATAAAAAATAAATAGTTTAAAACAAATAATTTTAAAATGAACCATAAAGTAAAAAAGAATTTTGAATGTAAAGTTTTTATTGCTGCAGCCACTTACTTCGGCCCACGCTTTTTACGTAAGTGGCTGCAGCAATAAAAATTTTACATTCAAAATTTTTTTTTACTTTATGGTTCATTTTAAAATTATTTGTTTGTTTATTTTTTACTTTTTGGTTCATTTTAATTTAAACTATTTATTTACTTTTTGGTTCATTTTAAAATAAAAGATTATTTTTTAGTTTTTTTAAACTATTTATTTTTTTTTTTTCTTGTGTAAATGACAAAAATCAATTACATATTTTTAGAAGTTACGATGTTGTTTTTTCAGGTCCGACTTTTCGGTTTCTACTACTTTTCAAAAGTTAGTAAAACCGTTAGTTTTGTGCGAATTTTGATTTTGTTTTGATTTATAACAATCATTTCCGCAATGTGTTTATTTTGCAGGTTTTGGGGAAAGTTTTATTTTGCTCAAAGATTCAAAAGAAAATTATTGCGTTTTACAAGGATTTGAAGATGTACTACCATATCATGAACAAATTTAAAAATATGAAAAGTGGAGATTATTGCTTTATGGTTATTTATGGACATTCTCAGTTAATAGTGCAGCCAACATAAGAATTCTATCTAATGGCACTATAAAAAAAATCCAAATAACTTGAATTTATTTTATCTTTATTATGATGTTCTACTGACATCCTGGCAAGTATCCCAGTTTCAGCGGTCAAGTTTTCTTTTATGTATGGGGGTAAATTTTAACTTGGCGCAATTATATCAAAAACCATTTTATTCGTAAAACGTGCGGGAAAGTTTCGTTGTCCCTCTAATACTAGTATTTTGTTAAAAATAGATACTCCTTTCCACACCATCGCAGGGGTAGAGTATTAGGCGCGTTTTTCTAAAGTGGTTTCCCCAGGAAGCCTAATCCCCAAATAAAATTTCGGCGGTACTTCCCTTACAGGCATTTATTTAGTCTTCGTTGAGCAAATCCGACATAAAATTGTATTTTTATACGCTTCACAATCTTGAAAGTTAAATTTGACGCACTTCGCGGTTTCCAATTGGGCTGGAATTTTGCATACACGTTTAGTTTGAATGACAATGCTAACAACAATCCTAACCATCTCGTAAAAAAATCAAGATGACGGTTCCAAGATGGCGGGAGAATTTTGCAACTGTGTTCCCCGACGTCGCGACATGGGTATCAACTGAAAGGGTATGACAAGTAGAATAAATTAGCTGTGTGGCTCCATTCCAAATTCAAAATTGCGGCCAAGACAAATGGCGGAAGGGTAGCCTGTGTGACGTCATTTTAAATCTAATAGGGCGGCCGCCACACAATAGACATATTGTTGAACATCCACATCTACCTAAAATTGCATAAAAACACAATCGCTATCAGCGAACTCATAAATACAAAATACTTCCCTGGTAAGGTTCCTGAAGAGACGTTTTCCCCGGCAATAATAGGTAGCAGCGGCAGCTAAAACGAAAGAAAACAATTTAGTTATTAAGTAACATAATATAAGATTTAGGTTAGTTTAGACATCATTTGAATTAATAAAAATTTAGATTATTAAACACTAAACACATAACAAGTATACAATTTGAACAAATTAGATTTTGAAAACACTCACCATTGTAAAATAATCACAATAAATCACCAAACAAACAACATTTAACACAAAACACTAAAACTTGCTTACTGCACCCACATACTCAATACAAGTTTGACATTTCAAATGTAAACAATAACAATTCGAAAATAATTCGAAATTAATATTAAAAGGGGAAAGAGGTGGGTGGAGTAAGCAAGGAACCGATACAGCGGTAATAGCCGATCGTGAAAATTACGGTCAGAGTGCTGAGGTCACGTAGGCATTTTATATTTAAGAAGAAACAACAGCTGTTAGAGCTCTTCATTTTTTAGTCGGTTTTGATTTGATTTTGATATTGTTGAGTTTGATTTTGATTTTGATCGCGGCAAAATAATTGTGGCGAATTCCTTGTTCATTAGAAGTTTTTCCTGAAGTATTTATAATTAAAAGGTGTAATTAAAGTTAGGAACTAAGTTTGAATTTTATTTTGAATAAAATTAACATTTATTGTTTAACGGAGTTTTTTTCACTTCATGGTGCGTGTTTTTGTTAGAGAAAATCTCGATTAGTGCGAATATTTCGTTCGGCGTTGTTTGAATATTTTGAATTTAAATTGAACATTTTTATGAACACATATAATAGACTAAAGAGTAGAAAATAAAAATAAATAGTTTAAAAAATCTAAAAAATACGTTTAGTTTAAAATGAACTAAAAAATAAAAAATAATTTAGATGTCAAGTCTTTATTGCTTCAGCCAGTATATGGGAACAGCCTACTTTAGAAATCAAGCTCAGAATAAAATTAATGAGGATATTGGTAAAAGTTATAAATATAACTTACTTAAATGTAAAAAAGCGTGGGGCGCTCTTTACCTATATTCTTATTTTATTAATACAGGAAGAATATATTCTACTCGTAATTCTCTTTGTAAAGAAAAAGGTGATCCGCCATTTTGTGGTGGTCGCCATATTGGATTTAAAATGTCGTCACAAAGCTTTCTGTATTCTACTCGTCATACTCTTTCATTTGATACCCATGTCGGGGGGTTGTAAAGAAAAAGGTAATCCGCCATTTTATGGTAGCCGCCATATTGGATGTACCATAAAATTGAATATACTATATTGTATTGTCTTCAGAACCAAAGGTGTGTGCCAAATTTGAGCATCACCGGATATCGGGAAGTGGTCGAAAAACCGATCGCAAGATTTATTTACATTTCACGAGCAGATTTTAGCTTTCACCCTCGCATCCCCCACCCGTGGACCAACTAGGTTGTCAGCCATTGTCGAAAACGGCTCCCCCCATCCCCTCTACATATTAAAAACAAAATTGGAAGGGGTACAGATGTGTTTCAAAACTCGTCTCTGTCTCTCCGTCTATAACCTCATTAATTTTATTCTGAGCTTGATTTCTAAAGGTAGGCTGTTCCCATATACTGGCTGAAACAATAAAGACTTTACATTCAAAATTATTTTTTACTTTTTAGTTCATTTTAAAATAAAAGCGTATTTTTTAGATTTTTTAAACTATTTATTTTTTTTAAAAACAATGCTCCAATTTGCTATTCACGCTACTAATCGTAAGAATTTGATGTAACAACTTTCCCTTTTAGGATTGCATAATTTTTTGCTTGGAATAGTTTTTAAATGAGCTCTTATCTTTAAATTGATGTGAATGCCACAAACAAAATTTTCGAAGAAGAATGGGGATCAAATAATCTAAGATTTGTTTGTGGTGATCGTAACATTCATTTTCTTTAGCTAACCAGTGGGAAAAATCAGACTTTTTACTTATTGCATCCATACAATGTTCAATTATTTTGCTTTTTAAAAGTTTTATTTCAGGCGTATTCTGAACAAGTTTAGTGAAGATTTTTACCAAGATTTTACAAATATTAAAAAAATAATCTGCAGGATTTTTAAGTGCAGAAAAATCGGTACTTTTTGAATAATTTTTAAAATAAACAAAAATTTCCGAAGGTTTTGAATACTTAACAGTTTCGTTTGGGTATCTCATAATCTTATCAAATAACTAACACTTTTCCTTTTTTGAAAAGCGGTCAATTATGAAACCTACGAAATTCCTTAAAGAAGTTCCTTCAACAGAAATCGTATCTTCATTTGCCCCACATTCCAACAAATCAATTGACTCGATTATGTTGCTAACTTCGTGACCCTCATTAGTGACATCACCAATCGTCCGATCCTCTACAGTAATAATACAATGATCGTCATTATCATTTATGGTTTTGCCATCACTAAACGAGAGCTATAAATTGCCGACCATCTTCGTCACAATTCTTCCTATGGGAAAATATAGACAAAATTTTGTTCGATATAATTTTGCAAATGATACTATTGAAATTATATAAAGAGGGATTATTACTGAAGCCCCCTCTTGATCGTAGTAAGGAAAATAGGTTTTCAATTGGGTCTTGGTTAAATTTCGATGTCAGAACGATTTATTGGGAAACTCGTTTAATATTTCATCAGTTAAAAGAATAATGGATTTTAGAGTCAAAATCAATCCCCCAATCCAAAATTTATTGTTTTTGTTTTCAAATAAAATTGATTGGATGTAACGTAGCATTTCAGAAAGATATTTTCTTGGAGTATTTGTTTGAGTTAATCCACACTTATACCAATTTCTACTAAAAGGTTCTTTACAATTGAGACAATCGAACAATTTCGACGGATAAACCATAGAAATATAAACTAAACACGGAATGGCTGTAAGCCGGATTGCACTTACCACAATTCCTGATATGTTCACTGGACGTAAATATGTAGAAATAATAAGAGGGGCGTTTTAAAACACAATTAATAACAACGAAAAATGATACAAATTCATAGTATATTTCAGCACATATTTGTAAAAATAAAACTGCTTTTTAGGATATTTAATGATTAGCAAGCAACTATGTTAGATTTCCATCACTGCTAAAACAATCCACCACAGAGCACTTCGTTTCGCAAATTAGAGTCTGTTAGAATTAATCCCTTTGAAAAAATAATCACTAAAAGTGTAAAATTACCTTTAAAACAATTACTGGACACTTTTTTCAAAACGATAGATTAAAGGAGTAAAAACTTGCACCTTTTCTAATTCACATTAACCGAGCAGATTTCATTTGACAGTTCGGCAATTTGTGTCCTTCTTGCACACTATTGCTGTATTTTTAAACAAGCTACCTTTAGTGTGGTCGCTCAGGTACAGGGTTTTTACGCGACACAGCCGTTCCGTTTAAGTTTATATGGTTAAGGGATAAACTGCGGCTATTCAAGCATGATTTTGTCGTGTGGAGGCTACAGCAAGCATGCGAAAACATTGAACATGCGTGCTTGCCATGCATGCAGTGACGTGTGTAGTCGCCTTTAGGGGAAAGGGTCTTATTAGATCTTTAGCTTGTCTAAGACATTTACTGATTCCCAATAGGCTAGAAAACGCGGTTTTGGGAGTCAAAACATAATGCCGTTATGAAAATCGTACCTTATATGTTTTTTGGATCGCTGATCACGAAAATCGAGATCCCGCAGTCCTAAAATATGGGTGTTACACTTAAAAATGTGAAAACTCCCTTTTTAAGGGTGTCTCGCGATAATTTCAAAAATAATCCAATGAAATGAACTTTTTTCAATATTTAATGGCGAAGGTGGTTGATTTATACAAATCAAGCCAAATTTTAGGATAAGGGATAATTCTAAAGGTATAAAACCACCCTTAAATCGACTGAAAATAAAAAAAAATGTAAAAAATTGTTTTGCCTACTTTAGGTTTCAAATTCGATTGAATGGGATATTGTCAAGTAAAAATAGTTTATTTTCAAATTTTATTAAGGGATTAAATTTTAAAAACCAACTTTAAATAAAAAAAATAGTAGAGGTGTCCCGGGACTCCTGAAAGAAGCGAAGCTTTCACGTATGTAAAGTTTGTAAAGAATATATGGATGCTAATATTTTAGAGGTTTCCTTCACAAAAATTTTTATTTTGTATATAAATTATATGTTTCTTAACTGGTGTGTTTTTAGGGGCTCCAGTAGTTACCCCAACGCCCAACCCCTCTACCAGGACGACCGGATCCGTGAATTTTACCCCATCGAATAGGCTGGCCTAGCTATACCCCCGCCACAAGGTACGCCCGTCGTCGGTTGGTTATCCAGGAGGCACCAGCGAGGAGGTGACGGTACGGTTGCACCCCCTTTATTTACATATTTACATGATATTTACAGAGTATTTACAAAACATTCACAAATCATCATCGCGTTGCTCATCATACTTACATTCAGTTATTATATGACTGATATTTTTACATTTGTTATGCGTTTAATCATTAATTTTGTACTCAATGAATGTAACTAGGGGCGTGTGGTAACTAAAATATGATACAAAAGTTGTCGATCCAATTTTGTCAATGTATATACTGAATAAAGCATCTATAATTGTCCCATATTTAGCTATCGAACAGTTTGGATTATTATTCATTCTTAAATTAAATTTTTCATAAAGAAACTTAACCAATGGCTGTGATTTCTCATCTTGGAAATTGCAATTGAAATCTCCACCTAGAATGATAGGCATAGCGTGGACATTAGTTACATCAAATTGTGTTCCATGTTCAGAATGAATCATAAGTGATCTTGAAATGAAGTCCATAATATCTTTCATACTGTTCCCAGGTGATATATAAATAGCTATCATAACTAGAGCTTGTCCATCTTGCAGTTGAATATCAGCAGAACATATTTCTCTGACAAGCCGGGATTGATTTCGCCCAATTCATTTCTCCTGAATTGTAATGTAATATTGTTAATTTTAACGTTTGTAACATCTTTATTTTGTAAAATAGCTACTCCGCCGTGCTGATAATTTGATCTTTGAAATTGAGCCACACAATTAAAATTCGGGACATTGATTATTTCGTCATTTTTAAGTTTGGTTTCAGATATTAGCAATATGTTACTGTTTTTGATAACAGAATCTGTGAGATCCAGGGCGTGTGCTTTGATACTTTGAACATTTAAAGTTATGAAAGACAATCCTTGGGCTTTCGTAATAAAATTTCTGATATCTATTGCGGCAGCCTGCAGCCTGTGCCACGATAATCAAATCTCTATTTGATGAATCATTCCAATAACCATTGTAAAATTTATATTTTGACTCCTCATATGCAGGTGTTGTAATGTAAAGTCCGCCGATGCACTTCTGCTAAGATTTAATGCTCTAGCATCTGCAGCATCCTTTCTTCGTATATTTTTTCCAACTTTATCTTCAATAAATTCTAGCCAAACCCTTTTAATTTCATTATCATTAGTATGATCGTACTAATATGAACCAATTTACCGATAGAACGACTTGATAAGCTGTCATTGACATTTATATTTGTAATGAGGGACATCCCCCCGCCAAGAGCTCTATGATTTATGATTTTAGTTCTAAAAACAATGTCGAGTGAAATCAATAAACTAGGAAATTTACCACTATGTAGAGTATATACTATAATCATAAAAGTTACTGTCTTTATTTTCTCATTTTAGAAGCTACATCTAGCGACAATCGCTCTGTGAACTATGTGTGAACTACTGTGTTGCATTGTTGCAACAATTTTCGTAAAAAATTGGTAATGAGCCTAATTACATTGCTCTACCTTAAATATTTGAGGAGTAATTAATGTTTAAGTAAATTTAAAAATTGTCCAAACGTCTTTTCTTATACACCCTGTATATCAGTGGATAGGGCCGATAGCCTTATTCTCTAGAACAATTTTTTTCTCCAAATACGACCAGACTTAGTGCAACACACCCTGTATAATAATAAAAATAACATTTATTGGTATAGCACAAAGATTAGACATCTTAACTGTGCATAAAAACCGGGGAAAAATACAATATTTTAATAATTGAAAAAGAGAAAAGAATGTGAAGAGAACATAAAAGAGAAAGAAAGAGATAGAAGAGTGGAAAAGAAAGAAGCAACTAAAATAATCTTTTTGAAGCTTGCTGAAAATTCGGCTAGATGTCGCAATTCTAAATTTAGCTGTTGCAGTCACACGAGCAGAGTTCTTCAAAAAGTCTATGGATGGTTACATCAACTATGGGTAAGAAGCTCAAGCTTTCTCACACCTGATATGCGAAAAAGGCTTGTGATTGGTAGAATAAAGGGTTATACCTAAGCTAGAGAGTTTCAAATAAAAAAAATCGCGTATACGTCATCACAATTTCAATAAAATCCTGTGTTGGAATACGTGGCTAATATTTTCATGGGTAATTCCAGCATATCTTTGGAGAAAAAAATGTTTCTAGAGAGAGGGCTATCCCCACTATCCACTAAGATACAGGGTAGGGCCTGGTCATAAACGCAGAACTGCGGTCATTCTGCAATATTCAGTTACAGAATTTTAATTGCTGAATACTGCAGGCAGGCCCATATTTACGAAAAACAGAAACTTGAGTAGCTCCATTTTCTTGTATGTAGGATCAAATCCCAATATTCTTCGTTTTTTAGCATTGCATTTGGCGATTTACAATGGCTTTTTTTTCTTGTAAGTTATTTTATTCTTAGGGAGTAAATTGTTTACTATAATTTTAACTGCACACCGAATACTATTTCAGATAACAACATTTCCAGATTTTGAGTAAAATTTAATTTCCCCCACCAAGATTGTTTCTGGATCCGTCACTGCACTGGACAGTATGCTGGGGGATATTACGGAACACGGCCATTAAGTCATTTGCTTCCCAGTTTATCAGCGGCGGCGCTGCAAAACGCTCAGGGCGAATTCGACCATGCGCTATAGTATAGCGAACGAAGTACGAAGCAAATGTTTGTTTGCTAACGTTCAAGAAAAGCAAATTCCTTAGAAAAATATTGTTGAAAAATAAGTGGTATCGCTTCTCTCAGGATTTCTTTGGCACCAGTCATTCTGCAGAATTCAGCTACAGGCTTCCAATTGCTGAATTTTGCAGAATGACTGCATTTCTGCGTTTTTGACTGGGCCCTTTCCTGCTAGTACCAAAACTATTACTATTTTCTAAGTAGTCAGTTTATTAATATTATATTAGGAGTTTTGTTAGTTTGAAGAAACAGGTGTATGCAATTGGTGTGAATTTTTCGTTATTATTGTCCATATATTATTAAAATATCCATTCATTATATTCAACATTCATCGTACTGGGAAGATGATCGTGTGGACCGAAAGGGTCCAACCCACAACCCAACTACTTTTTATTTAAGACTAGTTAGGACTAGTATTTAAGACTACTAAGAACGTAGTCTAGAATCACAATGAGAAATTCGAACAATAATATATTTAAATAGGAACTACTAAAATTCGCAAATGAAAATTAATTCTTCCACGAGGACTCATGTGTGATCCCAATAGTAACTAGTCAAACCCTTTCATTTGCTACCCATGGCGGGGGTCGGGGAGCACAATTGCAAAATTCGGCAGCCATCTTGGAACCGCCATCTTGATTTTTTTACAAAATGGTCAGATTGCATTGTCACGCGAACTATACATATGAGCAAAATTAAAGCTCAATCGGAATCCGGGAAGTGGGTCAAATTTATTTAACTTCCAAGATGTTTTTACATAGTTAGTTACAGGTGAAGCTAATAAAAAGGGTGTAAAAAATAACAATTAGCGCAAATCTTCCAGTCTGCCTTCGAATTTATATTTTTTAGTATAATTTAAAACTATTAAGCCTAAATTCAGAGAGTAGCCTGCCATTCAGGTAATTTGTGCTCTGGCTCGAAAATCGTAGTTTGATAATGTTGGTGATATACAAAACTATTCCATTGGGTCTGCCGAGGAAATTAACAAAAATTCCTCGGTCTGCCACTTTTAACGTTTAGTATATATAAGTATGAAAGAGTTGATATGAATTTGGTCTGTCATCTGAAAAACGTCTTCTTAAAAAATTACTAAAAAATACCAATTAACGTAAATCTTCCAGTCCGCCATCGGATTTATATTTTTTAGTATAACTTAAACCTATTAAACCTAAATTCAGAGAGTAGGCCTGATACTCAGATAATTTGTCATTATGGGTTCTCGGTCTATTGGGAGTTGAGTGGCAGGATTAATAATCAAAAGGGCAGCGCGAGGCGTCCGGCATCTCCGATCATATACTAGTTTACTTGAACCGGGGGTAAGTCCTCTGACTTTGCCATCGGTTACCCAAGACTCTTGAAAAGGAGCAAGTGTGAGATGCTTCTCCACGAACGTCCTGCACAGGATGAAAGATGGCCCTTTCGCATGGTGCAAGTTCACTTGGAGTGCCCTTATGGCGCTCATTTCTTCTTCTATCTTTTGATCATGTCATATTCGCATCTTCCAAGCCACTGACTGGGATTTGTATTTCCGTTTATTCAAACTCTGACGTTCTCTGTGTCACCGAAATCATACGAGTTTCAATGCTCACTCCAACAAATCTATTAAGCCTACACCGAACAGATCAGAACAGAATGTATGAACGCAATTCAAGTTAAAGAGTCCGCCTATAGAGTGTACAACGATCCCCAAATGAGCCCCTTCGACGTGAGTATATCAATTTGATAAACTCCTATAATTCCACCATCAGGAAAGTCAAATCATCATTCGATGATAGGTTGAGAAGTGATCCAGTAAAAATGTCTGGTCCTTGGCAACTTCCATCAAGAAGAATTTTACTTCTTTCACAACTTCTGTCATTAATGAGAGGGAAATGACAACAAAAAGAAAATCCAAAGCCGATATATTAGCATTATTGTTCGCTTAAAATTCTTCTTTACTGCTATGTCACCCCATTCCACACATATGCCACCAACTTTATGGGGGAGTTTTCTTCAGGACTCGCGAGGTATATAGGTGTCTGAAAGAAATTGACGTCATTACCGTATACTTCTTCGGAGTACATTCAGACTC
Source organism: Thereva nobilitata (assembly GCA_963855945.1). NCBI lineage: Eukaryota > Metazoa > Arthropoda > Insecta > Diptera > Therevidae > Thereva > Thereva nobilitata. The sequence continues at coordinate 156,382,020 of OY979694.1, read as the reverse complement.
TTGGAAACTAGCTCCTGTTCAACCAATTCCAAAAAAGGTGAATCCAACGACCCCTATAACTACCGCCCAATAGTAAAAACCAATAATCAATAAAAAGCTGATGGAATATTTAGAATCTAACCAAATTATACACAGCAGGCAGTGTGGCTTCTCTACTGGCGACTGCCTTGTGTGTTTAACCGAGAATCTCAACCAAAGCATCCACCTGTGAGTCTGATCTGGTTGCTTTAGATGTTTCCAAGATTTTTGCCAGAGTATGGCACCCTGCTCTGTTGAACTAACTTAGTTCTAAGGAACTGGATTAACATCCTTTCTGGCTATTCAATGAAGGTAGTATTAAATGGTGTCGAATTCAACTCCTACCCCATTTTGGCCGGTGTTCCCCAGGGGTCAATTCTATCACCCGCACTTTTTCTAATCGTTATTCATGATCTGCTCTCAATCCCCGCGAATCCACTTCACTGCTTTGCTGATGAAGGCATTTTGCGTCACTCTTACGCCTTTAACAATATAGGACAAGCACGGGCCAGACATTGTCTTCATTATGGTGAACTGATGTCCGATTCAATCAACCGGGACATCAAATCGATTCTTGATCGGGACCGCAAGGATCGTGTTGAGTTTAACTCCTCCCAAAACGAAGTATTGTCTCATATCTTACAAAGTTTGCACCATCCTTCCTTCTATTGTAGTGCATAATGACAGTCTAACAGCTGATCCAACTTAACATCCTAGGGTAGCAAGCTCCTCCGCCAGCCAACCAAAACCCACAAGTTTTACATTGCGCCCCGTGTTCAATACAACTCGTCTGGGTAGGCGCACAAAAACCACTTTTGCATCATGCTAGCCGAGCAATCTATTCTCTTCTATCATTCAAACTAAGCTTACTACTAAACGTTGCACCATGACCTGAACGAAATGACAGACTGGTCGGGTCATTCCTCCTAACCTTGGTTTTTCCACATAAAAATAAAAAAGTATCTGTCTCCAATAAAATGAAATCAATGTCAACTAAAAAATTTTAAGTAGTAAAATGTAACTGAAATAGTATTTAAAATACTTCAATAATAAAAAATTTTACATTCCTGACAAAAATCACCATTTGATAGATTTTAATCTATTACGTGGGTACTTACTATACGCGCATCTCTGCATTAACATCCGAAGACTATTTATTTACCTAAAAACGTAAAAACCTCCTTAAATCCTTAAGGAAAACAAACAATTTCATAATATTTCAATAAGAAGATCCCTCGTCGATAGTATGTAAAAGAAAACGGAGAACAAGGGAATTTTGTGCGAGGGTTTTTACATTTTAAGGACATCCCTTTGGCCATTTTCCCCTTTTTTAAATTTACAAGGAAATTTAACTCCGAAAGATTTTCTCATTTCTATCAAATTCGTGTTAGAATTTCTCTTTTGAAAAAGGAAATTTTCAAATATTAAGAGGAATTTTGTTTTATTTGAATTTTAATTTGTGGTAAATAATTTTTTTTGTCACATTGAGGGCGATTAACGTCGCTTTTGCTTTTTTGGGATTATTTATCGGCATACCGTATATACATACAATACAATATATATACAAAAAGCGCTACTTGAAGACCTCAGATTTTCCCTAATATTTTATATTTACGTTTTCTGTTTCCGAATCAGGGAATTTAGTTTCTCTTCGGTCAGATATTATTTTGATCCCCGGGGAAATCCCTAGCCATGCATTCGATTTCCAGTATGAAAAATTTAACCGAATTTCGGAAAGTATTGCAGAGAGAAGTCAAACAAAGAGAAATTTATTAAGAGCAAGAAATTCGGAATCCAACTGTAACTAAAATTTAATCGCTGGAGTGCTGGACTGACCTGTAACATGATTCAGCTGGGGTAAAAAAAATGTTGCGCAGACGCACCTTAATAAAATCGAACTAGAAAGGAGTCATGTGTCGTGTCGTATCGGCATGGTGTAATGGGAAAGGCGCCAGGATTCTTCCGTGTTTAATTCTGTCATGCACGATGCAAGTGCTGAACCACCCCCTAACAAAAATTCTTATAAGCCCCACAAATCTCACCACTACACAGGCACACAATAGCATGGCATTTTGTAATTTCATCTTGTTTTTTTGGTTTGAGGAAGAGAGAGCTTTTACCGCAAGTCGTCAAATTTTGGTATGGGAAAATATTTTTCGGAGTTATTTTACTCAAAAGCAACTTTCATCTCTCATACTCTACCTTATTCCGAGACTCCATTCGAATTCGATATATTTCGTCTGGTTTTATTATAGCTGAAGAGAAAATATGGTAAAACGAGGTGTGCTGAATAAAAATGTTTGTGTGCGTGGTTTAAGATACTGAGTTTAACACAACAGCATGATGTTAAGGGGAAATATCTTTGGCTTCCGTGTATCCATATGCTTTTTGCTCTAGCCAACTATACTCACTCAAAGCAGTCAACCAGTTTTCTGTTTTCAGTCTACGAGCGACTACGTGTACGAAAGGTCGCGCTATTTCGCATCCCCGCAAAATTTTTGCCGCTTTTATTGCTTATTAATGTAAAAATAATATTTAAAAAAAAACAAATTGATCAAATATATAAAAAATTACATATAAATAAATAAAATAAAAATAATCCGGGTGGAATACTTGTATTATCTTCTTTGAGAAAACAAAAATAATACACTTCCAAAAATAAGGAAGAAATTTCAATTGTTTTAACAAAACCCAGTAAAAAAGTAATCAAAAAAACAAAAAATAGTCGGGAAATACTAAAAAAAATCTTTTCTCTTCCATAAAAACAAATAAAGAAGAAAACAAAAAGTAAGAACCAAAAAATTGATTGGATTTGTTTCATATTTATAAAAAAACGATAACTTTGATTATTTTTTGGTTTTTATTTTTACTTTCGATTGCTTTTTACTGCTTAGTATTGCTCTAACAAACGTCGCGATTCTTGTTTTATATTTTTTGGTTTTTATTAATCCCAAAAAATCGCGTTTAAAAAATATTTGAATTCGGTCGTTCTTTTTTTCTATCTTCCTCGCGATATCTAAAATACCATCTTCTATTTATCAATCGTTGGAGAAATTCTTAATACGAAAAAAATTGTTTTTAATAAAAATCACGCAAAATACGTATATTTTTTTTTACTAACAAATATTTTTCTCCGTTGCGTCGTTAATATTATAAAAAAAATCGTGAGATGTGAGTGGTAAATTCCATAAATTTTGAAAAGAAAAAATAGAGGCGAAAAATTATAGTCTCAAAGGAAATATATATGTAAAAAAAATATAGTGATACTACACAACATATAAATAAAATGAAAATTTTAAAAAGTGAAAAATTATTAAAGAAAAAATATATATAGTGATAAAAAGTGCCGGCTTTAAATAATATTTTTGTTTTTCCTAATAAAAATCGAACTAAAAATTTTTTGCTCAATTTTTTAGTTTGTTTTTGTTTAATATAAATAAATATTTCTGTAGTGAATTTTATTTTGTTGAAATAAAAAAAAATATTTATTTTTAAAATTATACAAAATTTGTTTTTCTGTTTTTTTTCATAATTTTAAATATTAAAGATTTATTTTTGTTTTCGTATAGATCTGATATATTTGAGCAAATAAAATAGAAAAAAAGGAATAAATTTAGTATAAAAAAATTGATATAATATAAAAAAAGCCGCAGAAATAGTTTCTTTCTAATTTAAAAAAAAAATTCTGCCGTCGTGTCAATAAACGTCTTGACAACAAACAACACAAAAAACTATTTTTTTGTTTGTTTTGGTTTTTCTCAGTGAAGTTCTGAGATATGTACATATAAATATATATTTTATGATTGATAACAAAAAAGGAACAAAAATATTTGTAATTACAATAAAATATATAAAAATAAAAGAAAGAAAATAGAAACCTTTGGCGTTGCAGTTAGTGTGAGAAAATTTTTATCAAGTTGTCCGAAGAAGTAATATAGTATAACAGAAAGAAAATTCTTTTTGAATAAAAATAAAACAAAAAAAGAACTTGACACATATAAATTAAGAAAAAAAAAATATTTTTTTTTTCATTAAATCATCAGATCGAGAGTAACCGAAATAATATAAATAAAAAAATATATGAAATTAAAAGTTCCAGTTTCCCGGAGAAAAGAAATTTATTGAAGCAAAACAACCAGAAAGAAATTTAATGTAAGTGTTTCTCCGATTGTTCTTGTTTATTATTATTTTTTTTTATTACTATACAACCCCCCTAGTGATATTTCTAAACTAGAAAGATTGTTCCATAATTTTTGTTATATATATCCATAAAGAATAAGTTTTGACATTTAGTGATCGAAACCGAAACAAAATGTTCGTTAAAAAAAACTGAAATGTAAAATTTATCCACGCGCTCACGTGCGACCACAGCCAAAAACAACCCCACAGCAGCAACAACAATAAAAAATTACCCTCAGTTTTGATATCGTATACGAATTGATAATTCGCTGTGTTTTTCTCATATGCACGCACACCCTCATAACGGCGATTTTACCCTCCCTAGCCCTAGCCATAAATATATGTACTCGAAAAAGATGATATCAGAATACATCTCCGTTACGACGTCGTCGTTCTCTATCTCCAGCTGTCGAACGGCAATACACAAAACAATTCAGCAGTTCTTATGGCTTGAGTTCTTGCGACGAAGAGGAATTTTTTCTCCATTAGAAATTTTTTATATCCAAAGGAATACAAAACAACCAAGTACAATTAAGGAAATAATTAAATCGAATTCGTACAGTTATTTTTAATTATATTAATATCGATTAAAATAATATTCCTTAATTAAATAAACCACATTGCAAGGCAACGCATACCAAAATATTCCCGGTGACTAATGTAAGCGCACACGGCTGTCATATTCCCTTTCACATATGTATGTTCTATTTATATTTTTTTTTCTTGTATATATCGTTCTGTTAATGACTGCCGTAACACCTTGCTTTTGTACTAATTTTAGAAATTTTTTTTATTCGAGTATCGGTTCGGTCACGTCTGGCAACTGCTTTCACGACGGCATTTCGTCACTGTAATCAAAACATCTCTCATGCATTATCTCTATGTGAATAGTGATGATCGCCATTTATTCGTCGATCGGTTTACATTTTATTTTTCGTTCAATATGTGGCGTTTTTTCTGTAGTTCTCTGAAAATAAATTTCATGCAAAATGTCAAAAAATTTGAACTTTTGAAATTAAAGTTTGTCGCCAGTGATGGTCGTTTTATTGTATTCTTTTTTGTTTTGTTTTTTTTTGGCTCTTTTTCTTTTCGGTTTCTGTTCTTTGGATTTAATTGAGTGACAAGAGTCGGCTTTGTGCGTTGTCTTCCTTTTTTTTATTATTTTTATTTGTTCAGTTGATTTTTGTTTCTCTTTGTTTTATTATGTTCCACATGATTAATGAATTATTTCAACTGTTTTGTTGCTGAGACACGAAGTTTCAATAATCAGAAAATGCGATTTTTGTAAGTTTTATGGATTGCGCGATAAAATTGAGAATTATAAAAAGTGTGCGTAAAAGTGAAAGTTATAAATTAACCCTTAGATAACAAAACTGTCACGGGGAATCGATTAATAAAAGCATGGATATAATTTAATTTATTTAATCGCATTGGCCACATCTTTAGCACACCTCTAACAGATGTTCATTTCCTAAATGATCGGGCTTTCTATTGCTTGCATTAAGGGGTCTTTCTGGTTACATTTTCAAAAAAAAAATTTTTTTAAACATTTTTTTTTTCATAGAAAGAAGAGAGATATCGTTTTGAAAATTTGTAGGTATGTTTATTGACAAAACAGTATTACAAAAAAGATTTTTTTTGATTTTAAAAATTTTTTTTGTCGACATACGGATTTTTTTAAAAAAACATCAAAAAATGACGGCGGGCATGATTTTGGGCGAATGAATGATCTGAAAAAAACAAAAAAAAGGCAAATTATTCCTTGTTGAAGTGGCTATGGCATGAACCAGAATAATTTGTTTTTGTCAAAAAATAAAAAATGGCGGCCATTTTTCGAAAAAACCAATTTTTTAGGGTGGAAAATCGGAAGAAAATCGGACAATTTTTTACCAATTAAAACGATTCTGGTTCTAGTCCAGTCAAATGGTAGTTTTGACGTAACATAATTGCGGAAGTTTTTTTCTCGACGGTTCTTTATGTTTTTTGGGGTGCTGAATCCGATTTTCTAGTTTGCTGCCTTGTAGGAGGTCGGCTTCACAACGAAAAACGCAAAAAATCTCAAATTTTTCCCACTTTTTTCAGTATTTCGCTTAAATCTCGAAAACTATGCGTTTTTCGAACATGACTACTATATACAAAATTAAAGATGACAAAATTTCCTACAAAATGCACTAGTCAACTTTGATTTTCTGATGTGCAGTTTTGGCGCAAAGCGCGCTGAAAAACAGTGATTTTTTGGCCTTTCTGCAAAAACGTAAAAAACGCCCACTTCCACCCCCACAACATGAAAAATAATACACCTTATGGACAAAAACCCTTATACCACGTGAAAATACATTACATTTCCTACAAGACACGTCTCTAATATTCAATTTTCACATCAGGGGGGAGAGCAAAGCGAAAATTACGAAAAATTCCTTCTGCGACCAAAGTATGTTTGATGAAAACTTAAACAAATTATAATTAAAACATACATATTAAGTACATTTTTTTTACGTGGGAGTAGTGAGAATCTACATCGATCTAGCAGCAGGGAAGGTATGCGACCGCCTATCTAAGGCTTCCATGCCTACGGCAGGAGGCACCGCTGGGGATAGTGTCAGATTCCTACTGACTAAACTCACCCACCGTTTTTTGCATGACCTTCAAGTCCAAACCGGTAAGAGCCGTAAAGGCATTACTACAGCCTGGCGCCATCAGCATGACCCTTAAAAACCCTTATGCAGCAAAATATTACATGAATTAATGGCCCTTATTGTGGTTGTCACTTCACCATAGTGAGAAATGTCATCTTTAAAATCAAATGAGAAAAATCTCACTTACAAACATCAAGTGAGAACAATTGTCAATGAATTTGCCATTTCTCGATATCAGTGACAACTGTACTTCGCCTTATCTCACTAAAATGTTATTTTTTTAGAGAACCATAATACCATTTTGGACTCACTTCGCCATTTGTCACCATAAGTGACAACCATAATAAGGCTGACTAACTTCTGTCGCCTCAGCGGCTTCAGGCAGTGATTTTGCAAGGAGCTCGTCCAGGTCGTCTTCCTCTTCTATATCGAAATTATCGTCCATGTTGAAGCACGATCCTTCACATTGAAGGCACAGTTTCATGCAGAACAGTCATGCTTGCCTACACCCACACCTACTTAAGCAATCCGTCTTGCATTTGCAAGATATAAGCTGTAAAAGCTTCTCGGGAGCCGGTGGTTTCAGTATGGTAATGGGAACCAAACCATTTTTTGTCAACTTTCACCCCCACTACTCTAGATCCACTGCTGCTGGTAAACTATGAAGGCGTGTTGTTGAGCAGTAGCTTTATGGGGACGTTTGTTTGCTGATTCGTTCTAGGCTGATATCACGTATTGCTTACACCTCAGCGTGTTTAGTGTTGTAAACAGCAAGAAAAAATTGCTCAGCAGCGACTGTTATTTTCTTTGAATGGGCTGAACGATCAGTGAATTTAGTAGTGAAAGTAACTATAGTGGTTGAATAATGCGGACATAGAGTGTCAGAGGAAATATAAATTGGGCTGAGTTTGGAGACCCATCATTTTGGCCAGAAGATCAACATTTTCCCCTCACAATTGCGATACTCTTGTGAGCGATTCTACTTTCATTTGCATTTTGTCATCCGCTGGTGATTAGTCTATCCTTGTAATTGGCATACGATAGAGAAATTACTTGTGAAACTCTTGGTGTCATGGTGCTGCTAAATTGTATCTCCACGGATAGCTTTTCGGTGGATCTCCTCAAGGGCTCCATGGATCCGAGTACCCATCGAACACAATAATCATGTGCATTCGGTAGCTTGCTTCGATCTTAACTGTATAAAAGTTGCTCAACATCGAATTGGATCGTTGGAGAAAAGTCTACGGACTCCATTATCACCGTACCAAGAGCTCGAAAAGCTAACGTCTGTCCTCCGATCGCCGTGGCATTGGCGTAGCCTGTCATATTATTTTCAGTGCTGTTGACTGCGTAGATGATAGCTCAGAATGTTGTTTGGTAAGGTACTTCTTTGATTACCTCCTGCATAACAACAATCCATCTAGAATTTCCTGGAAGATTTTTAAATTTGCTGTACAGCTACAGCAGGAATAGCACTGATGGAACGATGGTCTTAGTATGAGGGATGATGCGGCTAAGCCGACTTCGTTTTTCTTTTCAAAATGTTTCAGTGGTGTAGCTCTAAGCTTCCAATGATTTCTGCGATCGTGGTACATCGTTCAGCCGTGCAACATTTTGACTCCAACAGCATTTTTTGGAGTGACACATCGGATTCCCCCAATGTGTGGAATGTGTTTCGTCCGAATTTGAATGTTGAAATCGGCGTTGCCATAGACCCTCTGGCAAGCTTGTTGGTTAACAATCAAGGAAGGGCACATAATTGACGTCACTTCAAATCGAGGTGCTTCATTGTACCATGGAAGATAGGACATCTATCAATTTGCGAGAACTATATGGAGATCGGGGCATGGGGGTTCATTTGGGCGCAAATTGAATATTAGAGTGTCTTGTAGGAAATTTAGTGTTTTTTCACGTGGTATAAGGGTTTTTGTCCATAAGGTGTATTATTTTTCATGTTGTGGGGGTGGAAGTGAGCGTTTTTTACGTTTTTGCTGAAAGGCCAAAAAATCACTGTTTTTCAGCGCGCTTTGCGCCAAAACTGCACATCAGAAAATCAAAGTTGACTAGTGCATTTTGTAGGAAATTTTGTCATCTTTAATTTTGTATATAGTAGTCATGTTCGAAAAACGCATAGTTTTCGAGATATAAGCGAAATACTGAAAAAAGTGGGAAAAATTTGAGATTTTTTGCGTTTTTCGTTGTGAAGCCGACCTCCTACAAGGCAGCAAACTAGAAAATCGGATTCAGCACCCCAAAAAACATAAAGAACCGTTGAGAAAAAAACTTCCGCAATTATGTTACGAAACCATCAGTTTTTTACACCGATTGACTGGACTATTCATGCGATAGCCATAAATGTGTACAATAACATATTCAAAAATCAGAACAATTGGTCAAGTAGTTTTTCTTAAATCGTGCCCGCCACCTTAAAAAACATAGTTTCTAGATAATCGCGTTTGAAGTTTTGTTAAAAAAAATTTTAAAGAAAAACTATATACCTTTTTAATCTGCCATGCCCGGGCCGTAAATAAGTCCTTCCTCCTGCTCATACTTCTCTTGCAGCATAAATCGAAACGTTTGCAGGGTATAATATAATACTTCATAGTATGGAGTGAATCAGATCGAAGCAGATGTTAAAAAGGGAGGGAGTCGAGATTATCGAAACACAGCCGAGCGTCGAAAATTCTTTCTCACAGCGTCTCACTGTATACGTTCAAAAATAATTTTAGAATTACGATATCGCTCTAAAACCTTTTGTATCATGTTTTTGAATATATTTATTAGCAAAATGCGTAAAAAAAAATTTTTCAATTTTTTGAAAATTTGTAACCAGAAAGACCCCTTAAGCCAAATGGAATAGCTCTGCTAGCCCAATTAACATATCTAAAATATGCCTGTAACACACCCTCAACTCTTTCATTTGCAAAAATTATTGAAAATATGTATTCTAAGATTATTTCACACCAAAATAACCCTAAGAATATAACACTAAAAAAGTCAAGGCTCAAACAGAACCAATCCGTTCCGTCCGTTTTTAAAGTTGGGAATTTGACATTTCCATAAGCTTGCCAAGAGACGAACGGAGCGGTAGCCACAACCAAGCGGACGGAACGGACGGACCGAAAGAAGTTGGTCAACTTTTAACTTTTTAGGCAATGTTGTTGACCTTCATTTTGACACCATCATGGATACAGAAAGTTTTATTGAAAATGTTAAATGTCACCAGGATTTGTATGACAAAAAGAATAATTCCTACCACAAAAGTTACAAAAAAGATAAGATTTGGGAAGACATAAGCAACTTTCAACTACTTTCACATGAAAAATTGTAAAATATTTTATTTGTCAACTGATCAGCTGATTTAAAACGGACGGACGGAACGGATTGGTTGTGTCCAGCCGGCAGAGAAAAAACTAACGGAGCGGACGGAACGGATTGGTTCTGTTTGAGCATTAAACGTAGCGGGTGGATACTCGAATCGCCTTTTAAAAAGAGAAATTACTACTAGTGTATTTCATTTTGACGTTTTATTTTCGAATCATACAGAAGCAGACACGAATTATCAGCCATATAAATTACATCTCTAGCCGGTATTCACAACTGTCGGTTGTAGTCAAGTCTCCTAATACAAATGTATTTATTCTTCTCATTGCTCATTATGAAAAATTATAGAACAATCCTGAAATTTGGTTTGAGACAGGTAAAACCACAGATAATTTAAGACGACACATTTCCATTCAATCAATTTTTTCTTAGATCGATGTGTTAAGTTTTGCCTGCTATTCACGCCTTAACAAGATGTGACACGAGTTGATCTTTCTTCGGAATTGTCATAAAAGTCTACAAAAATGCTAAAAAAACTGTCGAATGTCACTTAATTAATTTGAGTCAATTTGGAAATGAACTGATTGAGGAAATAATTATAGCTTGTATTAAATTTGTTGCAACTCGGTAAGACACAAAAAACATATTTCGATTAACATAGTGACTAAAATGCAATTGGAACTGTCATTGGTCAAGCAATCATCCATAGAAAAATTTCCACTGTCTTTACCAGCTTTTGCACAGCATTTGAAACGATGCAACTGGCGCAGTCTTTTGTTTGGTAAAATGCATATATTCCACTTATAACTATCCCTGAACCCACCAAACATGGATGACATTTGCGCCAAGGCCAATATATTTGTGATTGCAGTGCCAAATGATCATCATGTATGTTTGTACAATAGTATTCGTCCCGGCGACTTAATTGGGGGTATGTTGTAAATATGTAAATATCCTGCTAAATGTACAAATATGTAAAAATATCGATGCGACTGAATTAGAGCGAATTCACTTAAAACATTCATTATTCGATGAATGAAATTTAGTATTTAAAAAGAAAATATATGTTTTGTTTTAAAATTTTAAAGGCTTTCTGTCTCCGATTTTTATTTTACTATTTAAGTTATATATGCAATTGATTTTCATTAAAATAGATAAAATGTGTCTTAGCCTAAAAACAGTTAGGTACCTATCATTTTTTCGTAACTTTGGATAACGAAAAAAAACTAACCGTTTCTATAAAAAAGTTTGTGGATGGAAGCATTTATGTACGTTGAAAAGAGAATTTTAGTATGATCCGCCAGAGTAATTTTTAGTTATATTTGGCTATGATATTCTTATCGATTAATATTTAATTGAACGAGTTATCTCGAAGTTGCCAGTTACTCCTTCATTTGCAGAGTTTTTACTCTCCCTTGGGCCTTCAAGGTATTTAGAAATGAAACGTGTTTACAAAGTTGGTTGTGAATTTTCAATGTTTGTAAATGATTCAATTCATGTTAAATAATTAGCTCGGATTGTGTACCGGTTCCATGAGTGAACCTAAATGAAAACATTCATTTGAGGTTGCTAGAAATCATAAATTGCAACGTTTATAAAAAACAATTGCGATCTTTAAATTGAAATATAAGTCACAGTTGTTAAATGTTTACAATTTAGTTGTTTCTTTAAATTTCCTAAACATCCGCCTGGAAAAAAAATAGCGTCTTGTAAAAATCGCTTCTTGCTTTATCTACCACATTTATAACAGGTTAAAAATGTTGACATATAGAGTTCGTTTCCCGTTCAAGATGTTCCTTGCACTCCAAAAGTTGTTTCTTTTTTCGACATTATGAGTGGCAATTATTCAAATATCTCAATTTTCATGTAAAATGCCAACAAATATTTTTCCCAATAATTGAGTAATACCTGAAAAATCTGCTAAAACTAATTTCAAAAAATTGTCTGCACTATTCTTCACTTGTCATGTCAATCTCAAACTCTCACTTTCACATTTAAGAATTTTAATATAAATCCTTCCTCTTATTTTTAGTGTTGAGGCACATCTACAAGAGCAAGCAAGGAATTGTTTAACCAACAAACGCTAATTTGACATTTACTTTCTACTTCTAATGTTAGCAAAGTAAAAAGTAACCAAGTAACTACTTATATTTTTTTAAGTAACTAACTAGGTACAGTTCTGCAAATTAACAAATAACAAATTAAGACCACGTACATTTTGTCACGAAACAGTCCCGTTGCATTGGTATCACTGTATTATCATTTCCTTGCGTTATAGTGGTGGGGGTTATAAACGTTCAACTCAGGTTCAATGGTTGTATCCTCAGACATCGAATTGAGACACAACTGCAAACTGGAGATTTTCGACCGGGATTCTCTATATTTTGGGATCACAAATTATTTCTCAAAAGTACATAAAGCCAAATCACCGGCTACTCAAGTTTCGTAGGGTCAAAGGTTCTTGTATCAAGTGAATGCAGAAAAGTAAGATTGCCTTGTTCTGTAGTGTATGGCTCTTGTCGGGGCCAATCGTGTCTCAATTCGATGTCCGAGGATACAACCATTGAACCTGAGTTGAACGATTATAGGCGTGACCACATTTCGTTATTTTCCTCTGAGATGACTGTTGTAGAAGATAACAATATGAAAGAAGTGGAAATAGAAGAGATAGAGAGATAATCAAAAAAATTCTATCTTAACTTGTAACCCATGGATTAGGCCTGCGGGAACACCATGTAAAAAACGCCCCTTGCACTCTACCTCAGAGGTGGTGTGGAAACGAATGCAGCACGATGCCAAGATTTCTCAGCCCTTTATCTCGAAAACTATTGCTTCTACGTAAAATCGGTTTAGGACACTTTTATGCAGATTTGTCTAATGAACAAACTTTACTTAACCAAAATTTACGTAAAGCCGATAATTTACGATATATTTGCGAAAAGCTGATTTTGGTCACCTTTGACCTTTAATATCTCAAGACACGGACACGAGATTTTATGAGACTTTTGACACATCATTTAGAATGCCAAAACAAAGGTTCATACAAATTTTCAGCTTATTACCTCCCATTCCGAGGTTGACCTCTTTTTTTGGCTTATTTGATTGGACTATTAGTGAAATTACTTTGTGGCAGGTAAATTAATAAGTTTAGTTGTTTACAAAGCATCAAGTAATTTAAGTCATTTTTTTCTGTTACTGTAAGGTTATTGTGCTTCACAATAATGGCTTATCTGAGCGGACAATTGCACTGCGATTGCAAATAAATAAAACCTGTGTACATCAAAAGACACAATGAATGTGGAACCGTGCAGAATAGGGCAAATTCAGGACCTAAAAAAATTGTGACGAGATGTGTTGAAAGTTCTTTGCTCAAGTTAGTTAAAGAAAATCGAACGGAATCCAGCGCTGATCCATAGATCTCCATCAAAAAAGTGATACGCAAATTTCGGCTGGTCACATTCAACGAATCCTTTGCGCAAAATAATTGTTTGTTCGGCCCGCAGCTAAAAAAGTTTCCTAACATCCAGACATGCAAGAGCAAGAGTTTTGTGGTGTCGAGTTCACAGGAATTGGACTCCGCAGAACTGGAAACGAGTTATTTTCACAGATGACAAAGCGTACGAGATTTCCAGGACACTTGCATGCATTGCCTATTTTTTTATAAATTACAAAATATTAAAAAGTGATCAGCCCTGTATATCCCCAAAAAAGGACACAGGAAAACCCCAAGTCCTGAATGATATTCATTTTGCCTCAGTAGGAAGGAGTAATAAACTTTTTTACGTCAGAGGATACCGCAGAATTGCCCTATTTATACCTAAACACATCTTTATACTTAAACACATCAGCAACTTGAGAGCAAGAGATTTATATCAATAATAATTTCTTGATATTGCTGTATTTCTACAATGAATTTGACTTTTGAGTTAACCTTATTATAAATCAACTAATATCACTGTTTTACTTTTCTAACCAAGATTTTAAGTGGCACTTGAGAAATTATTCATATATGCATCTTTAATCAAGATAATATCGATACTGGAAAGCGAAATTGTTGCAAGCGCCAATTTTTCGAAAATGAGTTTTTTAGTGTTTTGGAATTCTAATGCTATTCCCCAAAAGTACATAACAAAAATTTCCATGATTTATTATTAAAAATCAAAAAATCTTAAAAAAATACGTAGTTATAAACGCCATTTTGGCAAGAATACGAAAAGTAGAACTCGAATTTTGTAACAAGCGACTGTGAAGTTGTTATAAACACCTGTGTTACAAACTAAAATTGTTACAAACGACGCAAGCAGATCAAAATTGTTATAACTAGTCGCTTGTTACAACCATTTTGGCGTTTGTAACAAAGTAGTTTTGATTATTGAGCCCTTTCCCAGTAAAATTGAGTCGTTTGTATCAAGCAGCAGACAGGATAAAACATATGTATTTTGCATTCAACCTAAATTCCGGATATTTTTCAACTTCGCAAATTATGTTAGAAAAATTACATCATAAAATTTAGTTGAGAACAAACAATATGGAGAACAGTTGGAATTGTCTGTGCTAGAAAAAGTATTTAGTTAAATAAAAAAGTCCATTAAAATATTTGAAACAAATGCGATGATGGAATCTGAAAAAAAGTTACAGTCTAATTTTAATAAATTTATTAAAAGTTCGGCGAGTTTTTTTTAGAAAGTAAAGTTCTGAAAAATTAATTTAAAGAAAAGTGTGGTGGAGTATTGACCATCGGAGGAAATGTCGATATCACAAATCAACATAACGTATTTTTTACCAGGTCATACTTATATGACAGTAGATTCCGTTCATGCTCTTATTTAACGTTTTATCAGAAAAAGGATAGCGTGGGCTCCATCCGAATGGTCGACAATAATATCGAATTCACGTATTCACCCTAGACCGTGCTATATGTAATATCACTCCAGTTCAAGTGTTTTAGAAATTGGAAGAAAGAAAAAATCAAATATATTTCTCCAAATAAAACTAAGACCAGAGAAGGTGACATTTTTAAAATCGCACAAGGGAAAGTTTTCACATTCGAGAAAGGATCTTTTCTAATTAAGTATATGAGGGAGGGCTATAATGTGATTCACGACGATGCGAAAATCATAGATATAAGGCTAGCGACATAGGATTGGGTTTCTCCGGTACGGCTCACGGTCCCCGGTTTTGTTTGTCTCCGGTTTGTTTTGAAACCGTTCCGGTTATAACCTTAAGGTATGTCTGAGCTAATCTAATTGCTTGAGTTCCATTTTGGCACGAAAAAACCGGTCCGGGAAAAACCTAATCGTATGTCGCTAGCCTAAGCCGATCAAAGGCCGCAAAGACCTCACCAATATTCGTAAATACTAAGCAGGTTTACTCAGGAAAATACCTATTTTAGGACAAAAAAAGATTTAATGCAGTTGGTATAGAAACATATTATTTCAAAGCGTTTTAAACATGAATATAAAAGCATTCCCTCTGAATCCAACGTTTCTGACGAACTGGCAGATACCGACACCGAGAATATAGGAGATGGGGATATTTATTTAAATATTTGAAATAAAAAAAACAGCTTAAAAATCGGTTACTTAATAAAATACTAGCTAAAAAGAGCTTTTTTTATTTCAAAACCTTTTGTTTCAATCGCTAAATTTTACTATTCTGCTCAAATCTCTTTTCACAAAATGTTGTATAAGCCAAACTGTTCAAATCGCTTCCCGCAAAATGTTTTATACGCCAAAAAATTTGTCTTAAGCGTCATCATTTGGAATGGTTAAGGACACAAACGCCACCAAAACAATAGTTTTCCACATTTTCTTCAATAAAATGAATGCTATGGCTATACAACAGATGCCTATCATTACAAAGCAACTATATCCATTGATATGTGAATTAAGTTGTACAAAATTCTGCCTATTTATTGTACAATTTGTTTCAATTTGTGAAATGTCGCTTACAACAATTTCGCTTTCCAGTATCGATATCGTTAAAATGATCACGGTGATAATTTTCAAGTTGATTTTCCATGAAAAAAAAATGGGTTTCTTATGCAAATTTTTATTCAATATTCGCCAAAAACTTGGATGAGAAAGTCCTACTCACTAGTTAAAAATAAATAATCGGAGAAGTATCACACATAGGTTATTAAAACAACCTATTATGAATGAAATAACTGTTAAACTGCGTTACGGAAAGTAAACTGCCTAGAACAATCTAACCGAAAGTTAAACATCAATAGTTTTAAAACGGCCTTGACTTTAATTTGGTACGAATTCTACAAAATTTAGAAATTGGAGTATGAATTTTTTGCCAAGCAATTCAATAAATCAAGGGATTTTTCAAACTAAAATAAATCAACATTTCATTATATTATTAAGAATGAAAATATATCGATTCTATTTTCAATCTTAGTAATATAATGATAATTGTACATTGAATGTACACTAAGATAAAGCACAAAGAATCTCGGCATGTATTTTAGGAAGATTAATAAGAATCGGTTTCTATCTGCTTCTCTGTTAAGCAGAAATGGAAATGGATAATTAAGATAAGGTTGTCAATGCTGTATATTCATAAAAAAAACTGAATAAGAATTCTAAAACAAAAAATGATCTACGATGTGCAAAAGGCAGAGGGTAATCTGTAATAGTTTAGGGTTGAAAATATGCCTCTAGGGCAGGTAATTTACAATCGTTTTAAGGAGGCATAAAATTACCTAGATATGCCTAAAAAACGTATAGTGTGATTTTGTTATAGTAACAGATTTTTCGATTGAGTTAGATTCATATTATTGTATTTGACGAATGGCGAATGACATACATATGTTTTAACAAATTTACGAGGAGATTGATTTTTGAAATCAATATTCTGTTCGCCAAAGCTATAGAGCACTTTATGAATTTTATGGTAATTGTCCATTTGACAAAGTTATTCGTCGATTTATTGATAAATCACGTACAATATTGGCTTGTGATCCTCAGATTGGTTTGCCCGAAATAAGCCAAACTCAAATTCACATACAATTTACTAAAATTTACAAAAACAATCCAACTAACCCAAAATCACCATCAAGACGGTACCTCGGGTTTCTCGAGTAGGGCTGGCTCGTTGTGGAGAGGTACCCATCACCACTTACCTGTGAGTGCCCCATCAGGGCGGACGCGTAGGACTTAGCTGAAGGGACGAAATAGAGGATGGCTGAAAAAACACATTCCGAACGAGGGGAATCGCCTACCGCTATGCCATGCCAATAATAGCTTTAACCTTCCATGGGAAACCTGTTAAATAATACCTCACACCACTTGAATACTCCAAAAAAAATTATAAGGTCATTTAAACTTTTAATTAATTATTAATTCAATAGTAATTACAAAAAAATTGCTCAATCAGGATTAACAACAAAATATACGTTAATCTAGAAGACCACCCCAAAAACAAATGCTAGGAAATACCAATATTTAAATTTACTGGGTATTAGCCTTTTAAACTAGATTACACACTTGCAACGTATTAATGAAACCCGCCCAGGTACCTTGGCGCGTCCCCTTGTACAATTGCATGACCAACCAAATTACACTTACTAAACAAACATAACATATAGGTGACGATTCACACATTACAAATCAATTACGCTAGGATCTATGAAAAATTAACTTACTTTGTAGTAACCTGTTGGCAAGTTATATAATAATTTAAATAAACATAGTGTAAAAAAGTTTGAAATATAATTAAGGTAGAAAAATCTTAAATTGGTATAATCGGTTAACAAAAATAAAGGTTTAAAGTTTGCTCTTTTCTTTTGTTTTATATATATGTATTTTTTACATATGTATTTATTAAGTTGTGATTTCTAGCTATCTATTAATATCTCAATAGAGTATGTATTGGCCAGTTATTGCTTCCATAAATAGCCAACATCACGCCTGCTTGCTCCGCTTCTGGTTACGGTCATCGTCATAGGCATGTGCTTCATTCTGGCTACGTTTCCGTTAAGTCACAGTTTTCAGTTCTTATTCATCCTTTATGATTGGATTAAAGAATCAAAAGAACGTCAAGTTCGTTTTATCTATTACTTCACGAATGGCTACTGCTATTTAAAAAAACATATAGCAGAACTTAGTGACTCTGTTATTAATCACCTAACGATGATGTTGTTTACATGGACCGAAATTATTTAAGGATTTCCTTGTATAAAATCACCGAATGCCACTACCCAAATAGCTGCGTTGGCCTGCACTAAAGGTGCCATCCCATAGAACGCGTTTCATGCGCCGCTTTCATGCATTGCGTTAATAACAAATGTGCGACGCGTATGACCGTCCCAATGAACGTGGTGCGGCGCGTCTTTGACATTTAACATTACTTCCAATTTTATTTATCATGCCAGTCTAAAATTTGTTTATTATAATTTATCGAGAGTTTTTTTTTGATAAATAAAATGTTTATAAGCAGTGCTCATGTAATTAAAACTGAAGGTATACTTGATTTGTTCAGATCAAAATATTTTACAAGAGCACAGCTGATTGTCATCGAATGCCAGACGCATGAAAAGTTGAAAGTTGGGCAGCTTTGCGCGTTACATGCGACCGCCTACGCTTTTCTTCCGTCACTGGGCCGGTTGCTATTTAGAAGCATGTATTCCGTAACTGGTTATCACAGCAAATCAGGGAAAAATAGTCAAGTAGCTGCACAATCAGTTTCGTTCTTCACCCGGAACAAATTGATCTTCTTTACCAGCTGTGGGGACATCTTGAGTTAGGTAGTGCAATCTCCCCTCTAGTCGGTACAGGCTTGCCTTGTTTTTCCATGTGTGTTTTTCTTCGTTTTATTCTTAACAAAGAAAATTAGTTATTTTTCCCAAAAAACGGATTCATTTACCACAATTATCCTTTTTGTTTCTTCGCTCTTTCCACACGCTTATTTTCCCAATCCAACAGCGACCGGATCCTTTATCTAATAAAATTGAACAGCAGTCAATTTTTTCAGAACAAAACTACCTACCTTAAAATTAAAACTCCTTGATGAAAACTGGTCAGTTTTTTTGGAACGAAGTTCCTTAACGTTGCTTGCGGGTCGAGTAAATTCATAGAAATCGTCACGTAAGAAAATGCGGTATGATTTGTCTGTATGCGTGCGAGAATCGATCCCAGAAGACAATTTATGAATTCACAAAATAAAAATGCAACGTTTGTTTGTAGGGAACCGATAGCTATCCCAGTAGGGAAACTGGCAATAAATTGCATGCAGAATTAATTCTAGAACTGCTTCATATTTCTGTAGGTCTTATTACAGAAAATAAGAGCGTTTACGTTTACAGTACTTGCTTGCTGCATTACTTCCACACAAAAGTAATGCAAGGGGTAATTATTTGAACTTTCTATGTAATGCAGTTTGAGAGTTCTATGCAATGCAGAATGGAGGCGATTGGTTACCGTCTATGGCATCGCCGTGCAAATTTAATGCCTTATCTCCACTTGCTGTAATCTGAACGAGAGCTAGTTGCTACTCCTTGGAACTACTTTCAGAATCTATGGGATTTTACTTGCTTTCCCTACTGGGATGGAAAGAAATGTTAATGCAAAGTGTCATGCATAAGGGTAAAACACAGTGGTAGCCGGTTTCCCGTTTGCGAAAACAAGCGCCGTTCGGCGCTGGTTACTCGTGCCTAGGTCGTACACAGTGGCGACCTAAAACATATCCGGTGCAAGCAGAAAATCACTCATCAGTTGTGCTCGTGACGTTGGAACTATTACATGATGTCGTCTTCATCCGATGATGATTTCATTGCGCTAGATTGTGTACTTGGTCCAATAAAACCAAATAAAATGGGAATACATCCTCTGAATCCCGAGAGAAGGGTTCATGGGGAATATCATCATTAATTCAAAAAATTAAGATACCATAACGACAGATTCTTAAACTTTCAGTATCCATTTGCAGTCTGATGCTAAGCAGGCAAGCGGCAAGAAAATACTAAATTTTCATTCCAGTAAATTCATCAGCTCCGACAGCCGGCACCGACAAGTCTCAACCTGCCGCGTCGTGCGGCGTTTAGGGGGGGAGGGGGTCGAGCCGAATCTCACCAAATCTTACGAGGGGGAGGGAGGGAGTCTCGGCAAATATCACGTAATTTTTTGCCCGCAAGAAACAGTGTAAGCACTGTAAACTCAAGTGTTTAGTTTCTAAACTTTTAAAGCGTTTAAATCGTTGTAGTCGGATTTTAAATACTTAGCGGCGTTTAATGAGTAAACATTTAAGTGTTTAATTAGTAAACGTTTGTAGTGTGTGTTTGGTTATGAAGAATAAAAATTATGTCGATAGAACTATTAATCAATATTATATTAAAACATAATACTATCATTGCAAAAAGTGAAGAAAAAAGAAATAAATAAAAAAAACAAAAAAAAATCCAACCCAAGTGCCGTTTTTCCAAGCGGTCCTCCGACTAAGTACAAACCACTCCCAATATGATAGAACGAGATGCGCTTTACTGAATATTCTAAATGGTATCCTTGCCGGGCATTAGCATAATTGCTTGAAATATGGGTCGCTCATATTTTTTCTCGTCTTCACTGCAAATCTCAGTTTTTGAAAGTGTTTTATTTCAAAACGCTTAAAACGTTTTATTTTGACGTCACTCATTTGATTAACATTGTAGACATTTTTTAAACGCTTAAGTGTTTTAAAAGTGTCGACAATGTTAATCAAATGGGTGACGTCAAAATAAAACGTTTTAAGCGTTTTGAATTAAAACACTTCTAAAACCTCAGATTTGCAGTGATACTGATAGTTTTAAATTCGTAATATTTAAGCAGCTTTATGGTTTTATTTTCATATTAAAAAAATACCTGTCAACAAAGACGTAAAAATTTCAGGATAAACTAAGTTAAATAAATGAAAACAACAAATGAAGTAAGAAAAGGCCAAAAAATGAAGAATAGGTATATTCTAAAATAATTTTGGATGTAATTTGGTTACTTTTTTTACTTCTGGTTATTACTCAAATAACAACAATTGCATTTTTTGGCCATTTTGAAAAAAACAATTTTAATTTTTTTTATCAAATCTCGTAGAGAATTTTTGGACCTTTAATTTAAAAAAAAATAAAGTTCATTTTTGTTAACATGAGCTCGAGTTCTAAAACTTTTTGTATTTTGGCCAATTGTTAATTAACAAATACATATTTTGAGCTATAATTTGGACTGTATCATGTTGAAACCTATTCATTTCATGTGATAAATTCAAAAAAAATTTAAGTTTTATAGAAACGCGCATTATGCATTATAGTGTAAGTATTGTTAATTGAGTGATTTTTTTGGTTTTTTCATCAAGCCTAATGTCAAAATGCAATAACTTCCTTGTTTCTTAAAATTCTAGGTCTTTTGTATGGTAATAAAAATTACCCGATAAAATTAAATGTTTTTATTTTTTTTATTTCTGAAAATAGTACCTCTAAATGGATCACCCAGTATTTCATTTTTAGAGAGACACTTGCCACCCCTAAACACTTGACCGTTTAAAAATAAAACGCTGGAGCGTTTAGTTCCCCATAAGTGTTTTATCATACTTAAGTGTTTACCTTCCGAATTGTTTAATTGGCGAATAAGTGTTTTAATTTTAAACACTTGCGCTTAGGTTAGAATTTTTAGGTAAACACCTTACGCGTTTAATTTCTGTTAAATGCTTTAAGCGTTTATGAATCAAACACTTTAGCGTTTAGATTTTGTGCTTTAAACGCTTATTCTGTTTTAAAAGTAAACATTAAATACTTTATCGTTTAGAAATAAAACACTAGGGTGTTTTATTTCTAAGCACCTGCTAAACACTTGGATTTGCAGTGTATGCATGCCATAATTATGTATATGTTTTGCCAAAGTCAACCTTCGTTTGTCAATATAATGTAAAATTCAAAATTTTTTTTTAAATTCCATATGCTTGCTCTACAAATACACGAGTTGAGCTCAAACTAGAAATGAAATTTTTCTGTTCTCTTGTTAAGAAACCATTGTACCTGTAAGCACCACGAGATTGGTTTCCAAAGTATAGGCAGAATCACCTTCTAAATGGTAATCCACAGGTATTTTAGATTATATTGGGTGCATGTCGAGTTAGTGTGGGATGATTTTGTCGTTACTGTTCTTCAACACAAATTATGTTTTTTTAAATAAATCGCAATCAAGAACAGGTTAACGTCTTTACACTACGAATACGCATAATAGTGTAAATAAGGTAAATGTACCATATTCCGGCCTATTAAGGATTTTCGAAAATTGTATCTTAGTTTGTAATTGTTGGAATGAAGGTATCCACGTGAAAAATGTTTTATCATAATTACATAATGGTTCTATTGAGAAATTTATGCATTTCAAGCCTGTTAAATGGCACATTATGTTTTTTATTGATAAAATTTAAAACCGCTTGTTTGTCTCTAATTCCGTCCTACAAAATTTAACTCTGTAAGTAATTCCGTGCTAATAGGTCCTTAATTCCGGCATATTTAAAAAAATTACAGTTCTGCAAATAATACCTTTCTGCAAGTGATACCTTCTGTCTAATACTATGATTTATTTTTAAAAATCTCTCATACCAGTGCCTGCTGGGTAGACCCTCTTTAAAATTATTAGGACTTTTGAACTAATTTTGATAAAGAATGAGTAGCTGATCGTTGGTGATTCGAAATTCAATTTCTGCCAAATGCTTCACCCATTAACCAATTAGGTCTTCTTCATTTTTTTAACTGTAGAGGCCCTGTATATTGTCATAGTTTCACACTGGATAGACTCCAAAGCTGTTGTAAACTGTTCGTCAAGGTATTTTTTGGGCATTTTTACATGGGAAACAGGTGTCTCAAAGAACTTGATGTCAGCAAATCCACTGAACCTGGCAATATACGCCCTATGGTTCAAAGGAAATATGCCTAACCTCTGCGCAAACTTTTTGCCCAGTAATATTTCTCCAGAATCCATCCAAAGCCCTGGAAACTAACTCATGTTCAGCCCTTACAGAAAAAAGGAAATCTAACAACCTCTCCAACCACCGCGCAATAGCAATTACTCTATTCTCTCCAAAGTAATGGAGGCAATAAATCAATAAAAAGCTTTGGGAATATATTGAATCTAACCAGATTCTACCCGACAGGCCGCACGGATTCAGAACAAGATCTACTGGCGGCCTTTTTCGTGTGCCTGTCGAAGCATATCAAACAGAGAATTCATCGCTTTATTGAGTTTGGTCTGGTTGCTCTGGGTATCTCCAAGGCTTTCGACAGAATCTATTAGTATCGACTTAGGAACTAGGCTGAGAATTTCCTCTCTGGCCGTTCAATCAAGGTGATTTTGGATGACGTCAGATCTAAACCACACACCATTTCGGGGGTTCCCGGGTCCTACAAAAGAAGGTACTGTCTCATCTCAAATGAAACCTGCACCGACCTTGCTTCTGCCTTAGTGGACGGTGTGAATACAAGCCGTTTATCTATGCAGGTACCTCAAAATCCACTGTAGCATGGCGGGATAAGGTGCAAAACCGCGCAATCAAACTCATCGGTGAAGGTTCTTTTTGCGCCTCCATGGGCTCATTAAGCCACCGTAGGAATTTAGCAGCCCTTTCCAAAGTTTATCACTATTACCGTAGCGACCGTTCCATTGAAATTAATTACTTCTTGTCTGCATGGCAACGTTATTTCCGCAACACAAGAGCAGCCCGCTTGACTCACTTTCCCACGCTGTATACCTCCTATTCGCGCACACTACGGCCAATAAGTCGTTAACAAATAATTGGATTGTGTCCGACACATTGCACCATGGCTTGAACGACATGACAGGGTTGTATTGGTGATCCTGGTACAGATTTGTAATTCCTAAGTTTGAATTTCCCACATAAAAATTAAGATTTTGTAATATACCAGGAGCAAAGTGTGCTTGAAAATATTATAATTGTTTAAAACTTGCTTAAATAACTTAGCACGGAATTAGCTCCACATCATCACACCCCTATTCCTCAATTCCGTGCTAAGAACAGAATAACGTACATGCCTAATAAAATCATGAACGTAATTCCGTCCATCAAACTATTGGCTTTTTTAATTATAAAAACACTAAATAACAGGTTTAAATTACTATGAGTTATTAAATATAATCGTATTTAATGGCAAAAATTAAAATACTGCAAAAATATACTTCCTAACGCTACGTATGATCCTAAGGAGAAGATCCCAACTTTTTGTTATTTTCCATAACACAATTGCTTCGCATGACGTGTTCGCGTTGACCGACTGATTCAAAAGGAGTTTAGGTACTCCTAAATTAAAAAGACGATTGACTAAGGTCAAATGTTTTACACCCAGAATATCATAGATTATTTCTGGGTATTTTATTTTCCAAAATATTCAACGGTTTCCTTATTTTACAGCTTACAAAAAAATAGACCGTAATTATGTACTAGGCCGGAATATGGTACATTTACCTTAATAGAAAATTTTTAAAATTTGAAAAATCTCACGTGCGATTGAAGGGGAGGGGGAGGGGGTCGAGCCAAATCGCCAAAAACCCCTCACGTAATTTATGGATGACTCCTTATGGACCAATTAAAAACATGCGTTAATTCAAATTGCTTATAAGCACGCATCGGCATCGACTACCGGGAAGTGGGAAACTTGCTTCCACTGTGTTCTTATTACACTAAAGCGGGCGCTGATTCGCATGGCAAAGTGCAAATCTTTATTCAAACTTTGAACACGTAATCAAAGTCCTGTGCCACATATAGCAATCAAAAAAGTGTTCAAATCTTTGAAGCTACTGTATCTGGTGCCGGCTTAAGCCTGAAATACATTAAGAGGCAGTGCGTCGCGTCGCGTCGCAGTAAAATTTAGATTTATAGTTACAGAATGTGGCGAGTCACATTATTCACACTGCGACGCACCGCGACGTGACGCGCTGCTTTGGCTTAGGCTAATTTCTAAAACACTGCTTTTTTTGACAGTTGTCGTCAATCACACCGATAACATGGAAGAAGAAAGGTTAATTAAGTTAGTACGCGGCAAAGAATTGTTATATAATAAAAGCCATCGAGACTACAATCTGCTTTTAACCTGGTTTCATCTCAACATATTTATTTTAATTAATTATTTGCCTTTCAATACATGAATAATCAAATTGTCAAAAAACACGCAGCGCTTGCAATGTGCGTTAACGTTCATACTTTACTCAACCACTGCGGCGCACAGCGAAGCGACGCACTGCCTCTTAATGTATTTCAGGCTTTAAGGAATTACATTCGCAGTTGAAGAAAAAGCGTAAGGAACTTCGTTTCTGACTTGGGTCCCCTAACCGCACCTGTATTTTTTATTAATTAATTCTCGTTGACATTAAAAGAGTATCCACACACACCCGGGACATCCGGTGCCCGGGACATCACAGGGCCGTGTTCTGTCATGTGTGAACGAGCCCCTGCCTGGACACGGACATGTGTGAACGAGTAAAGGAGTATCAACACATATTAGTGTTCCGTCAGGAGTTCAAAAAATATCGGTGCGTACACTTTAGCTAAGGCGCGCACTGAAGTGGGGTGGCGGTGAAGTGGCTTTGGCACGGTGATGAAGTTTCAAAAGGTGTCCCAGAGGAATGGCGGCGAAATGGCATCGAATTGATTTAATGCGCACCGAAGTGGCAGGTACCACTTCGCGACATCGATTTTCCACATGATATTTTCAATCAAAATGTGATCGTCGACGATGAAGATGCTGTTGCATGTGTGCAAATTATTAACCTTATCAATAAAAAAACAATAAAGAAAAAGTGCATTGGGTCCATACACTGTGGCAAAAAAATGCAAAATACGGCATTATGTTTATAAAGGTGATTTACACCTGGAAGAAAATAACTTTAAACTTGTTTATGGACAAGACCACATTTTGTAAATTACTAGAAAAATTGCGTACGAGTTTTCCCAAAAAAAAAATAATAACCCAAGTTGGCCGTGAAATGCCATGCCACTTCAAAATTAAACTTGTCGGAGACTAGTGGCAACCAAATAATGCCAGTCCACTTGCTAAACACCACACCACCGCCACTCCATCTCGATGCGCGCTGCCTCCCTTGATTCCGTGTGATTAAAATATTTCACTAGCCACACCACCGCACCACCAATGTCTCATCACCTCAGTGCGCGCCTTGCCTTATTATATGAACTCGTTCACACATGTCCGTGTCCGCGCCGGAGTAAAAATCTCACCCTTCCAATTTTGTTTTTAATATGTAGAGGGGATGTGGGGGCAGCCGTTTTCGACAATTACTGACAACCTAGTTGGTGCAGGGGTGGGGCGTGCGAGGGTGAAAAGTAAAATCTGCTCGTGAAATGTAAATAAATCTTGCGATCGGTTTTTCGACCACTTCCCGATAACCGGTGGTGCTCAAATTTGGCACACACCTTTGGTTCTGAAGACAATGCAATATAGTATATTCAATTTTAAGGTACATCCAATATGGCGGCCACCATAAAATAGCGGAGTACTCTTTTCTTTACTACGCCCCCGACATGGGTATCAAATGAAAGAGTATGACGACTAGAATACAGTAAGCTTTGTGACGACATTTTAAATCCAATATGGCGACCACCACAAAATGGCGGATTGTTTTTTTTCTTTACAGCCCCCTGACATTGGTATCAAATGAAAGAGTGTGACGAGTATTATACAGTAAGCTATGTTATTTCATTTTAAAATCAATCTGGCGGCCACCACAAAATCGTGGACCTATTTCGTATACCTATTTCTTTACAACAGGGGTATTCAAATTAGAATAGATATTAGACGTTTGGTCTGGGTCAGAAAGTAGTGCTGTTCTCGGCCCCTAACTACGCGGCTGTGAAAAACACGAAGTGAAAAAGCAAATGGAAATGAAAGGAGGGCCTTTTTCTATAGCTTTTTTTAATTTAAATCTAGAAGTCTGCAATAACAAAATTTTTCGAGAACAATAGAACTAAATTGAAAAATGAAACAAATTTTTTATAGTTGGAAAAAGCAATGCCAAAAAACCAACTTTTATTATATCTTAATGTCACATATTGCAAAATTGCGTTCATATATTCGAATTAAAAGTAACAGATGCCATACGTTTCATAGGGGAATTAATTGTAAAATTATTTTGTAATGTTGTGCGATTTTAAGGTGATTACCTATTTTCTTAATTAATGCCTTGCCTTCCTCAGACTTGGAACTTAGAGCTGAGCAGGTTATAATATTTTTCATATTCGCTTCTTACATTTACTTGAGATTGCTTTGTTCTTTAGTGCACATTAAGTTTTGTTTGCGATAACGATGCGTCTATGTAAGTCGTTTTCTATCTCTTTACAGTAAACATTATCCCTAAATATATAAGTTATCTATAATTTTCATGTTATGCTAGACAAGTTTGATGTTCCTTTCCTTATCTGTGTTCTTCTTGTTTCCCGACTAGCCAGCATCCAGACTAGCAATTTGGATGTGGGGTGCAGATAGGGCCGCTATGAGGGTTGTTCTATACAAAGGGCATCTAACGCCTTGAATCTTATGGAATGCCCCAATAATTGCTACCCGATCTCGAGTGGAAAAAAGAGGCTGAAAAATTGAGTATATGAGTAAGAATTGCGTGAGTATGTGAGCAATAACTGCGGCGGTGCCGAATGTTTTATATTTACTTTATTATTTACCACATGGGGGCCTCATGAGGAACCTACGAGGAAATCCCTCTTTCGGCATGCCCCCCATTTGCCACATTGGACCCACACCCTGCATGAGGCATTCTCATACCTGTGGGATCCAAGCCTTCTGATTCATGATTTGTTGCGAAATCGAAATCATTCTGTTGGCGGTATGTGGTTCTAAATATTTTACTTTTAAACCTCAAATTACCTGAGTAAAATAATTTAGTTGGTTAATTTTCTTACTAGCACGCACGCGACCGCTGCTAGCGCATAGCGAACAAATAGGGACGCCACAAAAGTATGCACGCACCCGCCGTAGGGATGCACGTTCCCGCCACAGGGATGCACGCTCCCGCCACAAGCACGAAAATCTAAAAATTTCTTCGCTAGAGGCACCCACTGGTACCAAAATCTACAAATTCAGGCATGAGCATTTATAAATACATCCGCATCGACCTAAACCATTCCAAAAGCGAGTGTTGTTTTACCAAGCAGTCCCACAGCTAAACACTAACCACTTCCAATGCTGCTTGACCTACGCAATCGAACGAGAACCTTTTTACTGAGTATGCTACTGGCACCCTTTTTGGTCACCAAGATAGTTGCCCCTTTTCTTCGTCCTCTACAATTTTTTAAAGCAATACAGGCGACTTCGTGCATCCCTGTGGCGGAACCGTGGATCCCTGTGGCGGGAGCGTGGATCCCTGTGGCGCGAGTGTGCGTGCTAGTTTTGTTCCCGAGTAAAAATAAAACTCGCCCGCCATAGGGATGCACGCGCCAACCACAGGGATGCACGCTCCCGCCACAGCGATCCACACTCCCGCCACAGGGATGCACGAAATCGCCTGTATTGCTTTAAAAAATTGTAGAGGACGAAGAACCCCTAGTAAAAATGTGCCGTGCGCATTTGTTCGCTATGCGTGCTAGCTGTGGCGCCGTGCGTACCTGATGCAGGCTAGCTGCGGGCTAGTTCTTATTTTTACTTGGGTTGAAACTCTGCGTGAGTACCAGCTGCATGCTGGGTGCGCCCTAGTAAAAATGTGCCGTGCTAGCTGCGGGCGAGTTTTATTTTTACTCGGGTACCCCTCACCATATTAGAATTTTTTTTATAAATTTATATTATGGTCAATAGATATTGAAATGAACAATATCTTGTTACCA
The DNA here is from genome assembly GCA_963855945.1 of Thereva nobilitata. Taxonomy (NCBI): domain Eukaryota; kingdom Metazoa; phylum Arthropoda; class Insecta; order Diptera; family Therevidae; genus Thereva; species Thereva nobilitata. The sequence continues at coordinate 156,353,029 of OY979694.1, read as the reverse complement.
TCAAGAGCCGTATACATCAAAGAAGTTAACTCTTTCTAGTAATTATTTCATACATATAATTTGATAACTTTACACAGCCTTCGCCATGTGCAAAATCTCTAAAACTCGAGATAGACCGCCGCACCATAAAATAAGGGAAATGAGCCAAAAATTTCTGCCACTAGTATTTAACGGTTATTCAGCCCTAATAGAGCCTACATACGCAGCGACATTTTTTTCAATTTTAACCCCTTTTTTACCCCCAAACCCTCTATCTACAAAAGAGCCCATTCTCCGGGCTAGCGAGTGTGAATGGGCATATTCACACAGTGCACATTCATGGCGCCTAAAACCGGTTTTATAGATGAGAGAGGGAAGGGAGCGGAAGAACTTAACGAAACATTTTTCACGCAAAAGCAAAGGCGTGAAAACTGGCACACATATAAAAAGTTACTTCTATCTCTTGCATTCTTTAGCTCTGTTTTTCTCTAACAAGTAAATTTCATCTGCAATACATTTAAAGGTTCCTGTATAGCATTCGAATTTACTACACTCATTTACGCCCCGTCTGAGTTGCTAGGAGTTGAATAAAACCGGTTTTACTCACCACAATTATGGCAGCGTGTGAATATGCCCAATACGTTCTTAACTGCGTATCACACTATGTATATACGAAATATCAGCTTTAAGAAAATGACGTAGGTCTGGCGGCCGGGCTTGCATCATTGAATATGACAGAAGTGCTCTCGTAACGTAGATATGGTAAATGCACATGGGCAACACGATTTTGAGCGAATCTTCCATGACAAGAACGTTTATCTTCTTAATTTTACAAGATATTAAAGGATTAATGGTGGCTCCACACTACGCGGACTTAGCTCATACATGCTTTTGCCTTTTTTTTCATATAGAGTTTAATTACTTTTTTACGACCTTTTTAATGACAGAGACAGTACGGCCAAACTGCGCGGACTAAAGGCTGTGCTTAAAAAGGTACATGCGTACGGCCTTTCAAAAGAAAATTGTTTTTATTATACGCTTTATATTAGCTTGACCTGTATGTATGTGTCTCTGTATGTATGCATGTATGTATATTTGTATATTTGTATGTATGTATGTTTTAGATTTATATTAGCTTTACCTAAGACCCTCTTAAGTACAGGCCTGAAAGCAGCCAGGCCAACTAATACTAACATAGCTGAAAACAGGCCAAAAATATTCTGACAGTTGTGGAATTAACATGGCCGAAGCCATACGAAGCAATTTTTTAAGTTTCTTTTTGCACTAAAAAGTGGTAAAATATTGTTAATTATCAGTTTTTGGTGCACATGGATTATCAGTGATTAGTGCTTTAGTGATTTAATAAAAAAATTAAAATGAAGTGAGTGGTTAATGCCCGGTTTCACAGTATTCACTTAAGCTTTCGCTCAGCCTTGAGCTTTCGCTCAACTCATTTTACTGTTTCACAGTAGTGGTTCAACTGTTGAACTTGGTTCAAAATTGATTTGAACTGAGCGACTAAATTTGGGCACTTAAGCCAAAGCTCAGGATATAAGGGAGAGTAATGTCATTAATTCTAGAGAAATCACAGTGAACTTGTGTTTATTTATTGATTTTCATTATAAGTTTGAAGTTTGATTTTTCAATTGCAAAGAGAAGAGAACATTCTATTACAAAGCATGCTGTAAAGAGTGCGGATAGAAGGCTGCTGTGTAACTCTAAAGATGGAGAGATTATTTCTTGCCGCTTTGAATGCTTCATTTTCACAGGAACCTGGAGAAAACTTATCAATGCGCAGCAAATAAGAATCACGACACGTGCATCATCTCAGACAGAAATAGCAACCGCAATTCTTGCAATGGCCAATGTTGCCAGAATTGCTAAATACCGACTTAAGCTTAATAGCAGACGCGATACATCCACGCCTGGAAATAGCCCGGAACAGCTGTACCATTCTGGAGGATTGGTCGGAAGGTGTCATAATCAAACGGGGGGGGGGATACCGAACGCTTAGAAGCGAGCTGGATTCAGAAAGGGCCGCTCTTGCATATACCATATGAACACCTTGAGAATCATAGTGGACCAGTTTCCTGGATTACGATCCCCCTTTTACCTGACAAAATAGTAATATTGATAAACGCTCCATATAACAATTCCAAATGCAGAGTTCCCCATAATGGAAAATTATCCGAAACTTTGAGGTGAGCTCAGGAGTACGATAAGGATGTCTACTTTCGTCGTACTCGTTCTTATAGTAATAAGGGACCATATCTTTTCAAAAATCCTTACAACTAAAGATAAAAAACTAGAAAAATCACACAATTTATCAACCAAAAGCAAAAATTTCCCCAACTGATTCAACCCCAGTGGCCTGCAAAATTCAGTGAACTAAGTTCAGCTGAACTGAGCACAAATACAAACTGTGAAACAGTTTTGACTTGAGCTAAAGCTCAAAAGTACTGCTCAGGTTCAGCTGAGCGAAAGCTCAAATCGACACACGGCCAACACAAAATGGTGCACTACCTTTTTCTTTACAACAAACTCGGTATGGATATCAAATGAAAGGATATGACAAGTAGAATACTGTGCTGCGTGGCGTCATTCCAAATTCAAAATGGCCGCCTACACAAAATGGCGGACTGCCTTTTCTTTACAACCCACTCGGTATGGGTATCAAATGAAAGGGTACGACAAGTAGAATACTATTAGCTGTGTGGCGTCATTCCAAATTCAAAATGGCGGTCAAAACAAAATGGCGGATTACCTTGTTCTTTACAACGCGCTCGGTATGGTATCAAATGAAAGGGTGTGACAATAGAATACTATTAGTTATGTGGCGTCATTCCAAATTCAAAACGGCGGCCAACATAAAATGGCGGTTCACATTTTTCTTTAAAACCAATTCGGTAGTCGTATCAAATGTGAAAGAATGTGACAATTAGAATACTATTAGCTGGTGGCGACATTCCGAATTCAAAATGGTGGCCAACACAAAACAGTGGTTTACATTTTTCTTTACAACCAATTCGGTATGGGTATCAAGTGAAACGGTGTGACAATTAGAATACTATTAGCTGGTGGCAACATTCCGAATTCAAAATGGCGACCAACACAAAATGTCAGTTTACTTTTTTCTTTACAACGCCGGTATGGGTATCCAATGAAAGTGTATGACGAATATAGTACAGTAAGCTGTGTGACTTCGTTTTAAATCTAATATGGCGGTCACTAGATTTTTATGATGTATACTTTATTAATCTTTTATATAACCTTTGGTGACAACTATGTTTTGCAAGAAGTTGATTCATACATAAAGAAAGGTACATATTTCCTAAGATAAAATGCAATACACAACAAATATACGAAGAAAATAGATTGTCGACAGTACAAAGGGCTTTCCCTGGGCCCTAGTCTTCCACATAAAAAAAAAAAAATAGAAATAAAAATAATTTAAATGATTAAACACGTTCAGCAGGCAGTCGTTCGTTACTCAGCTGAAAGCGTTCCATGAAAAGCGTAATTCCTAGCGAGTCTGGCCTATGTTCTGTAATATGATTTTCTAGCCGGTATGTCTTAATTGGATTGATTTTCTTGTGCCATTATTACTATTAAATATGTCAAATTATTGTCAAAACCACTAAAACACACATCTTTTTCTTTCCGTAAAGTCATATAATGTTATGTCCAGATTATTCTGGGTTTCATTTTTTTTTGACAACATTTTGTTATGTGTATTTTTCTATTTAATTGTCTACTCGGTACTTACCGATACCTATCAAACGCTTCTCTAGCGCGATGCACTAGTTAAGTTTAATATGAAACAAAGGTATATTAACACTTTGGAAATATAATTAATTATCTATTTTCAAACAATCATTTTTGTAGTACACCATTTAGTTAAACGAATGTTTTCTTACACTTTGGATTTATTAATTATTATCTAATTTACTTTGGACTTATTAATTATTATCTAATTTTTTTAACGCGATACATTTAATTAAGTTTGGAATTATTGTTACTATTGTTATTTTTTATTATTAATTACCTATGTTCAAACAAACATTTTTCCAGTACACCATTACGTTAAGCGAATGTTTTCTAACACATTGCATTTATTAATTATTATCCAAATTCTCTAACACGATACATTTAATTAAGTTTAATATGAACAAAGGTATACTAACACTTTGGAAATATAATTAATTATCTATTTTCAAACAATCATTTTTGCAGTACACCATTAAGTTAAGCGAATGTTTTCTAACACATTGCATTTATTAATTATTATCCAAGTTCTCTAACACGATACATTTAATTAAGTTTAATATGAACAAAGGTATACTAACACTTTGGAAATATAATTAATTATCTATTTTCAAACAATCATTTTTGCAGTACACCATTAAGTTAAGCGAATGTTTTCTAACACTTGGATTTACATTAAATTCTAAACGAATGACTTTACTATTTTCGAATCACCACTCAATTCATCGCGCCCGCTACGGTTAAAAAATATCAACCCTTGCAAAAGAAACTCAAAAAGAAGCGCCCGCCGCACGTGAAAGTTAAATTAACTCTGTCTTTGATCGATTCATCGATCGATCTCCGCTTGAAAACTTTGGCCAAGAAAATCCGCCGTTGCGAATTTCTTCCGGGCCATCAACCTTGGGGCAAAAGTCAGCTGCTGGTCTTTCACCCAAGGCTGAGGGCGCCGGCCGGAAAAACGCATCCGTCGGCTTTTCTCCAAGTGCCCCGAACTTGCGCAATTTCCTTACGTTATTTTTATTTATTTCGCAAGGCAAATTGCGCGAAGTTTTCTTCTGCCAATTTCTTGGCGGTTTCGGGTTACACTTGGGACCTTTTTATTTTTAATGTTCTGCACGGGTCATTTACCGGCCCCGTGCATTTTTTGTATACAACATTCCTTCCCCCCCGGAACAAGAGAATCGCCGTGATACGAAGTTGAGTGGGCGATTCTCTTATCAGCGTTAGTTGTGGGGTTGGAAGAAAAAGTTTTGTGTGATCGGTCTGTTTTGTTTTGATTTTGTTTGTTTTTGTTTTTGCGTTTAGGTGTTAGATGTCACCTGCAGTTTTTATGTATGTTTTATGGTTGTTGCTTCGTTCAGGAACAAGTGATAAAATTGTTTGGGTCGTACATCTAATATAGATATATATATATATTCTTTGTTTTGTTGATCCAGTGTTACGTCTGGTTGTATATGTGTGTTTCAGCAGTTGGTGATTTTCTTATTGCTGATCTGTCCTTTTTTATTGGGTACCGTCTAGGTACTTTTGTGCTTTTAAAGTCTGGTGAGTTTATTCTTACGGTAGTTTCGTTGCCATAGGTTACAAGGATGGAGTGAGTATACACATACTTTTATTTTGATTTATTAGTTATATCATTGCGTTCTTGTAATTTTATTAATTAATTATTATTATTGTCAATATTATTAATTATTAATTTGTTTGTTTTGTTTTTCTTCTCTCCTTTTTTAGTTTTGATCGGTTAGCTGAGGTGTTAGAGGAGAGCATTAGATTGGTACGCGATCTCTCGGCCAATTTATCGTCGCTACGACTGCTGTTATCGGCGCCCAGGCCTCCAGTGGTGCCTGGTTCAACTATTTGCGGAAGGTCATATGGGCCCTGCCTACGTTGTCGTTCCCGGGATCATCGGGTCCAGCAGTGTCCCGTTGTCAGAGGACCCCGGCGACGTCGTCGGCAACGCAGGAACCGGCCCTCACAGGAACCAGCAGGGCACCCCACCGATGAGGCGTTGGACGATCCCAGCGAGGACTCCCAGGGGGAAATTAGTGAAGACTCCTTGGCGGCGGTTAGCGGAGAGGATCGGGGCAGCGTTGCCTCCTTTGTTACTGCAGTGGAGTGATTCGCGATGGTGTTCCCCTTTTTTTTTGTTTTTTTTTTTTTTCAATAAATCTTTGAAAATTTGATTCGTTGCTGTTTTTTATTTGTTTTTCCTTGTCCTTTTTCAGGTTTTTGGTTTCTTTTCTCTCCTCTCTTTTTTTTTTGCGTGGGGCTGTTCTATTGCTTGGTTGATTCTCTATTTTTCAGGTTCCAAATTCCTTCGGGGGTGATAAGATATCCCCGAGTGGAGTTTCTTTATTTTTTCAGGTCCCGAATTCCTTCGGGGGTGATAAGATATCCCCGAGTGGAGTTTCTTTATTTTTCAGGCCTGGTTTAGTTATCCGTTTGCTTTGGCTCCGACTTGAGGTGATTAGATATCTCAAGTTGGAGCTCTTGGTTTCCGGTGGAGGTCAGGGGGGTATTATCTTATACTGGTTTTCAGGCTTACCGGAACGATGGGATTTCTATTTGGTAGGTTGATTCTTTTTGAAAGCTATGTGGAGTTAAGTTTGTGAATCGTGACTTTCAACCCGCATGGAAGGATGAAATGTTTATTTAGGGTGCTTTATTATGTCAAGGGTGGATTTTATTGTATGGTATTACAAGAAGATTTACAGTATGGTATTAGGTAATGTTTTATCTGGTGGTTAGTGTGAGAGGTTAGGCTTATACTAATTGATGGGAGGCGCTCCTTGGTAGTGTCTGAGACCGGTTTAGTGGTTTCGGTACGGCCCCCTGTTGCCTTCCCTCTGCATTATCCTGTACTTCCGCATATACTTGCGTGTTGTTTTCTGGTGTGCCGTGTGCCTGAGTGTTTTGAGTCCTAACCTTTTTCCTTAGCCAGGCTCTTATTTGGTAGACTAGATATCCTAGGGCAGCTAACATGGTTATACCACTAAGTGAGAAGGAGGTGGTCGACAGTACGTGGGTGTGCTTTTGTGTTACCCGATCAATTTGGGCGCTTATTGATTCAAGGGATTTGGCGCCCTCTTGTAGTACTTTATTTGTTTCGTCCCCGGTTATTAACTTAATGTCATCTGTTTTGGTGTCCGTTTGTGCCTTTGATATTTCTAGACTGTAATTTGTGGTCCCTATGCCTGAGAAGTAGGGCCGTTGATTTAGTTGGTATGTTCCCTTCGCCTGATTTGTGTATATTAATGTTTTGTCTTTTACTCGAACCTGGCAGGGTTCGTTTATTGTCAGGATCCCTTGTTTGGCTACCTTTAGCGTGTGTGTCATTCTATTGCATGTAATGCGAAATGGTACCGGAGTGTTTAAGGCGTATAGCCATGTATTGGGTCTTGCCAGGCCTATTAGGACATTAGGGGATGCATCTAGGACCTTTATTGGGCACTGTACCTTCTCCTCTGCAGGATCGTATAGTAGTTTGATTGCACATTCCTGAGTATCGGGGTAGTATATGAGTGGAGTCCTGAGTAGTCCTACGTATGAATGGGTTCTAGGGTCCCCTGTAACCTTTTGGAAGTTCCTGACGTCTGTTGCGGTAAATAGCGCGAATTGTTGCGATTTGACTTCGGACGCTATGTGTGAGTAGTTGATGACTGGGATTACTGGATGTCCGGTGTTAGATAACGTTGGAAAACACCTTATTTGGTAGTATGACATTTTTGGCATATTGAAGATGGGCAGTGTTATTTTTACTACTAATTTGTCCCTGATCATATGGGTATGGATCCTTGTCGTCTGTTGGAGGATCGGTATACAATCTTCGCATTCGGGGTGAGTCTCCCGATAGGCTTTGTTCAGGGTTTCTGGCGATACTAATAGGGGGTGGATCCTGTTATTTTGACTGATTAGTATTATATCCAGCAAAGTCCTTTGCCTGGATTCGATCTCCACTAACTGGAATAGGAGGTTGGTTACTAGTCCCTGTCGTAGCTGGTCCTTTTCCCTGCCTTCCATTGCGTTGTTCAAGGCCCTAATCTGCTCGGTGATCCTATGCTGTCGGTCTAGGAGGGTTGTCAGTGGTGTCTGGATCTTCCGGAGTGTATTGTTGACCACTGTTATCTGTAATTTTTCTAAATCCGCGAGGGCCTTTTGGTTCGACTCTAGTTCTCCTACTCGACTATATATCTCTTGCTCGTTGTTTACGTCCATGGTACCAATCAGGTAGTGTAGGGCGTGACCAATGCCGTCGAATATAGATCTAGTGTTTCGACTCTTTGGTAACATTTCCTGTATGGTATGCGTGCGTTTTTTTATGTGTTCTAAGATCGAGTGGATGTGTGCCTGTTGAGCTCCGCATAGGGGGAGTATCGTTTCGTTGCATAATTGTTTGGCGGTTTGTCCCGCCTGTTCCACCAGAATTGTTTGTGTCTCTAATTCTTGGAGGTCGACCTCGGTGATAATGTTCCATTCGTCGTGATATAACCATAGCTCCCCTAAATATTCGTAGATCACCCCAGTCGCGTTGATGGGCATAAAGGTATATGGGGGTATTGTTGGTTCGGCCACTGTCACTTGTATTAGCAGGAACGTTATCAGCGTCTTCATTTTGCGCTGTAACGAAAAAATGCAAATTACTGGATTAGTTTCGGTTTCCATCAGGTTGGTTGGACTCCTGTTATACATGACTCCGCTATTCTATCGTAAAACGGTAGTAGTGGTGGTCATGTATGCAGTGTCCGCTTGCGTCGCCTATTTTTGCGAGGTTTCGTCATAGAACGGTTTTAGGCGGTTATTGTGGACCGTTACTAATCTCTTATTTATTTTGATTGTGGAGTTTACTGGGCTTGGGACAGCGGTTACGGTGTAGGGTCCCATCCATATTTGGGATAGTTTGTGCTTGCGCGCTTCGTTGCGGAGAAGAACTTTGTCGCCTATGTGGAGTGTTAGAGGCCGTACCTTTTCGTCATAGTATGCTTTGGAGCGGTTTTTGCTGGCGAGCAGGTTCTTGCGTGCCAGTGCATACGATTTTTGCAACTTATACCGGAGCTGATGAAAGTAGCTTTCATTGTTATAGAGGGGTTCCGGGTCTCGCTTCAAGTTGGACGGGACATCGGCTACGAAGCCATAGAGGCAGTCCATGGGGGTTAGCTTAGTTCCTTCGTGTACACTGTTGTTGTACACGAATGCTGCTGTTCGCAGAAAGTGGTCCCAGCCTTGTGGGCTTTCATCTACAAGGGTACGCAGGTATTCTATTAGTGGCCTGTGTGCGCGTTCCAGTGCACCATTGGACTGAGGGTGGTAAGCTGAAGTTTGGAGTTTCTTCACCTTTAGGAGTTTGCACACACTTTTAAACAGTTCGCTTAAGAAGTTTGTACCTTGATCGGTTACTATCTGTTTTGGTATGCGGTAGCGTGTGACGATTTCGTCAAAGAAAATTTGTGCTACCGTTTGAGCTTCTGCATTGGGCATGGCATACCAGTCGACGAATTTGGTCAGGTTATCCTGGAAGGTTAGGATATATTTGTTTCCTGAAAGGGTTTCTTCCAGTGGACCCACTATGTCCAAGTAAACCTTGTCGAACGGCTTTTCTGCAATGTCCGTTATAACCATGGGCATTTTGAATTGCCTTGAAGCTTTCATGGTTTGACATTTTTTGCATTTCCGGACATATCGACTTATGTCGTGGAACATTCGTCTCCACCAATACTTTCGGCGAATTCGATTGTAGGTTTTGACGATTCCTTGGTGTCCGCCGAAGGGGGAGTCATGGTAGTCCTTCAGTATTGTGTTGATTTCTTCGGGACTTGTTATTACCTCAATTTTCTTTTGAAGCGCGATGGAGCTATTTTGGGAGGCCTCGGCAGGTTGGGGTATTTCGGTTTCGAGATCGTTGGGCCCTTCGTCGACATCGGGGGCTCTTGGGGTTGGAACGCGTTGGTCTTTACCGTTGTCCTGCATCTTCTGTGCCTGAGCCCTTGTGACCGCATTACATTGTTTTAGCCTTTCTGTAGGAGGCGAGTTAGTCACGTTTTCTGGAAGTATTGATGGTGTCTCACCGGGTTGGTGAGTTAGAGCTTCCACCGTGGAGGTATTGGGCTCTTCTGCTCTTTGAGGAATTCGGCTGAGAGCGTCCGCATTCGTGTTGTATTTTCCCGGTTTATATTCTATATTGTAGTCGTATTCGGACAATTTGTGATGGAATCTTACAAGTCTCGTGGTCGGGTCTTTAACGTTGAAAACGCCCTTTAGGGGTTTGTGGTCTGTGTAGACCGTGAATTTACGACCCATTAGGTAGCATCTAAAATTTTTTACAGCCCATACTATGGCGAGCAATTCTTTCTCGATGGTGGAGTAATTGCGTTCTGCCTTATTTAGAGTGCGACTGGCATATGCTATGGGCTGATCCTTGCCTACGTCTCCTTGGGAGAGCACTGCTCCGAGTGCCTCACTGCTGGCGTCCGTTGTTAGGTTGAACGGTTTGTCGAAGTCAGGGTAGATCAGCAGTGGTGGGGACACTAGGGAACGCTTTATCGTTTGAAATGCTTCCTGGCATTTCGGTGTCCAAGAAAATTTCACGCCCTTTCTTAGCAAATTCGTTAGAGGTCGTACTATTTTAGAAAAATCTGGTATAAATTTTCTATAGTAATTGGCGAGGCCTAGGAATGATTGCACCTGCCTGATTGTTCGTGGCGCTGGGAAACTTTGGACACATTCTGTCTTTCTGGGATCGGGGAGGGCTCCTTTCTCGGAGCATACGTGACCCAGATAGACTACTTCCTTCTTTAGGAACTGGCATTTCTCCGGTTGTAATTTGAGGTTGTTTTCCCTCAACCGGTCGAATACCCGTCGGAGCTTCGAATTATGGTCCTCAAGGTTCTTCCCGTAGATGACTATGTCATCTAGGTAGACGAAGCATTCGAGGCCTTGTAAGCCTGTGAGGACATAATTCATTAGTCTCTGAAACGTAGCCGGGGCTCCTTTTAGCCCGAACGGCATGCGTTTAAACTCATAGTGTCCATAATTCGTGCTAAAGGCTGTCTTGGGGCGGTCTTGTGGTTCCACTAATACTTGATGGTAGCCACTGGCCAAGTCGAGGGTGGAGAAGTATCTCGAGTGACCGAGTTGGTCTAGGATATCCTCGATTCTTGGTAGTGGGTATGCGTCTCCTATTGTGTTTTCGTTTATTTTGCGGTAGTCTACAACTACGCGCCATTTTTTCTTGCCATCGGGGCCCGATTTTTTGGGAACCACTAGGAGGGGTGAGTTCCACGGACTTCTACTCGGTTGGACGATGTCATTATCCAACATTTCTTCCAACTGTTCGTTTATGATATGTCTTTGGGTCTCTGGCAACCTGTACATTTTTTGGTTTATAAATCTGTCGTAAATCATGGGGATTTCGTGTTTTATGGCTTCCGTGTAGGAAAGTTTGTCCCCTTTTAGGTGAAATATATCGGCATATTCGTGACAGAGTTTCTTTATGGAGTGTTTCTCATCGGCCGTTAGGGGGTGGTCGAAATTGAGTTCTTCATTTAACTGTTTGAGGCGCGCTTCGCGCTCAGGGTCCGGATCTTCGTAGTCCGGGTATATGTATCTCATCTGGTGGAGGGTCTCGATTTCCTTTTCCTTTAGTTGTAACTTTAATCTTGCCCGTTTCCCTTTGGGTATACCGTGCGGGGTTGCACCATTTCTGGGTATACTTTTAGGCCTTGCGTTGGGCGACGATGGGGTACTGGCGTTCCTGAGACCGACTGGTTCAGGGCCTGAAGGATACCCACATTCGTCGTTAGTGCTCTTTAGAGGCTTAGGGTTGTTGTTGGGGGCTAGAGATATAGTGGAGTAGTCTTTTGTTGGCGTGAGTTTTAGAGTTAGGCTCGTCAGGACTACTGGTTGGGTATTAACGTTGAGGAGGCTAACAAACACTGTTTTGGTTCCAGATGGTAAGAGGGCATTGGCGAGGAATACTCCTTCGCTCGGCTCGTATGCTTCACAGAGCATTTCCTCCTCTAACCTTAGTGGGATTGAGGCCACCATTTGAGACCGGCTTGGTAAGCGAAGGGGTTCTTCCAACGCTATCGTATGACTTATGCCTGAAGTGGTCTCACATTCGTTGGGGTTGTTTTCCAACCTTGACCCATCCTGAGATAGGCAGCTGGTATTCCTCTCTGAGGTTACTTGGGAGACACCACCGGGGATGATCTCAGTTTCTGCGAACTGATACTCCCTGGTTTGGGTTTGCTCCTGCTGCTCTCTGGGTTCCGATTTGGTGGTATTACTGCGTAGTGGAATTGCAATTTCTTCTGGATTGATTTCCGTGCGAGGAAATCGCAGTGTTTGGTTTGGGCCCTCAACGTTACAATGCTTGGTAACAAAATCGTATCCTAATAGGCCATCGTCAGGAATCTCTGGCATGTTTTGCACGATTTGGAAGGTGCATGGGAGGGGGGTATTGAAAAGGAAGTTCCCCTGACAGCTCCCTAGTGTTTTTCCTTGGCCGAATGGCGTTTGTAATGTGCACCTTTTTGTGGAATCAATTAGGTTGGGATCCTTTAGTTTCTTGTGTTTTAATATACTGACCTCAGCGCCAGTGTCCACTGCTAGGTCGGCTTTGCCGTTAAGGCTTATGTCTAGTGGAAGAGTGACGAGTGGGACACTTGGTTCGGGCGCTTGAGATCCCCCTTTAGTATTATTTTTAGAAATTAGTGTCGGGCCGGGGTTTCTTGGTCCGACTGCGGGGAGTTTCCCGCCTGTTGTGATTCCCATCGCTGCCTTTGGTGGCAGTCGTCTACCAGGTGCCCACGTCTGTGGCAGAAATCACACCTGTATCTGATATTGAACACCGCTCTTATATTGTTAGCTGGTTGTTGACGGTTAATTTGTTGTTGGGGTTCATTGTTAGGTGGTCGGTTGTTGGGGTAATTATTATAATTCTGACTTACCTGTTGGGACCTCTGGTTCTGGTATCGGTTGTTACCTTGGTATTGGGATCTTTGATTTGGGTAGAGATTATTATTATTGCTGTTAATTGGGGGTCCCTGATTTTGGTAACGACCATTATTATTAAAATGCCTTGGCGATTCTACTGGTTGACGACAGTCTCTGGCATCATGTGTGTTGGATCTACAAATTAAACAGAAAGGGGTATTTTTACGCTTTAGACAATCCGCATATGTGTGTCCTCTGTTTCGGCAATAGTTGCAGGTTATTTTGTTCTCAGGTTTGGTGGTGGCTTTCGGAGGCGAGTTAGTTATTTGATGGGCGTTTTGCGTTGGCGCCTGTGGGGTAGTGTGATTGGTGTTTGGTAGTGAGGCGTATGTAGTGTACATCACCTGCGGGTTGTTGGAGTTTTGGAGTGTTGTTGGTGGTGTTATTACGGGCGGGGCGGTGTATTGTGTATTTGAGTATTGGGTGATCGTGGCGGGGAGTGCTTGTTGTATATTTTCGATTTGCGTTATAGGAGCTGGTTGTATATAGGGGTTATATGCCTGAAAGTTGGATGATACTTGATGTGGGGCCTGTAAGTACATGGAGGTTTGTTGAAGTCTCTCCATGTCTAGGGCCTTCTGGATCAGACTATCCAATGTATCGTCCCCTGCTGCCAGTAAGTACTGGCACAAAGGAGGATTTGTAATCCCACTTCTTAAAGCGTTTTTAGCGAAATCCGCTAGTTGTATTTTTACTGGATCCGCTGTTGCGCCATATTTATTGGTGGCCGCTTCTTCACATAGGGATAACTGTTGTTTTACCCTTGTGGTGTAGGCTATTAGTGGTTCGAGAGGGAGCTGGCGTAGGGTAATTAGTTTGTTCACTAGTTCCTGGTACGTCTCCCTTGGGAGATACGTCCTATTAAGGAGCTTTTCAGCATCGTCAAAAGTAGCTGGTTGGCTTGCGGCTATCAGCTGGTAGGCTTCGCCTCGAAGCCTGGTTGGGAAAATTTGTAGGAATGCTGGTTGCTCAGCTTCCGTCAAACATTGAATTACCCTCCGACAGCACCCTAAGAACATCTGGAGCTCGCTTGCTAGGGTTGGGCTATGCCCACCAGAGAATATTGGTACTAACTGGGAGGTTAGCTTGGCGACTTTAATGTAAGCGTCTGCCATGGCTAATTTAAACAGGGGTTTCTTCTCCTCTTCCGTGGTACCGTTTCTTTCGGTTTTATTTAGGGTAAGGTTATCCTTCTCAGATTCCGTGAGGGACACACTTATCCAAGTTAGTAGGTCTTCGGCGAGGTCGGCGGTAAACGCGGGTGGGGTGGTGATCGAGCGGGTGTCGTTGTTGGTCTTACAATTTTCTTCACTATTATTTAAATGTTCTAACTTATCATTAAAATTTTCTACGTTTGTCCCTTCGCCAGTAAGAGGGCGCTCGAGGGATTTAAATTTAGCTAAATCCTCCCTAAATTGGAGGGTACTTTGTTTTAATTTCTCTACTTGTGTCAGGCGGCGTTTACGAATTTTATTTGTCTCTCGTTCCACTGCCTGACACACAGAGATATTTATATCACCTGTCTCGAGCGCTCTCTGCAATATTTGATCTAAACTTAAACTAGGACCTACTTGCTTGACTCCCTTTTCTACTACTTTTCCGCTTCTCAATATTCGGGGGGAGATCTGGGGTGTCTCTGTTGGAGTTGAAGTCGTCGGCGTGGATGTGTTCCCTCGCTGGATTATCAGGCGTTCTGATGAGGTATTGCTGGATTCTTGTACTGCTGCGAGGTCTGATGCGGCTGGGATATTGGTTGCTGCTTCGCCTGCCTTGTTGAATGGTGAGTTGGTGTCGTTGGACCCTGACGCTGTTGAAGGGCCTGCTGTTGGTTGATGATCCCTCGGTGTGGGGGTTTCTGAGTGGTGGTTGTCCCCCGGTTGGCCCTCTGACATAGGGCGTTTCCTGGGCACGGATGAAGCCCACAAAATTCCCTCGATGAAGTTACTTAGGGGGGTGTATGCTTGTTCGCCTGGAACAGAGGCACTTTGTTGAACACCCCCGAGCGATGGTTCTTTGTAGGATCTAGGATTTGCTGCACTTTTGCAACCGCGGACGCTGCCCCCAAGTTAGGCTCAACCTTGGGCAAAAGGTCTAGTGTGCCTTGACCAGCAGTGTTAGCGATTTTTTATTATTAGCGCACCCAGATCCTACCGGCTGCGCCAATTGTTATGTGTATTTTTCTATTTAATTGTCTACTCGGTACTTACCGATACCTATCAAACGCTTCTCTAGCGCGATGCACTAGTTAAGTTTAATATGAAACAAAGGTATATTAACACTTTGGAAATATAATTAATTATCTATTTTCAAACAATCATTTTTGTAGTACACCATTTAGTTAAACGAATGTTTTCTTACACTTTGGATTTATTAATTATTATCTAATTTACTTTGGACTTATTAATTATTATCTAATTTTTTTAACGCGATACATTTAATTAAGTTTGGAATTATTGTTACTATTGTTATTTTTTATTATTAATTACCTATGTTCAAACAAACATTTTTCCAGTACACCATTACGTTAAGCGAATGTTTTCTAACACATTGCATTTATTAATTATTATCCAAATTCTCTAACACGATACATTTAATTAAGTTTAATATGAACAAAGGTATACTAACACTTTGGAAATATAATTAATTATCTATTTTCAAACAATCATTTTTGCAGTACACCATTAAGTTAAGCGAATGTTTTCTAACACATTGCATTTATTAATTATTATCCAAGTTCTCTAACACGATACATTTAATTAAGTTTAATATGAACAAAGGTATACTAACACTTTGGAAATATAATTAATTATCTATTTTCAAACAATCATTTTTGCAGTACACCATTAAGTTAAGCGAATGTTTTCTAACACTTGGATTTACATTAAATTCTAAACGAATGACTTTACTATTTTCGAATCACCACTCAATTCATCGCGCCCGCTACGGTTAAAAAATATCAACCCTTGCAAAAGAAACTCAAAAAGAAGCGCCCGCCGCACGTGAAAGTTAAATTAACTCTGTCTTTGATCGATTCATCGATCGATCTCCGCTTGAAAACTTTGGCCAAGAAAATCCGCCGTTGCGAATTTCTTCCGGGCCATCAACCTTGGGGCAAAAGTCAGCTGCTGGTCTTTCACCCAAGGCTGAGGGCGCCGGCCGGAAAAACGCATCCGTCGGCTTTTCTCCAAGTGCCCCGAACTTGCGCAATTTCCTTACGTTATTTTTATTTATTTCGCAAGGCAAATTGCGCGAAGTTTTCTTCTGCCAATTTCTTGGCGGTTTCGGGTTACACTTGGGACCTTTTTATTTTTAATGTTCTGCACGGGTCATTTACCGGCCCCGTGCATTTTTTGTATACAACAATTTCAACGTGGATCAGGCTTACAATTGCAAGAAACATTTACATACTTTAATTTTATTAACACTTTTCTTCTGATTCATCAATTTTACAGCTGTGGTCTCTTTTTAATTTCCCATAAAAATCCGATTTTGTATTCCAATTTAACTTAAAATATGGTTTCATCGACACAATGTTACCGCAAGATGAATTTTCAGAGTAGTAAAATCTACTACCTTTTTGAAAAAAGAAGTAGTAAATTTTTTGGATTTCAAATCAATTTTAAAATACCCCATTACCACTATCAACATTTACGCATATATTTTATCTTTAAGAGTATTCATTATATTGCCGTATTTATATTGTATTGCCATAATCGGCGTAAAGTATGTGCGTTTTAATTTCTTAGTTCATCTGCAGCCATAATAAAGCTTACTGTTTGTACCTAAACGGTTTGTTTTTTCTTTTTTTTAATCCTATTGAGTTTCGAAAAGGCACACTCGGCTGCAGCACTATAACAATACAAGGCAGAAATAAATTTACAAAGATTTTCGAATGAAAACTGTCCTACTGCATTTTCTATCTTAGAAATTTCATACCAATATTCTTCGACGGGCAAATTGGAAGGTATATCACTAAATGTTTTAAGCAGCCTACACTCAGTACAAATTTGTTCCACATCATAATTAGAGGCTTTAAGTCTATATGCAAAAACGACTTAACCAAATTGGCGATAGATGGGTATTCAGGAGAATTTGCCTTTTCTGGATTTTAAGATTTTTAAATTTCGTATGCAAAATTAACCAAAGTAACAGAATGGAATAGAAACATGTTTCTGACAACGAGTAACGAGTGGGCTGCGATCGATTTAGCCATAAATAAAAAATATTAGAATTATCAAAAAAAATGTAGTAGAATGATAACTTGAGGTAGTAGTGTAGTAGATTATCAATTTTTTTTAAAAAGGTAGTAAAACTACTACATATATAGTAGAACGGTAACGCTGCATCGACATATCATCAACAAATGCAATTCCGATTGGGCGGCATCAAAATTCTTCTTTACTTCAAAGCTAACTCACCCCGTTATAACAGTTTCTCTCACCCATTTGCACCAGCTCATTCCACAATGATTCACCACCATATAATTTAAATTTTGCGTTTTGCTTAACAGAAAAACTTTTGATTCGATGTCATCATTTGCATATGTGTTAAAACAGTAGGACTTTGTTTTGTTGAATTATGTCAAGAAATAATCGTTTCGCAAGTTTTTGCGAGCTACAGTTATTCTGAGGCATTGGTGTACTGATTCAGATGTGTGAACCATTTCTGTACTTCTGTACACTTCAACAGTTTGCCTTAAAGCCGGCTATACAACTTATCGAAATAGAAAAATTATCTGGCAGTTTTCATTTCATTTTTGATTTTCATTATACTCCTGTATTTCCTGATTTAAGTTGAGGGTATTATTTTACTAATAATCTTAATCTGCATAGCTTAATCGTTCGGATCATCGCGTCTAGATCTATTTATAGCTCAAATAAAATAGTTGATCTAATTTAATTGCACTATATTCAACACCAAAAACTTCAGAACTTACCCTCAAAAAAGCCTATAGAGCTTTATTCTTTTCATTGCATCTATATCTCAATACCGCTTAGTTATCCTCATTCTAGTCGTCGTGGATTCATATGACCGTCGTCTTAGCAGTAGGTGTGATCTAAGGTGTAGGAATTACCCAACAATCTTAAACACTCCTTAAAAAGTTTAGAACGCTGCCCTTCATATACCAGTTCTATATCTTTTTTAACATTACACACTCTTTTTAATGCTCCCTTTAGAAGCGTTTTAGAAGCAGTCATGAAAATAGAAAAAGGCTTTTTAACAAAGAATTCATGGCGGCCTGTGAAAATGTCAAGTTTTTATTTTTCTTTAACTTTCTTTTAACTAAGGCTCCATACACGGTCAAAAAATGCACAAAGAACATGAAATGCAACATCGAAAAAATTTTAAGTTTGCGTGTATAAAATACGAGTTTTCGAAGTTGGCCATCGTTTGAAGAAAATATTCGTCTGTTTTAATGTTTCCTTCAAACCAGCTTAAATGGGTGCACGAATTTTTTATGTGTGCTATGTAAAGCATATGAAAGTTCGTTTTGTTTACAGTAGATTATGTGGAATGTCGCTCGGGATGAATGAAGAAAGTTTCCTTCATCGATGGCCAACAAATGCCAAAGTATAAATGTGTGCGCTCTTTTTCGAAAATTTGTTTAATGACCGGGGCCTAATGGCTCGTTTTCTTCGTCCTATGTAATTTTTTAAATCTCCAAATTCGCTCCCTTAGTTCCGCTCCTAATTTTTCCCGCTGGGTAGTTTTGAAGCTGGATATGATTTTCATAATGATTTCTATTACTGACCAATGATGTTTTCAATGTATGGGACTATGTTGTATCCTATACGTGGTACTTAACAAGGTTATACTACGATAATTGCCGCCCAATCTTCTCTACTTCTCTGGCATAGCTTCCTGCTCTCACACTTGTACAATTATTTCATGAGTCTTTGCAGGGGCGGCGGAGCATAATCATTGTGGATGGGGAGCACGTGAACAGATAACCGTTAAAATATGAAAAGTTCGGCCAATTTATTTACCTGTCGAGTTATATGGTTTTAAATTCTTTGGTTATGGGGTTATGCCCGACTAGTATTTTGGGCGGAGGGCGGGGCAGATAGAGCCCTATTAAGATAGCTTCACTGCCTCATGTGGACCCTGTGTGGATTGCTCTAACAGGGCATCTAACGCCTTGCCTCATTCTCGCCTCGTCATAAGAAATGCCACATTAAGGAAAATCATTGCTAACCGATCCCGAGAAGAAAAAAGTGGCCGAAAAATTTAAGAATTTCGGCGTGGATTTATTAATAATAATTGCGCTGGTGTCGAAAACTTTATATTTTTAAACGCGAGTGTCGTTTTACCAATGCGGTCCCTCAACCAAGTACTAATCACGTCCAATGCTGCTTGACCTCTGTAATCGAACCAGAGTAGGCTAAATGACACCCTTCACGGGCAGTAACATGACTGAAGTATGAAACAATGCAACAACAAAAGCTAAAGCTTTGTATGAGTAAAACTAAACCTTCAAGCTATGGTTACGCTGTACAGCTTTTACGAGCTTGTAGCTTGTAGGCAAGTAAGAACTACAAGAGCTACACGCTAGAAGCTCAAACAAGCTCTACACCGTAACCATAGCCTAAGGGTATTACTTTAAAGCTTGTTAAAAAGCTTTCCAAATTCGTAAGGCAGATGTTGCCGCATATCATTTGTAATGAGGTTTGCCTCATAGGGCCCTTATGAGAAATTGATAAAGCATACCTCCCTTCAGTATCGCTGATTTTTTTTTTGTGTTGTGTTCATGAGAAAACTAAGGAGAAAGCCCTCTATGCTCCTCATTTGCCACATGGGATCCTCATGAGGAACCTGTGGAAAAATCATTCCTAGTCGGGTGGGGTTTAGAAAGCTTAGGCTATATAGTTATAAGTTCGTTACTTCGTCGCCAACGACTGAGATGTGTTCCAAAGTTCTGGGTTATTAGGTGTACATAAAATATTTTGGGTGGATTTCCCCACCCAAAAGCGAAAGTGCTTGGGCACTTTTCCTTCCATCCCCACGCCGCCCCTGAGTCTTTGTGTAGTTCAAGCCCTCCATTTTTGAACAACTCCGCAAGAATGAAATGCACAGTCAAGCCGGCTTAATTTCTTCCGGCAGGTAGAATCATCAGATATTGGTGAAACCTCTCATACCTCAGTTAGCTGCAGTTAGCATTTTTACGTTCAGTCATCAGCTTGCATTCATCATCGAATCTCCCTAAGATTGATATTATTGGGCTGGTGTACACGGGTCATAACGTCAACACTAAAAAAAGAGCTTTTTATGATGCCCTCGGAGTACATTGGTATTGCCTCACCGAGAATAACTTTATTATCCTTACACGAGTAATGTAAGGAATAAGAAGAAGCATTTGTATATGTGTTAGTTTTCACTCCAAACAATTTTGTTTAAAAAGTTACAGTATTTTTTAAGGCATGTCCCAGGGGAAGCTTCAACCTATGGTCCTAGATGTATCTAGGATATTCGTTCCGTAAGACAGCTTTGTTGATTCGAGCTCGATTCGCGCATATAAAGCTTTTCTGCTTTGTAATGGGCTTTCGGAACATCTTACCAACAAGATAGTGATCGGAATCAAAGTGGGCTCTTCACTACATTTGTAACGCCATCAGTCCCCAAAGGTGTTAGACCTCTATCAATACATGGTACATTTAGATGTCTAGGGAAAACCACGGTGGCTTTATAGATAACACTAAGCAACACCAAAAGAGTCACCAATATCCCGAAGGGTAATTAGTATTAGGTATATCTAGTAAACAACGGAAAACAAATTTATATTTACATAGATATCACGTCCCAAAAGATAGACAACGGAAATCTTACTTTGTTTACTTTCGGCAAAACTTGCTTGAGGGTAGCCATTAAAAATATATCATTCTTATTCTTCTTTGACGGCTCTGCAACAGGGATCCGGTCCTGGCACTCGCAACTGCTCTCTCCACCTGTTCTCTCCGGTGTTAGTGGCGCCTGGACCATTGCTTCTAATTCCGGCATATATTCGTCGAATCTCACACAATAAAAAAAGACGTGCTCTGTAATATCCTGGATTCCTAGGCATGTGCGGTGAGTTATTGTGCTCCAAACATATCCACTCAAGAACTGCGTGAGGTCATAACTCACTTCCCCAGGCTCCCTCGTTACCAATCTCATCAGGAGGCGACGGATCGATTTAGGGTTCCATGGAAAAATGTTTGGCCATACCTGTCTCCTTACAGACGCTGGTTTTTTTCGTTTGCTGATGAACGCAGATTCAGTTTTATACTCATTAAGCGTCAGACCAGCACTTGCCAGCCACCCTTTAATCTTCCAGGTCGCTTCTTTCGCGTACAATTCGATCTCATCGAAGCGTTATCCTTCGACCACTACCTTGATGTTATCCATGAACTATCGCAACTGCTCCTTTCGGAAGGCCTAGCCTTAACACATCATTATACATTGTGATACAGGAGAGGGCACAGGAGGGACGATCACTGTAGAACTCCGCATGTTCTGTACACCGTCGGCCCATCTTCCGATTCACAATGAGGGGGTGTGTTTGTCTGACTACCCAGACGAAATCCACACGATTCACCGACAATGCACGGTATAATACTCTGGACAGACAGCACTCTTAATGAGTATTACAGCACAAGATAATCTAAGAAAATGTAGCTAAAATATAACCTCCATTCGCAATTCTCTTAGTTTTGTATTCTTGAGAACTTTTGGATTATATTCTGGAGCAAAATATTACTTTTGATGGCTTATGCGAATTGTTTTTTAACGAGGCATTGATCTTTAAAATGTGGTTTGTATGTTAATTATATACATGAACAGCAAATTATCTTTTTACTGTCTTCCTTCAATTTCTTGAGAAAAAAGAATCGTTATCAATGATCGCCATTTATCTTTCCTGTCTTCATCAAGAACGCCCAAATTATTACACTAAATTTGACCTCATTTTTGACTGCACAAATAAATCTTCTAAATTTTGTACGGCATACAAGATGAGGTCATTGTTGCAAGCTAATAGGTGTCTTATAGTGACATTAAAAGACACGATAGCACCACTTTACTGACCTTAGGTTAGTTGTATAATTATTTTTTACTGGATTTCCTATAGCCATAAATTTTTACAAAACCAAGGAAATCACAACAAAATTCCGGTTCACCTTTCTTGAGGGAAAAAATCTATTACAAAACAAGATAAAATAAAAAAAGACACGCCATAATAACTGGCACCAATTTTTAGCAGACCTCCAACGATTTTTAATTAAATAATTCGCTCAAGAACAAATCCCGAACCTAAAATCAGGCAACATCGCCTCAATTTAATCCACTTGCAAAAGATTTACGATGCTTACAAAAAAGAAGGTGGAGAGATAAAGTTTCATACTGAAAGTAATTCTATTTTTATGCTCGACTCGAGAAGGAAACCTAATCTATGCATGTATATGCGAGCATACAGTATATAATACCTCCTTTCATCGAAGGCTTGTTGCCTAACTGCAAAAACATTTTCGAAATTCATTCGTTTACTAGAATTGAGATCAGCAGTGTCAGCAGCCTTACCTTAAGGCTTGAAAGGCTCCAGATCTCGACGACTCTGGGCAAAGTAGAAGTGCCCGTGCCTGTAAGGCTTAACCTTTTTGCATTTTGCTCTTATTGTGAAACCGCATGCAACTTGAATCTGAAAACTGCACGCGAAACTCGATATCATCGAACCAGCCGCTGAACTAGTCTAGTTGGTCCGGTGTCCGATCACCTTTCGGTCGGTCGATTGCAAAAGGCAAAGTCACCGGAGGTGAAGTTGTGACATCATCGTAAATGCGGTTTTATAAAGTTGATTCTTGAGAATTATTGTAAGGCTGCGAAGCCGACAGCTTGGCGTGACTGACTCTGACTGTGGTGCGTGGGCATTAAGGTGAAAATAAAAATGCGCGGGCTGCGTCCAGCCAATGACTCCAGATCTGAGTAGACACAAAGAATATTAAAGAAGCTTAACGAAATTGAAGGTTTCGCTTTGTTAACGTTTAATTTTATCTTTCAATTTCAGTATAACTGGATCATAGCTAGACAACAGCTTGATTTATTATACATACATACACATATGTATACCGATACGTAACATCCAAAAAATTCGATTTCCTACAAAATTAACTCAACAGTGATTTGGCAACTTACCATTTGAAAATTTCACAGATATGTAGTTTTTTTTGCATTGGAGAGCATTAAACTCGGCAATATTCATTTGTCATCATACCTGGGGCAGGTGATTAGCATAAAAAAAACTCCGATTGACGACTACTGATGCTGGAGAATCGTTTCTTCACACGTCCTATCTCTCTCATGCGGCAGTTCATCAGCTTGCATCGCCCCCCCGTCTGATCTCATCAACTTCCTCCAATGAAGCAGATGACGATCTTGAGCAAGACGATCGAATGGAATTACCAACGAACAAAAACGAACACGCTGAGATGTAGATCCACGATCGTGGAAATTATGACAAAGAAATCGGCTTTTCCTCAAATAAATCTCGGTGCGCTGGCGCACAGCACAATTAAGCGTAACGAAGTTACCTCAATTCCACGTCGACCATAATTTATCTTTCACGAATTTGGAACCTTTTAGAAAGTTGTAATTGGATATAAAACGATTTTTTTTTTGGAGGGTAGATATAAGCAGTGCACAGAGCTTACAGCAAACAGCACGACACAGCCATACTGGCAAAGGTCAACTACATGCGGCCGCACTTTCTACAATTTTACGAGTTGTGCTGCTGTGGCTCTACAACGATCTTCATACTTCATACACCGACAATTGGGTGAGTCTACCTTTAAGGTGAGAATAGCCATTTAATGCAGAGCATTCGTTAACTGATGTTAGCCAGGCTGAAATTGTTCCGTGAAAGCATATACATATCTGTGGGCAACCAGACGGGCAGACAGATGCTGATATCAGTTCTTTTATGCATTTCTCTTGTCCCGTTTTAGAAAAAGTGAATTAACGACTTTTATTAATATAAAAAACAACTTCTTTGAGACCAGTTTTCGGAACGGTGAAAGATTATGCAGAATTTTTTGGAGTGTGGCATTTAATAAAAAGTAATTTGAATTCGAGCACCTTTTTTGGATGATCTTAAATTAAGATTTTATGTAGTTACTCGGCGACTTTTGGGCAGTTTTACGAATTAACAAAAAACCGAATTAAAAAAAACTTTTTCAAGGTTTGTGCCAAAATACAATAAATCAATACTGATTATATTTTTTACCTTTTATAAATTTGGGTATTTCAAAGCTGATTCTTATCATTTGCGGTTGTTTTATACATTTCCCAATTGAGATTAACCTAATTATTAAGAGAAACAACCCAGGATGAAAAACTTATGGTATAAATAATACAAATTATTAAAACATGCGTTGTTAACTAAAATTGAAAATTGATCAAGTTCATAAGTTGAGTAACGTGTGACTTCAGTAATATTTTTATTGCCACTTGAAAGTTGATTTTATTTTTTAATTTTATTTTTCACTTAAATGGTGAGAAAAGCAGTACCCACCCGGTTTTGTCGATGGAGGACACACGTTTTGGTTAACTGTTTGTGGTTTTTATTTGCACAGTGTCATCTTTTATTGGCTTGGCTTGCATGTTATTTTATGTGGTAGTACTAGTATCCACAAAAGTGAGTCTAAATGTGCGCCCAATGAAGTTTTCCAAGTCATTCGCGTCAAGTTTTATAAGTTAGATTTCAAGTTTTTTGTAGGTTTGCTTTACCATTTACAGTAATTTAACTTTTATGTATTAAGATTTTGAATTCTGTCTGATGATCTAAAAAGGCACTATAAAGGTACGTGAGCTCTTTACTCAAACAAATAAAATCTCGGAACTTTCATAATTTAATAATCACAATAACTCAGATTAGGCAATCATAAGCAACAACACATTTCTAATATTCTGTTATAAATTATGTTTGCCGTAGTACCATGGCTGGTGGTCATGTTCAAGCGCTGCATGTTGCTCAGCTACGTCGCCATAAGTTGGAGATTGGCGAGGTGCTTCTTCTTACCAGAGATCGCGAATCCGCGAAGGAGTATAGGCCGATTAGCCGGACATCCTTCGTGCTTAAGACACTAGAAAGGGTCATCGACTCTCACTTCCGCCAATCGGTGGATGTGACTTTATTGTCCGCAGCTCAACATGCCTATCTCAGTGGTAGACCCACCGAGACAGCTTTACACGAAGTGGTGGGAACTAGCAAAAATACCCTATATTACAACCAATATGTGTCTTGGCAGCCTTCCTAAACATAGAAGGGGCCTTTAACAATGTACGTACTGAATCGATTCAAGAAGCTCTTATAGCGCTAAATGTAGAAGCAAACCTTAGGAAATGGCTAGCGACTATGTTGAGCTCAAGAATAATCCAAACGGATAAAAACAAGGAGGCGTCATCTTACATTTACTGTGGTGAGTAACGATGAATAGCATATTATAGAAACTAGACAGAAGCGGAGTTAAGGTAATAGTATATGCAGATGGTCTAGTGATAATGGTGTCAAGTGATTAGTGAAATCATGCAAGGATGCCTAAATAAAATTGGTAGCTGGGCAGCACGCTGCGGTCTGGCAGTCAATCCGGGAAAAACTGAGTTGATGCTTTTCACAGAGAGAACGAAAATTGCCACCTTCAACCTCGCCAGGTGGAAGGGGCTCACTCTCACCACCTGGCCCCAAAACTTAACTGGAAGTCTAACATCGAAGAAAGTGTAAAGAACGCCTGTACAGCCTTATACGCCGGTAAAAAAACCTTTGGCAAGAGATGGAGTTTTAAGCCAAAATGGCCTGTGGATGTACGCAGTTGTTGCACGCCCAATTCTCCCGTATGGTTGCCAGCGCTGAGTAGGACCTATAAAGTCATAAAGGCGGGAAGGGTCCAGAGGAAGCTTGTGGAGCGATGCAGACAGACAGGCGGGCTTGGTAGAAAGCACAACGGGCTTATCGTCTGGGTTCCCGGTCGTAGGAACTAGATGGGAACGAGAAAGCCGACTACCTAGCCAAGCAGGGAGTTTTTCTCCGGGGATTGGAGACCGAGATGGTCGCCAACCCAATAAGCTGGGTCAAAACGCCATTTTTGACTACCACCTGCTGCTAGCCAGCCGAAAGTGTAGAGCATTGGAGACCTGTACTATCTCGAGAGGAATTTGACCGATTTACAACAAAGAAAAAACAATTAGCCTCATAAGCAGACCCCGACGAAATATTTCCTGAATCACGGCAATTATGTGGGAAATTGGCTCATACGAGATCACGTTGCAAAGCTGGGCATTCCGTACAACGTTTGTTACCATAGCCGAGGGGAGACGAACGATAGGGAAACTCTTGTTCACTTTCTGTGTAAATGCCCGGCTTTAGCTAAAGCTAAGGTAGTTACGTTTTGGAAGACTTAAAGGCAATCTCCAGACTGGAGATCAGGCGCCGGTTCATGCAACTCGACAACGAAATTTTTTTTTATTTCGCGTTCACATATGCATTTCGAAAAAAATTTTAAAGCTCTCAAGGGCTAATTACAATGCATCCGTCCCTTTCCGATCCGCTAAGCTGTCAAAGTTAAAATTCGAAGTTTGCTTAGAACTTACTATATGGCAGTTCGGAAAGGTGATTCCAATGGTACTTACGGATCGGAACGAAAAAGTTGAATAAATTTCAACTTTTTCGGAACGGATCGGACGGAACGGAATCATTGTAATTGGCCCTTTATTTATCGAGTGATTGGTAGGATAACGTAGGCGTACGTTCAATTTTTTCGTATTAAAATTCGTTTCGAACGATTATGGACGTTATGGCCCCAGATCACTAATAAGCTTCCTAAATTCCACAGGATGGCTTTAGGCATCCGTCTCACCCGACCAAACAACTACTGAACGCAGGTCTGTTATTTATTATGTTGAATTCTTGAATTAAACAGAAAATTAAAACGAATTTAAGGAAATTAAAGATTTTATGCCACCAAATACTCTCGATTCAAAAACTTTGGTATTTATAGTGCTGTTAGCATATGATGTCAAAAACGACCTTATGTACTTAGGGCCTAAGGTATCCGACTACCATCCTATACCCTCAACATACAGAGGTCGTTTCTACGAATATTCGGCATCTTAACGACGACAACAAACCACGATAATTTGACGTCGTTACGGCGAAAACTCAAATTAAGGGCCATCTGTCGGTGGATGGATTATTGAAAAAATCTCGTTTTAACCACACTTTTTACCACCCTTATCCCTTTAGTGGGATTCGTAAAAGTGCGTTATCTTTTTGTGCCAACATTCCTTTCAAACGTTGTATAACATGCAGACAATATTGTTGGTTGACTGCTGGACCTGAAAAATACATTTGAAATGCCTTCGTTCGTAAACGTATTGTTCGGTCCAGTGTCAAAGTTAGCTAATTTGTCATTTGAGCCTGTCCTAAGTAGTGTCCGACCGAAGGTTCGGCTTCGGCTTCGGCCAACTTCGGCCAAAAAAACACCTTCAGCCGCACATTCGGCTTCGGCCAAAGGAACCGAAGGTTAGCCGAAGCCGAAGTTTTTATATCCAGCCAGGCCAGTCGCTGAAAACGAAAAGAATTGAGAGTGTGATGTGAATGTGACATTGAAACGTATGGTATTCCTCAAATAAAAATAAATAAATCTTAGTTTATTATTTTTGGAAAGCCGCAACTTAGTTATTTAAAATGCATATTGCAATCATTTTCGGCACTATGACTATAAAACAAAATAACAGTGAAGAATTTGCATTATTATGTATATTTTTCAGTCAGTATACCAAGATTTCTGTGTATGATTGAACCTTCGGTTTCGGCTTCGGTTTCGGCCGAAGGTTATGGCAAAAGCCGAACATTCGGCATCGGCTTCGGCTTCGGCCTAAAACTGACCTTCGGTCGGACACTAGTCCTAAGACGTGGATCCTTGGTTTTAGAAAGCTAAAATTTAATTCAGATTCTTTGTTGTTAGAAACAAGGCGCCTATAGCTTTAGGCTTTGTTGCTTAGGTTTTGTTGTACCTTAACAGTTTTTTGTGATATGTTTCGATTACTAACAAATTTATGGTGTACTCTCTTATATTTTGCTCTGGAGACTGGATGCTTTTTTATTGTATTGCGTTACTTAAATTCGTAATTTCTTGCTAAAAATATAAGTATCCGCGTATTCAATCAAAAATAACTTAAGTAATGAAAGTCAGAATTATTGCAGCTTAGAGATTTTCAGGACCTAATCAAAAGCAGAAGAAGCCTAACAACAAAAACAACCACCGCCATCAAAAAAATCTCCTGGAATTCATTTTCCTAATTTCCCTGTGAGAATGAACTTGAGGAGCCGTAAACAGCATGAAATTGAACTTTTATCTGTCCCACGATATTAGAGCGTAATCGCATTTATTATTTAAGATCTCCACGTTTTTCTACTCAAACAAAAGGAGGAGACCATAAGACTTGTGCCAAAGCTATATAGCAACGAAAGTAGCTTTTCTACAAAAATATGTAACGTTTTGCCTGAAAAACTAGGGAAAATAAGTGGCCCTGGCTATGGGCTGTAATTGTATACGTTTTTCCCTTCAGGTTTGTTTTGAAACTTTGCTCGTTTTTTACCACCACCCCCACCTCTCTCTTCACAGCCCCATGCTTCTCGATCCATACTGCCGCCGCCACCATCACCTACCCTATCGCCCAAAAACTTCTTGCTCGTCTTAAAATGAAAATACGAAAGCATAACTTTTCAAATTGCAAAAATACTACACTTAAAGGCAACGAATAAATGAAAGTAAGGAAAGGAGGGAAAAATGAAAAGAAATAAATTTTGTACACTCGCATCTCATGTGCCCCTCTAAGACGTGGCTGCAGAGAGGTGTGCTGCGGGATAGGCGCTGGTGATATTGTGGCAGATAGGGAAAAAATTACAAGTTAAAGAGACTGACAAGAGCGTTGATAAGTCCTTCGAACATTCGAGGACGAAGACATGGTAGAAGGGTGTACGAGCCAACCCCAACCCCCAGCCCAAAAATAATCAGAAAATACTTGCCAACTGTTCAAAATTCAACGGGCACATTTTTATTGCTGTTGTAGCGTTAAATTTAGCTACATATGTATATGGGGAATACGGACGTAATTTCGTTGGGTTTCGTGCGTTTCTGGCACTTTCCTCGTCCTACCAGTATTATTTTTTTTCTTCCTTTTTCGTCCATGCCCTCAATTTCAGGGTGATCGAATGCTTGTGCTTTTTTTAGGTCACAGTATATGCGCTCGCATGAATATGTAGGGTATACATATATGTTCAGTTCATGTATACGAAATGGCGAACGAACTTATGCGAACGAAATGACTGCTATACGGGAACGTCCAAAGTTTCTCTTCTTAAGCCGTTTCCATTGCGAAAGCACGCACTTTTGTCTTTTCGACTGATTATCGCCAGGGCGCGCATAGATAATGGCATACGGGGCACAGTTTTCGGGGGTTGCAATACAATTTTCCGTGAATGTTTTCATCTTTATTTTTTTCAGCATTGGATTCTTCTGTTTTCTTTTTTTATTAGAGTGTCATTAAGTTTTTGTTGTGGGATATCGATTTTATCCTTGCTTTGATAGATGTGGATTACTTTCATTTTATGATTGCTACGGATGTGAGCTAGTTTCTCCTAAAATATAGATTAATTAAGACATTAATTAAAATGATTGAAGTCGTTAAATGTGTGCCATTTTTAGAGTTATAAGGTTTTTTTTGTCATAATAAACAAATTTATTTTTAGAATTTTCATATAAAACAATCGGGTCAATCGTAAAGACTACCACTATTAAATTCCTATATATTTTTGTTTGTTTATTATCTGTAACCTAAATTATAATGGCAGTTACATGAAAAGTGAGACACGATATATAACGCACTTCAAGGTTTAAGACGTTCTAATCTAAAAATTATGATTCAAATGTTTATCTTATTCAACTGAAATGTTATATACAGATGTGGAATGGGAGATACAGTGGTGGACAAAAGTTTTCACACATGGCCGTTCGTTGAATAAAACAAGTATTAAAACAACACCAAAACAAAATACTTATTTCATTATTTTGGGAAAACAAATATCGTTCCTTAAGGTATTAAATAACACAAAAATAAAATCAATAAAATAATCCACTATTCGGAAAAACAACAGAATATTTTAAATTACACGATTTTACCCGGACAAAAGTTTTCACACAGTTTATTAAATTGCGTTAATTTTTTTAAATTAATATTTCGTTGGAAGTCCTTTTTGCTTGATGACTTCTCGTAATCACCTAGGCATTGACTGCACCAGCTTTTTTGTATAATCTGCTGTTATTTTGTGCCATTCTGATTGGAGCACTTCCTTTAAATGGGTTTTGTTAGAAATTGCATGTTTCCGAAGCCGTCGTTCTATTTCTTCCCACACATGCTCAATTGGATTGAGATCCGGTGACTGTGGGGGAGTCGGTAAAGTATGAACAACATTAAGAGCAATCCACATTTTAACATTATGAGCTGTATGCTTCGGATCATTGTCATGCTGGAAATAAAATTTGTTATCTAAGCCTAACTTTTCGGCACTCTTTTTCAAATGTTCCTTTAGGATATTTAAGTAAATGTATTGATCCATTGTTTTTTCAATGAAGACAAGCTGACCAACACCTGAAGCAGCCATACAACCCCAAATCATACTCCTCCACCTCCATGTTTTACTGTGCATGTAATGTTCTTTGCGTTTAACTCTGTGTTGGGTTTTCTCCATATCAGGGTTCTACCGTCAGACCGAAATATATTATATTTACTCTCGTCAGAGAATAATATATTATTCCAGAACCTTTCAGGCATATTTATAAAGTCTTTCGCGAACTGTAACCTCTTCTTTTTATTAGTTTCACTAATTAGAGGTTTACGTCTGGGTACGCGTGCATTACATCTATTACGATGAAGGATTCTGCGTATGGTCTTGGGGTGAACATCTTTATTAAAATGGACTTTAATTTCAGCTGCAACCTCTGATGATGTTGCCTTTGAATTTTTTTTAATTATTCTTGCAACCTGTACTTTGTAATTGTAATTCATTAATAAATAAATAAAGTGTTTTCATTAACCTGCGCTTCCTCCCTTGTACTTAGTTTTCGTGGGCGTCCACTTCGAGGAGAACTTTTAAAGTCCGCGTCGTTTTTGAAACGTTTTACAATACTACAAATTGTAAAACGACTCCTCCCCATTATTTTTCCGATCTCTGCATACGATTTATTTTGTTTAAATAAATTCAAGATTACTTTACGTTCTTCTGGAGTAGTTTCCTTCTGCCTAGGAGCCATGATCACTACTTTACAAATAAGCCATGCACGCAAATATGTTTTACCCCTTTTCAAATACAGGGGACTTCCCCGTTATATTACCATTCTCAGTCTTGCCAGGGTTACAGCTTAGTTAATTTAGAAAGTCTTTTAAAACTGTCCGAGGAAAAAAGTCCATTTACGAATGTTTGGCTCCTTCCCAGAACCGGGTACCATTTTATTGATTTTATTTTTGTGATATTTAATAGCTTAACGATGGGTATTTGTTTTCCCAAAATAATGAAATAAGTAATTTATTTGGGCTTTGTTTTAACACTGGTTTTATTCAACAAATGGCTATGTGTGAAAACTTTTGTCCACCACTGTATATCGATTTGTTTTTGTGTAATTCTTCTTGAATAGCTTTACAGTACTTGTAGAATTTTCTTCTTTCAGTCGTCCCTACGTCTGGAAAGTTCCCTCCACGGCCCTGTTACAGATATGAATGTATATTCGTAATTTACTATTCTAAACGCGAGAGTCGTTTTAGCAAGCTAACTAAACATTAACCACGTCCAATGCTGCTTGACCTACGTAAACGAACGAGAACCGGTCTATTGAGTGTGCTAATGGCATCCTTGATTCTCATCAAGATAATTTCCCGTTTTCTTCGTCCAATACAATTTCTTAAAGCTCCAATTTTGCTATCTTAAGTCTAAAAGCGCGTGACCGTACCGTGCTTAGTTTGAACTAATCCGAACGCCTTTTATTACTACGTGCCTGTAGCGGGCTGCATTTGGAAAAATAGAATTTTTACTCCGTCGTACCGTGCCTATGTGGATGCCATGCAGACGTTTTGACGCTGTATGTGCCTGTTTCAGGATAAGAACGGGCGAGCCTTATTTTTACTCAAACGTACCGGCCTGGTTTGGGTGCTATATAGTCGTTTTGACTCTGTGCGTGACTGTGCAACGTGTCTGACCCATCGGAGTCGATCAAATATTCTTCTTATGATATTCTTTTCGAACTGATACTCTGTTTATTTGGTCAATGTCCAAGACCCTTATCATCGAACTGTGCGGATGAATGGTTCTTGGTTCTTTAGCAGACTACGGCAACCGAACGAGAACCGGTCTATTGAGTATGCTAAATGATAACCTTCTGGATCACCAACATTTTACAAGTTTTTAATAAGGTTAAACAAATAGAAATATGTACTCTAATGGGCATTACTACATGAGGGACGATGGATCTGGGAGCACGAGCTTTTTTTGGGCAAGGGAAGCGTGCGGGGTATCTCCGCGCGCCTACCTTTTCAAAAAAGCTCGTACTTCCAGAACCATGGTCTCTCGTGTAGGAATAGCCAATGAATTACAGTGTGAGTTTTTGCATTAGTTTTTCAGCAAGTCACCAATTCATATAATGCCATTTCTTTGGGTTCCAACTATCGTTGCTAGGTCATCCTTCGATCCATATTTTTTATGTGTTAGACTTAGGCCTCGTACAGACTTAAAGCGTAGCACAGCGCAGCATCGACTATTCAATGAAAGCTTGAGCGTAATCTTTGCAGATTGAGACCGTATCGCAACGGAGCGTAGTGATAATACGCATTTATTTAGTCGTGAAAAAGTACTCAAAGTGAAGTTTTGTTGCTCAAAAGTTGAATTATGGTGTCTGTAAGAATACGTCGTTTATTATTATTTGAAAGTATTTTCCTTAAAAAGAAAGTGTTTTTCAAGAAGAGAATCGGCGTACATGAAATTAATAAATTACGGAGAAATTGTGGTGAATTTCATCATTTGTATTCCCAACTTCGCAATTACCCAGAGAAAGACGAGTATGTCAGAATGTCCATGGCGACTTACGGGGCTCTAGTTTGGTGGCACAGAACGGCACTTAAGGGTTTCATAGCTAATTTGGGCAAAATTCAAAGAATGACCTGCGTTTCCATCAAAGGGGCAATGGGCACTTCGCCGACGGCAGCGCTCGACACTCTCCTCAATCTGGTAGTGCTCCATCTTGAGGTAGAGAAATCCCCAATAAACGCGGCGCTGCGGCTGAAAGGAGAATCGCTTTGGTCTTGGGCGAGGACATTCTATAGCGGGGATGCTATCGGACTGTAGGCCTTTTAAAACCTCAAAATTTTAAGACGTATTAAGTGAGCATGGCCATTTTAGCACACACCAAATTTTTTATGGTAATTAATTGCAAAACCTTTATTGCTAATTAATTACCACGAAAAACAATTTATTACCATTTTTTTTTAAAAAATTACCGATGGCTTTGCTAGCTTAAGTTTAAGCTAGCACAGCCATTGATAATTTTTTAAAAAACATAACAACAAAGTGATAATTAATAGCAAAACATTTATTGCTAATTAATTACCACTACAAAAAATTTATTTCCGATTGTTAACATTAAAAAATTAATAAATTAGTATTTTGCGTTCGAGGGCGCCACGTGGCATCCGAGCCGCGATTGACGGTTTGTCTGCCGGAGCAGCAAACCGTGTTTCGGACGCTGTCCCAGACGTACACAATCTGTTTCGATGACCTTCCAGTTCACTCTAAGGAATCACTAATTAAAATAATAAGAAGTAACATAATAATTTTACTTTTTACAACAAAGGAATATCCTTATACTCTGTGGGCAACTTCATGTCGTAAGATATTGGATTACTTACGTGAAAACGAGAAAAAGAACCCTTTCAAAACAGCTTTTGAATTGTAAAAATAAAAAACAATAATGTTTATATATGGAAAGGATGAAAAAAAAACATTACAATTTCTAAACAACTTATTTACAAATGTGATTCTTATTCACAAGTAAATTTCTGGAGTTTTTGAACGACAAAAGTTTACCATAGTTAACCATAGTAAGGTTTTTGAACGCGCTCCAGGTCGATCCCAGGTCGAGTCTCTCCAGTGACAGTCTGCCGGCCTCCGCCGCGAGACCGTCACGAGACCGGACGAGATCCAAAGGACTCGTACGGTCCGAACAGCAGCAGAGAGGCTCATGGCTCCGATTGGTTCACATCCGGACAGAAGATGACAAAAAAACAAAATTGTAATGAGAGGTACAGGCAAAAGTTACGAGAAAGACGAAGGAAACAAAAGAAAAAACAAAGCCCTCAGAAAAGCAACAGCGAAGAAGAAAAGAAAGGGGACAGAATTTTTTGAGGAGTGTCCACGTTGTCCTGACCTCTGAAATTTCGAGAAAGAAAAATGACAAACGATTTGCAAAAGTCTTGAAACTATTTTTTTAAGCAGAAATTTACTTGTGAATAAGAATCACATTTGTAAATAAGTTGTTTAGAAATTGTAATGTTTTTTTTTCATCCTTTCCATATATAAACATTATTGTTTTTTATTTTTACAATTCAAAAGCTGTTTTGAAAGGGTTCTTTTTCTCGTTTTCACGTAAGTAATCCAATATCTTACGACATGAAGTTGCCCACAGAGTATAAGGATATTCCTTTGTTGTAAAAAGTAAAATTATTATGTTACTTCTTATTATTTTAATTAGTGATTCCTTAGAGTGAACTGGAAGGTCATCGAAACAGATTGTGTACGTCTGGGACAGCGTCCGAAACACGGTTTGCTGCTCCGGCAGACAAACCGTCAATCGCGGCTCGGATGCCACGTGGCGCCCTCGAACGCAAAATACTAATTTATTAATTTTTTAATGTTAACAATCGGAAATAAATTTTTTGTAGTGGTAATTAATTAGCAATAAATGTTTTGCTATTAATTAACACTTTGTTGTTATGTTTTTTAAAAAATTATCAATGGCTGTGCTAGCTTAAACTTAAGCTAGCAAAGCCATCGGTAATTTTTTAAAAAAAAATGGTAATAAATTGTTTTTCGTGGTAATTAATTAGCAATAAAGGTTTTGCAATTAATTACCATAAAAAATTTGGTGTGTGCTAAAATGGCCATGCTCACTTAATACGTCTAAAATTTTAGCAACCTTCTGTGCACATACAAGACAGACTAATCTGGACTTTTCCTAAAGTATCGCCGGGTGGACTAGTATGGTACACCGATGGCTCCAAAACAGAGACAGGTGTGGGCGACGGAATCTGGAGTGAACGCCCCAGATTCTGTAGGGCGATAGTCTAGGCACACTCTTTAAGCAGAGGTGTACGCTATACTGGCATGCACTCATGAGAACTTAAGGAGGGCCAACGTGCTCTTGGTGAGCCTGGCGTTTTCAATCAAGTTATCCTTGTCTGGGTCCCGGGTTATCGGGTTTTCAAAGGCAATGAAAAAGCGGATGCCCTAGCTTAACAGGGCTCTGACATTGCATTCAATGGTCCAGAGCCGGCTATCGGAGCACTCACCAGCTTGCTGCGAATGACCCTGGCCGATCGGCCTTTGATGAAACAAACTGAACGCTGGAGGTCCGCGTCTGGACTGGCCAACTCTAAGCGGTTCCTTCCTGGGCCGTCTCCTAGCACGGTCAAGGAACTGTTAGAGCGCAATCGATGTCAGGATACTTTTTGGCTTGATTACCGGACACTGCGCCCTAAATTACCACTTATGGAGAATAAGAAAGGCGGAGGACCCCACCTGCCGACTTTTCCTGGAGGAGGATGAGTATGCATTCCACGTTCTCTGTGAGTGCCCCGCAATAGCGAGAAGCAGGGTTTCTTTGTTCGAGGGGTCCCTGCTCGAGCATTCAAGTCTAAGCGACAAGCCACTAGGCAGACTGCTGAATTTGTTCAAGCGGTTTAGCCTAAAAATATGAGGTCGCAGTACGTTTGGACCCAGCACCTCACACAAGGAAAAAAAGGAAAAAATGTAAGAATGTCCACTGAGACTTTTGATTACATACTAGGAAACATTGAAGATGATATTAGAAAGCAAAAAAACAAGAAAAATTATAAATTAATTTTAAAGTAATAATATTAATAGTTATCCAAATTTAAGACTCTTTTTGAAGAAGAAGTTGAGTCATCAAATGAGGTCCAAGTAGAGTGTGATGGTACAGGTGTTGTGGCCTGTTCTGTGTGTTTCAAAATAACACTTTGGATTTAATTTCGTATTTGTAACTTTTCTACTTGAGTAAATTGCTTCATAAATGGGAGTAATCTTTTAAAAAATAAAAGGTCCTCATCTTTCTCCTCATTTTTCTCTTCTAGAAAATCCATTTCCAATAATGCCGCTTTCTATGAGGCTAAAAATTCAAACCAACCACAAGGTTCAAATTACGCTCATCTACGCTACGCTACTGTACGGTACGCTATGTTTGCGGTATACGCAATATCAAAGAAACAATGGATTTGAAGAAAAACGCCCGTTTATGCTACGCTGTGCTACGCTTTTAGTCTGCGCGAGGGCTTAAGCGTAAAAATATGCCTCCTTTGTTTTACGGTCGATCTACAATGCAGTGTAATGTCAAAAAAAATTCGCTCGGACATTTGGGGAAATGACAATTGTATACACATGTGCTTGTGCGTGTTGAAATGTCCCCTTCGAAACTTGTGGCGTGTTTATATTAGACTTCTGGTAAACTTTATGGCAAGCTCCATTTTCAAGCAAGCATATTTGAGAAGAAGAGTTTGTATAATGGAAGACGCAACGCTCTTGTGCTTTTTTTGTAAGTGCCAAACATAGCCTTCGACCAAAAGTGACAGGCAGACTAACATTTTTCTAAGTAGAAACCAAACTCACGATCTCTGGAATAAAAGAATCGCCTTAGTGCCAGGCACAAGATTAACTATCAGGGTTCACTGAAAAGTCGTAGGTACATGGTGACATTGGGCTTTATTCTCGTCGTCAAATCACCTAAGTGAGATTGGTGTCACGTTACTTTGAATGTGGAATTCTAGTTGGCGAGTGACGTGACTACGTGGAACGCGGTGGAATGAAACACATTTCACGTTTGTCATTTCAATTTTTTATTAATATATATTAAAAAGGTGATAACTTTTTTACTTTATTTCAACAGCCTTTAAAAAAATTCACTAAAATCAAACATAAACAAAACCAAAGCCCAAATAAAAGTTAAATGTAAATAAAGTTTAAATAATTAAAAATTTAAACAAAGTTCAAACAAATAATTTCAGCCCCTTGGCTATTGAGGAATTTTGTAGCATAAATTCCACAATCCTTTCGAACTGATTACTTGTTGTTATTTTCATACTGAAAACTCAAAATATTTAACTTTTCCTCAGTATATCTATTTTTTTAATGATTTTTTATAAATGAATGAAAAAAAATTTTATTTACCTTTTTTCTCCTTCCATTTCAAACAAATTTTTATTTTTATTTCCTCTTTGTAGCCTCTTTTCCAATTGTCACTTCAAACACCATCACTTTGACAATCAGAATATGACACTTCTCGATGTAGACGCCAGGAGTCACTTAGATCGACAATGACAATGTGAGATTAAAGCCAAAGCGACCGCTGTCACGGTCACTTGACAACGAGACTAGAGGCCATTGTGAAAATTGATTAACATAAATAGCGAGTATAATTTGGCTTACACGCATCAATTTTTTTTCCCGTACCTGAAAAATTCGGCTAAGTGAAAATCAATGAATTTGACTTGACTATCGTAACCATTTTCGTTCGATAATTTTCTATAATTTTCAAAGTGAATCCCTTAATCAACAGTGTGTTTCTGATTGTAATGCTGCTGGATTAGCTCGACACGGACGTAATTATGACGAAAATTCATCATTTATACGAATATGAACCTCGTCATTAGGAAAATCGATTAGGAAAATTTTGGTTAATCGATTACGAAAACTCAAAAGAGGGCCATCTGTCGGTCGATATATTATTGCAAAAGCTCGCATTTAGGCGTTTTCCAGTGTCTTAAGGTATCAGCTGATTTTGATTTTAATTTTACTTGAAAATTAATAAAAAATATTACTTGTTTCCAAATTAGCGACAGCGTACCAAGGAAATCTTTTTGTTTTATTTTTCGTCCACTCCCTAAAGGCATTCGTCATAAAAGAGGAATTTTCGTCATAATTAGATTGCCGTGTGTCGAGGCCATTAGTTAAGAGAAACATAATTTACCATTGACTCAGTGGAAGTCCTTGCCGTGAAAGTCAACTGATAATGGAAGTTAGTTATGCCACTTATCAAGCATCATCATGCACTATTGCAGTTATGGGTTGTAATTAATTGTTTAAAAGGGCATACATTTATTTGATTACCTGATATTTTCTTCCTTTTCTGAAATTTCGAAAATATCGATCCGTAAGTATATAGCATAATGTCAAAATATCATGATCAAAGTCTTATTTTTAGGGTAAAATTCTGAAATTTTTCAGTAAAAATATATACCTCGAAAGTTCAACGTGAAAAGAATGGACGCTTCTTTCAAAAGAGCCTTTTATGAGCAATCCCTCACTGTTGTATTTCCCTAATTCTTTTGATTTGCATAAAAAGTATACGATAAATCGATTGTAATCGACTTTTAAACCAAGATAAGTAATTCCTTAAATAACGACCTAATTGCTAATAAAACGTAATAAAAATTTAATTCGTTATAAATTAATGTAGAAAAAAACTATCTCTGATGGCATGTGGCTATCCTAGCCTCTGGGCTAAAAGTAGACCAAGGGCATGCTTGAACAACTGCCGTTGGACAAAAAATTCAGGTATTATGTGTTTCACTTCTATTTTTTTTCTCATACCATCGCACAACTCTCAGCATGACATAACTAGGTACCTCTCCCTGCTGTTGATTAAAAGCTCATCATCGGGCGGGTTTTTGTTTTTTTAGTCGAACCTTTTTCTCGATAAGTGTAAAATCAATGGCTTAAATCTCCCTTTGTATCGTCCACATTCTCTAGGAGAATCTGCAGGAAGGCTTTTATATATTCCTTGAGCGAAGCGCCATTACAAGGAAAAAGGAGGAATTTTAATGGAATACCTCTACAGAAAAGTAAAATGGCATTGGATTGCGGGGGTTTGGGGATTGCTGCCAAGTGGGTGGTAGTGAGACGAGTGGGGGTTAATTAGTAATACTTGAAAACTACGTTTTATTTCCAACAAACAGAAGAACTTTTTTTTGTTTCTCAATGTGCTATGCATGTCCTGCGGGCTTGGAAAGTTCAGGACTAGAAACAGTGTTGTTAGGTTGTCAAGTTGACCAATGATAAATTTAGAAACAAAGGAAGCCCTCTTCAGGAGTATTTAATGCTCATAAGCAGGAGATTATCCCAGATTTTGGTCTAGTCACCTTATTATCCCCATATCATAGGTTCGGTACCTGTTTAGGACACTAGCACAGACATCACCACTAGACTAGAGTGACTCTATCTACACAGAGAATCGTTACAGGGAGGGTTCACCTTCTTTCCATTAGTGGTGATCAATCAAGTCGAGAAGTCCAAATCCTTTTTCCTCTTGTGAGTTTCGTAAAGCCTCAGATTCCAGGCACACACAGTCATACGCACACACCTACAGAAAAAGCATGTTTAAAAGACAATATATTTATATACATATAAACGCTGCGTGTGTGATTTTAGTTTATCATGTATGTACATATATAGTATGTATATATCGGATAAATTTCCACGCATACTATAAATTTTTTCGCTTACGAACAACTTTTAATGAAAATGGAGTTGGAGGTCCTTGTAGAGAAATGAACGTTCACTGAGCTAATGAACCGCTCCCTTATTGGTTCCTGTTCCGGTTTCTGTTGTTGTTGTCGGTGTTGTTGCTGTTGGGTGCCGTTGGTGCTAAGAAATTTCTCAAAGCGGTCATAAAACTTTTTGATAGGTTTTTTTCTGCTCTTTTTTGGGTTACTTTGTGGCCTATTTAGGGGCAATAATTATCCCAATACCATCTATTGGCCATAGTCGATTTATCTGAAGATACCTAAAAAACGAGAAAAAAATCAGATAGGGATAGGGTATGGGTCATTCCATGGTGACGGGTGGGACATTTTAACACATTTTTTGATATACATTCAGTTATTTTAAAGTGCAAACAAAGCAAATAATACATACTGTATTTATGATAGCATTCTTAGATATATTTTTTAAGATATGATAAAAGAAAACAACATAAAAATATATTCTAACATTGTTAAATTCGTAGAATTACATATGTGACGGGTGGGACAGGCAAAACCCTTCTTTCTTTAGATACTTGCACTTGACGTTGAAATTCAGATCAAATAGTTCATATGAAGCCCTAATTTTATTGTAGTATGCTATTTGAGTTATGTCGCTAATTGTTTTCTAAAAAGAGGTAAGTGAAAAAACAATACGAACTTTTTTTATGAAGCTTAAAATGGTGTGACGGGTGGGACAGGGATCCGTGACGG
Organism: Thereva nobilitata; assembly: GCA_963855945.1. Lineage (NCBI taxonomy): Eukaryota > Metazoa > Arthropoda > Insecta > Diptera > Therevidae > Thereva > Thereva nobilitata. The sequence continues at coordinate 156,312,700 of OY979694.1, read as the reverse complement.
GTGGGACGAGTAAAAAATTATACACACAAAACACATTAATTTAGGCATATTTTATTAACTATTTAGTTATTTTTTGGGCTTGGTGTAGGGAATTCATGTTCTACATCTCTTTCGCTTTATAGCTCAGCTGCTGGTTTAAAATCAACGGCACTTTCGCTAGAAGTATTTAAGTGAATATTTGAGCTTGCTTTCTTCACCTAAACGCACTTTTTTTTGAATTTAATGGAAAAATCAATATTCAACTGGGAAAATATAAAAAGTAATAATTTTATTTTTTACTACAAGCATATTTCCGAATACTATGGGGCTTTAACAATACTTAAAGCCTAAAATTTATGTGATTTCCGTTACTTTTTTTTCATTAGCTTGGTGTCGTTTTCCATGGAATGACCCGTATGTAATGACTTTGAGAAAGATCAACGTTCATTGGGTAACTATTTACACATTGGCGAAAATGGAGAAATGGGCCGCGGATTTGTTTTTGTGATTTGATAACAAATTGTGGCTAAGAGCATGATTACAAATGAACGAAATTTCTTTTTATTCCTTACATTTGAATTTTTTTTTAATTTTAATTTTTATTTCGCATTAGAAAATATCGTAAATTAAGATGTCTAACACTGTTAATTGTGTTATAAAGTGGCTGATAGCTGTTTCGCTTGTTATATTGTGTTATATGTTTAATAATGCATGAATGCAGCAATTAAGGTAGAAATTAAAATTCGTTTGGCTTTTCTCAACAAAATTGTATCTATTTTTCTTGTCAATTTACACCCGAAGCTTAACTAGTTTAGAATTTAATAATTCTTGTTTTGTAACAAAAGAGTTGGGCGCAGTATTTGTTGCACTGGAGATAAAGTCTACCACTATCAGCGATTTGAGCGATAAACGAGCAACCATGTATGCTTCCTGTTCGAAAAGCATTTCAGAACATATAGTCCAGGAAGCAGGGGTTTTAACCTGACACTAAATCCAATAGAAATGATTTTTGGCACACGGGCAGTTTTTGAAGAGTACTAATTTCCCACCTCGGGAACCGAGTCAGCACAAATGTACGTATAGTTTCTTTTGGGGTGGACTATATGAAAAATTTGGCCCGACTGGAGGAAATTCAGCATTATTATGAGTTACAGAAATTTTAGTAGAGCGTCGGGGTAAATCTTATGATTGTAAAGTTTGTGTTTTGGTTCTCTAAGCTAGTAAACCTGCTTTTGCATTTGGCGTCTAGTGCCGCCTTATTCAGTGTAGAAATAAGTAGAGTACTTTATTAAGTTATAAAATATTTATTTATATTTAATGCAACTTGTATTCCCGCTGGGCAAGTTAATGCCACGTACACTCGGACTGAGTACTGGGAATTTAATTAATATTTACAAAATCCTTACAACTGTTTATACTACCTAATTCCCCTACTTATGTTACTTAGCTTATTAAATTTACGTTGCATAATCTATTCCCCTATCGAATCCACTTGTAATACGGTAGTCAATATTTGTCTATTATAACTGTACGGACTAAGGTCCAGCTAGAATTGTAAGAGATTGTAAAAGGCCCTGACATACAGCGAAGTCGGCCTCTAATGTCACATTTGTAAGAACTGTCAATAATAAACGAAGCTCAATAAATTTTTCAAAAAATTAAAAAAAAAAAATAATTTAAATTAACTTGTATTACAGTGTTTTCCATAGTTCCATAGCTCTTATATACACTACAATGATATCCCGAATTATTCGCGCGGAAATCTGAAAATATCAATTATAGCTCATATCTCTCATCGGAAGCAATTTTCGAAAAAACAAGCGCAGACCTTTTTTGTGAAGATTTTCACGCTCTACAAGTTTGTTCTATACATTATATCGAAATTTTCAACCCCTTCCAAGTTATTGATGGAATATCAATTTTCCGAGTTTTCCCGGGAATTTTCCGAAGTTTCCCTAGGTGTTCACGTGCAGAACAATTTTTTTTCTTAAAGCACTCTTCATAAACTCCCCGTGTGCCAAAAATCATTTCTATTGGATTTAGTGTCAGGTCTTAGTAAAATTTTGGCTACAGCGCCTGGACTAATATGTAAGTCTCATAATGCTTTCCCGCATATACCCCGGACAATGGAAAAGAAGAATTTTCGAAATAGTTGAAAGAAACTTAATGATAGATTTGACCGTCAAATAACGCCAGAATCCCAAATGCCCAAAAATTCACGGAGAAGCATGCTTCTGAAGCAAGAAGCTCTCCGCTAGTTACTGAGTTGATGAGAATTAGTGAAAAATCGCACAAGTGAAGTAGCTTTTATGTTGGTACATGCTGTTATATTTGTTTTTGTGTTTCCTGTGCATTATACTCCTATAGACAGCATGTCGCCGCACTCACAGCTTTTATGAAAACACTGGATCAAGAGTCATAGAGATGCCAGTAAGTACGAGCTTGTCTTTCCGAGAGCAACATTTTTAAGTAAAGATATTCACAAAACCACCTTTATATATCCTCATGCAGCCACTCGCAATCATACCGCCGACACGACAGCCACGCGTTGGTATACCGCCGACGTTTTCCGGAAATGATGAAAGCACGAACGGACTTATAGGTGTCAGCTTCCACTGGGATCCCAATCTTGTTTAAACGTGCTCGAAAGGCGCATTAACAAAGTTAATATTAATATTATTAATTAGGTCGGGCTGGAATCCACGCAGTGACCTAACTCAATGAAACGGCCAAAAACACCTTTGATCTAGCCCCGTATTCTTAGTCGGTGCTTATTGCAAAGTTCGTGCTTAAGGTGTCGTTTCGATTCACAGTCGCAACTTAAGCACTGTCTTAAGTAAATACTCAAGCATGAAGTTAATCAAGCAAACTTTATTCGAATAACTACTCATAGTTGATGCTTAAGCAAATTGTCATATAAGACGATCTTATTTACCCTTAAAATGAATTTATTTTCAAGTCGTCTCCAAGAGTGACTTAAGAAATTCCTTAAATAACAAATTCTCAATAAGCAATTGCTTAACAAAGTTCACCTCAAGACATGACTGTGAATACATGATATCTTAAGTACGACTTATTTAACTAAGGCGAACTTATTTAAGAAATTCTTAAGTCCATTGTTAAGAAACAACTGTGAATACCGCCCCTAGACTTGATATAACTCCGTGTTATACTGATTTTCTAAATAGCTTTCTGACAATTTGAGCCCATTATGATTGTTTTTAATTTTGCTTTCGAAGACTAAAAGCCGGCCCTTGAGTGAACTATCAACACCTCGTCTATTTGGTTGCGAGCGGCTTCATCAGGAGATATATCCAGGAGGCCAAATGAATATCTTTACGCGCAAATCTAGTACTTGCAACGACCAAGTTCTTACTTGCTGCCATCTCTATAACTCGTTATCCATTGTCATTAGTGTTCTCATGCAAGCTGTGGGTGTCGAAATATACTGCCTGTATACAGTCTCCTGACCTACTTTGGCTTTCAAATCTCCCCAGATGAGTTTTCCATTATAGCTGGAGCAGGCATTAAGTTCCCGCTCAACTACCTTGAAGAATTTTTCTTTTTCATCGTCCCTCGGACATACAAGACAAGACAAGTGTTCGGGGTAGGTTTTATGGTCAGCAAAAGGATGAAACCTACCATTATCGGCTTTAAAGTAATGCATGAAATGTCCCCATTCTTCTGAAGATGCGTGAAGGTTTATGGGGCTTATGTTCTTAAATCTGCCTCGCACACGAAGAGTTTTCATTTATTGCTTTAAAGCCGAGAATGGTAGGTTTCATCTTTTTACTGATCATAAAACCTTCCCCAAACACATGGTGTCTTGTATAACAGCTGTAATACACATCATACTCCGCTTTTTGCAAGACACCATTCTCTCTCCATTGCATCTCTTGAAAGGCGGTTATGTCAGATTTATATTTTGCCAGGGTATCGGCAAGGTGCTGTGCAGCTCCAGTATCCGAGGCTTGTTTTTCGTTCCGTAATATTTTTTTCCAGGTGGGGCTATTACCCTCAAGCCAACCTTACTTGGAAGGGACTAACCCGATCATCTTAGCATATCCTCTCTCATAGGATAGTTACAGGTGGCCACCACTAGGAGATCATGATCGCACTTCCATCAGTCCGGAATAGTTGCGGCACCTTCATTATTCATACACTACACATTATTCTCTCTATTCTGCTGATGGCTGACCACAATTCCTACTGTCTAAAAAGCTTCTTTCAGTAAAAAAAAATAAAAAATGTCCATATGCCGTCAATATCGTTTGCCATACTTTCAGAGCGCATTATAGTTTTTCTTTATTGTCTCTGTAGGGTTTTGTAGTTGCAGTGTCGAGTTTCTTAATCTCTAGGGATATCCTCTGAACTGAGAATTGTGATCTAATCCTTACTTTCACCAAATGATAATCAAACCAAAGCAAGCACTTCTGTGTGACATCCCCGTCTAAAAATATTTGTTCTACTCTCTTTTCAATGAGTATATGGTTAATTTGTTTGCTGGACCTTCCATCCGGTGTCGGCCAGTTTATTTTATGCATGTTTTCATTCTTTGCTACTAACGAAGTCGATAAGTCGACCACTAATGTTGTTGGTCATAGCTCCCATATGCTGATCATCCTATCCGATGCTAGTGGTGGGTTCATCAAACACCTTCATTATATCATTCGCAGATATGTGAATACTCCGATTCCAAAACTGCTTCCTTCCATTTTGAAAAACCAGTGAGGTAGTGGCGGTTTTGGTTTCTGAACAGGCTCCTTTAACGAATCGGTTACCCATTTCATGGCTAAATGTATGTCCACTAAGCTGTAAAACTGAAAAAAGCTGACCAGATTGGTTATAGAAGTTTGTTTAGAGGTTGAAACCGCCATTGCTTTACTGATTTTTAAAAATGGAAGGAAGCAGTTTTGGAATTGGAGTATTCATATGGTCGAATAACCTCATAAGATTCTGATAAAATTCGTCCGTTTCTCCTGCAATTTGTTTTTTCGTTGGCGTTGATTGACGGTTCTACACTGCACTGCACAAGTTCGAGCAAATTGGTGAACTGCACTACAGTTCAAACCTCAGTTCGCACATATTTCGACATATTGAACCTAGGTTGATGTTCATGTTAAACTTAAAATTTAGGGCTACCTTCGTTGATGTATACGGACCTTAGAGAATAAATTGCCTTGTGTGATAACAGTAAATGCAGTTTTTATGCGCCGAATGCTCGCATTTGCACTTTTGCTACAATAGAGTTTAGATGCATAACCCTGGGATTTCGTCGTAAATGTCGTGAATAGGACTAATCTGACCAGAATCTGGTGCTCAATTAAGAAGAGGTTAATATTTTCTGCTACTTCTGAGCACTGAGAGTAAATAGAGATAAATTGAGCTATCTAAAATATTCTGTGGGATAGGATGGGAAATTTAAAAAATGAAACTAAAGTTGTGTCTTTGTAACGGGCTTTTTTATAAAACCTTATTTTCTACTGAAAATCACTTTTCTTCTTGATTTAATTCACATGAATAAAAGGCAACTGAACTAATCTAACTGTTTGCTTATTCCAATTAAAATCAATAGGAAAAACTTCGTGTGTTTCCAAAAACAATATAAACTTTTAAATCTGCTGTTTACATACGTTACAAGCACTTATCGGAATTTATTTTCAAGCATATAAATTTTATCTTCGTAGTCCTTCTGGTTCCATGACTCTTAAAACCCTTCGTACCTTTATTTTTCCACATAAGTTTCCACGAAAATCACATTAAGAAAATTGGGTAAATGTTTTTAGAGCCTAGGCACCACCAAGAGGGAAGTTTCCACGGAAAAAATCAAACGGAATCGAAAATTGTTGGAAATATACGGCAAGGGAAGTATGGAACTGTTCAGTGTGGTATATTGGGGTCTGAAGAGGGGTGATGGCGAAGAGGTTGCGTGTTGAACACACAAATTCAACGACCGAGAATACGGAGCGGACCCTTCGTAGCTAAAAAGTCGAATGTCATTTTCACATTTTCCATATTTATCAATCGAAATTATTGATTGCTCTCGCTGTGGCAAAGTATCAGATTGCAAAATAACGACCTCAGTTCTCGGTGTGCGGTGTTGGGGGTGGTTTCCGCATACATTTACCCCACATTAAAGGTTTTTTTTATTTTATTTATTTTTTGTTGTTATTGCAGAAAAGTGGGGTGACAGTTGGCTGCCAAGCCAACCTCTTCGTTTTGCCATTAGTTTTGACGGGTCTGGGAAAACGAATAAAAGTTAGAGAGATAAAAAAGAAGCGCCCACTTCTTAGTCTGATAGCAAGAGGGCAGGCGGAGAGGTTTCAATGCGCAGCAAGACACGAGGAAAGAGAAGAGATAAAAAATAAGCAAACAAGCTAACAGTAACATAAATAGGCGGATAGTGAACTGAGTGAGCGACACTTAAAAGGATGCAAACGCCAGCCAGTTCAATAAAGCAAAAGTCAAGAAATCACAAAGTCACAACCAAGAGCAAAAACGAACAGGAAAAATTCACGAGAGTAATGAAAGAATTCCGAAAAGTTTTCTTTCTTACGCTTTATTTTTTTTTGTTTTTGTTCCAGTCACTATAAGATATACGACAACGTCCCTTTGCCCTTTGCGGACCACCGAAGCTGGGACATGATTTAGATTAAGTAACACTAGGTACCCTCGCCACAGATGAGGAGAAACAAGACTCGCAAGATGTTACGCTTGGGATGTCGCTAGTCGGGAAGATACAATCTCTCCACTCTGCGAATATTTAAAGGCATCACATAAATTATTTATGTCACGGGCTAGACAGTAGTCGACTGGTTGTTGTTGGCGTATTTTTTTTTACCATCTATCCCGTAGTATGTTGGCGTTCAATTTGATCTCAGATCGAGATTAAAACGAATGGAAATAGAAAATGTAATGTTCAATTGATATCACTTGAGATAAGATAAAAAAAATAAAAAAAAATTCCTTTTTAATATGTATGTTAAATACTAGCTCAATATCTTTGCAATTGTGTCCAATGACAATGAAATATGGGAGCATATGTAGTGCGGATTTTTTTGGGGGGAAACTCCATGGCACATTCACAATACCTGAACTACCTGTAGTCCATGGAAGTGGTACTTTAACATTGCAAAAATGCAGGACAAAGTTTTTTTCTTGGGTTGTGTAGGGGGTCGGTGTAAGTTTAAATTTGAGTTTTCGGGCTCGGGCCCCCCATTTGGCCGCCATCTTTTCCACTATATCTCCGTAACAGTACATCTTACAGAAAAATTTTAAAAAGGTATTTTGGTTAGAATTAAATTATCTACAATTTACTATACAAGATTTTTTGTCGTAAATTGAATAATTAAGAAGCTATAAGCCTTAGAAAACAAAAATTAGTCACGATATTTTCTTTTAAGGGCTATAACTTTTTTTCCTTAGATTTTAACAAAAAAAATAAGTTTTTTTAGAGGGTTTCATAACGAATAATTTTCACTTTGACCATCTCGTACCTTGTAAAACATACCACAACAATAATAAAAAACCGCAATAAATTGCTAAACAATTTTATTACATTACTCAAACATCGACATTTCTTAGAACGTAAAGTCATTCATTCATTATTATTACTTGCTACCTGTTATTGAGAATGTCTAGGGAGAGGAGGTAAAATCGTAAAAAAATTATTCAGAAAATCTATCACTTTGATACCTTCGGAGCGCTGTAAAACTCTTCGTAGTTCATGAAATTAAAAAAAATGTATGAATATTATTCGTTATGAAACCATCTAAAAAAACTTGTTATTTTTTTGTTAAAATTGAACGAAAAAAAGTTATAGCCCTTAAAAAAAATATCGTGACTAATTTTTGTGTTCTAAGGCTTATAACTTCTTAATTATTCAATTTACGACAAAAAAGCTTATATAATAAATTGTAGATAATTTAATTCTAAGCAAAAAACCTTTTTACTAATTTTATGTAAGATGTACTGTTACGGAGATATAGTGGAGAAACCATTTGCACAACTTTTCCAAGCCGGCCAAATGGGGGGGGGGGGGAGACGAACCCGAAAACTCAAATTTAAACTTACATTGACCCTCCCCCTGCACAACCCAAGAAAAAAACCTTGTCCTGCATTTTTGCAATGTTAAAGTACCATTTCCATGGACTACTGAGAATAATTTGTTTTCTTTTTTGATGGTATATTTTTACAACGCTATTCCAAGCTAAAGCAAAGATTAGATAAGAAGTTTATCTTGCACAAATGGGGAAGGAAATATGAGTGATTATTATCGATTTCGATTATGAAATTGTATTTTCACAAATATGGCATAATTAATTAAAAAAAATTTAAGTGGAACTGATCGTCAATGGGCGACGCATATATGTATCTGTTATTTGTGTTCTTTACTTACATTAAATGTGTCGAATCAATTTATTGCTTCAATTTTTATTTAGAATTGCTGTGTACACAAACTGTAATTTTTTATTAGGTTTGCTTTCCTCAATGTCAGATAGCAAGACACCTTGCCCACTACTACCGAAGTCGAGGCCTTTGTTTAATAAAGCTGTATAAGCTTTTTTCAGATAGTTCTTGTAGACAGAGTAAGGGGACGTCCAAAAATTACGTGAGGCGTTTTTGGCGATTTTTCGTCCCCCTCCGCCCTTGGTGAGATGTCGTGAGATTTGGCTCGACCCCCTCCCCCCCTCAATCTCACGTGAGATTTTTCAAATTTTAAAAAATTCCCAGTATTTACACTATTATGCGTATTTGTAGTGTAAATACGTTAATCTGTGCTTGATTGCGTTGGATTTATTTAAAAAAACATAATTTGTGTTGAAGAACAGTATCACAAAATCATCCCATAACCAACTCGGCATGCACCCAATATAAACTACAATACCTGTAGATTACCATTTAGCAGGTGATTTTGCCTATCCTTTGGAAATCAATCTCATGATGCTTTACAGGGAAAATGGTTTCTTAACAAGAGAACAGAAAAATTTCATTTCAATTCTAGTTTAAGCTCAACTCGTGTATTTGTAGAGAAAGCATATGGAATTTAAAAAAATTGAATTAGAAAATTGAATATTGACATACGAAGGTAGACTTTGGCAAAACATATAATTATGGCATGCATAGTCAGTCATTCACAATATTATTGTAAAGATGGAGATATACAACTTCGGAGCATTCTTCTATAATGTCACCTTAGTGTAAAAAACCTATGACGGAATGACACAGGCCTTAGAAAGGCGGAGCCTGAAGTCACAGCCAGCTTCTCAAATTGGCGTTTGAGCCGCCTATACACCAGGATATAGATTCTAGAAGTGCGCATCTGTTAGACTTCTATTTTTCGCAGCTCTCGATATTCACAATTCGAATCCTGTAAGATGTTTAGATGACTAATTATGTCGCCTGGTGTAAATGTCTGCTTTTTGTATAGTGACAATGCACCGCAGATAGCATGTGTTCTGATCTGACTGATGTGGAAAGAGCCGATTCCTAATATAATCTCTATGATTGCAGTAGGATTAGATATGTACATTATGCACTTGAGATACTTAGGAGGGCATTAGGTTCCAGGTTTTTCAATGGGGCTTCTGGGCCTTTTTTTGTTCCAGCTGAGGATACCACACTAGTTCAGCGTAGGGTCGCTATCTGTCTAAAAATGGTGGTATAAATCAATACATACGTTACATTCCCAGTTTGTATAAGGCTATTGTATAAAATGATAAAAAATTTCAACTCGCCATACACTCTTCATTTCCAAATATTTAAAATATTTTCATTAATTTTTTTGGATGTTCCAGTTGGATGGTATTTGAAACAAGTGGCTAAATTTTTACACCTAATTGCTATTGAGTCGAAATTGTACTGCCTGCTCCTCATAGTTTTTTAACTTATGAAAAAAACCCAGAGTCTCAGATTACCAGGCACTCTGTCACTAGTAGGCAACCAAGCCATGCATACCAACAAATATAAATAGCGGTAGAAACGCGACACTTTACTGCGTGTACTCGGTGTAATTCAAAGTTTTTAACCAATATATGGCGAGCTCTACGGGAACGTCGACTGCCGGACAAACTAATAGAAGTGATAAAAGCTCGATACAACAATTGCAAATGGAGAGTTCTCCATAATGAAAAATTATCCGACAGCTTTGAGGTGAGCTCAGGAGTACGACAAGGATGCCTACTTTCACCATTACTATTTCTTATAGTAATAAACGACATTCTTGTCAGCGCTCTAGATAGAAGAACACGTGGCATATAATGGGGATTGCTAGACCCCTAAGATATCTCTTTGCTGGCCCACAGACAACAGGACCTTAAAAACATGTTAAACAATTTGGCAACAGAAATAGTCCAGTAAAATAAGGAATTCAATTCGGAATGCTTTGTAACGGGGCGGATTTTTTTCCATTCTCTTCTAAATTGTATCAATAATATATGATAAAAAATCCGCTTCCTAAAAAGTGCCGCTGCAATAGTTATGAAACAAAAGAAGTGTTAAATTATGGTTTTTTGCGAATAGCTTTTAAAATATAATTTTTCCGAAAGAACTGATAACGCCATTCGAAAGAGGAGACAATTTTAAGTAAATTATGTCTAAGAACCTTTTTTGTACCATCAAATCCCTGGGAGACACGATTTTGTTAATTAAAGTGTAATACATAGCTTCATAGTATGTGTGTATGAGCAAAAAATGAGACGCGCTTCGTACAAAAATGGCTATAACTTTTTATTGGTAGAAGCAAATGCAAAAAACCAAAGTGCTTATTGAAGAAAAAACTTTTTTTACTCGATCCATGTACTTAAATGATAGAAAACTTATTTAAACAATTATTACTAACTAATAATTGGCAAAATATCACTTGTTTCAGTAAATCTTCTGCAAATTGATAAAAAGCAAAATTATTTTTATTTTAATTTGAGGATTGGTTTCCTGAAATTGTCATAATTAAGATGTATGTATTGAAAAAAATTAAAAAAATCGTATTTTTTCAATAAGCACCTTTTATTTCATGAATTTCGGGAAAACGAGCATTTTACTTTTTCCATGCGTAACTTCAATCAATAATAACAATAGGTGCAACCTACTTATTGACATTTAGTAGGTGGTAAATTTGTAGCTGAAAACCCATACTTTACGATAGAATAATTTATTTTATCAAAATATTTAAATTTTAATGATTTATTTATGAAATAGTAACAATCAAATGATTATTCTTTAAAAATATGGAATTTTGAACTGCAATTAACCTTCTGTTATTAAGCGAAAAAACTCTTTTTAATGTTCTAAACATATCGCGGTTGTAGCTGAGATCTGTATCTTTTAATATGTCCTTTTTCAGAATTTTTAAATAATTCGTTAACCATTGTTTATAACATTATCTTATAAAAAATGTGGAGTTCTTTGAAGATCATGTAAAAGAGAGCAGAATTTCCTTTTAAACACATAAAAACTTGTCACTGAGGGGCCTATATCTTTTAATGTAGGCTTGCTCTGACGTTTTACATAATTTTTAACCATTGTTTATAACAGGATTTTGTAAAAAAGGGGAATTCTTTAAAAATCGTATTAAAATAAAATTCTATAGCTCATGCTTTTATGACTGCGATTCGACCAAAAACTTTTTACTCGCCCTTGCAAGTTACTTTTGCAGTAATGGTTCATCGAAAACTTGGATAAGGATAAGTTATAGATAAAATTATAGATAGGCTGACGCAATATCAATAAGAAGTTTCAACATGGCGCCATTTTGGATCCGCCATTTTGAATTTTAAACATCATATTCGTAATCAGCGACCTCGGAAACCCCCTACTAGCATTTTTTCCGGTTTAATTCTTTTGAATTTAGCGCACAACACAATTTCGCATTTAATTTTGCACTAATTGTTTATAATAGCAACAATAAGGAAGTAGCGGCATTATTTAAAGGGTGGGATTTTATACGTTGAGCTTTTACAACAATTTAAAAAAAGTTCGAAAACGATACGACCTGTTACACGGAATTCCGAAGTTAAGCCCATTTTTTGCCTTATTTTACTGGACTAAAAGTAGTTCAGCAGGCTTAAGGTTAAATCGGACTAAAACAAAAGAAATGCGGATAAATGCTAGCACCCTTGAACGGACAGCGCTAAATAACCGTAACGTGGAACTGGTAGACAAATTCTGTTACCTCGGTATTATTATTACCGAAAACGGCGGTACAGAAGAAGTCGTCAGTTCCAGAATAAATAAAGCAAGAAGCGCATATGCATGCCTGTTTCACATATGGAGATCAACGGAAATCTCAATTAACACCAAATTGCGGCTGTTCAACTCCAACGTTAAGGCAGTTCTTTTGTACGGTTGCGAAACATGGAAAGTCACCCAATTCATCACAGGGCGCCTACAAGTTTTCATCAACATATGCCTACATCGTATCCTAAAAATCCGCTGGCATGATAGAATTACAAATGAGGAACTTTGGCGCCGTGCCGGCCAAGAAAGGATAGACGACCAAATCAGGCGAAGAAAATGGAATTGGGTTGGCCACACCTTGCGACGTGAAAACGAGAATCTAGCCAAACAGGCCCTCTACTGGAATCCGCAAGGAACCCGTCGAGTCGAAAGACCTACGACAACGTGGAGGAGAACCCTATTAGCAGAGGCCGCAACAACTGGGAGATCCTGGTCAGAGCTGAGAGCTGTTGCGCAAAACAGAGTCCGCTGGAGGGCAACTGTTTCCGCCCTATGTCCCATGAGGGATTAAAGGAGCAATTAAGTAAGTAAGAAACCAATAAATAAATCTGGCTCGGGGCACTTGTAAAAAAATACGGTACATATTTCGGGCCGTCGGAGGCTTTACGGACTCGTGACATCTCCGCACTCGCCCGTAAAAGCTCCTTTCGGCCCTTGATATGTAATCTACTATAACACGGTCACGGGAGAAACAATTTAATGAGCTGCAAAGCCTTTTAGTCCGTCATATTAAATTAACCAAATTATTTTATTAATTTCAAACATTTTCACATTTCGTTTTTGAAATAATAGAAATTAACGCATTTTTCAAACTTTCGAAAACAGGGTTAATATGCAAAAACTTCTAAGATAAGTACAAGATACCTTACAGGCCTTTTTAAGGCAAAGTGCAAAGTGGAAACGCAAACTGGAGCTCTTTTATCGCGTAGAAATTTGTATGCTTTTCTCTCAGTCTGGAATCTACGTTCGTGCAACAAAGAAAAAAGCATCAATTTCTGTGCTATAAAAGAAGTCCAATTTGCGTTTTCACTTTGCGTTTGAGACATAAAAGGCCCTTAAAAGTGCCATTTAGCAGACATTAGAATATTAAAATTATCGAAATTAAAAGCTTTTTTTTCAAAATAGAGAGCTCTTTTTTGAGCTTGCAGTTTCAGTAGTCACTTTGGTTGAGAAAAGATATAACCATAGGTACTATCTTCTATGCGACAAAGGAGCTCAGATTTGCACTTCCACTTTGACTTGTAATGCATGTACATGACTTGGATGTAAATGGGCCTTAAAATTAAGCACTTTTAAGCTGGCCCCGCCATTTTAGCCCGGCCCAAAAAAACCTATGGCATAATTTATTAACCATTTATTAGAATTTATTACCGTTGGAAAAAATTTTATTAACATTGCCCATCAAAAGTTATTAACAAATTATCTAGCTTAAGTTTAACCTGCACCGGACGCGAAAAAAATCCCTAGAACAGGTACCAAACATTAATTAGAATTTATTAATGGAACAATAAAATTTATTAACCCTCCCTGGCGAAAATTATAAACAAATTACTCCACCTTAAATATTAACCTACACCGGACATGGTTAATTTCAACAGGGATCACAGTAAGTATCTGGAAATTGTAGAGGAAATTTATTACCAATAATTATAATAATTTACGTAAATAAATAAACATATTTTCTTTAACAATTTTTTTAGCAAGAGAGCAAGAGGAAAGAGAGAGAGAGGAGAGGGAGGGAGTGAAAGCGAGGGGTACCAATAATTATAATAATTGAATGCACCTTTTTTGCTTCATAGAATGACTTATTAATAATGTCTTAATAATAATAGGGGTATTCATGAAAACATGTAAAACCCTAGTAAGCAGCGTAAATCGTATAAGTTTACCACCTCGTAACTTAACTGTCAAAATTTGTATGGAAAGTGAAATACGCACACTAGATAAGTTGACGCTCATAGTCCAATCAATCTAGAGAAATCCATCTAATAATTGCCACCTGAGCGGTTATTCTGTAACTGTGAAAAGTCTAGTGAAAAGTCTTTTCAGTGAGAATTCCAATAAATGCGATTCTGGAACGATGAGAACGTGAGTTTATCTGTCAAATTATTTCATGGTGAAAAATAAGTTCTCACCAAAATTTTTCTAGTGAGAAATATGAGAACTTGTCATTTTCAAATCACAACAGTTGTGAGAAGTGTGAAAACTTTTAATTTTCAAAAAAAAATTATGGGAGGAGTATGCCACACATTTAAATGATCTAGGTGTAACTTTTTAAATTTAAGTAGTAATGTGTAACTTTTTAAGTTCAACGATTTGGAGTTTGAAATGTAAAACCATTAATTTTGAGTGCAAACCCAAATTATAATTGCCCACCTTTGGCGGCTTCTTCTTTGCTCTATAAATAAAAATACTGTTGCCATTTTAAATGTTACAAAGTCTTATCTACAAAGTAGGCCACTCGAATAAGTACAAAATATGACATAAAACCGCACGTTTGACGTTTATACAAGTGAGAATTTCCAATGTGAACTACATTCAGCTCATTTGTCACTGGAATATCTCACTTTAGGTTATAGAATCGCTTTGCTGACAAAAATGAGAACTCAAAATGAGAAGACCCAATGAGAATGAGAATGAAAAGACTTTTCACGTTTTCACTTTCTCATAGTTACAGAATAACCACTCTGGAAACAAAAAATACGGTTATATCGGAAAAAAAATTCTGAAAAAGATAGCGTTTTTGTTTTTTGAATTTGGAATGGCGAACCTAACCTAAAAAATTCCGGAAAGTGTAAAAAACGCTTTTTTGCGAATAACAAAAAAACTTGAGCTCGGATCGAAAAATATCAAATTATAAAGTTGTAGGTATTCAAATTATCTTTCGATTGATGTATAATAAGTTATAGGTTAGAGCACAACACATAGAGATAAAAGCAAAAAACTGTTAAAATCCACGTTTTTTTAATTTGTTAATAACTTTTGTTTAACGCAACTTAGATATTTGTTATTTGGCAAAAATATTGCTTCTTGCTAGCTGAAAAAACATTTTTATTTTTGTTGCAAAATATTGAATACTTTCCTTAAAATTTCACTTTTTGTAAAAAAAGGGGTTCTTCTAAAAACGCTCCTCTTGGTCTACGGATTCTTCTAGAGTACCGTTCTATAGCTTAACATTTTCTTCAATACTTGTACTATAACGTACAAGTAACAACAAGTCTATTAAAAGGTTTTCTAGTGCTTAAAATGACCCCCAAAAATACATTAATAACGAAAAAACAGACGTTCGATTGTAAAAACTGACTTTTTGAGTCTGTTTTTTCATTATTAATATGTTTTTGGGGGTCATTTTAAGCACTAGAAAACCTTTTAATAGACTTGTTGTTACTTGTACGTTATAGTACAAGTATTGAAGAAAATGTTAAGCTATAGAACGGTACTCTAGAAGAATCCGTAGACCAAGAGGAGCGTTTTTAGAAGAACCCCTTTTTTTACAAAAAGTGAAATTTTAAGGAAAGTATTCAATATTTTGCAACAAAAATAAAAATGTTTTTTCAGCTAGCAAGAAGCAATATTTTTGCCAAATAACAAATATCTAAGTTGCGTTAAACAAAAGTTATTAACAAATTAAAAAAACGTGGATTTTAACAGTTTTTTGCTTTTATCTCTATGTGTTGTGCTCTAACCTATAACTTATTATACATCAATCGAAAGATAATTTGAATACCTACAACTTTATAATTGGATATTTTTCGATCCGAGCTCAAGTTTTTTTGTTATTCGCAAAAAAGCGTTTTTTACACTTTCCGGAATTTTTTAGGTTAGGTTCGCCATTCCAAATTCAAAAAACAAAAAACGCTATCTTTTTCAGAATTTTTTTTCCGATATAACCGTATTTTTTGTTTCCTGGTGGCAATTATTACCCCCGGTCTACACCAGACATAAATTCTCTCTTGACATGTGCCCCTTCTCTTTCGCTCGCATGCAAAGTTAGAAAGAGAGTCCCCCAAGTTGGCCATGAAAATATCTATCAAGCGATGGCGATGGCAAGACACCGATTAAGAAAGATTTTTGACATTTGGTAAAAGGGAAATGGCGGTTTGTCGATTTGAAGTGTTTTTTTGCGAATGGATGTTTACAATACCTAACCAAATTACATCAGGACGATAATAATGAATCAACTGCAAAAGATTACGAACGATTTTGTTCACTTTGCCATTTTTTCCCGTAGATTTTGGCGCTTTTAAAACAATGTTGCTTCGTTGAAAATTATTTTCAACTGAAATGTCATGATAGAATTGGCCCACAAAAAATGTTCTGTCATATGTCAAAAGAGATATCATACCAGAAGAAATATCTCGTGTAGACCCGGGGTTAGATGGATTTCTCTAGATTGATTGGACTATGAGCGTAAACTTATCTAGTGTGCGTATTTCACTTTCCATACAAATTTTGACAGTTAAGTTACGAGGTGGTAAACTTATACGATTTACGCTGCTTACTAGGGTTTTACATGTTTTCATGAATACCGCTATTATTATTAAGACATTATTAATAAGTCATTCTATGAAGCAAAAAAGGTGCATTCAATTATTATAATTATTGGTACCCCTCGCTTTCACTCCCTCCCTCTCCTCTCTCTCTCTTTCCTCTTGCTCTCTTGCCAAAAAAATTGTTAAAGAAAATGTGTTTATTTATTTACCTAAATTATTATAATTATTGGTAATAAATTTCCTCTACAATTTCCAGATACTTACTGTGATCCCTGTTGAAATTAACCATGTCCGGTGTAGGTTAATATTTAAGGTGGAGTAATTTGTTTATAATTTTCGCCAGGGAGCGTTAATAAATTTTATTGTTCCATTAATAAATTCTAATTAATGTTTGGTACCTGTTCTAGGGATTTTTTTCGCGTCCGGTGCAGGTTAAACTTAAGCTAGATAATTTGTTAATAACTTTTGATGGGCAATGTTAATAAAATTTTTTCCAACGGTAATAAATTCTAATAAATGGTTAATAAATTATGCCATAGGTTTTTTTGGGCCGGGCTAAAATGGCGGAGCCAGCTTAAAAGTGCTCTTAAAGTTATCATATTACCCCCAATCTCTGATTTTGTGTGGAGTGATCTAGGTTGATGTTCATGTTAAAACTTTAGGGTTACTTTCGTTGATGTATACGGCTCTAAGAGTGAAGAGACGATAATCACTTGGAGCTAAGTCGCGGCTTTATGGTTTCAGTTTCAGTACTACTAGTCCGAATGCCAATGTAGATTTTGATTTTAAATGGCTTTTTATTACCTGTCTCCATGTCCTAAAGGAAATTTGAGAAATAATCATCGTACAAAGATCCATAAATTCAACAAGCAAGCATCCATCGTGGCCATAACTTTACTTAATTAATTAATTTTCTCTTCCGGGTGATACCGTCAAAGAAAGACCGGGAAATTCGCTTTGTTTTATAGGCCTAAGTAAGCACTTTCGGTATTCACTGAACTCCCGGTAGGTTAGGTTAGGTTGGATATGGCTGAGCTGCTGGTGCACGGCTCAAACACTTAGGCTGCTCGCACACTGCATCAGAATTTGTACGAATTTGTGCGAATTCTGAAGAAATTGTATCGATTTCATCAGAATTCGTACAAATTCGCACAAATTCTGATCCAGTGTGCGAGCGGCGTAAGGCCACACGAGTAGGCCCATTGTGATGCCATAGTGATCCCACTTTAAACCTGATGTTAAAGTGTCGTTTCTTCGCTAAACCATCTCGAGGAAGCAATGAATCTCGTGAGTTGCGGAATCCCAATGTTCGAGATTTCCGCAAGCGAGCTTAGAAAGGGTTCACCAAGTGCGGACAGTCTCCTTCTGCTAAGGGCTGGGCAGTGACAGAGGAGATGTAGTACACTTTCCTCCTCGTCCGGATTTTTACAGGTTCTACAAAAATCGTAGGTCTCAAGACCTAAGCGGGTCGCATGCATCCCTATCAGACAGTGTCCGGTAAGCACTTCCACTATAGCTGAGAGGTCTTGTCTCCCGAGGCTCATTAGTGAAGTAGTCGGCCTGAGATCATAAGAGGGCCAGGTTAGTTTGGCCAAGGTGCATTTATTAAGATCCCTCCAATGCTTCTTTGCTTGTTGCATTGTGTGCTGTTTGCATCGGAGTTTAAAAGTGGCCCAAGGCATACCAACCCTTTCCTTTCCAGGAAGGAGAGTGGCGGTCGTGCCTTTCCTAGCCAGTTCGTCAGCTTTACAATTTCCCTCTATGTTTCGCTGACCGGGCACCCATACGAGGAGGGTCCTGAACTGCTGAACCATCTCGTTAAGAGATCTGCGACATTCAGAGATAGTTCTAGAGCTGTTTGTGCAAGAGCGCAGGGCTTTCAGAGCCGCCTGACTATCTGAAAAGATGTAGATAGTCCGATTCCTATCGCCTTGCTGGTTAATTAATAGAACAGCTTCATGTAGGGCTAGAACCTCCGCTTGATATACAATGCAGTGATCGGGTAGTCGGAAGGAGACTTCAATCCCAGTCTCTGGGGAAAAGACTCCTCCTCCTACTCGACCGTCGAGCTTAGAGCCATCAGTAAAGAAGTTTACGGCATCCTGAAAACTGTGTGGTCTGTTAAGCTGGTGACATATCCAAGCGTACATGCGTTGCATTCGTTGACAGATAATATAGAAGTGTGTGTATTCAAATGCGACCTGACGAAATATTCCGTGAATGTTCCGCATGCCACGCAAATGTCGGGCTACTTTCAACTTTTTCTGCATTGCCGCATTCGACATAGGACACACAAGCATACACAACAAACACATGCGACTCGTTACTCAGATTTTTAGCCTATCTGTGAGAGCCGGGGCGGAACGCAACCATGCAATTATGTGTCATTGGAAAATCTCCGCATATCAGGGAGCCGCTGAATGCAATGCATGTACGCTTGTATATGTCACCAGCTTTATTCCATTCACGACGTGAAGGGATGTGGACTCCGTAGTTCCTCGTGAAGGTAGTCTCGGGTATACAGAAGTCGGCTTTAGTGGGAACGATAAAAGAGCTCAACACCTTCGTGTGACTTCCCCTGATTCCGGTCCAAAATCCAGATTCTTTTATTCTAAGGGCTGCGATGGTTGCGCTTTCCCTTGTCACAAGATTCAAAGGAGGGAGGTATAGCATAATATTTAGGGCATCTGTAGGTGTGGAGCGAAGTGTTCCTGTTATGCATAACTCGGCACATCTTTGTACTTTCTGTAGTTTGTTTAGCACCGTGGACTTCCACAAGGTTGGCCACCATACTAAGACTACGTATAGGAGTATTGGGCGGACGATCGCTGTGTATATCCAACGTACTATGTTAGGGGAGAAGCCCCATTTCTTCCCAATGGATTTTTTGCAAGCGAAAAGCGCTATGTTCGCTTTATTAAGGCCAGGTTCTCATTGGATCGACTGAAATTTACCAATACTTTGGACATGTTTTTTTGGGAAAACTAAAAGAGGTAGCCAAATTATTTTTTGTAGCTTTATTTATTGTACATTCATGTGTACGTTTATGGTGTTCGCTTCGAAAAAAAAACAAAATGGCGGCTGTGGTCAGCTCTCGCGGAAAACGTGTTTTTAAAAGACTCCGAACTTCTCGTCAACTTTTAGGGGTGATACCGACCTGAAATCAAAAAATGAACGATTAGAGGTCAATCTGTAACTAATTGAGTGGAGCTTATACTAAGAAAATTTTGAAAAAGTCAAAAATTTACAAAATGGCGTACGTTTGAAAAAAAAGTGCAATTTTCGGGGTATTTTTTTATTAATTATTGCTTGTAAAGAATGTTTAAAATAATAAATGTTTATATTTTGTTAGTATAAGCTCCAACGAACTAAATTTACTTTCGAATCCCGTTGACTAGAAGTAAATCGGTTCAGCCGTTTTCGAGTAAACTTGACGCAAAGTTTCAATTTGTGGAAGCTGAGATAAAGCGATGTAAAGATTCAGTTCAATTTTCATGAGTTTCGATGAATTTTTCCGTTTAGTTTTTTGAATGTAATTCAACGTTTATTTCTATATTTATAACAAAAGTGTTTACACTTATGTTTTTTGAGCTGCTGAATCCGAATTTGATATTATTTTTTCAAAATTCAAAATGGCTGCTCCAATATGGCCGACTAAAAATTGAATTGCGACTGATTGTTAAAATTGTACGTTTGAATGTATTCCTTTTTCAGTCAATAAACCCGATTTTCAGAATGAATTTTCAAAATTCAAAATGGAGAATCCAATATGGCGGACCAAAAATGGAATTTTGACGGATTTTTATACTTTTTTTTCTCAATTTAACTTGTTATCAGTAAAAAAAACAACATTTTTCGATTCACTCATGAAATGTAAAATTTTTTTAACGAAAAACTTTGTATATTTACATTTAGTAACGTATATCAGCTATTCCAGGGCCGTACACTACTCCTTCTTCTTCGTCGTACTCTTCCTGCATTGCAGTTTGTTCTCTTCTTTTCTCGAGAATTTTAGCTTTTGCCGCGCTAGAGATGTTATGCTTAAACAGCAACCACACGAAAAGCCGACCCACAGCCGAGAAAGCGCTGAGCGGGCGCCCCGCTGCGATTGTGACACCGCTGCGATCAATGGGCTGTAGAAACGGTTCTACTGCTCGGATCGGCATGAAATTTTAAAACAATATTTTTAAAACATTATTCTTTCCGAAAATGAAAAAAAAAAAAAATCGAAAATTTTAAAATTTCAAATGAGAACCTGGCCTTAATGCGCTCTTCTGTATTTTCATTCCAGAGGAGTTTCTTGTCTAGGACTACTCCCAGATATTTGGCACTATTGCTAAATTTGAGCCTAACATTGTTAAGCCGTGGGGGTGTTAAAGGTGGGGTTTTATACCTCTTTGTGAAGAGGACTAGTTCCGTTTTTACTGGGTTAACGCTGAGTCCGCGGGTGGCTGTCCAGCTTGAAAGGGATGAGATCACAGAGGACTCGAGGAAATTTTCCTTTTGTGACGATGACGTCATCCGCGTACGCCAGGACCTGATGCCTCTCGGCCTCCATGCGTCGCAACAGCTGGTTTATAGTTACGACCCATAGAAGCGGGGAAAGTACTCCTCCTTGCGAAGTGCCTCTGTTTACGGCCCTTCGGACCGAGCTGTCGCCTAGGCTCGAGCTCACCATCCTGCCAGTAAGCATTTGGTGGATGAGAGACACCAGCGATGCCTCGATCCCCTGTTCTGTCAAGGCCAGGGTAATGGCGTTCGGGAGTACGTTGTTAAACGCTCCCTCTATGTCAAGGAATGCCACCAATGTATACTCCTTGACCTCGAGTGATTTTTCAATGATTGAGACCAATGAGTGAAGAGCAGTATCAGTAGATTTGCCCTTTGTACAGGCGTGTTGTGTGCCAGAGAGTTCTGAGGTTGCTATGGTCTGCCTCAGATATATTTCGATTAGCCTTTCAAGAGTCTTTAAAAGAAAGGATGATAGGCTAATTGACCTGAAGTCTTTGGGTGTTGCGTGGGAGGCTTTTCCTGCCTTGGGTATAAAAACTACTTTAACCTCTTTCCAACTAGAGGGAATGCAGTTATTTTGAAGGCACCCCGTAAACATGCCCTTCAACCAGGGCATGATGTAACTAAGGGTGCGCTGCAGTTGTGCCGGCACTATGCCGTCCGGGCCTGGAGATTTATAGGGCCTACTTATGATAGATTTGACCAGCTGTGGTGAGGCTGAAGAGTTTATCGGGAAGGCTGACTCAGCCGTAGTACTACTCGGGAAATGCGTGTCCATAAGTAGTGTCAGGGATTCCCTGCTTTTTTTTTATGTGGAAGACTAGAGCTAAGGGAAAGCCCTTTGTACTGTCGACAATCTATTTTCTTCGTATAGAGTGCAACGTCGAACAGCAAGCTCTAGTCGATAGATAGTGAAGGGGAAGAGAGAAGTAGGAAGGAACTGCCACAACCACCTAACCCCAACCATTTCTATCGCGACTCTGGCATCGGGGCAATGAGAAACAACTCGCTGGAGTGTTATGCCTCCTGAAACAAGTTGAATCTCATCAACCAACCGATGACATGCGCTTGGTGGAGCGGGGCAGTGGTAGCGGAAGGCTATGACATCAGGGAAGGTGGGAAATGCGAAGGACCGTGGGGCTCTGCCGGGACTCGAACCCGGGACCTCTGGGAGTCAGTCCAATCGCCGTTTTCTTTGTGTAAATAACTAAGCATTGTTGGTGCTTTAGTTAATATTTTACGTAACCTTGAGGCTTCCGACGTGGACTCTATATTGCTGCAAAAGGTAGCCCAAGAGGTGAGTTTGGCCTTCCTTATTGCCATTTTGTATCTATTCAGCTTCGACTTATAGCAGCCCCAGGAGGTTTCACTGCTGCTGCGTCTATCTGAGTTAAATTCCTTTCTACACTCTTTTCGGAGCGTTTCAAGTTCGCGAGAGGGGGTTTGGAAGCCTCTTTATGCTGTCTGCTCGGACAGGCTTTATTAATGGCGTAAGAGCATTGCTCTGTGAAGATGCTCACAATGCTGTCGAGTTGTTCCCGGTTTTTGGGAATACAGGGTGGCTTTGGAGCAAGGTTTTTTGCGATAAGCCTGGTTTAGTAACCCCAGTTTGTCTTTTTGAGGTTTTTTATTTTAGAAGGGGGGTTGAGCTAGAGTCTTGCAGTTGAAACTCTATAAATCTGTGGTCTGAGAAGGAGTAGTCTTTCAAGACCTTCCAGACCAAAATTCGGTCGGAGTGGCGATCGGAGACAAGGGTGATGCCCAGCACTTCTTCTCTGTTTTTGGTAACGAAGGTGGGATCATTACCTTTGTTACAAATAGCAAGTTTGGTGCTTAGTAGGTAGTTAAAAATAACTTCACCTCGACCATTGGTGTCCGTGCTGCCCCATTGTGAATGGTGCGCATTTGCATCACCTCCCATAACCAGAACCGTGGTAGCATTGGTGTATCTTACCAGGTTCTGAAAAGCCATTGGAGGTAGGGGGCCCTCATCATCGTGGGCTAGATAGAAAGAGGCCATCCTGAGTTTCTTCTGTTTTAACTCTAGGTCGACCGCAGTAAGGTCTCCGTCACTAAATTGAGGGAGAAGAAAGGTGCTTATGTTATTTTTGACAAGGATAGCTGTTCTGGGTTTTCCCTTTCCTTTGGTGTAGAAGAGATTAAATTAGATTAGAGATTAGATCCTGTCAGCAGCGATCCATGGCTCTTGGACTAGGGCAACATCGACTTCGCCTGATGCCAGGTGAAGCAGGAGCGCAGCGGACGCTGCTTTACAGTGGTGCAGGTTTATCTGTATTACCCGCACCATTTTCAGGGTGGTGTACTTCGACGACAGTAACCTCCGCCTCTTCGTCGCTGGGGATGTCTGTGTCGATGTCTGAGCTGAGAAGTTGGTGCTCCGTATACATACCGCCGATGGCTCTGCCCAGCTCGGAGTCTGTCGACGCGTCAACTTCGCTCCGAACTGCACTTTCACCATCGGTTTCCATGTTTTCATCCTCTTCATCTTCGGTCTTGGTGCAGGCCGCCTGGTTCACTAGGGCTTCCGTGTCTGTTTTATAGACCTTCAGCTCTATTTTTTGGAAGGCGTATTTTTCGTTTGCCAGTTGTTCTAGGCATTCTTCATTTAGGAGCAGATCAACTTGCATAGTGGTCCTGTTTGTCTGCTCCGTTTTGATAACTATCCAGTTATCAGTTTTGATGTGGGGGTTGAAGGCCTTGAGCATTGTGAGGATTTCCTCAGGCTCCGATGGAGCCACTGGAAACCATGCTCTGGCCCTCGGGCGAGATGGTATCTCACTAGCGTCAAGTGCTTTAAGCCGGGCACCGGGGTAGACTTCCCCGACTCTAGCTACCGCAGCTTTGTATAGCTCTGCAGACCTAGTGTTGTCGCAGGCCGTTAGTTTTATACAGCCTTAATACCATCCGGCATCAAGACATGAGGGAGGAGGTCCCGGGTTATCCCTCAGGACCTCCATGGCCACTTTGGCGAGGGCGACTTGCACCCACCGCCATTGGTGTTTGGGAATCTTCCCATTCTCGTCCAAGACGCCGATTATTTTGCGATCCTTCGCTATTTCTGCGAAGGATAGCGGTTAGTTTCCGTGCGTCTTGGGCTTTTTTGGCACTGGACTGTGGGTGCTTGGTTCCTCCACAGAACGTTGGCGTTTTGAGGCTGGTGCACCTCTAAACCGCTCTAGCGCAAAATTTGGGATGACTTGCTTTGCCCAAGCGATGTCATCCTGGACTTTGGTGAAGTCCTCCTTCGACACTTGGTCTTCCCTGATCGGGTTGATGGCAAGGCGACGAAGGATTCTGCTGGCCAGGCGGACTTCTTGATGACCTGCCTTTGTCGGGTCAGGCCTTTTTAAGTTTTTGGCCCTTCCGCAAACCATTCGCTCCCCTGATCCCCCCGCAGCGGCCACGCCCGCAGGTGTGCGCTGGGCAGCGACGATGCCGCAAGGAGGAGGAGGTTTGCTAGTGGACGCTTGGGGGCTCCTTTCACAAGGAGTGGAGTTTGTGGCTCCACTTAAGAGGTTTGGCCCTTCCGCAGACCATTCGCTCCTCTGGTCCTCCCGCAGGTGTGCGCTGGTGCCATTTCGCAAGGGGTGGAGTTTGTGGCTCCGCTTGGTTGAGGTTGGCTCGGGGTTCCGCAGCTCTGTTTTTAGCGGGATTTGTGGCCCCTTCCGGTTTTCGTTTAGGGGAACCGGACCCCTTTTAAGTTTTTGATTTATTTTTGTTCATAATTATACTCCCACGAGTAGCGGAGAAACGAGGTCCACCCGGGCAAAGATCCGCAGTACCCGGGTAAGGCTATTTAGAACCGGAGATCGCCAGGTATCCGGAGCACACCGTTAACGACTGGGCTTAGTAATTAATCTGGACCCCCAGCCAGGCTGATCATCGACACGGTTCGCATAACACCTTGATCCGACCCAGAGGATAAGGGGTTGGGCTGGGCATCAAGGGATCTAAAGGAGGGAGAGGAATACAAGGTTGGGAGGACGACTGTCCGCTACGTTCTAAAAAGAACGCATTGCCCAGAGTGAACCAGCGTGATTGACTCGTCACGCATACGTGGAGGTCGTCGTCATTATCACCCCGAACTCCCGGTAGCTCGAGTAGAAATTGGAGAGAATCTGTCCGAAAGTTGCAAGATCGTAAACCGTACTTCGTCATAAATTTTGTTGCTGATATCATAACTACAGGGTGTCCTGACACTCCTTTTTTCATTATGAATCGAACCTACTGATGCATAATGGTTTCAGCCGAATGAAGTACACAATTAACGCAAGAAATGTTCTGACATCACGTAGTACACTGCACTTGGTAGATTTACTAGTGTGGGTTTCATTTCCGAGAGGTCCGAGGCTCCAATTGGAATATGTGCAGCTCAATAAGCTTCAGATCGATCACAAAACATATTGATGGTGCAAAGACGGCACCCTTTCAGAACTTCTCGCGGTACGCGAATGTTATTTTTTGATTACAACCTGGGATGGCAAATTTACATGATTTTCGAGTTTTGGACGTAATTTACATAAAAAACTGTAAATTACGTAATTTCCATGTAAATAACTATGTTTTTGTAAAAAACTCCCAAACCTCCAAAAAATACATAGCACGACTGTGCTAAACAGTGTATTTATGGTATTGATCACGTTGGTCAATTTACATTGTTAGTGCACAGACGAACTGTGTAAAGCAAAGAATATAGAAGTAAAAATGACCGTAAGAGCGTTTTGCATGCTAGCGGTTCATGTAACATGCTATCTGTCCCCCTCCGTACCATAATGATTGCCATCCATACATTGGGCCTTATTGTTGAATCCTCCGGCTTGAAAGTGAATGCGAATTTGACAGAGTCTGATTGTTGAAAGTGGGAAGTGTGCGAAAGTGAATGAGAATATGACAATTTATGATTTTCGAAAATGAATGTTGAACTAAAAAACTACTTGTTTGGAGTTGTGTATCCATTGCGAACTGCCATTCGATTGCCATTTGAATTTCAAAAATGAAATATGTCACTTCATATGGCAATTCTGGCCGTCGGATTGAACAATCGCAGCGACAAGTGACCAATCAAGCCCACTATGCTGCTCAACAAGGTCACGAGGAGCTGTCTAAATTTGCGATAAAGTTTTTGAAAATTCCGGCATCAACAGCGCAGCTCGAGCGGCTTTTTTCCAATACGGTAATACATTCAGTCAGAATAACATCCGAAACAAACTTTCGGTGGAAACATCAAAGAAACTCGTGGGCATTTATTTTACTTTGCCTTTGACTTTTGTCTTTTACATTTTTTACAAAATCCATGTAGAGAACTCCAATTTTTTCATGTAATTTACGTCATGTAATTTACGTAAATGAAATGTAGATTACATGGCTGAGTTTTTTACGTGCCATCCCAGATTACAACGCAATTAAAATGTGCGGTGAGTCTCAACTTGAGACAATTTGTTATTGTAATTTTGCAGCCACAGCAGGTCACAAGAGTTCTAGCGTATTTTTCAAAATTTCTCACACACAGCCACCGACTTGGCGTTATCTTATTACACGAATACAAGTTCACCATTAGAGGTGAAATATTTAAGATATTTAAGATTGACCAAAACAGCTGACAGTCAGAAGAATAGTCTCAAACTCTCAATGACAAGCACGAGGCTTAAAAGTATGTAACTTATGACTGGTCACAATTTAGAATGGTGCGATGGTCTAAAAATATCAAGTCCTCTTCTGATTTTCGCAATTAGCGCCTATGCAATACTAACTACAGGGAATGCTGTTTGGTTTCCGGAACTGAGAGGAAACCGGTTTCCACAATATTTTATATAAGAAAACAATTATTGTCTTCTCTGACAATTGCATTTCAAATTTCTAAAAAAAGTGAAAGCCCTGTACCTGCGGCAGAATTTTCTTTAAATATAGGGGACTTGTGACGGAATAATTATTACTAGTAGGAAAGCCTGTTACCGAAAATCGGTCACCACAAAAATAATAAATAAATAAATAAATTTCACGATTTGTTCGAATTTAAATTCAATTTATATTTTTTTTTATTCAAAAAAATAATTTGCAATGGCGATTTTTTGATTATACTTTGAAACATTTCCATTGTCGTTCCAGGGCGTCTAAAATTTCCCAATTTCTTTTCCATCACTTCTTGCTTGGTGTGCTGGTTTTACATCTATTATTATTCTTCAAAATTGCCCCAGCCCTGAAGCAAAAGAAAAGTATCTCAGATTATCGGTTATAATGAGTATTGAAATTCGTCGCAACTTGCCTCTTTAAATGCAAATCAAATAATAAATGCATTCTATCACTTTGCACTTCTATCACTCGTCAAAAAAACGAACGGCAGCACCTTACACAATACAACACAATAATACAATATTAAAAAAATGCACGCACAAAGTAAGTGAGTTTTTTTTATGTCAGTTATGCCGCCAAAAATCCACACAAACGATTGTTTTCTCTGTTTCTTATTCGCTCACTGAAACGACTTTTGTGTCAATCGTAGGCTACTCTGCTCTACGTTGATGCCCACAAAAAAATACAAATTTTCCAACGGCTTTTTCAAATTCGAAAAATTATAATCGCTATAACTCTCTTATTCGTGAATCGATTTCCTTCAAACTCCTTATTACAAAACTATTCCATAAAAAGAATATTCTCTGAAAATTTTAACGAAATCGGTTAACAAACAAAACAGCCTTAGCGTTTACAAACTTTTTGTTTGCCTATTAATATATAAGATAAATGGGATAGCTGGAAATTCGCAGGCACATTTCTCTGTTGCGAACCGAATCCACGATCTCTGGGGTTATTGCTCACGACCTCTATAATGTCTTAAACCCAGCCTACGTCATATCCGTATTTGGTTAAAGCAGTCTTAAACAAGCTTGCGATAAATCCAAGTCTACATTTCGTTTCATTGACTAACAAAAAAATTACTTCTTTGTTAACATTTTCAAACTAAACCCAATCGTTTTTGTCCTTTAAGATGAAAATTACGTTTTGTTCCATTGAGACTAGGTTAAGTAAAAAATTCCCAAGTGTCAAGTTTTAAAATCTTACTTTTTTATACATTATTGGATTTGAACATAATTTTTAGAAATAATTAGGAACCAATACAACACCAGTAATAAGACCACCAACCAAAAACTAAATTAAATCCATTGTCTTACACTGAAAAATATGGCTCTCTACAATCGTAATCCAGTTTGTATATATTAACTGAGACTTGTTCTGATGGTAGTGAATTTTATATCAAGAAGAAAAATCCTTAAAGATCTTTAAAATATAAAAAACTTTATAAGTCAAGATAATGAAAAAAATGTTTAAAAATCGTCAAACCAAAAACTAATTTTTTTTAAGGAAACCCAACCACGTACCGATAACATCTATAACCTCTTCATGTTCGCTTAAAAGCTATACTTTTAGCCTATTTGAGCTTTTCTTCATTTTCTTACTCCCACCCTAAAACGACCATTTTTTATCATTTTTGACGTAGCAGTAAATCTCTGGATTTGCATGGATATTCCACTTTTCCTTCTTCTTCTTTCGTTTTTTTTGTTTGAACTAAGTCCGTCCAGAGATTCTCTTCGTAGCTCTATTATAGGGCAAAAAAAGGAAGCTAAAGAAAATATAAATATTTTAGAAAATCTTAAAAAAAAGAACGAAAGAAAGAAATCTCCTTATCTTTAAGATGAAATCTTGTTAACCGAAGCAGTTCTGGAATCGTATTATCCTCAAAGCTCCCATTTCGATGCCTACTGGCTGTGGTATGTTAAGTCAATTGCTGTTGTTTCAACTATTTACGTAGACCCCAAAAATACCATTCTGCGGCCAAATAAACGATTAACTTAAGCCTAACCATGAAAAAAGGACCTGCCGGAAACGAAACCGTACCCAAGTGGGATGATTCAAGCAGCAACACCACCAAAGGCAACAAAAATGGAAAATTATTGAGGTGGGCCACCACCAAAAGAAGGTATATATACATCCTTAAGTAAAGCAGGGGAAAATATCCACTTCACTAAATTAATCTCATTTATACGAACGCACCCCCCGTTCCCCTATCATTCTTGGTATGTTTTGTATTTGTTTTATTGGTCGTTGGGTTACCTTCCACTTCTGGTTGTTGGGACTATTTTTACTTTTTTTTTACAAGATTAACCAGAGTTCGACCAGTGAGAAGGTAATTATTCCTGGTCTTCGCCTCGAGTTGCTTCGATATATAGAGAGAGATGATACTGGGAAACCACGGCTCTAGTCATGGCCAGGCAACATCAAGCGATTCTTAAGGGCTGCCCGATTTACCCCTAATCTAATCTTGCATTTTGTTTTTATGTTGTCATTCCCTTCTTCTTTTGCTTCGTCTTCATTTCAGTGGATATCCTTGTGCGGTCATTCATTCTGATTACCAACGTCTGTCCCGTCCTGAATCGTTTGCAAGCTAAACCACAGAGGAATACTATTATACAACTCTGGCTCTTATGGCCGGGGAAAAGAGAATAACAGCTAGCTAGAAAAGCACAGGCACAAGGCATTGAGGAAGTTTACAGAAAGGGATTGGAAATAAGGGCATCATGTGCGGTTTTAAAGAAGGGTCAGTCTGAATCGTGTGTTTGAATGTATGTGCCTCATCCGTTCCGACAAATCGATATTCAATAAAAATCATTAAATATTTAGATGTCTTTCGATCCCTATACCCATCTTTCCCGTTTCGGATTAATTCGATTTGGACCCTTCCTTTATGGGGATCTACTAAATGGGTTTCGCATAACACCGAGTAACCACACCACCTCACACCCATCATTTTTGGTACCAGAAACGGGGTATGTACAGCCACCACCCTTTTGCCTCTTGCTTTTCATTGCGAACACCATTCGATAATAGAATGCTTAGGAAATACCGATATATCGCTGGTAATACATCACAAAAGAACGAATTGATGATGTAAAAAATAGGATTAAGAGGTATATCCCTTTTGTGAGCCTTTTTCCCTTACCTTTAGTCCTTCACCTTCAGTCACACCTTTACATAGAAACTTTCCGAAAACCTGTCAACACTTTATCAAAAAAAAGAACGAAAAAAAAACTTTTTCACTAGTCAATTGTGCTGCGGTATTTGTAAGTCCCATGTGCTAAGCCGAAAGTGAAATCCATTTATCGAAACTCCTTATCTACTCCGGGATATCTGAGTGGGAAACGTTTTGGGATAATCTAAAGGCAGCAAAATGTCGTTTAGGCTCTCCCCGATTTTTTTTCTTTGGTGGGGATAACGGTGTTTACACCATACACCAAAACTTGCTAGTGTATTGACATATTCATGCATAATCAATAAAAAAAATAAGGATAAAAAATTGTAAATCGAGCCTATAAGGACCAAGCAAATAAAAATTTATTGACATTATTCTTCTCTATTCCCAAATCTAACTCACTTTCTGATTCCTTATTCCGAGAGGAAGCTTCATGCCATTTTTTGACGTATTGACCGAATAATAACGGCTCGTATTGTATTAGAAGTTGGACCCTTTTTATAATATATATGTAATATATATATATATATATATATATATTTATTTTTGAGGAAGTTTTTATTTGGGCAAAAATGATCAAGGAATTTATGGCATTCAACTTAGAAAATGAATAAAAAAAATGATTAATCAACTTATTAGAGGCAACCGATAAGTGATTTCCTCTTGGTTGAGTGGGGCGAGTCATTAGGACTTTGTTGATCGGAAACGCCTTTTGACGTAAATGAATTCAAGGGGTCTTACTGAGTATTTGTCTAAGAGCGTTGTTCATTGTCATCACTTCTTACTATTTTATGAAAATTTTATTTAAACTCGATAGTCTTGTATCATGCGGTAGGGCGAAGACACAAAGAAAGCAGGTATCCGCTTTCAGATTTCCAGCAGGCGGATATTTGCATTGATCGGCGCCGATCTGCGCTGGTTCATGGCCACTACAAGAGCATGTAAAAGCCGGTAAAATCACCAGGCACCATGTCTAGCTCATCGAATGATGACTTATTTCTAAAAGAAATTGGCTTTAAATTTAAAAAGTAAAGTTACAAGTATTCATGCTATAAATCGTGACCATAATTTGCTTAAACAACGACATGGGGTGAATCCTATAGAAAAATGAAGCTTGAATGTTGCGGCTTATTCCCCGATTCTAAACTATGACCAGTCATACCAAGCGGTCGCCCAACTAAGTATTAACCACGTCCAATGCTGTTTGACCTACGCAATCGAACGGGAACAGGTCTATCGATTATGCTAATGGTTCGTTTGGACTATTCCATGCGTCTGTTATTGGTACGTACAATTTTGGGTGCCATACGGGCTGTTCCATGCTAAGAGTGCGCGAGTCCTATTTTTACTCGGATAAGGCCTCCCTTTTGTAGAGAAGTACCACATTTAAGCCAGGCGACTTGATTGGTTAGGTAAGAATCCTAAGAGATGCGAACTTGGAATCGATACCGTTAGCTCTGACATATCAGAGATTAAGCTAAAGTTTGACAAACCATTTGTAATGCATAAATGTGGTCGCTAAGAATGAAAGTCTAACAATCCACCTTCTGGATCTGGTATACAGCCGCCCCAAAAACCGATTCGAGAATTGGGATAGATGTCTATGGCGCCGGAACGTATTTCTAAAGCACAGGATTACGCACCACAGTTTTTCAAGCTGAGATGAGAGTGCCAAAGTCTGCATCCAGAGTCGTATAGCTCTACTATCATACTTCTTTTATACAGCGAGGCCGCTCTTAAGGGCTTTAAAACCAAACAAGCTCTAAAGGGCCCAATACACGAGCGCTCCATCCGACCCTTGATCTAAATCTAAGACCAAATCAAAACCAACTTGGATGGTTCTCATGTCCTGTTATACTGAAATTGATATCGCGTCGAAATAGTGGACTGCTCAATATTTATTGTGCCAATAAGAAGGAAGAACTGGTTTCCCACTATTGTATTAACCTACAAGAATTACGCAAGACAAAAATATTCATTGAAATCGAAATGATCTTATCACCGAAGACATCAGATTTCAGAATTAATCTGGGGCTTTTCTAAGCATTTCTAAATGTGACCTAATACCCTAGACACACAGAGGTTGAAATTACGTATCTAGCTAATTTCAACTTCGAAATCCGGAAAAACGACCGATTTCGGCTGAAATCTAGTTGGCGAAATTACATAAAAAATATGTAATAATCGTTGAAATCTACTAAAGTTTCGCTCTTTATAGCCCAGTCACTTTATACATGAACCTCTAAAAAATTCCAACTGGAGATTTTACAGCGGGGTTCTCTTAATTTTGAGGTCACAAATAATTTCCCAAAAGTCCATAAAGCCAACTGACCGACCACTCGAGTTACGGAGGGTCAAAGGTCATGAAAATCAGTTTTTTCAAATATCTCGTAAATTATCGTTTTTACGTAAATTTTGGCTAAGTAAAATTTGTTCGTGAGATAAATCTGCATAAAAATGTACTATACAAAATTTACGTAGAACCAATAATTTTCGAGAAATGGGGCTGAGAAAGCTCGGGCACCATGCTGCATTAGTTTCCGCAACACATTTGAAGTAGAATGCAAGCAGCATTTTTACATGGTATCCCCAGTAGGCCTAGTCCATAGGTTACAAGTTATGATATAGTTTTGTTGATTATCTCTCTATCTCTTCTATTTCCACTTCTTTCATATTGTCACCTTCATCAACACTCATCTCAGAGAAAAATGACGAAATGTGGTCGGCGTTATTATCGATCAACTCAGGTTCAATGGTTGTATCCTAGGATATCGAATTGATACACGACGAGCCCCGACAAGAAATAAGGCCACAAACAAAATTTGGTTAACAGAATAGGCCACTGCCAACCCAGCCGCCGCAGCCGTTTGGGTGAAATTGTTTTACATAAATAATCGGAAGATATAATCTCTTCAATAAAGGAACATTCATTGAAAAATATTAAATGGTGTAGTTTTAATAACAATTTCAAAAAGAAACTAGCAGATGGCCCACCTTTTATATGCACCGAAGAGAGCTTAAACTGTTAAAATTTTCATGGAGTTGTAATCTGATAGCGTCTGGGATCTCATTCATAACGCTGCTATAAGCATACACAACAAACACATAAGAAGTATAGAATATTGGGGTATGCGTTGATCCAGAGCTTGTCACCCAGATTTCTCGAAAACTATTGGTTCTACGTAAATTTTGTGTAAGACATTTTTATGCAGATTTATCTCAGGAACAAATTTTAATCAGCCAAAATTTTCGTATCACCGATAATTTACGAGATATTTGAGAAAAACTGATTTGTGTGACCTTTGACCCTCCGTAACTCGAGTGGCCGGTCAGTTGGCTTTATGGACTTTTGGGAAATTATTTGCGACCCCAAAATAAAAAGAATCCTGCTGGAACATCTCCAGTTGGATTTTTTTAGAGGTTCGGCCTTTTTTTTGTATAAAGTGACTGGGCTATTACGTAGAACGGAGATATCTATTAAAAAAAATTAAGCAAAAAATGTTCATTGACATTTCATTTTTCTGTTAAAAAGCAAAAAAAGAAATGTTTTTGCTTTTCTCTCATTAAATGTTATTTATTCAAAGCACGCTTTTGGTTGTTACATATATTTCTTCTAAACTAAATAGTTTCACTAAATTATTTTGTAAAAGATTTAATAATAATACAAGCATGCACATCCATTTTGACACGTGAAATTAGCCAAAGTTTTCAAAATCTCTGTGTGTCACTTTGTAATTTCAAATCGAAATTAAAATAAAATCTACTAGATTTCAACCTCTGTATGTCTAGGTTATAAGAATAGTACTTGAAGAGTTATTCCTAAGTTTATAGGCTGGAGTATTCGCGAAACTCCTCCAAATGTGAATAAAACACAAATTTATCAGTTAAAGCTCACTATTTTATATTTAATCCAAAAAAAAACATAAACAAATAAAATACTGATTTTGTCACTAAACAAAGTACAATTCATTATCTAACACTAAAACAAGCACATCACGATAAAATACTCCGTTGAAATCCTCAACGGGGGAAGGTAATCCAGGAACATTATAATCGTTTCTGAAAAACCAAATGTATAAATTATAAACCATAACAAATATGAAAATACTTCCTTTCTAAAATATCCTACCAGATAAGTCGACTCGACGCAGATGACAGAAGATGGTTGAAATCCCGTCGGCAATCTGAAAATATTGAAAACAAAAACAATCAGTAAAGTTAAAAACAAGTTCCACAAGGAACACTTACCTGTCAACACTAGAACTAGACTCCGCCTCTGAAGATCACCGCCAAAAATCCAAATATTGCTAAAAATAATATAAGTTTGATAATAACTATCCAAATAGAAAGAAACCAACTTACCATTAGATGTCAACAAATCCATTTGAAACATGAAGAAAAAAAAGAGACGATCAGCTGTTCGAGTGACTACATAAACCAAATTATATACTTCGAAAATCAAAGTTCCCCACCAATTTTATTGTTCGAAACCAAAATAAATAACGACGCACAGTCGACGTCAAATCATTTCAGATCTTTAAGTAAGTTTGAGCTTATAGATATAATAAAATTCGAGTTTGAGAATTTTATTAACAGTGATCTCAATCATAACCATAAATAAAAAGACTGAGTTGAGCTCTTTTTATTTCATTCCTAAAGGATCTATTGACGAGATTGAGTCAATATCCATAGAAATCCGAGTTGAAGGTTTTCATCCTATCCCATCCCAAATCCGCTGATGAGTTTGAATCAGCATCTATAAATCATAGAGGTCGTTGGACCTTCATAAACATTAACTCAAATCAATTTTCTCAGCACAACCATTTTACGGGCGAATTTGCGTGTATCACTTATCACAGCGTTAGCAGGAAATTCCACAGAGGGCGACGCAGTGAAGCAGCAAAACACAACAGAAGCAAGGCAAGATCACATAAATCAAGTTCAAACTCCGACGTACAGGTGGCGTTTATTCAAACAATAATAGATCAAGGTAGTTCGTAATTTAAAGGCAAATATTTTCGGCAGTTCAAAAATTAATAATTTATTGGATTTCACGTTGAATTATACTGAATTAGATATTAAGAAAGCAAATCATCAGTCAGAAATAAATTATAATTAAATTATTCGAAAGTTATCTTTTATTGAATCACACCTTTCCGGCACCTTTTATTTTGTCAGGATTAAAGTGGTAATTCTGTACGTACACATACAGTCCTTAAATCATAATCTACTTATGTCTCGTTCTTTTACTTTGCTACGACAAATTCATTCGGAGCTTGAATCGTAATCTCACTTATCTTGCCTCCGAATACGCGGGATCCGTTTAGAGGGAAGCTACCTATAAATTATTATTATTAGAATATGAACGACACATAAAAACACGGCTTGCAATGCATAAGTTACAAAGAAAACAAAGGCGATACAATTTTGTTGCCCTGAAAAGGGCGGATCATACGTCAGCTACCCCTATAAACCGGAAATAATAAGTGGGTGTGCAAAAACATTCCATCCCTTACCAAACTTTTAGAGTGTATGTATACGGGATTTGACGATCGTTAGAAATTGAACTCAATAAATAAAAGTAAACAATTATATATATTATTTCATTTGTATTTTATAAGCCCGAATAAGAAATCCAAAAAAAAACTCTTTTACCGCGTGCAACCTACTTCTATTTCCACTGTCGTTCGGTGACCAACTGCCACTGTATTTATCTCCGCGACGATGTCTGCTCCCGCTTAGCCGCAATTCAGATCCCACATGTATTTATTATGTTATCGAAATGATAAAAATAATCAGCTGCGCTTATAATAGGGGAAAGTCCGTCATATAGGGAATTATAGCTGTTGAGCGCGCATACAATTTCAACGTTGAATAATTTAAATATAACTGACGATCTTACTCCTATTATATCATTCTCAGTAAATATAGTCTCTATCAAAACAGAATGAAAATAATTTAACCCAGATTTCGCGGTTTCAATTACATACTTTTTTCATATGAAAAGGAATGTGGCATTTTTTTAATGAAGAAAATTGCAGTATGACGAAGCAATGATGTTTTGAACCGTAGCAAAGTATAATTTTTTTTGCAAATAAAGTTGCTAAAAATAAAATAACGCTAACCAGCGCTGTTGAGGCCCATTAAAATGAAAAACATGTAACGTCCCTAGTGCAACTAAGCTCCTAAAACATAACAATTATAATCCCAAATTCATTCAAGTTTATTTCAATGAGAATTTTTTAAAAAATACAAAAAATAAAAAATAAAAGCGTAATCAGCGCAAAATGAACTTTTTTAATAGCAGCCCGATAGTAATAACTGGCAGCCTTCAAAGATCTGTCAGTACGTAACTTATTCCCCTAATTAGAAAAAAAGGAAAAGAAAAACTTTTTCTAGGTTAAACAATTAAGTAATAAAAATTCCAAAAATAAATTACATAAGGCAGAACAGAAATAAAGCAAAACAGAGACGAACAAAGCATAAAACAGAAGAAAAAATGAAAAGGACTCACATTAGTCGGGAATTGTTTCACTTTTTGGCATTCCTCCTGCCCGCAAAGGAAGACTAACGACAACAATAATCTCCGATATTACCGCCACCGCACTTACATTCCGCAGCAGAAAGTAACGTTTACGTTTCTCAGGAAAGTTGATGGCGGCAGTTCATTCCTCAAATGCCTCGCCTTTATCACACAAAAGCACGGGGGATGAATGAACGACAACAGCTTGCCATAACTGCACAATTAAAATGACTCCAAAAAGGGGGGTTGTTCTCTTGTTTCGTTTTTTTTCTCTTGTTGTTTTGTTCTTGTTTTATTCTCTGCTCGATTCCGTTTTAGTATTCCGCAAATTCCTGTAATATTTCGACAACGAACGGCTGCCCTGGAATGGCATATCCTTGTAGAACTGGACGTCGCCGTCGCCAATATTGTTTCTCTCCGTCTTCTACGAAAATGAAGTCGCCACATCTTATTGTCCTTGTTCTGTTTGTCCTCTTTTACTGGCGCCATTGATTGTCCTCTCAAATAAGGTACCTCGTCAGGTTTCACGGCTGGGAACACTGCGCTAAGTGCAGCCCGATATAATGGAGCCATGGAGGACTCCCGAAGCCCCAGATTTATTTACTATCGGGCAAATTCCAATTCCAAATTAAAAGTGGAGTCTGCACCACGAAATTACCTTTTTGTTAGCCGTAGACACAATCTGAATCCTTCGGATCCTGCACCCAAGTATTTACGGCAGAGATGTCCTTTTCTCATTTTTGTTTCCAAATAACTTTTGCCCATTTGAATAGCTCTGCTGTGCCGCTCCGGCCACCCTCGCCCATGGCCCGCCCTACTGCAAAACAATTCGTTTTCAGTTTTTGGATTGTCCATTTCCGATGGGTGGCTTGAAAGCTCTCTGGGGACCTGCAGATGGATGAAGGGATAATGCTCGCCACCTCCCCCGTGTTTTATTTATGTTCGCAGGCTTTTTTCGGTGACTGAACAAGGCGACATTCAGGCGGACGGATTTCTCGTTACGAATGTATTTGTATGTTTTGTGCTATTGCCATAGACGCGTCCTCCTATACAATCCGTCAAAAAGTGTGCCCAGAACACGATGCTTTCGCTATGAAATGTCGTAATATTGATGAGAAATGCGCGAATAACTGTAAAATGCCAAAAACCATGCACGGAAATTTTTGTGTATCCTTTTTTCGTTGTTTTATTTTGGTTTTTTTTTAAATTCTGATTGCAATTTTTGTAATTTGTCGGCTGAACGCGCTCCGCGGTGTTATTTACTTGGGCAGAGCTGTGCTATATTCTGCGCATTTAATCAGTCAATTCAATTCGGAACTTTGCAGTGCGGAAATTTTTGGGGAAATATTTGTCCACGTTTTTTTTCTCTACACTATATTTATTGCCATTTTGGAACAATTTCTGCCGCTGTATATTGAAGTGTTTTCAAGCCGTGACATTTACAATATTTGAGTGTTTAACCTAAGCAAATATCCAGGACAATTTTTATGTTAAAACTGAGCGAATGCGAATTAATAGTGCGTTTGGTAATAATTGTTGTTGGGATTTTGGTTATGCCAATGACATACAAACATATGTATGTTATATTTATGAGCTTAATATTTACTTCGACTGCATAATAATTTCTAGCTTACCTATTAGTCATTTCATCTAGCTTGGTATGAATATAGTCCTTGTTTCATTATTTATAGGTGATGCATGTTAGGAATCAACTGACGCTTGATTGACTTTCATTTGTAACACTTTTTCTTCTTCGATGGCTCTACAGCCCAATGCGAGCCTTGGCCTCCATCAACTTCATCCTCCAGCCGTCTCTGTGCTCCACAGCTTGCCTCTAGTTCTTGTATTCAGGAATTTTGCTGCATTAAGCCTCGGCCACGATACGAGCGGCAGAGCGGCGATTCTGAGTTTTATTTTGTATTGTTTTATATGAAAAACGCTCGAATCCGGCCACGATACGCGCGGGGAGCGTTGAGAGGTAGAGCGGCAATACTAAAGTGCCGCTCTACTACCGCTCGCCGCTAATTCGAGACATTAAATTTTTCTGGTGCCGCTCGCCGCTCGTATCGTGGCCGAGGCTTTAGTCTTAACGATATCCTCCGACCTTGGCCGTGGTTTGCCAACTGGTCTTCGTTAGAAGATTCAGATTTTTCGGCTTCTTTCAGTCGTACATTTTTTTAACATGACCAGCCCAAAGTTAACGCAGTGGCTTGGCATACAGTGGTTCGCACGAATAATGGGACAAGCTAAACTCCGACATTAAAACAGTTGTGTAAAGCAAAAAAATATATTATTTCCGATATATGATACATTAAACTTCTGGGCATTTGTCGTATTTTCAATATTTATCATCACATTTACAAAATATAATTCCAAGTTTGGGGCTGCATGTCCAGTGCTGAAGTGGGCAATCTGCATCTTATTGAAGGTAAAATGGATAGATTTGTCTACTTAAACATTCTCAAAAAAAATTTAAAGCAAAGGGCTGAGAAATTAGGGATTCTGAACGACTTTGCGTACTATCAAGATAATGACCCTAAACATAAATCGGAAGTTGCCATGCTATGGCTTATACACAATTGCCCCAAATGAGCCAAATTACACGGCTTAACACTTTGCCTCTTAACAAACCGGTTTGTGCATGTTATACGAATTACACGATAAACTGGCTGTTCTGCATTTTTTCGTGTACCGTGTAATCATTGCAACCCCCTTCCCAGTCAACGGACTTAAACGTCATAGATCATTTGTGGGGGGGAACTTGCTCGCAGGGTGTACCGCAGATCATTCAATAGCCTTAACAAGTTAACAACTGCGTTGACAAAGGAGTGGAAGAATATTGAGCCAGATTTTTGTAAAAAATGAGTCAATTCAATGTCCTCTCGTCTAAATGCGGTTTCTGGTTAGAAAGGGTACGCTGCTAAGTATTAAATTGCCAGATATAACAGGAATTTGTTTTGTTTTATCTTCTGTCCCATTATTCGTGCGAACCAGAAAATTGCCTTTAGTTTCATTTTTAACGAATAATTTTTTAAGGGAATTATTTTTTGTAAATGTGATAATAAATGTTGAAAATACGACAAATGCCAAGAAGTTTGATGTATCATATATCGGAAATAATATATTTTTTTGCTTTACACAACTGTTTTAATGTCGGAGTTTAGCTTGTCCCATTATTCGTGCGAACCACTGTATGTTGTTGGTTTACACTCTTTGTATAAGTCATATAATTCCTGATTATACCGTATTCTCCATGCATTGTCTTCATTGATTGGGCCGTATATCCTTCGTAGAACCTTCCTATCAAATATATCCCCCGTATCTGCAGACTTTTGGGAAATTATGCATGCTTCACCTGCATATGTAACTACAGCACGTACGTACATATCGATACCCTCATTCTAATACCACGTACGAGAAAAATCCCAAATTTTTTAGGAGAAGCAAAAAGCTGCTTTTTATTTCTTCTGCAATACATACTTACCGTTATTATATTTTATAGTAGGACCATAGAATTTTGTTTTGTTGCGACTTTTTCTTTCATGGTTTTGCAACTGCTGTATAGAGAATTGCAAAATACATAATAATATTTCACAAAAAAAATTTCCCTAAAAATGCTCATACGTGGTATTAGAATGAGGGTATCGATATGATCTTTTTGTAGACTCTATTTTAGTTTTTCTGTGGATGTCTCTGGATTTCATTATTGGCAGTAGTGGGGAGTATATTCCATTTGCAGCGTTAATTATTTAATGCACTTCTGTCGTTGTCTTTGCTGACTATCGACGCTAGGTAGTTAAATTCGTCAGTAAAACTAAAAATGTTTAAAAGATCTTTTTAATAGACTTTCTGACACAAATAATTCTTCTTCTTATATATTTACTTGAACCAATCAAAATTGTGAATTTTATTAATAATCCTATGTATTATGTTTTGTATCTCAAGTAGTGAAACTACTAAATATTAAAATGTAAATTAAAGCTTAAGAGGATTTATCCGTTTTAGTGACTTAAAAGTTCGGTGATGCCTGAGTACAATCATTAAGCATATAACACATAGACGAGTCACGTAGAACAAAAATTTGTGCACGGCATTTATCTTCTTCTTCCCTGGGGACCCAGCACGCCTGCTACTATACACCAGAATCTGCTTCAGATCGCTAAGTTCTTCCCTCGGCGACCCAGCGCCCCTGCTACTATACACCAGACTCTGCTTCAGAGGGCTAAGGTGGTAGCAGATTATTGTAAAGGGAGTTGATAGCGCATTCCGGTGAGGTAAGGTAATCTGGGGGGAAGTTTGTTCTGGATCCCAGACGTCTGAGATGCGTGGATCGAGTTTTTTCCTTTTATGCGCATTCGAAGAAAAAATCAAATTTGTCTGCCCATAAACAAAATTAAATTTTGGTGGATAGCAGAAGAAATGTACTTAGGATGTTTCAGCTTAGGAATATTCTTTGGGATATTGAATTTTTTTTGTTGGAATCATTGTAAAACTTAAAATATGAGATTACAGATTTTATTTAATTTTGTAAGTAATGATGATTTTAAGGCAAGCTGAGTATACCCTAAATTTCACCTGAGATTTTTTATGTAGGTTGAAAGGGGGAAAATTCCATTGATTTGTTGATTTAAATAGTTATTACAAAAATTGTTCATTATGTTTAAAAATAGTTGTAAAAAAGTTCGTTAAATTTTAGGAAAACAATATATTTTGTCTTTTTCGGCATAATTAGTAGATAGTCATAAAACGTGCGAATGAATGTCCCTTGAAAGTTAGTATTTTTGTTTAAAATGAATACTCCTTTCCACACAACTGCGGGGGTAGAGTATAAGGTGGGTTTTTTTATAAGTACATATGTTACATGAAGTAACTCAACGGCTTTTTCCAAGTGACACAGACAAAATCTGGATGAAGTTTGAAGCAGGGCTGTGAGTCGGCCCTTAAAATTTCCGACTCTGACTCCAATGTTTTGAAATTTTAAATCCGACTCCGACTGCTATATATAATGAGAAATATTTAAATTTGTACCGAAGAACAAAAAAAAACAAAATAATTAAAAAATTAAAAAACACGACGCCGAATTAAAAAATGAACTAAAAAGTCAAAAGCAAGTTTTGAGT
This sequence comes from Thereva nobilitata, assembly GCA_963855945.1. Taxonomy (NCBI): domain Eukaryota; kingdom Metazoa; phylum Arthropoda; class Insecta; order Diptera; family Therevidae; genus Thereva; species Thereva nobilitata. The sequence continues at coordinate 156,270,796 of OY979694.1, read as the reverse complement.
ACCAATGTAAGACAGAAACAAGGAAGAAGATATTTTATTTATTTTGTTAAGTATCACACAACTATCGTATATATGTATAATCTGTATTTTTTCAGTCGGGGTACAGTTTTAATTATACTTATTCTCGTAACATTTTTCTCAACCTTCGTTTGATACCCATATTGCCCCAATCAGAAAAAAAAATTAAATTGGGCGTGATGTAAATTGCGTCTGACGGCCGCCATATTGTTTTTTAAAAAATTAACCTAGCCTATGTTACTCAGACTCATTAAACGATTCTAACGGTACCCCATTCATCTAAATCCGTTCAGGCGTTTAGAAGTTATGCTGGTAGAAAGCAACGTACATACACACAACAAACCTAAACACATTACACTCCTTTTTTTGGGGCAGTCGTGTAAAAAATGCCTAATGCAATACTAATACTAATACAAAACCGTAACTTCCAAAAATATGTAATTGATTTTTGTCATTTAAACAAAAAATCAAACAATACATTCAACAGCTTCCTTCTTGTTTACATTTATTTCCACCAACAAATCCCTTTAATAAAATTTACCTAGAATACAATATACACATTCGTACATATGCCGATTTCATAAATGAGAAAGCCTGTAAAAAAACAGGCGCAAACGCGAATAGCTCTCGAAGAACCATGCTCCCATGCATCGCTATCGTAACGTAATGAACTAAAAAGTAAAAAATAATTTTGAATGTAAAGTCTTTATTGCTTCAGCCAGTGAACAGCCTACCTTTAGAAATCAAGCTCAGAATAAAATTAATGATGTTATTGGTAAAAATTGTAAATATAACTTACTTAAATGTAAAAAAGCGTGCGGCGCTCTCTACCTATGTATATTCTTATTTTATTAATACAGGAACTTTTAGTTAACGCCCCACGCAATAATCAAGCCCAAGACGGAATTCGAATAGGGCGAAATGTGGTCGAACCGGCGTAAGTTATAAATAAAACGTACACAATCGTTAAAGGCTACTTCGAGCTTTCGAGCGCAAGAGGGATCAAGAGAGGGGAAAATGGAGAGGCCCTGAATTAAGAGAGGCAAAACTAAGGCTTCACCAAATACAAACGGACAGCCCTTTTTAGTAAACCACAAAGGTATCTAAGTTTCAAAAGTAGCTCATATGTTTTGCCAATAATGAAATTGACGTGGTCGCAGCAGGTCATACTACTATTCAGGACAACTCCAAGATTTCTGACTTTAAAAACGCGAACAAGAGGAACCCCATTGAAGGAAATTTCTGGGAGGTCGGATTGAGAAATGGCAGAGTGAGTGAAAAAAATACAATGTGACTTCGATGGATTTAGCTGTAGTAAGTTTAGCGTTGATCAGCTTGAAACACTGTGCAAGTCAGCCGCAATCTTCTCCACACAATTATGGATTTGATCTTTTGGCGCAAAGAAATAAAGCTGCACATCATCTTTATTGCGGGAATTCCAGTAATTTTTCAAAATAAATTTTTAAGTTGACCAGCATTAACGCCTAACCACAATGAGATACTCACATTATGTGTAGTTCATTTTAAAATATGTACTTAATTCAATAATTAATAATTATTTATAATTTATAGTTATGGTATTTCGTATTTTACAGAGTCGGCAAATTTTTTGTTTGTTCTTCCGGCTCCGACTCAAGTAACTACAAAATTCCTTCCGACTCCAACTCCGCAGCCGTGGTTTGAGGAAGCGCTCAGCCTTACTGTATATACCGCCTACTTGAAAAATGCAACGATCACATGTATTGACACGCACCTGCGCCTCAATATTTGATAGTAAAAGGGCTCATACACTTCACCTGCGCTTATAAATTCACGAGCCAGTGGTACAGGCCAACTTCCTTGAATTTCCGCCTGGGTTTCTTACGTTGCGGTTGCGTTACTTAATGTAAAACATATCTCTAAATGTGGATTAGGCCTACTGGGGAACACCACATAAAAAAAATGGCCCCTTATACTGACCCCCGCGTTGGAAGTACCACGTTGGTGGAAGTATCCATGTTAAATAAAAATACTAACTTTCAAGGGACAGTCAAACTTCATCGCATGTTTTATAACTATCTACTAATTGTACCAAAAAAGACAAAATATATTGTTTTCCTAAAATTTAACGAACTTTTTTACAACTATTTTTAAACCTAATGAACAATTTTTGTAATAACTATTTAAATCAACAAATCAATGGAATTTTCCCCCTTTCAATTTCAACCCCCATAAAAAACCTCATCGGGTGAAATTTAGGGTATACTCAGCTTACAAAATTAAATAAAATCTGTAATCTCATATTTTAAGTTTTACAATGATTCCAACAAAAAATTCAATATCCCAAAGAATATTCCTAAGCTGAAAAAAAGTACATTTCTTCTGCTATTCACCAAAAGGGAAGAACTTAGCGATCTGAAGCAGATTCTGGTGTATAGTAGCAGGCGTGCTGGGTCCCGAGGGAAGAAGAAGGTAAATGCCGTGCACAAATTTTTGTTCTACGTGACTCCTCTATGTGTTATATGCTTAGTGGTACCATATAAAGGCCTCATATACGATGACCCGGTCTTAAATTAGAGGCATACGCAGTCAGGCAATTGTAGTCGGTTAGAACAACAACACAGTAATTAAATTTTGTTTTCACAAGGTTGCATCTCAATCCGACAAAGGGCTAATGGTTAAAATTTTATTGTTTTATTCATAAGTGATATACAAAACCAAAAGAGATATCGACTTCGTTGGGGTGCCGTTCGAAACGTATTAACGAAGATATAATCTGAAAAGATTATCATAAAATTCGGTCGAGCAGGTTTTTTGTTGAAACGACGTACCTGATTTTTGTACCTGCACGTTATCGCGCCAACCAAAAATGATATCAGATTTGTTGAGGTACCGTTCAAAGCGTATTCACAAAAATAGGAGTTGAAAAAATTTCATAGCATTCGGCCAAGCCGTTTTTTTGTTTACATGAAAAGAATTCGGCCAAGTGTGGCAAGAACCTAATATTGATTAGTTTTGCCAATATCTAATAAACAGGTTGGAATGAATCCCGTTCCAAATGAAGTTACCTTTCTGGATTCACTAGAATGACAGCTTCCCAACCAGATATCACTCGTCAATATCCGAGCACTCTTTAAAAACCGTGCGAAAATACGTTAAACTTTGGAAACATCACAAATTCTTCAAACTTTAAATAAGCACTTTTTGGTTTAATGATTTAAATGCTTCCTTTTCTTTGTTACTATTATTGTTCAGTTATTAAAATATCCATTCATAATATTCAACATTCATCAAACTGGGATTGGTCATGTGGACTTAAAGGGTCAAACCCACAACCCAGTTAGTTTTAAAATTATCTACGTTTGGAGGTTTCTCTGATATACCCTGTACTTCGGCAACAAGTCTTAAATTTGTTTACAATTTGTTTAGTCTATATGTTATAAGTTATAGTTTATTAAAGGATTTTAATATTTTCTAAAACCAATCCTCTGTTTTAAGAGAGCCTAAGCGCTTATTCCTATAACAATATTGTTCAGAGATTTTCTTGGTACTGTAATTAATTCATTGATATTTCTTATTTTTAATCATTTTAATGCTGGATGAAGTTGAAGTCTGAACCACAAAACACATTGCTTATAACCAAAAATTAATTTTATAACTTAACTTCCTTTTGTAAATGATATTTACTCAGTCTGCCCTTTAGTTTATCCTTTACGCAACTACTTAACTTCGCTGATGTTGAAGTTTATTCACATTTTCGATAAAGTTAGTCAGGTTAGTCTTTTGTGTCCGTTTCAAAAGTGTTCACGGCCGAGAAATGCGAATGCTATCCACATTCACAATAATATTGAGCAAAATATTGACGGTTTCCTTCTTTGCCCCAGATAATCTTTCAATATCACCCACAGACCATCAATAATATTGCGCAAATCAAAATATTGCACAATATTTTTGATAGTTCTAATTAAAAATGAGAAATAGTGCGCAATATTAACTACAGACTGCAACACTGTGATATAAATATTGCAAAAAAAATATCAAATCCATTTTGATCCGCTCAATATATTGTACGATATTTCAATACCACCCCCAGACCGTCAATAATATTGAGTAAATCTAAATATTGCACAATATTATTGATAGTCTATGGGGCCCCTTTAGGCTGCGCTCTCAAAACTATTCGAGAATTTTTTTTATTGTCGTCTACGCTATTCTAGCTGACATTCCAAACATCATAAGTTCGATTTCAACCACAAACTCACTTCTCTTTTAATCCATCGCTTGGGAAATCTACTCCAGTTAGATTAAACAGTGTGGAAACCGCTCATACCGCTCACTCTTCGCTTTCTCTACTTTCTTTAGACTAGAATTTGCTGTCAGTCGTGCTTCATTGCTTTCGTTTTTCCTACCTAGTTTTTATACCTTAGCAATCGCGTTTTTTTCTTCACACAAGATCTCTAACCTTTTTCCTGCCATGTAAATCATCTAGCCGAAAAACTGCAATCTGGTGAAATGTTCTATTTACTTGAATATTTCATATATTCGCGTCTCGTCTCCAATCGGTTTTTTTGTAATAGAATTTACATTTTTTTAAAAAAGAGTGCCCATTACCAGAGCTTTTATGTAGCTACTCGGACAAATTTCTTTCGTCGGCCTTTTTTATGTGAAAACCCCAAGCTTAGGAGTCGCCCTTTGTTCGACCAGTCTGTCATATCGTTAAGGTCATGCTGCAATGTCTAGTAGTAAGCTTGGTTTAAAGAGTAGAGGAGAAAGGGAAAGGTTAGAGGCGGCCTGGCGGGTCCTCGAGGAAATCTCGATGAACCTTAGTTTGAACTCTAAGATGTTGTACTAGTTCGGAAATACTGATTATTCCACAGTCGAGTTGTTCTATTCATAAACATTCACATACATTCACGCTTTTCTCGTTTTTTAATAAGTTCTCTTGTTCTTAAATTTCCACACATGCTATTGCATTGTTGCATTATAGAAGCAATAGTTCTTTAGTCTTCGCATATTTCTCCAAATCCATTTTTAGAAACCGATAAACATTGAGGGACCGATAAACATTGACAATCGCAAGATGCAAATGCCAAACTTTCTTCATCGAACCAGATTAAACATAAAGAAAATTATAAAATAATTCACCCTTTGTCCCGTAACACAGCTCAATCCGACCTCGCCACGCCAAAACAACAACAATTTATATGCACTTGAAATTTCGAGTGCATCCAAATTGTTGTTTTGGCGTGGTCGTGTGGAGCGCTCGTGTATTGCGCCCTTAAGATTGCATAACTTTTTCGCACTAAAATTTCACCCCCGGCAATCACAAAATACTAATCCTATTACTATCCTGTTATAGCACTCATGAACCTTTTCTGTATGAACCTTTTTCATCTACGCTTTTTTGTTGCTGTTTCTCAATGGTTATCTTCATTAATTCCAGACACAAATTTCAATATCAACAATTTCGATTATTAATTTATTTGAGAGGAGTACACAAAAGCACAAAACTTATTTTGGGACAAAAATAATTAAAATTGAATTAGAATTTTGTTCGAAACTGTACACAGGCATAAAAATGTTTTTTTATTTTTAGAATATCCGATTATTTTTTTTGCTATTTTTATCATTTGAAACATTTCCTGCATTCAACAAAATTAAAAAGAATGAAGAAAAAAATAATAATATCCCACATTCAACTTTTAGTTTCTGTAGTCCCAATCTACCTCAACATATGAATACGTCGCCATATAAGCTCTGATAAGGGCCCATACACTCTCGCTCGATCGCAATATTGTATAGTAAATGAACGGGTTTTCGGGCTGCACATATACACAATATCAACGCACACACACAGTTTGTGCGGGGGTGGGTGAAGGAAACCTTATCTCATTCATTTCCACGAAATGATGATAGATGGTGTGTAGCGATTTTCTCGTCGCGCATTTTCAAAGCCATGACAATACTAATTTCACGTCTATAAATTTACCAGTGACGTAAGAAGAAGCGAAAGTAAACTTCTCTACCAAAGCTCTCCGCTACCGTCCGCAGCGTTCGGATGTTGCCAGATCAAAAAAAAGCTGGACGCGAGGCGCTTCGATGATGGTGGAAAGCAAACGAATTCGCGGCGCGGTAATCAAATCGGCACCATGTTACCGCACACAACTCCACTAACAATTCCATACAAGCGCAATTATTCACGCATTAAGCTCTCTTATCGCGTTCGGCATTTGCAATTTTTAGGAAATGTTTCTGGCGTTTTTCGTTTTTTATTGGTTTTGGTCGCCGCCTTTGTTTTGCATAGCACCAGCATTAGCAGCAGGAGAAACTGGTTCGAAAGGTGAGCGAGAAGCAAAAAGGTTAAGTTAAACCTTCGCCATTTAATGGCGTCGTGGAGCCCATGTGCCCTGGTTCCATATCCACCACCGTCACCCACCCCCGTTCTTTCGTTAAGAAATTTTCAGTACGTTGTCAAACTGGTTGGCGGGATAAAAAATTTTTTCTTGCTGTTTCGTGTTAGATTAAATTATTTTTTGCTCCTCTTTTTTGCCATCTTGTGACTGCGAGTCTGTTGTGAATTAAGAAAAGTTTTTGTTTTCCAAGAATTTGAAATTTATTTCAATTATTGTTGACAGAAACGCTTGCAATGAATATTATTTAATCCGAACAAATACATATTTCTTGCTATATATTTGAACTCCTTTGGGTTTGTGTATTTTATTTAAATGCTACAAGTCTCTTAAGGACTAGAATCGAGTGTCTCGTTTATGCAAGTAAACTTGAATTGTTTTAGACTGAAATCTTGATGGTAATAATAGGGAATTGGTCGTATATGTATGGGTGTAAAATATAGGGTGAATTCCAAAGTGCATCACTGCTGTATCGCTGCAGAATTCGGCTGCGTTCAAGTTACGCAGCTGACTGCAAATTGAATGCAGCAGATTCTTGTCATCAGCATTCGAATGCCAAGTATTGAAGGATTTTTGCAGCGGTTTTCATATTTTGAACGCATAAATGCTATAGGCGTTTTCAATAATGCAGGTTGCGTGCGCAATTGACTTATTCAGCAATGGAAGTGTGTTGCTGAATAAGTCAATTGCGCACGCAACCTGCATTATTGAAAACGCCCAATATTTTGCCTTCAGCTACAGACTTCCAATAATTGATGAATTCTGTAGTGATGCATTTTGAAAATCACCCATACTTTAGTTAAACCTTGTAGATTAATCAAAAACAAATTAAATGAATAATCGAGCTCCAATTAAGTTGTGCTAATGCCGAACGTTGTAGAAAGGCGCTGAGTAAGAGTTTCTACATTGACAAAGAAAATGCGCTCAAGGAAAATATCGGTTAATTTTTAAAGATTGCGTAAAAAAATTACGACAGAAATGTCTCGTAAATTAGGTTACGAAGTTAGTTCAATTCATCATCCAAGAGTCTGCTTGTTGTTTTATATTACTTTACAAGGGCAATAGAAATGTCAAGTAATTGTCGTTAAGGCAAGAAATAAAGGTTATCTAGGTTAGAGAAGTTGAAGGTCGAAAGACCACAACTTTGCGTAGAATGGAACCTTCTCGTATGGTGGTCAGGCGCGTTAACTCCTAGCACAGATAAGTAATATACAGATGCCCAGTCGAATAGCCGAAACGTGTTCCTTGTTGCCGAAAGTGATTAATCCAAGCAAAATATTTAAATGTTGCAGCCATGTAGCTGGCTAGAGGTTTGCAACTTTTGGTCGAGCTCTAGCCAGAGACAGCAGAGTACAAGGCTACGGTTGCGAAGCAAAATACCTACGAGGAGTGGGAGTGGGTGGCACAGACAGAAGGAAATGAATGTTGATAGTGACGTCAATCCCTCACACTCTTCTTAGCTAGTTTGCTTCTCACACCGCTTCTCTGTGTTGCTGGAATTCGACCAAAAGTTCCCACGCTCTAGCCAGCTACAATTAAGACACTTGGCTACAACATTTCTTTGCTACACAAAATTTAGTTGGCTAGAGGAGGGAAAAGCTGGCTAGCGAAATGTTGATATGGGACACGATTTTATACAGCGACTGGGCCTCTGTATATTACTTATCTGTGCTCCTAGTCTCCGGGGGCTTCTTTTTACCCGTACTAAGTATCATACAAGGGAGGGACTGCGCAAGTTCTGAAAAGAATAAACCAAATAGATAGAAACTGTACATTACATATGTTATGTTATTTATTGCAGTATCGCACAAGTTCCACCCGAAAGAAAGCAGCGATATAGTATGGTAGAACTTCTACCGTGGAAGTATGAAAAATGTCAAGAACATCAACTGGATGCTTCCAATGATTCAGGTTGCTTTTAGCAACTTGCATGTAGTGAGGTACCCCCATAACCTCACATACTGTTCATTACACTTATATATAATATATTATGCTCTAGCTATAATTGTATTTTTAGGTATTTAATATAGAAAACTAGATGTATTTGTTTTATATAGATGTAAGCTAGTAGGCTAGATATGAAAGTAGTATGATAGTATATAAGAATAGTATATAAGAATTTCGACTATAAATACGAAGGAAATTTGTATAAAATTCAGTATTGTTCAATGCTCAGTGAAAAAAGCGCGCAAAAAGGGTTCCAACTCTACGCTCTATCGCTGTGAACTAAGTGTTAGAATAAATAAACTTAAATCTAACATGGGAGTGTTATTTAAACAACGGAATTTAAATGATATAAAATTAAAAGATATATAACTATTACAGTTGTGATGGGCAAACGAAAGACCAGGACAAGACCTAATATAGTAGTTAGTCTTGGGCACTTTAAACCGGATGTTTAATAGTCGTTTCTTCGCTAAACCATTTCGAGGAAGTAAGGAATCTTCTAAGTTTCGGGATCCCAATCTTCGAGATTTCCGCAACCTCCGATTGGTATACACTGCAGTGATCGGGAAGTCGAAAGGGGACTTCAATTCCAATCTCTGGGGAAAAGACTCCTTCTACTCGACCCTCGAGCTTAGAGCCATCAGTAAAGAAGTTTATGGCATCCTGAAAACTTTGTGGTCTATTTCTCCATTCACGACGTGAAGGGATGTGGACTCCGTAGTTCCTCGTGAAGGTAACCTCGGGTATACAGAAGTCGGTTTTTGTGGGGACGATAACAGAGTTCAGAAGCTTCGTGTGCTCTCCCCTGATTCCGGTCCAAAATCCAGATTCTCTTATTCTAAGGGCTGCGATGGTTGCGCTTTCCCAAGATTCAAAGGAAGGAGGTATAACATAATATTTAGGGCATATGTGGGTGTGGAGCGAAGTGCTCCTGTTATGCATAAATCCGCACATCTTTGTACTTTCTGTAGTTTGTTTAGCACGGTGGACTTACTCAGGGTTGGCCACCATACTAAGACCCCGTATAGGAGTATTGGGCGGACGATCTCTGTGCAGATCCATCGTACTATGTTAGGGGAGAAGCCCCATTTCTTCCCAATGGATTTTTTGCAAGCGAAAAGCGCTATGTTCGCTTTCTTAATGCGACTTATAGTAACAAATTAAAAAATATATGTGTACATTAGGATGGCCCTTATTTTCAACTTTTTTGATTTTTTTGCAAGTCGCCCCCTCAAAATATTCGAATGGATGAAAAACGTGGAAATGTGAAGTTTGAGGCAAATCCGAAGATATTTAGAGGTCGCTCAAAGTTAGGAAAAATGTGACTTTTTTGCATTTTTTCACTTTTACCCATCCCTGAAATATATTACCAAACCATGACCCTCCAAATATCAATACATATTTTATAAACCTTTCCAGCAAGCCCAATTTAAAAAAATGGTTGACAAACAAGGAAGTTATGGCCATTTATATTATAGAAAGCTATGGAAAAAACTTCAAATCACATACTAAAACTTCGTTGTACTCAACAAAACCAGTCATGAGTACAACGATGTTTTAGTATGTGATTTGAAGTCGTCGTTTTCGTAACGGTCCGACCACACAACACAAACTTTGTTCACGCGAACTTTTTTCCCATGAAACTGTGGCCGTTGAAACAAAGGAAAGCCGCTGGAAAAAGTGCGCAAACGCATTCCGCCCCATTTCATTCAAACTGCACAGTCTGTACAGAAGCCGATACAAAAGGCCTCATCGCCAAAGGCCTCTATGGTGTGGACCCACCATAAGCCATGGTTTTTGTAAAACAAGCTTTTATGAAGTAAAGCAATTTTGTTAGTCATACAGGGTGTATTTGCTAAATTTACAGAGTGGCTGGCTCTTAATAGCTTGTAGTTAGCAGAATCGCTACAGTGTAATTATATTAAACACAAACAAAATAATTTCCGGGGTCCCTACCGGCTAAACCGTTACAGTACAACCAGAGTTGAACCCGAGTTACATCTACCTCATGGAAACAGACACAGTTAAGAGTTTTCGTTAAAGATTTTCAATTCTGCTCAACTCGACGAAAATAGGTAGGTTGAACTGAATTCACGCACACAACTAAAAACGGCACCTGGCAAAGGTAGAAAAAAAGAAAATGTCCGGGCTCGCTTGAACGTCAGAAGACACTTGATATTTAATAAATACTTTTAAAGAAAAATCTATAATAAAATTAATTGATGTAAAAGGATGGAGGAAGACAGAAGGCAGAAATAGAAACGCATAGAGTTAAGTCGTCATTTCAACTCGACCACAACTCAACTCGACTGCCATGGAAACTCGGTATTTTCTATCAGTAGAATTACTTGAACACCTCGTGGGTAACAGTACCCTAAAAATCGGTCTAATTATCTTCTCCATAACAGCAAGCATACGGCAACAAAAGAACCCCAGAAAAAAGCTTTAACACAGAAAACTTTCCTTATTTTTATTGCACAACAATTTGTACGGTTTCACGCACTTTTTAATCCACTTAGTGGTTTTTTTACCTGAGCCTCTCAAAACAAAGCGAAAGGTGGTACTTGTGTTCGCCTGACACTGCTATGACAGTTCGGATAAATTTTCGATTTTTTTCAGTTTTTTTCATTTTACTTTTTGTTTTTAAAAAAAATATTCATGGTGGAAATGATTCAATCAATAAATCAAACTGTAGTGATACAAATAGCAGCCGGCGCGCTAGCTTTCAAGGAAACTTCATAATGATTACTTCGATAGTAAATTTTTATTTGGAGCGAGTTAATATGCATGAGTGGCTCCAAGTTGAATATCTCAAGCGGTTTGCATAGGATAGGGTGCGCCAGAAAAATTTATCCTATCTAAGCTGGTGTGTGTATTTCTCTTTTATTATTTATCTGCTTTGTGTTTTTATTTTGACAAAAAAAACTGAATGTGGCCTTGACTTGATTAACATCAATAAAATTTTTTTGCAATCAATTTAATTTGACATATTTTCTTTTTTTGAAATATGCGTGTATTAAAATAAAAACTGTTTTAAAGACATTTACTTTTATATTGGTTCATTGGAGGATATGTACATTACATAAAAATATTTTTTTTAAATATTGCAGATTCACTCAATATTTTAATACAAATTATTAACAAATTATTTTCTTTTTTTTCAGGTACGTATTCTTGAATATTCCAAATATTTGATATTTCAAATATTCTATTCAGAGGTGAGATGCTTTCGTTAGTTTGAAATATTCCAACATTGTCGGCTAACAATTAAACAAATTTTAATATGTTGTGTGCGAATAGTAAATAGTTTTCAAGTTTTCATACATAAATTTAACATAGTTAACTATCGTATAACGATGATAAGTATCGGAATAACTCAAAATTCATTTATGCCCGGTTTCACCGTGTCGGCTTTAGCTTTCGCTCAGGCTTAAGCTAACTTATTTTACTGTTTCACAATAGTGGTTCAAGTGTTGAACTTGGTTCAAAATTGACTTGAATTGGAGGCACCGAATTTGGCTGTTCGATCCAAAGCTCAGGATATAAGTAAGAGAAATGCCATTCGTTTTAGAAGAGTCACAGTGAACTTGTGTTTACTTAATGATTGTGCTTATAAGTTAGAATGTTTTTCAATTGTAAAAGGAAGTACTATAAACATTATTGTTTGGATTAATGGATGAATTTCGAATGATGAAAAAGATTATTATGTGTTAGTGTATGTACTTCCCAGCAGGAAATGTAGTGGTTACCGGATCGATTCTGTAAGATGTTACTAGTAAGGTCAATCGATTACTTTCCTTATTACAGAACCGATTACTTTTACATGGGCATGTCCTAGGCTGGTAAGAGCTTACTGTCTCCCTTAGGGGGCGTCCATAAATTACGTGAGGTGTTTAGGGGGGGGGGAGGGGGTCGAGCCGAATCTCACCAAATCTCACGTGGGGGAGGGGGAGGGTCTGCGCAAATCTCACGTAATTTTTTTCCGCAAGAAACAGTGTAAAATCGCGAGAAAACTGGGTTAAATTAATAGTACAGGTAAATTAAGCCAAAAAAAGCGATATAGCAGAAATAATTAGGTACAGGCTGAAAATTGGCAGAGCGCTTCTTTTTATGCTTTTTAATAAGGGGTTATAAAGTCGACCGATTTTCTACTCCGAGAAGCCCACTTTTTAGGGGGTTTTAGCCCTCAAAATGGGTATTTTTCGATTTTTCTGTATTTTTTTTGCAATATTTCTTAATATCTTTTTGTTTTCTTCAATTTTAAGTACAATATCTGTAAATGAGAAAATCTTTAAAATCGTCTTTCCGGCCCGCACTTAGATTTCATTCACGAAAATCTTGGTGCAGTATCACATGAACATGGTGAAAGGTTTTATCAAAAGATATTGCAAATAGAGAAGGAATAATAAATCAAAAGTATACGTGATACTATTACTATATTTCGACTCAATAGCAATTGGGTATACAAATTTTGCACTGCCGTTTACACTGTATTTGTTCACTGTTTCAAATAGGTACCATCCAACTGGAACATCCAAAAAAAGTAAAGAAAATAATTTAAATATCTGGGAATGAAGACGTGATGAAAAATTCTTATCTTTTTATACAATGGTCTGGGAAAAACTGCGAAAGTAATGTATGCATTGACTTATACCACCATTTTTGGACAGATTGCGACCCTACGATGAACTAGTGTGGGGGTCTAAGCTTAAACAAAACAAAAAGGCCAAGAAGCCCAATTGAAAAACCTGGAACCTAATGCGCTCCTAAGAATCTCAAGTGCATGATGAACCCAATCCTACTGCAATCATAGAGATTATATTAAGAATCGGCTCTTTTCACATCAGTCAGAACACATGCTATCTGCGGTGCATTGTCACTACAAAAAGCAGACATTTGCACCAGGCGACATAATTAGTTATCTAAGCATCTTACAGGACTCGAATTTTGAATCGACGACCATCTGCTCTGACATACCTACTAGAGGCCAAGATAGATTTTGAAAACCTTTTGTTATCATTATCGAGAGTTGTGAAAAATGGAAGTCTAACAGATCCGCACTTCTTGAATCTGTACCCTGGTGTACAGGCGGCTCAAACGTCAATTTGAGAAGCTGGCTGTGACTTCAGACTCCGCTTTTCTAAGGCGATACGAAAGTAGGAAGCAAACGGAAGCTAGTAGCGATGCCTGATAAATCTTCGAAAAGAAATTATTTTCAGCCAACCAACTTCATTTATTAACTTAATTTGACATTTTGATGCGAACAATAAATTGTTTCAAGAATATTTAAAGAGTTTTTAGAATATTTTAAAACAAACAAATAAAAGCAGCACATGCGGCAATGGCTTTATTCACGGACTGAAATCCGATAACAGGCGGACAAATTTATTTCGAATTCGCATTGGTGGAAGATACCATTTTCTTATTTCCGAATTTCATGACTTTCGAATCAGATTCCAGGATAACCCCCCTGGGTCTTTCAGTCACAGGTTTTTTACCTAACGATGACATATATAGAAGAATGCTCCGAAGTTTGTATATCTCCATAGTCATATATGGCTCTACCATTACTATTCAAACAGTCAAGTCGTTACTCTCTAAAAACGAATCAGTGGATGCCAAAGCCAACCTTCGTATGTCAATATATTGTAAAATTCTAAATTTTTTTTATATTCCATAGGCTTGCTCTACAAATCCACGAGTTTTCTGTTCTCTTGTTAAGAAATCATTATCCCTGTAAGGCACCCTGAGGTTGGTTTCCAAAGGGTAGGCAGAATCACCTGCTAAATGGTAATCCACAGGTATTGTAGTTTATATTGGGTGCATGCCGAGTTGGTGCTGTTATGTTTTTGTGGTACTGTTCTTCAACACAAATTATGATTTCTAAATGCAATCAAGCACAGATTAAGGTATTTACACAAAAAATACGCATAATAGTGTAAATCCTACAAATTTTTTAAAATTTTAAAAATCTCACGTGAGATTGAGGGGGGGGGAGGGGGTCGAGCCAAATCTCACGAAATCTCACCAAGGGGGGAGGGGGGGTCGAAAAATCGCCAAAATCACCTCACGTAATTTATGGATGTCCCCTTACAGGTAAGAACTTACTTCATGTAGGAAAAGTAATCGCTGAAAACAGCAATTACAATGTCCTGAGGATGTAACTACTTACTGCCTTGGCCTTATTGAGAAAAGTTGAGCTGAAAAAATACTTGAGGCCTTACCTTAACTAATGAGCAGTAAATGAAAGGGTAATGAGACCGATGTAAAATTTAAATCAAATTGAAATACTTACAATGAGAGCATCCACGTTATTACCCTTTCGATTACTCAACATTACTTGAGGTAAGGCCTTACAATTTTAAGCTTTTCAGACAAGAAGTAGTCAATTACCATGGAAGGGCTGACCAATTTTCCTACTGGGTTAGATTAAAACATAGTCGAAGGAGCTTCAATTCTCGGGATGATTCCGAGTTCTATACTCGTTTCAGAATGAGTAAGCAATATGCCTGGGAGATACTAGATCAGATACCAGGCGCGGATCTAGAATTTTTTGGGGGGTCACGGAATTAAAAGTGGCTCCTAAAAAAACAAAAATAAATATGAGTGTTCTTAAGACCACACTTTAGAAGTAAAATTTTTTTGGTCAACAACTGCCACAATTATTAAAATATTAACCAGCTGGTAATACAATAGATGTAGTAGAAGGTCTGTCAGATATGGGTCATTCCATGGTGACGGGTGGGACATTTTAACACATTTTTTGATATACATTCAGTTATTTTAAAGTGCAAACAAAGCACATAATACATACTGTATTTATGATAGCATTCTTAGATATATTTTTTAAGATATGATAAAAGAAAACAATATAAAAATATATTCTAACATTGTTAAATTGGTAGAATTACATATGTGACGGGTGGGACAGGCTAAAGCCTTCTTTCTTTAGATACTTGCATTTGACGTTGAAATTCCGATCAAATAGTTCATATGAAGCCCTAATTTTATTGTAGTATGCTATTTGAGTTATGTCACTAATTGTTTTCTAAAAAGGCGTAAGTGAAAAAACAATACGAACTTTTTTATGCAGCTTAAAATGTTGTGACGGGTGGGACAGGGATCCGTGACGGGTGGGACGAGTAAAAAACTATACACACAAAACACATTAATTTAGGCATATTTTATTAACTATTTAGTTATTTTTTGGGCTTGGTGTAGGGAATTCATGTTCTACATCTCTTTCGCTTTATAGCTCAGCTGCTGATTTTAAATCAACGGCACTTTCGCTAAAAGTATATAAGTGAACATTTGAGCTTGCATTCTTCACCTAAACGCACTTTTTTTTTAATTTAATGGAAAAATCAATATTCAACTGGGGAAATATAAAAATCAATAATTTTATTTTTTACTACAAGCATATTTCCGAATACTATGGAGCTTTAACAATTCTTAAATCCTAAAATTTATGTGATTTCCGTCACTTTTTTTCATTAGCTTGGTCTCATTTTCCATGGAATGACCCATATATAGTACGCTCTCAGAAAAGTCAGCCAACGACAAATGCAGGAAGTTTAGTGACGAGCCTACTGAGGGACTTGATACAAGTACAATTAGAAAATATCAATATTTATGAATTCCTATTTACATTAAACCCTAAAAACGAAGCAAAGGTATTATGATAACTGAAATATTTTCGATTGAAACTGGTGTAAAAATCGCGTAAAAACTGCAGGTTCCATATGTCTGGGGACTTTTGTCAATATTGGGTCTATTTAGACGTTTCGCTCCCACGAACGTTTCTCACGAACTTTGTGGATGAAGGCAAAAGTGGGGTGGTACCTCTGGGAGGCGCCGTTTCTGATGAAAAATTAATATTGAAATCGCCACTCGACCTAGTAAAATGAACCTTCAGAAGTGGAGATTGTCATGTATGAATTCAATTATACATACATAAATAACTGCCGTCAAATTCATTTGTCTCTTTTCTGCCGTAGATTTGCCTACACACATTTCATGGTGATTTATCGTGACTAAAGGCCCAAACAGATTGGCCCGTCGGAGGTGGCAGGCGGCGCGGAGAAATTAAATGTATGGGAAACTCTCTGGCGGGCGGACGCCGCCACCTCCGACGGGCCAATCTGTTTGGGCCTTAAGCGATAGCGTTTTTGGTATGTCCGTATGAGATGTTAAACGATTGGCGTAGTCCTCATGATATTCTTCATTTTGCTCGCGCTACAGGCATGCACGCTCCCACTACATTCCAGAACATTTATAAATGCATCCGCATCGGCATAGACCATTCCAAACGCGGGTGTTGTTTTTCCAAGCAGTCCCACCAACTAAGCACTAATGTCGTCCAATGCTGCTTGATCTACGCAATCGAACGAGAACCGGTCTACTGAGTATGCTATTGGTACCCTTTATGGTCGCCAAGATAATTGCCCGTTTTTTCGTCCTATACAATTTTTTAAAGCCCTAATTTTAAAGGGAACAAAAATAAATGCAAAAAATTTCGACCTTTTTTCTACGGGTAGTTTCACTCACTTACGGGTTGAAGATAATTTATTTTTGACTGACAATACGCATTCAATCAAATTTGAATCATGAAGTTGGAAAAACAATTTTATCGAAATTTTTATATTTTCAGTCGATGAGGGGGTGGGGTTAACCCTTAAGTATTGACCTTTATCATAGATTTTGGCTTGATTTAATAAATAAATATTGAAAAAACTGTATTTCATTGGAATGTTCTTGATTATTATTGAAATTATCGCGAAAAACCCTTAGAAATGGGTGTATTTTTTAAACATGTTTAAGGGTGTCCATAGTTTAGGACTGCGGGACCTCGATTTTCGTAATAAGCGACCCAACATATACGGAACGATTTTCATAACGGTGTTATGTTTTGACAACCCCCCCGCGTTTTGAAAGGACTATAATGCATAAACGATTCGTCGATTTGTTGTAAGTTACAAAAATTTGTAATTTTAAAATTTCTAAAATTATAGAGTAAATTTCAGGAGGGGTGCTCCATCAAATCTCACCAAAGGGGAGGTGGGTGCCAATTTAAAAGAAAACTTATTTAATTGACCACCCGTTTTGGTATTCTAAGCACCCAGCCACAACAAAAATCTGAAAGAATTCACCTCTAATGATGAATTTATATCCGTTTAATGAGATAAAGCAAAGCCTGGGCGACAACTTAGCAAACATATGCCAGAAAATATGCTGCAAGGCAGAGAGTTTATGTGAGCTGTTGCACACACAGGCTCGAGTTTCTTTGCCTCTTGTGCCCCGTCCTTCCCATTTTATAGCGTTATAGGAAAAATCTGACGATTTTTAAATGTGTGAGAGCGTGATGCGGATGAAACCAATTCACTGCCATGTAAATTTTTCAGGCTAAGGCGCGCCTAAAGAAGTTTTACTTCAAAAAAATTAACAAAACGAACAAAACTAACCGAATTTTCTGGTGGATTAAAAACAAACGTGCCCGTATGTGTTTTTGACGAAGACGCGCCCCATTTCCTGTGAGTGCACCTGACTTCAGAGTTTGCAAATCAAAACATATATGGTGCGTTTCATTTTCATTGGAGTACGTACGCCGCCGGTGTAGTTGGATGCACATCGGCGTAGATGCAGCTACACCAGCCCACCGTTGTGTAGCAACAACTACGCAGATGTGCGCCCAACTACACCGGCATACGTACTCCAATGAAAATGAAACTCGGAAAACCGGAAAAGAAGGGTCTCGCTCTGCTGGGTCCTCGGACACCGTTGTGTCGAGGTCAATGAGGCTGCAGACAGAGGGAGGGGTTTGAGACGTAGGTCCCAGAACTCTTATGTGGCATCTGATGGTCTGCCTCCAGGTCCCTGAGAAAGGAGTGGGTTAAGGATTAGGAATCAGTCCCATGTCTTAGGCAGGCTAAAGATCTAATCAGACACTTTTCCCTAAGAGGGATCATTTCTATAAACAGAATAGAACTAAGGCTGTTGGTGGGTTATCTGAACGGCCATGTAGGGCTGCGATATCACCTCTACAACCTAGGACTTTCTCAAGAGACAGAATGTCGACTCTACATGTAGGCGACGAGACTTCCACACATATTCTCTGCTCTGATCTGGCTTAGAGGAGGAACGTTTATCAGAGAGCTTATGAGCCCCGCTCAACTCCGGTTTTCTTAAGCTAAAGACCTTCTTGCCTTCGTCTGGAAGGCTGATGGTCTTTTTCGATAGTGGGATACTTACACCACAGCCTGGCCGCAGTGTTCACCATATGGGTTTCCCCCTTATTCCTTAAAAAAACAGTGTTTTAGATAGGGATTCATCATTCAAAACGAAAACTAGATCTTCATTTATAACAGAGGTTCCCAATATTTTTCGGTTTGCTGCTCCCTAAATAATCGGATTTTTCCGCGGCGCCCTCAATACATCAGATTTTTTTCTAAATTTTTGACTTTCTTCAAAAATTGGAAAACTTTCCTTTTTAAAAGCGATTACCCATTTAACAGCGAAATATATTCAGGATCTCGAACAAATCCTGAGCCTTTGTACGGCTGGCCGCACACATACGGTTTCCGTGTTCGGTTTCCGAATTCGGTACTCGAACACCCGAATGCAGGCATTTCATACAAATAATTCTACATAGCGCACACGTTCTTAAATTTTCCGTTCGGAAACCATTGCTGATAATCGGTTCGAAAACCAACACGTGCTCTCAGGATGCCAAAAACCGAACGTCTGCGCTAGGCAGTAGGAATTCCGTATTCGGAAGCCGAAGACGGAAACCGTATGTGTGCGGCCAGCCTACTTCCCGAGTCCAGTAATACTTTTACAAATGAGAAGGTCCTCAACTATTGAATTACCATTTAAGAACCGTACGTAACAAATCAAGTGGGCGCCCTTATTATTATCTGTGGCCTCATCAAGTTGCAATCCAAATTCACTTCCTTTTAATTTTTCAATTAATTGTATATTAGGATCCTCCCAATCATAATGTTCACTAAATCTACGGCAGCTGGTAGAATGAGCTGCTCTGCGATGGTATGGGCCTTTTTACACTTAACAACTCTATATGCAACTTTGTATGATGCTAGCGAAGCATTATTTGGGAATGGGAGAATTGGAAATTCCAAGAAAATTGCCGAATTGTTTAATTGAATATTTCGTGGCGCCCTTATGACGGCACTGCGGCGCCCCGGGGAGCCTCGGCGCACACTTTGGGAATCACTGATTTATAAGTTAACAGAAAAGAAAAATTTGCGACTTTTGCTATCGAAGTTCGAACAAGCAAACATTTTACTACGGGTCACGTTTTCCACTCAGATCAAATAATAATGCAGTAGTATCAATGGTTAATAAATTTCTGTACTTGAAGCTTTTTAGAATTCACAAGTTCAACTCAAAACGCCCTTTTACATCCCAAGCACAAAGTCGAAACGCAAATTGGAGCTCTTTTATCGCACAGAAATTTGTATGCTTCTCTCTCGGTCTGGAATCCACGTTCGTGCAACAGGTCCGAGTAAAAATAAAACTCGCCCGCAGCTAGCATGCACCAGGTACGCACTAGCACGCACGGCGCCACAGCTAGCACGCATAGCGAACAAATGCGCACGGTACATTTTTACTAGGGGACAGAAAAACATGCGAATATCTCGGCGCGGAAAAAGGTCCAATTTGCATTTCCACTTTGCGCTTGGGATGTAAAAGGGCCTTTAAGCCCCTTTTACATCCCAAAGTCAAAGTGGAAGTGCAGCTCTGGAGCCCTTTTATCGCACAGAAATTTGTATGCTTCGTGCAACAGAGGGAACAGCATGCAAATTTCTGTGCGATAAAAGAGCTCCAGAGCTGCCCTCCCACTTTGACTTTGGGATGTAAATGGGGTTTTAAAATAAAAATGTAAATTGAAATGTGCAAGACTTGTGTGCTCATATGTGAGGAAAACTTTCATTTATTAAAATTTAATTAAGTAAAATTTTGGGTTTCTCAGTCAATTAAAATCTCAGTACTTTAATAAATAGGAGACAGCAGCCTCTTTAGTGGGCTTGGAGTTAACGCGGTCGACTATCATCGTAAAGGTCCTTGGTTCTAATCCACACTGCAAACCCAAGTGTGTGATTTTAAAACGCATTTCGCGTGTAAAATCATGTAGTCACTTTTTAGGCGTTTAAAATGTGTTAATTTTTAATACGCGAAAAGTGTGTAAATTTAGCGCACTTAATGCGTGTGCTTAAAACACACCAAATATGTATTGCTTGAAAGCTTTTGAATGAAGCTTTTTTAGCTTCGTTTTGCGGGGAGTAGACTTAGAAAAATCGTCACCGTAAGCTTAAAATTCTTGATGTAAACTGCAACGACTTGCCTCGATGCCCTTCTGTTACCGACTGACTGTAAAGAGAGGTCGTGAAGCTCTTTGGTCTAACTTTCCTTTAAGTTATCCTCTCATGCGTGTTAATATAGTGAAGTGTGTGAAATGACACATAATGTGTGAATTTCACACGTTTAAGACGTAAAACGATAAAACGTTACAATTTCTTTAGCGTGTAAAAAATATTATACGCTGAACGTGTGTGATTTTTACACGTATGTCTTTTTATCCGCATTATTTTAACACGGTTTATTCCTAAAACGCTTTATTTTAACAAACTTAGCCGAATTTACACGCTTATGAAGTGTGTGGTGTGTTAAATTCACACGGAAAAAATATTCTGGGGTTTGCAGTGCATACAGCGTCATTTTCTTCTATCCAGAAAATATACCTTCTTTCTTGTCTTCCATCTTAACAACAATTCTCTACCCTCGCCTGTAAGCACAATAAGCGAAGAAGCCATTTCCTGTTCAATCGCCGAAGTCGGCGGTCTGCCGCTGTCTGTTGGTGGTGACAGTTCTACCATTTGTCTCTTTTCTTTACTCTCTTTCCGTAAGATAAGGCAATGTTCCTTTTCTCCTTAGGCCGGCTCCACACGATAGCACCAAGGTTGTCGACAATGTTACTTGTCCAACGTGTGGATCAAGAAATTTGCAGTTGGCGTGAGGATTGGGGATTGGCCGTCGCGTATCGGAATTGTGTATCTTTTTTTCAAGGGTTCGTGACACCAGGCTTTTCAGAAAATGAAAGTTTTCAGGATTCATTCTATAAAACTCCCTGAAAGTAGATTCATGTTGAGACAGCTCTGGAGAAACAACAGCCGAGCTATGGTGAAAGTTCGTAAGATTGTAGGGATGGACCCAGTATTTTCTTTTTCTTCTCATTCTACGCCAAAACCAATAAGCCACTACAACGTCTTCCTCACTTGAACTCATATTTGTAACTGAAGTAATGAGCATTGTGCTCCCACCACATTTTTACCGTCCAGGTCGCGCCGATTTATCGCCTGCTGGTGTGAACCCTCCTAGCAATATATCGCCGCGACATATAGCGAGCGATATGTCGCTTATCGTATATCGCCTCAGTATGAACGCCGCCTTAATTGTATTATAATATTTTTCATATAAAAACTTCAAATTAAATTAAAGCAACACAAATTTGGAATTGCTACCCGAAGTTTCTAATCATTACCCTCATACCAAAAAAATTGAAGAAAAAATAAATAAATAAATTTCGTACGATCCCCCAGGTAATAGCAGAAGTGACCGCACAACTAATTTGCATAATCTGTCGCTGATTCTCAAGAAGTTCGTCCTCCAAGTTTATCATAAATACCAGAAATTACATTAAATCGCTTACATAATAACTTGATTCCATCGTTGATAGTCTTGAAGCTCCTCGGTGGCTTAAATTTTGAAAATAAACTTGACGACAAGAAACGATTAAAGTATTTTGCACAAAAGTTTTATTGCCACTCAGGTCCGATATTTCGGTTGTTTGTCAATTTATGAAAATGCATGACAGTATATTTTAATATACTTATATACAAAAACAGAAAAAAAAAACAAACGAAATATCATCAATGTCATTGGCCAGATCCCAAAATTAAACACCGTCCGAAATAAACTGAGTATCTGCGATAGTATTTACGCGTTGCTCATCATTTTAAGAGGAACACTAGAACACCTGAGACGAGTCGTGGTGCTGAAAATTGCCCGAATCGACAATTTTCTTTTTCGTGTTTTTTTTTGAACCAGGACAAATTGAGCGTCGTAGAAACCGCCCACATTCAATGCGGTTTTGTTTACGTGAGGAGAAAACAGTAAATAAATATACCCAAGGTACAATTTCTATACCCCGACGAGTAGATACCATCAGTTCAGATACGTCGGAATTAGATTTATTTTCATGTATTGGAGGGCAGATGTGGGGGGGGGGGGATGGGAATGGAGAACTTTTCTAAAATTACACCTGCGTGGAAAAGTGTAAAAACATTTCAGAAATTCGTTTACATTCTGCGCCCCAATTTACATATCCGATCGGTGGAACAGGGTGGAAGATTTCATCAATATCTGAGGGTAATTTGCATTACAGTTATTTCAAATAAATTAGGAAATTCCCGAGTTTATAAAAATGTATTTCTTTTCAACAAATTACTTTCGTAAATTTATGTTATAATCGAATTTTAATGCTGATGCCGAATGATGTCTCTTTGCATAGGCGTATATTGGGACTGGGTCAAGGATGCAGTTGTGCTACCATATTTAAACTGAGCAATTTTATTTTTCGTTTCATTTTAACAATAATTTATTTCCTAACATCTAACTTATTATGAATGTCACTATTACAGTTCAGCTAACGTATTGGCTCTTTACAGCCACTTCAAATTATTTTTTACTAGCTGATACCGCAAAGATATCACATTATACTTTAATCAAAGATCCCGGGTTTCAAGTTATTGATGAGTTAGTATACATAATCTCACGCCTGTAGTCGCTTATGGTTTAGGTAGAGCTTCGTGAGAAAGAAACAAATGAGTTAGTAAGAATATTCTTCAATACCAAGTGCTCTCTGTAAACAACATTTATAGTATTTTTCTGGTTGGAGAATGACTGTCAGGTGAACTGACTCAGTCACTCCTCATCTCCCCTACCCGACACTTTCAAACCATGTTCTTGTGTCTTATTGATGGCCATGTCGTCGCAAACCTTGACCAATTAAGGTAGAGGACGTTAGGTGGTATTCCTGGTGGGTTAAGAGTGTGTAAGAATTCTACAGGGTAATGTACAGCATTCTCGACCTCCATTCCACAGATTCATACTTTATAAGCTCAGTCGGCAGCTTCTCCAGCAGACAGTTGTTGATGCTGTAGGCTGAGTCGTTTGTTGGAGTGAGAATAGCTCTTGATGCGCAATCCAGTTCAGCCTGGTGAATGTTGGGGTATATTCTGTCAGTGAAGCTAATCAGATCTCCCACGATATCGCAAAGGTTACTCGGTATATTTATTCTTCCTTCTTCTTCCAAAATCTTTCCAACACCAATATCTAATAATAAGTTAGAAAACTCCTCTGCCCTCAAATCGCGTCGAAGATGGACACGAATGTTAACTCTAAAGGATAGAAGTTTGACAGTAGGCCATCTGATGAGAGAGGCTTTTACTTCGTCTGCACGTGTCTCTCGAGGCACAATAGGCAAGTTCTGTCTAAAGTCAACAGGTAAAAGCACTGTAATTCCACTCACAAGTTAGTTGCGTCCCTTATTGTCCTGGAGGGTCCTGTTTAAACCCTCGCTACCTTTCTATGCCTCATGCCTCAATACTTGACCATGGTGCATTAATCACACACTCGAAATTTGGCTTCTATGACAACATCCTCAAGAAGGAGAAACGCACGCCGAGTCTCTAACGCAGTGTTTTTCAATCTTTTTCATTGAGTGGCACCCCTGACTGAAAAATAAAAAATCGTGGCACCCTTGACCAGAGGCGGATCTTTTTTACTAGGGAATGGAGAGAATTTTACATCGGTCTAGCAACAGGGAATGTGTGCAATCGCCTGTCTAGGGCTTCCATGCCTACGACAGGAGACACGAACCGACTAAACTCTCCCACCCTTTTTTGCATGATGTTCAAGTCCAGACTGGTACGAGCCGTAAAGGCATTACTTCAGCCTGGTATCATCAGCATGAACCTTAAAAAGGGATCCCTCAAAAGGTGCTCGCTAGAGCCGGAACAGTCTAGCCGTCTAGCTATCTAACTGCTATCTCTCCTTGCATTTCTTGCCTTTCTCTATTTCTTTGTTCTTGGTAATGCTTAAGCTTCTGGTGGATAGCCTTCGGCACCAATCTTATCATATGGTCCAAGATGTTCTCAGGTATTGGCTGCACTTCAGCAACTGCTTCCAACACAGTCCTGTGCTCCGCAAACCTCAGGCATTTAAAGAGAACATGCTTCGTGTCCTCTTTATCGTCCAGGCATTCCGGGCAGAACGGTGAATCGTTCAACCTGAAGCGATGAAGGTTTGCCGTATAACCTCCTTGCCCACTCAAGAACTGCGTGAGGTGGTAACTCACATTCGCCTGTTCCCTCATAACCCACTTCTCCGCATTTGGTATGAGTCTGTGGGTCACTGTGGACTTGGGTGACTCCGCAAGTTGTCCTGTACTCCCTCGTCTGACTCACAGTGTTATGTCCTACCTACAAGGAATTCTATCGCAATGCGCACTAGATCAACTCCTCGACGATCTTGCTCCACCTCGTGGCTTTGAAAGCATTCTTCACGTCATAGATGCTACCCTTGCAAGGCTAGTCTTGACAGCATCCGTTGTCGATCTGACGTTCCTGAAGCCGAATTGCCTTTCCGACAAACCGCCTTCCCGCTCGTCGCTTGGGAGTAGTCTTTTGTATATCACCGTTTCGAAAATCTTGCCCATAGTGTTCAAAACACATATCGGCCTGTAGGTCGTCGGGCCCTCTGGAGGCTTACCTAGCTTCGGGATGTGCACAAGCTTTTGGCGCTTCCATTGCTCAGGGAACACTCCTTCCTTCAGGCACGCTGTGAATACTTGGGTGAACTCACCTGGTGCCACACTGGCTGCCAGCTTCACCACTCTGTACGGTTTGCCGTCTGGCCCAGAGGTTTTTCCAACGGCAATCCTCTTCGCGCCTTGCCCAATTTCTTCCTCCTTTACCTCTGGGATGTCTGCTTCATCTACGTTTACTGCAGGCAGACTATCCATGCTCCCGTTATGTGGGAACACGGACCATACAATGCCGCGCTGCATTACAGGACAGGTAATCGAAGGGGAACGGTTGCCTTTAATTGGCGACATCAGTACCCCGCACGAGTTACTATCCACTTCTTTGCACAGGCTCTTAAAGTGCTCCGTATTACTCTTTCGGGCGGCATTTTTTAGCCCTAGCGGCGGATCTACAATCTGAATAGGGGGCAGAAACGAATATCACGCGCAACGCTGGGGTGGGGTCCTGCGAGGGGTCACCTATTTTGTGATTGAAACCACACGCTTTTCAAAGCACAATGCATCGCTTCTTAAAGTATATACAAGACACAAGTGCCCACGCCGTTCCTTTTTGCTGGTTGGCCTGTTACTGGTACTGGGAATGTGAAGGCCAAGCAATGTACTTTTGCCAACCGCGATTAGCCATAGGTTCTTTGCTTACCACATACCTCGATTCAAATAAAACTGACAATAAGTTATCTTGAACTACACTCAAGTAAGTTTCCAAGAAAATGCCTGATCTTTGCGGCACCCTAATCGTGGCGCTGTGGCACCCCAACCGCTGCCACACAACCATTAATCATTTGTATTCATTGTTTGATCGCTCATTATTGCTTCTATGGTAGCAGTTATTGGTGACAGCAAGGTGGGGCATTTTTAAAACGTCAACAAATTTGTTTAACATTAATAAAAATTTATGCAAAACAATTGCCCAATGTTAGTTTTTAATGTCAGGATTTAGAACGTGGTGGAGTTTTAAATTGTTACAGGATATTTTGTTCTTTAAGCTCTTTGAAATTTTGAGGTATGTTATACAAAGATTTATTCTCTCTTAAGCGCAAATAGTGTTTCCTGATGAAGCCAGCACGAGTAAAGTTATGTTGAAAAGTTTCCAAGATCTTTTTCAGGCCGTTGTTTTTAAAGTTTCGTTATGATTTCTTGCACCCTCCTTTCAAACATAGCTTAGACAATTTCGAAATTATTTCACAAAAAATTTCATGAAATATGAATTACATATTACTGCGAAACCTTGTGCCAATTTGGAAGAATCTTGAAAAATCATTTTTAATTTGATATTAAAAACTAACAATAAAAATAATTTCACGTAGTACACTGTATAATAAGAGGCATAAATTACAAAGTCCACTGTTAACCTAAATTTTGTACTTGTTCCTCAAACTCAGAACTGTAATAAAAGCACAAACACCTGAATATGTACGTGCACACCTTAATTTCCTATTTAAGCCAAGCCCACCGTATATCATCGTTAAGGCTAAATAATCAGCACTCGTATACGACAGATCCTTTTAAGTATATGAAGTCTAAAAATAACGACACGACCTAAGGGCATTAATCACAAGGCATAATCCGAAATGGGATTCTATACCCAGGTTACGACGACGAAATTGTTGTTATTATTGTTGTTAGTGGTGGTGGTTGAGCCGCTGCATCTCCGCTGTCATGCCAATTTTCAGCATTCAGCATTTGTAACACCCGCTGACGCCGCCGGTGCTTGTAGTCACGTTGCAATTTTCTCGAGAGTTTAGAGACGTCTTGTCTTAAAAATCTTCTACATTCGCGCTTACATCCTAACCTTATGCTGTAAACATGCTAAGGGCGACGGCGAAACTATTTTCCTCGGCCACGGCGAATGGCCCGACGAGATTTCTTGTGTGCACACACAAGAGCGACGGCGACACAAATTAAAAAACACCCACCGGAATAATCATCTTGGAAAGCCGCATGCTACACACGCACACAGGAACACACGAGAATAGCAACACAACCCCATGCCACTACACCCATGCAATTTTGACAGGCGACGGCATGGAGAATATACAAGGAGACAAAACTCTTATGGGGAAAATGACAGGAAATGGATGGGTAGAAGAAACTAAACTAGAAGTTCATTTTTGGCCACAGATGTCACCTTTGTCCGATGTACCCCGCATGAATTTAATAAAAATTCATTGGAAACATCAAAAATTGATTAATTACGAATAATCGCATTGATATAAAATCGAATTTGGAAGCTGGTAAACAGCTGTAAGCTGCTAAACGTAAAATATATTAGTAATAAACGAACTTTACCATGAACCGGATAAATATAATCGGCCATGTTTTTCGGGGTACATTTGACTACAGCGCCACCAATAATCAAACGAAAATTGACAACACGGAGTTTTATCTCCTTGTATAGCCTCCATGGGCGACGGCTACGAAATAGAAATTGGATTGATTCGGTAGCCACGCTCGGCGACGTTGCCGTCGCAGTCGTCTGTAGAATGTGCGCCTTCATATATAAGCCGTGTATTCTATTCGTTTTTGGCAGTCGCCGAGGAAAATAGTTTCGCCGTCGCCCTTAGCATGTTTACAGCATTAAGATTCAAGAAGTCTTGTCTGGAACGAACAGCCCAGCAGCGGCAGCAGCGGGACCTCTTGCAATCATTTTTCATCTTTGGCCAAAAAGGAAAGCGAATCTCGGTGCAAGCCATACCGTCGCGGTCGCGGCTGGAACAAGAAAGAATCGTGATCGGGGTACAGCTCTGCGGTGCAGCGTGGGGCAAAGTCTCCCAACGGAGAATATACTTTGTACGTGTACAAAAGTGCGGTCCGTGTGCGCATAATTCCACATGTAAAAGTTGGAACAGTGAAAGGCGGATTAGTTCTACTGACAAGCGAATTGAACGAGTAATGGGCAACATTTGATACAGCGCAAGAGATATGACTATAAGGTGAATTAGGTGAGGTGTGTCCAGTTCCATTCGATAAAATATATGCCGCAAGAAAGTACGAGTAACAAGGTAAGGAAGGCGTGCACCGTGGTAAAAGATTTTTAATGTTTCTGCGTTGCATAATTATTGTGATGAAAGTAGAAGCATAACATGCAGTGGATATATATATATATACATATATGCAATTATGGTGCTATGCTTGATTTATTCATTGGCTCTAAATGGAAATGAATAAATTCAAATAATCTAAAGGTGTGCAAATTATATTGATTTAGTTCAGAAAATTAATGGATTGTTGGCATTTTCAGGCATTTTCATTGCAATAATTGATGTTCAGAGAAAATATTTATGAAATTTGGGGGACCTTTGAATGTTTGGTTAAGAGAGAGTTCTTACAACACTTGATATAAGTCAATTTATAAAAAAATTACATTAATTAATTCTTCAGAAGCTATCGCGCATAATTCATAGAAATGCTTATTGTTGTTTACGTAATAAACGTAGACTAGAAAGACTAGCCTCGGTGGACACTCTTTCAAATGTAAACCCGCCCCATCTCTGCCGATATACCCCCAGGGGCCAGAGATCAATTCACCTGCTCTATTTCTAATCTATATAAATGATCTAATCTTAGTCCCCTCTTCGCTGATGACGGCACTTTGCGTTACTCTGTCCAACTCAATTAATAGAATTATTGAACCTATTCTTGATAGGAGCCGCAACAATCGTGCAATTCAATGCTTCCAAAACCCATGCGTGTCGTTGGACCGTGTAAAACTGGGGTTTCTTAAGAGATGCTGATTCGACCATGGCTGTAATATAACAAATCCTACATTCAGGTTCTCCGTGAATACAGTTGCTTGATTTGGGGCGGGGCTTCGAGAATTGCCGTAGCTTTTCTACTATCTCCGTAGCTAAACTATCGTATCGACCCTCTTAGCCTTCGTAGGAATGTGGCAGCCCTGAAAAAATTCATCGCTACTATCATAGGAATTGTTCCAATCATATAAACTCTCCTCTGCCTGTATGGAAATCTTATACCCACAACACCAGATTAGCTCGCTCAGCTTATCCCCTCTAATGATGAGCAAACGCAGGAACAAGACAAGACTATACGCAAGAATAAGATAAGACTACCAGCGATTGTCACTGAATTCGCCGTTTCTTGATATCAGTGACAACCGCGATTCGCCTCATCTCACTGAATTAGACAAATGTCACTTTTTTAGAGAACCACAATAGCATTTTTGTCTCACTTTGCCATTTGTCACCGAAAGTGACAATCACAATAAGGCTGAATGTAGTTTGTCGACCCGCGTTAGGCGGCCTGCGTTGTGTATCAGTGATACGAACCGATCATGGAACGTCCTACACGATGTATACTGTCCATCGAGCTTTGGGATCTCTAATGTTGGCAGTTTTACTAAAGCCCTTGATGTTCTTGATGCTTCCCCAGTAGTAGTGGTCTGAAGGGTTGCTGTCGTTGGTTGAGGGGTCCAGGCACTCAATGCATCCTGTAGATCTCCCAGAAATTCCGAATACTACTAACTAATTGCTCCTTTAATCCCTCATGGGACATAGGGCGGAAACAGTTGCCCTCCAGCGGACTCTGTTTTGCGCGACAGCTCTCAGCTCTGACCAAGATCTCCCGGTTGTTGCGGCCTCTGCTAATAGGGTTCTCCTCCACGTTGTTCTAGGTCTTCCGACTCGACGGGTTCCTTGCGGATTCCAGTAGAGGGCCTGTTTGGCTAGATTCTCGTTTTCGCGTCGCAAGGTGTGGCCAATCCAATTCCATTTCCTTCGCCTGATTTGGTCGTCTATCCTTTCTTGGCCGGCATGGCGCCATAGTTCTTCATTTGAAATTCTATCTTGCCAGCGGATTTTTAGGATACGACGTAGGCATCTTGATGAAAACTTGTAGGCGCCCTGTGATGAATTGGGTGACTTTCCATGTTTCGGAACCGTACAAAAGAACTGCCTTAACGTTGGAGTTGAACAGCCGCAATTTGGTGTTAATTGAGATCTCCGTCGATCTCCATATGTGAAACAGGCATGCATATGCGCTTCGTGCTTTATTTATTCTGGAACTGACGTCTTCTTCTGTACCGCCGTTTTCGGTAATAAATAATACTACCGAGGTAACAGAATTTATCTACCAGTTCCACGTCGCGGTTATTTAGCGCTGTTCGTTCAAGGGTGTTTGCATTTATCCGCATTTCTTTGGTTTTAGTCGGATTTAACCTTAAGCCTGCCGATCTACTTTCTGTTGCCAAATTGTTTACCATGTTTTTGAGGTCCTGGTGTCTGTGGGCCAGCAAACAGATATCATCCGCGTAGTCGAGATCCTTAAGGCGGTCTAGCAATCCCCATTGTATGCCACCTGTTCTAGTATCTAGAGCGCTGACAAGGATGTCGTTTATTACTATAAGAAATAGTAATGGCGAAAGTAGGCATCCTTGCCGTACTCCTGAGCTCACTTCAAAGCTGTCGGATAGTTTTCCATTGTGAAGAACTCTGCATTTGGAATTGTTGTAAAGAGCTTTTATCAATTCTATTATTTTATCCGGCAGTCCACGTTGCCGTAGAGATCGCCATATAAAGCTCCTATTGACCGAGTCGAACGCTTTCTCATAGTCTACGAAAGCAAGGTAAAGGGGGGATCGGAATTCAGTAGACTGCTCCACTAAGATTCTCAAGGTGTTAATGTGGTCTATGCAGGAGCGGCCTTTTCTGAATCCAGCCTGCTGTCTTCTAAGCGTTCGATCTACTGCCTCTCTTATCCTTGATAGTAATATGTGGGACAAGATTTTGCCCACAGTAGATAATAGACAGATGCCTCTCCAGTTGTCACATATTGTTAGGTCCCCCTTTTTTGGTATTTTGACTATGATACCTTCCGTCCAATCCTCCGGAAAGGTACAGGTGTTCCATGCTATTTCCAGGATTGGCTGTAGCGCATCTGCTATGAGGCTTGAGTCGGCTTTCAACAACTCTGGCGGGATGCCATCTTTTCCAGCTGCTTTAGCATTGGCCATTGCATGAATTGCGGTTACTATTTCAGTCTTGGATGGGGCACGAGTGGTGATTCTTATTAGCTGTGCATTGTTGTTGTTCTTTTCCTGAGGTTCCTGTGTAAATGAACCATTTAGGGCGGCGAAGAAGTAATCTCTCCATCTTTGGAGTTGCTCCTCGTCGCTGCACAGTATCCTTCCATCCGCACACTTTACGGCATGCTTTTTAGTAGAGTGCTTTCCCGAGAGCTGTTTGGTGATTTGGTACAGCACTTTACTGTTGCCTGTGTTTGCCGCGTTTTCCGCTTTCTCTGCGAGCTTATTTATCTGCCGCCTTTTATCACGCCGGACACTTCTCTTTACCTCCCGGTGCAATTGGGAGTATTCCCGTTCAAGTTGTTGTCGTTTTTCCGGGTCGCTTGTAGAGTTCACGTTATTTTTGAGGGCCCTTCTGCGTTCAATTTTTTGCCAGGTTGTGTCCGAGATCCAGTGTTGCTGGTTTCTTTGGACATAACCGATGCTTGTTTCCGCTGCTGTTATTATAGCGCCCTTTGTTGTGCTCCACAGCTCTTCAATATTTGTGTCGTCGGAAACGGTTTGCTGGTTTAAGATTTCTTGCAGTTTGCCAGCAAATTCTCGCTTTTTGGTGCTCTCACGCAAAAGGTCTACGTTAAACCGTCTACGGTTTATGGCATCGCGTTGGACGTTTCTGATTGCAGCGATTTTTAGGCGGATAGTTGCTACTACCAAATGGTGGTCACTTCCAGTGTCTGCTCCCCTAAAGCTCCTGACATCCTCCAGAATAGTTCGCCATCTGCGACTGACGGCCACGTGATCTATCTGATTTCTCGTTCTACCATCGGGCGATACCCAGGTCTCCTTATGTATCTTCTTGTGACAAAAGTAAGTTGCACCTACCATGAGTTGATGGGAACTACGAAAAGTTCACCATTGTGATTGGTATCTTGGCTTAGGCCTTGATTTCCAATTGTGTTTTCAAGGCCGGTGTTGTTGGGGCCGATCTGTGCGTTTAAGTCACCCATCAAAACAATGATGTCTCCCCTTGGCATAGAGCGAAAAACCTCATTCAGTCGCATATAGAACTCGTCTTTAATGTCATCTTCTGCGTCTTCTGTCGGAGCGTAGCATTGGACTATCGTAGTACCTCTTAGTCTGGTACGTAGGCGCACGGTAATAATCCTCTCAGAAACTGGTGACCAGCTAATGAGGCTGGACCTGGCTTCCTTGGTGAGTATTACGCCAACGCCATTCCTACGATTTTCAGTTTCGTTTCTCCCAGAATATAAGAAGGACTCACCGTTTGGGCAGATATGTTCCCCCGCATCGGGCCATCTGGTCTCGCTGAGTCCCATGACCTTAATTTTATAGCGGTTCATCTCGTTGAGCACTTCATCCAGCCGTCCATCAGCAAGCAGAGTTCTCACATTCCATGATCCGATTCGTGTCCTGTTTCGACCAAACATTCGCTCTGAGCTCTGTAGGCTCTGTAGGCTTTTATTGCGATATATTAATTAGTGATATAAAGCAAACCCGCAACATATCTTTAAAGGGATAGTAAAATATGAAAACGAAGATTCCCAGGCAAACAACATTTCTCCCTTCCAGTTCCGAGAATTTGAAAACGCCAATCCATAAAAGATTGGAACAGTCACAGAGTAGCTGCTAGATGTATTTACTGCAATGCACAAACGACCAACAAACCACTTGCGAAACACGAGCAATCCTTTTGTACTTCGTGACGGAAGACGAAAATTCTCTAGCGCAGCAGATTCACTTCGCATTCTCGTTTCCTTCAAATACAACGAAAACAAGCTTCAAAAATGACTTGGCTGGGAAACATACAACGAAACGAATGTATTCAAAATATTTTCAGTTAGGACGAGAATGACATTACCTCCGAATCAGACATTTCCTACAATGCAGCAGTTTCCCGCGGCTTCTATGTCGATCAAGTGCTCGAATGTCCCAGTAGACAGCTTTCAGTGTATTAACAACGATTTTCAATCGTCAGGATATTGCCTTTAGCGAAGTTTTATTCCAAAGAGGATTTAATTGGAAAAAAATGGAAAAAAGTGCAGAAAATCCCAGAAAAAGGAAAAATAAACTGAAAAATAATGGTATGCAATTGAAATTGGCTTGGTTTCTCCCTAATTTTTTTTTTTACTTTTTTTATATTTGCGCGTTATATGCATCGCCTCCTCTCTTGGGGCATCGAATATGCCCCACGGCTACTCCAGTGTGATTTGCTCGCTCTAGAAGGATATCCCTGAAGGATCGAAACAGGAATTGATTTAATCCATTGTCTGCATTTGTTATGGTTTATGTTGAGGATACTGAACAAAAGCGATTGGTAAGTGCAATTTCTGGTATCCTTTGTGTTTATAAAATTAAACGACAAAAAGGGTGGTTGTGAATTTCCCCTGATGATACATGCACTTATAAATTGCTGGTAGCTTTTAAGAAATATTTCATGCTAGTTATTAGACGGAATTTAGAAAACGAAGTATTTATCAGAGTTGAAAACGTCACCATTGAATAATATCATAAGTTTTTGGGAATATGCATAGACTGAATGTATAATACAAACGATACAAGATCGAATTCTGTTACGAAATAAAGCCAAATTTAGACAGCATGACTTCGAGGCACCGAAACCTAAACAAGCAAGGATAACTGAGAGAAGAGAGATTGCCTATCAGAAAAGATGAAAACACGCTTGTTATGGTTGGTGAACTGCGGTTCTAGAGGAAATTCAGGGTGATTATTCCGGATCGCTCTAAGTGGGTGGAGGTATTCTTCTTGAGGGTCCAAGAAATCTCTATTGCTTTACCGACGCGACGGGACAAAGATGGAACACGAACGTAATTCCAAGGTCTCTACTGCAATGGGTAGGTTGTCCTCTGTTTTCCAGATTAAAATACATGCCATTGAGACATGCGATAAGTTAACGAAAATGACAATGGAAAATACAACGTGTAAAGTCAGAGTACGAGGGGAACTGGCGGTTCCAGTCAAGCAAGGCTTAAAGCAGGACAATGGTTTGGCCCCCATGCTATTTAATCTTTGGCTAGAATGACTAATTCGCAAAGTAAACATTGACGCGAACGCAACCCTGCTTAACAAATCAAAACTGTTATCAGGAAATAACGATGACACAAATTGCCTTGCAAGATCACTGTTATACCTTAGAGATATATTTACAGAATTAAAAGATGGGGCTAAACGAGAGCAAGATCCTAATTCAGTCGAGGGTGGAAAGAGGAAAAGTAAACCACAACACCAACCGGGAATATAGCTTCGAACGGGTAAACCAATTTAACTACATGGGGTCCACAGTCAGCGAAGACAACGATGAAATGATCGACGTGAAAAGAATAGGTAATAAACGCCGCAAATAGAACATACTTCTCACTATTGTCAATAATTAAATCCAGAGGCATCCACAGAAAAACGTAGCATGGAACATCTCCCAAAAATCTGCAGATAAGATGCATATATTTGAGAGAAAATTTCTCCGAAGGATATACGGCCCAATTAATGAAGAAAATGGATGGAGAATACGCTACAATCACGAATTGTATAACTTAAACCAAGAGCCCAAAGACCGAAAAAATCCCTGTATCTACTACCAGAAGGAAAACGACTAGTGGGCAAACCACGGTCAAAGTCGGGAGACAATGTTAAAGCGGATGCCGCAAAATTCCTCAACATGCGGAATAGAGAGAAGTCTGGAGGAAGTAGCTGATGGAGGCCAAGGCTCGAATTGGGCTGTAGAGCCATCGAAGAAGAAGAAGATACCTGCGATGCTCTCAACCTTGACAAAGTTTTGAAAGGCCCCATCATGAAAACCTTTTCGGACAGTCAAACTCCCATCAAGGCACTCTTAGGTAAGGTGCTTTGACCTAATCTAGAACCTGGGCAGAAAAAAATGGGTCTCGCTTTGCTATCCTTTTTCTATCCTTCGAGCTAAGCGTACTACGAACGACTTGTCGGACTGGTAGTATAAAGGGTGGCACATCTAATTTATTTGATTTGCTGTTTCGTTTTACTTGAGTGGACAGCTGACATCGGTATCTAGCGTTTACTAGGAAGTAACCTGGTTCATAATTCGCACCTCTACAGGATCATATTTGGAAGATACGTTGAACTGACGATCACATTTTAGCACATTGCAAAATCGATAACACATTGTCCGTTATTGTTTCATGCTTCGGGTAGACTTTACTTTCCAATGTCTGTGCCAGTTCTCTTTTCCAATTTTGGCGATCTCATATCATCCTTTTTGTCATTGGAAGGTGCCCTTGGTCGTGTTTCCGTCTCGGCATGTGCGTTTATGATCGATAGAGTCAAGAATTTCGTTCGGAGTCTGCCAACTGCAATAGTGCAATATCTGACATCACTTTTTAGTCGAAAAAAGAAACCGAAGAATGAAAGACATAACGGCATAAAACTGGTTTGATGAATGGTTCTCGTGGATGTATTTCTGCGGCGATTGCTGTATGCTCTCGTTGGCCGAATAGGCGTAGATTTGTAGAGTGAAATTTCCTAAAATAGCCAGAAGCTTTTGATAGAATTCCATCTAAAATGTTTGGAAATATCCAGATTAACCAAACTAGATTTACCAAATTGATTCAAGTTTTGGTTAAACTATGCAGTAAGATAAACTAAAAATCACAAACAGAGATTTTAGTTTAAAACTACAATATTAATACTCCTTCCATGTAAGTGTAAAAGAAAATATTCGATGAGACTTTGATATCAATTAATCTAATTCGGAACCGATGATTGTACATACATTCTTCATGGGTTTTGAAATTTCTTATTCTTTACATTCATGTAAGCAAGGGTTTATGTAATATGTTTTCTCATGCCCTTTTACATATTTTTTTGCTAAAATCTAGATAAATAAACATAATTAAAGGACAAACATTAAAAATCCTCTTAAATGGTGAAATAAAAAAAATACAAAATATGTTGAAAGCTCGCATTTCATGGGGTGCTAACTTCATCCATATTTAACACACCCTCATTTCGTGCTTCTTAGAATTTTTTTTCCTTAAAAGCATTCGTTAATTCAGCATCCTTAGAAGGCATTTTTGTAATTGAATCTAATTTAACAAATAAAGCGAAAATGTTTATCAAATTTACCGGCATTTAAATTTCCGCATTTCAATTTTTTAAGGATACTAAAACGTTTCTAGTTCAAAATAAGAAGATTATAAAAAAAAATTAAATTTTGTTTAAACCAAAAATCAAGAAAAATCAACAAGAACAGAAAAAAGTTAATTCCAAATCCAATTTTCCCTTAAATAAAACCGATATCCGTAAATGAATTAATCCTGTTCCTTTTATCAGTTCCTTAAATAATTGCGCTCTTATATCTTCTTATCGATTGATTTAAGGAAAATTAGAAGAAGAAGAATAAAAGTCCACCAGACAAAACCTTCAAGTCTGTTTCATCCTTCCAACGAGCCACAGGTCCTATAGTCCTTGCCTCAATTTACCCGTCCCTGTGCGACCCCGACTTTCCCTACCCCTCGGCCGAAACTCTCTCGCTATCGGGATAGTCCGGGAAAAACTTTTTCAATTTTCATTTTCGACTGCAGCCACTGCTATTAGCCACTCATTAGTCTCAGACTGAAGGCTGGCATCCTCTGGCTGGACCGATACTATACAGTATAGTCCCTGGACAGGACCTACTACCATGCAATATCTAAAGTTTCTCTACTCCCGATGTTGTGATAAATAATCCCTTCCAGTAGAAAGGATATTGATATTCTCGGATTTTGGAATCGTCGATTGTTTTTGTTGCACTTGACAGACGTAGTTTTATATCCTGGCTGGATGCTATCGTGATCCTGGATGGTATCCTTGCTGCTGCAGGGTGATTAGCTCTATCAGACCGATTGATAGGATCGCTAAATACTCTTGACGTGGTGTTTATATATCGAGATGAAAATTATTTTTTCACTTCTTTTTTTATATTTTTTTTTCACCAGCATTCGCTATTTTTATATGAAATGGCGCTAGACTTAAAGGATACAATTAGTTGGGTGGTTACAAATTGGAAAGCTCAGTAAATGTGGGGCTTGTGTACTACCACAATGGCGGAAGTATTATTGGAAAGTTTATCCCTCCTAATGGAGCCTGACAATTATTATCCTTTGGGCCGGTGAAGAACTTTCGAGGAGGATTGATTTGTTTGCTCATGAAGATGGATGTGTGATCAAATATGGATGAGGGTAGATGCGGGGATAAATCTCCTAATGTATATGCGAAGGTGGGTTAAAAGTGGGGATAGCGAAAACCAGCGAGGCAAGAGAAGGGGCTGTGTGGTATTTTTTGATGGTTTTGGTTTTCTTAGAAGTAGTTGAACTTCAGTCCTAACCAACTTGTAAGGCATGCAGCGCTCTATTGAAAGTGGTTATCGCTTTCATTCAACGTTGAGCTCCTCGTGGCTTTTGAGGTTATGAAATTGTGGCTCTTATTGGAAAGAACTTTCACATTATACGTAGCATGGATATGTATCTGAGTGTTAGTGAAATAAAGAGCTTGAAGTATCTTGATTGATTAAGATTGGCAAGTACACTGCTTTTTTTTCTTAAACTTTCCTCTTTTTTTATTTTATTTTCTCATACGGATGAGGGTTTTACAAGGATTTATTTGAAAACGCTAGGGTTAGGGAGGTTGGATTTCGTTTCATCTTCAGCATGATTAGACTCTAGGGGGTGCAAATTGAGTTCATTTAATTTAATTTTCTTTCCGCTTTTAAAGAGCATGACATGAAGTTTTCTCCCTTCAAAAAGTAAACAAATATACCACACACTCACATATGTATATTATAAAGAAATGAAAACCTCGGTCGGTGCTCCTTTTGTATATAGGATGACTTTCCTCATATTTTCCTCTTAATTTTTGTTAATAAAATGCAAAAAGCCACGTATTCAAACCATCAAGACTAGGCTCATAACCAACCTAGGGCTGCTAAATTGCGGACCGACTTTTATTTATTTCTCCACTTCGTATACATATATCATCGTTAGTTCGGGGGGTGATTGCTACTCCGTCATGTGTCATGATATATGAAATGTTGACGCTGACTTACACTTAACATACGTAATTGACTTTGCAAGAGCACACGAACATATTTACCAAAGAATCTTTCGGCTTTCAGCTTCAATTTTGGTCCTTATTAACCCTCTATTTTTCATTTCAATTTGCCAATTTGAAAACTCTGTATGTCGATGACGGAGAACAGGCAACGATATATGTATATGCCATACTTCTTTAAGAATCCGCGACCCCTGTGCAAAAGGGGTTTTCTACGATGGATGGTTAACGTTGGTATACGAGTACTACTGTATGCGAATGTGGGTACTTTAATTTGCGCTAAGGGTACGACCTGTTGTCGAAATTGCGTAATATAGTATTTTACGTTCTGGTTAATTTAAACAAAAAAAACTTTTTTTTTCCAAAGGTGGTGGTTATGTGAATGTACTACGTACTTCTGCTTCTGTTACTAACAAGGAGTAATTTCAGTGATGTGCCTATACAATTTGTATGGAGAGGGTGCAAAACGTCAAGTGCCTGGAAATAAGTTAAGATAGGCTGTGGGATTGTTTTAAGCAAGCATATGTTACATCAAATGTACAACATTGTGAGTTGTCGTTTTGTTTTTATTTTTTTATTTTGGGGGGCTGTACTTTGGTTTTGATAATTTCAGAATTTCAGAAAATGTATTTCTTGACTTAATTCATTTGGGTATTGATGAAGGTGTCGTTATTGTGTTAAAGAAAGAACAAATTTAATAAAATTAAGAATATCATGGATTTAATAGAGCTAAGTATATATCGTGAGCTAAGAATGTGGTTTAAAATGTTGTAACTATTTGCAGCGGCAATAAACATTGCAGTTTTGTTTAAAGTTAGTATATATTCTTCTTTGTAAATGGCGCTACCCTATTTGTAGAGCTCGATTCCCTTGAAATCCCTTTTCTAGTCAACTCTACGCTTACTTTCTTTAGCTAACTTCGAAAAATAGCTAACTTCGAAAAACATCTAAAACGTCATCTATCCACCTATTTCTTGATAGTTCTACGCTTTTTATTTCTTGTTAGTCTACCACTGCATATTTTGGTTATCATTCTTTTTTCACAGGGCCGTACAACATGCTCCGAGTCTTCGTAGTTGACCTAGGTTTATGTATGAAGATATATTTTTTCATCCCGCAATAAACACTCTCCTGTCTCCAAGTCAATTTTATACCCGCATCACTCCCCTCGTTCCTATTGATCCAACCCCTTTTTCGTGCACGCTACAGAAATGGTTCATAAATAGAACAACGGTGGGCTTTATTGTTGAATCCGCCGGCGGGGAAATGAATGCGAATTTGAGAGGTTCTGATTGTTGAATCCCCCGGCGGGAAAGTGAATGAGAATTTGACAATCGAAAGTGGAAGTTAAACTAAAAAACCACTTGTTTGGAGTTGTGTTTCAAATGCGAACTGTCATTTGATTGTCATTTGAATTTCGAAAATGAAATATGTCACTTAATATGGCAGTTGCGCCCGGCGGATTGAACAATCGCAGCGACAAGTGAAAGTGAAACTCTTGAGCGGCGGGAATCCCAAATCCGCCGGATTCAACAATCTGGCCCGGTGTTACACATTGTGTATTTTCGAGCTCCTTCAACATCCAAGAGTTCCAAAGAAACGTTCTACTTCAATGCCCTCCTGACTTCTCAGAACTTCAAACATGACATGTAGGTACGACTAGATTATCTGACTTAAAAATTCTGAAATCAGGCAAACGACTGCAAACCTTTTAGGGATTTCAAATGAAATGCACCTATTACCATCTGGCCAGAGGAAAGGAATCCCAGATGTACCTACATATTGCTTGAAAAAAGAAAAATGCTAGCAATCCATTTTTCTCGGCAATCTTCGTTAGCGGATCGTAATTCTGCAACCGTTGCCCTTTTGTTGATAGAACATACAGAAACATCATGGCTTATCACTCGTAATGACGTTCCTAACCTAGTGGCTTCTGTACATTCTCCACTGGTACACTGTAAAAAAAAATATGTACCTAAATTCACAGTGCAAATATACAGTAAAATTACAAATCGCGATATGAAATACTAATTTACTACACAATTATTGTAATTTTACTATAAATTTTGTAACTTCACATAATGAAATTGGAAATCTAAAATACTGCATAACGTAAATGTTGATTACATTAATGTGACGTATGTTGTGTATTTTTCTAAATCGTTGATGTAGGAAAATTACAATATTTCTTAGTATATTTATCAATGTTTTGTACTAAAAAAATCCTAACATTTTGTATTGTCCTGTAGTTTTACAGTAAGAGGCGTAATTTTAGAACATAAATTTTCCGTAAAATTACAAATTGGTTATTAGAATGTAAGGTTTAAATTTTTCCTCCCATGGATATAATTCACAGGCAACAATAGAATACTAAATATATACCCAATTGTTTTTCAGTTAAGGCCAGACCTTTGACTTTGATCAGGGTTTGGGCAGTTATTGGAACGGCCAAGAAATTTTTGATAGACGTTGCCTCGGATGCATGCTTAACAAGGCATGGTGAGCAAAATGTATAAAATGCATTTTCGCATACGTATCAGTGTCAGAGCGTGTTGCCACCAGCTCAACTCTGATGGAGATCCAGTCATTGGTTGAAATTGAGTTTCGATGTCATGTAGTATTCCCAAGGGTAGAGAGCGTAATATATTGCTGCGTCCATACTTTTTATCCAACCGCTACTCATAAGCTTAGAGCAGTGCAGGTAGTCTGTTGCCTGATATAAGATTGGGTTGCACCAGATGAGAAATTTATATTGTTTGTTTCAGTCGGAGTTGTACACAAGTCTCCGTTACTCCGAGACTTGTCATAATTTGGCCTCAGCCTAGACCAGAGGAGGTCACTATATGCCTTTTTCGATATTAAGCCTACAGTTCAGCGCTGTGCCCAGGCAAAGACCCAAATTCGTAGAGATAGGCTCAACATTCTAACATAATTCGTAGGTAACGGATAACCGATAGCCATAGCAGTTGAATCACTCGCATACCTTTTCAAAAGCCGTGTCCATGAGAGAACGTTTATGTATACAAGGATCACCATGTCGTCCGCCTATAGGCGCCTACATTTGCCCTGGCTTTGTCTAAAGTCTTTAGAATATTAACCATAACCATAAGCTACAACAGGCGCGGTGGTGTTTCTGGCACTTTATCTTTACCACTCTTGTGTTGCATAAGCTGCTGTGAATGATTTTAGATTTGGACTCACTTTTTTTTATCTGAAAGTCGAAGCTCAGGTGTCACCCTGACTTAAACCACTATGGGTCCTGAATTCCGCCAAATACCTTCTGTTTTATATTAAGATTGTTCTTATCTCGTCGACATCTACCACCCAGCATTGCTACCATCCTGGTAACCTTGTATAAAT
The DNA here is from genome assembly GCA_963855945.1 of Thereva nobilitata. Taxonomy (NCBI): domain Eukaryota; kingdom Metazoa; phylum Arthropoda; class Insecta; order Diptera; family Therevidae; genus Thereva; species Thereva nobilitata. Next base: position 156,229,104 of record OY979694.1, on the reverse strand, counting down.
TCACCTAGTACCTAGGTGTTACCATATTTTCAGTTTTAGTACTCCTGACTCCCATAATGTGAGATATGGCACGTGTTTTTAACTACAGTAGATTCTTGACAATGAAAATGAGTCTCACGGACCGCCTGTTAGAGCTTTGTAAAATTACCACCTCTTCCAGAACGCGTGTACTTTAAGTAATTCTATTAAACATGTTATAAATTAAATAAATTAATCTTTTTTACTAACTTTTCTGTTAAATTTTGAGTCATAATATTTGATATTCATCATACTAGGTAAATGGTCGTGTTGACCGCAAGAGTCAATAAAAATCTAGCTTACTTTTTCTTTTCTCTTTTTATTCGTTTAAATCTCTACAGATATCTTAGGGCATTTTAAAAGTTTTCATGAAAATGTTTTCAAGCAATATGGTTGGAACCGTAAACAATGTTACAATTTGCTTAACATTCCAAGAATTTAGTCTGACTGAAAAATATAAGCAAATATTTTACTTAAATTTCTTTGAATTTAGTCTGACAGGGAGAAAAATGCCCTAAATTTAATTTTAATTTTATATGACTTATGATATTAATGACTATGGATGGAAATTTTATGTACGCATTATTTTCCACAGTAGAAAAATAACAAGCAAAGAAAAGCCCATATCAAGTGAATGCATTTATTTAAATTAATTTTGAAATAAATCTGAAAACATTTCGTTCAGTTACTTCATGAATTCTGGCGATTTTTTATCCTAATTGAAATAAAGCCTTATCTAAGTTCGCAATTATCTTAATACTTATTACGCCAAGGACCAGTTGCTTCATTAATCTGTTTTCTCCGCCACTTTTTAGGAACCGCATTTCTTAAGTTAATTTTAGGGTAAAGAGGGAATGAAATAACTTCATTCCGAACTAATAATTGCAACAAACTGCTATTGAAACTACATTTCTGACAAGCAGGCGTTGGGACGTGGTAATCATGTTTAAGAAACCTTTCATAAAAACGGGTTCTTTTGATTCGTTTGTAACAGTAGTAACAAGCACTCTGCAAAATAGTTTAATGACAAGGCAACATTCGTCTTTTCGATGTTAAAATTGCATTAGGAAGTCTGCCCACATAATGGAACATACTATGACCGTGCTATGAACATATCACCCAAGAAAAAAAACACGACATGTACTACTATGTCCAGCGGAACGGATTGACAGCCTTCTATGCCCGTACGCAACGTATGGCGTTCGAAATCCATTCAATAACGTGGATATGTCATTTTCGCCTACGTATCAGTGTCAGAGCGTATCGCCACCAGCAAAATATCCGTCAGAACTGTCGGTCCTGGCTTGAAGTCCCCTATTTCTAATACCTAGTTCCTTGGTCACGGAAGTTCCAGTGACTGAATCGTCCTCTTTACCGGTCTTGGAAGCAACCTCTCTACCTTCAATAGCTGATGCTCCACTGGCCAGCGAAGGTTCTGATCCTCTTGAGTCTTGCACCCCTCTGGTTACGGTACCAAGACCTTTAAACATCTTCATCTCGAGATTCTCTCCCGAAACTAAGACGGAGACTATCTGTGATTATCTAAGGAATAAATCTATAGACCCAGGAACTGTTCATTGCAGAAGAATCAGCAAGGCTTCCAAGCCTGTTGCTTCTTTTGTGTTGTCTGCACCGCCTGATATTGCCGAGACCCTCCTAGACCCTAGTTTCTGGCCCGCTGGTGCTCTTACGAAGCTGTTTGTCCCGCGTACACGTACTCGAGCCCTTCATGCAAACGCTCCCACTTTGAGCGCTCCACAGTTGCCAAAAAACTTGAGATGCTTTCCCTCTACTACCAGAACGTAAGGGGGACTCGGTCTAAAACTAACGACACCCTTCAGGCATCGACGGCTAGCGGGTTTGATGTCATAGCATTCACTGAAACCTGGCTCCATGAAGGCATTCTTAATGCTGAACTTTTTGATTCCTCCTACCAAGTATATCGGAGGGATCGTTTCACTGACTCGGAAGCTCGTGGAGGTGGCGTACTTCTGGCTTGTAGGAGCCATCTTAATTGCAACCCAATTTCGCTTCCTAGTTTCTCCAACCACCTTGACGTTGAGCTTGTCGCTCTCAAAATTTCCTTTCCTAAATCTTATCTCTTCCTGCTGTGCTGCTATATCCCACCAGATATGATAAGCACACTTGACGATGGAGGGAAAAACCTTTATGATATTCTCATCTCTTGTGTTGATCATATCCAGTGTATGATGAACACCGGCGATGAACTACTGCTTCTAGGCGATTTCAACTTACCCAATATTCAGTGGGTATATGTCGAAGATGACGATAACTACCTCCCTGAAGGGAACCTTAATCTTAAAGAGTCCTGTTTTCTCAATTCCCTATTCTCACTCGGCTTGAACCAAATGAGTGGGTTGACTAATGTGTTGGGGAGGCAGTTGGATCTTGTATTTTTTACGGACTCAGTCAACATGACTGTTGAACCCAGCCCAATAGTCATGTCGTCTGTTGACAATTACCATCCTCCTATCTCACTCAATTATTGCTTTAATTCTGAGAATAATTCTTGTCCGGAGGTTGTATCCCATGCCTTTAACTTCAAAAAGGCTAATTTTAGTGAGCTGTCATCTAAGCTTGCCTTGATTAATTTCAACAGTTTACTTTCTGCAAATGAGTTGGATGACGACGTGGCACGATTTTATGGCGTACTATACGAAGCCCTGGTTTCTTGTGTACCTTATGAGCCTCAAAAATTACTCAGTTCATCTCTACCTTGGTTCAATAATGAGCTCAAGCATTTGAAAAATCAGAAGAACAGACTCTGGAAAACCTATTTAAAGAGAAAGGATACTCCGAGTCTTAATTTATTTATAAATTGCTACAACCGATTTCGCTCTCTCTCTTCTGCTCTGTATCGTGAATATCTTAGCTGTATGAGCGATGAAGTGTTCACTGACCCTAGAAATTTCTTTAAATTCGTCAACTCTAAGAAAAAGGTTGATAACTACCCTAACACCATGCAGCACACGGACTTGTCTAGTAGTGAGTCGCCTGCGATTTGCAACATGTTTGCCTCATTCTTTCGTCAATCTTTCTCACCTTCTGACTTTCAGCCTAATGACAATAATTTTCGTCATATAATTCCTAACCGAGAGGCTTATAGTGGATCCCTTTCAATTTCCAATGACGATATCGCGAAACATATTGATGAACTCCGATACGATTTCACCTCTGGCCCCGATGGTATTTCTCCTGCTGTCCTTAAGTCCTGTGCAGGGGTTCTCCAGTCTCCTCTGAAAACCCTGTTTCAAAAATCCCTTGACAAAGGGTACTTCCCTACTCTCTGGAAGAATTCGTTCATAATCCCTATTCACAAGAGTGGTAGCAAGAATGAAATATCGAATTATAGACCAGTTGCGAAGCTGTCTGTCATTCCGAAACTCTTTGAATCGATTATCTATTCTGCAATCGCGCCTATCTGCAGGAGGTTGGTATCAACGAACCAACATGGCTTTCTTGCAGCGCGTTCCACTACCACCAATCTTCTTGAGTTCACTTCTCATACTGTCGAGGGCTTCGTTTCCGGTTGCCAGACTGATTGTGTTTACACTGATTTTAGTAAGGCATTTGACAAACTCTCTCACTCCATTATACTTCTCAAATTAAGGATGTTAGGCTTTCCGCGAGCCCTTCTAGTATGGTTCCAGTCTTACTTAGCTGACAGGACCTACCAAGTTCTTTTTCGTGGATCCAAATCAGTAACCATTGAAGCGTCATCCGGTGTTCCTCAAGGAAGTCATCTTGGTCCCTTGCTCTTTATTATATCAATTGATGATATTGTTCCCTTGCTAAGACACTGTAGAATCTTGATTTACGCTGATGACATCAAATTGTACCGTCACATAAAGAGTATCGAGGATTGCAAACTTTTGCAAGCTGACCTTGACACCTTTTACTTTTGGTGTGCGAACAACAACCTGGTCCTTAATATTAGTAAATGCGAAACCATGACTTTTGGGAGAAGTCGTAGTCCCTTAATTTTTAACTACACCTTTTCTAACGTGAGTGTCCCTCGTGTTCATTTTGTTAAAGATCTCGGGATAAGATTTGATAGTAAGCTTGATTTTTGCGCTCACATTAACTATATTGCTTCTAAAGGTAGTTTAGTCCTGGGTTTTATAAAAAGGTGGTCTAAAGAATTCAATAACCCCTTGATTACTAAACACCTTTATATCTCTCTTGTCAGACCATTACTCGAGTATGGGTCCCAGGTTTGGTCTCCTCACTACTCTTCGCACGCTGGAAAAATTGAGTCGGTTCAAAGAAGGTTCATTCGATTCGCACTGAATCATCTTCCTTGGGATAACCCATTAGTTCTTCCACCATATGAATCCCGACTTAAGTTACTCAATCTAAGCTCTCTTTCCAGGCGTCGTGAAGTGGCCGATGTTGTATTTGTTCATCAGCTCCTTAATGGAAAGGTCGACTCAGGTTTTCTAAGTCGCCGTGCGTCGTTTAGAGAGAGTGGTTACAATTTGAGAGGGCCACCTCTCTTACACACCAACTCCTCTAACACGAATTACGGCAGATTCGAGCCTGTTAATCGCATGTTCATTAATGTGAATAAAAATATCAATGTTTTTAGCGTGAGCATTAGTAAGGACGTCCTTAAAAGGAGTCTTTTTAATCCCACGTGACTGACTTTTCTTGCACGCTTCTTTGTGTATTGCATTTCTTATGCCCGGTTTCACAGTGTCGATTTGAGCTTTCGCTCAGCTGAACCTGAGCAGTACTTTTGAGCTTTAGCTCAAGTCAAAACTGTTTCACAGTTTGTTTTTGTGCTCAGTTCAGCTGAACTTAGTTCACTGAATTTTGCAGGCCACTGGGGTTGAATCAGTTGGAGAAATTTTTGCTTTTGGTTGATAAATTGTGTGATTTTTCTAGTTTTTTATCTTTAGTTGTAAGGATTTTTGAAAAGATATGGTCCCTTATTACTATAAGAACGAGTACGACGAAAGTAGACATCCTTATCGTACTCCTGAGCTCACCTCAAAGTTTCGGATAATTTTCCATTATGGGGAACTCTGCATTTGGAATTATTATATGGAGCGTTTATCAATATTACTATTTTTTCAGGTAAAAGGGGGATCGTAATCCAGGAAACTGGTCCACTATGATTCTCAAGGTGTTCATATGGTATATGCAAGAGCGGCCTTTTCTGAATCCAGCTCGCTTCTAAGCGTTTGGTACCCCCCCCCCCCCCGTTTGATTATGACACCTTCCGACCAATCCTCCGGAATGGTACAGCTGTTCCGGGCTATTTCCAGGCGTGGATGTATCGCGTCTGCTATTAAGCCTAAGTCGGTTTTTAGCAATTCTGGCAACATTGGCCATTGCAAGAATTGCGGTTGCTATTTCTGTCTGAGATGATGCACGTGTCGTGATTCTTATTTGCTGCGCATTGATAAGTTTTCTCCAGGTTCCTGTGAAAATGAAGCATTCAAAGCGGCAAGAAATAATCTCTCCATCTTTAGAGTTACACAGCAGCCTTCTATCCGCACTCTTTACGGCATGCTTTGTAATACTAGAATGCTCTCTTCTCTTTGCAATTGAAAAATCAAACTTCAAACTTATAATGAAAATCAATAAATAAACACAAGTTCACTGTGATTTCTCTAGAATTAATGACATTACTCTCCCTTATATCCTGAGCTTTAGCTTAAGTGCCCAAATTTAGTCGCTCAGTTCAAATCAATTTTGAACCAAGTTCAACAGTTGAACCACTACTGTGAAACAGTAAAATGAGTTGAGCGAAAGCTCAAGGCTGAGCGAAAGCTTAAGTGAACACTGTGAAACCGGGCATAAGAGATTTAAAACTAAGTAGAAATTGCGCTGTTCAGAAAAATTGTAATTTGATATATAATAACATAACAAGCATACAAAATTTAGATGACGAGGCAATTTTGTTAAAGAATATGTACAATGACACTATATGGCAGAATTGCGATAAGAGAATATTGATGTTAAATGGAAATTACTTATTAAGTTTTAATAACTGTACTCTAGAAATAAGACAAAAAAAATTTCAAAATAAAAAGATTACTATTATAGACAGGTATTATTATCCAACTCCAGAAACCAAGCCAATATTCGCAAAACCGATTAATTTTGATAAAATCGCTTTAGAAAACGTAAACAATATTAAAGAAATAAAAGAACTAAAATACCATAGGAACATAATGTACAGTACAAATGCAGGAATATTTTTTGTAATAATTGTATGCATATTAGGTATAATAGCGTTCCGATTGATAAAGAATAGAAGACAAAAAATTAAAATCATGAATATACTATTAAACCAGAGGTTTCTGATTTAAAGCGAGGGGTTACATATATTGAACCTGAAAGCTCATCAAAAGAAAATTAATTTGATACCTCTGAATTATCAGAGGTATACAAATTTAAAAATAAAGAAAACCAATGGCTTGGTAAGAACTATCCTCAACACATTTTCGTTCTCACGAAAAAGTGCTGACGGAATGTCTGGAGCGTCAGGTATCATTAAATGTATCTTACAGTTGTTAGAAATTAAGCACTGGTGATAAAGTTAGTTGATCTACGGTAATTGTTTAAATCGGTCACTAATTTGTAATAAATATTTTCTTGTGTTTTCATTTTAAAAGTTGGTTTTGATTCAAAAAATTGTAGTTAGTTTTTTCAGTGATTTTCTCCATTAATAAATAAATTACGTCAAGCAAAAATCGTAATATAAAACTCGCGCTGGTGAGGCATGCCCCCTTTAAATGCTAGCCGGGTTGTCAAATTAAAAATTTGTTTTTGCGGATCATTTCTTCTTTCAAAAATGTTGCTTTAGAAGTCAGAGAAGTTTTAATGAACTAGATGGACTGATGATTTGTTCCTTTAATATTTTAGTGGGTAAAGATGCCAGCAAGATACTAGTAAATATATAGTTACTGGATCAATTCAAGTAGTGCTATTTATAATCGGCAAGTTATAGTTTTTGGATTATATGTATAAGCCCCAGGTATAAGTATCCCACTGTGCCGCTTCCAGTCAAAGATTTTCTTCTTAAATACCACAATGCTAAAGTTTCATATAACTGGATTAAAACATCATACATACTTATACTTATCAAATTAACAGGTTGAAAAGCAGTGCATGTCCTATTCACCATTGAAATCTCATGAAAACATAATTGTGTATTCACCAACACTTCATCATATCGCATATCTAGTTACTGCTCAATCATAGCAAGATAAGAGCAATAAATTGCAAATTATATTATCCCAGGTACAAGTATTGTCTTAAATTGAAATTAATTTCAAAGAATAAATCAATTTATTCCCATATGTTGCAGAATCCAAATCCGTGACACACTCCGAATGTCATAACTTTATAAAAGCACAATAAAATTTGTGTCTTTCATACTCGTCATATACACAAGGTATTGACATTATAAATGTACTATACTATATGTACAACTTTTGCTGCACCAGAATCTAATATGTTCGTTGTTGTTAAACGTAAATGAACAAAGTCGAACTGAATGCGAAAACTGATATAAACGAACAATGCACCTGGAGACGTCGTTCCGTCAAGAGCATTTCAACCTGCGTACGTCAACAGGCAATGACTACACTAGAGGCAACACTTTGTGATAGAATCTTTGAAGTATTCATTCGCCCTTCCACCTGAAAAGGGTAGAGTCCATACGATGCAGCAGGATTAGAGAAATGTAAACATTTGATATAGCCGTGTGACAGTACAAATATAATTACGGTATTTTAGCGCGATCTCGACAGTGGGTCTACCCATTGAAAGGAGTATATTTTACCACCAATGTTGCTGGTCGTTTTCCGAGTAGCCTTAATATAAATTCGGTATCGGCCCATAAGCAAATTTCAATGCCTTTAACAAGTCTTTGAGACCTTGGGTATTGTAGCAAGACCATTACAGAATGGAATCCTTGCAGCAAGCACGAATTGGCGCGTTTCTGTATGCCGCTTCTTAGTGAAAGCGAATTTAAAAGCCCAGTGGCAACATAACGACTGGATTTGTCATTTACACAGTTGGATTCTATTACAATGGGTTTCCTTCTTCCATGTGACTGCATTCCCGGCACTACATGTGTGCCATGCCTTCGCCATTATTTTTTATGAGCTCGGGTGTACGTGTAATTCGTTTCTGATGTTGCGCCCCGATGTTGGAGACTGCCGTATTGCCCGTAACGCTACATACACAATGATGTTAGATTCAAGGATCCAGGGGTAGAAAAGTGCTTCAACTATGACGGGAGGTGATGATGGCAATGAGATGACACCGTTGTTCCTGAAGGTTGTTGGACCATAGACGGTGCTCACACCGTGATAACATTAACATGAACGAGCGCCTCCTGCCATTCAGGACTCTTTAATTCCTTTTCGCAATGAGCCAAGGCTCAGGCGGTATTCAGGAGACGACGACAACTATACGAATACAACGACAACGACGACAAGAACCAGATCCCATTAAAGAGTAGAGTCATTCCTTGAGGTCGTGGTAATTGACACCGTCGTCGTCTACTTTGTACACGTTTGGCTCTATCGTGACCTCTCTTTGTGCCTTTTTTTTACCTTATTTTATACCGAAAACCTTTAGAAAAGAATGAACAAAACGTGATCGTCTATGTAAATCCTAGGTGGATACTCTCTTCAGACTTTAAGCAACAAAAAGAAAGCAAAGAAGAGTCAAAAAATAAGAAGTGGGGAAGTAACAGGCTAATTTTTATTGCCGACTAGGTAAAAGCTCAACTTTCCTTTAGGTATTTTTTCCGTCCACCTTTTTATATTTTGCCCTATCACACGGGGCACGTCATGAATTATTCAAATTGGAATTAGTCCGCAATATATCATAACTGTACATTACGAGCTAAGAAATGATTGACTGATGTTTTTCAGGGTGATGGTTTCGGGCCATAAGGGCTTTTATTAGCAAATCAGGTCAAATGATGAATTAGACAGCAACAATTATCCTAATGTGCGACATGAATAATTAAGTGAAGGACTGCCTCTTTTCAAGGTACACCGAAAAAATATATAGAATTTTTTTTATCTAAATAAAATCACGACAGGTAGAGGCGTATTCCTTTTTTTTGTTAATCGATATAAGAGTTGGTTTAATTTAAAGGATGTATATTTTTCTCTTGTGGTTTTAGTATAGTGTTGCATAATTTTGGTTAAGGTGACTAATAAATAGAGAATTTCATACAGTTCTACAGCTTTTTGCACACAAATATTTTTTTATTATGTTCGGGCGGGACTGAAGAAACTATGGCAACTGGAATGCGAATTTTTTTATCTTAGAAGTTTTTTTGATATAGAAGTTTGGAGCTTCACAAACTAATTATTTTTTAAAACATCCCAAAATATGCTATATTTTGTTCAAATTTTAATCAGATTTCGTCAAGTGCAGATAATTTGCGGAAGAACGTCTTTGTTTCTTAAAATCAATTTAAATTAAAAAATTGCATTGGCTTCTTGTTATACATCTTTATAAGCAAAGAGATTGTTTCTTCTAAACACATTTCAATTTGTTAATGTATTTTGATATAATCTTTTAAATTATTTATAGAAAAATAGAGGTTTAGCGCCATAATTGCGTTGGTCGAAAAGTAATTTAGTTTTCCTGATGTTGTACCAACCCCGAAAATTAAAAAAAATCCTACAATTTCATATCGTGCCGAAGAGGTCTAGAGTTGAAAAAAGAAGGTTGAAGTTATCGGAAAAAATATAGGTACTGGCCGGACCTATCCGCCACAATCAGCAAAATAAATTACACTGTAAAATGAAATCCAAAACGGTATTGGAAGTTTTATTCACAGGCGTTTTTTTTGTAAATTTACAATATACATATTATTGGAATATGTCAAATTCTTCATTTGAAGATACAAAAATTTGTAGTATATAAGTGGGTTATAAATCAGTATTTTATACCGCGATTTAATTTTACTGTACATTTTTTTTTTTTTTATGTGGAAGACTAGAGCTCACTGTGAATTTACATTGTTTTTTTACAGTGTACGAATAGACATTGAATTTTGAATTTCATAAAAAGTTTCTTCTACATAAAGTTTATTTCCTTCAAAGTAGTCCCTACAAGATATAATACACTTACTCCGTCGCTTTTTCTATTCTTCAAAACAGCTCTGGAACTTGTTCTTTGAAATAGCTTGTATCTCCTCCAGCGATGACTTTTTGATCTCATCTATGCTCGAAAAACGACTCTTCAAGGTTTTCTTTATTTTTTGGAAAGAGAAAAAAGTCACACGTAGCCATATCTGGAAAATATGGAGGGTGGGGCAGCTTTACACTTTTGTTTTTGCCCAAAAATTGACGGACAAGCAAGGAGGTGTAAGGCTGTCTTTGGACGAAGCTCAAACATTGTGGGAAGAATTTTGCTACAACGCGTTGTATACCCCAAACCTTTGAAAAATGTCGTGACACGAGCTATACCAACTAGGGATGTTACGAATATTCGCATTCGAATTCGCTTATACGAATGATTCGCATCATTTTAAACATTCGAATCGACATTCGCATTCGCATCGAGTAATCCGAATGTTTTTCGAATGCGAATGTGTGTAGGTCGTGTCGTGTCTCGTGGAAAACAAAATTAAAATACGACAAATTGAGAGATCTGGCTCGCAAATATCTGAGCGCTTCACCGGCAGCGTTCCGAATGAGCAATTGTTCAGTGTAGCCGACCTTATATATGTATGAGCCCCTTAAGGCCCCCATTCACAACAGGCCGCCGGCAGGCCGTAGCCTTTTAATCCAGGTCAGCAGGTACCGCCAGATGAAGGCCATGCATTACTCAGTCTGACTGAGGGATGACGACTTGAGGCATACGTCTGACAAGCCGTGGACTGCAGGTGACCTCATGATTCCCTACATACACACAGGCGAAGACGACAATTTAGCGTAGCAGGTTGTTAATTCAAATGCAAAAATGTTCATGGCCTCAACGAAATTTTTGGACTGAATAAAAGTTCCGATCTTCAGGCACGAACTGATTTTTGTCAGTTTTCTTGGAGTGCAGGCCCTATCCAGTTGACGGTATGGGTGAGTGAGTGTGTGGCCCCGCTTGGCCTCAACGCGGGAAATTTTCAGGCCATGGCCTGCCGGCGGCCTGTATAGTAATGGGGGTCCTTAGAAATCGCCTCATGGAAATATAATATTGCTCTCTTGAACTTCGACTATTAAATATAAGAAGAAAGAATACCATTACTGTATATAACACTGGTCTATTGTTCTGATATTCGTATTCGCATTCCGAACATTCGCATTCGCGAATGTGAAAAATATCACATTCGTACCATCCCTAATACGAACATCCTTTGCAACCTCTTTGATAGTGATTCGACGATCGTCCATGATTATTTTATCCACTTTTTCCATGTTGCTATCGGTTATGGATGTGCTGGGACGTTCATTCATAGTAGACTCGCCAAAAGAAAGGTTTAACATTTTCAAAACTTCACTGCTTTTTATTCCGTTCTTATAGCAAAATTTAATGCAAATTCTCTGATCCACCTTTGTAGCAATAAATAAATAAATAACATATCGCCGAGCACACTAAAACACGTAATATCCTTTCGACTGTAAACAATGAAAACAGCGACAAATACAAACATACGACCGGTACACGTGCGCCAACAAGTTTAAAACAAAATTTTGACAATCAAATTAATATAGCCCGCGATATTCAAAAATTGTCGTTATATTTTTAACATCCCTCGTATGTGCAACATTATGCATATTGAAGTACAATATTTGTGTTCCAAAAGTCTTTAATGAAGTAGATTTAAAAATGATAAATGTAAGAGAGCAATTTATATATTAGCAAACAAAGTATAGAAAAAATGCAAAATCGTACTATCTCCAAAAGTTGGCTATGTTTTTGGCTGCCATGTTTTTTTTCGTTACGTCTTTCTTTGAGTACCCAGGAAGGTTATAGGTGTAGAGCACTTCATGTTTTTCCACCTCTTCAAGAAATGCTACATTAATTTTTTGTTCACTCATTTTCGACACGCACAAGTGCAACTATGCAACTGAAATTATTGCTCGACCGGCAACAGTTGCATATTCAAATTAGTATTCGTTTCAGTCGACCCGTGTGGGGATCCCCACTTCCGTACATGGACAAGGTCACGAAACGTTGCGTGCGCAACTGGTTTGAAACTGGCATTGCAAACCAGTCGACTGGTGTGCGGGGCCTTACGTGTCCATCAAGTGTTACTTCAGCTATATCTAACCTGTGTCTTGCACGGACAACTATGTCACGGCTATATTAATCTGCTTACAAGTAAGTGATAGTCCGGGAGGCAGAGTTGCATTTTGGATGGTCATTTCAGGACGCTTATTTTTTTTTGTAATTTATAGGTAGTTTAGATAAGATAGGCTGATAATAGAAACAAGAGTCAGACACCAGGATCGTGGTCATGACCAGCCCACCACTACTCACGCCGCTGACGCTTAGATCATCAACTTACTACCCGAAAGGAGTAATTTCCAAAAGGAATTATGTAATTGGCATAAAATGACCAGTTCACTTGCAACCCTCACTTCGGGACTATTACTCCCTCCCGAGGTTTATTTTCTTCACATTTATGTACATCTCGTCGTTGTCGAGTCTCCGGAATCGTCCTTCCTCACATAAGGGGCCAAGAATTGTCCGAAGGACTTTGCTCTAGAAGACGGCTAAAGGGGTTAGAGTGCTTTTCGGAGTACCGATAAAACCATCGTCTCGTATAGTATCTAGAAGTTTGGATGTAATGTTTAGCTTACTTGGATTTGAAGAGCATTGACAGACTATAGTTAGTGTTATTGTGTATAAGCAGCTGTGCGGGGATTTGTAGTTCCTTGTTGGCTGCTACTATTGACCCAAGGTACCTAATCAAATGATTTTACTACTTCAAATTCGCGCTCCTCTACCTTTATTGTGGGACCAATGTTAGGTGCAGACGCGGTCCCCATGGGCTTTAGTTTGCTTTCGTTGATGTGCAGTCCCAGCTTTCGTGCCGAACGTTTAAACTGGTTGTAAGCTTCCTGTACAGCTCTTGATGTTCTTCCAATTATGTCAATGTCGTCTGCATAAGCCATTAATTAGGCGGACTTGTCTCTTGATGTCACCCCCGAATCTCGGATCATTTTCTTCAACGCCAGGTTGAAAAGGAGGCAGGCCAGACCGTCCCCTTGTCGGAGTCCATTAAAGATGTTGATTGGTCTGGACAGTGTTTCGGATATCTTTACTTGGCACATTGGTTACGGTCAACCTACATAGTCGTGTCAGCCTTTATGCCTTCTTTACAGTCTTCTGTCATCGCTACCTGCTCCCACACTTGCACAATTAATTCATCAGGCGCTTGGTGCACTGTATGCCCTTCAAATTTAACCCGCCTGCGGGGATGCGACTGCACCCGGGGCCTTGTTATTTTGAGCCGGTTTTTGGCTCTGCCAACTTCTTCTAAGCTTGGTGACGGCATCATAGGATTATCACCAGATATTGGTGAAGCCTCCTATTCCTCAGGTTAGCTCGCCATTTAGCAATTCATGAAAGTGCTCTTCTTATCACCCCAAGACGCCTGTAGGATCGGTGATCAGATTACTCGTCTTATCCTTGCAGTATGTGCAACGTGGCGTGAGTTGCGTCATACCACGGATTCTTCGGTAGAAATCGCGCGCCTGGTGTGGCCATCGCCGTTGTTATTTAGAGAATTACTTAAACTTATATTACAATTGTAAATCGATCAACAAAATCTACTAATGTGTGGCCAGATAAAGTGTATTTTTACTCAGGTATACCGTGCCTGGTTTTGGTGCAATACAGGCGCTTGTACTGTGTTGTGTGCTGTTTCGGCTGAAAGCGAGTCTTATTTTTACTGGAGAATGTAAATATTTTATTAATCTTTTCAATTCACACGAAGAACCATGCGCCGCTGCGAGGGATCGAACCCTAATCTCTCGGATGGTTGTCGGGCACCTAAGGTCTTCTTTTCGCCTTTCCCAACTGGGCATCTTTAGTGTGACCACTTTGAAACATGTCTGCCATAAGACACATGCCTTTTTAACGAAACATGGATCCAAATTTTTTCTCTCGTTTTGTTTTATTGCCACTAAATTACAGTCAAGTTGATGAGAACCCTAAATAAATTTCGTGTTATTTTCCGCCTGCATTAAGTTTTTTGTTCATTTTAATTTTCTCATTTGACCCAAAATTTTAATTGTTTAATGGAATATCCAAATTCCCCAGAGACAAAGGTGCCTGCTACCTTTAAAAATACAAATAAAAAACAATCAATGAACCGATTTTCAGAACAGTTACCCACAGCGGGAAGAAGTCCCAAAAAGAGAGAAAAGACTCTAAAAAAGGGAACTGAATTTGTCAGCAAAAATCTGTATCATTTTTGATTAAGCGGCATCCGATAGCCCTTCAGCTTGCCGGCCCAAGAGAGCAGCCAATCGGCCCATTGTCCGTGGCGAAAGAAAATGAAATGAAGCGGAAAAATTCGAAAGTCCGTCGAACCTTTTTGCCGATCAACTTCACGATATCTTAAACTCGATAAAATTTTAAAGCGAAACTCGTTACTGGCCATGCTGGATATGAAGCAATGAGCCCCAATTAATCACCCGGGTCTCGAGTGAATGTACTCTCAAAACTGGGGGCCGGCTCCATCGAAGGCAGGAGGCCATGAGTCACAGCGATGCAGCATGGCCGAAACTATCCATTACAAGTTAACTGCGGAATTAGTTTGTGGCTGGAAAGTAAAGCGGGAATTATCTAGATGCACTCACGATACACATTCTGCTGATATCCAATTTGCCTAGGGGTTGTGCTCCCCACTTGTTTGCTTGCGAAATAATTTTCTTGACAAATTGGCCTGGGGGAGGTCGGTGTGAGGATCTGCCCCGCTTTCAAGTATGACGTAAGTGCGTGGGGTGAAAGCCGACTACGATAAACTTGATATCGATAAAAATATTATTCATCCAGAAAATGGGAAAATGATGTCATTCTCCATTTAGTTAATTCTATAGTATTCCAACTCTATAAAAGCGTTTCGTATTTAAATTGTGCTGTCTCTGTTCTTCCCAAAACTTGAGGGAAATTTAAGAAAATTGTTTTTTTCTCAGATTTTTGCTAACTGAAACGGATTGAGGAAGTTTAGTCAAGTATTAAAAATTTGGATTGTGTTCAACGAATTTTGTGTGTTGGTTTTTTTGCTCTCTCTCTTTTTGTGTTTGCGAGTGTGGGTTTTAATTTTTACATTTCCATGGGGCTTTAAGGTGGAAACAGAATGGCACGGCGACCGTGGCGGAGTCCGCCGCTCAGAGAGTTTCCCATACATTTAATTTGTCCGCGCCGCCTGGGGAGAAATTAAATGTATGGGAAACTCTCTGAGCGGCGGACTCCGCCACGGTCGCCGTGCCATTCTGTTTCTACCTTTATTCGGGAATTTGAAAGAATATTACAACCAGGTAAAAAGCCAGTGAAGAACTGATTATTGTGCAGTTTACAGAATTAGATGGAGGAGGAAGGATAAAAGAAACGCAACCCTTGGAGTGGAAATTTAGGTTGAATGTTCATCATTCTTGTGACACATAAGCGTAGACATCAGTGATTTTCAATCATCTCTTGTGAAAATTTCCACAACAGCTTTGTTTCTAAAAAAAATTGTTGAGCGAAATTAAATCAGCTGATCGGTCAGCAATCGTTTAGATCCGTATCAAAACACACCGAAATCATTATTTTTAAAAAAATTCAATTAATGGGATTTTGTTGAAATGATTTAAATTGAAATTTTTACAATCCCAAGACTAAAATCTGAGGAGAAGCCTATTATAGACTAGGCGAAGCCCGGATGATTGCAATCGGAAAGATTTAATTGTGGATGATTTAACAAACTATATTTGATCGTTAAGCTGTTGGACATTTTTAGGTCACTGCATCGCAGAAATCTAGCGATGCTTTAGGAAAGATATTAGCGATACTTTAAAAAACCCTTTTACATGGAAAATAATAATAACAATTATAAGTGTGGATGATATTATGTGGTATTCAAATTTCAAATCATTCCACAAATAATGCAGTTTTATTTGAATGGCGTATACTCAGAGTCATAGAAGATAGATACCAACTACTTAATTGCATCGAGTTCTGTTTTATGTTGTCCTTATTCGTAATGCAGACTTTTAAGACAACAAGTAGTAGGAGATTACGATAGCTGTTCAATCAATATTTAGGAAAGCAGGTAGTTAACGAGAGATATACCATTGAACCCTGGAATTTTGTGCTAAGAACTGTAACTACTATCAGAAAACAGTGATCCCTTAGCTTAAGGGGTAAGGATTTTGAAAAAATGGAATTTTTGTTTTTTGGCTTGAAATATACTTCAGGATAACAAAAACAATGTGCAGTTGGTCCTGTAACAGAAAAATAATTTTGAAGGATTTAATTTTCGATTTTCCCCGGCGCCTCGGAGCACGCGTTGGTCCGACTTATTGCTTGTATATTGCTTTTACCTGTCGAAATAATAAGTGCTGCTATAGCAAAAAGGTTATTTGGGTTCCCCAGGTGTCCACCAGGGTGCGCTACAAAATAATAAACGTGCTTTACATTACATCGCACAGTGAAGGTAAAAGACAATTTTCAAAGATTAGAGTACTTTCAAAACTTTAAGCGCGATTATCTGGAAACCATGTTTTTCGAACTGGGTGGACGGATTACTCGGAGACTATTGCATGGATCGGTTTGAAATTTTGACATTAGCTTCACAATTGCATTCTTTACAAAAGTACGTAGCCGTTTTTTGATTCGTTGTAAAAAAAATTTTTTATAAACAATTTACTGCTCATTTTTTTGCCGAAAATCAATTTTTTTTTTCATAAGTGCGCCATTTTTACAAAAATCAGTTTAAAAAAAAATCCTACGTACTTTTATAGGCAAGGTCAAATAGATTAGGAAACTATTTGGATTTTGTTCCAGGTCTTCAACTTTCGGAGAAATCCGTCCACCCGTGGAGGCCCTTAACAAAAAGGCGATTTCGAAAAACGACTGTGGCGCCACCATTTTGTAACAAAAAGTCAATAAAAAATTTTTTTTACACTTGAATACATGTTTGATAAATCACCTGAAAAGAATTTCGATCTCTTTTTCCATACTTTTTAAATTAATTCCCAAAATTTGGCCTTTTTTCGCACCTCTACAGTGGTGTTACCCCTTAATTTATCACATTCACAAAATTTAAAATTGCACAAAGCTAAAGCTTAATTAACATATCCGACGTTTTTCTGTCACGCCGCTCTCTTTTAAGATTTCCGCCAATCAGAAAAAATATGACGTGACCGAAATTGTTTCTGATTGGCTGAAATCTTAAAAAAGAGCAGAATAACGTCGGATATGTAAATTAAGCTTAAAGGTAAAATAAAAGTTCTTCATGATTACTGAGAGACCCTTGTTTTAGTCACCCACCTACAAACTCATTAATTGTTCGGAGAACTTCAATCTGCAGTGGAAATATCCCAATTCCAGATTACAGCTCCAGCGTCTCCAGCATATGTAAAAATGCACGAGTGTTAAAGGGAACACAAATCCACGTTACCCTACGTTCACAGTGGAAACGTACCCTAACGTTAAAAGAATCATTGGGTTCCATTTTTATTTCTTCCGCGCAAATATATTGCTTCTGGATTTGTTTTACTTCAATTTTTTCAGCAGTCCTTTTTAGGGGTGGACATTAAGAAAATACATCGATGTTTTTTTCAATGCAATGCATCGTTCTGTGGCATCGATGTCACGACGATGTATCGCAAAATACATCGATGTCTTGTACCCACAAACTTCATTCAAAATTACAATAAATTTTATGTCTAAAATATACGCAAATATAAAAGTTTATGCAGTTACAGGTCTTAAGGTGCGATTCTTATGCTACGATTATAGCGACTGCAGCCGCGTGATCAGAGCCGCATGATCCGAGTCGCTCGGTAAAATTCTTATGCCGCGACTAGTGCAGTTCCAGAAAAATTGGCACTCAAGATTTCCCCTTAATGGGATTTCAAATCGGTGAAGTGACGTTATGTTGTTAGTGTAATTTGGCGATTTGAGGTCCTATTAAGGGGAAATTGGTTCTCAATATTTTTCTACAGCATGGCTTGTAAATATAGAAGGCTTTGATCACACATAAAATACTTGAACACAGTGAAAATAAATGCATGGTTACGGCAATGACTGTGACAAGAAATCCGTGAGTGTATTTGAAATACAGTTCCACGCACCTTCCAACTTAAACTGGAAACAGAATTGAGCGGTCATGTAAGTACACCAGCGCTGATAAACGTCAAAATTAATAAGATTACACACAACCTGATTATTCTGAACAGAATGCAAGCTTTACCATTTTGTATCATTTGGCATTTATCGGTGCTTATGACCGCTCAATTCTGTATTCAGTTTTATGTGTGATACTCTAGCAGTTACCACGTGGACCTTGAAAAGTTGAGTTGAGATTGAGTTGAATTTTCGATTCGCGTATAAGAATACTGAACAAAGGCAAAGCATATTTCCAATTCGATGCATCGGATAAAAAACATCGATGCATCGAATATATCGAAGCATTAATAAAACATCGGTTCAGTTCGATGCATCGGGTTTATACATCGAATGTTTCCGAAACATCGATGCATATCGTCCATCCCTAGTCCTTTTGCATTCTCTCTTCTACCATTGTCTATAAAGTATCCTTTGTCTCTTCATTCATATATTATCACTCTTTTTTATGCTTTCCATATCAGTTAATCAGAGCCAACATTACGATTTCTCCTTGCCTGGTCTTTATAGTCTAGATGTTAAAGGTAGTAGCTACCTCTCAAGGTGTTGTCGGTTCGCAACATGACACTGCTCAATGGGAATATGCGCCTACATTTCACCCTCTACCCCAGGAAAAGAAAAATTTCCCAATCTTAGCCCGAAACAGGCACGCACAGCATCAAAACATCTGCATGGCCCCCGAAATAGGCACGGTACGCCCCAGTAAAAATTCTACTTTTCCAAATATAGCCCGCTACAGGCACGTACCAATAAAAGACACAGACTCACAACTTTTTAGACTAATGGTGGGTCAACACGACACGGGCTTTTGTCGTCGTGTTTTCCATGTCGGCTTCTGTACAGAGTGTGAAGTTTGAATGAAACGGCCGACAAAATGTGTGGGTGGACGATGTCGACGGAATGCTTGTGCGGACTTTCTCCAGCGGCTTAGCAGTATCTTTCCTTTGTTTCACAGATAAAATTCTATTTCCCATAGAATGTTCGCGCGAACAAAGTTTGTTTCGTGTGTACGGGCTGCTATTAAGGGAGCTTTAAAAAATTGTATAGGACGAAGAAAATTGGACAATTATCTAGGTGATCATAAAGGGTGCCATAACCATTCTCAATGGACCGGTTCTCGTTCGATTGCGTAGGTCAAGCAGTAGGTCCAATGCTGGACGTGGTTAGTACTTAGTTGAGGACCGCTCGGCAAAACGAAACCAGTTGGAGCGTGCACATCTCTGGCGGGTGAATTTATAGATTGTCACGCCTGTAGCGGGAACGTCCATACCCGTGTGGCTGCACATTTGTTCGCTAGGCGTGGAAGTTGCAACCGCGTATATGCTTTTTAAAAAATTAACCAACTAAATTATTTTTACTCGGGCAGCAACAAAGGATTTTCACGCAGTTAGAGCGACATCTATATATAATCTGGGAACTGAATATATCTGCGGGAAAAAAAACATTCCTAGAATATTGCCCTATACTTACGCAAGGCATTTAAGAAACGAGGTGGGTCAGCGCCAATTGTGCCACCGCTCTCGACCCTTCAACACAGCTGCCTTCTTCATCTACGTACCTAGAATAATTTCAAACGTGCGGTTGATCTTTAATACTTCTAGCGTACCTAGGGAGTAATTGGAAAGGCTTCTCACTACGACTGATATTCACAATCTACTTAGTTCTTCTGGTAATTAGTTCAAACTTGTTATACTTTTTTTTTATGTGGAAGACTAGAGCTCAGGGAAAGCCCTTTCTACTGTCGACAATCAATTTTCTTCGTATAGAGTGCAATGTCGAACACGAAGCTCTAGTCGATAGATTGTGAAGGGGAAGAGAGAAGTAGGAAGGAACTGCCACAACCACCTAACCCCAACCATTTCTATCGCGACTCTGGCATCGGGGCAATGAGAAACAACTCGCTGGAGTGTTATGCCTCCTGAAACGAGTTGAATCCCATCAACCAACCGATGACATGCACTTGGTGGAGCGGGGCAGTGCTAGCGGAAGGCTATGACAGGAGCAATGTAAAGAGGGAAGAAGAAAGAAGGTAGGAAAGGCGAAGGACCGTGGGGCTCTGCCGGGACGCGAACCCGGGACCTCTGGGATAGTAGCCAGGCGCCTTACTCCCTAGACTACTGCGGAAAGATTCATCCCTGCTGTTAGCAATAGTAACCGTTCTTGAGCAGATTGTTGATTACAAACCCATGGCATTTGAAGCAACTTTCATGTACATTTAAAAAATCCGACAAGTTAAGGTCGAGTTAGCCGAAAACAAAACAACAACAGAAAAGGTTGAGAAAGAAGATGAAAGCCTAATGTGCTTTCGATTAAAATAACCCTGTCTTAATTGCTACCAGTATTCTGCAATGTATTTTTTTTAATACTTGAAAGGTTGATAGAGGACACAATAAGAGAACGTTCATAATTTATGAAATTTTAAACATTTTTGTTGAAAGCATTGGAGATTTTTATTGTTAATACTGTAATTTTACCAAAACTCGATTTCGAAAAACGACTGTGGCGCCACCATTTTGTAACAAAAAGTCAATAAAAAATTTTTTTTACACTTGAATACATGTTTGATAAATCACCTGAAAAGAATTTCGATCTCTTTTTCCATACTTTTTAAATTAATTCCCAAAATTTGGCCTTTTTTCGCACCTCTACAGTGGTGTTACCCCTTAATTTATCACATTCACAAAATTTAAAATTGCACAAAGCTAAAGCTTAATTAACATATCCGACGTTTTTCTGTCACGCCGCTCTCTTTTAAGATTTCCGCCAATCAGAAAAAATATGACGTGACCGAAATTGTTTCTGATTGGCTGAAATCTTAAAAAAGAGCAGAATAACGTCGGATATGTAAATTAAGCTTAAAGGTAAAATAAAAGTTCTTCATGATTACTGAGAGACCCTTGTTTTAGTCACCCACCTACAAACTCATTAATTGTTCGGAGAACTTCAATCTGCAGTGGAAATATCCCAATTCCAGATTACAGCTCCAGCGTCTCCAGCATATGTAAAAATGCACGAGTGTTAAAGGGAACACAAATCCACGTTACCCTACGTTCACAGTGGAAACGTACCCTAACGTTAAAAGAATCATTGGGTTCCATTTTTATTTCTTCCGCGCAAATATATTGCTTCTGGATTTGTTTTACTTCAATTTTTTCAGCAGTCCTTTTTAGGGGTGGACATTAAGAAAATACATCGATGTTTTTTTCGATGCAATGCATCGTTCTGTGGCATCGATGTCACGACGATGTATCGCAAAATACATCGATGTCTTGTACCCACAAACTTCATTCAAAATTACAATAAATTTTATGTCTAAAATATACGCAAATATAAAAGTTTATGCAGTTACAGGTCTTAAGGTGCGATTCTTATGCTACGATTATAGCGACTGCAGCCGCGTGATCAGAGCCGCATGATCCGAGTCGCTCGGTAAAATTCTTATGCCGCGACTAGTGCAGTTCCAGAAAAATTGGCACTCAAGATTTCCCCTTAATGGGATTTCAAATCGGTGAAGTGACGTTATGTTGTTAGTGTAATTTGGCGATTTGAGGTCCTATTAAGGGGAAATTGGTTCTCAATATTTTTCTACAGCATGGCTTGTAAATATAGAAGGCTTTGATCACACATAAAATACTTGAACACAGTGAAAATAAATGCATGGTTACGGCAATGACTGTGACAAGAAATCCGTGAGTGTATTTGAAATACAGTTCCACGCACCTTCCAACTTAAACTGGAAACAGAATTGAGCGGTCATGTAAGTACACCAGCGCTGATAAACGTCAAAATTAATAAGATTACACACAACCTGATTATTCTGAACAGAATGCAAGCTTTACCATTTTGTATCATTTGGCATTTATCGGTGCTTATGACCGCTCAATTCTGTATTCAGTTTTATGTGTGATACTCTAGCAGTTACCACGTGGACCTTGAAAAGTTGAGTTGAGATTGAGTTGAATTTTCGATTCGCGTATAAGAATACTGAACAAAGGCAAAGCATATTTCCAATTCGATGCATCGGATAAAAAACATCGATGCATCGAATATATCGAAGCATTAATAAAACATCGGTTCAGTTCGATGCATCGGGTTTATACATCGAATGTTTCCGAAACATCGATGCATATCGTCCATCCCTAGTCCTTTTGCATTCTCTCTTCTACCATTGTCTATAAAGTATCCTTTGTCTCTTCATTCATATATTATCACTCTTTTTTATGCTTTCCATATCAGTTAATCAGAGCCAACATTACGATTTCTCCTTGCCTGGTCTTTATAGTCTAGATGTTAAAGGTAGTAGCTACCTCTCAAGGTGTTGTCGGTTCGCAACATGACACTGCTCAATGGGAATATGCGCCTACATTTCACCCTCTACCCCAGGAAAAGAAAAATTTCCCAATCTTAGCCCGAAACAGGCACGCACAGCATCAAAACATCTGCATGGCCCCCGAAATAGGCACGGTACGCCCCAGTAAAAATTCTACTTTTCCAAATATAGCCCGCTACAGGCACGTACCAATAAAAGACACAGACTCACAACTTTTTAGACTAATGGTGGGTCAACACGACACGGGCTTTTGTCGTCGTGTTTTCCATGTCGGCTTCTGTACAGAGTGTGAAGTTTGAATGAAACGGCCGACAAAATGTGTGGGTGGACGATGTCGACGGAATGCTTGTGCGGACTTTCTCCAGCGGCTTAGCAGTATCTTTCCTTTGTTTCACAGATAAAATTCTATTTCCCATAGAATGTTCGCGCGAACAAAGTTTGTTTCGTGTGTACGGGCTGCTATTAAGGGAGCTTTAAAAAATTGTATAGGACGAAGAAAATTGGACAATTATCTAGGTGATCATAAAGGGTGCCATAACCATTCTCAATGGACCGGTTCTCGTTCGATTGCGTAGGTCAAGCAGTAGGTCCAATGCTGGACGTGGTTAGTACTTAGTTGAGGACCGCTCGGCAAAACGAAACCAGTTGGAGCGTGCACATCTCTGGCGGGTGAATTTATAGATTGTCACGCCTGTAGCGGGAACGTCCATACCCGTGTGGCTGCACATTTGTTCGCTAGGCGTGGAAGTTGCAACCGCGTATATGCTTTTTAAAAAATTAACCAACTAAATTATTTTTACTCGGGCAGCAACAAAGGATTTTCACGCAGTTAGAGCGACATCTATATATAATCTGGGAACTGAATATATCTGCGGGAAAAAAAACATTCCTAGAATATTGCCCTATACTTACGCAAGGCATTTAAGAAACGAGGTGGGTCAGCGCCAATTGTGCCACCGCTCTCGACCCTTCAACACAGCTGCCTTCTTCATCTACGTACCTAGAATAATTTCAAACGTGCGGTTGATCTTTAATACTTCTAGCGTACCTAGGGAGTAATTGGAAAGGCTTCTCACTACGACTGATATTCACAATCTACTTAGTTCTTCTGGTAATTAGTTCAAACTTGTTATACTTTTTTTTTATGTGGAAGACTAGAGCTCAGGGAAAGCCCTTTCTACTGTCGACAATCAATTTTCTTCGTATAGAGTGCAATGTCGAACACGAAGCTCTAGTCGATAGATTGTGAAGGGGAAGAGAGAAGTAGGAAGGAACTGCCACAACCACCTAACCCCAACCATTTCTATCGCGACTCTGGCATCGGGGCAATGAGAAACAACTCGCTGGAGTGTTATGCCTCCTGAAACGAGTTGAATCCCATCAACCAACCGATGACATGCACTTGGTGGAGCGGGGCAGTGCTAGCGGAAGGCTATGACAGGAGCAATGTAAAGAGGGAAGAAGAAAGAAGGTAGGAAAGGCGAAGGACCGTGGGGCTCTGCCGGGACGCGAACCCGGGACCTCTGGGATAGTAGCCAGGCGCCTTACTCCCTAGACTACTGCGGAAAGATTCATCCCTGCTGTTAGCAATAGTAACCGTTCTTGAGCAGATTGTTGATTACAAACCCATGGCATTTGAAGCAACTTTCATGTACATTTAAAAAATCCGACAAGTTAAGGTCGAGTTAGCCGAAAACAAAACAACAACAGAAAAGGTTGAGAAAGAAGATGAAAGCCTAATGTGCTTTCGATTAAAATAACCCTGTCTTAATTGCTACCAGTATTCTGCAATGTATTTTTTTTAATACTTGAAAGGTTGATAGAGGACACAATAAGAGAACGTTCATAATTTATGAAATTTTAAACATTTTTGTTGAAAGCATTGGAGATTTTTATTGTTAATACTGTAATTTTACCAAAACTCTATCAAAAAATTGCATCACCAACTTTCCATTTAGCTTTAATTCCCTTCTTTCAATAGTACTTTAATATTAAAAAAACAAGGAAAAAGTTTAATAAAAAAATGTTTTAAGCAATTTAATTATTTACTTTTTCATATTTCGTAAAAATTCTATATTTCACATTTTTGAAAATTTTTTTCTTTTACGACTACAAAAGTATAAGAGTAATGTCGGCCCAACATCCTGAATACAGGAAAATTAATAAAAATAACTTTTTTTTACTGGAGGGATTAAGTCTACTGCTTTATAGGATGAAGATGTGTATATCCTCGCTGATATCTGATGGTCGAGAATACTCTCCGTACCAGAAGCTTTTAGATACGAGTATTTGAAGTTAAATACCCCAAAAAAAAGAAAAAAGAACATTGAAACGAAAGACTTCTATCCTATCTGGTGGCACATACCACTACACCAGCTACTACTGCCTATCGTAATATTGATGGAAGAATTTTTTATTAGCACAAGAGAAGGGGGGGGGGGCCATAGCATCATATTTTAGAAACTATTTTCGGTTTCAAAATGTCCATATTTGCATATTTTTTGCCTCAAGGGATTTTTTAAGGGAATATATTGCAATCCAGTGATGGTCTAGTGCTTTTAGGGGATTGAAGTCAAAATAAAAAAAGAGAAAGAAAATGGAATTCGTTACATTTGTATAAAGGTCGAAAAATAAAGGAGCCAGGAAAAGTATATATAAGTATAAATAGAAAAAAAACCCTTTGAAAAGTTTCTGTTATAAATAGAAAAAAAAAGAAGCAAAAAAAACATGAACAAAATAAGAAAAAGAAAAGCTCTTCCACCCTTCCTTCTTCATCCATATCGAATTTTCGTTGTGCCCTAGTCCCCCGTCCGTCAGCCCACTTAGTGCTTTGAATTCATTTGCCTTTATCACCAATTAATCTCAATTTAACCATGATGACGTTTCGCCAATTTATTTAACTTTTCGCCCATAACAATTAGAGACGGGATCATTACCAAATCCTTTTTTCTATTTTTACATCCTTATACAATAACAAAAAAAATAAGAAAAATAATAGGAAAGGAAGAAATAAAAAACCCTATTTACTACTGTTGTGTTACTTTGTTCCTACTATTTTCTTCTGTATAAATACGTTGTCCTGTCCTTAGGCATATCGATTATATTTGTGTCACGTGATTGATTAAGAAGAAGTACCCGGAGTACCTTATACTAGAAAAAATAAAATATAAATAAAGAAAGAAGCAAATACATTGAGAAGAACAAGAAAATTTCAACAAAGTTGACTTCAGGTAACATTAGATAGAGCTCGCATTTCATTATAACCAACCTTCTCCACCTTAACGACTTTAGTTGCGTGCTATGTCAACATTTGTTGGGATTGTTCAAATGTATAACGACAAATGGATAAATTTTCTGAAAATTTATCAGACCAAAAGGCGACTGTATTTAATGCCTTTGTCCTTTATTTTAATGTTGTTGGTATGTTTTTTTTATTTTTTTATTCCAGCATTTTTTCTATTTTCATATAAAGACATGGTCTTCTATTTTTGCCTTCTTATAGCCGACTGATTAAATTCATGAATGTAAATTGAGTTGCATATTTTTTTTATACAAATATAATAAAATAATCTAATCCTTTTTTTTCTTTCAGGTATGTATGACCGTATGTATTATACGGTGTGAGAATTTTATTTAACACGAAACAGTATGTATTTATTGTAGTTAAGCAAAATGTTTTGCAATTTCTAGATAGTACAAATGGAATGGTTCAGTGTACTTCGCCTTTATTTTTTTGCAGCTAACGTAATCGCTCCTGTAAAATAAACTTATACTAAAAATATAAAATAGCACAATATAGTAAAAAACGCGTATGTGAATTTTCGAATTCAAATAATCGATGGTCAGCCGTCAGCGGAATAGGACGATTAAAGGTCGATTCGCACTATACGGAACGTCAACGTCACGTCAAGGAACGGCAACGGCACGTCAAAATATTCTTCAGTGAATTTTGCACTACGCGTTCACATATATAGGCAACGTCACGGACCGTCAACGTCACGGCACGTCAAGATTAGTTTGAAACTATATTTTGACGTGACGTGCCTTGACGTGACTGATCTATTCTGTTGAATGTGAACGTAGTTACGGCAGCAATTCGAATTTTTCAAGTATTTATCTGTTTTTGTTCAAACTAATTTTAGTCAAGTCAATGAAGGTTTTTACTTCTTAGTCCGCAGGGACAACTCAAATTTTGATGATTTTTATTTTAAATGTTTGTTTTTATATAGTATTTGAAATCAGAAACATTTCAATGTGCGCAATTAAATATTTATATTGTTTAAATAACATAAACACAATTTATACATAAAATGATTTTTTTTACGACATTTATTAACTTTTAAAGAAAGGGTTTAAAAATGTTGACACGTTTTGGAGTAATAGTGTCTCGAAAAGTTGTGTTTTTTTTTGAATTTAATTTCATTTATTTTTTAAAAGGATGTGAAACTGATATTTCGAATTTCTCAAATATTTATAAAAATATATTTCATTGTCATCCAATTCCTATTCTCCTTCTTATTTTCATTTTGTAAATATCTTTTACCCATTTTTTCTTTTTTGTTGCTAAATTTAAATTTTATTCTTCCTCATCCAAAATTAATGCAATCATTGCTAACTTTTTATTATTAAATTTTGGCATTCCAAATAACAATTTAAATTAGCAATACGGAATACAATACAATACTCTAATTTTTTTAGACTGAACGGCAAAATTCACGTAACGTTGACGGTTAAGTGCGAATCGACAGCAAAATTAACGTGCCGTTGCCGTTCCTTGACGTGACGTTGACGTTCCGTATAGTGCGAATCGACCTTAAGGGGGACACTACTGTGGAGGATTGAAAAAAATATTTTTTTTTTGCTTTTTCTCAAGTCCATATACTGAAAAATATGTAGAAAAAATGTTAATTCCCCATTCGAAAAAATGCCGAAGTTATAGCCGTCTGCGTGACAACAACTTTCAAATTTAACGTATGTATATTTCGTCATGGTCTTAAACTTTTAAATGCGTTTTTCTCAAAACTACTTTTCTCAACCTGGTCGACATCCTAGCACGCGCTACAATTGTCCGATTTTAAATTTAAAAAAAGGAATTATTTGTAATCGCAGTGATTAACGTTGTACGTAGGATTTTTTTTTATTTGAAAAATCAATATTTTTTTGAGGTTCCGGAAAGCGGTAAATATAGAATAAAAGTTATGCCAGAAGGTATTTTCGGTTTGAACACTCGCCATTTTGTGAAAAAATTAAAACAAAAAAAACGGCTACGATTAACCAAAACTACAGTTATATAGATTAAAAAAAATTTTGGATTTTTTTTTCGGACCAACCATTTTCGAGTAATCGAAGCGACCGTTGGACAACTTTTTTTTGAAGACTAATGCCAGCATTCTTTATAACTTTGTTATTTTTTAATTTTTTTCAAAAATGCTTAATAATATATCTTTTCCACAAATCCGAAATAAATATTCTAGTTACCAAAAAAAAATTGAGAAAAAACGCCCTTTTTTCAACGCTTCACAGTGGTGTCCCCCCTTTAACATGTTTATGAAAAAATTGTAGCGCTAACCAAAAACTGGTCTAAAATATGGAAAAGGCTGATATGATTGGGCATGAGGCGTAAAAAAGAGTTGCCATAACTACGAAACAAGCTGAAATGAACGCCTGTAAATTATAATGACAAAAGACTACGAATGGTAAAGATTAGTATTGGGTAGGACACGATTATTTTTTTTTATGTGGAAGACTAGAGCTCAGGGAAAGCCCTTTGTACTGTCGATAATCTATTTTCTTCGTATAGAGTGCAATGTCAAACAGCAAGCTCTAGTCGATAGATAGTGAAGGGGAAGAGAGAAGTAGGAAGGAACTGCCACAATCACCTAACCCCAACCATTTCTATCGCGACTCTGGCATCGGGGCAATGAGAAACAACTCGCTGGAGTGTTATGCCTCCTGAAACGAGTTGAATCCCATCAACCAACCGATGACATGCACTTGGTGGAGCGGGGCAGTGCTAGCGGAAGGCTATGACAGGACGAATGTAAAGAGGGAAGAAGAAAGAAGGTGGGAAAGGCGAAGGACCGTGCGGCTCTGCCGGGATTCGAACCCGGGACCTCTGGGATAGTAGCCAGGCGAGTTTGTATGAGGTGCCTCTTTTTTCTTTTGAGCCAATACAATGTCATATTTCAAATGAGGCGAGGTGCTATTGTAATGCCAAAAAACCAAAAAAATGCCAAAAAAAAAAAAACAAAAAAGAAAGAAATTAAATACCAATAAAGAGTTTTTTACGAGTTTAAGGGTCTGTTTCACCACTTGCTGATTAAGCTCGTGATAGCTCCTGATATTCAGAGCTTATATGCAAGATAAACTACAAATTTTGGTTTCACAGGTCTTGGATAGAAATATCTGGCAGATAAAGTTGCTGGTAACTTATCAGCCGATTCTAGTGGCTGTTAAAAGTTTTATCTGGAAGATAATAAAAAAATGTTGTAAGTAGCGGGAATAGAGATAGTTTTAGGGCATTTTTTGGTATAATAATACATACTCCTCTTTAAGCATTTTTACGTTAACAATCGTAGACTGCGGTCAGAAAAGGGTTCCAGATGGATTTCTTTGAATTCTTAGAAGACGAATTTGATGCATATTATGAACATATTACCCGACCTCGTAGGAACCAAGTAATTTGCCCCAATTATTTTGAATCACTCGATTTTAGAATTTGATTCCGGCTTACCAATAGGGGGTGTGTTTTCGAAATGGCAACTTCAGCTATGGTTAGCTTGGGGAGGGTGCAAATGTTCAATAATTTCTGCCACTAGTATTTAACGGTTATTAAATTATTAGTAGAACCTGTATACGCAGCGACAGAAATTTTTTTCAATTTTAACCCCTTTTTTACCCCCAACTCCTCTATCTACAAAAGGGTCCATTCTCCGGGCTAGCGGGTGTGCATACGTTCTTAACTGCGTATCAAATCGTGGACATAGTTGCCAGATTGCCCTGATCATGTCATAAACAAACTGTTTTTAATAATTCCCGTATTAAGCAAACATTGAGCGACCCTGCTAGATAATAAGTGGCAGATATATTTATCTGCCAGTTAGTTTATCAGGGAGTTTGATGGTGAAACTGAAAAAACATATCAGCAACCTTTATCTGTTAGATACTGTTATAAGGCAGATAACTATCAGAAGCTTTATCAGCAAGCGGTGAAACAGGCCCTAATTCTAATATGCATTAAACTGCCTTAAAGTAAGTAAGAAATCTATGCTTCCACAATGTAAATATTTATATTTTGCAATCCCAACTCGCGTAATTTCAAGCTGGAAATTTTGCTACCGCAAAAGAAGTAAGAAATGTTTCTTTAGTACAAAATTTCACTCCCTCGAAAAATGTAAGAATTGTCTCTTCAGTACAAAATTTCACTTCCTCGAAAAATGTAAGAAATGCCTCTCCAGTTCGTGTTTACAATCTCCCCTCGTCGCAGTTCGAATTGGATATTTTACTGTCGCAAAAAATGTGATAAATATCTCTCCAGTTTGTGTTTACAGTCTCACCTCGCCGCAGTTCAAATTGGATATTTTACTGCCATAATTCTAAAAAATGTCTCTCCACTACGTAATTTACAATCACACCTCGCTTCATTTATCTCGATACACGCTCATATACCAGTAGGACATTATTTTTGAACCAGGACATTTAAAAAAATTGAGACCTCAGTACAATTTACCATCCTGTAAGGGACACGAGGCAGTGAAAGTCCGGCTCAACTCTAGTAGAGATGGCAGCACATAAGATAACTTGGTCGTTGCGAGTTGTGTTACATCTGCGGAGGTCCTTGCCGAACGGACTTTGATGAAACATACCGAACGCGGGAGGTTCCCGCATGGACTTGCCAATTTTAAGCGGTTCCTTCCTCTGCCGTCTCCTAATGCGTCCGAGGAATTATTGGGCCGCAGTAGAAATGATGTCTTGCTGACCTGACCTCATTTGCAGGTTTTGCCTTGAGGAGGATGAGTTTGCTCTTCTCTTGTTGTTCGACGAGACCCTGCTCGAACATTCAAGTCTAGGCAACAAGCCACTAGATAGACTGCTGAACTTGTTCAGGCATATGAGGTTTATTACTGGCCTATTGTGGTCGCTTGGACCTCACCAAAAAAAGAAGAAGTTAGCAATGCTATAAACCGGCTCAAAACAATAAGCGATACTTGATATAATAGTGTAACCACTGGAACAGGAAGTAATGTCAGAGGTTTTGAAGCGTACATAGAACGATAGTACGTAAAAACGAGATATAAGATAGTACGTAAAAACGAGATAAAACACGGTATAACTTTATTAAGTACTGCTTATAACACCAGTGTGGTTTCGACATCCTACAACAGTTGTATCACAACTCAACCTAGCACCTATTCATAGAGCTTAAAGTTACATATGTCAGCATAGTCAGAATATACACAACAAAGTCATGAGAGAACTTGGAATCTACAATAAATTGACACGAGTATGTAAATCAGCCATGATCAGTGTGACAAGCCAAGATGTTACGTAGCACTGTTCAGGCCAATTGAAGAAAGCGCTCCGTGATGATTCTTGGAGAAAGTGATCCAAGACTCGGGTGTGACAGCAAGAGGCAAAATGCTACATAAATCTTGCATGTACTGGCTAACGAAAAGAAAATATCATAAGTAGAACAGCAGGAGCTATACAGTACGCCGAGATCGACGGAGTGAGACAAAAACTAGGGCTGCAAAATAATGAAAGCAAAACGAAGTACATGGAACCGTTGTGCAAGACTACCCTATCTAACATCGGTTCATTTGTGCTTTGCAAATTTCTATCTAAAGTGCTTCGATATTGTACTACTCGAAATGATAGAAGAGCAAAGAAATACACAACTGCCAACGCCAACATGCAATTCCACCCCCGCCACAGAATACTGATATCGGTGGCTTTCTCGTATCTAGAATCTAACTACGGTCCTCTGTTGGTGGTCTTGTGGCTCCTCATGCGATGGAGAATGATTCCGGATACTACAATGACTAGGTCTATAAACACTGTCGTGACTGAGAAGATGAACAAAGTACGTCGGGTTCCGCTTAGTGATGCGCAAACGCAAGAACAAGAGAAGACTAATATAGGGTGCCTTCCATTTAGACACAGAGAGACACAGTGTTACACTGTGTCCGACACAGAAGTGTTCCATCAACGACACAGCCGGGCACAACTAAGACAATGCTACCAACCCTCGCCAATTGAAATGTGATCGTTAATTTATAATTACAACAATATTGTTTCATTTTTAAGATTCCCAGCATTTATAAGATGTCGGGTAATTAATTTAAAGAAATTATCAACATAAAATTTACGATTTACTTGCCAAACAAAAATAAAAACGAGGAAAGTGCGCCGTGGCGGATTTTTCATGAACTTATGTGTTCCATTTGGGCTTACACAGAACGACACAGAGCGACACGCTGTGTCGGACACAATTGTCTTTCTGTGTCTAAATGGAAGGCACCCATAGTCTTGGTCTTGTCTTGTTCTTGCTCAGTCAGTCTTGTTCTTGGTCTTGCGAGCATAGCTAAGTCTTGTTCTTGGTCTTGTTCTTGCAAACATAGCTAAGTCTTGGTCTTATTCTTCTTCTTGCAAACATAGCTAAGTCTTGGTCTTGCTAAATGTGCAAGACCAAGACAAGACAAAACTGCAAGACCAAGGCTATTTTTGCTCATCAAGTATGTATTGTATGTATTTTTATAAATTGGTTATTAAAAAAAAACATAGGAATCTTCATTTTTGTATGGTTTTCTTTTTAAATCCTGAAAGATTCAACAGAAGAAGGACTCATTTCCTCGACACCAGTAATTGAAGGAAAGTAACAGAGCAACCAATTGATTAAAAAAAGACTTGATAGCGTCAAACATCTACCTAAATCATTTCGGCAAATTTTGCTTCGAAATGCAGAAATATTGATTGTGAATCTCGTTGACGCACAATTCATGTAAAGTCATTATGTACTTATATGTACAAATGTGAATAATTGCTTTTACAATTATCATACTAAAAAGTAAATATACAACACACATATATTTATATCATAACTACTAGAACATCTTAATCAATTTTATATTTTTTGTTTTTAAAAGAATGAATTTAGATAAAAATTTTGCAAGACTCTTGGTCTTGTTCTTGCACAGTTAGTCTTGGTCTTGTTCTTGCGAGCATAACTAAGTCTTGTTCTTGTTCTTGCTAAATAAGCAAGAACAAGGCAAGGCTACGAGAACAAGACCATTTTTGCTCATCACTAGTTCCGGTGGACAGCATCTAACTGCCATGATCGAAAGAAGAGAAATTTGCTCGGGATTATTTTGCGGTGAGTTTTATTGGCTGGCACAGTGAAGAAGACACCGCATAGGTTTGTTAAACTGGTATCCTGGTTGCAGACCCGAAAAAACATATTATATTGTTATCCGAAGAAAATAGGACTAGGATCATACGAAATTATATGATTTTGCAACGAGTTTTTTGCTACAGTTGGATGATTTAAAATTTAAACAATAGCAGCAATTTGCAACAATGTGTGACTCACGATTAGTATTCATGCTGGCTACTGTCGTCATTCTTTTAGGTTGCTGATTAATTTATTATTATGGCACGGTTGATGGATTGGATCATGGCAAACAAATATCCATTATCTTTATCTTCTTCTTAATCGCTGATTTTTATTTTAACAAATGCACTATCCTCATTATATCAACCAATATCGAGGAAATATGCAGATTTATCATTACACTTGTACCTAAAACATGGATATTGTCTATTTAAGTAAAAGAGGTCAACAAAAACTTAACACTTTCAAAAATAGGATTGAATCAATAGTAAATTTTTTTATAAACGACAATGAAATAAATCAATAAATTTCCAAAAAAAAAATATATTTTTTTAAATAATATTTTTCAAAATAAAAAAAAATAATAATTTATTTCGAAATTGCCTTACAGCATTCATTCTAGGACCTATAGTAGTACAATGATTTCTTCTTTCAATTCATGAAATGTAAATACATAATGCAAATGTATGCAAACGAATCCCTGTTGTATTATGTATGTGGTTTTCGCATGTGCCTTATGCCGCAATATGACGACATAAATTTTGAGAGAAAGCTTTTGTTTATCGGAAATGCAATTTCTGAGAACATTTCGTGGAATAATAGCAGAAATAACAATAATTATGTTCATGATAAATACGGCATCCAACACGTTCCTAAGAGAAGTGACTGTAGATTAGCCACCGTATAGAAATTTTGGTAGATAAAATACAAAATAAAATAGTGTTAATATTGTTTTGCTGAGTTCTTGATTGATCGAGTATAATGGAGGTTGCGATGGTAGAGTTGTTTTGTTTATGAAATATCATGTTAATATTCTGTAATTTATAGAGAATTTGCTATTAGTTTGTGGCCATTAAAATAAAACATATGAGTTTTTGCAATCGAAACGTATTTGAGTAATAAGATCCAGCTGCTCGACAAAATTTTTCTGGAACCGAAACGAACAAGGATTAGGTTTATAAAATTAGTGAAAATAATCAGCCCTATCGAGAACTCCGCTTTAACTCGATTCTGTTTCGATTCCATTCTTATCACATCGCCATCTATTTCTTAAAAATGAAAAATTTTATTCTTTCTGAAGAATACAAAATGTTATTTTGACATATATATTTAATTTCGAAAACCGAAAGCGGGTTAACACATTAGAAAACATATTTGTCACTCCAACGGAATTCCGGATGAGTACAATTCGGTTGAAATTCGACTCCATGCGGAGTTCCCGATAGGGCTGAATACTAATCTTTTACGTTCTACAATTGTCAAAACTTATGTCTGTGTTTATTTATTGCAATTTTACTCAACTAAACAATATGGAATGCAATGCATGCTTTAATTTTGGCGAGGAAATCGTTCAATTCATTCTCGAATTTTGTCGATCTGCCAAATTTTGAGCGAACGATTGACATGAGTCTGTAGGAATTGTGCTGAGAGAATGACGTTGGCGCTCAATCAGTTTCCATGATTATTTATCTTTGATCACAGAATGTTTGACATATCGAACTATACCATCGTACCATAACACAATATGGTTCTGACAAAAATAAATCAATCACTTTGCTCCGTTATCGTCTCTTATCAGTAACAGGAATGTTATGGAGTGAAAGTTAAAAATCAAGACCGATTCCAGCATATTCATATATGTCACCCTCAGAGCAAAAGCGGGCTATATTTGATGTTGCAGCAAAAGAGGAATAAAAATATTTCAGAGCAAAAATGGTTCAACTATTATTCAGAGCAAGAACGGAACGGAAAAAATCTTAGAGCAAAAGCGAGTTAACTTTCTAAACCGTTTTTGCCCTCTAACGAAAACTTAAACCTCTGTTGCCCCCAGTTTTTATTTATACCGCAGTTGCTTACATTTACTTGGAAATCTATATTTAGACAACATTTTCCTCACTCTAGTAACAAGACAATGCAACTGAATTCATAATTTTGAATTTTTTGGAATTTCCGCGTTTGTAACATAAATTCTTTGTATGTTTGAAGTGTTTGTACCTACTTATGATAAGTTTTATGTTTCTGCCATTTTCTCATTTTTGACTAATTAATTGGGGATTTTGCATTTCTGACATAAATTTTCGTCATTTTTATCTTTTATCAGGTAAAATAGGGAAAATAGCAGAAAAAATTAGGTACAAGATGAAATTTGGCAGAGAGCTTCCTTTTAGGGTTTTTAATAAGGGAAGCCCTCTTTTTAGGGGGTTTTAGACCTCAAAATGGGTACTTTTCGATTTTTCTGCAATTTGTTAGTGAAAGGCTAAAAAGGGGCAGAGATCTTCCTTTTAGGGTTCTTAATAAGACGTATTAAAGGCTCACGATCTCCCACCTCGGGAAACCCCTTTTCTAGGGAATTTTAGCCTCCAAAATCGGTATATTTTTCGATTTTTTTTCAGTGTATTTTTATCCCAATGAAATTTTTTAGTTCAATTTCAATCTTAAATCTTATGAGCAAACGAAGATTTTCTCTTTTTTGCGCCTTTTGTTAGAAAAATTGTATCTGCTTGAGTTATTGAATAAATAAAGATATAAGATGCACATGTGTTGGTACATATAGTTCTGGTTCTTGTTGAGTTTTCATAGGCTCTATTTATAGTTCCCAACCCCATTCGCTTGGATTTTTTCATTCCCAAGTCAACATTGTACCACTTGGTATGCCCTAAATGAGTGAAACATTGCTTTTTCTTTCCGAAGGGACTGTTTAAATGCATTATATCTTTGTTCATTCAATGAATGCTTTCCAGTTTTATAAGAACAAAGTTTCGCCAGCCTTTTGTACTTCTTCATGAGTGGGTGGATTCGACATTATTGAATACATCTTAATTTTGGTTTGACTTTACGACTTAAAAAATAAATATCATTTTGTGTTGGAGTTAAAGCAGTTAAAAGAACAAGTAGAGCAACATCCTTTCCTAAAATAGTTGCTTGCTTTGCATACGATTTTTCAATTGCAATATTCGCAATCAAAACCTGCATCTACTGTTGCATTTATAGTGCTCTTCAGCATATGCTTGAGTTAGCAATTGAATTATCTGTTCTCTATTAAATGCATTTAATATGAATTTTTGTTGACTTATAGTAACTGCCGTGTCGTTCTGTATTTTAATATCTGGAGAAGAGCATTTCTGCGTCGCTGCTCACAGACTCTTTAGTGCTAGTGTTATCATTATAACCATCAAAAACAATAATACAAGATTAACTATTTCTGTGTCCCTTAATGTAGCTTCATCTACAATTTTAAATTCATCGTAAAGATCAGATTTTGCAGTTTTACGCATTTCACCTTTCTTAATAAGGGACATAGGAAATGGAGCTAGTTCATACCGAAGGTACTCTTCAAGCTCTTTATCACATTTTTTAATAGTAGCATTCTTTCTTAAGGATCTTCTGCTGTTATAATTTTATTATTCACTTTTACAACAGAATACATTGTGGCAAGAGAATATACTTTACTTGAACGTATAATTTTGAAGTTTTAAAAAATTTTGTCTGGCATTTCCATCATACCTTTTTCTCCATGACTTTCGGCCAAAACCAAAACAAACGAAAATTTTCTTTTTTTCATAAAATATCAGATATTGTAGGTACTCAAAATTGAAAAAAAGAACAAAAAGATATTAAGCAATATTCCAAAAATATTGCAGAAATATCGAAAAATATCAATTTTGGGAGCAAAACAAAAAAAGTTGGGTTTCCCAGGGTGGAAAATCGGTAAACTTTAATACCTCTATTTAGAACCCTAAAAGGAAGATCGCTGCCCATTTTTATCCTTTTACTAACAAAATTGCAGAAAAACACTCCTTATTAATAACTCTAAAAGGAAGCTCTCTGCCAATTTTCAGCCTGTATCTAATTATATCCGCTATTTCGCTTTTCAGCTTCATTTACCTGTACTATTATTAATAACTTCAATTTTTTTAATGTTTGCAATGAATTTTTTCAATTAAGTTTTTTTTGTAGTAGTAGAAAAAATGTTCAATTTTTGCAAAAATTCCGAATATTTAACTATATTTCAAAAATTGCAAACATCAGAGTCAAAAACTGCAGATATTATTGTCAAAAATGCAAACTTATTAATATTAAAATGAAAAGGGCAATCATTTTGAAACTGAAAGTGTCAAATCCAAAAATTAAAGAAAAATAGCAATTTTTTTTAGAAATTAAGGCCATACAAAAATAAGATGACTGAACGGAAAAAATGTAGAATATTTACCCTACAATTAAAGATAAAATTCCAGAAAGTGAACAAACTAGAACTAGAGACAAACTATAATAATTGCAATAAAAAATGAAAAATTACAACAATCGTAAAAATGTACGTTAATAATTCCAAGTGAAAAATTCTATAATTTCGAAAAATATGAAAAACGAAAATTTCAAAAATAACAAAAATATTTTATTGTTGCCAAAATCAGAAATGAAAAAAAAATTGTAAAAATGCAAAAACTGTAGTCAAACTTCATTAACTTGAATTGCAAGGGACTGTAAAAAATCTTCGAGTTATGAAAAATTCGAGTAAAGGAGATTGACGCTTTGGTTATGCTTTTATTGGTAAAAGCATAAAGTAAAACATTTTTAATGAAAACTAAGAACAAAAGCAGTTCAAATTTTATTTGCGCGCAAAAGCGATATAAGTTTTCATTAAGAGCAAAAGCGGAATAAAAAGTTAACCCGCTTTTGCTCTCGGTTTTTTCATACACCATTCTTGCGCTGAAGTATAGTTATACCAATTTTACTCTAAAGGTGAAACCCCAATGTAGGCTTGGCTTGCTTTAGTGCTGTGCTTTGCTTTGACATATCAAATAAACCAGTGCTTTGTTATGGGACAAAACCAAATGACAAAGCGGCAAAGTCAAAGCAAAGCCAAAGCAAAGCAGAGCAAAGCTCGAAATGACCAATGTTCAATTTTTTGATGCTTTGTATGCTTTCGCGTTTGTTTAATATTTATTTTGTCTAGAGATATAAATGTATGTAGAGGTTTGAGAAAATTTATTTCATAAAGAAATTAGTTTTTTGGGAATAACATTAATTATAAATATTTAAGAGTTCAAAAACTATTTCTACTAATTTCTCGTAAATGTTTGAACAGTTAATGCCATAAACCATATGTGCTTCTTTATCACAATATTTCAAATTCTCATTCTCCTTTTTTTACAGATACAATTTCCATACGATCCTTTGTTCTTTTGGTGAAATAATAATGTCCATTCCAAAGGAAAAATTCCGCAAAATTCATACCTCTTACCTCTCTCGTGTACTATTTCTATGTCCTGGGCTCATGAAAAGCAAACTGTCAAGTAACTAAAGCAAAGCGTGTATTTGGGTTTGTTTTACTTTGGCATGTTGGGCTTGGTTTGCTTTGGCACGTGGTACCTGAAAAGCTCATCAAGTTCAAGCAAGCCAAGCCTACATTGGGGTTTCACCTTAAGAACACGAAGATATTCCTGTTTTGCGCTAAAAAAATTACCGAACCGTTTTCGCTCTCTTTGTTATTTTAACCCGCTTTTGCTCCGAGGGTGTCATATGGCTCTCTTTCAGTCCGAAGTTTATTCAGACTCTTGGAAACTAGTGCGTGGTCTACTCTGCTGATTAAACTCTGCTCTGCTGATTAAACTCAAAACTATTGGCGTCGACCCAATTCTCAGAAATTAGGAAAATGTTCTTTCTGGCCGTTCAATCAAAGAAATATTGGATGGCTTCGATTGTAAATCCCATACAATATCTGCTTGTTTCCATTATCCCAATTTATGATTTTTATGTACAATCACATCGCAATCCCCTTTAACCTATATTGATGACGATATTTCAAGTTATACTTACCCTTATACGAGTTATATAACCAAGCTATTGTCTTCAATATGGTCAATTCAATCATTGCGGACAGTGAGTTTAAGATTTGAATGCTGTTTTTGATGTTAAAAATGGCGTCGAAAGAATGCTGTAAGAAAAAATTAATATTTTAAAACATAAATTTTATTAAAGAGAGACAATGTTTATCATTTTAATTATTTTCACATCAAAACTAAATGTCTAATGATGATAATTGTACAACGATTTTTTTTCGTACGCCTCTATTAATATATATCTTCAATTTTAGAAGCATCAGTGAGAATTTTACAAATTATAACTTCCGGTCAAAAGTTCTATGAGAAAAAAAACAAAAAATTAAAAACTAATGGCTTCATTAGAAAGCTTAGAGTGTCCTCTTTAAAATGCTTTTTTTATTTTTATTTTTGCGCACATTTTAGGCAAAAAAAATACTTTAGTTTTTCCCCGAACGCCTCGCTAGAATATTTAAATTCAGCTTTTTGGCGCGCTTAGATTTTTCGAATTTGCTTCTTATTTTTAATATTTTTTTATAATAATATAACAATTTTTTTTAAAATAAGTTATAATATAAATTTTAGTAAAATTTTCCGCTCTTTCACGTGGCGCTGTCAGTTTTTCGGAATTTTTTTTTCGGTATATAACACAAGAACCAAATTTTCGAATTTGCTTTCGATATTGTGAACTGAAGATTTTTTTATCGCTTTCTACATCCAAAAAAGTACCTAAGTCCCAATTTTCAGCGATATCACATATTGTGCGAGGTCAAAGTGTTTGACAACTGGTCTAACATTTGTACATATAAGTACATAATGACTTTACATGCATTGTAGAACCATACATAGAAAATCATACAAAAATTAAGATTCCTACGTTTCTTTTTATACGCTTTATATTAGCTTCACCTGTATGTTGTATGTATTATGTAAACAAATCTTGCAACTTGATTTTGACCCACTTTCATGTAACGGATCAACTTGAAATTTTGCACATATGTATAGTTCACGTGACAATGCATTCTGACCATTTTGTAAAAAAATTAAGATGGCGGTTCCAAGATGGCGGCCGAATTTTGCAATTGTGCTCCCCGACCGCCGACATGGGTATCAAATGAAAGGGTATGACAAGTGGAGTACAATTAACTATGTGGCGTCATTCAAAATTCAAAATGGTGGGCAACACAAAATGGCCGACTACCTTTTTCTTTACTTACAACCCACTCCATATGGGTATCAAATGAAAGGATATGACAAGTAGAATACTATTAGCTATGTGGCGGCATTCCACATTCAAAATGGCGGCCAACACAAAATGGCCGATTACCTTTTTCTGTACAACGCGCTCGATAGGGGTATCAAATGAAAGGATATGACAGGTAGAATACTATATGGCGTCATTCCAAACACAAAATGACGGTCGAAGCAAAATGGCGGATTGCCTTTTTCTTTATAACTCGGTATGGGTAAAAAATGAAAGGGTTTGCCAATTAGAATACTATTAATTGTGTGGCGTGATTCCAAATTCAAAATGGCGTCCAACACAAAATGGCTGTTTACCTTTTTCTTTACAACGCCCTCGGTGTGTATCGTACAGTATAGTACAGTAATCTGTGTGACGTCACTTTAAATCTAATATATATAATAGACCGACTAAAAAGTAGAAAATAAAAAATATAGTTTAAAAAAACTAAAAAATACGCTTTTATTTAAAAATGAACTAAAAAGTAAAAAATAATTTTGAATGTAAAGTTTTTATTGCTCCCGCCAGAATATAGAAACAGCCTACCTTTCGAAATGTAAAAAAGCGTGGGGCGCTAGCGAAAAGTTTCGGTGCGCAAATTTATTTGCTGAAAATTAAAAGAAAAAAAATATAGTTTAAAAAAAATAAAAATTACGATTTTATTTTAAAATGAACTAAAAAGTAAAAAATAATTTTGAATGTAAAGTTTTTATTGCTCTAGCCAGTAATATGGAAACAACCTATCTTTCGAAAAGAAAAAAGCGTGGGACTCTAGCGATAACTTCCGGTGTTAATAAAATAAGAATATAGGTAAAGAGTCCCACGCTTTTTTACATTTCGAAACATAGGTTGTTTCCATATTACTGGCTAGAGCAATAAAAACTTTACATTCAAAATTATTTTTTACTTTTTAGTTCATTTTAAAATAAAAGCGTATTTTTTAGTTTTTTTAAACT
Source organism: Thereva nobilitata (assembly GCA_963855945.1). Lineage (NCBI taxonomy): Eukaryota > Metazoa > Arthropoda > Insecta > Diptera > Therevidae > Thereva > Thereva nobilitata. The sequence continues at coordinate 156,187,781 of OY979694.1, read as the reverse complement.
ATATTTTTTTTAATAACCAATTTATAAAAATACATACAATACATACTTGATGAGCGAAAATAGCCTTGGTCTGCAGTTTTGTCTTGTCTTGTCTAGGTCTTGGCATATTTAGCAAGACCAAGGCTTGGCTATGTTTGCAAGAACAAAAACAAGACCAAGACTTAGCTATGTTTGCAAGAACAAGACTTAGCTATGCTCGCAAACCAAGAACAAGACTGACTGAGCAAGAACAAGACAAGACCAAGACTATATTAGTCTTGTCTTGTTGTTGCGTTTGCTCATCACTAGTACTGAGGCTGTAAGCATATAGTTTTTTAAGTTTATTTGCAATCGCCACTTTGATTTTTGGGTTGTGTCAAAGCGGCACCAACACCACCACTATGTGTCAGTGAAAAGTCGCCGCATACCGCAAAGTCAATGCCCGAACCGCAAGCCCATCTGTATCTGTCAGCAGAGAAACTCGACAGTAGATCAATCGATTGCAGTCAGTGTTTCGGAATTCGTAAGAGGGGAAAGATCAGACTTCTCTTCAGACTTCAGACTTGTAGGTACTGTTTTTTTACCAATCATAGCCAAATGAGATGGCGATGAAACGAGCGAAACAAAACTCGTCCGACAAAAATGTTTCCCTTCATGAAATAGACGACTTTGACTCGTCGGACGGCGAAATCGGCAAACTAATTTTGTTGGACACATATACCATGTAATTCCACATATTTTTCTTAAGCGATCCTGAAAAAAACCGCTGGTTATTAATAAATTTTTGGATGCCCATAATTTAGCAGGTTTGGTGTGGTAGACACCCTTAACGGTCCAAAATTTTTGTCGGACGAGTTTTGTTTCGCGCGTATCATCGCCATCTCATGTGGCTATGATTGGTAAAAAAATAGTACCTACAATTTTTTTGGGAGCCATAAAAAGATCGACTGGAAAAGCTGGTAGACTAGGTGTCCTTAATCCATACAAAAACTTTTAAGAGAGTATGTATAAATTTTTTTTTGTGGACGGGCACTCTGACTATTAGGGATTAAGTCATTCAAAAATTAGGACTTCCTCGCAGCGGCTTGGTCTTTCATCTGTGCAAATTCCTGCCTAAATACCATTCTCTTCTTCTTCACAGAAATACTTGACTTCTCTTTACTGACATAGCGTGAAAACCGTGCCCTGTTCGATCAGCAAAATCAGCGTTCTATCGTCGGTGGAGTAAAACCAAATGTTGGCGTTGGGATTCTTACTGTTTTCCCCTCTACTTTTGTATTGAGTTTGCAATATTAGATTTACTAAATTGATAGAAAGAGCTTAGGTCATCTTTCACAGAAAAAGATCAATAAATATTTACAACCCCCTGGAAATTTATACTGGCCTAGTCCGACCAAGCCTTGATTGACAATTAATTAAGAGGTAAATGAAGATCCTTTTAAGTGGTACCAATAGCCTTGCAACAAAGTTGTCTTCTAAGGGATTATATACATGTATTTTTATAATTTTAATTCAATTTTCGTCCAATGCCTTTTCAATATTTACCTTTAGGTTGTGCCTTTATTCGATATTAGTATTGCATTCTTGAAACTTCTATGAGAACTTTTGAATTATATTCTGTACCAACCCGAGTAAAAATGAAAAACGGCGTTATAAAGGGCAAACACCGGCCGCTTGGCTTTTTAAGGGGCATATGGTGGCGGTAGAGTTTTTAACCATTTTTAATGGGAGCACATTCGGCCTCACGCCGGCCAAATTTGACCAAAAGATATAAAAGGCCAAGTACTGAGCTGTAGAAACGGGCATTCGACGGGAAATTTGAGCCAAAAAAAGAATCTGCACCAAATGTATTGTTGAATGTGTTTTATGGTTCTTTCGATTTATCCTACTTAAAGATATCGATGCACAAGAGAAACGAGCTCGCCAGTCGTCGGTTTGTTGTACGTGAAGTGTGTGGTGCGTGTTGATTTATATTTTAGTGGCAAATTTTGTTATTTAACGGCTTGAAAAAAAACACAACCGAAAAAAAATCAAACATTTAATTGCAGTGAAATATATTTTCTTATAGGAGGGCGAATATCCACGTTGCTGCCACTGTACCACCGTCGTATACCCGTAATAGCAACCATACGGCCGCCGTACCACCGTCGAATGGCCGTTATTGGAACTGTAAGGCCGTTGTTTCACCGTCAATCGCCCCCTGTACGGCCGTACTGTCCTGCAACGAGCCTTCTGTTAACCGCCAGATGGCCGAGGACTATGTTTCAATCACAGTCGGCATTTGCCGGTCCTAAGGCCATCATTTATTTTTACTCGGGAAACATGCCTGAAGCGAATGCTCATTAAGAGTTCTGTTTGTAAGGGGTATTAGCTGCACGCATCTGTCGTCAACCAGTCTTATATCGCACTTCGCATCTAGTGATCATTAATGATGGCAAATAGTGGTACAAAGTCGACGTAAAACAACAGCATACATATCGTATTTCATTTTATTTGTAAGAAGTTAGTTACACTTTTGCTACGGTTAAGTTGAATTTTGAAGTATATTATTGATGAACGTCTTAGATATTTGTAAATTCACATACTGGTGCAGTGTGGAACCTAAATGAATTGAAACTCTGTGGTAATCTCTGTAACTAACAAAGATAGGGAAGATAGAGCTAATTTAAATTATCTATTTTTATATAATCTCCGTAGAAACAAAATACATACTGACTTAAATATTCCTATATTACTTTAAAAAAAACATTGTCGGTATTAAATTACACACAAATATGCTTTATAAAAAAGTAAAAAATTTCTATTTCTAACTAAGTCAACAATTTCTCCGAAATTGATATAAATTTCATCAAAGAAAATTGCCCATAAACACGGCCTGTATTAAATCTCATTCAGGGCAAATTTTCTGTCCATTGGAAAATGGCCTGATACCACCATAATACAAGCAGCCACCGAAATAGTACACGCCACTAAGCCCAACTCGACAAAATTCCAATTTCGGACCAGGGTGTAATCAAATAATTAAATTGAACTCTCCCGCTTAAACCAGCTCATTATAAAGCTTCGCGGTGGATGCTTTAACGTTGGGGGTCACAAGCTCGCAAGCCCCAATACCAGCCCCTCATTACGATGTTCATTTGTTTCCATTATAGAATGCTCTACTCTAGGTTGCCAGCTCCACTCCAGTGTCAAATCGGGGTACATACATGCGCATGTACCAGTCTATATATGTATATATATAGATATATATGGGTATACTTTAGCCACCCGAAAGCAAACAGTTGCTGTGTGATAAGGGCGAAATCAGGAGAAGGAAACAACAAAAAAACGTGAAATGAACTTCGAGCTCCGACTAACCAGGCAACCAACCCTGTATGGGCACCAACGACGAAGAAATTAAATGGCAAAAAAAGACATTCCCGACCTTAATGAAGGGTCAACCCCGAAACGTCATCACATACGCTCGTATCCTTGCTTAGCGCTTTATCCTGTAGATTTGTGAAGTGTTGGAATGAGTAATTTTCACGCATAATCTACACGAGAAAGGCGAGAAAAATTTATCGAGTAAAAGTGAACTTAAAGTGCTAAAAATGCGGAAGTTCGCCTCTTACACATCCCTCGTCGTCGTCCTTTTTGTTTCTCTTGGGATGATTCTTCCGACAATTTACGCCCAGGGCCCGGGCACCTTTTTGTTGTTGTTGTTGCCGTTGTTATTGTTGCTGTTGTTGGTGTTGTTGCAAAAGGGATAGGGGCCAGAGTTTTAAGGTCAATCTTCGTAGGTTTCACCATTTTATGTCGTCACGAAAAAATAACTTCGAAAAGCTTATGGGGCGTCCTAAAATAATTGAAGTGGTGAAGCCATGTTTGCAAGAAGTTTTTTGGCTCCGTGCGTCCTTTCTTTTTCGGGAATAAAAGGATAGTTCGAGATGCTCTTTCCTCGGAGGGTTATAAAAATAAAAATAAAAAAAATGGAAGAGGAAAACACAAAAAAAACACTGAAGCTGGCTGGTGTAGAAGCTTAAAATTTGTCTGATTTATGTTTTTCCTTGGTTTAGCTCATAAATTGCCCTCGAACATGTCGGCGGGAATGGAATGAATCATTGCCTGGGCAAGGAACCATAGCCGTGCTGGATGGATATTGATTCGTTCTTTAACTGAAAGGACCAAAGACGAGTCAGTAAAGTCAGTCCAGTTCTGCTAGGGGTCCTCTCCTGCTAGGTAGATAAAAATCAAAATACTGAACACGGCCAGGCCAAGGTTGCTGTTCGCTACTGTCACAGCATATCTAAGCAAGTCCGAGAAAACTTCTTTAATTTGGGACCGGTGCGCTTATGAAATACTTAGTAACAGGCTTGAGGCACTTTTTTTGGGGAGAAACGGCATCAGCAAAGTTTTGTTGACTTTCTTCGTACGACTTTTCTTGATTTTCTTAACGATAGAGACATTAAAGGTAGATTCTGTCCTTAATCCTTATGGGGGACTACTCCATCCTTATCGGCTGTTGCCTGCTATATATTTCACCCTCCCGCCCTTTTTGGTGGGACGTGAGCTGAATCTAAACTTTGCGATATTCCAGCGAAACGACCAAGTCTCATCACTTTTTTTTCTTCTTATTATTCTCCTTCTTTTAGATGGAAGTTGGATGGAAAAATTCTACACTCCTATACCACCCATCCCATTATCCCTATTGTGCCCCGGAGTTTCACTTACACCCGCCTCCCTACCCGCAATTTTATAACCTCGCTTCATTGTGTACTGTTCATGTGTGAAAGGGGATGACGCCAGGAAGGAGTTTAGGCCTGCCATGACAAGAATGGAAGTAAAAGCGGAAGAAAAACACGCTTTAGATTTGTTAAGCAGAAAATTCATTTATTTTCGAATAAGTTTTGTATTTGTGTGCGAGGATACTCAAGAAGACCATGTTGACAGGAAAATAGAAAACCCAAAGACCGTCGCCGTGGATTACGAGGAGGGGCAGGGGTGCTGCGATATCGTGACGGGACTTGGAACAGAAATGGTACTACCAGTGGGAAAAATGTGAGAAGGAAGGAAAAATAAGGTCACACGTTTCTTTTCTTTTCCTTTTTTCTTATATAAAAATATATATTTAGTTATATAGATATACATATATTTTTTTCGCTCCTTACATGAGTCTCAAAAGCACCAGCAGCGGAAAGAAATAAAACTTTAAGTGATTTAAACGCTTTCGGGATGAGATAAGTAAGATATATGTACGTACCCATGTACTGGGATAACGTATCGTCTTGTTGGGACCATTTAAATGTGGTAAAGGTTTATGCTTTTAACCCTTGGGTTGAGTTTACGACGCCTGCTAGGATAAGGGAAGAAAATTTAAAGGATATTACATAGGTCAATGATATGTGAGAAATGGCTCTGTTCCATTAGTATATTGAGATATCTTACTTTTATAGTAAATACCAGGATGTCCTTAAAGGGCTCTAACTAAAATTTAAAATCTTTTGAAGAAAATTAAAATTACCTAACACAAAACTTGATTGAGGATCATTGAACAAATTTGTTATTAAAAGTAAAATTAGCCTTTTCGATGGTATTGCATCTCCGCGAGTATAATACAAATATACATTTATATTCACGATTGTGTGATGGGTGATCTCAGTGTAGGGCGATTTCTAATAGAGATTACCGTAAAAAAAATATATTTTTTGATAACTCCAAACTGCTAATAATAAGCGAAAACCTCCGAAAATTAGTAAATCTGGCATTTTTTAAAGTGATATTTTTCGAATTTCTCTGCAGTCTTTTTGCAAAATTATTCTTCGCCTTTCCACTTCTTTTGCCTTGTTACGATTCCATTCTTATTTGTCTTCCCTCTTCATAGAAATTCTCTTGCTTTCTCTCTTCTGCAATCTCGTCAAAGCATAGCGAAGGAACCGTCTCCTGTTAGGGGACGTTAGACGTTCATGCAAGCGTCAATCGAATCCATCAGTCATGATTGACGGAAATCAAAATATTCAGATAATTACATCAGTCATCACCTTAGACGGTAGGTTTTCCATCAGTCATAGCAAGCAGTGATTGTAGCAAAACTGATAGCAAAACCTATCGTCTAATGGACTCCTTAGATCAGTGGTCTCCAAACTTGATTGACCGCGTACCCATCCTTCTGACGAAAATAATAATTTTTTTGTACCCCCTAATTATAGGAGCGGCACTATTCGTACCATATGCAGGTGCACGGACATACCGTGTCACGGGACTGCAAGGATAGGAGATACCGTTCCACGAACCTACCGATATACGCCTAATTTTTGGGAAAAATTTACATATAAACGACAGTCACACTTATAATAGAATTCAAGTTGGCGACCCAAAGGTAAAATACTTTTTTAAGGGGAATATTGTCAAGGCCAGTAGATTTATTGACGTCTTGAAACATTTATACACCTTTGTATCATTTATACACTCGCGAGTCCTGAAGAAAACTCCGTCCATTGATTGGGCGTTGTACTCGAGAGCGGGTTGGTCAGTTTCGGGTAAATATGAACTTGAGGCGAACCGAGGTGTTAACTCGGCAATAATTCGGATTTGCTTTCTGGTATCACCTCTCCATTATAAATGATATGATATGAAGGTGTTGTGGAAAAGATAAAATTCTTCTTCATGGAAGGGCCCAGGGGCGTATCGAAGGGTAAGCCTCGCTATTTCTTACAAATTCCACTATTTCTTCGAAGAATGAGTAGGGCTAGTTGAAAATTGTCGTAAAAACCCACTTCTGTGGTGATCTTCAAGCTCTAAAATTCAAACAAAGCAAAAGAGTGCAGCCTCTTGCAATTTCGAATACCTTTATTCGGATACAAGATAGGGCAGGACATTTAGACGAAGTGCTCCGAGATTTTTGCTTTACGAACATAGGCCCTACCCTCTCTTTCCTCTTTTTCGATGAGCATGGGATGAGCAAAGGGACAAAACCGAACCTGTACAGGGCTGTTATGTTAAGTCAGGTCTAACTTGTCTTGTCTTCGCTTACGAAGCTAGTGAAAACACCAGGCGAATAGAACCATTGAGAAGAACGCAAAGAATTTGCTGCAATATCATCTACGCGTGCATCCCTGTGGCCGGAGTGTGCATGCTAGTTTTATTCCCGAGTAAATATAAAACTCGCCCGCACCTAGCATGCACACCCCCGCCACAGGGATCACGCTCCCGCCACAGGGATCCACGCTCTCGCAACAGGGATGCACGCTCCCGTCCCAGGGATGGACGAAATCGCCTGTGTTGCTTTAAAAAATTGTAGAGGACGAAGAAAAGGTGCAACTATCTTGGTGACCATAGAGGGTATCAATAGCATACGCAGTAGAACGGTTCTCGTTGTTTTTTATAAAGAACGATTTTATAAACAACGATGCATAATGTATTAGCGCCTGGTAATAAGTTTGAATTTGATCAATAATATTTTTTGATTTTACAGTCGTATAAGTAATTCTGTAATTCTGAATGTAATACCTGATTTGAGAAATATATTAAAATAAATTACATGTTTTTGAGAAATGAATGTTACAATTTATTTGTCATAATTCTCAGATTAAGTATGCAAAAATTCTTATTTGTTTTTTTAATGAAGATATTGAAAAAAATTTAATGAAAAAGTTGAATTTGATGACGACTATTATATAATATTCTTATCTATCTGAGGCTTTATTCTACGAAAATATGTTTTGCTTCCCTTTTAAATTTGAGCTTAGAAAAAGACCCTTTGACACTGTTCGTGCGTGGCAGCTGCATGCTAGCTGTGGGGGAGTCTTATGTTTATTCAAGCGTGCATGCTAGCTGCGGGCGCCGAGCGGGCTGGTGCGCACCAGCTGCATGTTAGCTGCGGGCTAGTTTTACTCGGGATATCTCAGAAAAGGAGAGGACATAAAAGTACTTTGAAGGGAAATTTGCCGTAGTCCCTAGAATTTTCTGCGTACCCCACTTTGGAGACCACTGGAACTGCCTTAGATTACTAAAGTTAGCGTTTTGCGCGTATGGTCAATAGGCGTTTGAGATCTTTAGCTATTTATACAGTGCTATTTCATCACTAGTAAGAGCCTTACGGCGTTGTCCGTGATCAACTCATGGGTCTTTCTGGTAAAATAAACACACATAAAATAGCCTTGAAAAGATATAACCCCCAACAACAATAAATAATAGTGAAAGACTACTTAAAAAAAGGCTTTTACCAGCAACTATTAGGCACACAGTATTATCTCAAGAAAATATGTCAGATCCACAATGTTATTCATGCTATAATCTTTTTTTGGAGGGAGGCAGACATTCGTATGGACTTTAGTTAAATTAAACATTCAATAATCAAAAAAATATTGAAAGTTAAAAATAATAGTTAAAAGTTAAAAATGTGCTTTTGTCGGTGATGGACAATACGGCTTGGAGTCTCGTGCTGAGGGAGTGTGACTTCAGACGCATATTGCCCATTGTCAGACATGTAATATAGTGCAGAAAAATTACATGTCTGACAATTGCCTGGCCCTTGCGTTCTCGTCTGAAATGTCACTGACACAGGTTTTATTTGTTTACCCAGGTGCCAGCCGTCAGAATCTTATATTGCAGAATGCTAGACTTCAGGGGTTAAGGGTTTCTTTCTTTCTTACCCATTATATATAAATCCCACATTTCCGCTGTTCCTTACAATCTTTCCAAAAAACCTTGTTGATCAATTCTGAACCGGAGCTAGGTTGTGAAGATTATCCAACTCTTGAACAACCTACATACAGCTGATCATGGGAGAAACATGGTTCGAGCCCAACAACTTTTAATGTTTGTCCTAAAAAGACAGGGTTTTCTCGGGTAAATAAGGCTGCAACTTTTTTATTTTAATTTTGGATAATTCGGGAAGTTGGAGGTTTTTTTAAATCCCTTATTCAAGATTGATTTACAAACAGGTTATATTTAGTGGTGAGTATCGGAGTCGAAAAACAAACGACAAAATTCGTCCGCCATATTGGTGCGGCCATTTCTAATTTATAAGTTTTGATCATAAATTCGTGATTTACGACCTCTAAACACCCAGATACCCACTTTCATTGGAATCGGAACACACTTGACAAATTCGGCTATATTTGCACTACTTGATTGTAATACGTGTTTAGCAACTTCGGTATCTTCCAAATTTGATCGTACTGTTGGCCATCTTAGAAATATACGTCTGAAGAAACGATGCACGTACACTTCTTAGTAATTCTGTCGTCCGCTTGTTGGCTTAAGTTATCGTACTTGATTCGTCATTTTCCCGGATCTTAAAATCTAAATTTTGCTCCATTATGAAATGTAAGATTCTTGTTTTAGGAGTCCTCACAGCCCTTGCGATGAGGCAATTTTGGGGTGAGGAGCATTTCAGGTTCCATTTATCTTCCATTCAAATTAAATTTTTAGGGGAGGATAAGAAGCGTATAGAATTAATGTGTTTTAGCTTAGAAATATTGTCGGGGATATTGTTAGGCTGACTTTTTCTGTTGATAGAAATGTTTGGTATACTATGAGACAATACTGAAGCCCCACACTCCAGTTTAAGGACCATAATTTTAACTGCAGTCTCCGTTTGGATTCTTTTCCTGGTACGCTGTGTGGACGCGGTTGGCGCGGAGATAAATGCCTGCTATTTCCTTGTCGACAATCCTCCCTTTTGCCACCAAAGCAAAGGACGAGAGGTTTCTCGTCCTAAAAGATTTATAGACAGGATATAATCAGAAACGTTTTGGTTTGCCCGAGTAAAAATAATTTAGTTGGTTTATATTTTGAAAAGCAAATACGCGCCCGCAACTAGTAGATACGCATAGCGAACAAATGCGCCTGCCACATTGGTATGCACGGTCCCGCTACGGGCATGAAAACCTAAAAATGCGCCCGCCAGAAGTATGCCCGCCTCTGCTACAGATATAAAGATATTCGTAATCGACCATGTCTTCTTCAGTGTCTTCTTTTTTCTCGTGCCTGCTTCGGGTGCCATGCAGCCGTTTTGACGCTGTGCGTGCCTATTTCAGGCTAACAACGGGCAATTATTATTATTTTTACTCGGGAGGCTATGAACAATGGGCCAACGCACACCGCGCATAGTTATGGCACATAGAACCGGTTTTATAGAAGAGAGAGGGAAGGGAAGGAAAGAACTTAACGAAACAATTTTCACGCGAAACCAAAAGCGTGAAAACTAACACATGCATATTATATTTTTTCTTATGTCAAATCTTCTTCTTTCTGAGCTAAGCATTTTCCCACTGAAATTTTTTAATCATTCGCTTTTTATTCATCAACTCGGTTCAATTGGTCTGAAAATTTTGTTTTTTTTGTGAGCATATTGGAAAGAGTGATATTAAGGACTTTTATTCATTATTTCTATTTGTCAACGATATAACAAGTAATTTTCATATGCACAAATACATTTAAAACTTGCTGTAAAGATTCAAGTTCTACACAAGATGCTATTACCCCGTCTGCGTTCCGAGGAGTGTAGTAAAACCGGTTTTATGTGCCATAACTATGATCTCGTGTGCGTTGGCCCAATGTCTTAACATTCCTCTAGACAAGAAAATGTGTGAAGAAGGTCCAGAATATTTTACAGAGTATGAAAATGATTAAGTTGCAGGCTTCCTGCTCTAGGTGACCTGAGTGCGTAGCAGAGCATTCATGCAAAGCATATGTCGGTCGAAAATATCTAGGAAGAGGAAATTGTTCGAAATGGTCTTTGTCGTAGGGTTTATGAAATATCACAGCGAAGTTGACTAAACCTTTAGATACCCGTCATATGTAATCAGACGGCGGCACTCATACGGGGATACTCCAGTCGCGGATACTCGGCAACTAAGCAACCAGTTTCTAGGAGACTTGACATGCTAGTCTCCCAGTCGCTAAGTTGCTTGGTTTTTTCAACTGAAAACGAAATGAACATTTTGCAAAGTTCACTGAATGAAAAAACTGAGGTATGTTGATAGGAAACTTGCAATTTCAGTCGCGGCCGTGTGAGGATGACGAGCAACTACAGTCTCGAGTCTCCAAGTCTCCGTATCCCAGTCGCCGAGTATCCGAGATTTGAGTATCCCCGTGTGAGTAGTGCCTTACTGGAAGGATATCGTAAACAAACACTCCCAGAGTTTAGAAGATAATATCGGCTTGGAATCGGAGTCGGTGAAAGGAAGCTCGCAGATGTAAGGACCGGCTACCGATTGAAGATCTGTTTAAATCAAGCAGTAAGTGCACAACATAAATTTCTATAGAAGACTAGACAAGCTATACACATACGTGAAGAAATTTAAAACAATCCTCTTTCCGTTAAATTGTATATTATCCTCCTACACTCGAATAATATATTAAAATTTGTATAATTTATCTAATTAGAACTCTTCCTAAATCTTAAATGTTCTTCATAAAACTTACATCTATTTCAAAATATCTATTTCGAATTAGAATTGCTTAAAGAGAAATTCCAACTCATATCTTGAATATAAATTACATATCATCCATCAATACAAACAAAATAAATTCTCTAAGAAAAATATCTCACGCTCATCCTTCATTGTGATTCATTCATTCCCTCTTTTTTCAGATCAAGTTCAGGTCATTTCATTAGAGACCCGTATATTTAGTTCTTCGTTCAATAACACAATTCAGTATCACGGAACCAGTGCAGTACCATTGAACGACTGACCGAGACATGTACTAATTAGTGAACCAGGTCATTTGGCTCAGTACACTGTTCCGTTCAGTACGAACGGATCATTCGCGAACGACACAGCACTAGAGGGTATCGTCTGTCGGAGGAAGGGGAACGGATCAAATGACTGCATTCTTATGGTTAAAAGGTGATGGCTTGGTGTTGAATGAAAATTCAATTTCAAAGCTTAAAAAATATTTTGGGAGGTGGTGAAGAATGATTTTCGAAGTACTCTGCGAAGTAATCTGACATATAATGAGACATGGTCGAAGCGCCTAATATTGTGCACATAACGAACGAAGGAATTAAACGCAACATTAAGTTTATTCAATACAATAGAGACAGACTTACAAAACAGTTCACATCCATATGTCAGCATTGGTACAATAAGTGTTTTCACCAGCAAGAGTTTAGTATTTCGTGGAGTAAAATAAGCAGAGACAGATAATTTTCGTAGAACAGCATATACCTTGCTAACAAGAGAATGTGATTACACCAAGATAGTGTATTATCAAATATTATACCCAGTTTTTTTACATAGTTTTTATAGGGTAGGACAGCGCCGTTAAGGATCACACTAGGTAATTCACTGCTGTCAACACCAGACCTGGATATAACAATTACATTTGACTTATTTGCATTGAGCCTGAGCAGTGGCGTAGCGTTGGTGTCAGCCGCCCGGGGCGGAAGAAAATTTTGCCGCCCTCTTATTAGCTTCCCAGTTTATAGGGAAGTTATTGTAATCGGTCCAAAAATCGAAATCGTAATTTTCAACTTATTTTCATTTTTCAAGGTCCCAATAGCATTTTAAGCAAATTTGAGAAGAAGTAGTGTGTGTGTGCGTGAGCGTATGTGGTCATTTTTTCCTGCCCGATCTTGCGCGAATCAAAAAAGTATCGACTTCATTGAGCTGCCGACCGACGCGTATTACCGAAGTTATAATCTGAAAAGACTTTCATAAAAATCGGTCGAGCCTTTTTTTGTTTGAACGAAGTTCGTGTACCGCCCAGCGAGCACCAAATATGATACTTCGTTCATATGCCGATCCGCGCGTATTAACGAAAACATGCTCTGAAAAAAATTTCATAACATTCGGTCAAGCCCTTTTTTTGTTATGAATTTTTTTTTCTGGATTCAGCAAAGCGATAGGACGGTTTTTTGCCAAAATTTTCTCTACTTTTGTATTGGATCGCCTTTCTGAGTTGATGCAACACCCCACAAAATCGTGCAGCTGTGATCGTGGTCCCATGGGCACGGTGTTTTGATAATAAAAATAAGTTTGTCTGAAATGACGCTAAGATCTGCGAACGGGAGCTTTCTTGTAACATAAAAACATGCCAAAATATGTCCAAACCGAAATCGGATCTGCTCCTTTTTTCAAAATATTCTCAAAAAACGATTTTTCGCAAAAAATCACTAAATTTCCAATATGCGAAATGTTAAACGTCTCTAAAATTGCATGCAACGGGAAATACACACATATATATATGTAATACACATATATATATTTGAAATGTTTATATACAAGAATATATATACATATATATAATTATATATACATATTGTTTCTTCAAAAATTTCTATCATCACTAATTAGATAGAATAAACATTTTCTGAAAAATGATTTTACAGCCTGCAGTTTTTTCATTTTTCACAATAAAATATACTTTTTCCTTTTTATAGTTATTTTTATAAAAAGTTTGTATCTCTAGGCAAAAACAAAAAACTGGCTAAAAACTGCCACAGTACGGTTAATATGCCTCTTTTTGAAGAACCTGATGACACGTTCATTATTGAAAAGTGCGTTATTCCTGAGCTTCACATCATGCAAGGGTTCGTAAATAATTTGTTTTGGAAAGGTATAGAACCACTTGTCGGCCATGAAAAAATTCTTTTGTGGCTTCAAAAATTAAATCTGGTACCTAGAGATTATCACGGTACGGTGTTTGAAGGGAATGCTTGTAAAACTTTATTGAAAGAAGCTGACAAACTATTTGATAAAGAACTGTGCGAGGATATTGGAAAAATCGCAATGGTGCCATATGTCACTGCATTTAAACTAATGAATCAAATTGTTCATTCATGTTTCTCATTGAAAAGATGTGAGTCGATTGAAAATATAGAGAAGCTAATTCAGCAATTACGCAAAGTTTTACTCGCTATAGATACCTCTGATACATTGAAAATCCACATTTTGCTGCAACACATAATCCAATTTTTGCAATTGCAAAACAACACAGAAGGTTTAGGACTATGGTCTGAGCAAGCTGGCGAATCAGCTCATCGAGAGTTTTTAAGTTTTTGGGAAAGATACAAAGGGTGCCTTCCATTTAGACACAGAAAGGCAATTGTGTCCGACACAGCGTGTCGCTCTGTGTCGTTCTGTGTAAGCCCAAATGGAACACATAAGTTCATAAAAAACCCGCCACAGCGCACTTTCCTCGTTTTTATTTTTGTTTGACAAGTAAATCGAAAATGTCATGTTGATAATTCCTTTAAATTAATTACCCGACATCTTATAAATGCTGGTAATCTTAAAAATGAAACAATATTGTTGTAATTATAAATTAACGATCACATTTCAATTGGCGAGGGTTGGTAGCATTGTCTTAGTTGTGCCCGGCTGTGTCTAGCTGTGTCGTTGATGGAACACTTCTGTGTCGGACACAGTGTAACACTGTGTCTCTCTGTGTCTAAATGGAAGGCACCCAAAGTTAAATCTTTAACTCACCCTTCATATGCACAAAAATTAAAAGCTGCTACAGTAGAATTTTCATCACTACATATTTAATAAATTGGTTCCAATGAGTTCAAATTTTATTCTTAATGAGTATAATTTCATGATGTTAAGTGTAATAATAATGAAAATTTGAATGTAGTTCATTACAGTAAATTGTGTATTTTATTTTTTGTTATTTTTTCATTTTCATGTATATTTATAATTAATAAAATCTAATAAAATCAATGTTACTTTAGAAAAACAAAATCATTCCATAAGTTATAACAATAATCACATACACACCCTCCCCCCACATACACAAATACATACAAGTAAACACATATTAACACATATTAACGACTGTATTTATGTCATACCTGACAATTTTACGGCTTGCGAAACAGTACAGGCTTAATTCATAAATATAGGCATATGTATGTATATATAATTATATAATGTATATATATTCTTGTATATAAACATTTCAAATATATATATGTGTATATACATATATATATGTGTGTATTTCCCGTTGCATGCAATTTTAGAGACGTTTAACATTTCGCATATTGGAAATTTAGTGAATTTTTGCGAAAAATCGTTTTTTGAGGATATTTTGAAAAAAGGAGCAGATCCGATTTCGGTTTGGACATATTTTGGCATGTTTTTATGTTACAAGAAAGCTCCCGTTCGCAGATCTTAGCGTCATTTCAGACAAACTTATTTTTATTATCAAAACACCGTGTGGGGCAGGTAATTGATAAACAACACGTTTGCCATTTTCCGGATTCCAGATTCCACAACTTTCGCTTTGGAGTTTTGGCGGTATACTTACAATTTGGCGTTATGGCGGTAAGAGCGAGTGGAGTCTACATAGTGGCTGAAGCCTGTAGGCTGAACTACAATGTGGCGCTGGCACGTGGTGCTGGCGCTGTAGCACAAACTGTCAAAAGTAGAAAACGTGGCCCACCCAAAGGGCAGCAACAATGTGTAGTTGGCGCTGGCGCGTGGTGCTGGCGCTGTAGCTCACTTTTGCCAACTTTCTACTTTTGATGCGCGCCAGTACAACAGCCAGTTGGGAATTTTGATAATTGAGGGCGCTGAAGTCAAAAGTACCCCAAAAAAAATTCGTATTTAATCAACTTTTGGATTTTCCTGTAAAAAATATTAATTTCCATTAAATTTTTTTTTCATTGCTCCATTTTGACTAACTTAAGCCTCAAACAGAACCAATCCGCTCCATCCTTTTTAAAGTTTTGAAAGGACTTAGCGCCACGGCATTGTATTTGCACTCAGCTAAATGGCGCGCACCAGAGAACGCCAGCGACACATTGTAGTTCCCACTTGACTGTCGGATCGATCGACGCACGCGTATAGAAATTTTACATTGCTGCCACTACACCCAGACTCTAATTCCCTGAGACTCCCAGACTTTTCCCGCCAACGACACGGATTTAAAAAAATAGTGGAACTCAATTTTCAGACGACCCTCGTACAATATTGAACACTATTCTTTATATGATAGAAGTCATTCTCGTTGAATATTAGTCACAAAAAAATCCAAGCACAAATAATCTAGTGAATTTGTGTATAAAAGAGCCCCTAGTTGGAAAGTTTTGGGGTAGTTTTGATTTCCTCGGTTTCTTATGTATTTTGGGGTGCTGAATCCGAATCCGAGGTTTGCTGACAAAATTTCGTGACGGAACATTGAGAAAACTGTGTGTAGAATAAAAAAGTCAAGGTTCTACCCTATCAACTTCCAGAGTAATGAGTCATCAAAATCATGTGTGGAGAATGATGGAAGTTTCACTAAAGGCCATCCTGGTTTGGTTTTTTTAACTAAAATATCAACTAAAACACCTTTTTTTACCCTGTATTATTGATGGTTGTCATTGTCCCATTTTTTCTCATTGTTTTGGATAATTTTGTTGTTGTATATTTTACATAACGAGTAACATTATATACGCCGGTATCGTTTTGAGATCATTCTCCACACATGACTTTAATGACTCATTACTCTGTAAGTTGATAGGGTAGAACGTTGACTTTTATAGTTTTAGATAGGTGGGAGTATTCTGCGTTCACTGATATCCTAGTCATGAAAATAGGTCCTAGGGTTATAAAAATACAGGGTGATATGTAAAACTCTAAAGAAAAAACTTCAAAACGCCCTAGCGGCTAAACCGTTACGAATTCCAGCCCCCTCCCAAAAGAGTTTTTGTTCGTCCAACCAAAACCTATCAACAGCCGGCCGCTTTGTAAACTTAAAGGATACACCCTGTATGATAGCGTTGTCAATTGGAAAATCAGGTTTTTACTGACTTAGAAAAATTAGGTAAATTTTCAACTACCCCTAGAACCAAAACGGTGAGTCGGATAGAGATACTTGAGTAGTGAGATTTGTAGGAAATTTTGTGGTCTTTCATTTAGTACATAAATGTTATTGACGAAAAGTTTATAGTTTCCGATTTATAAGCGAAAAACCGCGAAAAAGTCCGAATTTTTTCATATTTTTGCAGTTTTCTCAAAGTTCCGTCACGAAATTTTGTCAGCAAACCTCGGATTCGGATTCAGCACCCCAAAATACATAAAAAAACCGAAGAAATCAGAACTACCCCAAAACTTTCCTGATTTAAACACTATTTTACTGGACTAAAAATAAAATACGGGGAATCCCTGCAAGTCAGTACAGATGGTGTTGCCAGTCGCTACAATGAGCAAGATGCCATTATTATACATTCAATTAAAGAAAGGGGATTCCCCGATTTCGTCACAGTATAAATAATAAAAAATTCCGTGCTCATTTCGATCGGTCCGAATCGTAGGTGCAACAAAAATAATATTTACAAGATATTATTATTTATTGTGAAATTTTGCCGTCCCCTAAAGGTGCCGCCCCTGCCGCCCCTACTACGCTACGCCACTGAGCCTGAGCTTATTATATCCCGTCCATTCATATATGGCATGTAGATCTTCGTTAATTCTAGCTACCGCATCCCCGATCAAACCAATGGGTCTAGATATATTAATTGAATATCGTCAGCATATAAATGATACTTGCAGCTCTTAATAATAACCGGAAGGTCATTAATAAACATGGCGAAGAAAAGAGACCTCAGGATTGCCCCTTGAGGTACGCCACAAATACACTTAGATGGGGCAGAAGAACTATTATTGCAGAAAACGTATTGTTCCCTATTCTCCAAATATCACTGCACAAGTCTAATAGTGCTGTGAGCAAAATTAAATTTGAGGCCAAGATTTCCTAACAAAAGCTAATGGTTTACCGTGTAAAATGCTTTTGAAAAATCCAGAAGTACTAGTACTGTGACCATGTCACTCACCATTGCTTTACGGATGTCATCTGAGATATTCAGTAATGCCGTCACACAGCTATGTTGAGGGCGGAAACCAGATTGATAATCTGACAAAAGTTTATGTTCATTAATATATTTAAATGTTTGAAGATGAAATAGTTTTTCAAACACTTTACTGAGGAAAGGCAGGATAGAGATTGGACGGTATTCAGCGCAGTTAGAGTTACAACTTTTCGGGATAGGAATAAATTTAGCTCTTTTCCAGCTAGACGGATATACAGACGTTAAAATAATTGTATTCAAAATGTGTGTAATGGGAGAAAGGATAAGCGGGAGTATTGATTTAATAAATTTCGGATGTAAGTTGTCCAAACCTACAGCATTTGATTTTATAGAGAAGATATCACTACCAACATCTTTTATACTAAAAGAGGATATGGTAAACCCAGTTGAGGGAAAATGATCCAGAAAATCATTACTAATTTTGTCGTGGTTATCGGAGAAGAATACTTCAGAGAACTTATCATTCATCTCGTTAGGATCTTCAGCAACAACATACGATTTGGCTTTTCCGAGGCCACAGGTATTCAGATTTCTCCACAGTGCCTTTGTCGGTTAAATTTAGAGCTATAGTATCTTCTTTTGGAGCATACGTAAGTGGCGATATTCGTCCCACAACTCTGGTGGTCTAAAGCGTTTCCACCTACGGTAGGCATTATCTCGTGCAGATATTAGTGCACGCACACTAGTGGTGAGCCAAGGGCAACTAGAATCAGCTATTCGACGCGTTTTTAGTGGATATTTTTCAAAGAGATACATAGGTCACTCGACCTTCAAAGTAAAGTAGTTGTTCGTTAACCGATGTCATAGAGTATATTTGGTTCCAATGTAATAATGATCCTTCTAAGAATATTTCATCTAGACGAATGTTTTTGAAGTCCCTATATGAAAAGAAGCTCTCTGTGCTCTTATCGCTATAATGTACGAAACGAATACAAGGTCATGCCTAGAAGAGGCAGGTACTGCGATTTGGTTACTGGAAGACTCCAGTTTAATATCATCCACTATTAGAATATCCAAAAGAGTTGAAGATGTATTAGTAAAATGAGTTGGATGACTTTTAACAACAGAAAGACTGTAAGTTCTTAAAATGTCTAGTAGGCTTTTAGCGCAACTGTTTTGGGCAATCAAGTCTGAATTGAAATCCCCGCAAATCAGAATATGGGCATATGAGTGCCAAAGTCCAGCAAGCAGGAGATTAGGAGGAGACCAATCAGAAATATGTGGGGGTTTGTAAATTGTACCAACAAGGCACTTACCAGCAACCATATGCAATTCAACAAAAATATATTCAATGCTGTCATTATCACCAGATCTTGCTATAACCTTGCAATTAATATTTCTTTTAACAAAGAAAGCTATTCCACCTCCACTTCGAGAAACTCGGTCATTACGAAAAATCGAATAATTTTGAAGCGATATAATTTGATCTGAGATATGCGGCTTCAACCAGGTTTCAGAGATACCAATTATATCAATCAACGAATTTTTAAATAAATCAAGAAACTCATCTATTTTAGGAATCAGATTCTGCGCATTAAGATGACACATCCTCATCCCTTGACTTCTTTTACAAAAAATATCAAGAAGAATCCTATTAAAGTTAATGTTCGGGCAATTGGTTGTGGAAAATACATTAGTATTTATTTAACGCCATAATGAAATTTATAAAAGTAATAATAATAATAAAGACAGAAGCAGCAAAAGCAAGAGTACATATAAATAAATAGTAAAAGCATTAACATTTTAAAACTAAAGCTAAAAGTAAATAATCCGTAAAAATGTACGAAGAAATATACAATAAAAATGAAACAAAAGCAATTAAGATAACATGCAAGAATAAGAATATTGTTTACATACGCGGAAATTAATACAATTATTTCTACTATCGTTGTTATTAGCATCGGGTTAAGTGATGGTGTCTGCGCTTGTGTTCATAACCGCTGCAAGCCTAATTTCACTGCCAACCAAAGTGGGACCTTTATCCAGCCTACGACGAATAAAAACAGAACCATTTCGCGTGAACACTGAAACCTGCTGTTTTTGTCGTTTAAATTTTAAAGCTTCTCTAAATATTTTATAATTATTGAAGGTGAGGTTTTCATGCAGAAAAATTTTCTTTTCAGAACCAAAACCAATTTGCTGCAACGAAAGTTGATTATGCGCCTTCAGATGTGATGAAAGTGCCATAAGCAAATCCTTTTTTTCCATTCGGTTATTTAGCTTTAACATTATTCCAAAGTCTTTCCCTCTTTTAATTCGAAAGGCTCCGTTTAGTTTCGGTGCTGCATGATTTATGCATTTGCATATATTATCAAAAATATTATGAAGATCTTCATTAGGCATTTCCGGAACTCCGTCAATAATCAGATCGTCTGCACGCGATTTACGTTCGATTCTATCAAGACGAACTTCAAAATCATTAAGGCTGTCAGATACTACCACTGACTCGGTCTTAGAAATGTCAGTGGAATTTGGATGTTTTATTAGCTTCGATATAATGCCATGAAGCCTCAACGATTGCTCAGTACTACGATCAGCCGTTAGAGGTTCAATAGTAACAGCTGGTGAGGTAGCTGGAAGCGGACTGCTCGTTGACGCCTTGGATGTGATGGATGGGGAAAGCGAATGAGCACCGAGCGATGACTGCGTAGTTGGCTGCCGTTTTACCTTATTTCGGGTGTTTAGAATCTATCTATATTAATAAAAGAAAGTTTCTGTATGTATGTATGCATGTACGTATGTATGTATGTGTGCGCTATAGCTGGCGCACCAGTCATCGCAGAGCTTCGAAATTTTGCACGAAGGTCCGTGGGAGTCTCCCATGAAACCCCTCGAAGCCCGATTTTCGAAATTCAAAATGGCCGCTGAGAAATGGCCGAAATTCAAAATGGCCACTCAAATATGAATTCGCAAATTGTGTTCCGATTTCAATGAAATTGGATATCTAGGGGTTTTTAAGGTCGCTAATAACGAATTTGTGGTCAAAATTTATAAATTAAAAATGGCCGCGCCAATATGGCCGACGAATTTGCCAATTGTGTTCCGACTCCAATTAAAATCGGTATCTGGGGTGTTTTGAGGTAGTAAATAACGAATTTATGATCAGAACTTATAAATTCAAAATGGCCGCGCCAACATGGTGGACAAATTTTTCCAATTTTATTCCGATTCCAATGAAAGTGGATATCTAGGGGTTTTTAAGATTGCAAATAACGAATGCATGATCAAAGCTTATAAATTCAAAATGGCCGCACCAATATGGCTGACGAGTTTGCCAATTGTATTCCCATTCCAATGAAAATCGGTATCTGGGGGATTTTAAGGTAATACATAAAGAATTTATGATCAAAACTTATAAATTTTAAATTTCGGGGCCAATCTGATCGACGAATTTTGCCAACTAAGTGTCACTTCCCGGTCAGCTGTATGTAGGAATTCCAATTCACCGAGAAGTTGCATGTTCAGAGGCACCTACTTGAATACATACATAACGCAGGTCACATCTCAATATAGTACGGCTGTTCTAACTGAACCGCCAAGATGAGGAAGGAGCATGTATTCCAAGAAGTTTGGTTTTGAAATTAAAGTTGTTAAAAAGAAACAAATTGTTCCAATTAATCCCTGACGAATCCGAGAACGCTCGAGAAGAAATATTACAATATTTTTTATAGGTAACTCTAAATTTCTGTATGGTATCCAAAATCAATTTTTTCCTACCGCGGACAGTGCATACACAAACTTTTTTTATTTAAAGGCGTTGCAACGCACGCGGGTTTTTTACTAGTTATTAATAAATTTGTTTTGAAAGAATTTTCTTGTTTTATACAGCAATCACTTCACAGCAGGCAACAGGCAGTTTTGCAATATTTATAAAGAAAATAAAAACAAACGAAAACGATTTGCAGACGGTTTACAAACAAACAAACTGCCTTAACTGCTCGAGTATATGACAACAACTTCTAAAATAAATCCCTAACACCTCCCAAAATATTAAAATTCAATTTTTATTCAACACAAAATTTGGCTATGGTTAGAAATCTAATCTGTATATTTCGTTCCGCAAGATTGGCGATTTGTATTACGACATATGCACACCAACCAAGGGACTTTCTGTCGATTTTTGCGTATTTTATAGACTTGGTTTTCATCCGACTGCAGCCAGCCGGCCAATTCTGTCAATCGGACTCTTGTGTGCTGCGACAGGCCCATTTTTATTTGGGTTCGTTGGATTATTTGGACGATTGAAACTTTAAATATAAGCTACTCGTTCAACTGTGTTCCAATCTATCAAACTAATGCGCTCCTTAGCTTTTAGGATATTTTTCCTAGCTAAAAGAAACTATTATCAAAAACATATATAATCAACATTTATTTCCGCCATTGCTGAGAATGAATAAACGCTTTATTTTTAGTTTGTGTTCATTGCTAAAGAAACCATCGGTAAGACCCAGTACACAATAAATATCCCTTATTTATTTCAATATGCATACATACATTGCTGAAATTCACAAAATCCCGTTATATATTAAAATTTTCCATTACGTTCCAGTCAATATAGTGCCTGTTTACACGGTTCGCTTCCGCGACCTTTCAACACGAAATTTGTAGATGCAGAGAGGATTCGGGTGGGAAGGAAGTGCGTCTCAATTTTCAGACGACTCACTTTCGCTTTTTCTGACAGTTGTTTGTTTCAATTTCATTTTGTATCATTTTTGTGTTCCATTTTATTTTCGTTTCAGCAGCAGTGATGAGCAGACGTGTTTTTTATTAGGGAGAGGGAGGACAATGTTTTGGCATATGTTCTCTAGGGTGGGCCAAAAAAAGGAATTTTTAAAATAAAAGCGCTGCATTAAAAAAACTATATTTGCACAATTAAAAGAAAGTAGTCAGTCGGGATAAGTCAGAGATCGAAGAAAGAAATTTGTATAGCCTAATATTGTTTTTTTTTGTTTTTCTGTCGGGAAAATTTATAACATTTATTATAAAAAAATAAACTAGAACAATTTTGTTTAATTTAAAATTGTTTTAACAATAATAAGGCACCCTTAAATCTCATTTGCCAGGGTTCTCCTTGAAGGAGCATTTGTTTTGACTCCTAATCTTACAGTTTTTCGAATATCACGTAAACAGAAATATTGCTTTTTTTGGCCCACCCTAGTTCTCGTTCCGTTTGTTCCACTTGTCTTAAAAGCGACTGGACTCAAAGCGAACCATCTAAACAAACTTTCGCTTTGGGGCGCCTCAAAAGGAGAGACAAAGCGAACCGTCTAAACAGGCACATACTTTCATAATCACTTAGCGAACTTCCATAGAAGTACTTCTCCGGCCTTACAACTGTGAACTTGGCCTGAATCTGAAAATTATTATAGTGCCACTTCCTTTTTATTTTTGACTAGCTGGGATCCGGTGCGCCTATGGTGCATCCATAAGCCAACAGTAGTAATCAGGTGATATGAATTTTAATATACAGTGGGAGAGTTTGAAAAAGGCAATTTTTTGGTACAAAAATGTGAAACTATTAGGGATCTGACATTTTGATCGAGACAATAAAAACCATCCATTGACATGGCATTTTTCGAGATATGAATTTTCATACACAGATGAAGTGTCTCCATTAACCACTTATTTTCTGTATTTTGGATAGCTGGGACTGCGACCCGGTGCGCCTCGCTGCACCCAACGTTTAAACATTTAAAATTAATCCAAAACTTCAAAATTCAACTCTTCTTAACCATTAACTAAAAACCAACTATTCCTATAAAAGTTGGAGACATTAGATTCAAAATGAATTTATTTGAAGTATGACCAAACTTACCTGTGTATTATTTTAAAACAAAGAACTTTAAAGCATTTAAAATTAATGCAAATAGCAGGACCCAGCATTCGAAATTCCAGGGCCATTTTCTATAGTTTTTTTGAATTTAAATCTAGAAGCCTTCAATAACACAATTTTTCGAGAACAATAAAACAAAATTGAAAATGAAAAAAAAATTTATAGTTGGAAAAGGCAATGCCAAAAAACCAACTTTTATTATCTCTTAATGTCACATAATGCAAAAGTGTGGTCATATATGGGAATTAAATGCAACAGATGCCGTACATTTCATATGGGAAATAATTGTAAAATTATTTCCTATTTTTTAGTGTTGTATTGTGCCGTGTATAAATAAAATTGTGATTCTGCACTTTTTTGAGCGCAGGGCTACATGGTGAAATAGTTTTCATTACATTTGGAGAGTTTAATTTCTGAAAAATGGTGCTACAAAATAAGTGCTTGCCGTTTAATTATATGATCTTAAAACAACCACCAAAGAAAAACCAATTAGTTCTATAAAAGATTCAATATATGTATGTATTTAATGCCCAAAATTACTTATTTATTCATTAAAAACCACGAACGTTAAAACATTTTAAATTAATCCAAATCTTCAAAATTCAACTCCTCCACAACTTTTCATAGGAATATTACAAACATTTACAAAAAATAAGTAATGCGTTCATGGCAACGCTTGGTGATGGACGATATTTTTTGTGTTTCCGTTCGGAGAGAAAACGAATAGCGCCGATGGTTTACCTACTCTCGAGTACACCACGTACAACTGCCCATGTGAAAAACATGGCAATTCAAGCTTTATTCCACACACTTCCAAAGATTGGCCTTGCGATTGGAGACAGGAAACTGGACACGCTTAAATTCAAAAAAGGTATAGAAAATGGCCCTCGAATTTCGAGTGCTGGGTCCTGCTAGTGTATATTACTATCGAATCAAAGTTCTCTATGACAGCGCTGCCTAGGAGTGAATTTTGAAAGAAAGCAGCGACGCCAAAACCACTGTCTTAACGTAAATAATATAAATTTTTGTGGTGATCGGTTGAATGGTTTGCGAGGTATTAGGGAACATGCATACATCCATACATCCAATTTTGTGTGTGCATGCACATTTATCGCGATTTAACAACTTTCTTTTCTAATTTTACCGACTTTTGGCTATAAACCTTCCACAGACTACTACAAAAAATATAAAAAAAATCAAAGAAATCTGTTGAGCCATTCGTGAGTTATGGATTAACTAACGAACATTTTTTCATTTTTATTATAAGATCATACATAGTACATTGTGCATAGTACGTAGTGCATAGGACATAGTACATAATAGTATACAGTACGTATATAGTGCATAGTACATAGTGCATAGTACTTAGTACTTAGTATCAGTCAACTTTAAAATCAACCTGAAAATATAACCGTTTTTTATGCATCAAAATTGAAATGAAATATTTTTTTGCAGCGCCAACTTAAATTTTCCTCAATGTACATAGTAGAAAAATAATTTTTTTCATATAAAAATACCATCCAAATTTCGGACTTTTCCCGTGTATTTTCCAAATATTTTCTTTCATATGAACCTTGTACTGACAATAACGAACCCAACAAAAAAACTCAGCCCAATCGGTCAAGCCGTACTCAAGTGATGCTCCGTCATACATGAGGCAGTTCATTTTTATATATATATATAGATATATTAAAATAAAGCTCTTACCCGAAACTGTTTTATCATAAATATGAGCTTGAAAGGTTTTGATTTGAGTTAATCAATCCCACCCATAATCTGCGTTGTGTCCATAAAAACACTTCTTCACTTCTTAACATAAATCAAACTTTATATCGCTGCGTCCATAGGTTAATATTACAATAAACAAGAACAATATTGTTAACAAAAAAAAACAGAAGAAAAAAAACATTTTCTTTCCCTTCAAGATTTAGTTTAATAGGCCAAAAATTTGAAGCTTTTAGTTTTATTACTTTCACTTTTATCCTTCATTGGTCGTCTGGCGTCATTTAAAACACGAAAAACGACTTTTAACCGCATGCAAAGGGAACTGAAAGCCCCCATAAAACCTGAAAGCCTGGTAGCTTTCAAAAGAGGCAGCTTATGTCATGTGGATTTTAAAACTTTGAGCCAACGAGCGTGATTCAGCACGCGTACATCTGTCACATGGCAGGGTATTAGATGTCAGAGTGAAGGAGTATAAAATCGTTTTCGACAAGAAACGCATTGAACCCCCGAGAAACGTTCGCATACGTAGACATTCACATACTTTGTAGTAATTTGCATTTTATGCTCCACAAAACATATCCAGAATCCAGCACTTTCCATTCTGCGTTGCCACGGCAGAGCTTGGATGGAGCCCTTCACTTGTGGCCCCTCGAGCATAGACATGTACCATATACCATACATTTATATATACACATGCATGCCTGAATGAGTATGGCGTAAATTGAAAACAAGATTAACTGATGATGTCACTTAAAACACACAGATCGGGGCGTCTTTTAAATAATATGTAAATAAATGTCCACCAGCTCCTCTAGCACACAAAATCAGCCTGATAGGGTACATCTCAACAAATCACTTGACTACAATGAGTTTGGTCCATTTTCAGGGCCACTGGACACTGTTGGCATTTTATCCTTTCTCACACCCTTTTACAGCATTTTGTTGTTGCTTTAAGCTTTAATGGTCTACTATGGACCATTGGAGCTGCTTAAAGCTTTTTACTGAACGAATTGAAACCATCGAGCTGATAGTAGACACTCCATCTCTCCTTATATATCGAAAGCCTCCAATTCCCTACGGGTGGTGAAGTTTCCAGTGAGGGATTTGAATTTCCATATATAACAGTGTTTGCGAACTCGATGAGCGACCCCGACTGATTCCAAAAAGGGTTACTCGTCAAAACTTTTACTCCTCTTTGATTTTCCGCAACTGAGCCCAACTGGGGTAATCAGCATAAGCAAATATCAACAGAGTTGCCTGGGTTGGGGTATGTTAACCCTACCACAACTTATATCTGCTATTTGACAATGCTAATTTATCTTGGCCCTGGACTAGTCAGAAAAAGGATCATGATGGTAGTAGGCAATAGGCACTGTTAATTTGAATATGATTTCAGAGGATTGAAGTGCTAATGTTTGTAAAATTACCGTTTAATTTCTAAAATCATAGTAATACCAAAATTTCCCAATTTTAATCCTTTCGCTTTTTTCCTTTGACGAATTACTGGTAGTAGTGAGTTTTTATTCGTTTACGTGATGTTGCAGAGCAGATTAGGAAAAACGTATTGATAAAAAAATTATCATCGGAAGGAATTTTCTAGTTGCTGGAATCCGAGTCAGAAAAACAATCAAAAAAGTTGTAGACTCCGACTCCTTTTACAAAATACATATTGTAATTTTTTGTTTTTGTTTTCTTATAGGAAAAAAGCCATACATTTTTCTTCTAACAATTTTTAAATTTTTATTAATGTAAAATACCACAACTAAAAATTATAAAAATTGTTAATTATTGAATGAAGTACATATTTCAAAATGAACTACGCATAATGTGCGTAATGACACGTCCACACGACATAAGCATGTTTGCGCCTGCAACGTGTTTTTTATGACTATTTTACGACCTCAAAAAGTACGGGCGCTCTTTTTCAGAGTCAGGAATTTTTAGCCGTGTCGTGTGGACGCATTTTATACGTCAGGCGTGCTTTTTAGGACGTTTTTTTGTTGTCTAAGGCAACACTTAGGTCATCAGCGTAGAAGAGATGTGAAATATTGACTCTGAGATGAAGTTATTAAAAAGAAGAGGACCTAGTTGACCACCCTGAGGAACACCACGAGTTACTTCAATTCCGTTGGACAGAAATCCTTGAAAGCTCACAACTTGTGCTCTTTCGTTAAGATATGATTTTATCCACGCCAGGGTAGCGCCAGAAATTCGAAATTTGAATAGTTTTGCAATTAAAATGTGGTGGTCCACTCGTTCAAAGGCCTTTCTGAAGTCCGTATAGACAATTTTATGGCCGCTCTCCATAGCACAACTTAGTTCGGAGATAACAACCACAAGGGTGGTCAAACGCCCTTTTTTGTACCCATGTTGTTGTTCGTTAAGGTATGCGTCGATTAAAGGAGCAATCGTGTTGGGGACCGAAATGAACTATCAGCCTTCGTATAATACCTTTTACAGATATTCCTACCTCTACATTTTAGATTACGATTTTTGGAATTATTAATTTTGTTTGCCATTTTCATCAACACCTAAACAACCATCAACAGACACTACACTCCAAATGACACGCCACGTGAAGTAAGTGCTATAAATTTGTATGTGAAGCAAATCCCAGAGGAAATTAAGGGATATTTTATGAAAGCTTTAACAAACGATAGTGTGGTGCAACTCAATTTTACTAATCGGAACTTTAACAACCTTGTTATTGTTAAAGTTAATTTTAACAATTACGTTAACCAATGATTTGGTGCAACTCACCCTTTCATAGTAGGTTTTCATAGTAAGCAAAAGGCAAAAAATTGAAAATTGAAATATTTTAGTGTTTTCAAAGGTCTAAAATGGGCATTTCAAATAAAGTAACGAAGTATTGCGTATGCTTACAAGAAAGTACATAAACCACAAAAAATCCAACTTCCCAACTACATCACTATCATATGACAATTTCCCTCTACTATTAGTGTATGGCTTACTAATTAATTTTGTTCTGCCAGACCTCAGTTCAGTTCGCCCAACTGTACTCGAACTGAAGTTAAACGTAAAAGCTCGCTCAAAGAGAGTAATCTACTGGAATAATGGAATGCCATTCCAGTGAGCTTTTGCATTTCTAACTTCTGGCGAAAAAGGAACAACAATTTCAAGCACGAACATCATGAACTGGACTTTAGCCGGTGAAGCCACTTATGGATTGTACTGAACATTATTGAACTGAGGTCGGTGAAGCCGGTGAAGTATTTTCCTGTGCTATCCTTTTTCGTCTTGTGTCGTTGAACCTGTGGAAACATATATTTGGTAGGTACTGTTGACTGCTTCTGGCATAAGAATTACGTGCCCTAAACACCTTATTTTTTGAACGGTGGACTGTTGATTGTTTCATTATTTTTTTGAGTTCGTAGTTACAACGAACTCGGTTTTCGTCTTCTTCCTCTCTTGGTGGTCCAAAGATTTTCCTGAGAAATGCAGTAGCATTATGATGCTGCGTGAGACTCGAACCCAGTCTCTGTTGTGAGAGCTGAACGCTTCCAATCATGGAATACCGTAAGCATACCATATGCAGCATGGTTATAGATATGTGTGGGAACCCAGACTGCGTAATATAAGTAAAGATAGGCCCAATGCATAAGACAGGAGAACCCGCTTGGTCCACACCCAGACGGTAGTGTCAGATTCCTTCTGACTAACGAGAAGCTCCTGCCTCTCAGTCCTGTAGGTCTCTAGCCCAGCTTAAGAAAAGAACCACCTGCTTCACCCTCATTCTCCGTCCCAATTCCTCTGCTATGCTGCGATTGACTGGCTGGTCGCCAAAATCCGTTGTTCAAAATTTGGTTTGCAGGGCCTGCAGGTGTTTATCTACATACCTTACTTTCTTAGTTATTTTGTCGATTTTTGTGCGTTAAATATAAAAAAAGGACTTTTAAACGCTTCGAACTTTTAGTAGGAATTATCCAGCTGATCATAGAATAAGGGAAAAAATACTTATGGTTATATTATCGGAAAAAACTTTCCATTACCATTTAATTTGAAATTAAGCTAAACTGTTTGGTCATTAACAATCCTCCCGCCATTTAGTAATAATAAAAATCCCCACAGAGGAATAATGCGAACTCATTATCTACAATTATGTAAATAAACATAACCAAAATGTTTTTGTTGTTAGCAGTAACGACAATAAACATCGCTGAATACACGTTAAATACATATCAACGTATAGTCTCTAGAAATGGTATCTTTTGTTTCGGAATGAAATTAGTTAACCAACGAACACGTGTTAACTTCAATATCAACCCCGTTTGGCATTTATGAGAAAAGTTCCAACAGAGATGTGCAAATTGAGATGTCGGGATCATAACCTCCCGTACTTCAGCATTAACATTCACCACATATAAACTTGAAGGAAACATCTGAAAAGATTTTCCCATTCACTTAGCGATACTCTCCCTTGTTGGGGAAAATTGATGAAATTAAACCTTTTGTGTTTGCATATATCGGCCAACCTTCCCTGGCTGGCTGAATTATATCTACGGATATCTACTATTCTGTTAGAGTACTGCCGTATAGCATTGGGGAAGGGCTCCATCTTCACTGCTGTACAGCAATTGCATATATAGAGAGAAGAGTGCTCCAAACGTAGTCCTAATGTGGGGCACAAACCACTTTCGAAAGATACCAAAGTACGACCGTGAACAAAAGAGGTCCCAGAACATCTATATCCCGCCGCACAATCCTTATATGTGAATGGGAATAAAAGTTGATGTGCAGGGCGTCAGTGTGGGCGAGCGACGACGAACACGACAAAGGAGCAAGGATTACCAGGGGGTGAGTCAACGGTTCAATCAAGATACGACTGCTAACAATTTCAAGGAAAGTAAGAACAACAGAAAGGAAATCACAGGTTGATAGCTGGAGGATAGAAAGCTTTTGAGTTTCGTGCATTGGGAGCAATTTATCCTTTTGTCTCGAAGTCCGGAGACGAATGTGAGCATTCGTAACTACACTGAGTCACCAGATATGAGTGTATACCCCAAACCTTGGGGCTTGTGCATCTACCCGAAAAACTGTACCTAATACTGAACAGGGACTCACAAGTTTTCACTGCACAGCGCAAAATGCATCGCGCTGTAGCTCTGGTGATGTAGAGGTGGTGCCTTTTGTATCGGTGTTTCTGGCTGGGTTTTGTCGAATAACGAACGCATGATTTAGGTGTCCTCAGGGAGTCTGATTTCAGCGCGCGAAAGGCCTGCATAAATCGTGTTACATACAAAATAAGAGAGAAGAGACAGACTGAACCTCTGGTGAAATTACATACGACTAGATGGCGTTGACGGCTATGTAATACAAGACTTTTCGGATTTATTCAAGCTTTAAATTTTCAAAAGATAGCTTACGCCAAACAGAAAATGATTCCCCTTTAATAACGGAACTCTGCAATGTACAGCGATATTCTGAACTGAAGGGAGTTTGAGGGATTTTTTTTTCTTTTTATACCCCTAAGGGATTTATGATTTTTCTAAGAACATTTGACGTTAATCCCTTTGGCTAAATTTAAGTCAGATTGTAATTTGCTATTACTCTTTTTGTGGGAATTGTGGCGTATAACAAAACGGAAGGAAAGAACAATGCTCTTGCGTTTTGAAGTAGTTTTATTCTATCAAAGAAAATTTTAGCAAAGAGCTTCTTTTGGAATTCTTATTATTTAATAAAAAAAAATGATTTTGTATAAATTTCAATTACGTTTTTCAACATCAGACTTCAGTATGGCTGATAGAGAGATTTCTTGATCCATACTATATGAATATTATGAGTCTACACCAGCGCGCTTCATAAGATTTTCTTTTGAATGATGAATAAAGCAAACGTCAAGCTTATAGAATAATAAAGCTTTAAGAAAATTGTCACAATAAAATATCGAACGTTTCTAGTAAATTTGGAATAATATTATATAATGTTAGATACTGCATAGGTAACTTTCAGTAAAAATCGTATTTTTCTTAGAAAAGAAAAAGCATTTTAATTTCTTTACCCACTCACCATGTAAGATGATTATGGTTTTGTTCCTCGATACCACAAAATGGTCATGTCAATGTTGTTAAACAATTATGCTTTATCCATGCTTAATTTTTGATGTGAAACATAATATTATGTAAAAGTATCATCTTGCAGACAATAATTTGCCATGAATATTGTAATTTAAGCGATCGATTCATTTTCGGTATTTCCATTTCTTACATACATATATTTTCATAACTTTTGAGAACTTTTCGTTGTACCAGTGATTTATTAATCATACAGCAAAATAAAACAAATCATCGTTTTTCATATATTCAACATGTTCCATCCTCTGATAAACATAAAAAATGAAAATAAATAATCGTCAAGAATCACATTCCACAAAAATACTTACCTGCCAACACTAAGGGAGGAGAAACAAATCCAGTCCTCAAAATCCACTCATGAGCTTTCCCGAACAAGTCGTAGAATAAATAAACTATTAAGTATAAAAATATCAACAAAAAAAACATACTTACAACAAGGACCAGCTGTCAAAAAGGGAAACCAGCTGATTCCCAAAGTACGAACCAGAAAGTCATATTGCTCCGAATCTAAGAAATCCACCTAATCTATTGTCCCAAATGTAAAATAAAGAACTACACACAGTCGGATTCAAACTTTTATATCTTCCAGCCGTACTGAGCTCTGTCAGAAAAAGGTCGTATTGAGGGCTTGAACTGATCTCAACCTGATTTGAGGCTTTCTTAGGATCTATTGACGCATTGAGTCAATGTCCCAAGACTGTATTGAGGTCTTTCATTCCCCCATTCTCGTGCACCACAAGCTGCATTTAGGCTTTGAGGTGCAATCAACGTAATTCGTTTCTAAATATAACAGCTCGACTCTGGAACAACCTTTCGTAGTCAGTATTTCCGAACTCCTACAACATCCAAGACTTCAAACACAGGTTTCATCGCCATCTTATTCAACACGCTCTCGAACCCTCATAATCCTTAACCAATTCCTCTCCCGTCCTAAGCTTGCTGCTAGACATTGTACCATGACGTGACAAACGACATATGGGACTGGTAGTACAAAGGGGCCCCTATTCCTATAGTCACGTTACCCATTGAAAAATGTGACAATTCAATTTTCGTATTCTCGTAGTCACTTGTTCGTTATTTTAATTCTAGGGTGTAAGAATAATGTTAAATTATCAAAAATACTAAAATAAAACATATATCTTACCCTTTGTCACTATCCATTTTAAAAAAGTTGTAGCGTCACCTACAAATTCCAAGTGATAAAAAATGACAATTTTCAGTGACATTTCCTACAAAAAATGACTTCGAGAATACCAAACCTAGTTTTGTCACATTTTATCTCATTAACTTTTCCCTTGTCACTCGACTAAGAGAATACGACTTTAAAAGTGAAATGAGAAAAATAGTGAGCTGACTATGGGAATAGTGTTATGTAAAAAATCCCAGAAGGGAAAATTTCTTAAAAATTAACATTCCAAAAATATACTTATCCATTTTTACATACGTCGGTAAATTTTCCATGGGAAACGGCCCTGAACCAAAGTTTCAAGACGAAACTTGAGCCACCCCAAATGATAATTTTCGCGCAACTTGCAATGCGCCGCGTGAGAAGCGCGCTGTAAGCAAGTTGCGCAGGTGCCAGGCTAATAAAGTTCAAGGGCGCGTTTCCCCGGCGTTTTGGAATTTTCCCTTGTTACCACCGGCGGGTGGAAATTTAAAAAAGTTGAGTGTTGTTCTAACTGCGGGAACCGGCGGTCTTAGAAAAATATCTAATCAAACCTTGTTTTTGTGAAGTAAATTTAAAATTAATTTTGTAAAATCAAAACAAACGTTAAAAATATAATTGTCTTATTATAAATTATAAAGAGTTATAAACGGAAAAATATCTAATCAAACCTTGTTTTTTTGTGAAGTGTCAGTCATATTTAATTCAAGCAAAATAAAAAGAAGGTGAAAAAAAAAATTATATTACAATTGGCGCAGCCGGTAGGATCCGGGCGAGCCTGACAATTATTGATCGAGTGCTGGATATAGGCACCCTATCCTTGAACTCAGTCTGAGCCGAGGCTGAGGGCACAAGATCAGCAGAGGCGACGACCTCGGATCCTATTAAGAATCAACGCTCGGGGGTAATCATCTTTACGTGCCTCTGCTCCAGGCGAGCACGCATTTACCCCCCCGTAAATTATATCATCGCTGGACTTTTGTGGGCTTCATCCCTGCCCAGGATAAAGTCCATAAGGACCAACAAGGGGACGATCTGTCCACAGACGCTCCCCCGACGAGGGAATTGAAGACATTTCTGGCCCTTCACTAACTTGCTACCTCATCAAGGGCTCCGACGGCCAACCCTTCAACCAATCTCCACACCACCAATCCAAATCTGTTTGTTTGGTCTCAATCGATTCAGATCTTCACTCGGGGGTGTTCAACCACGGTGCCTCTGCTCCAGGCGGGCACGCGCTCACCCCCATAATGTCATCGCGGGAATTTTAGTGGGCTTCATCCCTGCCCAGGACCTGCCCTATGTCCAGGGCCAGCAAAGGGACAACAATCACCAAAAAATCCCCCACCGACGGACAAAGTATACCAGGCCCTTCAGCCCTACCAAGGCCCACCGACACCTCGGCAGACTAGGATATTCAACCATACACACCTTTAGACCCTCCAAGCCATCAGTTCCTGCATCCCCAGCAAGGACTCCAACAGGCCAAATCTTCTGAGTGGTCGACACACCATCACTGTTATCCCCAAGTTATTGTATGTACAAAACTTAATATATTTACAAAAGATGCTACTTATATCTTAGTCCTTATATATATAATTCCTTTTTATTCTAAAAATTTTAACCCTATTTTAAATTTTATTCTAAATAATTAAAAAATAAAGTTAAATCATTAAAATTAATAAAATAATTAATTACGTCAAGAGGAGATTGGGAGGAAATCAATCTTCAATTTTATAAATAAAATTTTTTTGTTAGAATTTGAAAAAAAAAAAAAAGAAAACAATAGATAATAATTATTTAAATTTTGTTTTTTAGCAAGTATTTAATTAATTGAATTCAGTAACTTTTTAAGTTGTTTTCCCTTATTAAATTTTAATCTTATTTAATACAACTATCGACCTCATTACAATAAAAATACATAAACCATAACAAATATTAATTGCCTCATATAGTTAATAATAACTTTTAAAAAGACAAGACAAAAAATAAACGATAACAAAAATGAATTCCAGGTAAAAAAATAATAATAATAATATTCTTGACTTTTATAATGTACATTTACATACAATTTTAAAGAATATATTTACAATTTGGAATTAAGGTTGGTTAGTCAAAAAAAAAAAAATTTTTAAAATTTATACTAGATACTATATTGTTTACTTGCACTACATTGGAAACGCCCGCCGACATCACCCCCGCCGTCGACACCCTGCACTCTCTAGGCAAACCCATTTTTGATTCTTTTATTCCTCAACTCACCAAAGGAAACACTATAGTTATGGGGGACGAGTTAATAAAAGTCGCCAAACTAACGTCTCAATTGGTTCCTATATTCACTGGCGGAAATAGCCATACCACAGCAACAGATTTACAAATCTTCATAGGTTGTTGCCGTCGAGTCTTACAGTGCCTGACGGACCCTGAAAAGAATGCATTCTTGCAAAATTTCCCTACAAGGCTCCGAGGAGAGGCCTACCAATTAGTTGCCTGTAACCAGCCAGCCACCTTCGAGGAAGCCGAAAAGCTCCTCAGTAGGACCTACCTCCCCAGAGAAACGTATCAGGAACTAGTGAGTAAACTGATCACTTTACGCCAGTTCCCTTTGGAGCCCCTCAAAGCCTATATCTCTAGGATCAAGCAACAGCTGTCCCTATGTGTGGAAGCAGCTATCTTCAAATATGGTGAAACAGCGACCCCAGTCACAGCGCAACTCGAGGACTTCGCCAAAAATGCCCTAAGAGGAGGAGTAACAAACCCTCATTTATGCCAGTATTTGCTGGCAACAGGCGAGGATGGCCTAGATAATTTAATTCAAAAGGCCCTTGACATGGAGAGACTCCAGCAAATGACACTAAACGTGCATGCACAATATCATATGGCTCAAATGCCCCAAGGTACTCCCACCTATGTTGTGCCAAAACAGAGTCACCCCTATCCATATAAAAGCATCCATGCCTCACAATTAGGCCTGAACGGTCTCTCTTCGACAAACGCACAGAATATCACAGTGCCGAACCCCATACCGCCGCAGACAACACCAAACACCGCCATCACTCCACTCAACACCACCCCTAGCGGTTACAACACTCCACATCACACCGCCTTTAGTAGTCTATTATTCTCTTCTCCCAACACCCAGCCGACTTACGCCCCACCCTCACAGGTTCCCTCAGAAAATACTTCAATATCACAGGCTTCACCCGTAACGTCAGAGCCTCAAATACCACAAGGGAACCCATTGGCGAAAGTCTCATGCAGTTACTGCCTGAATAAGGGACACACATACGCAGACTGCATCAAAAGGAAAAATACTCCTTTCTGTACCATTTGTAGGGCCACTAACCACGACGCGCAGGATTGTAAACACCCGCCAGATCGCCCAAGAATAAATTTTCCCAATAGCCTCCAAGAGCAGCGCCTTAAATACAATCGTAGTGGACCTCCTTTGAACAATAGTAATCGATACCAACAAAACTATCTCCAACAGCTGCAGCCCCGCCCACAACCGTCAAACAGCCCAAATCAGGCAAACGGTAACACCCGAAGGGTACTTAATATCCACTTCATGTGTGACTTTTGCGGAAGGCACAGCCACAACTTGCATGACTGTCGACAAAGACAGCTTTGGGAGTCCTCACAATCGAGAAAATCCTCACGGTCTGAACCAAGACGTCCCGGTTCGAACATAAATAATAAGAATAAAATAAACGAGGGACCTCAGACGCCCATAAACAGTACCCCACTAGTCAACTTTCCACTTGACATAAGCCTAAACGGCACTGCTCAACTACTAGTTGCCAAAAGCGCTGAGGTTACCAATCTAAAAGCACATAATCTCAAGGATCCCAAACTACCAGATCCCACTCAAAAAAAATACATTCCAAACAGCACATGGCCAGGGAAAAACCCTCGGGAGCTGTCAGGGGAATTTCAGTCTAAAAACCCCCTCCCATGCACCTTCAAAATTGCGCGAAACATGCCAGGGCTCCCCAATAATGGCCTATTAAGGAATGATTTTCTCTCAAAACATGGTAACATTGAAGGCCCAAACAAAACGCTACGATTTCCTCGCACGGAAATCAATCCAGTAGAGATAGCAATTCCGCTACACAGTGAAGCCACCAAGTCGAAACCCAGAGAGCAGCAGGAGCAAACCCAAACCAGGGAACCTCAGCTCGTAGCAGCAGAGACAACCCCCGGTGGTGTCTCCCAAATATTCTCACAGAGGAATACCAGCTGCCTATTTCAAGATGGGTCAAGGTTGGAAAACAACCCCAATGACTTTGAGACCCATACAGGCTCAAAACAAAAGGTAGCACTGGAGAAACCCCTTTGCCTACCAAGCCAGTCTCAAATGGTGGTCCCCATTCCACTAAGGTTAGAGGAGGAAATGCTCCGTGAACCATACGAGCCGAGCGAAGGAGTATTCCTCGCCAATGCCCTCTTACCATCTGGAACAAGAACAGTGTCTTTAGGTCTTCTCAATGTTAACACCCAACCAGTAGTCGCGACGAGCCTAACTCCCACGCTCGCTCCAACAAAAGACTACACTACCAATCAACTAGCCCCCAACAACAACCCTAAGCCTCTAACCAATGCTAACGACGAATGTGGGTATCCTTCAGGCTCTGAACCAGTTGGTCTTAGGAACGCCAGTACCCCATCGTCGTCTAACGCAAGGCTCGAAAGTATACCCAAAAATGGTGCAATCCCGCATGGTATACCCAAGGGAAAACAGGCAAAATTAAAGTTGGGCAAAAAAGAAATAGAAAACAATTCCCTCCAATACCTACGAGATATATTCCCCGACTATGAGGACCCGGCTCTTGAGCGCGAAACGAGCCTCACACAACCAGACGAGGGGCTCAACCTCGACCACCCTCTAATGACCGACGAGAAACGGTCCATATTCCATTTAAGAGAGGACCTTACCTTCACGGAAGCCTTGAAGCAAGAGATTCCTATGGTCTACGACCAATTCAATAATGAAAAAATATACAGACTGCCCAAAACAAAACGGCAGATCACTAATGGGCAATTAAAAGAAATGCTGGACAACGACATTGTCCAACCAACTAAAAGTCAGTGGAACCCACCCCTTCTAGTGGTCCCTAAAAAAACGGGTTCCCATGGTGAGAAAAAACGTGTCCTCACAGCCCTGCAAGGCCCACAATGGTTTGCCTATCTAGATGACATCGTTATCCACGGTAAAAACCGTGAGGTCCACAACAGCAAATTAAGAAGAGCCTTTGACCGGTTGAGGAGAAACAACCTCAAATTACCACCGGAAAAGTGCCAGTCCCCTCGAAAAGAAGTAATTTACCTGGGCCACACATTCTCAGCACAAGGAGCCCTACCAGACTCCAGAAAAACGAAGTGCGTTCAAAATTTCCCAGCGCCCCGTACAGTTAGACAAGTGCAGTCTTTCCTAAGCCTTGTTAACTACTACAGAAACATGCCTAATTTCTCCAAAACAGTCCGCCTCTTAACAAATATACTACGAAAATGCATTAAATTCCTCGGGACCTCTAAATGCGAAGAAGCATTTCAGGCAATCAAGTCCTCCCTAGTCCCCCTCCACTACTCATACCCAGATTTCAGCTAACCGTTCAACTCACAACGGACGCCAGAAGTGAGGCCCTTCCAGTGTCATTTAAGGGGCGCAAATTCAAGGTCTATACCGACCATAAACTCCTCAAAGGTGTCTTCAACGTCAAGAACCCCCCTACACGCCTCATCTGGTCCA
Organism: Thereva nobilitata; assembly: GCA_963855945.1. Taxonomy (NCBI): domain Eukaryota; kingdom Metazoa; phylum Arthropoda; class Insecta; order Diptera; family Therevidae; genus Thereva; species Thereva nobilitata. Next base: position 156,149,453 of record OY979694.1, on the reverse strand, counting down.
ACCAAAAGCTGTCATAGTACGAAACAGGAAATTAGTGACGTCTACAACAAACGTTTAAAGCCGTTTTACGAAGATAAAACGCCACTTTAGACGAACAAATGACGGCCTGCCCCTGAGAATACCCAAGCCCGTTTTATTTCGTAAAACGCCGTGTTGGACGACCACTCATGGGCAGATCCTCCCTCAACAGCTAATGTTACTAGGCTACCCCACATACAGATGTACACTGTTACTGATCCATACGGTTCGATCCAAGAACTCCAAACTAATCTTTTGTACAATGCAAATGACCCTGCCGCATGATTGCCCAGTTTTTTTTTCCCCATAAAAAATAGTACTCCCTTCAAGTACTGGGTACGCCCGCCCGGCCTAACCTCCTTCATCCCCTCATTTCCTTCGAGTACGAGAATCGCTCTACTCCGTAGCGATTCTCTTGCTCTAGGGGGGAAGGAATGTTATGTAAAAAATCCCAGAAGGGAAAATTTCTTAAAAATTAACATTCCAAAAATATACTTATCCATTTTTACATACGTCGGTAAATTTTCCATGGGAAACGGCCCTGAACCAAAGTTTCAAGACGAAACTTGAGCCACCCCAAATGATAATTTTCGCGCAACTTGCAATGCGCCGCGTGAGAAGCGCGCTGTAAGCAAGTTGCGCAGGTGCCAGGCTAATAAAGTTCAAGGGCGCGTTTCCCCGGCGTTTTGGAATTTTCCCTTGTTACCACCGGCGGGTGGAAATTTAAAAAAGTTGAGTGTTGTTCTAACTGCGGGAACCGGCGGTCTTAGAAAAATATCTAATCAAACCTTGTTTTTGTGAAGTAAATTTAAAATTAATTTTGTAAAATCAAAACAAACGTTAAAAATATAATTGTCTTATTATAAATTATAAAGAGTTATAAACGGAAAAATATCTAATCAAACCTTGTTTTTTTGTGAAGTGTCAGTCATATTTAATTCAAGCAAAATAAAAAGAAGGTGAAAAAAAAAATTATATTACAATAGGGGCCACAGTGACTCCTGAGCTAAATAATAAATAGTTTTTTTTAGATAATAGTATTAATTATTTCAAAAACAGCAGCGCTTGATATGATTTGTCTGAAAGACGCCATCTTCTTTTGGGGCTAAAATTAGTGCATACCGAATATACACGTTCAACATCGGACGATGTTGGTTTGATACAAAGAATTGCATTATATAATTTTTGTAAAGTTTCTGTGCGTTGACCAGTATTTTTGAAAAATGTAAATTCCGGTTTGAGCCATTTGAAATCGGATCCCCCGAATTATTGTACTAACGATTCACGTTTTTGAAGCAGCATGTCATTTGTAACGATAAATTTTAGTTTTCATCACCATTCGGCCACTGTTGAACTACATCGTCCACCCTGAATCCGGCATTAGATCGATGGCATCAAAAAGACGGCGGGCTAGATTGCCTGCAAAAGTTAGTGTGGCTTTTGATGGAGTGACAGTAGGATCCTTGAGGCTTCGCAATAATTTCATGACATCCAATGTCATATTCAACGCCCTAAATTCTTTTTATAGGGCACTTTGTAAAAAAACAATTTATAGTCCAGGGAAATTAGACATTTTACTTCGGAAAAATTCCGGGAAAGCTGAATTTTGGTATGGACATTGATATTATTGCTCTAAGGAAAATGTCACGAGTCCCCATCGACTTGACACTTCGAAAAGATTTTACGCGGGGTCAAAGATCACCAAAAGCGATTTTTCGAAAATATCTCAGTTATGCTCACTTTTATAGAAAAATTATGTGAATAAAGTTTGTAGCTTAGGTAATTTCCTACAAAAAATATTTTATAACTTTTTCTTGTAAGAGTAACCGTTTTTGAGATATTTGATTTTAGTCACGGATATTAGACAACAAAAAGCCCAACTACGGAAAAATTCCGAGAAAGCTGAATTTTGGTGTGGACATTGATATTATTACACTAAGGAAAATGTCACGGGTCCCCATCGATTTGACACTCGGTCACGATTTTACGCGGGGGATATTTCTTTTATTTTTATTTTATGCCAAATTTTTTCAACCAAATTTCAAAAACAGTAAAAACAGTTAGACAAAAACAGCTGTTTGCTGTTTCTCGATTTTAGCCAAAAAACAGCTGTTTTACTGTTACTGTTAAACAGCTTTGAAAACCCCTAGGAAGAAGGAACAAAATAATGGTTTGGTTTTGGTTACTATTATCTAACAATGGCTGCGTTACTTTTCTGCCTATTTTTGCTCGTGAATGCTTGCAGCTACTCTTGCTCTAAGATATGAGCAAAAGCACAAACAGTTACGCAACTAACATCCGCTAGAGGAAAAGTCAATTTTTTGAGTCTATTGTGAATTATTTTGCGCCTATAGATAGGCTTTTGATTGTTTTGAGCTTTTTTCATATAAAAACGTCTATAAATAAAAATAAAAATAATAAATTTATAAATAAAATAAATGAAAATTGAAATAATAAATTTACCGCATTAATTTAAATTATGTTGTAAATTATTCTAACCTTTTATTTGTATACAAATAAAATAATATCAAAAATTTGTGGCCAGCTTTTACTCATAAGCACAAATTTCGCGTTCCTTTTCTCCTTTACTCATGAGCACTCAAAAGCAGAAATGGAACGCAGCTAATATGACCATTACCATTACACTCGTCATATACATAACTACACTGTAAAAAATATGTAAATGTACAGTATAATTACAAATCGCGATATGCAAACTAACTAATACGGCATTCGTTTTAGTTAATCCTAACTGGACCCACTATTTTTCTTAGAATGGTTTTGAGCTTATAGTCTGTTTGTCTGGCCAATGGTCTGTTTGCTAGACAATTCCATACACATTAAGATTGCGGCAACATTCGCAGTGACACTGATTGAGAATATAAATGAGAAGGTTATTTGCGTTTTCAAACGAACTGAGTCACGTTGCTCGTTTTTATCCATACACTGCTGAAAATCTTTCGTCGTTCGAGATTTTTTGTTGAAGTTAATATTAAATTCCAGAAAAAATTTGGAGTAGGTAAATATGCACCAAAACGGAAATATTTTTTTTCTATTAAGTTTAAATTTTTATAGATGTTTTCGATATAAATATTAATTCTATTTGTTCAATAATTTTCCCCATGAGAAAGGGAATCAATTTTTCAATTTTGTTTGTATAATTATTCTTTATGAATTTTAACAGTGTATGATTTATTATCTACTTTCGTAGCGGGAACTTGAGACTCACTCCGCCACTAAAGACTCACTGCGCATGGAAACAGCGATTTTGTCTTTTGCATTTGATTTGGCGCATCCTATACCAGAATATTTCTTGTAAAGATGCTATTTGCTCCATTTAGTACTGCTGTTCTCATTATTGCTTCCAAAGAAATGTGACTTGATTCTTGAGCAAAGTATATTGCAATTGCAATCTCATCTTTTGTACTGTTTCATCAGTTTTTTCGGGAGTCCTATGTCTCTCGTGTTGGTTCACAGATCTCCTTTATAAAGCAGGTCATAAGCATTTCTGCAGTTTACAAAAAGAAAATGCATATCTATGCTTTTTTCTCGTCATTGATAATCTCCTACTTTATGTTGTATAGGACGAATAAAACGGACAATTATCTTGGTGACCATAAAGGATGCCATAACATACTCAATAGACCGGTTCTCGTTCGATTGCGTAAGTCAAGCAGCATTGGACGTGGTTAGTACTAAGCTGAGGCACCGCTTAGTAAAACGACACTCGCGTTTGGAACGGTCGATTACGAATACATTCATAGCGGGAAATAAAGTGCTGCGATAGCCATCTTTGAGCACTCATGTCATACGACTAAGAATACTTCGCGTTCTCCATCTTTCTCCATACATAAAAAAAATCGGTATTCCTCCTAAAGGGTTTTATTTGTACTTTTATCTTTTCCAAGATAAAATTAAAACTCCGTTAAATATTTTAAAATATTTTTCTTTACATAATGTTACGAGTGAAGCCACTTCATTTTCAGTTAATATAATTAATTAAAAGGCTTTTAACAAATAACTTTTCACTCATACTCAAAAAACAACTTGGGACAAATATGTGATGTTCAAATATAGCACGTTCCAGCGTCATTACAACCAGCCAGCCACCCACGTGTAAAATAATTTCAAATTCGAGAGTTGTTTGGGAAATTAACTCGTATTTCGGCTTTTACATCAGTCTGTAACGGGTTTAAGTGGCAACAAATTCAATCTCGAGCACACTCTAGAAATATATATGTACTCATATGGATGGAGAGAGTGTGGGAGTTCAATGCATGACTTTTTTAGAGCTTATAACACCCCGGTTTTATTATAACGCGAAATAAACTGAAAAAATTTCACACATGACTCCCACGCCCACCCCAATAATTTGGAAAAAGTTAAAGGGTGCTATTCCTTGTACGTGGAGCGTACACTATTGAAGGGTGTCATCTTTGGTTTATTAACCAAAAACTGGATTCATTTGATGACTCCACATAAAAATTAACAAATTTCCCCGGTGACAAGGCACGAACCTTCGCGAGATAAGCCGCATTGAGCAAATGAAGGAAGGTTCAAAAACACAATAATCCCGAATTATGTTTCGTTGGAAGTATTATGTCCCATCCACCGAACGAAGATAATAAATGGCGGAAAAAAGGAGCCTACATCCCGAAAATGTATCTGCCTCTTCAACTTGTTTTTCACTAGACTGAATCCAAGGCTCATTTTGCCGTTGCCGTAGTCATTTTCGTACCATTCATACCTAACCTCAAATTTTCGTCGGTTATACCTACATTGCGTATAGGGTTAGCTGTATATCATCGGGTGTAGGTTTGGGGCAACAAATCCACCTTGAGGAATGCTCGCGATCCGAGCGCTGTCATTTTGCTATGATGAGCACAGCGCTTGCCTTTGTCTATCGTATTTGCGCTCAATTTTCCTTGGATTTTAGCCCAATTTCTGGTGGCAGTGCCGAGTTTTGTGTATTTTTCTTTTTTGTAATGTGACAATATGTCATTTAGGAAAAGGAAAAGCCCCGTACTTTCCAATCTACCCACTGTGCGTATAGATGGTTGTGTGTACCTTTTTTGCGAGAATTGATGCTACAGTGCTATGAGGATAGGCATATTCGTTATAGCCGCCTGACACTCCTCTCATTCCCCCGCTGGCCCGGGTATAAGCGAACCTCTTCATTCGTGTAATTTTGATCCTGTAATGTTGTAATGTTTTCAGCCAGCCAGCCGCCACCGTTTTCTTATCCTTAATGTCTGGGCCACATACTGCCTTCATCAGCCCAGCCATTCGGAAGGAGTGAGTGGATTATGCTTATTCCCCCTGTTGCCACCCGAGCCGAGGATCCTCCTTTATCCTTTTTGATATTCTAGCAAGGGGGTTAACATGAAAGTCTATGTCTAATGAATTGTTTTCGGGCTACTTTTTGCTGTTGGTGTGTCAGTGCACGATTGTACCTTTCCACCTTTTGGGGGTGCCATAATTCACTTACAAACGATAGCAGTTACGGGTTCACAGATGGAGTAAGTAAAAGACTTAAACGAGTCAGCAAATTTTATCAGTTTTAGGAATGACTAGAAAGAGAGAGCAAACATTCATGAAAATTGATGTTGTTTTCCTTTAGTAGGTACTGTGCGAAAGGCAATTGGAACGAAAATCTGTTGTTTCCCTTCAAAAGTTCAAATCGATTTAGAATTTCTTGTACGTGATGTAAGCTTGAATTGATAGAGAAAATTAGTATTTTCCTTGGATTTTAAAGTGAATCTTTAATTTAGTTAAGGAGTATTTTTAATGTTGAATATATTTTTAAAATAATCTAAATGCATATTTTATTTGTTTAATTTGTTTTCAAGTCTTTTTGCTTTATTGGAGTTTTCCTTTACAGAGTTACCTTTTATTACATTGTCCGAAAAAAAATATGCTTGACATCTGGTGATTCGTTTAAAAAAAGTCATGTTTATGCAATAATTTTTCTATAGTAGTTAAAATCATCTACGATCTATGTTATACAACTTAACAATGTGGCAAAGATACCTAGGGGTTGGAAATCGAGGATTACGGTAGAATTTGCGAGTTTGTGCCTTGATGTTCTTAAATCTACAATATATCTTTATCTAGTTTAAAAGCAAACAAGATTATTTATACCTAGCATCTTCTTCGTCTTTGAATTAGGTGCTGTCACATCGCTTTTACTATAATTTCTATATGTACCTTAGCCATATAGTCCAAACTGCTTAACTGGATTCAGCATTTTGTTGCTCAGACTTGACTGTTCCAGGCAATATGTGGTTAACAAACGATCCTGCGCCTTGCTCTTACAGCGACTAACACAAATGGGTCCTCTCTACTTCGTTACCATCTATTATATATATCTCACCAGGGTCCAATCGAATGTATGTTTTATTTTGAATCGATGCCATCTTATTTCATGTATTACGTCTAAGCTGGCGTTGTTTAAAGGTAGGAAGTTTGGTAGGTACACTGATAAATAAAATTTATTGGCTTAAAGCACTTTTTCTTGAACCAAGCAACTCATGTTTTGGATATAACGAAAACAAAATTGTCTCGGGATAAGCAATACTCATAGTCTTTGTTTTATTGTCTTGGATGAAGACAAAAGTTGGCTTGAAGTTAAAAAAAATTACGAAACCGATGATATTATAATTGAAAAAAATTCAAGTTCTAAAATCGGTCTTAATAGTTGTGATACATTTTTAGAGCTTGAAAGTCCGGTAAACGAAAGAAGTCCGATGAATTAAAAATTTAGTTTCTTGAGTAAAAAATTAAACAATCTTAGTTCGAGAAAGAAATATCTTGGTCGAAAAATATAAGTATTGAGCGAAGAAATACTTTTGCTTGGCTCAAAAATTTCCAGTGTCTTTCTCTGAGACAGCATTCTCATGTTAAGACTGAAAAATTTTTCTACTCAAGACAACGAAACGAAGACTATCGAATTGCTGGAATCAAGACCATTTTTTTATCAGTGTTGAAGCGGTTCCATCCAAACCCTTTTGTACCCGCACTCGCGAAAACCTCGCACTCACGTGAAGGAAGGCAATAAACCACGTACAGAGGCTTCTGTACTTCCTCCGCCGGTGTGCCTGCGAGAGTGAGTTGTCCCTAGTCTAGCCAATTCATCTGCATTTTTGTTGCCCTCGATATTCCTGTGGCCAAAGCGGGATTTTGGAATTTTTTGAGTAAAAAAGCGGGATTTTTTCGTCGAAAGCGGGACATAATAAAAAACGTAATCAGTAGTTTTTTATTACTTATCCTTTTATTTGAGTTTCAAATTAAGTTTACAATGATGACAGAGCGCCATAGCAAATGTTTTTTAATAAAAATACATTACGTTACTATATCAATAACTGTCTGGTTCTGTAAAGTAGTTAAGTCTTCAGGGAAATATAAATAAGCCATACATTACTTACGAATTACTCATTTATATTTCTCTAAAGATTTAACTTCTTTGAGGTTTCCTTTTTTTCTTTAATATAGTTAAAAAAAGTGTTCAGCTCCAGATTCTTCCGTCATCCGACCATTTTAAATTCATTTGGGAAAAAATGCTATTTTAAACATATTCTTGGTTTCTTTGGAAACTTTTTATCATGCAATAACAATCATGCAATAGAGTTAACCCTTCTAATTCAGAAGGTACACTTCTTAGCTGGGCCAAGAAAAATTTACCTGCTCAGCACAAGTAGCACTGAGATAGGCTCAACTAAAGCATGCAACATATAAATTGAATATGCAGTCCCGAAAAGGTCACACCTCGCACATTTTTGTATGCGAGATGAGACCTCCCAGAGACTGCACATTCAATTAAAACAGAAAGAAATGCAATACACAAATAAGCGTGCAAGAAAAGTGAACCATGTGAGATTAAAAATACTCCTTTTAAGGACGTCCTTACTAATGCTCACGGCTAGGGGGATGGGGAAAAAACTGCATAAGCGATGGGGAAAAACTGCAGCCCCTACACCCGACTCTGATTTGGATCCGTCTGTGTACAGGATATCATGGTCCTTTAATTTTGCGACCATGTAGCTGGAGATACCTAATACCATTTCCTGTGGTACAGAGCGCAGTCCAAGAGGCCGGCGGCACTATCGCCGAGAACAGTAATGTGTTTATTTATTTAGTTATTAAATGGTAACGCCTCCACAATACTAGACACATTGCCGGATGTGCATAGGAAGTAAACAAAGCTAGTGTTTGAAAAAACGTAAAGGCAGCCGGCAAGGGGCTTTATTATACTTTTGCATCTACTGTCTCCAGTTTCTAGCAATAAACCAATGCTGGACAATAGCAGCTCTTAGTAGGGCCGGTTTTACACGACCGGACACCGAACAGACAAACGAACGAACAAACTATGGTTTATGGGGAAGAGGACGATGGAAAACCGGCCCCTCTCTCACCCTCTTTCCCATAAACCGCAGTTTATTAGTTGGTTTTGTCTGTTCGGTGTCCGGTCGTGTAAAACCGGGCTAGACACACCAGCTTCCAAGGAAGTTTGTGAGTGAGAGAGGTATAGGACCCTCCATTGTTCTATTTTTTCTTCTTTAGGATTTCAAGAAAACAGAGAACTAGATCCTCGCCCACTCAAACTCACAAGTAGAATAGGGGCTACGTGGAAGCGGTCCATTGTACTAAAATAAAACCTTTGCCTGATGCTCTGAAAAAGTCAACTCTTGCCCGGCTCTGCAATAAACGGAACTTCATTGGAACTTTAAATTTGTATTACCGGACTGGACGACGTATGGATTGCTGTTTGCAGATGTTACATTAGAAGCTCGCACGTGCGTCAACTTCTGCTTAGTGCATAATAACATAGGTAATTTACCTAAAAGAAATAACTTTAAAAAATTAAGGGTTCATAAAAATATCTCACCCGGGCGCCAAAATACCTACAGCAGGCACCGATTGAAATAAGATCAAAATTAAAGCTGAAATCATTGTAGTATATCAAATATTGCAGTTGTAGCCTATTAACGTCTACATTTTTTATGTGAAAGATTATTGCTTAAAGCGAAAGCCTCTGTGTACTGCCAATGTACTGCCTAAGCTCTAGTTTGATAGGTCGGTTCAATCAATAAAAATCGATAAAGAATATATTTCATAATAATTTCTTCACCACTTTCTTTCGTTTGTTAAGTAAAAGGAAAACTGTAAAAATTAGTTGAGAAAAATTGCTTTGATAATGTTGTTTCAATAAAATGTAGAAGAAATTTTATTTTACCACGCAACAACTTTGCTATATCGTTTCCATGGTACTTTAAGTAATTCTCAAAAGTTTATCTAATTCATTATCGCAACCCAAACGTAAAGCGAAATAAACAAGTCCGATAAAATTTAAACCGACAAATTTTAGATAGAAATTCTAATTTTCCCCAAAAAAAACAATAAAATTAGCATAGTTTTTCCTTTTAAAATTATAATTATAACGAACGAAAGCACTAAATTTCTTAAACATGGTTTCTGAACCCTTCATAATAATATATTTCTGAGTTTCATCCAAAAATACTAACATCGAAACTTTCTTTTTCATTTTCATACAAGAAAACAAACATTACATAATGTTTAAAATTCAAAAATATGCTAATTAGTGCTTGACCCACTGCTTTTGAAAATTAATGTCTTTGTCCAACTACCACCACTTTTTTGTTTCTTATACAATCCAACTGTCACTGTACCGCATGCCCAGCATGTTTCGTCTAGGCACGTTTTATGACACTTTTTGCATAAATTCTCACACAAATGTAAACAAATAAAACTAAAACGAAAGAGAAAATTCACTAAGAGTCTTCGGACCAGCGACGATCAGCCATACTTCTTATGCTGCGATCGGGATATACTGCTCTCTTTCCTATCTATATATCTATGAAGCTATATCTATGCTGCGATCGGTTAAAGTTACGTGCTATCGGTGTAAACGAGACATTTTTGCTTTGTTTTGAAACTGGAATAACATCGTCACTGTATAGCGTTCTATTAGCAATGTTTAGTGAACGCTGCTGGACTTAAGTCGGTAGCTATCGAACTAAGTGGTCACATGTTGTCCGTGACAGTAATGGAAACAGCACTGCACAAGTTCACGTTCCTTGCGGAATGAGCTTAAGATGCGCGATCACGTCTGGTCTATGTCATTTCACTTATGTCAAAATGCTCTATGTACAATCGACGTTTTTTTCTTGTATAAAGTTCATTTGACTTGAAAGCCAAGCAGACGGTCGTACGTGACTATAGTTATGTTATTATAGAAGAGTTTTATCAGAAAAAGAATGGAATCCATTGCGTAGGCATACGTTGTTGGTTTGCGCATGCGTATACGACTTGTAATGTATATGTTGGGTCAAAAGTGTAAGTGACGATGATGCGCACGCGTGCGCTGGCTGGAACGAAATTTGTAGGCGGATGGTTTTTAAATTCCTGAAACACTTTTGATGATATCAAGGCGTATGTCTGGCGCGCTTAATAAACGCGGAAAATATCTTCGTTTGTCATTGATGCGATCATTTTGTGAAATAAGACTAATTTAAGAGCGAGAGTTAATGTCAGTTGAGCATGGCTGCTTTATTAATGCAGTTTTTTTGTTCTTACTATGTATTTAAGATGTTTTATATTATAAGTGATTTAATAAAAAAATATTAATAATTTTCTCTTTTTAATTTCAGGTATGTTCATTTCGAAGATCTTTGGTAAAGTATTATGAGCATGTTCTTTAGAAGCGATTCATAAAAAATTGCGAGCGATATTTTGATAATTATATACCTAGGAATCACCCTTTGTACCTACTACAAGTCAGTTATATTGTACATATGAGTATCAAGGTACAATGTTTAGTAGTAATCTTAGATTGAAGTACTAATAGGAAAATAGGATAATCTAGGTGGGGTATCTTCTTTAACAACCGGGATTCGGTCCTGGCCTCTCGCAACTGTTCTCTCCACCGGTCCCGATTCTGAGCCGATGTCATCCAGTTTGGCATCCCTATGCACTGAGCGTCCTGGTCTACGCCATCCTTCTAGCGGAGGTTTGGTCTCCCTTGCTGTCGCACCCCATAAGTCTTACCGCAGAGAACTTTCCGAGCAGGCTCATCTTCACTCATACGAGCTAGATGTCCTGCCCACCGGAGTCTACCGAGCTTTATTTTCTTCACAACATCTATGTCGCGATAGCGTTGGTAGATCTCGTCATGGTAGAGTCTCCGGAATCGCCCTTCCTCACATAAGGGGCCAACAATTCTCCGAAGTATTTTCCTCTCGAACACCGCCAAGAGGTTAGCGTGCTTTTTGCTAAGGACCCACGTTTCGGATGCATATGTGAGGGCCGGTAAGACCATCGTCTTATATAGTAAAAGTTTAGAAGTTATGGTTAGATGCTTGGATTTGAAGAGCCTTGACAGACTATAGTAGGCGTTGTTGGCTTTTAGCAGTCGTGCGCAGTTTTCTGGTTCCATGCTATTGTCGGCTGCTACTATTGCCCCAAGGTAGGTAAATGACTTTACAACATCAAACTCGTGTTCCTCTACCTTTATTGTGGGACCTATGTTAGGTGTTCTTGCAGACGAGGCCGCCATGTACTTTGTTTTGCTTTCGTAGATGTGCAGTCCTAGATTTCCTGCCGCCCGCTCAATCTGGGTGAAAGCTTCTTTTACAGCTGTTGATGTTCTTCCAATGATGTCAATGTCGTCTGCGTAAGCCAGTAATTGGGTGGACTTGTGGAGGATTGTGCCCCTTGATGTCACGCCCGAATCTCGGATCACTTTTTCCAACGCCAGGTTGAAAAGGAGGCAGGCCAGACCGTCTCCTTGTCGGAGTCCATTAAAGATGTTGATTGGTCTGGACAGTGTTCCGGATACCTTTACTTGGCTTGTCACATTCGTCATGGTCAACCTACATAGTCTTGTCAGCTTGTTTGGAATGCCGCATTCTCTCATGGCTTTGTAGAGTTCTACTCTGGCTATGCTATCATAGGCGGCTTTAAAGTCTATGAAGAGGTGTTGGATTGAGTTTTGAAACTCGAGGCATTTTTCCACAGCCTGCCTCAAAGCGAAAATCTGATCGGTTGTTAATTTGCTTAGACTGAAGCCACACTGGTATTGGCCTACGATGTTTCTAGCGTATGGGGCCATCCTGTTTTGTAGGATGGCGGAGAATATCTTATACGTGATATTTCCTTTTTTATGTACCGGGCAGAGGATGCCTTTTCTCCAGTCTTCTGGCATCGCTTCCTGCTCCCATACTTGCACAATTAATTCATGAATCGCTTGGTGTAATGTAGGCCCTCCATATTTAACCAGCTCCGCAGGGATGCCGTCTGCACCCGAGGCCTTGTTGTTTTCGAGCCGGGTGATGGCACTGCTAACTTCTGCTAAGCTTGGTGGTAACAACGTAGCATTATCGTCAGATTTTGGTGGAGCCTCCAAATCCTCAGTTAACTCGCCATTTAGCAATTCATGAAAGTGCTCTTCCGAACGCTCCAAGTTGCCTTTAGGATCGGTGATCTGATTCCTTTCTTTGTCCTTGCAGTATGTGCAGCGTGGTGTGAATTGCGTCATACAGCGTACTCTTCGGTAGAACTCCCGCGCCTGGTGCGGCCGTCGCTCTCTGTACTGTTCTAGTTAACAAACGAGATTTTTCTCCCAGGCTTCCTTTTTTCGTCTGTGAATTCTCTTTTCTTTTTTTCTGAGCTCTTTATATTTCTCTTCGCCTGCTCGTGTTCTCTGAGACTGCTGCATTGCTCGGTACGCAGCATTCTTATGTTCAGTTGCCAGCTTGCATTCATTATCGAACCAGTCGTTCCGATCTCTACGACTACTGCCTAAGATGGAATCAGCAGTACTAATGACAGTATTTTTAAGGTGGGTCCAGCTCTCGTCGACGCCCGGCATCTCATCCCCAGGACTTACTCTTCTGAGCGCGAGTTCTAACGCCTGACCGTAGCTGTTTCTGGCCATTTCGTTGCGTAGTGCAGCTGTGTTGATTCGAGCCTGATCAGCGGATACAAAGCTTTTTAGCGTTGTAATGCGCTCTCGGAGCACCATACCAACAAGATAGTGATCCGAGTCGAAGTTGGCACCTTGGTACGTTCGTACCGTCATCAGACCCGAAAGGTGGCCTCGGTCTATCAACACATGGTCTATTTGATTGCGAGTCGCTCCATGAGGAGATATCCAGGTGGCTTTATGGATATCTTTATGCGCAAATCTGGTATAGATGTTTTCAAATGCCGTGACATTTGACGCATGTTGGGGTAAAAAGCTCTTAAAAATGTTTAAAAGCTGGAGATAATTTTTCTTCCTCTCTATTGAGAAATTAAGCTCCAAAATAGGAAGCCAAAGGCGTACGCAAAAGAATTGTCAGCAATTCCCATATACTTTCTGACAACTTGTTGCAAATATTACGACGACTCTGTCTTTTTATTAGAGCTTCTGTATATACCACAGTGGCTTAAAAAATCTCAAACGAAAAACGAAATTTATATTTTCCTATTTGAATAATTGATAGAAATTTGAAGATCGAAGATAAATATTTCTTAACCGTAAGTAATAGCATGTACACACCGACTTGGTTACCACTATTGAGATGGTTTCAAGCCTTAACCGTAATAATATAGATGGTTTGTGCTTAGTTTGTCATACCTTTTTTAAACCAAACAAGTACTGCAAACCAAGAAAAATTTCAGTGGTTAACTCGTTAACCACGAAAATTAACTGGCATGAGTGCCATCTATCAATGAAAATTTACAACAATGTATAAAAGCCAAAAGCCACGTTGACATCATATAATTAAATTAATTCCTCGCTGAAATTAAAATGAGCAAAATATTATACAAGAATTTTACTCTTTTGTAATGGCAAATAGCTCTCCAAATATGTTGCTTTCTTTTTTCCCCTCAGATAATTACTTTTCCTTGAGTAATAGTCATCCATAATTAAAAACAAAGCTAAATTATTTTGTAATGACAAAGAATTGACATCCATATCTAATAATTGAAATGACAGAAATAACCAATCCAGTTGGTGTGTACAATTGTTAGTTTTGAAACAGTCTGAAACCATATAAAACGATAACCAAGTCGGTGTGTACATGCTATAAAATAAAAATGCGAAGAAACTATTTTAAACATAATTTATTCAAAAGGAAACACTTTTCTAATTAAAATTGAATTTTTATTTTTCTTATAATTTTGTGAACCATTGTATATTGTAAAAAGTGAGCGAGAATTGACTCCTCCTCCTCCTTATCAAATCACTTGCTGTCATTTAATCAATCGCGACTGCGTATTGCTAATTTTACAAATTATGAATGAAAAGCGTCCTTTTTTATATATTTTTTAATTTTCAGGTTTTTGTATTTTACATATTTGTTACAGAAATAATTTGTAGCAATTTCTATTAAAAAATACGCAATTTGGGTTTTTAATACTTTGATACTAGGATTGTTGACGTTTTCGGCCAGTCGCATGCGCGCTTCTGCCAGGGGAGGTTACGTTGCTTGCGGCTGCGGAGAGTTCACAATTTATGAATGAAAATGCTCATGAATTTAAAAAAGGATTTTTCAGCATTTTTTTTTAATTGTTATAAATTTAGGGATTAGAAATATTTCTCATAATTATAATAAAATTATGCTTATTATGATGGATAGATTTACTTGGTTGAGCAGGGTTTTTACATGTATTTAAAAGCTCTGCTCAATACATATAAAGATAACTATGTTTTTAATAACTCTTCTATAATAATTTTTAACTACTTTAAATTCACTTTTAATTGCATTACTACACAAATTCAACACTTTTTCCCTAAATTAACACGAAAAAACCACCGCGATTGTAAACAAAAATGGTCACCTAATCAATTAACACTCTTAAAATACACTTAACCACTAACTTTTTTTAATTTATGGACTCAGATCACTAAATAACTTATCACTGATAATCCGTGTGCACTAAAAAGTGATAAAATACAATATTTTACCACTTTTTATTCCAAAACCAAAGTTAAAAAATTGCTTCGTACTGCTTCGGCCATGTTAATTCCACAACTGTCAGACGATTTTGGCCTCGCACAGACACAACCAAAAAGTCTGCTTCCAGGCCTGTACTTACGAGGGGCTTGTGCCATCTCTATAACTCGCTGTCCATTGTCATTAGTGTTCACAGGCAAGCTGTGGGTGCCGACATATTGCCTGTATACGGGCTCCCGGCCTACTTTGGCGTTCCCAGTATGATTTTTACATCATATCTGGGGCAGGCATTAAGTTCCCGTTCAACTACTTCGAAGAATTCTTCTTTTTCATCGTCCGGGACTCTTCTGTAGGTGCGTGAACGTTTATGAGGCTGATGTTCTTAAATTTGCCTCGCACACGAAGGGTACAAAGCCTTTCGTTTATTGCTTTAAAGCTGATAATGGCTTCATCCTTTTGCTGACCATAAAACCTACCCCGAGCACATGGTGTTTTGTATGACAGCTGTAATATACGTCATAATCAAGTTTTCCCTGTCCAGCGCATCTCCTGAGTCCTACAAGGACTGTAGCGCCAGTTAAGAAGGAGACATTTAATAATTTCTCTTGTAAAATGCGAGGTTAGTTCAATAAGTACTTAAGAGATAGAATAACAAATTATTTTGGGTAGATTTTTTGGTCGATACAATTTGCCCAGTATTTCTCCAACTTTAATCTGTCCAAAAAGTAGAATTTCGGAGAGTCCTAGAAATAGTCATCTGCTTCCTACGATATGAAGCTTTTTCCGTCGAGTCATTTTTTCAAGTTAAAATAAAAATTCTCTGGGGGCCAAATATGGTGAATTTTGTAATAATATAAACTATAATTTCATAATTTTCGACTTTGAAATTGCGTTAATGTGCGCTCGTGCATTGTCCTGATGCAAGAGCGGGAGTTGAGGACAGGAGAGTCCGTGAACTGATTGACAACATAAGTAGTTCAGGTAATTTATTTTCCTTCTCATCTAATCAATGGATCACCTCGAAATCGATTTAGTTATTATCTTTTACTACAAGGTTAATAAATGTCCGGTTTCTCATAATTATGACAATTAGTTCTTCTTAAGGGTTCTTTCAGTCAGACACATTTTTATCTAATCATCTTCTAAGAGAAGCATAAACGAGGGTATTTAAATTCACTTTCGATAACAACTTCAAACTACTTACACCAAAAAGCTCAGACAAAATGGCACATGTGTGATTCTTATCTAACTTTCATTTAAGACCAAACTGACGTTTATCGACATCACACTTCCAACTAGCTTGCAATTAGCACTTGAATACTAAAGCGATTCTCAAGGAAGTTTCAAACGATTTCAGCTTTACCTTGCGAGAATTATTCTAATCACGACTTGAACCACTTGAACTAGTGAAAATCGGGATAAGTAATTAGCAGTAATATGCTATCAGCAAACATGTTCACGAATCTGCCATAGATTTTTTCTTCGTCTTCTTTAACTTGATTCCTAATGGAAGTGCACTTGTTGCGATTAGAAGGCCGTATATCAGGACAAAGTAATTACCATAAACAAAACCGCATCCACGGCAAATCATAGAGTTGTTAAGCAGTTTATCTATTTCTCATTTTAAGGATAAGACCAATAAGGGACTACGGTCAGACCTTGCACCCAATGTCCAGTAGACTTTAAAGATAAGGGACCATTCTGTGGTAATTTGCACCAGAAGTAAGCGCATAAAGAGCTTAGAAAACGACCTTAATTACTCGTAATTACCGTGCAATAAAACCCACATTTCTCTCTGGAGCAAACATATGCGAAGACATAATTCCCTGCACAAACAACCCCCACCCACGGTCGAAATGAATGGGTGGATCTACATAAGAAGGTGAAACGGTACCATCCTAAGATTCACTCGAATTCATTAAATTTTATATCTCAAGTCGTTTATTAGACACGGGCGAATCCTCATCCGCTGGAGCTTACAGGAACCGGGGATAGTTTTTCCCTTTTTCTCCCACTTTCGTTAAAATTGAAGATAATTTCTCCAGTGTCAGAAGGGGTCGTTTTTTAACCTTTCCAGAGATTCTGGGCTCCTTTGCCAGTTTCGTCGTATTAACGTCGGGGGTGGCATGAACGTGAATTGCACAAACGAGACTAACACAGCATCGCCAGGCGTAATGCTGCCATGAAATGTATATTTGATGACTTCTTGATTGTCGGTGCTCACTCAGGTGCGATTCTAAAGCTGATCTGAAATTCTTCACTGGGTTCAATTTTCATTCTTTGCAGACTTCTTTGTTTTTTTTATTTTGTTTTTGAAGAAGTTTTCAAATTGAACTTGTAGAACGCTCGGATTAAATATGGAAATAACTTTTAGAGCGATCAAAATGTTTTCTGGGTTAAGAATAGAAATATTGGTTTTATGTTGAAACTGGACTCTTTTGTGTTTAATTAGATGGAGGAATTAAAATAATAAATAATTCGAAGTGGAAAAGGGTTTGTTTGAATAAGTAATTATTATATGTATTACTTTCAATATATGTATGTGAAGATATACCTATCCTACAAAAATGATTCTCCTTCTTATAAGCAAGCATTGAATTTATTAGTTAATTTTGTAATTGAAGTTTTATTTTTTCAAGTTTAGTTTTTCGAGTCTATTTATTGCATGCAGACCAATTTAGAAATAAATAAAGAGAGAATAAATATTTATATAAAAGTAGCTACATTGGCTTTAATTTAGTCCCATTTCTACTAGGGTTGATATTGCAAAAGATTTAGAATCTATTGAATAGGATTACAATAGGATTACCTCTTAAAACGAGTCTTGTTCAACAAGTTCTTAAAAAATTAAAGATATGGCACTCGCAGTATTGAAAAATGTTTGCTTTAGTAAGCGCCATAAAACAAAGAAAGGGAAAATATACAAGCAAACATCATGTAGCATCACGAAAGCAGCTTTTGGCTGCAGAAGCATGGTTCCTCGTGTATGAATGGGTTTATTCACACAGTGCATATTCATGGCGCCTAAAACCGGTTTTATAGATGAGAGAGGGAAGGGAGCGGAAGAACTTAACGAAACATTTTTCATGCAAAACCAAACGCGTGAAAACTAGCACACATATAAAAAGTTACTTCTGTCTCTTGCATTCTTTAGCTCTGTTTTTCTCTAACAATTGTGGACATGCAATGTTAAAAAAGAAATGTAAGGCAAGGCTAAGAGAAGCACTCCTCTGTTTCAAAAGAACCGATTCAGTACCTTTTCTGAATCGCTTCATTTTCCGCTGGGAAGTAACTTTCATCTGCAATACATTTAAATGTTCCTGTATAGCATTCGAATTGGCTATCCATAATTTACGCTCCGTGTGAGTTGCTAGGAGTTGAATAAAACCGGTTTTACTCACCACACTTATGGCAACGTGTGAATATGCCCTATGGCCATTGGGGGCATCCAGCGTACTCAGCAGCTGAGCAACGGCTAAGTGCTGAGCTCGTTGGATGGCTAGCTGAACTAAGCAGCTTAGCTCAGCGGCTGGCAAATTTCTCCGCGTAAAAATTGTATTCTAAGTAACTCAGCGGTAGTTACTTTTTACGCTGTGCTGTTCAGCTAAGCGGCTTTTTCGCTGAGTTCGCTGGATGCGCCCATTGATTGACTAAGCAATGGTTGAACCAGTGAATATTCACGCGAAAACAGTGCTAACAGTTACTAATTCGTTTGGGGTCATCCACAAATTACGTGAGGCGTTTAGGCGTTCTCAATAAGGGGTTATAAAGTCTACCGATTTTCTACCCCGGGAAGCCCACTTTTTAGGGGGTTTTAGCCTTTAGAATGGGATTTTTCTGCAATTTTTTTTGCAATTTTTCTTAATATCTTTTTGTTTTCTTAAATTTTAAGTACAAATATCTGTAAATGAGAAAATCTTTAAAATCGTGTTTTTGGATCTGCACTTATCATTCACGAAAAGTGGTGAATCAAACATCGGTTCCATAAAAATTATGTAATTGAAGAATGTATTTCTTGATAATAAACTGCTTCACAAACTATTTGCTGTTGTAGCATATAATGTTATGCAACGAATGAAAAAATTTGTAACAAAAAAAAGTAAATTCTATGACAAAATTGAATTTACAATCATTACATCTAAGTATGTAAAAACGTGAACAATACAGTGAACAATGTAACAAGTAAGTAATTAAAATGAACAGTACAGTGCCCTTTGCAATGTAACAAAAAGTTTGTTGCAGTCTCAGATGAACATGGCGAAAGGTTTTATCAATACATATGGCACATAGAGAGACGATACGCCGAAAAATGGTCAGAAGGAATAATGAATCCACTACATAAAAAGAATACGTGATACTACATATCTATATTTCGACTCAATAGCAATTGGGTGAAAAAATTTAGCCACTGCCGTTTACACTGTATTTGTTCACCGTTTCAAATACCATCCAACTGGAGCATCCGAAAAAAGTAATGAAAATATTTTAAATATCTGGGAATGAAGAGTGTATGAAGTGATGAAAAATTCTTATCGTTTTATATAATGGCTTGGGAAAAACTGGGAATGTAACGTATGCATTGACTTATACGACCATTTTTAGACAGATTGCGACCCTACGCTGGACTAGTGTGGTGGCCTAAGCTGGACAAAAAAAGGCCCAGAAGCCTAATTTAAAAACCTGGAACCTAATGCCCTCCTAAGTATCTCAAGTGCATAATAGGTACACCTACCGCAATCATAGAGATTATTAGGAATCGGCTCTTTTCACATCAGTCAGAGCACATGCTATCTGTGGTGCATTTTCACTATTCAAAAAGGAGACATTTACACCAAGCGACAAAAGCAGACATTTACACCAATAAGCATCTTAAAGGATTCGAATTTTGGATCGACGAGCATCTGCTCTGACATACTAGAGGCCAAGATAGATTTTGAAACCTTTTGTTATTAATTTCGAGAGCTGTAAAGTATGGAAGTCTAACAGATCCTCACTTCTTGAATCTATATCCTGGTGCACAGGCGGGTCAAACGCCAATTTAAGAAGCTGGGTCTGACTTCAGACTCCGCCTTTCTAAGGCCTAGCTCATTCAGTCACAGGTTTTTTACCCTAAGGTGACATCTTTAGAAGAATGCTCCGAAGTTTGTATATCTCCATCTTTGCAATAATATTGTGAATGACTATGCATGCCATAATTATATGTTTTGCCAAAGTCAACCATCGTTATGTCAATGTAATGTAAAATTGTACATTTTTTTTTAAATTCCATATGCTCTACAAATACACGAGTTGAGCTCAAACTAGAAATGACATTTTTCTGTTCTCTTGTTAAGAAACCATTATCCCTGTTCCAAAGGATAGGCAGTATCGCCTGCTAAATGGTAATCCACAGGTATTGTAGTTTATATTGGGTGCATGCCGAGTTGGTGCTGGGATGATTTTGTGGTACTGTTATTCAACAGAAATTATGTTTTTTAAATAAATCCAACGCAATCAAGCACAGATTAAACGTATTTACACTACAAATACGCATAATAGTGTAAATACTAGAAATTTTTTAAAATTTGAAAAATCTCACGTGAGATTTAGGGGGGAGGGGGTCGAGTCAAATCTCACGACATCTCACCAAGGGGGGAGGGGGCGGTCGTAAATCGCCAAAAACACGTCACGTAATTTATGGATGACCCCTTTTTAGAGAGTGAAAAGTATAGTGTCTTGGCAAGGTGGGTGCCGCGTTTGCTCTCAGTGGAGAATAAACGCAATCGTGTTACACACTGATTCGAAGATTGCTTTGGCGCTTTTCCGTCGCAATCTTGACGAACTTCCCCGTTGTTTCATAACTGTGGACGAAACATGGATGCACTACAAAAAGACAAGAGAGACAAAAAAGAGTCGAAATAGTGCGTTTCTAAAGGCGATATTGCTTCAAAGAAAGTGAAGACGATTAAATTGGCCAACAAAGAGATGTCAATGGTTTTTTTTGGGGTGCATGCGGAATCATCTACATCGATTCCTTGGCACAAGGCATAACCTGCTATATTACAAGCCATGAACACCAGTTATGTATGTGTTAGCCGGTGGTCCGGCTGAGACGTAAAACCTTTTAATTTTGACGGAAATATTGTGCGGAAATCTTAAAATCGAAGGCGGGATTTAGGGATTTTATAGTTTGTGGGAGATTGGATGATTTAGTTAAGGTCTTGGATGTTAAGGAAGACAACATCCATGCTATGCGGCATCAGCTTACCGGATATTCGCTTGAGGTGGTTTCAGTAGCAATAATTTCCGATGAAAAAAGTAATTTCATTACTTGGACAAGTCTTGTGTTGTTTTTTTTACTCTTTTCAGCTATTGCTAGTAGTTCTGTGGATTCTAGTTTGTGTTTTTGGAAATCAGAAAATGGCCAACTAATTAGTCAAGTGTCGTTGGGTCCTGTCTATCTGTGAACAGTTGCATTCTCTCCATGCGGCAAATATGTAATATCTGGCTCACATGACGGCAAAGTGTCCTTGTACAGTGTTGAATCCCCAGAACGGAAAATTTACTTTAAGTATTGCTTATGGAAGACGAAAAAACGAAAGCAAAAATCAAATCAGTTATAATTAGTGTTAATTCGTTAATTTAAAACAGTCCTGATGGGAAGTATTTAGCCAGTGGAACAAACGATGGGATTATTAACATTTTTGATGTAGCAGCTGGTAAAGTTTTCCCTACCTTGGAAGGTCAATGTCGGTACGAAGCCTTTGTTTCTCATCTGATTCACAAATGAACCGCTTCCGATGATGGCCACTTAAAGTTCATGATGTGTAAGATAATATTTATTTTCTCCTTAAAAATTTTCTATATTTTCCCCCTAACTAGAGCTTATTGTGATGTCGCTGGAACTTTATCTGGACACGCATCATGGATACTTTGCGTGTCATTTTCCGCTGATGGCAAGCACTTTGCATCTTCATCAAGTGATAAAACAGTTAAAAATATAGGACTTTGCCAAAAAGAAATGTATGCATACTTTTACGGATCACAATCATCTGGTGTGGGGCGTTCATTGCAGTTTAGGAAATGATAAAGCTATGTCCGTATAAGAGGATAAATGTTTAAATCTGTATAATCGCCTGCCAAATATTGTAGCACATCTAAGACAATCGAAACTACTTGGATAACGTTCGTTTATATATTTTTTGCATATTAACAAGCTACTTATTGTTATTGCTGCCTTTATCTTCCAGTAGGTTATCTTTTTTTCGCGCTAGTAGCCTCGACTTTTGTGATATATCTGGCTTATGTATTTGAAAACTTCTAAACAACTCTAGAATTTTCTCTGGAAAAGAATACAAGTACCTACCGACATTATTTAATTTTAACTTTTATTCATCTTGTCCAAGCAGTTGGGTCAGTTATAAATTTCATTGCTTGTCGCAAAGTACATCGTCCAAGAGCTACTTTCGTTGGCATTTGAGATTTCATCTACCATTCTTCTTTCGCCTGGAAAGGGCCGGGTTTCGTCCTCCTTTCGTTTTATTCCGTAATGGTACTAAAATAAGTTAAATGAATAAATTGGAGTTGACGACAGTTGATCCTTCCCAACTAACAGGAGTTTACTAAACTGTCCAATGCGGGATATTTCTTGCTTTCCCTTTGTATAAAATCAGGGTCCTCTATAACGTGGCAAATTCAAGTAGAATACGTATTTTAAATTAATAGTTTTACCGTTCATAGCCCTTGCTAAATCCTTGAGGTTAGTTAAGATCTCTATCCAATAATTTATGGGCCCTATTTTCCACATTAAATCTGTTTATTTTTCTAGATACAACAAACAAGACCTTTCCCAAAACAAAAGTTTCACTTCACAAACAAATCCAACTTCCACACAATTTCAAGTTAATTTACCGAGAATATATTTTATTTAATATTTAACTTGTTACTTAACCGTCAGGGCAGTTCATTGTAAAATTACCGTACTCCGTAAACCCTGAAGGCTTGGGCCTGTCAAAAGACATCCCCTTTCGGAGATTCATAGCTTTGGAAAGAAATCTATCCAGAGATCCCAATTTACGACATCAATTCATGTCGTTGGTTAATACAATAGTTTGTGCTCTTTAAAATAATTAAGTTAGTAAAGATATTTTCAGGAAGAGACAGTAGAAGATTATCAAGAAGGATTTAGAAAGAATAGATCGACTGCAGACCAGATATTCATAATGAGATAAATATGTACCTGAAAAATGCTGACAATAAAGCATTGATATTCATCTTATATTAGTCTATATTCACGATTTATCCACGCAGTAGTACAAAAAGCGTTTATCATATGTAAACTGCGCGCGCAATAACAATAGTCATTTTGACAGGTGTCGGGGCCACCGGTAGCAACTTCACACCAACAAAAAAAAGAATTTTTTAATTGACTGTTCCTACCTTTCCTGATGTTCACGAATTGCACCATTTTCGTACCAATTAAATTCCAAATTCGTTCATTTCATCATCAAAACTACTTCGTCATCATAAACAAGCAAAAATTTTGATACATCATAATTAAAGAGGTTGTAATATCTTTGCTGAACGATACGCAACAAAACCACAGCCTCAGTTTTTTCCTCAAAAAACATGCACCTGATCATGAAGAACAATTTTTTGTTTAAATAGTTAAAATTATTTCAAGCCAAGCCCATTTTTATTTTTGCCTATTCAATTAATGTAAAAATAAAGAAAATTCCCGCATATCTTGTCGGTGTTGTCGGCAATTATTTGCGCCAGAGCAGACTCAAATAATCACAAGTTGATGACTCTGCAGGAGGAACAGTAGTAATTACTCGTAGATGCGGAGAAGCGATAAGCAAATTAACAGGGTATAAAATAGCTACTATGACAATAACCAAATCACACTCATCGTAGGCTAGAAAATGAAAGTAATTACCTCTAATTGTTCACTCGTGTTACTTCCAAGTTTCACTTTCGTCTCAACAATAAAGGAAAAACAGCAAAACGGAAAATACTAGAATTTCTGGGGCAACGATTTGTGAGATTTCCCGAGCATTATTCTAGCTATTAAAGAAAAATTATAAGGAATATAGTATCTTTTCGTGAAAACCTTAAAATAGGAATCATTTTCGAGGATAAAATTATGCACGAAACAAAGTTCGTTTTTATTCTACTAATTTAATCTACATTTAATTAGGGAAATAACTGCGATTAGTCCATGGCCTAAATTGAAGTTAAATCGTGAATTTTTGTATGTGATTTTCGTTAATTGTTATTATATTTGATAAATTCCTGTTTTGGGAAATTAAATTGTAATTTGAAAATAATTTGTTTTGTGAATTCGGCGTTGGGTGGACTCTTATGATTATATAACTTGGTATAACACTAGTAAATGTTTCGATAATATAGAAAATAGTTTGTTGTTGCGAATTTTAAATGAAACATTAAACGAAATATATTTCATTGAAATTCAAGTTAAAAAGTAATTTAATTCTTTAATATAACAACTTCATAAACTATATTTTTATTGTAATTAAATCGTTTTCGAAATATTTTTTGAATTTACGTACTTACTTATTCGGCTCTGTACAACCAGGATCCCATCCATATCACTCGTAACATCTCCCTCCACTGGTACAAATGTCATCCAGTCTGTTCAGCCAATAAGGCCCTTTGATACCGGATGTGCCAATGAGCACGCCTAGATTCGATGCAATATGTTAGTAGATTTGCCCAGACAAAAAGATAAAGCGCTCTAGTCCAAATAGAAATAAAAGTTGCGGATTTGTAAGGGCCACACATATGTAGTATAAAGTCAGATTCTAATGACACTACATGTTTCAATTGCAGCTCCATGAATTTTGTTCTAACATTTACAAAAATCATCTAATTTATCATTCCAAGATTTCAAAGTCTTGGTTTACGTCACTTTTCCATGGTTTGATCTATCTCGCTAGTGTAACTTAGAACTTGCCTTCTAGGTCAGACAAATTGTCGAAAATACCTCGTTTTTTTTGCCAACCGAGCCACATCCGCAGGGTCGAATATGAAAAAATAGGGAACATTCCGTAAAATTTCATAAACTAATTTGGACAGCGAGTTCATTTGGGAAGTTATCCAATAATAGCCAAAAAAGGTTTTTGGGAGTTTTTAAAAAAATTTATACGTTGTACAAACAAAAAGTTTAATTCGTATTATTCTTTAGATTGCTAATAAACACACTGTAAACTCAAGTGTTTAGTTACTTAACACTCAAAGCGTTTAAATCGTTGTAGACGAAATTTAAACACTTAGCGGCGTTTAATGAATAAACATTTAAGTGTTTAATTAGTAAACGTTTGTAGCGTGTTTTTGGTTATGAATAATACAAATTTAGTACGTATACATGATGAGTTGAACCCAGGTTAAACCCGAGTTCAAATACATGTATACGCGAGTCGAGTTGAGATAGGGTCGACTGAACTCGACTCAGCTCTGCTTCCTGGGTTGAGTTAAATCTATGCAGATAGACGCGAGTTCAGTAGTTGAGTAGTTGAATTTAGTTGGCAGCAGCATCTCTGTGTTTTGTTTGTGATTTTTGTCGAATTTTGTCGATTGTCGAAAATACAACTCAACCTCAACTCAACTATTCAACTCATCATGTATACGTAGTAATTATGTTGATAGAACTATTAATCAATCTTAATATATAAAAACTACGTATCACAATGTTTGTACACCGCCCAATAGATTTAAATGAAAATTTGGGAATGTGTAGGGTTGGTTCCAGATTGAAAGATAGGATAATTTTGGTCCAGATACGTGGAGCTGTTGTCGAAATATAGAGAATTTCAATGTTTCACTTATTATATTTAAGTTGGCGGGGCGAAAAATATTTAATTTTAATTGTCATGTACATATAAAAAACCGTTAGCTTTAAAAAAGCACTCCGATTTTTACGAGTGACAACGTATGAATTAGTGTATTGAGTGTACTGAGTGTAGTGAGTGTATACTGAGTGTACAGTGTGTACAGTGTACTGTGTACTATATACTATGTACTATGGAGTGTATACTATAACTACCGGAGCCCACAAAAACACACCAGTTAAGAAACATATAATTTATATACAAAATAAAAATATTTGTGAACATTGGGAAACCTGTAAAATATTAGCATCTATTGTTCTTTGAATAAATAAAGCAAGAAGAGCATATGCATGCCTGTTTCACATATGGAGATGGACGGAGATCTCAATTAACACCAAATTGCGGCTGTTCAACTCCAACGTTAAGGCAGTTCTTTTGTGCGTTTTTGAAACATGGAAAGTCGCACAATTCATCACAGGGCGCCTACAAGTTTTCATCAACAGATGCCTACGTCGTATCCTAAAAATCCGCTGGCAAGATAGAATTACAAATGAAGAAC
The DNA here is from genome assembly GCA_963855945.1 of Thereva nobilitata. NCBI lineage: Eukaryota > Metazoa > Arthropoda > Insecta > Diptera > Therevidae > Thereva > Thereva nobilitata. The sequence goes on along the minus strand of OY979694.1, from coordinate 156,123,087 downwards.
TATGGCGCCGTGCCGGTCAAGAAAGGATAGACGACCAAATCAGGCGAAGGAAATGGAATTGGATTGGCCACACCTTGCGACGCGAAAACGAGAATCTAGCCAAACAGGCCCTCGACTGGAATCCGCAAGGAACCCGTCGAGTCGCAAGACCTAGAACAACGTGGAGGAGAACCCTATTAGCAGAGTCCGCAACAACCGGGAGATCTTGGTCAGAGCTGAGAGCTGTCGCGCAAAACAGAGTCCGCTGGAGGGCAACTGTTTCCGCCCTATGTCCTAGGGCGCCAAGTCCAAGAGGGCGCCGCCACTACCGTCGAGATCCAGTAATGTGTTCATTTATTTAGATATTAAATGATAACGCCTCCACAATACAAGACACAATGCCGAACGTGCATACTAGATAAACAAAGCTTGTGTTTGAAAAACATAAGAGACAGCCGACAAGGGCGCTTTATTATACACTGTAAAAAAATGTAAATTCGCACAGTAAAATTACAAATCGCGATATACTGATTTACAACACACTTATTGTAATATTACTATCAATTTGAAAACACTAAAATCATCAAAACAATGTAGCTTCTTATATAATAATAGAATTTCACTTTGTAGTTTTCTTTCTTTTCATATTTTCCATTGGAGTTTCGCGGCGAATCGCTCAACAAAAATCTGGAAGCATTTCTTCTGACCTTTTTTCGATGTATCGTCTCTCTATGTGCAATATGTCTTGATGAAACCTTTCACCGTGTTCATCTGATATCGTACCAAGATTTTGAATTTTAAAGATTTTTTCATTTTTCACTAAAGGCTCTTCAGGTACATTTTTAACTCCAGGTTTTGAACTCCCACTTCTTGGCCAGTTTTTACTACGTAGGGTTTACCTCTTGCGCGAATGTCCCATTCACATAAAAAACAACAAAACTTAGTATGTCTGCAGCATTCTAGTTAACGTTGCTATAACTTTTAAATCAGCACAAATGTTGCTATGAATACTGTCGCGACTGAAGGGCATATATTACCATTCTGAAGCAATATAAGAAGTTAAACCTTCGATTTTTAGAGACCTAAATTTCGAACAAGATCATTCAAATCAATGTCTAAGGAGATGACGTTCTTTTCATTGGCTTGAAGAAGTTGTTCGAATGACTCTGTTGAAAAAGAACGTTTTCATTATCCACCATTTCTTTACTGTTACGAGGCCCTGGAGGTAAAGCATCATTGCTTCGAGGAACTGGTCCTCGTGAATCCTAGCGTCATAGTCATACAAAAGTAACAATCGTTTCTATGGTTTTCTGGTTCACTCCAAATTATCTGCGTTGCAAATGGCATGGTCTTATAACTTCCTGCGATCCAACCCGTTAAAGTTCTTAAGCAACTTTTGCAACATTTTTTCGGCAGCCAATATTTGTCTCTTTCTATCATTTCGAACTAGTTTATACGCACTACTTAAATAGATGAAAGTAGTACAAAAAATTCTGAATTTTGAGAAATTTACAAAAAAAAACTAAATAACTATAAATCTAGACGTGCCAGCAAAAATTGAAACCAGATTTAGATTCAGCACGTTAAAACCGTCATATCCAATTTTATTTAAAGGAGGATTGACCAGTGTAATCTACCTAAAAGAAATGTCTTTAAAAAATTAAGGGCGCATAAAAATATCTTGCACGGGGCGCCAAAATACCTAAAGCCGGCCTTGCCCATGAGGGTTTAAAGGAGCAATTAGTAGTTAGTATTGTTCTTTATATACTTCCATCGAAAAATGCGTAAAAGCTTTTAATTGGTGCGATTAAATAAAGTGTTAAAAGAAAAGATATAAATATCGAGTTTTTGCATTATGCCTCAGATTGCGGTACATCTTGAAAACGGTCAACGTGTATATTTCACTGAAGAAAATGATCTTTAACGAGCTTTCCAGCCATTAAAAACTACACTTACTGAATTTTTCACACTGTGCCAAAAACCTGATATTTTCGGACAATTCGCAACAACATTGTTATATACCGACGTCCCTCGCTATTATACATGGAACAAATCAGGTAAAAAATGGGAGCCACGTAGACAAGGCGAACCACATCCAACTATCGCACGCGTATTGAAAGTAAAGACATTGGGACGACCCCTGCAAACAATTTCTCGGCTTTTCTCGGAGGCTCGCTTTCTCGAACCATTCTCGATTCGAAAACTGCTTGCGAAAGGTACGAGAAAAGCTTCAAAACCCACCATAAAAGCTTTCCTAGTACATTGGTTTCGATATCTTGCTCCGCTTTTATTGCCTTCGAATTCGTTTACGAGTCGTTTACGAGCCCGAGTTCGAAGCAAGCTCTCGCTTTTGCGTGTCGTTCTCGAATCGTACAATAAGGGCACTTTCAGTAATGCAGGTTGCGTGCGCAATTGACTTATTCAGCGTTGTTGCTGAATAAGTCAATTGCGCACGCAACCTGCATTACTGAAAGTGCCCACTTCGCAGAATTAGACGAACAAACCAATATCCAAACTCTCGAACTTTTATAGGAATAATTGGTTTTTCGTTAATGGTTATAAATATTTGTTGAAGATTTGAATTTTGAAGTTTTGGATTAACTTTAAATGTCTTAAGGTTGGGTGCAGCGAGTCGGAAAGGCATCATCTTTGTTTATTTACGCGCCGGAAAACAAAACAAAAAACGTAGTTTGCCAGCAAGTTTTGTAAAAGAATACATACATACATAGGTAATTTTGGTCACACTTAATATGGAAGCATATTGAATCTAATGTCTCCAAATACAGAAATAAGTATTGGTTCTTTCCTTAGATATTGCGAATAGTTTGATTTTCAATATTTGCATTAATTTCACATGTTTTGACGAACACAATTTCTCAATATAAGAGAAAATAAAAGTTGGTTTTTCGGCATTGCTTTTTCCAACTATAAAATATTTGTTTCATTTTTCGATTTTGTTTTATTGTTCTCGAACAATTTTGTTATTAAAGTCTTCTAGATTTAAATTAAAAAAACTATAGAAAATCTCCCTCGAATTTCGAGTGCTTTATGCTGCTATTTGCATTAATTTTAAATATTTTAACGTGCATGGTTTTAACAGAATACACAGGCAATTTTGGTCATAGTTCAAATAAATGTATTTTGAATCTAATGACTCCAACTTTTATAGGAATAGTTGGTTTTCCGTTAATGGTTAAGAAGAGTTGAATTTTGAAGGTTTAGATTGATTTTAAATGTTTAAACGTTGGTCCTAGCTATCCAAAATACAGAAAATAAGCGGTTCATTGAGATACTTCATCTGTGTATGAAAATTCATATCTCGAAAAATGCCATGTCAATGGATGGTTTTTATTGTCTCGGTCAAAATGTCAGATCCCTAATAGTTTCACATTTTGTTATTTGGAATCAAAAATACCAAAAATTGCCTTTTTCAAACTCTCCTACTCTATATTAAAATTCATATCACCTGATTACTACTATTGGCTTATGGGAGCAGCATAGGCGCGCCGGGTATCCCAACTAGTATTATATTAAAACATAATACCTACTATCATTGCAAAAAGTGAAAAAAAAACAAAAAAAAATCCAACCCAAGTGCCGTTTTTCCAAGCGGTCCTCCGACTAAGTACAAACCACTCCCAATATTGCTCGACTTCCGTGATAGAACGAGATGCGTTTTACTGAATTTGCTAAATGGTACCCTTGGCTGGGATTACCATAATTACGTGAAGTGTCGCTCATATGTTTTGTCGTCTTATCACTGCAAATCTCAGCTTTTGATTAACATTGTAAAAAATTTTTTAAACGCTTAAGTGTTTTAAAAGTGTCAACAATGTTAATCAAATGGGTGACGTCAAAATAAAACGTTTTAAGCGTTTTGAAATAAAACACTTCTAAAACCTCAGATTTGCAGTGATACTGATAATTTTAAATTCGTAATATTTTAGTAGGTTTATGGTTTTATTTTCATATTAACAAAATACCTGTCAACAAAGGCGTAAAAATTTCAGGATAAACTAAGTTAAATAAATGAAAACAACAAATGAAGTAAGAAAAGGACAAAAAATGAAGAGTAGGTATATTCTAAAATGATTTTGGATGTAATTTTGGTTACTTTGCTCACTTCTGTTTATTACTCAAATAACGACAATTGCATTTTTTTTGCATTTTGAAAAAGCAATTTAAAATTTTTTATCAGATCTCGTAGAGAATTTTGGGACCTTTAATTTAAAAAAGAAAGTTAATTTTTGTTAACGTGAACTCGAGATATTTAACTACATATTTGTATTTTGGACAATTGTTAATTAACAAATACATATTTTGAGCTATAATTTGGACTGTATCACTTTGAAACCTATACTATTCACTTTTTAAGTTTTATAGAAACTTATTTTCAAGCATTATAGTGTAAGTATTATTAATTGAGTGATTTTTTTTGTTTTTTTCATTAAGCTTAGATGCAAAATGCAATAACTTCCTTGTTTCTTGAAATTCTAGTTCTTTTGGATGATAATAAAAATTACCTGATAAAATTAAATGATTTTATTTTTTTTATTTCTGAAAATAGTACCCCTAAAATGGATCACCCAGGATTTAATTAGAGACACTTCCCACACCTAAACACTTTACCGTGTAAAAATAAAACGCTAGAGAGTTTAGTTCCCCATAAGTGTTTTATCATAACTAAGTGTTTACCTTCCCAAGTGTTTAATTGGCGAATAAGTGTTTTACTTTTAGACACTTGCGCTTAGGTTAGAATTTTTTTGGTAAACACCTTACGCGTTTAATTTCTGTTAAATGCTTTAAATGTTTAAGAATCAAACACTTTAGCGTTTAGATTTTGTGCATTTAAAGCGTCTTTTGTTTTAAAAGTAAACATTAAATACTTTATCGTTTAGAAATAAGACACTAGAGCGTTTTATTTCTAAACACAAATCAATTGAAAATTCTTAATGCTATTGAATAACTAAAATCATATAAATATAAGCAGGGCATGGATAGGTTGTTTTTAGGCGTTTAAAACAACATCAACGACTTGAAAAGAAGTAGATTGATTGCCTAGAGCAGTGGTCGGCAAAGTGCGGCTCCAGAGCCGCATGTGGCTCTTTGACACCTTAAGTGCGGCTCTGGCACAAATATCCGCGGAAGGCGCAATAATATTTTCATTTAAAAAAAACTTGGTAAAAAAAATTACATCTTATTTTGATAAATTAAAATTCTTCTATAAATCGAGAACAGGTATAATTTTTTGTTTAAGCTAAAAGATAGTTAGGTAATTAAAATTTTATATTGTTGTAAAACGTAACGAACATTGAGTTTAATTTTATTAGTTTTCGTAAACGTAAACACAAACCATGTGCAAACTACCGGCTAAAATTGTTCGTATGTTTTCGGCGTACTGCGGTGTGATACAAAGGTATAGATGTTTTCAAACTCCGTGACACAAAAAATTTGAACAGTTCTGCGCACCACGTTGCCAAATTTTATAAATTTTGTTCTATCACTTCCCCTCTTTTCATTTAAAAAGGCAACAGACGCAGAAATAACTTATCAAAATAATTTGGGAAGGGATGCGCGCATACCGAATGAATAAAGTTAAGTTATCTTTATATGTACATTGTTTCACTTTCCGAGCCTGCTGAAGAATCGCCAAGAAAATAATTCCTCTATTGATCAACACCATTTTAAAACAATAATTTTAAATATGAGGGAAGCATTTCTCAGCAGGTTTCAGGAATTTAAAAACAGCAGAGCAACTTTAGCATTTGTCAAAAATGCTACGATAACCGTGTTGAAATTTTCACCTTTTGATATTGACATTGGTAGCTTTGAAATACAATTGCTGGATTTAAAAAACAAGGAGATATGGCGCTCTAAATTCGAACGTCTTTGTGTTGAATTGGAAATATTGGAGAAGAAAAAAATGTGATCTTAGTTCACAGCACAAGTGGTCCGCTTTGAATGACCTGGAGAAGGAAGACATGACCATTTTCAACGCTTGGAATAGTACTCCTGACTTTTACGATCAGCTGAAAAAGCTTGCGTTTGCTCTTCTTTCCTTTTTCGGTTCTACATATATATGCGAACAATCTTTTTCAAGCATGAACATTATCAAGAGTAAACTGAGAAGTCGTCTTTATTGATGAGAACTTGGAATCATGCCTAAAATTAAAAACAACACCATACAAACCGAACTTTCCAAGGAGATGCAAGCACATTGTTCGAATTAATAAATATTTATTAAGTATGAGATTTAGTTTTATTTGGTGTACTACTTACTTATTTAGTGTAGTAAAAGTTTACTAAATAAGCAGATTTGGCTCCCAATTTTTTTTTTTAAAATTGTTGTAATGTTCATATTTGGCTCTTTGGCTAATAAGTTTGCCGACCACTGGCCTAGAGTGATGGACACATTTCTTACCACAAATTACATGCCGAATTTTAGAAATAAATACTTATCTTTTATTCAGTGTAAAATTAATATGTAATAGACAATTACATATGGGGTAGTGCTGTTTTTTAATTACATAAATAAAATTTATACAAGCTGAACCTGCCCTTTCTGTGCAACGGCACGCACATGCAAAACTCTACTTTACAAAGCATAAGCATATTCGCTAGTTGTACAAAAATATCAGTTAATTAAAAATAAATATCAAAATAAAGGCAAATGATTAAATAAAGCAAAGATTTTTTAAAAAGTTTAACAAAATACCTCAAAGGATACTGGCCTTTTGCTTATGTAAACAAATTAAGCTGGCCAAAAAAACTCCAACAGCAAATCATATGAGCAAGAGCAAACGATTCCAAAGTTTCCCCAATCGAAATTTCCCCTACAAAAAGCTTTCATTGTAGCGAAGACACGAACCTTATTCTTTAAAGCTGATGTTGCGAAATTCCAAAAATGTAAATATCTGAGAGGGGACGGAAAAGGAAAATACATTGATTATATACTAAGTAGATATGGACAAACGCAAGTCAAAATAACATCCAGCTACGGCGCTACGAGCTTCGTGCGCTAGTATCGCAGGGTTTTGTTCTCCTCTATATGGTTAGTTTCCGAAATGCCCTTCGCGCATTTGGGAAAAAAATCAGAAGCTGCGGCTTTTATTTTAGGGCCTGCGGATCTAAAATAAATTCCTACGTTTTTTGTGATGATGATTTCGTGGCCGATGGGTGAAATTTGACAATGGGGTAAAGAAATAAATAGGCGAGACGGCTTTAATGGGAAATTTGGCATCGAGCGTTTCTTATTATGTTGAGAAAAATGAAATGGGTTTTAAGGGATTATTTCATTTTTAGCGAAAAATGTGACAAATTTTTAGTTTTTTTTCTCAGGTATTTTAATTCGTAGAAACTTGCAATTTTTATGGGTAATTGTAATATACAAAATAATAATAATTGAAATATACAAAATAATTTTTATTTTTTAATTTTTTTTATATGGCATGGTCAAGCTAAGGAATCTCCCTTGGAACACTAGTCCGTTATGTAGTGCAAGTCATGGTGTAATGTCTAGTAGAAAGCTTGGTCTGAAGGATAGAAGAGAAGGGATATGTTAGAGGTCTGGGGGGCGTGTGCAGTTGTCGATGAACCTTGCGTTTGAACTTTGCTGGGTTCAGCAACACCGACTGTGGAAGCAGTCGCTATGGTAAAAGCGGTAAAACTTATTCAGGCCTACTACATTCCTATGGTGGCTTAAAGGGTCTATGGAGGAGAAAGGCGCGACCTTGCACCTTCTCCAGCCAAAATAGTTTTTGGGACGAGTTATATACAAAGCAAGGTGGAATGTAGGACTTGTAAATTGTAGCCAAGGCAGCTGGCTGAAGGAGGAACTTGCATCTCTTGAGGAATCCTAGGCATTGATAAGCTTGTTTGGCGATTTGGAATATGTGATTATTCCATCGCAGATCTGAAGATAAAATTACGTCTAAGATATTTAGAGATGAGTCAGACATTATATTCTTTTTCCCCGCTGAGATAAAGGGAAGGACGGTGCAGGTTTTTGTAGAGATAAGACAGTACTTTGTTTTTGTAGCGTTGAATTCGACACGATTCCTGCTGCCCTAATCTAGAATGAGTTCAACGTCCCGTTAATAAAGTTGGACATGAGTTCACGGTCTAGGAGATAAGGTCTGGAAAGTCTTATATTGTCGAAAGCGTAGGATTAACGCAGAGTACCGACATAGACAAAACTATGAAGTGGGGGTTGGAGGGGATTGAGAGAGATCATTAATGAATATTAGAAAGAAAGCAGGTGAGGGAATCGACCCTTTGGGGAACGCCAGCCTAGATGGAATGATTGTTGGATTCGAAGCCACCCAATACCACCTTGATTGAACGGCCAGAAATAAAGCTCTCATACCAGCTCCTTAGAACTAAGATATAAGTTAATTTTACAGTTTCACAGAAGGCTTCTAATTAGAGTCTGCAACAATTTTCCGCTTTTCCGTTGCACGCATAGCTCTACTTTTAAGTTTTTGCAAAGAACAAAAATGTGTGTAGTTCAGAAGAAGACCGGACTTTTGAGAAAAAGCCAAGAATTTAAAAGAAAAATTACCTTTGAACCAAAACAAATATTAAAAATTAATGAACATATTGTAGGTATGTATGTATTATAGAACTTATGGTGGGCCCACTTGAAAGAGGCCTTTGTCGGTCGTATTTTGAAGTGACGGAGTGCCTGTGCGGACAATGTCGACGGAATGTTTGTGCTCAATTTTTCCAGCGGCTTTCCCTCTTTCAATTATCGGTTAATTTGTAAATACATACTAGAGTTTTCTATCCTAGATTTTTCTTCGTCTGTGCTTATGTAGGTATCTCTATTTCCGTTTTCTAATACTTCTGTAACACCATACTCCCTTTTTAAAGCTGGTCGTCCCAAACAATGGTTTGCGACCCCTCATATGTCTACATCTACAACTTTCTTCTTTGATTTTGGATCTCGTTGCAACCTGTACAACAAGAATTCCAACTTGTTTGCAATCTTTTTATCACCACAAAACCAGAGAATTTTTGTGTCGAGGTATTCGCCACTAATTATGGTTCACGGCAACATTTTTATTTCCAATTCTTGGATTATTTTCATTGAATTTTAAAATTTGATGCCATCGAAAGTAAGCAAGGAGGAACCCGTTGCGCCTCGCTGCACCCATAAGCTTCCGTTTATTTTGCAGTTGAGGTGATACGAATTTTCATATATACATACTACGACAGTTTCAAAAAAGGCATTTTTTCGTATTTTTGATTCCAAATAACAAAATGTGAAACTCAAAAACGAATCCTAAATGAAGCCAATGATGTTTTGGCGCGGTGCTACCATTTCGAGTTTCACAAATTTTGAACCCCCATTTCTCCTCCTTAGGGGTTGAATTTCGAGAAATGCCGAAACATGTGTTTTATTATTTATGCTGTATAGTAAGCATTTATACCAAGTTCGAAGAAAATCTGATGAAAAATATATGACTTCCCATACCACTTTTTCCACCCTGTTTTACTCCCTTAGTGGGGTATTTATACTAATTTTGGAGAAAATCTTACTAAATAAAATATAATTCACCATACAACTTATTCCATCTGTTTTCACCCCCTTTAGGTAGAGCAAAGCTGATAGCGTATAAACACTCATATACATATTATCAAACTCATGTGGTAAAATTTTTGTGGCGATCGGTTGAGCGGTTTCGGAATCTATAAAATATTTACAGACTTTTATATATTTATTTTAGAATTTTGGGTAATTATTTACTTTATTGGGTTGACGTGAACACATTTCCTTTGGAATTAGGCGTCGGTCACCCTCTAAAAAGTTATTCAGGGTTGAAATTTTCTTAAAAATCACTTTTTTTCTAGTAATTTTTTAAAAATAGCGGTTTAATAAGCAGTTATATTAGTAACGACTTTGACTCTGGATTGCGCGCCCCAAAACACTCCCCCACTTCAACTTCTACCTCATTCTCGGCGTAGGGCGCGACCCTTTTGGTGTTGCACCCAGAGTGGAGGACGATGCGATAAAGTAAACAATCACCCTTAATACAAACATTTAAAGAAACTTTCAAAATCGGAACTGTTATTCCTTCATTGAATTCGACTTCTCTTGAGTTATATAAAGTAACGAAAATTTTGATTTTTTTTATTGTAAACAAATATATATATATTCAAATTTACCCAACTAATCACTCAAATTTTCTCTATAATCAATAATAAAATCAATAAAAAAAATATAGCGCGTGTAACCAGTGCACGTGAAAGATGTGAAACATCTTTGGTGATCTTTATCTTTCTTTAAATTGAATAATTAGTAAGAATAAAGGCCATTTTACATCCCAAACGCTCTGGAGCTCTTTTATCGCAAAGCAATTTTGCGTTTGGGATGTAAAAAAGCCGTAAATTTTATACACACCGATTTGTGTTGAAAATGTACCATTGCCGTAGATGACCTTCGACCAAGATGTCTGACCGCATTTCAAATATATTTTTGCTGGGCTTGGAGACACATTTTTCTAGACAAGTCGATTTTATTTAATTATACAGTCAGACTTAAAGTGCCCCTTGGCATACGACATGAGAAAACAGCACGGCTACTATTACAAGATTTCTTACCAGACGTCAGAATCTCAAGAAGGCCCATGTTTGTATTCTAATTATTTTCTAGTTTTTGGTACAGCTTATGATTTCAAATAAAACCATTTAACTTTAAAGTTTTTTTACCTATTTTTATTTTCTCGTTTTTAGTTTGGTTTTTGGCTCGTATCATCATGCAAACTTCTCATCCTTTCCAACTCTTTCATTGCATCTTTGTTGCACGGCTTCTTACCTGTTAATTTCTCACAATCAAGCTCCTCAATACATAGCCCTTCCAAAGTTCTTACGCGACTCAATGCTACATACCATATTGCCAGCGGCATTTTGAATTTTCTAATTTTGAAAACAAATTCATTATTTCCGACCTTAAACACACCCAAATAGAGATTTTCAGTGAAATCGAATTGTTATTACCAAAATCGTACCGCCATTTTGAATTTTCAAATTTTGACCACACATTCGTCATCTGTCACCTTGAAAACCCTGCCATACCGATTTTCAATGGATTCAGAACACATCTGCAAAATTCATCCGCCATATCGCCGCCGCCATTTTGAATTTTCGAATTTTGAAAACAGATTCGTCATTTGTGATCTTAAAAACTCCCCGATATCGATTTTCAACATATTCAGAACACATTTGCAAAATTCATCCGCCATTTTGAATTTTCAAATTTTGACCACAGAATCGTCATTTATGGCCCTAAAAACCCCCGGATACCGATTTTCAATGGATTCAGAACATATTTGCAAAATTCATCCGCCATATTGGCGCGGCCATTTTGAATTTGCATAATTTTGACAACAGAATCGTCATTTGTGGCCCTAAAAACAACCCGATACCGATTCTCAATGGATTCAGAACACATTCGCAAAATTTATCCGCCATATTGGCGCGGCCATTTTGAATTTTCTATTTTTGACCACAGAATCGTCATTTGTGGCCCTAAAAACCCCCGATACTGATTTTCAATGAAATCGGAACACAATTGGAAAATTCGTCCGCCATCTTGGAACCGCCATCTTCATTTTTTACAAAAATGTCAGATTGCATTGTCACGGGAACTCAATGTGTGTGCAAAGTTTCATAAGAATCGGTTAAGTAGAAGTAGTTGAAAAAGCTGTCGCAAGATTTGAACCGAACAAACAAACAAACGAATATACGAGGTTGCAAATAAAACCATTAAATATAAATAATAAAATTCAAATGCAGAGATCAAGAATTGAACCCGCGACTTTTTGGAATACCAACGTCGTAAGGCAACCACTCAACCATTTGTTCCACTCTGCCTATGTCTGGCTCGCGGCATATAAACACTTTTCTTTGGTGCTACTATTTTTTTTTTTAAATCTCCGTCTTATTCTGTCTTGCTCAATACAGATCTTCCGTTTCCCGGAATGAAAATTGGATTGGACGAAGCGTTCCCTATAAAGCGTTCCCTAAAAAGCGTTCCCACAAAATGTTCCCGACCTTGAAGAATTACTCTCAACGCGCGCAAAGATGTTTCACATCAAAAAAGTTTGCATTTTTGTAAAAAAAAGCCTTATTCATTTTTCTCAAAATAGAAAAAAACACGCAGGTTAATTTCCCATTTCATTTGCATCTCCATTCATCATTTTCTTCATTGTTAAATTTCAGCCACCGACCAAGAAATCGTATTTTCCAACAACAACAAAATAACAAAACAAAAGGAATACGCGCACAGGAATCTATTTTTAGATCCAAAACTTCTGGCTTTTCTTCCAACATGCGTGAAGGGCTTTGTAATGCTTTTTAAAATTCAGGCGCAAACCGGCTTTTTTCAAGTTTTACTAAAAATTAACAAAATTGAAAATCTTTTATATTTTATAATTATTATGCACGTATAAGGAAATAATATTAATTAATTAATATTGAAAACCCACTCCCATTGATTTTAGAGGCGTACAACAGAAATTCGCACCCCAAAACTTAAAACTGTACAACTATCGCCATCTAGTATCGTAGCTGGACAAATGTTTGTCCATATCTACTTACTCTATAATCAATGGAAAATATTAGGGGACGGTGGACTGGGCCGTTGAAAGATACATTTATGCCTAAGGAATTTCGTAATCAGAACATGCTCAATCATGTCTGCTTGGTTACATACTAAACTGACCAAACAAGGTCCAAAAGCAAATCATATGATCAAGCGGAAACGATACCAAAGTTTCCCCAATCAAAATTTCGCCATAAAAAAGCATTCATCCTAGCGTATACATGAACCTGGTTCTAAGAAGCCGATGTTAGGAAATTGTAAGAAACTTTAAGACGTCACATTCTTGCCATATCCATCCAAGGCACATTATATGATTATACAGTCGTGTATGTGTACGATTCAGAATCCCTCTGGCTTAACTACTTCCGAATCTCGTCACACCGTAAAACAGTTGCTTTAACACTTGGTTGAAGAGGAGCAACAGCAGACTATAACTTTGTCGGAGCACGTTATAGATGTTAATTTTTCTTTGTGAAATCCCAGACCTCAGAGGCAATAGAGAAGAAATATTATTGATCTGGGAAAGGCCCATACCGCTGTAGTATCTCGTAGTCGTGTCAGTTTATAAGGAATGCCGAAATCTCTCATGACTTAAAAAGTTTTACCCTAGCTATAGCCCGCGTTTTTTTTAAAGAACTAGATGTTTCTTCGCCATACAAAACCGAAAACCCAGGTTCTATCGGGGTCTATCTGGGTCTGTATCCAGGTTTTTGAAAATTTTAAAATTACCCTTTTTTCAGAATGTAGCATACTTACCGGCTGTCGGAAAAACGTCTTTTAAAATAAAAACAACAGGGAAGTGACGAGAGCGTAGGCATGAGGAAACAAATAATTTATTTTTTAGAAACTTTTTTTATTTTCTAGAGGGGAATTCCTGTAACAGTTGTTACATGACACGCAACTTCGGTTTAATTTTAATATATTTAAAACACTGAAGATGGCGCTTAGTAAAATATTTCCCCTGCCGTTCTTTTAATGAACTCAAAAGCTCTCAAAACCCAGTTCATTAAAAAACACAGCTATAGTTATCACAGTAGTAGTAGTAGTAAAGTCGATGAAAAATTGTTGGATTGAATTTAGAAAATCTAAAATTTTTTCTTTTGTCCGGGAATAGAGCATATAATGCCTCTTTTATAGTGTTCTGGTTCATTCTTCCTTACTCGTGAAATTATTTCATGTTTAGGTTCGGTGTACTCTAGGCTCTAAACTGACCTGCTTAAAAGGGATATAGGCGAGGAAATATAGCACAAAGTTTCTAGTTGAGTTAACGAAGTGTGGCGGATGTAACCGCCACCTTAACCTGCAGCAACGGATGCAACCGTCGCCAACAAATATCTCCAAAAAAGGCGGCTAACGTCACACCGTAGGCAGATGCTAAGTATGCTAAGTCGCAGCCTGCAACACGACACGAAGTGAATGCAAAAAACCCCATCTCAATCCGACTTACTGCAAAAAAAAATTGAAGGTTAAGCCTATTTTTGTGTTATATTACCTCGCCTAATACCTGTATGTTCTGTACCCTTGCTGTTTTTATCCAGTTTATGGAAATGACTTCTTCTAAGCACGCTGACGGCAGCCTGTAAGTATTATCAGATATTGTTGGATCTTACAATGTTCCTACTCACTACGGCTTATAACGCATGGCGGAACGTGTTTCCATACGTTTCGTCGCGTAGGACAATCTGTATTGATTCCAGCATAATTCGCGAATTTGAAATTTTTCTCGTTGTTTATAGGCTTTCGCATTATCCAATAATATCACTAAAGAACCAATCATGGGTCGATTTTAGCCAGTTTGGTACGTTGCTATCGTTATTAAGTCTGAAAGGTTACGGCGGTCTGCCATCACTTGATTTATTTGGTAGCGAATTACTTCATTAGGGGATACCGAGGAGGCTTTAATGTTATTCTTACTCCAAAATCTGGTACTCGCTCGTATTGAATTGAACCAGCTGAACGTACGGCTGAGGCTTCAAGAGGCCCGAGCTCTACGAAGACTGTAGCACCTTAAGGGGCTATACCAGTGTGATACTTTGAAAAAATTGTTTGTTTTTTGTTTTGCTTATTCGACAGTTTATACTTTCAAGAATATCCTGTAAAAATTTCACGGCCGTATCTATAATTTTTTTCGAATGGCAGTCTTCGAAAGAGCAACCGTAATTTAATTTTACCTTGCAAAAAGCGACTGTATAATCTTTAAACGTGTTTTCCTTGAAATGAGATTTTTCCAATTTGTTGCCATGCTAACTCGAAGTCTACTTATCCGATTGTCTTGAAATTTTAACTGAGTACTCTTGACTACATTTGCCATACAGCCAACTAGGATATTTTTGATTGGATGAAAATTGACAATTTGGCATTGAAAAAACCGACCATTTTATAGGCAAAAAACAGAATATTTATTCATAACTACGCCATTTTGTTAGATTTCGATATTTTTCAAAAATCCTAGTTCACTGTATAGGAAATACATTCTAGTTTAACGCCTTTTTTTATTTTTTTTATTTCCGTTACTCAATCCACCGGAATCGTGGCAGCAGTGCGGAACTTTTATTTTTTGCGCTTCCGAAGACAGCACATAAGTCGCTTGCATCTCAATATTTTTCAACGAAAAAATTATGTAATATTGGTCTATAGTAGTATACCTAAGTACATTCTTAATTTTCCAAAACATTTAGTTAAGTAGTTTTCTTTAAACAAATTCCCGAAAATCACCTTCCTTCGAACGTTATAGAAAAACAAGGCAACAATTCTAAAATTATTGTTTCGTTGGAGCGAACTTTACAACTAAACCAAAATCGAAATAGGCGGAATATGTCATGCCTGCTCTCAATCACCTTTAACCCTCCCTTCGCTGATAGGGGTATTCGGCGTTACCCTTGCGTCTTCGACAATATAAGACAAGCACTTTCCAGGCGTTGCCTACATTATCGTGTACTGATGTCCAAATCAGTAAACCGGGATATGACCCATCCCACAACTCCTAGCCATAAGTTTAACTGCGGCCATGAAACGACGACATATTCCAAATCGCCAAACAAGCATCTCATTTCCTGGTATTCCTTATGACATGTAAGTTCCTTGTTCAGGAGTAGTCCGCGCTTCAACCCACAGGTCCTTTATTCGACCCCACCTCGAGTACAACTTATTCATCTCGATTGGCGCTTTCAAAACCACTTGGCTTGACAGAGTACTAAACTGCGCCTTAAAACTCATGGCTGATGGCACCTTTTGTGCCACGATTGACTCAGTGAGTAGGGATATAGCAGCCTTGATGAAATGTTATCACTATTTCTATACACTGAAATTACCGCATTTCTGCTTACACGGCAATATTTTTCTCGCAACACAAGACTAGCCCACTCAACTCACTCTCATACCCTGCAGTCCCCCTTTTCGCGCACCACGGTCTAGAAGTTCGTTTATAAAAATTTCAGCAACTGGATTGTGGAACAATCTTCCATTGTCAGTATTTCCAAACTCATACAACATATTAGAGTTCGAACTATCAATTGCCAGCTTGCGGTCCAAGGAAGGGGCAGGTTGAAGTTTGCGTGATTGAGCGAAAAAAGAATCGATTTCTATTTTTCAGTTAGTTGTATGGAAAATGTTTTTGTAGTGACTGTCAAGTTGGGCGTGCCCTTTGAAAGATTAATTACACATATAAAATTGTTTGTTTTCGAATCGGAATTGAGTAAAGCAAATGGATTCGTGTATCACCCTTTCTTTCAAAACGCTTAAAACGTTCTATTTTGACGTCACCCATTTGATTAACATTGTAGATTTTTTTAAACACTTTTAAGTATTTTAAAAGTGTCTGCAATGCTAAACAAGTGCGTGACGTCACAATAAATAGCTTTAAGCGTTTTGAAAGACACCACTTTTAAAAGCTCAGATTTGTAGTGTTGATGTAGGTCTTAGACGAAGCATTGACTCGTGCATCATCCGCCTAAGCTTACTATTAGACATTGCGCCATAACCTGGTAATACAAAGGATGATTAATAGAAAAAATTGGAGATGCCTTTGAGGTAGTTAAAGAAGAAGTCCTAAACCCGAGGATGAAAATCGACGGCATTGAAAATAATATGACTCAAGAAGAACTGGAATCTGACATTAATGAAAGAAGTTTTGCTGACAGTCAACTTTGCTGCACTGTACTACATTCCTACAACGCCATCAACAAGAAGACACGGAACGCTATTGTAGAAGTCACCGCAGATACATCTAAATATAAAAAAAGCTCTTGGAAACAGAATTTACATTGGTTATCAGTGCTGCAAGGTGTTTGATGATCTCAATATAACGCCTTGTTATAATTGTGGAAGATTAGGCCATAGTGGTAGAAAATGCAAAAACGACACCGCTTGCCTGAGATGCGGTGGTGAACACTTAACAAAAGAGTGTGATGGCAAACAAACAGTAAAATGCGTCAACTGGCTGTTTCAACAATAATAAATATGACAAAAAAGTAGAAACAAATCACGTAGCAACTGACTCAAAAAACTGCGGATATTTAAAATATCATATTAATAGAAAAATTAACAATGCTGACTATCCTACTGCCCCTGTGGTTCAAAGATTCTTGGGTTACAAGGGCTATACACTTAACTAACAAGAACAATTACAACGCAATCTATTTTGAATTCATTGATCATTTGCAAAAAAAATTTATTAAGAAAGCAAAAATCTGCAAGAGCCTCAAAGCCTTTAATAGATGTATTGATAGTAATATCGACCTAATTATGTATGCCAACATGCGAAGCTTGAATGCCAATCTAGATAAATTGTTAGTCCTAATTGAGTGCCTTGAAGTTAAGCCTTGTATAATAGTATGCTCAGAAACCTGGAAACTTGAACGTGCTGAGTACTTTAATATACCAGGGTACAAAATGTACTATAATAATGGTAACATAAATAATTCAGATGGTGTGGTAATGTATATAAAAGATTACATAATGGGAAATACTAAAATTATTAAAATAGGTAGACTTAGTATAATGAATGCTTGCATAATTTTAGAAAATAATACTAAAATGGAAATATCAGCTCTTTATAGATCTCATGACATCCCGAAAGTCGAATTCATAGCTGAACTAAAGACTTACATGAGTACAAAAAAAGGTTAAAAATTATTTTATAATTGGTGATTACAATATAGATTTACTTAAATTCGAAAACCCCAGTCAAAAACATTTAAACAATTTCTTAGAGCAAGGTTTTTTTCCTGGTTTCCAAACAATTACCAGACCCTCAGATCATTGAGGTAAAAGTGGTACTTGCATTGGCAATATATTCGTCAAAACGAACTCCATAGACACCAAACCCATCAAGCTAGCTAGCTAGTTCAACGAGCACTATCCACTTTTCATAACAATAAACAAAATTAATAACATCGAGGATAATAAGCATTTTGAACGTATAAATTATAAAAAACTAATAACATTAGCTCGAAAAGAACATATGGAGTAAATATTGACAATGCATGACCCAAACACAGCTACCGAATCGCTCATCAGTCTAATTACTAAGTGTATTAAATTGTCTAAGTTAAAAACTAAACGGCAACTTAAATGTTCACCTCGTAGTCGTTGGATAACGAAAGGTATATTGACATCTTGCGAGAAAAATGAATTTCTTTATTTAATTTGGAAAATGGAGCCAGATAATCTACAAAATAAGACTGAATATAAAACGTATGTTAAAATTCTAAATAAGGTAATAAAAGAAACCAAATTTAAGTATGATAAACAGCAAGTTGAAATGAATATTAATAATTCCAAAAATCTATGGTCATTTATAAACAATAAATTTGGCAAAAAAATAAAAAAGAATGATAAAATCAACTACATTTACGATGATAATAAATTAAAGATACATGATCCCAGGAAAATCGCAAACTGTCTGAATACTTTCTTCAGTAACATTGGTACAGAGCAGTGTTGGGCAAAATTAAATTGATGGACAATTAAAAATTAACAATTAATTAATTGTTAATATCGCCTATTTAGCCCATTTGTCAGAGACTTCGACCTCGCAACAAATGTGATCTCGCTGAAAATTGGAACTTAGGTACTTTTTTGGGTGCAGAATACGATAAAAAAATCTTTGCTGCTCTAAAGTGTATGCTACGATCACAATATCGAAAACCAATTCGAAAATTTGGTTCTTGCGTTATATATCGAAAAAATTAAAAAAAATTTCGAAAAACTAATAACGCCACGTGAAAGAGCGGAAAATATTACTAAAGTTTATGTTAAGTTTATGTTGTTTTAAAAAAAATTATTTTATTATTATAAAAAATTATTAAAAATAAGAAGCAAATTCGAAAAATCTAAGCGCGCCAAAAAGCTGAATTCAAATATTCCTACGAGGCGATCGGGGAAAAACTAAAGTATCCTTGCCTAAAATGGACGCAAAAATAAAAATAAAAAAAGCATTTTAAAGAGGACACTCTAAGCTTTCTAATGAAGCCATTAGTTTTTCATTTTTTGTTTTTTTTCTCATAGAACATTTGACCGGAAGTTATAATTTGTAAAATTCTCACTGATGCTGCTAAAATTGAAGATATATATTTGGAGCGTTTCATTTTCATTGGAGTATGTACGCCGGCGTAGTTGGGCGCACATCAGCGTAGATGCTGCTACACCAGCCCATTCTGTGAGGTAGCAGCATCTACTCCGATGTGCGCCCAACTACGCCGGCGTACATACTCCAATGAAAATGAAACGCTCCACTTATTGTCTAAGCAATTTTTTTTAATTTTTTTTAATAAAATTTTAAGCGAATTCATTGATATTTATGTTTAACTACTGCTACACCACAATATGGGCTGGGGTAGCTGCAATTACGCCGATGTGCGCCCAACTACTCCGGAGTACGTACTCCAAGGAAAATGAAACGCACCTATTAATAGAGGCGTATCAAAAAAAATCCTTGTACATTTATCATGATTAGACATTTACTTTTGATGTAAAAATAATTAAAATGATAAACATTGTCTCTGTTTAACAAAACTTATGTTGACTTGACAGCATTCATTCGATGCCATTTTTAACTTCAAAAACAGCCGGCACACAAAATATGATGAAGAAGAAAGACGCGCCATGGCCGCCGCCAGTCTTTCACTTCTCTCGTCTGGCACCGGCTGTTTTTGCAGATAAAAATCGTCGGTACAATAGTAAACTAGTCTATCTGAAAATTCCTTAATTTTGGGGAGACGCAAAACAAAATATAATTAATGACTGAAAAACAGGCTTTTTTCAGTAAATATTCAAATAAATCAGTTGTATTAGTCTTGGACTATGGTCTTTTGGATCACACTTTAAATAATCACAATATAAATCAAAATAAAATGAAAATTTCTCTAGTTAAGTCAAAAATTCCAAAATGTCAGATAGGTTAGTTTACCATTGGCCCGACGAAATGGCATCGAATGAATGCTGTAAGAAAAAATGAATATTTTAAAACATAAATTTTATTAAACAGAGACAATGTTTATCATTTTAATTATTTTTTAATCAAAAGTAAATGTCTAATGATGATGAATGTACCTACAAAGATTTTTTTTGGTACGCCTCTATTAATATATGGGCAGTTCTACAAAAACAGGAATTTTAGTGGGGTCGGCTAGTGGATTCATCATTTTACGAGTTATGTCCTTAAAGTTTAATTCAAATAAAAGTTTACATCGGTTTCTAATTGGGCTTTCAAAATCAGTTATTTCAAACAAGTATTTAAGCTCAAAATTAGCTCCAAATAGTCAAAATTAGTCAAAATTATCACTTCCCTGGGGGGCGATTTTGCAGTAATCCAAAGTTTAAGCCCAAATACTGGCATTTAACAAGCAGTTTACTTAAAGAACTTTAAGCGAAAAACCTCAATCATAAGCATATGTTTGCCAAAAAAATTGTAAAGTTTATATAGTTCGATTAGAGGCGACACGCCTTTTTATCATCTAAAAATCCGTTAAAATCACCTATAAATTTAGTAGCAAGCGACTCTGCCGCTTTGGTGATTGAAAGAAAGAAAGAAGTGAAGTCAGCATAGGAATGGCTATGTTTTGTTTCAGTCGGTGAGCGGTTAGTCGTGGGAGTGAGTTTAGTGGAGATTTTGGAGTTCGGGTCAGTCAAATTCTCACTCACATGCCACGTAATTACGATTCAACTATTAGATATTATTAAATTTTAATTAATTGTACGTGTTTGCTTCAATTACACTGATCATTGGAGCATAATATATTTATGATAAAATAGAAGCGTTCTTATGGATTTGAGACAAAATCATTTAAATTATCACTTCCCTGTCGACATAGACTGAATGCGAGCATTTCCGAATAGGTTTTGTAAAATATTGTGCAAAACAACGAGCACAAGTAGACGGTGTAATTGGGGAATCATACTAGGAAAGAAACTAGTTGGGATGTGGCTTTTGACCCTTTCGGTCCACAAGATTAACTTCCCAGTATTCGTTCAAACAAAAAAAACGACTCGAACGATTTTTGTGAAAATCTTTTCAGATCATACTTCCTTTAACACGCTTTGAACGGCATCTTAACGAAGTCGGTATCTTTTTTGGTTCACGCGAAATCGTGCTGGTACAAAAATCACTTCCGTCGTTCAAACAAAAAAACGGTTCGACCGATTTTTATGAAAATCTTTTCAGATCATATGTCCTTTAACATGCTTCAAACGGCACCTTAACGAAGTCGAAATCTTTTTTGGTTCTCGCGAAATCGTGCCGGTACAAAAATCACTTAAGTCGTTCAAACAAAAAAACGGCTCGCCTGATTTTTATGAAAATCTTTTCAATTCATATGTCCTTTAATACGCTTCGAACGGCACCTTAACGAAGTCGATATCTTTTTCGGTTCGCGCGAAATCGTGCTGGTACAAAAATCACTTAAGTCGTTCAAACAAAAAAACGGCTCGACCAATGTTTATGAAAATCTTTTCAGATCATATTTCCTTGAACACGCTTCGAACGGCACCTGAACGAAGTCCATATCTTTTTCTGTTCGCGCGAAATCGTGCAGGAAAAAATGACCACATACGTACGCACACACACACATATTTCTTCTCAAATTTTTGCTTAAAATGCTATTGGGACCTTGAAACGTGTAAATACATTGAAAATTACGAATCCGATTTTCGAACCGATTACAATAACTTCTACTGGGAAGTTAATAATGTATAAAATTAATAAAACCTAACATTTGCTCGAGTACTTTTTCTATACTAACCTCACTTCCCTGGTAGGCATTCTTGTACATATTTAACTTTCTATTTATTTATTTATTTACCAGTCTACAGAGTAAATCTCCCACAGACAATGCAAAAATTAATATAACAATAAAATTAATTACAATACGTAATAAATATAACATAAATAAAAATTAAAAATTTATAAAAACAAATTAAATTAAAGCAGACGACAAGACAATATCATTATCTAATTAGATGGCATAAGTCCGACTTGAATGCTATTCTCTCGGCAGATACATCAATCATGGCATAAATTTCATTAAACAGGCGAGAGCAATACGTTATTGGTTCATGCTGGCCATAAACGGTCCTATGCGGAGAAACAAACAATAGAGGTCTAGATCTCAAGGATACGCCAGGCGCATAAATGTTAAAGAGAGTAAGTAATGAAGCAGATTTAATTCGAAAACATAACACATCTCTGACAAACATAATACTTGCAATATTTCTTCGAGCCTCTAATTTCTGAAGTCCTAGAAGCAAACATCTGGAATTGTAAGAAGGGATAAAATTTTGCCAATTGATTTTACGAAGAGAAAAACGAGTAAAGGATTTCTGAACGGATTCAATACGAGAACAGTGGAGAGAGGTATAAGGATTCCACACAACAGATGCGTACTCTAAGTGAGATCGAACAAGAGCCATGTAAAGGAGTTTTAATGTAAATGGATCCCGAAAGTCAGTAGAATTTCGCTTGATGAAACCAAGCATTGTAAAAGCTTTAGAGCATACAGTATCAACCTGGCAAGATGAGTTGAACGTATGATCAAAGGTAACCCCAAGATCACAAATAGTATCCGGAGAGTCAAGAATCACACCGTTAATGTTATATGAATAAGAAAAAGGAACAAGAAGACGATAAAACGAATATTTTTTACATTTAAGGGGATTTAACTCTAGTCTGTTAGCCTTGCACCACGAACAAAGGGTGTCAAGTTCCTTCTGAAGAGTAATACAATCGGATAATGAAAAAATTGATGTAAAGATCTTTAAATCATCTGCGAACAATAAAGCCCTAGCACGCGAAAAAATCTTACAAACATCATTAATAAACATAATGAATAACAACGGACCCAGATGACTACCTTGCGGCACGCCTGACCTGACAGCAAAAATTTTCGACATATATGTATCAATTGAAACGGACTGTTTACGACCAGTAAGATAAGAACTTAGCCAATTGAGAAGTGAGGAATGAAGACCAAAGGCACGTAGTTTCATAATTAACAGAGCTGTGTCAATGCGATCAAAGGCTTTTACAAAATCAGTATAAATAACATCAACCTGTTCACCACGTTCAATAGCATTAACTGCATAGTTTTTAAAAACTACTAAATTAGTGGTGGTAGACTTACCACTCATAAAACCATGTTGCTCCTCACAAATACATTTATTCACAACAAATTGTAGTCTGTCAGTAACTAGACTTTCAAAACATTTAGGAACAGGTAATAGTTTCGCAATTCCTCTATAATTAATAATTTTGCCACGAAAACCTGATTTATAAAGAGGCTTGATAACCGAAAACTTCCAAGAATCAAGGAATGAGCCGAGCATTAAGGACAGATTAAATATTTTTGTAAGAGGATACGAAAGACTAGAGTTACATTTCTTTAATAATAAATTACACAACAAGTCTGGTCCATGAAACATGTCACTATTTAATTTTTTAAAGCATGATTCAACTTCACTCTGCTCAAGTTGAATGAGACCAAGATCAACAGTTGAGATTAAATCATTAAAATCAGGGATAGGATCACTATTATTATTCGACGCGTAGATAGATTCAAAGTAATCTGCGAAAAGATCACAACTTCCTTGCAAACTATTAGAGTAAATACCATTGTATTCCATGCAAGCAGGCATAGAGGAAGAGGAACGTTTGGCATTGACGTACGTCCAGAAGGCCCTGCAATCATTCTTAATCTTACTCTCAACAGATGAGACATACTGATTAAATAAAAAACGATGAAGAAAGTGATATTCTCTATGAAGCCTTTTAAATTTAGATAAATTATAGGTATTACAATGAAACCTTAAAGCTTTGTGAGCTTTATTTTTAGCATTTTTAAGTCTCAGTAAACCTCTATTAAACCAAGGAGGATGATTGGAAGACGAACGAACAACAATTGGAATAAAACGATTAATACCAACATGAACCAATTCAAGGAACCTTGAATAGCAACTTTCTAGATTACAAGAATAGCATTGAAGTTCACAGTCCCAGTTTACAGATTGCAAGTAATTATTCAAGCCAATATAATCACCTTTAGAAAAACTGTATTTAGAAGTACAAAAATTAGTAATTGAGGCAAATTTGTAAGTACAAATTTCAAGAACAAAAGGGTTATGAAAAATATCGATCTTAGCTAGAGGCAGAAGCACCTCAACTACATTACAAATTAATTCAGGGCTAATAAAAGCTAAATCCAAAAATCTACCAATACAATTACTAAACCGGTTAACCTGAACTAAATTCAAACTAAATGCAGTATCAATAATTAAACATTCATTTTGAGATGTAAAATTCGTCGGCGAAAGAGTACCACAATCAACCGTGGACGACCACTTGATGTTAGGGAGATTAAAATCACCCAAAATGCACAAGAATTCCTCAGGTTGGACGACATCAAACAAGGTGTTGATATTTCTAGCATGAGCCTCATAAATCATCACAGGAGACGCTGGAGGAATATAGCTAACAGAAACTTTCAAAGTACCAAGACCCGGAATTTTAACACAAACGGCTAGTTGTTCAATCAGAGCATCCGCAACTTCAAGTGTCAGCAACGTAGAGCTAAGTTCGACCTTTACTGCAATAAGCACTCCACCTCCACGGGAACATCCAGAAGAAACAGGACAACGGTCCTTTCGATAAACTAAGTACTTTTTTTCATCAAAAAATTCCGAAGTTAAATGTCCAGGAGTAAGCCAAGTTTCTGTAAGAACAATAATATTGAAATCATTGGTGATGGCATTTAAATAAATATCTTGGGATTTAGAACCCATGCCTCTGATATTTTGATAATAAAGAGATGTGAAATTATTGCTGGATGGTAGTACTGATTCTAAGTTACGGGCTGATCCATCTTCGGCGCCACGGAGTTTTTTGGATAATTAATAAACTTGCGAACCACAACTCCAGTAGGCCACAATTCAGGATTAAGGATTTGGTCGAAAGCATGTTCAGGAACACCCAGTTTAAACGTGGTAAACCTTAGCAATGAGGGATCAACATCAGCCTTAACTAGGCGTCTACATTTTACTGCAGCAGCATCAATATTCAAGGATGATGAAATAAAATTTACAATATTTTCTTCGGTCGTCGTCGGATGCAATCGAGACAAATGAAGCCATCTCAGTTTGAGAACCGCAGAAATATCAACGCAATCCGCCGCAGTGCCAACAACACGAATTTGGTTGCGCTTCCTACGGTGCACTTTAATCCACCCAGTACCTTCCGCTGTGGCATTAACGCTAGAATTAGCACCAGAAGAACCAACGTCCACACCAACAACGGCAGCAGCAGGATCGCCAGTAGTTCGCCTAACAGCGGAATCTTCATCCACGCCAGTAGTAGCATCGTTCTCAGTCTCAGCAACAGCAGCAGAAGAAACGCCAGCGACTCGCCCAACAGCCGATTCTCTGTCCGTGGAAACAGCATCGACAACAGCAGGCGCTGCATCGGCAACAGTTTCAGGTTGCAATGATTTAACAGATGAAACCACTACACCCCCATCAGAAGAGCCAGATGTGAGAGCACCAACTTTGAGCGCGGAGGATGTTTTGTTTTTCGACGACAAGACCGTTGGGGATTTTTTTGGGGCAACGGACACAGCGGTTCTCTTCAGCAAAGTTTTCCGTACTGTCCCTCCTGAAGAAAGAGACACTGAACGGCGATTATTAGATCCACTCACAGCAGAGCCATCATCATTCTTTTTAATAAATTTAAACAATTCATTTTTTAGCACAGCAACGTCACTCGCAAGTTGGCCGATTTTAGACAGCATTTCACTGATGGGTAGGAAATTGCAACTTGCACATTTCCAGCTTAATGAATCATGCGATTCGATAACTTTTAGAGTCTCATCATCGAGCCGAGAGCAACGTTTGTGAAAAAAACGCCCGCAAACAAAGCACGAAACATTTTTTTTGTCGAATAGGACCTCAAAACACTTTGCACAAGCATTAACAACCCGATTATCGGTCATAATGATTACGAAATTTGGTGAATCAAAAGAGAAAAAAATTGATTAGACTACGCTGGCTCGGACACGTCGATCCTCGATCACGGTTCAATTTGAACTATTCTTAGAAATATTAATAGATGTATCACTTAAATGCAATACTTACTATAATATTAACCAAAAAATCTTTTTTAAGAGATATATTCGTCACTTTCCGGTGTCTATTCTCACTTCCCTGTCATCCAAAAACTTAAAAATGATATAACTTATAAAAATTCAAATATTTTGACTGACCCAATAAAACCTAGAATACTATCATTAATCTTCGTTATATCCAATTTTCAATTTTGAAATACGTTAAAAAAACCAAAAGGCCAAAAATAATTCGATTTTATTCCAGTTTTTGTAGAACTGCCCATATATCTTCAATTTTATGAACATCAGTGAGAATTTTACATATTATAACTTCCGGTCAAATGTTCTATGAGAAAAAAACAAAAAATTAAAAACTTCATTAGAAAGCTTAGAGTGTCCTCTTTAAAATGCTTTTTTTATTTTCATTTTTGCGTCCATTTTAGGCAAGGATACTTTAGTTTTTCCCCGAACGCCTCGTAGGAATATTTGAATTCAGCTTTTTGGCGCGCTTAGATTTTTCGAATTTGCTTCTTATTTTTAATAATTTTTTATAATAATAAAACAATTTTTTTTAAAATAAGTTTTAACATAAATTTTAGTAAAATTTTTCGCTCTTTCACGTGGCGTTATTAGTTTTTCGAAATTTTTTTTACTTTTCGATATATAACGCAAGAACCAAATTTTCGAATTTGTTCTCGATATTATAAACTTAGCATACACTTCAGCGCAGCAAAGATTTTTTTATCGTTTTCTTCACCCAAAAAAGTACCTAAGTTCCAATTTTCAGCGAGATCACATTTTGTGCGAGCTTTCGGTCAAAATTTGGCTCTGACGACTGGGCTAATTGCAATTAACAATTAATTAATTGTAATTGTGAAAACTCGCAATTAACAATTAATTAATTGTTAGTCGTGAGTTTTCACAATTAACAATTAATCAATTGTCAATCTTTTTACACGACTGCCTCAAAAAAAGGAGTTTACTATAATGTGTTTAGGTTTGTTGTGTGTATGTACGTTGTTTTGTACCACCATAACTTCTAAACGCTTGAACGGATTTAGATGGCTGGTGTACCGTAAGAGTCGTTTAATGAGTCTGAGTAACATAGGCTAAGCTAATTTTTAAAACAAGATTATGGCGGCCGTCAGACGCAATTTACGTCACACTCAAATTTTTTTTTCTGATTGGGTCAATATGGATATCAAACGAAAGGTGAAATTGAGACGATTTCAAATATATAACACTTAATAGATATGTGTTAAATAAATGCCAATTTTATGCTTAAATAAAATTAAATTACTCGAAACGTTTTATATTACCCGATCACCATGAACAAACATTTAATAGTTAAGCCTAGTATGCTGTTGAAGCAAAATAAAAAATTCCCTATACAAGCTCTATGTAACACCACTGCCCCAAAAAGGAGTGCAATGTTTTTAGGGTACGTATGTTTGTATGTTTCTTTGTTCCACCATAACTCCTAAACGCCTGAACGGATTTAGATGGTTGGGGTACCGCTAGAATCGTTTAATGAGCCCGAGTAACATAGGCAAGATTAATTTTTAAAATAACAATATGGCGGCCCTCAGACGCAATTTACGTCACACTCGATTTTTTTTCTGATTGGGCTAGATAGAGCTGTAATCTAGGCTCTAAAATTTTTACCAAGGGGCACACTTATGTCGCGCTCAGTCGCGTAAGGAAGTTAGAAGGTCTAGCTATTAGCTATTTGGATCCTTGTAAAGTTATTCACGAGCCTCACGATAAAAAATCACTTAAAGATTTATATCGGCTCAGAAAGCTCGACCAATGAGAGCCAATGGAATTTTCGCTCACATCTCTATATACTAATTGATCCAAGCACCACTTTTGCTTAATCTGTCGGCGTGTCTAAATTTAGCTGGAATAAATCAAACTTCGATAACTTTACGTTTGCATTAAAACTGTATCTCAATAGTTGTAAGTCCTATAATAATGAGAAGTAAAATAATATCGCTTAATAAAAACTACATTGGTTAACGAATTATAATCACTAAAATATCATAAAATAAAAAACAAAATAATTAAAAAATCAAAAAACACGATGCCCCTGTGACAAAAAAATGAACTTAAAAGTCAAAAACAAGTTTTAAGTACTAATGTAAGACAGAAACAAGATATAGCAGACATTTTTCTCTTAGTATAGTCAAAGTGTGTATAATAAATATACAAGATATTGTCTAACTACTGTAGAAAATATTAACTTTAAATAGTCATTTTGTTAATTATCACACAACTATCGTATTTGTATAATCTGAATTTTTGCAATCGGGGTACAAATGTTACAGAATAACTAATTAAAACGGTACCTCGACTGCAAAAATACAGATTATACATATACGATAGTTGTGTCATACTTAACAAAATGAGTTTTTAAAGTTAATATTTTCTACAGTAGTTAGACAATATCTTGTATATTTATTATACACACTTTGACTATACTAAGAAAACAATGCCTTCTATATCTTGTTTCTGTCTTACATTAGTTCTTAAAACTTGTTTTTGACTTTTTAGCTCATTTTTTTGTCACAGGGGCATCGTGTTTTTTAATTTTTTAATTATTTTTAATTGATTTGATTAAAAACTAACAATTAAAACTTATTATTGTATGAAAAGCGTAGTGTCGCCAAAACAAAAGTGTGATGTAAGTCTATATTAATAAAAGAAAGTTTCTGTATGCTGGTATGTATGTATTTATATGTATGTTCGGATGTATGTATGCGTGTATGTGTGCGCTATAGCTGACGCACCAGTCATCGCAGAGCTTCGAAATTTTGCACGAACGTCCGTGGAGGCCTCCCATGATGCACCTCGAAGCTTGATTTTCAAAATTCAAAATGGCCGCCGAAATATGACCGAAATTCAAAATGGCCACCCAAATATGAATTTGCCAATTGCCCAAAACTAGTCCGCCATTTTGAATTTTCAAATTTTAACCACAAATTCGTCATTTGGAACCCTTAAAGCCCCCCGATACTGATTTTCAGTGCAATCGGAACACAATTGTCAAAATTAGTTCCGCCATTTTGAATTTTCAAATTTTAGCCATTTGGAACCTTTAAAGCCCCCATTAGCTGATTTTTAGTACAGTCGGAACACAATTGCCAAAATTAGTCCGCCAGTTTGAATTTTCCAATTTTAACCACAAATTCGTCATTTGTACCTTAAAGCCCACAGAAGCTGATTTTCAGTACAGTCGGAACACAATTGCCAAAACTAGTAGGCCATTTCGAATTTTCAAATTTTAACCAAAAAATTCCTCATTTGGAACCCTTAAAACCCCGATACTTATTTTCAGTACAATCGGAACACAATTTCCAAAATTAGTCCACCATTTTGAATTTTCAAATTTTAACCACAAATTCGTCATTTGGAACCGTTAAAACCCCCTCGATACAGATTTTCAGTACAATGGGAACACAATTGCCAAAATTAGTCCGCCATTTTGAATTTTCAAATTATAACCACAAATTCGTCATTTGGAACCCTTAAAGCCGCCAGAAGCTGATTTTCAGTCCAATCGGATGAAGATTAGTTGTTAGTTTAAATTGTGTTTTAGAACAATTGATAAAATTAATTGCAATTGATTTAGTTAGTTGCAATATACAATTAGCACGGATTAATCCAAATAAAATAATTGTGGGGTGCAATTAATAGTTCAATTGCAATTAATTTTAACTGCAATTAAATTAATCGCAATTATTTTTTTAATCAATTAATTAATTCATTGAAAATTTAATTGATTAATGCCCAACACTGGTACAGAGCTTAGCAACAAAATTCCTCAACCAACTTAGCAACAAAATTCCTCAACTTCCTCCTTGAGCTAAATCTTCCCCCAGTTAACCCTAATACAATATTTTTAACACCCACTAATTCATCTGAAGTATATGATATTATAAAAACTATGAAAATTAAGAGTAATGGTGTTGATGAGATCAACTCAAGAACAGTTATAATACTAGCCAGATTCATTGTGGAACCTCTTGCACATATAATCAATTTATGCATTGAAAGATCTACTTGGCCTGATGTTCTAAAACGAGCTGATGTAAAGCCGATCTATAAAGCTAAAGACAAACTTAATATGTCTAACTACAGCCCAATTTCTTTGATTTCCAACCTAGCTAAAATCTTCGAAAAAATTATCTACAATAGAATTTTATTTTGTTAATACACATAAAATAATATCCGAACGGCAGTATGGCTTTAGGAAGAAATTGGGTACTAATGATGCTCTAAACTACTTAACCAATATAATATATAACAAACTTGATAAAAGCACCCCTATAGGCCTTTCATATACGAGGGACCATGGTTCTGCAACCAAAAGCTTTGCTGCAAGTTTTCTGAAAATACACGGAGCAACAGCGATGGAAGCAGCTTTTGTGTTGCTACGTGATATTTGTTCGTATTAGTCACGGTATACAGAAACAAGGTAGTGTAAAAGAGACTGACAGCTCGAATATCGTACGAATATCGTAGAAAAAGCCGACGTCACCCGGCAAGTTAATACAGAAAACAACAACAACAATTTCGATTTTGTATGGGGAAGACTTGCCGAGTGACGTCAGCATTCAAATGACATTTCTCTTTTACATTACCTTGTTTCTGTATACCGTGCGTATTAGTGACATGTCAAATTTTTTATTAAAAACAAAAGGGAGGTTTTTTCGGTATTATGAAATAATTTATTTAAAAAATTCACTCATCCCCTTTGAATTCTCAATAATTAAAAGTTTTTTCTTATTATATACAAATTTTGACAAAATTTTACTGTTTGAAAGTTTTTTTTCATCGCCAAAGCATTGACCCTTATTCCACACTCCGTCGGAAGACTTCTACGACGTAAGCTTTACGCTACGACGTAACATATTCTGATATTCTGCACCAAAGATGCGGAGTGCGGAATGTCAAATTCGGGATTCGGAGAAAAAATATCATTACGTCGGAGTGTGGAATAAGGGTGATTGATTTCTTATTGGTGTGAGTGCATGCTTTCCGTGTTCGCAGCCCAAAGGCAGGAGCACAAAAGTCTCCACCGGAGCACGAAACTCTCCACATAATGCATCTCCGCACGCCTCCCTTGCCCGAAAAAAGCTTTTGCTCCGGAACCATGGTCCCTCGTGTCTGAACGGCCTATGAATGGCCTAGAGTCACATTTTTAGATTTAGCGAAAGCATTTGACACTGTAAATCATAAAATCTTGTTAGAAAAACTTGACAATTATGGAATAAGAGGTAATGCCCACCAGCTTATTACTTCTTATTTGCATATTTGCATAATAGAACAATGTGTTAAAGTTAATGCGACTATAAGTGAATACTGCGTTGTACGAACGGGTGTTCCACAAGTAACTGTTATGGGACCACTGTTATTTATTTTATATGTTAATGACCTATTACATATAGACCGGGAGATGATGACAGAAGTTCAAGCACGATTTTCTCACTCATGCCTCTTGGAGTACCGAAAGTTACATCAGAGATAAGTAGAATCATCGCAAAATTGAGCGGTCCCGCAGTGCCAACATTTTTTAAAGAAATTTTTATTTTGTCACAAATTTTTGCTCTCTTAAACAATTTTCGCTCTTCTGCCAATATTATAAAACTATAGTTAAGCACCGACTTTATGATCGAATAGCTAGGCATAAGTGCAGCCAGGGTTCTAAGGGTTGATATGGTAGGGTGAAAGTGTAAAAAAAAGTGGGTGATAGTAGGTAATTTTCTCACCGCTGCCAATGTAAAATTTGAAATTATTCAACTTACACAGTCCATTCAAAATATTGGCATAAGGGCAGATAAGAGATGAATAAATTTCAGTTCTGCAAAAGTTGATAACAATTTCTAGCTTGGTTCTGTGATTTTCTCACTTATGCCATTGAAACTATATAATATTTATGATAAATTGAACACTTTTTTTGAATCGGCATAAGGGTCGGCGTATCTATACTGAAGGCATAAGTCATTAAGTTGTAGAAAATTCGTGGAAATAACGACAATTTTC
The DNA here is from genome assembly GCA_963855945.1 of Thereva nobilitata. NCBI lineage: Eukaryota > Metazoa > Arthropoda > Insecta > Diptera > Therevidae > Thereva > Thereva nobilitata. Next base: position 156,090,876 of record OY979694.1, on the reverse strand, counting down.
ACACTTATGCCATTTTGTATGTAGGTAGAAAGGTTGTTTTAAACTAATAGTGAAAGCGGCATAAGTGCTACAAAAGGCTTATACGTTAAAATCATTAATCAAGTATCAGCCAATGTAACGTCGGCTTTCGGGAGATTTATAATTGATTTAACAATTTTCTCACTTATGCTATTTTGCACGTGGGTAGAAACAAATGTTATAGACCAATATTGAAATAGACATAAGCGTCACAAAGGGCCCTATTATTAAAAATTATTTCACAAGTTATAAGGATGTATACTGTATTTGTATACAATTTTATTATTATATTAAGACAGTTGAAATATTTGTAAAAATTGCAACCATATTCTCACTTATTTTATGTAAAATTTAGAAACTATAATAAAGAGAGAGCTATTCGATCATAAAGTCGGTGCCTAACTATCGTTTTATAATATTGGCAGAAGAGCGAAAATTGTTTAAGAGAGCAAAAATTTGTGACAAAATAAAAATTTATTTAAAAACCGCAGGGACAGCTCAATATAATTATGGGATCATTGCGTGGGGTGGAGCGTATTCAAATTGCTTAAATCTTCTACAAAGCCAACAGAAGAAATTACTAAAAATAGTAAATAAGAATAAATTTAACACTCATATCTTGAGCAGCTTTTCGCCCTGGAATCTCTAAAATATAATTACAACTCTTTGAAGGAAAAATTTGACAGCTCAATCAGTATTACAAGGAACAAGAGTATTTCTATACCTCAAAGGTTTAAAACGGTTAGTTATAAAAATAGTTTTATAAGATCAATTTATACCTTTAACTTACTTCCGGATGAACTCAAAAGCTTGACTAATGAATATACTAGGAAAATTTAATTAAAAAAATGGATAGCTTTAAACTACTAATAAAATGCATTGTTGTCGTTGCATATTTCTTTTTAATTTGTTATTCTTGTTTATTATACACATATTCTTGAGAAATAAATTTTCTTTTAAATATTAGTTTTAAGTCCTTATACAGGGTCCTTTTACATTTCCCGGAACTGCTACTGCCAATCTTAGACGAAGATGTCCCTATTATCAGCGAGCAATAGTAACAAGAGTGATTAGGCGGAGCTCAAGGACAAGTAAAAGAGTTAAAGATATGAAAGAAGAGATTAGCAATAACATTAAGCAAAAAGTCCAAAAAAATATAAACAAACGCGCGATGGATATACATCTTATGCAAAAAACACAAGAATATGAAAGAAACAGAAGATGTTCCTTGTTTCTCCTATTCGAATGTTTACATTCAAATAGAAGCAACAATGGAACAGAGCACGTGTAAATTAGGTTTGCACGGATTGTATGTATGCGTAAAATTTCGTGTTGGTACACAATATTAGGAATGGATTTCCACTTGTATTGTCCGTTAAAAAAGGCGGGAATCTTGCAAGGCGAGGAAGTCACTTCACCTTCATTTTTTATCTTTCTTTCACACACATTGCGTGTAGTGTGGCAGTAATTCTGCCTCCTTTTATCTTAGATATTGCTTCTTTGATATTTTGACTTTTTCACTACTTCCATTGAAATTTTTATCAGCCTTGAGATCAGCTGACATTGAAACATTTTTAAAAATTTGTTCTAGTTCATCACTCTTATTATTATTGCTCGCTGCTTTTATTTTTCAAAATGGCGGGTGTCCGGCGCATTACCAACGAACGGTCCGAGATCATTTGGACAATATATTTCCCAACTTGTGGATTGATAGAGACGCACCTTGGCCCGCACGGTCCCCGGATTTCTACATCTGGGGACTTGCAAAAGAACTAGTTAACGCGACAGAGGTGCCGTCAAAAGAAATTTTAATAGAAAAAATTACGGCCGCATTTGAAAAAATTAAACAAGAAATGCGTCTTGAGACTACAGCAACCGAAGTAAGAAGAAGGTGTCGTGCCTGCATAAGGTGTTTAGGCGGTCAATTTGAACCAATTTTGTAAAAAACATAAAAATAAAAACATAATAACATAAAAAAAGTCTCTTCGTAAACTTGGCTCTACCAAACTAGTGCCTCGTATTTTGACCACATTATTAAGAATTTCTGTATCATGTAGCACACCGTTGGAAAGGGGATAAATTGAGGAAGTTTTTAAAATGAAGCTAAATTCAAAATAGCTAGTAGTTCTTTTTAAAATGATTTAGAATTTGACACTTTTCCCAACATTTAAACCTTTTTACGAATTTGAAATGTCATATCTATTTTTCTTAATATCAGTAATATCAAGACCTTGACTTCGGCGTCATCTAGAAATGGTACAAATAGTCGAAACTAAAAAAAATTTTGTTTTGTTTTATTTAAGAATAGAATAATTTTTTAAAGAAAAGTTTACATTAATATGTATTAGGGGTTCTGAGAAATCAATTTTTAAAAATTTGCCCTTTTTTTGCTTTTATTTGTGTACTAGTACCTTAAGCTTGATTTTTCTAAATAGGTAGTACAAAGGGTGATTTTGAAGCTTGGTTTCTCCAAATAAAACAAAATTGTTCTTCATATTTGTTCTTCATAGTGTTTTCATAGTTCAAAATAGTTCAATTTTGATTAAGCGAGTAAAATCGACCTGAAAATTCCGCGCTGTATGAGGAATAGGGTAATTGTGGGTGAGATGCCGCGTTGGGAGAGATGCCGCACTAGTAATATTTTATGTTCATTCAATAGGCAGAGCGAACTATTCTGGCACATTCGATGCCCCTTCCGTCACATGTTCTAAACGCAAGTGCCCATGCGGCTGTCGCCTGCGGTGGACCTGTGTTGACTGTTTAAGTGAAAAAAACGAAAAAATTTGCTCGAAACTTTCGATGAACTTGTTTATATATGAAAATTGGCTATTGGTACACACGATAATCAAGGTAAGAACCATTTTTATAGTCGAGGATGCTATTTTTCTTCATGTTTTTAGAATATTTTGATATGATTTTTTATTTGTACCCAGGGCACTACAGTGCGGCGTCTATCCCACAAAAAATGGAGAGATGCCGCACTTCATGTTGTATACGTTACTTGTATACTTATATATACTAATTTGTGATATATATGGGTACTTAAATAGTTCTATATGTATATGCAATAGTTATATATGTCGGTCGACCACACCTCTTGCAGGACTTCCGACATCACCTTTAATTCTCACTTCTGATCCCACAAAAACTTTGGAAAATGTAACCCCTATACAAGAGAAAATACAAACCCCAACTCAGAAAGCATAAATCTATTAGAAGATACTCCAACTAAACTTTTGGAACAGACAGTACCAATACCTTAACTACCGGCCTCAACTGCTAAAAGGAAACAAACAGCAAGCGATTTAACGTCTCCTGAAAATATAGATTTTAAGAATACCAAAAATTCATCTCTGATCAAAGGAACTAAAAAAATATTAAGGCGGCCAGATCAGAGAAGAAAGTAGAAAAGAAAGCAGAGAAGAAAAAAGAAGGAAACAAAGAAAAGGCAGAAGGTGTGCAAGAAGGGAAGAAAGAAAAAAATATGCACCTGATTCTATAGAAGATGACTCCAATAATTGTGTTGAGTGTTGGAAAAATTATTTCCACACAGAGAGCAAAACAGACTAGATTAAATGTCCAGAATGCCGCAAATGGCTGCATGAAACATGCCCGCTTTATAAAAATATGTGCAATATATGTGGCCGGGATGAAATAAGAAAAAAAAATTAAATAAAAAGAAATGGGCCAATAAGGCATATCTCCCATATGGTGCGGCAAGTATCCCACAGATTGTGGGATAGACGCCTTTTTGACAGTGATTCAATTTTGGTTTTTTATTTTTATAATGATTATAAATTAAATTTTTTTTTTGTGTAATTTTGAAGATTAATATCATTCCTTTTGATTAAAACTGTTTTTTATTTATATGCCCTATTAGGTTTTTTTACAATAGAGTTTAACCAAAATGTGCGGCATCTCACCCACAATTACCCTAAGCGCAAATTAAAGCGATAAACGTGGCAAAAGACATGGTCTCTTGCTTACCTGTTCAGAACTTATTATGTCGGCTCTTAATAACAACCAGATGGTGTACTATACGACTTTATTTGGAAGAAAAAGTTCAAGGGAAATGTTATAACATATGTCACAAACTTTTTAAATAGACAGTATCTTCAGTGTATAACATTTTTGAAGCACCATTTGATAGACACCACCTTGTTGACTAACTCGTTTCTAGTTGAGTAAATGGCTAGAGCCCTACTCGCGGAATACATTAATTATTTACGATTAAAAACACAACAACAATGCCAACGATAAGCTCTATTTATCAAATCGTTAACAAGGGTGAAACCTTATTCATAAAAACTTGGAGCCAATTTACAACCAAATTCTATGTACATAAGTATATTAACATTTCATAAGTAAAAAAAACCATCTTTACTCGAACTTTCAGCCGCAAAGAAGTTGCCTGAACCCAAAATAAATCTTCCTCTAACCCACAAAAAACCATATTTTGAACAAAAACTAAAATATTCACCAGTTTTACACCAAGGACATTAAGTTATCATTACAATGAAGAAATCGGATTTACCATGCTCTCACACTTGGCGACTTTCTTTATATTTTTTTTCTTCTTACATAGCAAAGCGTGTTACACATTCTGTCATAGTTGCGTGCTTGAAGGTAGTTCGGTATCGCAGTAAATTATTCAAGAATATAAAAAAACAGGCGAAGGCATAACAATTTTTATTCGATATGAAACTACTACTATAAAAGCGATAGCATCGTTCTGTGGCTGCACACCAAAATCTCTTCGTCTAACCTTGATAACCACTATATGAAATTGGATGGCGAAAATAAACCGAGTAACAATTATTACAACAGGATAAAAGAAAGGAAAAGTCGCCATCGTTCTAATTGTTCCGCTGTAGTAAATTAATTAAATTTGGAAATTAGCTCACCGAAGGATAAAAAACAGTTCGAAATTCTTATCTGGGAGTAACTTAATAACTTGCGCCCAACTTTTTTGCCCTTACGTAGTCCGCCAGCCAGGCGCCAGAAGTTCCAAACAGTGCTGAGATAGCAGCCGTGGTAAGAGTCCTTAGAAGTCATAAAAACTTTTCTTTTTCGTCTGGTATATCGATTTTCAATATCTTTGTGTTCGCCACCCGGTTCCAGACTATGCTCTACGCTCTTGTGTAGCCTTGTAGCCACGAAAATTCCCAATATAACAAACCTTGCCTCCACGTCAGAGCGCGACGCCAGTATGGCGAAGCCCCACAAAGAAATTAAAGCCGGTAACGCTTGGGTAATAAATCAGCGAAGCAAAAGTAGTTCATTATACCCGCCGAGTTGAGTAACAACAATATAGATACACACTGGCAAGGATACACCGGCAGATATACGCCAGATACTCAGAACCGACACACCGCTCGCCGGGGCCCCAAACAAAGCAGTCCCGGAGCATAAAAAATACTGTGTCGTAGCCCCCGGGCAAGGGCCTGGGGCTCGGGGAACAGCACTGGCACAAGCACGCCACGGCAGCACCTAACCTCTGGAGACAGACACCGGGGACAAGCAGGTTTTGTTGCTCCGAAATAAAGGAACGCGTTAATAAATGTCTTCACATACCACACCAGCGTGTACGACACGGGCCATGACAAGTACTTAAGCCCGTACCACTGCTGCAAGAAGAAGAACAAGAACAAGAACACGGCGAGTTCACTTGCCGAGATTTCGCTACTTTTGAAATTTATTATTCAACTAGTCATGAACGGGGCCCGCATACGTGTGCGCCCACCGCCCTCCGCCCACACAGTTTCGGCCCGTTAGTTCAGTGGCACCGTGCTGCACAGATCCTCCGCAGCAAAAGCAGGGTAATAGGCGCTCACAATAGCGGTAACATGTGAATATGTCGTCGAGTAGGCCTCATGTCCTCGGCACAGTCCCACAATCCCGTTCGCCGTCCACCCTTTGAGTCCTTTTCAGCGTTTTTTTTTATTTTTTCATTTATTATGATGAGCCTTCAAGGATCTGGCTGTGAAAAGGCGGAACTATGCGGTGTGCATTGTTGGTTAGTGTTCAACTCATTCCAGGATCCTTCTGTAACGGCTTCGGTTATTGTTCTGTTAGTCGAGCTTTTGTTGCTTCGTTTTTTCTTACTCTTCCAGTTTTTTTTCTCTTTTACGTTTTTGCACGATCTTTTTCTCAGCCGAGTTAAGTGAGTGTGCTTTTTTGTGTTTTATATTGAATGACTTAATCTACATGTAGGAGCGCAGCCTTGCAGCACCGAGATAGGCCTGTGTGGGTTTTATCGAAAGGAAAACGAGTTGATAAAGTTTTAATGAAACGATAAAAACGCTGGCGACGATGAATAAGGCGACAACAGCAGCGACAGGACGACAAACTGTCTCGCATGAGTCACTTGGTCACCGAATAAAAACCTCGACTAATTTGCTAATCATAACGACAGAGGCAAGGAGTCCTTTCAAAGGAAAACAGATTTTCTCCCTTCTACTTCCGATTCGCCATGATTCTTTGGACGGGGCGGCATAGAGCGGTGTATGAGAATTTCATTATGGTGAAGGCCACATTTAATGGCTGACGCGAGAAATTGTGCAACTTTAGAGATTTTGATTTATGATCCTGGTGCGATATTATTTTTTTTCGGTTTGCTTTGTTTTGAGGGCACCACGCGGATTCTTCGCAATATTTATTTTTGGCTTAATGTCGTCGAGGTCAGAACTAAATAAGAATTTTTAAAAAAAGTTTAAATTATTGCTGAAGAGATTTACTTGTGGACAGTAATTTAGTTTTGGGGCATCGCGACTTTAGACTTAAAGATATGTATATGTGCTAAAAGAATGCCATTCTAAGGGTGAATTTTTATTTTGATCATCTGTAATAATATTCTAGTTGTGCCACTTTCAACATTTTTCCAAGAAATCGAACGATAATTTTTTTTATTTTCTGTTGTTTTGTTTGATCGGTAGAAAATTTTTTACAGAAGAGAATTTCGTTTTGTGTTTGATTTTTTTGCTATTTTATTACGTTTTGTGTTTAAAGAGGGGCCCCACTAGTCTATAATAGTTTCGTTGTAACTTTGTGCCAATTACCGTATATGGTCCAAAATATAAACTCAATTCTAAAATTATAAATTCTGAAACTAATTTCAGAACTTTCATAATTTAAATTAAAAATAACGCGAAACAATAAAAATTTAACTTGTAAAAAATTGTATCCTTCGAATTCAAGCTTAATTCATTCAAGAAGTTTCCCAAACTGAAATACACACAGCGCGACTAGTTGCCTAAACGCTTGGCCCCGCCCCCATAAAATTAAAAGATTTTGATTTATCCCAACTGAATATCAAACTGTCAAATCAGTTTGCCAACTGCCCCACACACGCTTCGATTCAGGGACAATACAACTCAGTTTGGGCTAGTTGGCCTGTGGATGGGCCCCATAAGCTTGATTTGAAGGATAGAGGAGAAGGGATAGGTTAGGGGTCTGGAGGGTGCGTGAGTAGATGTCGATGAACCTTGCGTTTGAACTCTGTGATGTTATATGAGTTCGGAAACACCGACTGCAGAAGACAGTTCCACAATCGAGTTGTTCTAGTTATATGTTTCCTTTAATTTCCGCAGCTGGAAATTGGCGCTGAAGCTACTTCCAAACGTAGTATAATAGATGTATAATACAAGGGCTGTGCCTAGTACCACGGTGGTTTTTGAGTACAGACCCATAGTTTCCTGCCTCCAGTGCGAACTCGCTTGGCGCGCCGTTATGTTGCCAGAACTCGTGTACCTTATGTTGAGTGGTTGTTTGGTCGAGTGTGATGGATGCCTAAAGCCATTCTGTGGAATTTAGGAAGCTTAACAGTGATCTGATCTCCAGTCTGGAAATCTCTTTTAAGTGTTCCAAAACGTAACTGTCTAGTGTGCGTTGCCTGTCTTTAGCTAAAGCCAGGCGCTTACACAGGAAGTGAATAAGTATTTCTCTCTCGCTCGTCTCCCCGCAGCTACGACAACAGACGTTGAACGGGATGTCCAACTTGGCACACGTGGTCTCCTATGGGCCAATGACCCGTAGTGATTTTGGCAATATCTCGTCGGGGTCTGTTTAAGAGGCCCATTGTTTTTTCTTTGTTATAAGTCGGCCAAGTCGCCCTAGAGATAGTGCAGGTCTCCAGTGATCTCCACTTTTGGCTGGCTAGCAGCAGGTGGTAGTCAAAAATAGCGTTCTTGACTCCACCAATTGGGCTGCCGACCATCGTGAGAATTGTGCGTACCACAGCTATGTATGTATATCCACGGGACCATCTTTGGCCTAAGATCCCATCTTTTGCCAAAAGTCTTTTTACAGGCGTAGAAAGTTATACAGACTTTGTTTACCCAGTTGAGCTTAGGAACTACAAAAACGCAGAAACTGTCAAAATGTGCGTTGAAAAGTCCGCTGGGAGTGTCCATTCAAATTGTCTGCCCTCCTAATCGTCCTCTTTCACCCTCTTCCCAATAAACCCAGCTCGTTCGTTCATGTTGTCTGTGCGGTGTCCGGTCATTTACTTTATTTTATTAGTACGTGGTTAGCGTGTCTTTTTTGTCTTTTTTAGACTACATTTTTTTAACCTGCCCAATTTTTCTTTGTCTTCTACCGCCCCCAGAAAGTCTCAAACGCCCACAAGGGGGCGTTATCGCCCACGTTGAGAACCTTTGCTCTACACTAATATAATTCCGCGAAATTTTAAAATCCGTTAATGGCTAGGGACTGATGATTAAAATTGAGGACAGTAATTTCGACCTTAGGAAACATATTTATTGTTTTTTAAAATTCCAAAAATTGATGGAATTAGTTGTAAGTACTTTAACATTGAACAATTGTAAAGAAAATTAAACTATAAATTAAATATTTTTCGAAATTTGGATGGCCAAACACAAAGTTTCGGCGCGGACATGGCTAGGGGATAATTTAACATCGCTTGGTATTACAAATCTTTGTTCGAATTTGTCTTTTCTATTTTTAAATGTTTTATTATTAAGGTAAATTTCGCAATCATTAAATGTTATTAAATAATTTCCTTCTAATATTAAATTTCGCCCATCGCAACTACTATTAATGTTAAAATTTTCAAATATTTTTAATAATAACAAGCCCATTTCTATTTCAATCAATTGAGCTTTCATACTTTTGGTTTTAATACATTTATTTGTTTGGATACATGAGCTGAATTCTTTAAGATTTTTATAATCTGAATCTTGGTTGTATTTATATGAAGTATCATTTATTTTATTTTTTTTTGATCTTCTATCAATAGTTCCTCTAAGTCTTGATTTGGAATAGGGGTACTTAAATATAGTCTGGTTTTAAATGTTTCTCTCGGTATCTTAATAGCAAAAATAATTTTATTTTTCTCATACATAAAGGTTCCTAATTTGATATTTTGAAGTTTTAATAGATCTATATCATATTTGCTTATCTCGTCGCTAGTTAACGCATTGTTTCCGATTATCCCTAACCTACTTGAAGCTATATTGTTATGGATATGCTCTAAGTTTATTTCTATTTTAAAAAGTCCTTCTAAGTACGTTATTTTGGATATAAGTTTTTCGTTACCTTGGTTTATTTCGTTAAGTCGATTTGCTTTTGCCCTATCGTTCTCTATTGTGTTTTTTATTGTTAGAAATGTTTTGTTGAAGTGGTCGTTGATGTATATCTGACTGTTGTTTTGTTCTATAATATTATGGCTGTTTTCGTCAATTATCTTCAAATGTTCTTCAATGTTTTGCCGATCGTCGTCATCCATTGTGCCATATAGCCATTTAATTTCAATGATATTAATAAGTCCTCTTTTGCTTTTGTGTGGGATTAATGTCCGTAACATATGTTTCATAGATTCCAGTTCTGCTATCAATATTTCTTTATTTTCCTCTATTACGAGCCCTGATATGTTGTCTTCTAAAGTTGAGATGATGTTTTTAATTTCTTCGAGGTCTATTATATGTAGAATTATGTCATAATTTTTTACGATCTGCACTTCTCCTAATTTAATTTCAGCAAATCCGTTGTTAGTTATGATTTTCTCGATCGTCAAAGTTGCTTCCGTCACCTTTATTAGCACCAGTATCAAAATGATCAATATTGACTTTACCTGAAAATTTATTTGGTCGTTTAATATTTATTGGGTGAATCGTACATCGTATTAAAGTTTTCTATATCTAGGTTCATTCTTATGGCTAAGGCACTTGTAATTTTTTACGTAGCCCTCATTACCTACTGGTGTAAAGTTTTCTCTCTTGATATTCGCTCTATTTATCTTGTATAACTTAGTTTTGTTTATTAGCTCTATTATCTTTGTTTTATCGGCCTTACACTCAATGACATCAATTGGCCTTGCTCTAATTGTGGAATGTATTGATTTGAGGTACCATTCTGAACATTTAAATACTCTCTCCTGAATCGAAAGATTTGAATTTTCAGCTTCCAATCTTTCACTAAGTGTATTATGAAACCTTTCGATGTCCGAGTTTCCGGTGTGGCTGTTCGGTTTCGTGAAATGAATTTCTATATTTTCTGTTCTGAAAAAGTCCTTTACATTTACAGAGCTAAATTCATTATCCATTGTTATGTGTTTGGGTCTCCCTTTTATTGAAAAGTATAATCTTATTTTTTCTATAATAGTTAAACTGTGTCTATTCTCTAGAAACAATGCCACGGCGTGTTATGAAAATTTATCAATAAATGTAATAAAACTATGTTTTTTGTTTACGTATGTGTCTATATGTATCCTTTCATTAATATCAGAGGGTGTTATAGTTAAATTAAATTTTGGCTTTATTGTGTTCCTAACATATTTTGCTCTATTACAAGTATGTATCGCAAATATATAAACATTTTTGTATTAATTCTTTCAGGTTGTTGAAGTATATCACTCTTCGTAATTTTCATTAATGCCGGCATGTCCTGTCTCGTACTTATGATATTTCGCTATTTGCTTAAGGTCTCTTCCTCATTTTTCATTTCCTTTGCATGATATTGGCATTTGTAAAACTTTAAGGTTGTGTCGAATAGCTCTATTAATTTTAATTGCACCAAATTATATTTGTGTTCACTTAGTTCGATATAATCGCTTTTACAGAAACATGGTTACACAGTGGGATTCTTAATGCCGAACTTTTCGATACATCCTTCCAAGTATTTCGGAGGGATAGATATATTGACTCGGAGGCTCGTGGAGGAGGTGTACTACTTGCCTGTAGCAAACTTCTCAACTGTTGCTTAATAACGCTTCCTAGTTTTTCCAACTCTTTGGACATTGAGCTCCTCGCTCTTAAAGTCTCCCTTGTCCATAAGAACCTATTTTTAATTTGCTGTTACATTCCACCATGTATGTTCAGCACTCTTGACGATAGAGGTCAAAACCTCTATGATATTCTAATCTCTTGCACTAATCATATCCAGGATATGATGGACTCCAAAGACGAACTCCTACTTTTAGGAGATATTAACTTACCCAATGTTCAATGGGTATCTTCCGATGAAGACGATAACTACCTACCTGAAAACAACCTTAATGATAGGGAATTCGACTTTCTGAATTCCTTATTCTCATGCGGTTTGAACCAAACGAACGGTGTGTATAACAGTTTAGGAAGGTGGTTAGATCTTATATTCTTCTCCGACTCAGACAACATGTATGTTGAGCCTAGCTCAATTGTCTTGTCGCCTGTTGATAATCATCACCCTCCTCTCCTACTCAGCTATTGTTTTGCCTTTAACAATAAGCTAACCCCGGAGGAGTCAACTTTTACTTTTAACTTTAAAAAGGCCAACCTTGAAGTACTGTCATCCAAGCTCACTTCGATCGATTTCAATAGCTTGCTTTCCTCTAATGAATTGGATGACGACGTAACAAGATTTTACTCCGTCCTGTATGAAACCTTCGCATCCTGTGTACCTATTGAGCCTCTAAAGTTGACCAGATCATCCCCGCCCTGGTACAATAATGAGTTGAGACACACCAAAAACCAGAAGAATAAACTCTGGAAAACCTACCTGAAGAGAAAAGACACTATGCTTTTCTCAATTGCTATGACCAATTCCATGCTCTGTCCGAGGCTCTCTATAAGGAGTATCTTAGCAACATGGAAGGTAAACTGTATGGGGATCCCAGAGCATTCTTTCAATTTATCAACTCTAAGAAAAAAGTTGATAATTACCCTAACACCATGCAATACGAGAACTCTGTTAGTTCTAATTCATCCGAGATTTTTGACAAGTTCGCATCGTTCTTCCTCAAATCTTTCTCGTCTCCTGTCTTCCAACCTCATGAAGACAATTTTCGACATATCAACGCAATACAAACGGTTCAAAATTTATCTCTGTCTATAACCAGGGAAGATATCTCGAAACATATAAATGATCTTCCACAAGATTTTTCGTCCGGCCCTGATGGTGTCCCTCCTGCTGTTCTAAAATCCTGTGCAGGGGCCCTACTGTCTCCTATCCTATGTTTATTTCAGAAATCCCTCAATACAGGGCGCTTCCCAACCTTATGGAAGAACTCTTTTATAATCCCTGTTCATAAAAAGGGTTGTAAGAACGAAATATCTAATTATATACCCATTGCGAAGTTATCATGTATACCAAAACTTTTCGAATCCATTATTTCTTCTGCTATTGCCCCTATCTGCAAGAGATTTATCTCAACTAACCAACATGGCTTTCTTGCAGCTCGTTCCACTACTACTAATTTACTAGAGTTCTCTTCTTACACTGTTCGAGGCTTTGTCACTGGCTGTCAAACTGACTGTGTTTATACAGACTTCAGTAAAGCTTTCGACATGCTCTCTCACTATATTATAGTTCTAAAACTAAAAAAATTAGGCTTTCCGCATGCCCTGGTTATGTGGTTCCAGTCGTACTTAGCCGACAGAACCTACCAGGTTCTATTCCGCGGAGCCAAATCTAAAAACATCGAGGCGTCCTCTGGTGTCACGCAAGGAAGTCATCTTGGTCCTCTTCTTTTTATTTTATCAATCGATGACATTGTTACCCTGCTGAGGCACTGTAAAATCCTTATTTATGCCGATGACATCAAACTGTACCGCCACATAAGGAGTATCGAGGATTGCAAACTTCTGCAAGCAGACCTAAACACCTTCTATTCTTGGTGTTCCAACAACAACCTGGTCCTTAACATTAGTAAATGTGAGGTCATGACTTTTTGTAGAAAACGTGGCGTTATAACTTACGACTATACTTTTCTTGATAACAAGATCTCCCGCACTAACTCTGTTATCGATCTTGGGGTTAGGTTAGAAAGTAAGTTGGATTTCTCCACCCACATCAATCATATCTCTTCCAAGGGCAATTCAGTCCTGGGATTTATAAAAAGATGGTCCAAGGAATTCAACAACCCCCTTATCACAAAGCACTTGTACATATCTTTAGTTAGACCTTTACTTGAATACGCCTCCCAGGTATGGTCTCCTTACTACTCCTCCCATGTCGATAAAATCGAATCGGTTCAAAGGAAGTTCGTCCGTTTTGCACTCAGTCACCTCCCGTGGGATGACCCACTTATTCTTCCGCCTTATGTGAACAGACTTAAATTGTTCAACTTGAGCTCTCTCCATAAGCGTCGCGAGGTCGTTGACGTTATATTCGTTCATCGTTTGTTGAATGACAAAGTTGACTCAGGCTTCCTACGAACCCGTACGTCATTTAGAGTGAACAACTACAACCTGAGAGGTCCACCTCTCTTCTACATTAATTCCTCTAATACCAATTATGGGATGTACGAACCAGTTAACCGCATGCTTATAAATGTTAACAAAAATGCGAGTGTTTTTAGCATGCAACCTAGCTAAGATGTCCTTAAAAGGACTCTTTTTAATGTGGCGTGACTCCTTGTGTGTCCAACGTTTTCATTGTCTTTGCACGCTTCTCTGTTTGATGTTTTGTGCTCTTAAATGTTGCATTGTTTTTTGTTTTGTGTTTGTATGTCTTAGCCGAGCCACTGTGCAATGGTAAATGTGTCCGCGTTTGTACAGGAGTGCCGGGGAGGGTTGAGAAGGAACCCGCATTTTTCCTCTTATACCTTTTTTGGTGCTTTCGGCCGGATTCGGTCCCTGCACATAAGCGTGGCCCGTTTCTCAGCCCAGCTGAGAAGTGTATTTCTGAGCTAGAAGATTAACTCGATTATAAATAGTTCTGAAAAGATAACCTATTCTTCTTGTTGTAGAAATCTACGAAAAATATTTGTCATATTGCCATTTTCTATGTCTTGTGAATTTACGTAAATTTTTCTTCTGTTGTTCGCCGTTTCTATGCCTTGGGTTTTGCTGTCTGTTAAGATAATTTGTGTGAAACCTGTTAACTATTGTGTCTGAAAGTATTGGGATGTGATTATTTTGTTCTTCCTGTTGCGAGTGGACTGTATTGATCATACTTATATTATCCGGCAGTTCACCTTCTTCATTTTGCGGATGAATTTCTTGAGGTTCCGTACGGATATGAATACTTTCTCCTTCCTTTGGTGTAAACGTTTCGGTGTGATAAATTTCGCCGTTCTCTATATTTAGTCTACTTGTGAAATCTGCGGCTTTGTTGTCCTTCCCTTTGATATAGTCAATGTCGAAGTTGTACTCTCTCAGCTTTAGTAACCATCTTTACAGTCTCGGATTGATATCTTTTCCATTGTGTTTGGCTTGCAGCCATTTAAGAGGTTGGTGGTCAGTCATCAGGTCAAACCGTCTGCCATAAACATAGGGTCGGAAGTAGTTCACTGCCCAGACAATTGCAAGCAGCTTCTTTTGAGTTGTTGAGTAATTACGTTCGTGGTCGTTCAATGTTCTGCTTGCAAAACAAATAGGGTGTCCTTCCTGACTTACAATTGCTCCTAAAGCGAAGTCACTGGCATCTGTAATCAATTTAAATTTCTTTCCAAAATCGCGATATTTTAAGACTGGTGGATTTGTAAGGATTCTTTTAAGTTTTTCAAATGTATCTATATAATTTGGGTCATTAGTGTTGATTTTAACATTGTTTTTCAGATATTTTGTCATACCGTAAGCTATTTTAGCATAGTCCTTTACGAATTTTCGGTAGTATCCGATGATGCCCAGAAACGATTTAATCTGTTTCGTGGTTTGAGGTAATTTAGTTTTTTGTATGCTTTCAATTTTGTTAGAGTTTGGCTTAATCCCATTTGTTGTAAGTATATGCCCTAAATACCTACTCCGTTTCTTTTGCAAGGAATTTGCACTTGTCGACCTGGATTTTCAAATTGTGTTCTCTAAGTTTATTGAATACTTTTTGAATATTTTCTATATGTTCCTGAATTGTTGTACTAAAGATGAGTATATCATCGGGATATACAACACATATTTGGTTTATATATTCTCTTAAAACTGAAATGATGAGTCTCTGAAATGTTTCGGGGGCATTTTTCAACCCGAACGGCATCCTCACGAATTCGTAGTGCCCCAAGGGTGTCGAGAATGCAGTTTTCTTTCTATCCTCCTCCTTGATTAGCACCTGATGGAATCCTTTTGCGAGATCCAGCGTCGTGAAGTACTGAGCTCTTCCTAGTTTTTCTAGAATGCTCTCTATGTTTGGTATAGGAAATTTATTATCTTCTGTAATTTCATTTAACTTCCTATAATCTATTACAAGTCTCCATTTTTTTCTCCTGAGTTATCTGACTTTTTATGTACTATCCACAGCGGAGAATTGTAGGGGGAATTGCTTTCTTTGATTATACCCTGTTCTAGCATATCGTTCATTTGTTTGGATATTTCCTCTTCGTGTATTTTGGGCTATCGATATATTTTTGAGTAAACAGGCCTATTAGTTTTAGTAATAATTACGTGTTGGATCTCTTGTGTATGACTTAAATGTTGCCCTTCTGGGTAAAATAAATCGGCATTTATCTTAATTAGTGCTTTAAGCTTCTCTTTTTCATCGCTATTCATATCTTCTCTTTGAAATTTACCGAAGACACTTTGATCTATAGGCTGTGCTTCCAAACTAAATATATCGTGATTTTGATAAGGGCATGAGTTAAGAAACCTTGTTCTTTTTCCATTAACTTCCAAACAATCTTCTTTTAAATCTGTAATAGCTTGCAGGGTTTCAGTACATTTCAACCAATCAATCCATCGAAATCTTTATCTTTAAAAGTAGTTAATTTCCAACTCATCCATTTCTTTTCACTGAACTCTTCAGGTAATTCTGTAATAATGCGCCGGTTCACGATAGTATTTCCATCTAATGTTTTAAGTAGTATTTCCTGATCTAGTGTAAGTCTTTTATATTGTTTTAATTTTATTTCATCTAATACCGTCGTAGTTGAGCCTGAATCGATTAAACATCTTAATTTATTTGTACCAATGGTTAATTCTACTATCGGTAAATCTGTCCTGTCGGAGGTAATTGAAAATTTACTTCTTCGCAGTTATAATTTGAGTCTTGAATATGGTCAACGATCATTGCTTCCGGTCCGTTTTGTTGCCTAAATTGATTTGAATTCCTAAATTGACCCGAGTTTCTAAAATTGCCTGAATTTCGAAATTGTGGAATAAAATTTTGTTTTTGCAGAGTAAAATTTGGTTTTTGTTTTGCAAAGTATTCATTCTGTCTTATTCGCCCAAAGTTGTTTGAATTAGAGTTTTGATAATACTGGTTGTACCTACCTAGATTTGTTTCACTATTTCGATTAAAATTTCCGTGATCCCTATCTTTAGGATATCCTCTTTGTGTATGAGAATTTTGCCTGCTTTTGAAAGTATTATTATTTTTAAAAGTACCACTTCTATATCTAATCAACCCTGTTTCTTCTAAAGTATAATAAGCATCTCTTAAATTTATTATATTTCTACTAATTATAACACTAGCACAATTAGTATCTAAACCATTAGTAAAAGTTCTTAAAACTAATCCTTCGTTTACGTTAGGTGAAAATTCTACCGGTTTATTTTCGTCGAATTCATATTTCGCATTTAGCTTATCAAGTATAAATTTTAAATTATGGAAATATTCACTTACATTACTATTATTTCTCAATGTTGTTGCTTGATGATACAAATGGAGGTAGCTTTCTCTGACTCCAAAAGTCCTAATTAACTCCTGTTTCACTTCGTTCCAAGATGGGTTTCTACCTAAACTTCTTATTGCTTGAAGGGCTGGACCTTGAATCTTGTTGATCACGTTACGTTGAAAAATGTAGTTTTGAACTTGAGGATTTCCATTAAAAAGCGGTAGGAATATTTCGACTTCCCTAATAAATGAAGATAAATCGTAATCATTGTTGCCGGTGTATTCTCGAATCCTGGAGGCTTCCTTCAGCAGTTCCGAGATAGGAATTGTATATGGATCTGCTGTTGCGGCGAGTTTGGTTTTTCTTCGCCCGATTGGTTTATTGGTTTTTTTTTCTTCGCCCGATCTCAAGTCTTCGGATTGAGATTCCACCGACTGCGCCAGAAATATAATTACTTTAATTTGGGAGAAGAAAAATAAAATAAAAATGTTAAATAAAAAAACTTAAAATTCCATTTTGAAATTTATAAAAACTATTTATTAATAGAAACAGATATTAAAAACTATTGCAAAAATAAGGACGATTGAAAACAAGTATTAATTTCGACGGTTGTTCCGAAACTGATTTAAAATGTTTTTATGCTGCATTTCGTTGGTGCATTTGTTGTACTTAAATTTGCTGAGTTTGGTTTTATTTAGTTTCTGCGAATCCAATCTGGAGTTGGATGTTATGGCTACGTCGATGTTGCTCCGTACAAATTTCCTGGAACGTCGCCGGGTATTTTTACACCTCTGTTAAGTTGGCAGGACCAACTCGGAAAAATATTTTCCGCTACGGCTCAAAATTATCCGCTTTTTATCCGCTAGCGATCGCCACAAAAAAAATTTTCCGCTCTTCCCATTTCCAGGGAAAATGGGGTCCCGCTAACTTAACATAAAGTTAGCAGAACCCACCCTAAAAATTATTATTTTTCAGAAAATAAAAGCACTGGAATTATCCGCTTTTTATCCGCTAACCATCGCCGCATAAAAAAAAATTCCCGCCCTTCCAATTTCCCGGGAAAATAGGGTCCCGCTAACTCAACATAAAGTTAGCGGGACCCAACCGAAAAAAGTTATTTTTTTGAGGAATCAAATGCACCAGAATTATCCGCTTTTTATCCGCTAACCATCGCAGCATAAAAAAAATTTCCCGCCGTTCCCATTTCCCGGGAAAATGGGTTCCCGCTAACTCAACATAAAGTTAGCGGGACCCAATCGAAAAAAGTTATTTTTTTGAGGAATCAAATGCACCAGAATTATCCGCTTTTTATCCGCTAAAGCCTCGGCCACGATACGAGCAGCGAGCGGTGTGCGGCTAGCGGTGAGCGCCAGAGCGGCGATTCTGCGTTTTATGTTGTATTGTATTATATGGAAAACGCTCGAATCCGGCGACGATACGAGCGGGGAGCGTTGAGAGGTATAGCGGCAATACTAAAGTGCCGCTCGCCGCGAATTCGAGACATTAAATTTTTCTGGTGCCGCTCGCCGCTCACCGTTTGCCGCTCGCCGTTCGTATCGTGGCCGAGGCTTAACGAATGCCGCGAGAAAAAAATTTTCCGCCATTTTCATTTCCCGGAAAAATTCGAAAAAAATTTGCGGAATTTGTTTGTGGATGAAAAGCGGATAATTCAGGTGCATTTTTTCCTTAAAATAATATTATTGTTAAGGGCCGATTTTCCCCGGTGGTGCACTACATAACAAAGAATGGGCGGAAGGAAAAAAAGAAAAAATATAAATTGCGGGAAGGAGCTTGGGCCGATGAAATGTCGCTGCATATATTCAACGCCATCAAAAAGCATGCAGTACATTTCGACAGCCACACAATTTATAGAGACAAGAGTGGGGGCAATTTTACAGGTAAGTGAACATCTTTCTGACATATACACACGCAGGCACAGGTATGTATAGATGATAGATATGCACTTTTCCAGCACATTGTAACTGTGGAGCCAAAATTTACGGCGAAATTGACAATTCAGGAGATGTCCATACCGAGGTATCCTGCTCGTTCCAAAAGCAAGGCGATGGAAAAACATGTGGGAAAAGGCAACTTCGAGGGAGCAAACGCTTGGAAGTTGGGCGTGCACTTTCCAAGCAGTCAGCTGATATTTTTATTGCATCTCAGAGAACGATCCATCAAACATCGGGAGATACCGAACCTACAATTATTCCAAAAGCTTCAACCCTGCGAGTTTTGAAGAACCAGATGAAAGTCGCAGAATACCTCGACAAAAATCCTGTGACTGCGTTGCAAATTATGAAAAACATTCCTCTGGGGAGAAACAGCATTCATGAAATCGGGATCGATCCATTTTTTCTGCATTTCCATTCAGCTCATCAAAAAAGATTATGGAATTATTTCGCCGATAAAACCCCGCTACTTATAGATTCAACGTCAGGAATAGCACAAAAAATTAGAAAATTCGATGACAGCAAAAGTCGTACACCCTATTTACACATTGCCGTAATCAATGGACAAGCTGGTCAATTTACTGTTTCTGCAGCAATAAGTGAGAGGCAAGACACAATTACACTATCAACCTGGCTTTCAAGATTCCTGCAGAGTGGCGCAAAGTACCCGAAGCAAGTGGTATGCTTTTATCCAATTCTCTCTCTCTCTCTCTGCTCACCGAAATTTCAGCTATAAAAGAAATATTTCACCCTTCCCCTCTCTCAAATATCCATGATCATCCCCTGTTATGTCAAAAACTTTCTGTTCCTCTCTTGGGGACACTTTTTCATCATTCCCATATAAACGTCCCAGGTCAATATTTTCCTGTCACTCAGGAGATGAATAATATAAAAGAAGAGTAAAGAGAGAGGGGGTGTGAGAAGCCTCTTCTCTAAAGGCCTGAACATGTAACCGAACCGAAACGAAGGGAATAAATTGTATGAAACTGTATGAACTCAATTATGTAACGACCGAAACCGAAACGGAGCGGAGGATATAAATTCATTTCATTTCGGCTTTCGTTTCAGCTAGTCAGCACTGGAAAGTACTGATCAGCTGATTGTCAAGTTGATTGTGTCTTTGATTCTTTTTCTTTTGTAGATTTTTAATAAACAGAAAAACTATTTTTGCATCCGGCATATTATTTTATAATTTTCTTATAATATTTACATTTAAATTAAAAACTTTTCAGCCACTTTTTCATTGAGCATAAAAATTGTCAGAAATGTCAAAACCCGATTCGGTCCGATTGCTATATAATCGCTATCATATTGGAATTCGTTTCGGTACCGTTTCGTTTTCGTTTCGCTTCGGCTACATGTTCAGGCCTACTGTACAGCACAGGCCACGACGATGTTAAAGACAACTGCCCTTTATGTTTTCCAGGTTTGCGATTCTTCCCGAGCTCTTCTGACAGCGTGTATTTCTACTTACACAAATTTTCTAAGAATAGAAGATTGCGATTTTTTTTATTGGACCACATTGCCGCTGACAAAATGCCTCTTATTTCAATTGATGTGGCCCATTATCTGAAAAACTGGGCAGATTTTTTGAAAGGAGAGCGCAGAAATATTAAAGTTTTTTATTTAGTTAGTATTGGACAGCTCATTACCTGTAAGGATTTAGATGCAGCCAAGGAATTAATTTTATGCCTGCTCCGATGTTCCCTATCGGAGACAGATGGAAATGTAAAAAATTGCCCCAGCAAAAAAACGGAATGTCAAAAATCCAAAGATCTGCTCAAATCTTTGATCACGGATGATGATAGCAATGAATATGCAGAATTCGATGGCAATGCAGCGCAACCTCTTTCTCCGGGAAATATCACGGAAGACGATGATAAGGAAGACACAGCTGATCAAGAACTAAACAAGAAAACCACAATCTGGGAAAAATGGGCGAGGGATCTACGTAATGAAACTGAAGATAAAATTGCGTTCGATATTGGCACTCACGACAATGCCCATTATAACCCTGAATTTTCACGCCGTTTAGTAAGAGAAATCCGCCATTTGCCGATGTGGTCGCATGTTTATACCCGTTTTCAAGGGAAAACAGAAACTCCAGTTCTTCCGTCGAGTCTGAATTTAACAAAATAAAAAATTATATTCTCGGAAAAGAAGGGAAAGCGGGGCGGGTAGATTCTACAGTCCAAAAATTATTACAATATTACGATGGAAAATTAAAATGCATAAATGCAAATCATCCCGTCCCCGCAAATGCAGCTGAGCCCCAGGAACTTGCGAGAGAAGGGATTTCGCAGGGTGCCGACCAGAGTCTCCTCGAGGAAATGGATAACAGTATTGACAATGAAGATTTTCCAATTATTGTTATCGAGGAGCCGTCAGGAAGCGCAGAGCAAAGGTCTTTGCAAGAAATGGACACTACACAGCCAATCGACAATCGATTAAAAAAACGGGCGGCTTATTGTTGCGCAATTTGCCAGCAGGATATTTTCGGACTCGCGAACGGAGATGTTTGTGATGAATGCGCCGCCGATGATCGTGTAGAGGAGAAACTAGCATTGAATGAGTTTGAAAATCATAACGGGCTAGCACAAAAGGAGATGCGAGAGGAAAAAAATAAAAAAATTAAAAAAAGCTTATACTTGGGAGAAAATAAACGAAAAATTGGCGAACAATTAAGTTCCATTAGCAATCGGGCGCATCTGCCAATTCTGAAAAATGCAACGTCAATGTCCTTAAGTTTCGTTGGTCTCAAGGGTGGAAAATATTCATTAACTTTGACATGCCCATTTGACAGTATGTTCCAGTCTTTTTTAGCTGCAGCATGCGATAGTCCCTATGCTCGCCAAAAGATGGCAAATGAGCCGGAAAATGAATTTTTCCGGCTTATAAATTACGTCGTCGAGCACGATTATCGGCTCTCCCATCATGTATATAAACTTAGGGCCGAATACATGACAGGGCTGAAAGGAATTGAGATCAAGGAAGGCGACCTTGTAAATGTCCGATGTGACATGGCGGTGGGAAATTTGGCGACAAAGATAATGCAAGTGTCACCCAGCGTCTCCAGAGAGGTCACCTGCAATGAATGCCGCAGATCAGGTGTCCCGCTAACACAGGAATTTCCTATCTTTCTAATTCATGTTCAAGATCTCCGGAACAAAAAAACGTTCAGCAACTTCGTCAACAAAAAAGTATGCGCGAAAATTTGCCGCAAATGCGGATCACATCAGCGAGTGACGAATGTGAAAATAGGCATGCTAAAAGATTTTCCCTGTATATCCAAGATTTTCAAAATAAATTAAACTATATTTTCAGGGGAAATTGTCTGCTTGGAGCCTTACACCCAGGATGTCACCGGCGCGGGTCTACAATTGAACTTAAAAATATTGCCACCCAATTTCGAGGGCCTGATGCCTCGTATACACTATCAAGCATGGTAGTGTATTATGGCCCCGAAATAATGCGAACCGCCAACAATGTCGGACATTACACGTCTATCCGCTACTTAGTTCCGGGTTGGGCTGAGTATGACGGATTTCAAAAATCGCCGGTCCCTATGATGGAATCAAGGAAGGTCAACCCGAAACTGCTGGTATATACACGATGCGATTGACCTGTTCATGAAAAGAACAACATTTTATTATTAATAAATAACTTTTTCATCTAAAATAAAAATAATAAATAATATTTATGCACTTTCTTCCTTCTTGATCCTCTAACTCCCTCCTCTGAGAGAGAGACTCTCAGCACTTGACAATCTCGAAATGCCGTCCGCGGATTTCAATGTCGGCGGCGGATGGTTTTCAGCGAATGTGTCGCCGACCTTCTCTTTTGCTTTTTCTACCCACACACACAACGAATTTTTCCGGGAAATGAAAATGTCGGAAAATTTTTTTCTCGCGGCATTCGTTAGCGGATAAAAAGCGGATAATTCTGGTGCATTTGATTCCTCAAAAAAATAACTTTTTTCGGTTGGGTCCCGCTAACTTTATGTTAAGTTAGCGCGACCCCATTTTCCCGGGAAATGGGAAGAGCGGAAAAATTTTTTTTGTGGCGATCGCTAGCGGATAAAAAGCGGATAATTTTGAGCCGTAGCGGAAAATGTTTTTCCGAGTTGGTCCTGCCAACTTAACAGAGGTTATTTTTACTGATGCCAGTTGATGGGAAAATCATTGTTCACATGTAATGAGACAACTTCCGGTGGCCTGGACGTAACTCCCGCGTGCGGTGCACACCCTGCACGCCCGCTCCCAGCGGGCCTGGAAGAGAGAGTCAATTATTTTGAATATTTTTATGTGGAAAACTAATGTTCACTTCTACTGCCGTCGATTCTATCATTGAGTGCAATTAGCTTGAAAAGATAGTAGAGAAAATAATGAATTCATGCCAACGCCCCCACAGGATCTGACTTCAGCAGCTTTCATTCATGACATCCGTGACAGAATGCTGCAGAGGATTAACTTTGGCTAAATATTGTTGCAGGCCAATCAAATATTTAGTTTACAATTTATGACGATGGACTCCCTTATTATATTTGTATAACATTATTTCTATGGCAATACTCGCAAGTAACGAACTCCCAGGTTGAAATGTCCGCTGGAACCATGGATCTTAGGTTCCTCAGAGGGGAAAATTAGTCCTTTTACTGCGTTTTTGAAGCAGTCACACAAGTAGAAAAAAGCTTTCTAGCTCTCCAATTTATATTATAGCGCCTGGTGATATGTGAAACAACTGCGGTGTAGAAAAGCTTTATATTTTTGTTCACCTTTTGCAATAGCCTTTTCGTCCTTCCAAACGCAAGTGACGGCAGCACTTTTTCCGAGGGGTCCCTAAACTAAGTATCAACCACGTCTAATATGCTGCTTCACCTCCGTAACGAACGACTACCGGTCTATTGATATGCTAATGGCACCCTTTATGGTCACCAAGATAATTTTCCGTTTTCTCGCCCCGTACAACTTCTTAAAGCTCCAATATTGCTTCTTTCAGAGCATATGGGCAGCACTCCAAATTCGTTCTCCTTAGTAACGCTCCAAATTACCTCCTTAGTAACGCGACACTGTAAACCGATGAAATCATATATCTTATGCTTATGTTTTTACGCATAGGCTTAACCTATCACATTCTGTCATTCTCGTTGTAGGCAATAAGTCTGGAAGCTATTATTGATTGTGAGAATTATTTTTGCCTTGTCTTCAAAAATAGTGTAATAGCTTCCCACGACAATTTGCATTTATAAAAATCAGGTTACAAAAATAGTAATACATACATACCCAAAAAATATTACAAAACAACCTATAAAATATTTGTTGTTTTTTTAAGAAATAAATTTCTTCCAGGTAAATATCATGGATTTTATATAAAAAAAAAATAAGAATCAGAATCAATAAATCAAAACTCAGAAAGCAATAAAAGCAATGTCGTCAAGCCATTAGTTCAGAAAGTCCCAAGGAAAGAATTTCGCTGTATTGACATTATGACTTAAAAATGAATATAAATGATATTTTGTAACCTGAACAATATTTCACTGTCAATTAAAACTGCATAAATCAAAATAAAAATCCCTGCCAGGAGGAAAAAGTTTGGGGAAGCTGGAAAGAAACGGCGCTCCGTGTTCCACGGTATCCTGTCCCAAAAGTGAAGGAGCCCATCGAAAGTTAACGATTGGAACAAAAAAAAATGTAAAGCCTTCGAGTCTGGAGTCTGGTCCTGCAAGAGAAAAACTTTCTCCATCGCCAGCCGCAACATTGCCAGTTCTAGTGTTCATTCATAAAGCAATAAATTCCGATGTATGACCATCGATAGCCAGAAAATGACCCCGTCATGAGATGGATTTTGTGACCGGCCTATTGGCCGGCAGCTTTTGGTACAAATCCCTCTGCATGAATATTTATTAAAAGTTCGTTAACTAAATGAACCGGAAGCACATTGTCATTGGTTTCGGTGTCCGCGTGCTGCATTCCAGCCTTACTAGGTATCATCGTACTCCAACAATGACAGCAGTCCTGCAATACTGATGAAACGCTGAAGCTGTACGGCGGGTGGATGCATCCATGCCCCCCTTGTGACAGCTATGCTTTGGTGATGGCACTCAGTAAACCATCTCCCCAGCCCCCAAAAACATCATAGTTCGGCTGCCAATCTCGCAAGGATGATGGATGATGCTTTGTTTCGGGTACGTCCATACAAAACTGACAGGAATTTTCTGTGCACAGGATGAAAATTGTGGAGGAAACCATCGGCTTTTAACTGCCACAAAAATCACCGCTCGGTAAATCGAATACGGGCTTTGCTCTGCATAAGAACAATGGATAGAAAAGAGCTTATCTCGCATCATAATCTGGATTCCTGTCAGTCGCCTTGTTATCGAGTTAAAGCCAGCTCCTTCAATGCCTTTTGCTGCAATCCATTAACATAATTTTTTGCAACTTCAGGTCGACAGAATGCAATGTTCCACTTTTTAATTGAGAAATCTTAAGTGTAAACCGTTATGTTGATTTAACCGCGTTTTTAGTGCTTAATGTACATTCAAAAGTACTTAAGGATATCAAAAGAAACATTTCCTTTTTGATATAAAAAAAGTCCCCTCTTTCAACATTCTACTAACATCAAGCGGAATAAGGAATTATTTGAAGGCAGGAATATAATACTTTCAGGGAAAAAAACCAACTTTGCGATCCACACAGAACGAAGAAGAAGAAAATTAAGTGTTTTCAAAGGAACTGACTTAAAACTGTCTCGCGGGGAAACGACGAATTTTTGGAATTCTAAAAATAGAATAAACGCCCTGACTTAGGTGGACACGTGCCTATCTGAAGATTAATTAGGACACACCTAATCAAATGGCTGACGGAGTGAAGGGATTGAACCATTAAAGGAATAATTTCGATGTAACAAGTTCTTATTTTAGACCAAGCTACTAGAGAAATAAAAAAAGCAAAATTTCTGCGAAAGGAAAATTATTTTGGAAAAGGGAAATTTCAGTGGAAATGCAAATAGTAACCGGGGCAACACTCTACGGAACTTTGAGCAAAAACCATAACCGCTAGGGGCCAAAAACATAATTTAGTTTCATTTCGTCCTTCATTTTTGTCCTTCGAGGAAAAACTGAGTGAATTTTTTTTGTAAACCCTGCCGTACACGATGGCGCTCGAACTTTTTGTTAGGGGTGGACATTAAGAAAATACATCGATGTTTTTTTCGATGCAATGCATCGTTCTGTGGCATCGATGTCACGACGATGTATCGCAAAATACATCGATGTCTTGTACCCACAAACTTCATTCAAAATTACAATAAATTTTATGTCTAAAATAAACGCAAATATAAAAGTTTATGCAGTTACAGGTCTTAAGGTGCGATTCTTATGCTACGACTATAGCGACTGCAGCCGCGTGATCAGAGCCGCATGATCCGAGTCGCTCGGTAAAATTCTTATGCCGCGACTAGTGCAGTTCCAGAAAAATTGGCACTCAAGATTTCCCCTTAATGGGATTTCAAATCGGTGAAGTGACGTTCTGTTGTTAGTGTAATTTGGCGATTTGAAGTCCTATTAAGGGGAAATTGGTTCTCAATATTTTTCTACAGCATGGCTTGTAAATATAGAAGGCTTTGATCACACATAAAATACTTGAACACAGTGAAAATAAATTTTCCAGCCGCCACGACTGTTACGACTATACTGCTCATGTCAGCAGTTGAGCCGTACGGATGAAGCCGCCTCACCAGAGTCGCTTCAGTCGTGCGGCGCCAGACGCTAGAAAATGGTTCCATTTACTTCCATTACAACGAGTCAATTTTTCCAGCCCCACGGCTGGAGCCACGCGGCTGTAGTCGTTACAGTCGTAGCATAGGAATCGCACCTTTACAGTTAAACTAACTTACGACAACGAACATGTTCATGCATGGTTACGGCAATGACTGTGACAAGAAATCCGTGAGTGTATTTGAAATACAGTTCCCACGCACCTTCCAACTTAAACTGGAAACAGAATTGAGCGGTCATGTAAGTACACCAGCGCTGATAAGCGTCAAAATTAATAAGATTACACACAACCTGATTATTCTGAACAGAATGCAAGCTTTACCATTTTGTATCATTTGGCATTTATCGGTGCTTATGACCGCTCAATTCTGTATTCAGTTTTATGTGTGATACTCTAGCAGTTACCACGTAGACCTTGAAAAGTTGAGTTGAGATTGAGTTGAATTTTCGATTCGCGTATAAGAATACTGAACAAAGGCAAAGCATATTTCCAATTCGATGCATCGGATAAAAAACATCGATGCATCGAATATATCGAAGCATTAATAAAACATCGGTTCAGTTCGATGCATCGGGTTTATACATCGAATGTTTCCGAAACATCGATGCATATCGTCCATCCCTACTTTTTGTCACTTCTATGTTGGGTACGTTTTAATCTGGAACTGTGTTTACGTCCTCTGAGATGTTGCTTACACACGAGGCGTCCCGCTGGCCTGGGTCTGTCATGGCTTCGCAAATGCCCAGGTGACATAATGGAAAGTCCTCATTAGATAACAGTTAGAAAAAATCACGAAATACATACATATTATTAGTGGATAGCGGTTTTTGGCTTCGAATTCTTTCGGACAGCACCGATTGACGTGATATTTGGGCAGTAAGTAAGTAGAAGCTCAAGGAACAAAAGTTATACATATTGTTTTGATGTGTGCTTTTTCCCTGGGGGGAATGCCACCCCTTCTAGGAGGTGGTTATTGGCTCACACAAAATAACTGCAGAAATCGATAGAGGGATGGATTGAAAGCAAAAAATGTTATATGAATGTTTTTCTTTAAATTAATATTTTTCGAGTTATTGGCGATTGAAATTGTTGATTTTGCATCTAAAAAATTGATGTTTTAGAGCGGTTTTTCACGAATAACTTAAAAACCTTACGTTTTTTCAAAAAAAAATAATTTTAGCAAAAATGAAGCTTTTAGAATAACAAATCGATTGGTGTTTTATTTATTACTGTAGATGAAACAAAACTCGAGTTATGAGTCGTTAAAGATAACCGTTTGCTCGCCGAAAATCGAACTCGCACCGTTCGACGTTAAATAAAGTCAAAACGGCGACTTTTTGGAGAAATACTAGAGCATATTTAAAGTACTTGAAAAGACCTTTAAAATGATCTTCGGTACAACTCATTAGCATCAAAACTTACTTGTGATGAAAATAATATGCTTGTCTCCATTTTTCGTCAAAAAACAACAACAATGAAACCAATGATTTCCTGGCAAGAATTGAAAGTAAACGAAACCCTTGTACAATTAGCTTTGTTTAGGTATTAACAATATGTTCTAAAAGTTTGAACGGTTTAGAATGCCTATATTTGAAAAAAAGTTAGATTTACGTTAATAATAAATTTTGAAATTTTTGAAAAAAAATCCTTTTTTCCGCAATAACTAAAAAACTAAGTGAGATACGAAAAAAATGAAAAGGTACAAAATTGAAGGGCTTTTCTTGAAGAAAATTTTGGTTATTATTTTGATTGTGTACGATGAAAAGTAATTGAGTAATCTTGGTTGTAAGTTCGCATGTTAGGGCGAAGACCATATTTCCCGAGACAGTTCAACTTTGCAGGCCTTGTAGCCCTTGAAATTCCGTGCAAATTGATTTTTAGAGCGATTAGATATCTTTAAAATTGACGAAGTAATCGTTAAAAAACCAATCGTGTATTCGTTGAAATTGCATGTAAATTGTATTAATCTCAGTAGCAATTCAAAATTGGATGAAATTTTAGAAGCCGGTAGGTACTGGCGGAGCTCCTCCCGAACATTTAAAAAAAATTGAGGCGGGTCCAAGACTGTCAGCTATTCTGGAACAGATGCGGTCTGAATCTTTTGTAAAGGCTACCACTAAGAGCAGCGCTGTAAGACTAGCATCCCTTATACCGACCGTTGATGCTCTGAATGAGCACATTAAGAGAGTTTATTTACCAACGCAGATCCAGATGTGGCTTGGAAACGAAAATATTCGACCAATCGATTGAGGTTGGATTAAGAATGACAATGTATTGCAACCAAAGAAAATGCTGAATATTACCTGCACCAAAGGAGCTTCTAAAAGTGATCTTTTGTAATTGTAAAAAAGGATGCGGCGCAGCTTATAGCTGTGTCAAAAAGTTGGGCTTTTTTGTAACATAACATGCAGTAAATGATCGCTGTCAAAATTATTCGCCAATAACGGATTAGGAAGATGATTTTGGTAGTGATGATACTTCTGAAGATTTACAGATTTATTTTTAATAGAGCATGTTATTATAATGTACATAATTTTATTTTCCTCCTATACTGAGTACATGATGTACTCAATTCTGTTTTTTATTACGTATTACCATGGTAGCTAATTTAGAGCACAAGGGCAACTTGTAAGAAATTATATGTTGCAATAAAGCCAA
The DNA here is from genome assembly GCA_963855945.1 of Thereva nobilitata. Classification (NCBI taxonomy): domain Eukaryota; kingdom Metazoa; phylum Arthropoda; class Insecta; order Diptera; family Therevidae; genus Thereva; species Thereva nobilitata. Next base: position 156,061,492 of record OY979694.1, on the reverse strand, counting down.
GAATATTATTCGCACCCTCCTCCGACCGACCTGGGTGCAACATCATTCATAATCATCCAATAATTGACACTCAAAAATCACTTTGAAAACCCAAACATTTTTTTGGAGCATTTTGGTTTGGAGGCCCTTCCCTCTCCCAAATGTGGAAACAAAAATATATGTCCGCCGCCTTAAAATTACTATTGGAGCACTCAATAATCGCTGTGAATACCTTTAAAAAAATTTGGAGCTATTTTGGCTAGGAGCTAGGAGTAAAATATAATATTATATATACTCTCTAAACTTTAATAAGTGAAAATTCGTCGCTATTCAAATTATCACTCTTCCCCTAACATCTTCTCTGTTCTGTATTCGCCGTAACTCCCCAGCAACTTTCAGAAATCCTACAAGTCGAAAGATTTTCGGAAGCAATGCAACAACAAAAACTAAAGCTTTGTATGTAGCGATTAACCGAAACTAATTCAAAAAGAATTCGGAAAACAACTTCACAACAATGTCACGAAGAAGCCGGTAACAAATTTTCTTAAGGAAGTAGGAAAGAAATCGTAACCTTCCTTCCTATCAAACTTCCATTGTCAAATCGTGTGTCTTTAAAGCGCAGTTTACATTATGCTAATACATTAGCGCTAATAGAGAAAACGTCATCATTAGCACACAATTAGTATAATGTCGTATAATTACGTTAGCGCTAACGCTATTAGCGCTAGTAATGTCCATGCCCTCCAACTTTTGTGCTAATACAGTTTGCTAACGCACGTTTTAAGATGGCGGGGACAACTTCACAACAACAACAACTTCACTATTAGCCAACTAAAATTTGCTAATGATGTAAACAGACATTATCTGCTACTTTATTAGCAACTAATTTATTAGCGCTAATGAATTAGCATAATGTAAACTACGCTTAAGTGAAGTGCGCAAGTGCATTTGTGAATTTATTAATTTTAATTTGAGTGTTTTTGAATTTTAATAAAATAAATATGTTAAAATATTATAATGGAGTCCATGTCTTCTTATTTCATTTTAAGGATTTTAAAGCAAAAAAACCTATGAATCTGAAGCTTTTATTAGGGGTAAAAAGCTTTGCTAAATTATTACTAAATTTCGTAACGATTTCGAAAAGAATTTCTTTAACGAAGTCGTGTCAACCCCCCTCATATAATTTTCTTTCCGAATTTGTTCAGAAATCGATTGCGAATTCGGTAAAATATACGAATTTCCGTAACTCATTCGTTAAGATATCTTAAAATTTGGTTTGCTGGGTCTCTATACTTTTTCACTTTATATTAATTACGCGACATTATCAATATGTTCGGCATCGAAAACTTAGCAAGACAATATACTATTTTATTTTAATATATGATATAGTTTGTGAGATCTGGCAAAACCTACATGGGATAGTGGGTGGTTTCTAGGGGTTAAAACATTTAATTTAATCATAAATTACATTCCAGTATATGCAAGAAAGTTTATTTTACATATTCAAACATGATTTAATCGAAATATTGCTTAAATATATTGTTTTTTGTGAAAAGCGGTAGTTTTCACCCCCTCAAAACAAAAACTACATATCAGGAACATATAACTTTTGAAGATGAGGGTAAGATAAGCTTAATTACCAAATTTCATTAAAATCGGTGCTGTCCAAAAGAATTCGGAGGTAATACTCTATTTTTACCGCTATCCACTGGACTATATGTACAATAGAACGTAGGTTTTTCATTTTAGCACCCAGCAAAATACCCAGAAATCAAGGTATTGTCGTAAGAGGCACACTTAAAACTTTGCGCTACCACATTACGCGCTAAGTAATGGGCCGTGTCTTCCGATTCGCGATGACGGACAAATTGACTGGACAGAAATGCTTTAAGCTGATATTTCGAAAGAAAGGAAGATATATGTCTGCCTCTGGTATACGACTGGAGGTCCAATTAGCACTTTGGTTTGCGATTATGATGCTACAGCTTGTGTGCCTCAGGTTGGGTGGTTTTTTGACCGACTGTGGCGCCTAGTATGCGCAGCCTGGCTCTGACTAGAACACACAGGAAGTGAATGAAAACGCAACTCAGCTTGGCCACGTGGTCCCCAATGCCCCTTCCTTTGTTGTAAGTAGGCCACGCCGTCATAGAGATAATACAGGATTCCAGTGCGCTCCACCTTTAGTTGGCTAATGAGAGTTTATACACCGCCTATTGACCTGTTAACCATCTCAACCACCGAGGCCCGGCAAGATTCCCTGCTTTACTGGCTAGCCGGCTTTCTCGTTTCCATTTGTGTTTCAATTTCTGGGAATTCAGACGAGAGTCACGTTATGCATTCTACCGAACCTGTCTAGCTCAGCTCTGCATCGCTCCATTAGCCTGGAGCACATAATCATAGAGTCTAGAGAGACTCTCTGCTTCTTTGACGGCTCTACAACCGTCATCTTTCCAGCGGAGGTTGGGTCACCCGCACTGTCGTACCCCATAGATCTTTCCGCAGATAGCGGCTTGATTATTTATGAAAATTCTAATGCTACATCGTTATGTAGGTTCAAAGTTCATTGTCTGGCAGGACCTCAAAATCGTCAGTTTACGCTTACAAAAATGCTGATAAAAAAAAAGTTTAAAAACTTAATTCACTACCTTTTGACACACTTTAAAGCCGCCTTTGATATCATACTCAAGTAAAAATAATTTAGTTGGCCCCGCAACTACCACCTAGAGGGAACAAATGCGTCTGCCACACTGGTATGCACGCTCCCGCTACAGGCATGAAATCTAAAAATGCGTCCGCCAGAGATATGCACGCTCTCGCTACAGGCATGAAAATCTGAAAATTCGCACGATTGAGGAATGCGCGCTCCCGCTACAGGCATGAACATCTATAAATGCACCTGCATCGGCATAGACCATTCCTAAAGTCGTTTTACCCCCAACTAAGTCCTAACCACGTCTAATGCTGCTTGACCACCGCAAGCGAACGAGAACTGGTCTCCTAAGTATGCTAATGGCTCCTTTCTTGGTCACCAAGATAATTTCTCGGTCTCTTCGTCCTATACAATTTTATAAAGACTAAATTTTGCTCCCTTTAGTCTAAAACAATGTGAGCGTACCGTGCTTCGTTTAGACTCTTTCGTGCGTCTTTTATTGGTACGTGCCTTTAGCGGGCTGCATTTGCAAAAGTAGAGTTTTATTTTTACTCGGGTAGTCAAGTAGAACTCTACAAAAACCAAAAACTAATACGATTATGTAGTTCCATATCGCTGCTTTGCATTGATACCGGCCCAACTCAAAAAATTTCAAATTTCGTTTTATTGTATAGAATAACTGCATTATCTGTCTACTTTCATCCTGTAAAAATACGTATTTTTAATTCTACAAGTTTTTGTCAGATAGCGCCTTGATGTTTGAATGAAATTTTCTGAAATAACGGCACAACTCAAAAAACGGTGGTGAAATCTAGGGGATAACTTCCGTTTTTTGGTGAAATTTTATAAATTTATCGAAAAGCACCATAATTCATTAATAATTGCATATATCATATTAACTAATAACTCATAATAACAATAAATAAAATTTCTTATTCGGCATTTTTCCATAATGTAAATCTTAAAAAGCCTCTCCTGTAAAATTGCCCTTTTTTGAGTTTTGCCGGTATCAATGCAAAGCAGCGATATATAATTTGACAAGCTAAGCAAAGATATCTGAAGCACTCTTCAGTTCAATCAACATTTACAAGGGGACGATCTGGCCTGTGTACCTTTATACTGGTATTGGAGAACCAGAATACGACATTCGGGTGTCGTTAAGAGGAACAATTCTCTAGAAACTCACTTAAATACTTCCCTATGAAAACGACATCGACATCGTTGGAAGAATATTAAAGAATCTGAGTAAGGAAAATGAGGGGTGGAGTGGTCTGCTCGTCGCCTCCTCCTCAAAACCCGAAGTCCCATTGACTATCCTCTACTTCATTATACTACGAGCTAATAGTGTTACTAGGCATTTCTTCATATCATGTAAAACATGCCGGACTGGTAGTACAAATGATGACTCCTGAGTTTGGATTTTCACATAAAAAAATATTTACATATGCGTCCGACACTTTACAAAAAGAATTCTTACCTTTTAGTAGCGTTCGAAAGTAAAGACCGCCAAAGCATTGGTGGTCCGTGGCCCCGTACGACGAGATCTACGAGCGGTATCGCGGTAAATGTAGATGTCGGGACATCTAGGTCGTACAGAGATAAACCTGCTCAAGAAGTAGTTTTCGATAGAGTGCGTTTACATGCAAGAACTAGATAAGCTAAACCGCCTCTGTGGCGGTATTTTGATCAGGACCAGGAAGTTGAATTGTTATTCAACATTGAAGAAAATTGTCGATATGCTGTCAATTTAGTGTCAGAAATTTATTTAGGAGTGGTATGACAATGATGGGGCACTACCTAATTGGTAATTAGTGATGAGCAAACGCAAGAAGACAAGACTAATATAGTCTTGGTCTTGTCTTGTTCTTGATCAGTCAGTCTTGTTCTTGGTCTTGCGAGCATAGCTAATTCTTGTTCTTGGTATTGTTCTTGCAAACATAGCTAAGTCCTGGTCTTGTTCTTGTTCTTGCAAACATAGCTAAGCCATGGTCTTGGCCTTGGTCTTGGTATTGCTAAATGTGCAAGACCAAGACAAGACAAAACTGCAAGGCCAAGGTTATTTTCGCTCATCAGGTATGTATTTTTATAAATTGGTTATTAAAAAAAGAAACGTAGGAATCTTCATTTTTGTTTGTATTTTTTTTTAAATCCTGAAAGATTTAACAGAAGGACTCATTTCCTAAACACCAGTAATTGAAGGAAAGTAACAAAGCACCCAATTCATTAAAAAAAGACGACAGTGTGAAACATCTACCTAAATCATTTCGGCAAATTTTGCTTCGAAATGCAGAAATATTGATTGTGAATCTCGTTGACGCACAATGTATGCAAAGTCATTATGTACTTATGTAGGTACAAATGTGAATAATTGCTTTTAAAATTATCATACTAAAAAGTAAATATACAATACACACATATATTTACAATATATCATAACTACTTGGACATCCTAATCCATTGTATATTTTTTGTTTTTAAAAGAATGAATTTAGGTGAAAATTTGCTAAAATCTTGCCTTTGGTCTTGTTCTTGCACAGTTAGTATGGTTCTTGTTCTTCCGAGCATAACTAAGTCTCGTTCTTCTTCTTGGTCTAGCTAAATTTGCAAGACCAAGACAAGACTGCAAGAACAAAACCATTTTTGCTCAACACTATTGGTAATCACTACCTTTAAAAAAAACTAAATGCTGACTTTTCCACTACCGAAGAAATGAATTAGAAGAAATCCATAAAAAGTTCTCTTCAAATCTATACCCTTCAGATAAATGTTTGGTTACAATATTATTAGTACCTCTACTGGAAATTTTTAATCTGCTTAAATTATTTTAAGCAAAATTTTTGGAGGAATTCAGTCTTTCAACTCGCAAGAAATTGACTTCTGGTTCTTCCTCTTGAGCTTGTTTTTCCAACTTCGAATATTAATGGCCATCATGGGGCTCATCATGTTCAAAGCCATTTAATGGTGGTTGAGGAGCTTCATGGATCTGCGAGGCGCAGCACAAATTACAAGGAACGAGTTCAGTTTCTATCTAGCTGTGTAGGACTCCACTCGTTCCACATGTACAAGAGCGTTGTGCTGTGATGCGACTTTCAAATAGTTTTCAGCTCTAACATGCCATCAACTAAAAGTTTTGAGTTTCTGGATATCGCCCGGTCCCCCTAGAGAACTTATAAGCATCTATACAAAACTAGCACCCTCACACTAACGATACAGCAATATCAACCGGAAGGATACTGCTGCCACTGCAAACTGGCTTGTAACCAACTTTACCAGGATACTGTACACACACCAACTGCATTATTTTGGGGGTTTTGCTGTTTTGCCTAATTTCAGGATGAGTGTCATTTTGTTTTTCTTGCTTTTTTTTTATATAGAAGCCGTTATGCATCGTTTTATGTGCACACGGTACTGTTATTTGCTAGCTAAATCATAAGTTGTACCATCCTCCACAAAGGAAGCGCTAAGAAAAATAAAAACCCATGAAGCACGTGAAGGACAAAATGTCTACTTTTTGTCTTCGTTTCGTTGGTGGAGAAGTTTCACTATCCCTACACCAACTGAGAAAAGTTTCCAAGTTTTAACTTGTAGAAAACTTTGCACTTAAGCAAACATGCGGCTTAGATCTGATATGAGCTTAGCATACGTGCAAATATCTGAACACTTTTACCTCTGCATATGACAAATAATTTGGTTCCAAACTTTCCATGCTTTTTCACAATAAATAAAAAGAGAAAAAAGGGTTTCAAAAGAAAAAAACGAAGGAAAAGGAGATAATTTTTGAAGGAAGTTCACCTTCAGAACTTGAGATCTTAGCAGAGGAGCAAGTTTTGGCGCGTCTTGAGAAGTTTTTGGCGCATGAAAAATAGCTTAAAATTGTGAGGATTCGTGGAAGCATTTTTTATATAATGTGAAGGCAGGAAGATGCAATTTTTTATATATGAAATAAACATTTGAATAATTAAGCAGTGTAAGTCCATGTGAGTAAGAAATTATGGTAACGCAAGACGGGGTTTTTAAATAACATTAACATTTGCGACTTAATTAAAACATGGTTTTGTGTAATGCATATGGTAATTCTTTTTTCTATTAAAATTAAACTAAAGGAGTTCTCATTACGTTGCATTTTTAGAATATTATGCCTACATGGTTTGACTTGAATTCAAAATTATTCATTCGGACAAAAACTTATAATTTTAAGATGCATTGGACTACTGCAAGTTTCTTCATGGTTCAAGGTGATTACAATATTGTTTTAACATTGCAATTTCGAAATTTCCAAAAAAGTCATTTCTAAAAATTTACCATTTTCAATTCAGTTCAAGTTCAATTAAATCGGCTTAGATCCTCAAAAACAGGCGTATATCAAACAATATGAGCCTTGCTATGTGACGTGATTGCATTGATTGGAAGCAGGGAACTTTTTCTTGGTAACAATAAAATAGAATTAAAGTTTAAAATAAAAAGAAGGAACACTGGTTAATCCAAAGAAAGTAACTATTCAATATAGTTAACTATAGTCACTTATTTATGAACTGGGTTTTCTTCGAAAGTTCCAAAATTATCGCGACTATTAATATTCTACTACAACCCATATACCTCAGATTTGTAAGCCAGACTAGTGGTTTGGAGCTCAGACTTGACTTTTCGATACATGTCGCGATAAACACGAAGACTACTGCACCCTGACAATTCAAAGAGAAACTGCTTGGAACTAGCCAGATATGGTTCGGTATGTTTCATCAGAGCGTAAGGTTAAACGTCTTATTCGTCAAGCGTCTCATTCCTCAAACTAGTGGGTGCTAGTCATAAGCAAAATGTGTTGCAGTGATGAGAAAAAAGTCTTGCCGTCTTTTGTTGCCTAAATGTGCAAGACCTGCAAGACTTTTTGCTCACCACTAGTGGGTGCCCTGTGGACCATGACTATAGTGTCGAAACCCAGCATGGCTAGCGCGCACGCTTTTTCATTGCCTTAGGCTAAGCACATAGTGAAGCAGAGATCAAAGCAGCGATGAAAGCGGAAAGCAAAGCGGCGAAATTAAATAAGTGAATTCCTATTAACACGCGCATAGTGGAGCATATTGCAGCGAGGTTATATCGCTGTTATAGTCGAGCAAAGCGACGCGTTCAAACAATTTTGATTTCTCTGCTATCATCGTTGCAAAAACAGTTGTTTAAAATGGATATTGAGGCACTTATAACTAGTGTTTCTATTAAAAATCTATGATGGGATCAAAAAGATTGTCAACATCACAGTCACTATAAGGCGTTCTGTGGGATTAATGGGGTTCCAAATGAAATTTGTCCAATTTTTTACCAATTTATGTTAAGTTTTTTCCAAATTACATATAGATAATCAAACGTTGACATTCTCATGCGAAAATAAGATTGAAACTTTGCTGGATGTTCGCAAATAATGAAATTAACCATGTATATGTTTTATTTATTCTATGCACATTGCACCTTCTAGTGTGTTTATTTTTTATTATTTTTTAGGGAAGAGTTTTCTGTTAGTAAAAAAATCCATTATAATTTTGTGAACTTTCTGCTCGATTTTAAACGCGTCACTATGTGTTAGACACTCTTTTATAAGCGCGACATTCTTTCGCCGCTTTGCTCTCCGCCCTCATCGCTGCTTCGCTCTCTTCTTCACTATGTGCTTAGCCTTAGGGTGAGTGCAGTACGCAGCGTAGATGGTAGAGTAGAGCATAGCTGCGCATACTCGCTTATAGAACTCTCAATGGGTTTTAAATTGGTGTGTGCATAACGCAGCTCGCTTTCCGCTCACAGAAAAAGCGAGCTGCGTTATGCACACACCCATTGAGAGTTCTATAAGCGAGTATACGCAGCAAAGCCTTCTGTATTTACAAGCCATGCACTAGAAAATTTGGCTCTCAAAATTTCCTCTCAATAGGACTTCAATTCTCTGAAGTCACGTTATGTTGTTAGTGTAATTTGGAGATTTGAAGTCCTATTCAGCGGAAATTGGCTCTCAATATTTTTCTAGTGCATGGCTTGTAAATACAGAAGGCTTTGCTGCGTATACTCGCTTATAGAACTATTTTTTCCATAGAGCTAAGAATTTTAGAATGTTCCCACGATTACTTGGACAGCAATTATGCCGAACATTACCTACGAGAATCACTATAGAAATATCAACTAGTTAGATTAAGCAGATTTTTTTTTGACATTTGCACTACTCTTTTCTTCGGCTCTAGAGTTCAATTCGTGCCTTGGCCTCCTTCATCTTCCCTCTCTAACTAATCCACAAAACTCCGCAACTTAGCACCAGTTTTTGTCTTATAAGTTTTGCTGTATCATCCTTAACATTTATTGCCACCTTGATCAAGTCATTCACTCTTCGACAAAATGTAATAATTTGGCAAGCGTTGACAGTTCGTTGGCTCACTATTACAAGGTTCTATGTTAATTTTAATGAACTTCAGTAATTAGACTTTGAAATCTTTTTTTTTGGTAAAATATAAACATAGTAGCCCTAATGCTTACATAACATTATAATATACTAATGTAGGGTTATAATGCTGAATAGATACAAAAAATTGGCTATCAATTATCACCGTAGAACCTTGTGGAATTCTTAACTCAATAGTAAGCCATACACTAAGAGTTTTTTCCCCGCGCCAACTGTCGCGCCACGCAATCTGCCAGTTTTATGCCATTGTGTGTGGTCAACATCACACGCCAATTATTTCTGCATTCCATTTGACACTCAATCTTACGGTTTTTCTTTTGATCTATGCACACATGGAAAAATTCAAAAAGTGGCGTGCCATTTGGAGTGTAGTGTAGGTAGTTGTTTAGGTTTTGTGGAATTTCTGTTAAACGTATTATACTCAGGCTGATAGTTCATTTCTGTCTCCGACATGATTGCCGCTTTAATCGACGCATACCTTAACGAACAACAACATGGCTACAGAAAAGGGCGTTCGACCACCTGAAATCGTATGGTTCTAATTTCCGAACGAAGTTGTGCTATGGAGAGCGGCCATAATATTGTCTATACGGATTTCAGCAAGGCCTTTGATCGAGTGGACCACCACCTTTTAATTGCAAAACTATTCAAATTTGAAATCTCTGGCCCTACCCTGGAGTGGATAAAATCATATCTTAACGGAAGAGCACAAGTTGTGAGATTTCAGGGATTTCTGTCCAACGAAAGTAAAGTTTTATAATTAGAAGGGCTAATGAATTCGACGATATACGGGTTACAAAAACACTTTTCTGTTCAGTAGTCCGCCCATCCTGAAATACGCGTGCCCGATCTGGGATCCTATATTCCAAGTAAGCAGCAGGATTGAATCAGCTCAGAAAAGATTTTTTTGTTCTGGTGGGATACTATTTCTCATGTTAGTGTTTTCTTTTTGAATATACCGTCTTATTTCTTCAAGTAGATTTCCAAACTCATGTGCATCCATTCTTAAATAATTATATAAATCTGCCGGATAAATTTTCCGTCATTTTAAAACACAGAAATTTTTTGAAATACTCGTAAAAATTCACTCTCTTTATACTACTGAGTGTATACTATGGCGTGGAACGTTGAAAAAACAGCCACTCCACACGCCGAGTCAAATATATACATTTTGTTGTTGTTTTTCAAAAGCACCTTAACTGCCACGCAATCCGACTAATTAACTTTTATAGTGTATGGACAAAGAGCTTTGTCAAACACGCAACGCAAAGTGTCAGTTTTTTTAAGGCGCCAACCGACAGATTTTTCGAAAGAAAAAACTCTTAGTGTATGGCTTACTATTAAGTACAAAAATTGTAACATAGAACTTTGTTATAGTGAGCCAACGAGTTTACACTCTTTGTATAGGTCATACAATTCATGATTATGATTCATGATGCACTGTTTTCCTTAACTGAACCGTGTATTCTTTTCAGGAAATTGTTCACACATTTTTTATATATTTTTACCTCGCACAAAAAAGAAATAAATATATGAAAAAAATTTGTGGCTATTTGAATTGTGACAAAAATTCTCACATACATACGTAACTATCACATTGTGCAGTTAGACAAAAGCTGTTTTCCTCCTATGCCAAAGCTTGCTCCCTTTAATTTTGACTAAAGCTTTTCCCTGCATGCATAGATTGTCAATTTTTACTTCCAACTGATAAAAATCAAATGAACATATCCAGAGCGAAATGGAGTGCGGCAATAGCCATTTTGACTACTCCTTGAAAAGCTTACAGCGCTACCGTTCCCATACAAGTTCCATATCCTTTTTAACAGTGCATGACATTGCAGGGTAGCCTCCCTCTTAATGCTCATTCCTGTGGGTGCATTATAAAAAAGCTTTTAAAAAGAAAATTCATGGAAGCCTGTGAATAAGCTCCGGTCTCGAAAAACTTTTTTTTGTTCATATTTTGCAATTGCTTTTACCTGTTTATCAAAGCAGTCCCCCAACTATATACTAACCTTGTCCAATGCTGCTTGTCCTCCGTATCGAACGAAAACCGGTCTATTGAGTATGCTATTGTCACCCTTTATGATCATCAACATAATCGCCCGTTTTCTTCGTTGTATAGATTTCTGAAAACTCCAGTAATGCTTCCTGGGGAGCATATTTGGCAGCGCCCAAAATTAGCCCCTCAGCAGCGTTCCCAAATTTTCCCACTGAGTATATCTGGCGAATATGATGAATGTAGTGGCCATCATAGCAAGTTTTTAAGTTCAACAAACGTTCTAGTAAAAAATAAAGAACAGTTTTTTGTCTCATGACTTTTCTAGTTTTATTGCTCTTAATATAAATCACCTAATAATTTCATATTTTTATTCATAATTCTAATAAACCATTTTGATTGTTGATAATAAAATATACTAATACTTTATTTTTTTTTTGCAGGTATGTACCAATTGTTTGATAAGAAGAAAATTATGGAGATAATTCGGTATTTAAAATGTAGTGAAAAAGTTGTTTTTATATTTCACTTTTTCTGATATACGAGTATAATGGCTATAGAGACAGTAGAGAATTGCTGTAAAGATTCAAAGCAAGAAAGAAAGAATATTGTCAGGGTGGGAAAATGGAAAGACAAAGGACGACGGTGCCGCGCGAAATCAAACCACGAACCTCTGAGGGAATAATTTTAACTTTCAGGGTTACCGAGAATAATTGTATTAATTTTAAAAGTTTTATATTTGTTTTTTTCAACAGGATCGAGTGTATAACCTGTAGTTCTGCTCATTGTATCATATTTCAAAAATATATTATTTTTAAGCGGTTGCAAATGTAAAAACCTCGGAACTCGGTTACACTGAATGGATTTTCGTGAAACCTTTTCGATTGCATTGTTAAAAGATTCAATTAAAAAGTTTACCCATCAAAATTTTCCGATTTCCATTACAACAATTTATACCAACAATACTAATTAAACAATTAAGAAAAAAATAAAAAGAAAAAAGATTTTGTCGTAAATGTTTCAATTTTATATACAATAACTGATATTTGTATATAAATAATAGTAGTTTTAATATCTATATATATAAATTTCTTCTGTCCGTGTGTATGTTACTGAACCCCTTCTAAACGGCTGGACCGATTTTTTATGAAATTTTCTGTGTGTGATTAAGTTGATTCGAGAATGGTTTAGAATCACAATTTTAACCGATACTTAAACGGCTGACTGATTAAGAGATAAATGAAAAAAAAATTCGATTGTTAATCCATAACTTACGAATGGCTCAACAGATTTCTTTGATTTTTTTTGTTTTGTTTGTAGACAAAAAGTTGGTAAATCGTGATCAACGAACATGCACGTACAAACTTAAACAAACAAAAATTTGCAGTTTACCAATATTTTTTTTTTAACAATTGGAATGTATGGAATATTCCCTTTGAATAATTTCCAAAACATTGGCCATGTTACGGCCATGACTTTCGAAGATATGAGCAATTTTTATGTTAACATTGACTTTATTTGGTCGTTTTCGACAAAAGCTTATGTGAAAAAGTAGAAACAAATCTGGAAGTTGGTGCAGCCGAACCGGCCACTTTGTAAAATTAGCGTATACAACCTGTTGCTATCTGGAGTAAATTTTTTTATACGGAGTTGACTCTTATATGTACATCATTTTTGGATGTCAAAATTGATTAATTTTTTCACATAAAAAAGTGTCAGAATTGGGTTAATTTGTTTAATTAGTTCTTGCAGAAAGGTAAGAATATTACATTTCATTTTAACAGATAATTAGTAGTATATTTTTTTAGCAATTGTAGTACAAAGCGAGTAGGAAGCGATAGAAACGTGTTTAGCCCATTCCATTCAAACGCCTGCAATTCCCAATTCGCTTGGCATTCGCAATGACAATTAATAAGTCACAAGCCCAAACAATGCCAATTTGTGGGTTGCATTTAGAAAATCCGTGCTTTTCACATGGCCAATTATATGTTGCGTGTTCAAGGGTTGGCAAACCTTCAGGTTTGTTCGTTTTTACCCCTCAGGGATTAACTAAAAATATTGTTCATCAAATAGCATTAAGATAAAAAGTTTATTCCTGTTGATATTATGATTAAAAATAAATATAAATGTTTATTTTTTGTACATTAAAAAAAATTTACCTTTCATGAAAATTACTTTTCCTTCTTACATTTCACAAATTTAATTCGTAATTCCATCACAATTACCATTGAACTCGAAATAACTGAAATAGATATGCTGGCCAACTGTTGCGGGCAAAACGGTGATATGCCGCGTCCAGCTAGTTACTTTATAATTTTTTAGCTAAAAATAATAAATCTAGATCAATAAAAGAAAGTTTCTGTGTGTATGTATGCATTTGTGCGCTGTAGCGGGGGCACCAGTCATCGCAGAGCCTCGAAGCCCGATTTTTGAATTTCAAAATGGCCGCCGAAAAATCACCGGAATTCAAAATGGCAACCCAAATATGAGTTTGCAAATGGTCTTCCGATTTCAATGAAAGTGGGTATACGGTGTCAGTATTCCGCTTATTTTTTTCGAACCCCCTGATAATATTTCTCTTCCGAGCCAACTTTGAATTTGCAAGTGCACTCTTTTGAAGTACCCGATAGCGGTGCTTGGTCCTAAACGTCCTCACAGGGTCGATTCTAAAATAAACAGTAAAGTAAACAGAAGTCAGATATTGTGTCAAAGCCCGATTTATTAAACAACAGCAATATCAAACAAAGTTAATAATTTAACAAACAACACTAACATTTCAACACTAAAATTATCACCAAAAAAGAAAACCCTGGAATTCTAACGTCCTTCAATCCATGAATCTTGTCAGCCTTTCCTGCAAAAAAAGTATTAATAGCAAATATTTATATAAAACTTCCATCTTAAGGAATACACGAAAAACAACGTTTTTCTGCCGCGCCGCTGTTTTTTTAAAATTTTTGCCAATCAGAAACAATTTCGGTCACGTCATGTTGTTTTTGATTGGTTGAAATCTTAAAAAAGAACGGCGCGGCAAAAAACGTCGGATACGTAAATTATGCTTTATATAGCTTTCCGTCACTTTTGCTTGGAGATAAATGTAGCAAAGCGGCATGTGACGATTTCTTCCATATAAAAAAAGTGCAATATGTCGCTAATAAGCATGTGAAGCTTTGGTATACGGCCGGCCTAAAAGACGAAAACTAATGTTGGGATTTTGTGGGAGGGTTGCTGATCGAAGAAGAAAAGGCTGAGGAGGCTGAAAGGAAACGAAAAAGAATTTGAAACGTTTGGTCTAAGGAAATCTGATTAGAACGTAATAGCAGAAATGTGTTTGAAAATTTAATGGACCGGCTGAAGACCGAAGGCGAGGATTTGTATAAAAAGTTTGTGCGGCTGTCGAACGCGGTATTTGATTTTATCCACGCCCGTATAAAGAAAAAAATAAAAAAAACAGGACACGATAATGCGGCAGGCGATTGGAACAAGCGAAAGATTGGCAGGGACACTGTGGTACATATTTAGCTTCAGGTAATTAGCAAATGAGGAGCTGGCGAACAAAACGATCTAATTATATTTGTCGTTTTCGTTCAAAATAACCAAAAAGTATGCTGAAATAGAGTCAAAAGTTCGTACTAATTACACTAAGGTTATATCGTTTTGATCGAAAGTTCTGACTCTATTTCAGCATACTTTTTGGTCATTTTGGCTTAACAACAAGAGCAAAGTACTTGAAAATCGCAAATGAGATCGCATGAGAACATTCGTTCTTTCCAACATGTTGGAAAGAATGCATTCTCACGCTTTTTAATTGGAATGTTCTCACGCCACCTTTTTACACGTATGAAAAACGATTCTCATGAGAAGGCTTGAGAATAATTCCATGAGAACAAGAACGTAATCTCGTGCTGTTTACACGTGCGTAAGAATGAATTTTGATTTTCGCGAGAACAATTGCATTAGAATATTCTCATCGTCTATCAGGACTAGTGATGAGCAAAAATAGTCTTGTTCTTGCAGTCTTGTCTTGGTCTTGCAAATTTAGCAAGACCAAGAACATGAGCAAGACTTAGTTATGCTCGCAAGAACAAGAACAAGACTAAATGTGCAAGAACAAGACCAAGAGCAAGACTTTAGCAAGAGTCTTGCAAAATTTTCACCTAAATTCATTCTTTTAAAAACAAAAATGTAAAATTGATTAGGATGTTCAAGTAATTATGATATAAATATTTGTTTGTATTGTATATTTACTTTTTTATGATAATTGTAAAAGCAATTATTCACATTTGTACATAAGTACATAATGACTTTGCATGCATTGTGTGTCAAAGAGATTCACAATCAATATTTCTGCATTTTTAAGCAAAATTTGCCGAAATGATTTAGGTAGATATTTCACACTGTCAAGTCTTTTTTTAATAGTTGGGTGGTCTGTTACTTTCCTTCAATTACTGGTGTCTTGGAAGTGAGTCCTTCTTCTGTTAAACCTTTCAAGATTTAAAAAGAAAACCATACAAAAATGAAGATTCCTACGTTTCTTTTGTTAATAACAAATTTATAAAAATACATACAATAAATACTTGATGAACGAAAATAGCCTTGGCCGTGCAGTTTTGTCTTGTCTTGTCTTGGTTTTGCACATTTAGTAAGACCAAGGCCAACACTAAGACTTAGCTATGTTTGCAAGAACAAGACCAAGAACAAGACTTAGCTATGCTCGCAAGACCAAGAACAAGACTGACTGAGCAAGAACAAGACAAAACCAAGACTATATTAGTCTTGTTTTGTTCTTGCGTTTGCTCATCACTAATCAGCACCTTAAAGCTACTGACAGAAACAGGCGCAAACGCGGTGCGGACATTGGCTTCGCGGGATGTGGGGACTTTTTATTGACATGATGTTGCGGGCGGTGTCGGCGGCGCGCTCCGACTTTGAACACAACAACGAAATCAAAGTGACAAGCGGGCGTGATAGGAAAAAAATTGAAAAACCTGAATGATTTACATATAATTTTTCTATCTTACAGGGCTTGTCTTTGTTTTAGATGCTAATTTAATTACCCCAATTTGGAAAAATAAAGATTTTCATTAAATATAAAATTGAACAAATTTGCTATCACAGCCAACACCAACAAACGACTCCAAACATATGCCCACCACCACCAAAACACGACTCAAAACACAAACATCTCTTGACACTATGCGGCGGCGACGCGCAAAAAGTAGAAAGTACCCAGCGGGGAAAATTGGGAGCGCTCCTGATGGGATCTAATTTTGAGCGCTGCCAAATATGATCCCGAGGGAGCATTACTGGAGTTTTCAGAAATTTTATAGAACGAAGAAAACGGGCGATTATTTTGTTGACCATAAAGGGTGAAAGTAGCATACTCAATAGACCGGTTCTCGTTCGATATGGAAGACAAGCAACATTGAACGTGCTTAGTATACTTAGTTGGGGGACCGCTTTGGCAAAACCACACTCGCGCTTCAAAAGGAAAAGGCAATTGCAAAGAACAAAAATAAAAGCTTTTCAGCACCGGAGCTTGTTCACAATGAATGGAATAGCTCTACTGTAGATATTTAAAAAAGCTCTATAATGGTCCTTTTTGTCTCCAACCAAATCGTTGCAGGAGTGCTTCTATGGGAGCTCAAATGGAGTGCTAGCCTAGGCGGACATCTAATGTTAAAAAATATATGAAGAGGGAGCGGAAAGGGAGCACTCCACGCCTACATGGGAGTGCTCTTTCATTGTCTTTAGAGCACTCAATTTCCCGCTGGGTAAAGCAACTTGTGCGGTGTGTGCGTAGCGTAAAACAGCATTTCGTTAGTGCGCATTTGAATACGCTACTTCTATTCTCTCTGTCATTGCCCGCATGGCGTTTGCGCCTGTGTCTGTCAGCAGCTTAAGGCTCTACTACATTCAGTGGCGAAGTCCAACAGAAAATTTCGCTACAACAACAAAATCTTAAGGAAAGCTTAAAAAAAGATACATTCACAAAGTTGCACTAACCCAGTCAAAAAACAAAAACAACAACATCACTAATCCAATCAAATTTTCCACACTTTTTGCAATTGCACTGCTCCCAGTGCTCACTCGATTACCAAAGAGGAAAAGCTTCATACGAAGAGCCGTTCGGCAGCATTCGCGCGCAACTTAATTTATGAATGTACCGAACCGAAGTAAACATCTTCAAAATAAAATTTCTGTGTTGTTGCCGTTTAGATATTCAAACCGGAGTACGGGATGAATGAAGTAAAATTTTGTGAATGTTGCAACAAGGTATACTCATATAATTATTTCTTTCAAGGTATGATTCTTGAAAATTTCTGTTTTGATATCAAAATTTGTTTTTGCATATTTTGATGAATTACTGAAATATTTTGAGAAATATTTCCGGACTTCAACAAAATTCATATGCGAAATTTTTTAGTTTAGTGGAAATTAGTTATGCTTTGCAGAAAAGAAAATATAACAATTGTGATGAACAAATCGAATTTAACAAATTACTTGAAAGAAATATTAATAATAAAATATAAAAAGTTAAGAACTGCTTTTTTCTTTTACAAACTTGAAATAAATAGTCCATAATTTCGCAATAAAGACAGGCGTCCCAGTCTTAGAGAATTAATTACGATACTCAAACCAACATTGGTAATGTATCGCGTATTCCCGAATTATGAATAAACTACCTATGTACCGAAATTACAAAAGAGCGAAAATTTTTTTTGAACTCTCTGGGGCCCCTAGCCGAATTTTTGCACAGGGCACTCAATTGTCTAGCCGCGGCACTGAATATTGGTAACCTAAAGTATGAGAAATTAAGAATAAAAAGAATTGATGTTGAAATTTTCAAAGTTAAGTTTAGATTAGATTAAAAAAACCGTTTTTTAAAATTAAATAAAAGAAAATTTAACTTTTATTTAGATACATAAAATATTTACATAAATTGAACGTTTACTTAAAATACTTTAAAATTAATTATATTAAAGTTTTTATTATTTTATTTACATCAAATAATTACAACTATACAAAGTTAAATTAAAAAGGTTCAAAATTAATTTCAGGGGGAAAGTCCCTCAATTCTATATTCCTTTCTTTTCGGCTATCCAACAGCTCCGGAACAAAAGAGTTGAAATAGAAAGAGAGTAGTTTTGGCAGCATTTCAATTTGAAAAAATTCTCGGTCCCTGGTCACTCTTTCAACTTTTAGTCCATATGTCGTCCAAACTGCAAATAGACACCACTCTTTATCCGCAATTTCCAACTGTCCCTATATTTGATAAAAATATTTATTATTTTTATTAATTTTTATTTCGCCCCTTTTCTTATTGTAAGACCAAAATTCAATATTTCTACTTTTTATTCCTTCTAATGGAGTCATTTCCCTCGCCGCATAAGGACATTTAACTTCGACTAGGCCATCATTATTTATTAGGCCATCAGGAGTTGCTGCAAGGCAGGGATATTTTTCATAAATGAAAATTCCACATTCTTTTATTTTAACGTTTTCTTCTAATGCAAGCTGTTTAATGGCTTCACCTTCATGTTGTTTTCCATAATTTGTTTGTTTACTGGAAAATGAACTGTTGTATAATAAAAATACTACCTTGTTTTTGTAGCTCCTGGTATTTCTTGAACGACAAATCAAGCCGAAATTAGATGCCGCCAATCTCCTACTCCTGATTTTATGCCAAAGGGGAATGTCTGCCTGATTTGCTGTTAATTTTTGGATGTTTTCACGATCATCCCACTCCATTTGCAAGCTAGTCAATAGTGTTTCCTTCTCTACAAGAAGGTCCTCATTGCACATATCAACTTTTTGACATAATTCGCTTCCGTAGTCTCCGTCCTCACCAGAGAAAGTAATTTTCCGTCTCCGTCTAATTTCTGGGAAAAACAATTTTCAATTATCTTCTATTTATATGTTAAAATGTTTGTATTAAAACTACCTTTAGATTTCCTTTGCTGTGATGTGCTTCTTCTTAGTCTTTGCTGTTCCATTTTTACAACACGGCTGAGGGGACTTCTCTGGATTGCAGTCTTTTGCAGAAAGTAATGCGCTCTTTTCGTATTATGCTGCAAGACGGCAAATTTTGCCCTGGCACTATATGATTGGCCACGAGAAAAGTTGACACGCTGTCCTCCAACAGTTTTTGCAACTATAGAATGAAACCTTTCTACAGTGTTGGAGTCTACATCGTAAATTAGACTTTTCGAATTCATTTGGATTCTGTTAAAAACACTCTTAATTAGGGAATCCAATCCCGCGAACGCGTGATCCCGCAAATGCGGAATCCCGCACTAGTTTTGCGGGATCAGAAATGCGGGACTAGACATGCGGGATCCGCGGGATCTGCGGGATTTGAGCAGTAGAATGACCTGTTAAAAAAACGGGACTAAGAGAAATACTAACAATATTGCTAAGTATTAACAATTTATGTGCTGTGCGTGTATATGAACGCGATCAATGTCAACTTACACTACGCTACGACAGGGGATTCTCAACGTTAATTGAGCGTACGGGGATTACCTTTGCGGTTAATTGTATTGTTTGTAAAACAACTGAGTCAGTCAAACAAAGCTTTCCGGCCAATTCTGTAGTGGGATTCCGTATCGATTTAGAGCTTAGAGAAACTCTAAATCGTGTGTTAGAGTTTTTGGTATTCTGTAAGCAACTTAGAGCGAAGTACTAGATCTTATTGAATTTATTACATTTTTATGAAAACACATTCGTTAACGATCTCTAAGGTTCAATTGACATTGGAGGATTGGAAAATATATTAGTTAAAATTTTTTCCAAGTAATAAAATTATGAATAATGAAAATATAGTTATTATTTTCGAATTGAGAAGGAGAATAATAAGAAGAAAGAAGGTTTTAGATTCCCTAGAACATTAGGAAAGAAACACAAAAGCAATATTTTGAATACTAAAAAACGAACATTGAAATATATCAATGTCATATTATTAAATAAAATATTCGTACTTACATTTCTAATAATTTGCCACTCTACACAGGTTCTAAGTAACAGTTATAACGTATTTTTAACTATTTTCCCACTTTGTTATTATTTTGACATGAGATTTCCCACTTTCTCATTTTTCTCAAGTGAGATTTGCCGTTTTTTTATTTGGCTCACATAAGATTTCACTTATGAGTAAAATCAAACTCTAAGTTAGAGGAAAAAAGCGCTACAGAATCGCTTACTCTAAATTTAGGGAACTCTGGTACAAAAATTTAAAGCAATCTATTACAAAAATTCGTATTTTCTGCTAGATGGCTCATAATGCCCATTCTTTGTAACTAGAGTGCTCAAATCTACTCTAAATTTAGAGTACTTTCGGTTAGAGAATACCATTTACTCTAAATTTAGAGATTTTACTCTAAAATCTAAACTCGAAATTCATACGGAATCCTACTACTGAACTACGCTGTAATTGATTAGGCTGGAATTTTCTTACATCGGTAGCATAAACTCTGTTGGGGCCATATTTGGTTTCGAGTCGATATCGATTTCTGTCGATAAATAAAAATTGGCATTTGGCAAGACGATATCGACAACCTTATCGTGTGTATATGTGTGGATCAAGTCGTTTGACGTTTATTAAGGCCCGAATTCATCGACCTGGATATATTCTCAGTTATTTCTTATCCCGTACAATTCTACGGATATTTTTTGCTATTCACGGAAAGCAAATATACTAATTTAAAATTTTTACAGAATTACAAATTCATTCATATTGATTCAATATTTGAGCCGTTTTCTTTGAAAGTGGTTTAAGTCCACTTTATACGATATGGAGATATTTACGGGTTTGCGTTTGAATGGATTGAAAAATATTGATATATGTAAATACGCTCATTTTATGTTTTTTAAATATTAAATTGATTTAATTTTATAATGAGATCGTTTTTAAAGTATTAATTAAAAGAAATTTATACTTTTGATGATCTCAAATGGACTTACACCACTTTCAAAGTAAACAAAATATGAAAATCATACATTGATGAAATATTAAATATGGGATTTCAATTGAATCAAAGTAATTTTTCTTAAGAAATTTTTATTAAATTTTATTTAAGTAGAATGTGACGGATGGATATAAAGTTGGTGATATTATATTTTAAAATTTGCGTGGTCTTCCAAGCGTGGGGGATAAATCTAATGTTTTAAACTCCCCATTTTCATCAAATTAAGTTTTATACAGCATTGTATATGGTTTGTTTTTTATAAACCTTATTCAACATATCTTCAGCCAAGTTACCTCTTCACCATAACTATGTTTTCCGTCTTTTTAGAACTAACTACTAAACTAGTACTTCCATCGAAACAAAATCATATCGTTTCATTTCATGTAAAATAAACTTTTTACGTTTTCGGCATTGTTCTGTGATGGTATAATAATCTGTAGGAATAAACATGGACGTCTCGATAGTTCCAAAATCGGCATATTTTGAAAGTTAAGAATGTCCAGAAATTTATGTCTTTGCGGAAAGTGGCCTTACACCACTTTCAAAGTAATTTTATTTGTAATTTCATTAACTAGCTAAATTTATATTGACAAAATGATGAAAATTTTAAAGGATTTTTTTGGGAACTGTTTATAAATAAAAAGTTCATAGCAGATAGCATTTGATGTTATGTTGTTAACTAACTAAAGAAAACGGCTTGATACTTTATTTTATTTTTTAATTTTCACTCACAGCTTTGTTCAATTTTGAAATTTCGAAACTTCAGAGGTTAGAAATCGGCGGATAAACTTATTACCAGGTCGAACTGTTATTAACTTTATCCAAGCCCTGAAAATCGCGGTCGGTGAATACGAAATATCCATGATATTTATATGCGTGGATATATCCAGGCCGGTGAATACGGGCCGAAAATGCTCAATTTAGGCATACAAAAAGTTTCTATTTTAATTAAATATAAATGGTTTGCTGAACTTGGAGTATTATCACACAATTTGATGTTTTGTATGGTCGCACTTATCTGTCGATTCGGTCGTAATGCCAAATATAAACTTAGAGAAAATCCATAAGCTTTCTATCTCGAGTCGATTCATCGACTCGAGAAACCAAATACGGTCCCGATAACGGAAAGTAATTTCGAAATTACAATTTATGATGTAATAAAATTCCAATATAGTTCAGAATTAGCCTGAATATTTTGTTTGACTGACTAAAGTATAGTTTGTTTGACATACAACACACTCTTATTTCATATAATACTTCATAAATTCATGAACATAGCTACTTGAACAAAATCTATGATTTCTTTGCAGTCCCGCAAATCCCGCGGATCCGCGGGATTGATGACCTCGATCCCGCGGGCTTGCGGGATTGAGATTTTGATGCGGGATAGGATTCCCTACTCTTAATTTTCTCCAAAAATCCGTTTTCCATTAGTGATGCTAAACAATCTGTTTCTGTATCTTTGCCATCGCAAAAATATCTATCACAGCCATCGTGATTGCCAAATACATGGTTCCGTGAATTTTCGATGTCTTTGGAAAGTAGTTGAACCTTTTGTTTGAGAGGCAAAGAGCTGTTCTTCCGATTTTTGATGGCCATCTGAATCCCAATCGAAATGCGAGCAAGGTTTTTTCTAAGAAGCTTTCGAGCTATTAGCAGGTATGTCGTGTTTCCAACTAACTCTCTAATTTTTTTTCTTAAATTGCGCATTCAATTATTCCGGCACTCAATTTTCTTGTAGTTCATCAATCAATCACACGATTATATCTAATTCCGTAAAGCACTTCGCTTAACTTAAATCCCTCCACAATACTAGCGGCTTCCATTCCTTTTGATGGTACTACAATAATTTATTCCTTATTTGATTTTGTTTGTTTTTTTAATAAATTTCAATGATTTTACCTGTATAATTTTTATTGCATATCTGCTGAGGAACCGTCACGTTCCTATTTTTATTATTGCAGCAGACATAGCAAAACTTGTTCTTCACATCGCTCCAAATAACTTTTTTTGTCCTATGGGCAACTATAGAACCAACGCTTCTCACTTTCACTTTCAATTTTATCTGAACTCTAAAAACTTAGGTATCGCTTTTAAATACTGAAGAGACCTCGAAAAAATGTAAGTTTACTGTATTTTTACATAAAGTGCAGGTATTTTTATTTGAATTCCACCCCCTTTACTAAACAATCAGAAAACCTTCCTACATCCTGATGTTACCGGACCTGGTACCTGAAAAACCCAACGGTCCAGTAAAATTCATTTTTTCTAGTTATAAAAAATGATATTTCGGCAAAATTTTGCATACTTGTTGTAAAATGGAATAAAACAAATAAAAACGCCCTTGCGTTTTGCAAATCGCCCACTTCTGAAATTTTTTAACGACAACAAAATTTAATAACAAAAAAAAGGATATCATAAAATTAATTATTGCGTACAGGTAGTCTTTGCCATTCAACCCCTTTTTGGGTTTTGTTATATTGCAAATACTGCAATACTTTTTCAGCAATTGGAAGTCTGTGGCTGAATAAGTCATTTGCTCGCGCAACGTGCATTATTGACTTGGCCCAGAGCTTCAAATTTCCCCTCTTCTCCTCCTATCTCCAGAACTATTGGACGTACTGACTTAAAATTTGGCGTGCATGTTTCTTTTGTTAAGTAGAGATCCTCTAAGAAAGGGTTTTGCAAAAATCGACTCCTGAGGGGGGCCGTAAAAGTTATAAAATAAAAGTTTTTCAACTATAACTTTTACAGACTTGAAATTTTACATAATCATCGCAGAGCTTTGAATTTTTGCATCAAGGTCCGTGGAGGCCTCCTATGATGCACCTCGAAGCCCGATTTTCGAATTTTAAAATGATCGCCGAAATATGACCGAAATTCAAAATTGCCGCAGAAATATGGTTGAATTTGCCAATTTTATTCCGATTCCAATGAAAGTGGCTAGGGGTTTTTAAGGTCGCAAATAGCGAATTTGTGGTCAAAACTTATAAATTCAAAATGGCGGACGAATTTGCAAATTGTGTTCCGATTCCAATGAAAATCTGTATCTGAGTTTTTTTAAGGTAGCAAATAACGACTTTATGATCAAAATTTAAATTCAAAATAGCCGCACCAATATGGCCGACGAGGTTGCGAATTGTACATATTTCGATTCCAATTAAAATCGGTATATCGGAGTTTTTAAGGTATTAAATAACGAATTTATGATCAAAACTTAATTAAAATTGTGGGGCCAATATTGCGGAAGAATTTTGACAAATAAGTGTCATTTCCCCGTTAGCTGTATGTAGGGTGATCAAGAGTTGGAAAATCGGAAAATCTTGACATTCTAGCTACAAATGGAAAAACATTGAATATAGTGTATCCTGAAGCTCTCAAAGCAATCAGGTTCAACAAGGTTTTTTTTTTGGAAAGGTGGTAAGGAAAAACGAAAATGTGGGAGCAAAATCCCAATATTCTTCGTTTACGCATTTTGTTCATAATTTGAACCAACATTTTCTCTAAGCCGAGTCACTCAAGTTTCTGTTATTTTATCAAATAAAAGAATATACATTTACCTAAAAGATGAACCTAATTACGTTGCTCTACGATAATTAGTCTAAAAGTTATTTAAGTTTAAGTAAATTTAAAGAAAAAAAAATTTGTTTTTTCATAAACACCCTGTAACTTAGTGGATAGTGGGGATAGCCGCCCTCTCTAGGACTATTTTTATCTCCAAATATATCCAGGAATCACCCCTGAAAATATTAGCCACGTAGTCCAACAGAGGATTTATTGAACGTCTGATGACCTATACAAGTTGCGAATGAGGGGATATGAGTATTCTAAATCTTAAAAAAAGGCGATATCTTATGAATGGCAATTCGTACGGGAAAATGTAAATCCTTTCCATCCTGTATATCGCACAACCTACAAACTTTGTGAACACTTTTTTATGATAAGACTTAGGGCCAAGTCAATAATGCACGTTGCGTGAGCAAATGACTTCTTCAGGAATTGGAAGTCTGTGGCTGAATAAGTCATTTGCTCCCGCAACGTGCATTATTGACTTGGCCCTTACTGTTTAAGAGATATTAGCCAAAAACGGTTTTTTTAAGGGGTGGTTTTTGGGGGTAGCGTACAACCAATTCTCCGAAACTTCTTTTCAATATATTCTACTGACTAAAAACTTTTTTTTTAAAAAAAAATTAGTGAGTTAACATTTTGTTAGAGGTCAAAACCCCTAACAACTGGACTAATAATATAAATGGCCATAACTTCCTTATTTGTCAACCGTTTTATTTGAAATTTGGCTTGTTGGAAAGGTTTATAAAATAAGTATTGATATTTGGGTCAGGGTTGGGTAAAAGGAAAAAAATGCAAAAAAATCACATTTTTCGAAACTTTGACCGCCGTGAGCGGCCTCTTAATATCTTCGGATTTTCCTCAAACTTCACATTTCCCCGTTTTTCACCCATTCGAATATTTTGAGGGGAGACTTGCAAAAAAATCGAAAAATTTGAAAATAAGGGCCACCCTAAGGTATAAAAGAGAAAGTTTGTCTGTCTGGCTGTAAATGTTTAATAGAATCCGAAACCGCTCATCCGAATAGCATGAATTGTATTTGATTTGGGGTTTTCGGGTACGGCGGGTGTTCCTACGTGGTCTATTTTAATCTATCTCGAACGCTTCGGGTAGCTGTAGTGATATCCGTAAAATTCGAACTTTTGTATGGGAGGTACTCTTCGAATCACTTTTCCCGAAAAAAAATACGATTCCCAAAGTTTCAGATCGATCGGGGGTAATTTACAGTTGCCGTACAATTTTGTTGGAAAAAGTAGAATTTTCGCGAAGGACGCGATTTCCGGACCTTGGATTGAAGCAACTTCGGCTGAATGTGCCCGATTTTAGCAATCTTTGGCTTAAATAATGGTCTCGAAGCCAAAAAGACAACAGATTCAATAATCGGAGGTTCATCACTTTTATCAGCTGTGGTACCTGGAAATTTACTTAGATTTTAAGGTGCTTGATTTTTCAAAATACAATAATTTTGCATGGCACATATTCTTTTATTTCAATGTGTGTGTGTGTTGTGTGAGCTGAGCGACCACCATCCCCCACATTGACAAGTTTCTCCGGGATGTACGAAGCTGATGAATTTGCAAGAGCTTTCCTTTTTTTTTATGTGGAAGACTAGAGCTCACGGAAAGCCCTTTGTACAGTCGACAATCTATTTTCTTCGTATAGAGTGCAATGTCAAACAGCAAGCCACGATATTAGACTTGGTTGAAGGCCATCCGAATCTCTTCTCGGATTTATACAGTGCATCCCACCAACGATGCATGTTTCTATTTATTTTTGTTATTAGTTAGTGAATTAAAAGCTTTGCAGCGCAAAATGTCATAAAGCATGTCAAAAGTTACAATTGTTAGAAAATGATGCACATTGGAACATACGCTTGCTGATGCAGTACTTTCATCCCATCCACATAAAATACAAACGTTATTCGCGATGGTGATATCGACATGTTTTCTTTCGAATCCAATCGATTTATAGGAAAAATTTAAGGGGATATGGCGGATGATATTTTACTTCGGATGCGTCGCTCGACTTCGAATCCCCAAATGAATATTGCAGCCCATATTACAGAAGTCCATAATGAAGCGTTGGTGCTGATCGATGCCCTAATAGGTTCACATTTTGTTATTTGGAATTAAAAATACGAAAAAATGCCCTTTTTTAAAATCTCCTACTGTATATTAAATTCCATATCACTTCAACTCAATTGCAAAGTAAACGAAAGCAACTATTGGCTTATGGGTGCAGGGAGGAGCACCGGGTTCTAGCTAGTTATTAATAAAAACGACTATACGAATTAAAGATATGCGACAGACTAAATTAATTTAAATTGAAGTACCTACATGATGGTACTTGTTTCTAATTAAGCATTTTTTATCATATGAATCTGATACCTTGAGAATATGTTTAAGAGCTTTTTTCATTACCAAGCCATTGGTCTTGGTTTTAATAGAATATTAGGGATGTCGGGTTCGACTTCCTCTAAGTCACGTTGCACTGTCAGATATATTACTCGTGCAGCCTTTCTACAGAATTGCTTCTGCATTGCCCCGGTCAACGTCGGGGGCGTGGTGAGTTGAATATTGCTGGTATTACTGTGGTGTTAAATTAGATGGCCTTTCTCAGTTTTTGTGATCCAATGGCCCTGGACACCATTAAACTCTGAGATCAATTGTCAGCACTTCCTTATTGCAGAGCTTCATCATTATTATAAATCAGTAGCATTTGAACTAAACATCGATTTCTTTTCTTAATGTATGTTAAAAAGTATTTAAAATGAATTTCTATTTCTAAATGCATAAATGTCTGTCCTTTTCATTATTTTAAAAGTTTAAGACTGTATCTAAGTTTATGCTCACAAAAGAAAATGAATCGGTTATTTGAGAAGCCCCATAAGTCACTTTTTTGTCAAAATGGAGTTTTCGGTAAAAATCTATTCTTCAGAGGTAGACGCATCTTTTAGAAGCAAAATCCCACTAATCAAGTCATTAAACATGGAGTTGGACCGTACGAAAGTTTTCGTTTATTCGAGAAAGCCCATAAGTCCTATGGCGACGAGAATGCTCGAAGGTTGATTCCAGGATAAACGCAGGTTAATCCGTGTACATTCATAACACGTGGTATTAATCACACGTGTTTTGTTATTAAGGGGCATAAAGTTCCAAAGGATAAGAAAGTAGCTTTTAAAATCTCGCAGTTCATGCACTTTTCACACTCTTTCAAACATAACGATGTTGTAATCACCAAACCTTTTATTGGTGGTTTGTGCAGTCACACTTGTAGGCTAAACAACAATAAAAAGCTGCCTCTACCACTCCCAAATGAACTACATAGTATATTCAAGAGAAAAAATCCCCATCAATAAGAAAAAAAAGTGAAGATCTAAAAAAACTGATGAAATACTTCCTAGATAAAGAAAACATTCAAGCATTCTACAAAGAGATATGTCACCAGTGGCCTACATCTGATTCTGAGTTGTTAGAGAACGACGGTAATGAATAAATTTTATTTTTATTTATATATTTTATACCACTCCTTTTCATAGAAATAAATAATTTTATTTGTGTTTCATATTTAGTTAATGTTTCTACTTCCTTTAGAATACATTTTTGAGGTTTGCTGAGTGTACTTTTTATTTTATACAGTTGAGAATACAATTCCTTTTTGCCAAAAGTATATGCATTTGAGAAACCCCATAAGTCAAGCGACTTTAAAAATCCATAATAATTAAATTATTTATCTTTTGAGACCTCTATTGAGGCCAAACATTGTACTTAGCTTCCAACAATACATTTCATTTGAAATAATAATAGTAGAGGTTGCCGGTTAACCCAGAAACAGTTTTTTTCGATTTCCCAAAAGTTGCTCTCACTTGACTTATGGGGTTTCTCAAACAACCGATTCAAATATTGTGCTGTGTAAATACATTTAAAATTTCCCCCTTAATATAATAACAGAAACAAGAGAAATAACAATAATAAAATTACTTTAAAGAAAAATAAAACCGAAGAAATATTGCATTCCAGAACTCATTCTATGTTGGAATTCCAACTTCACCTCATAAACATCTAAAAGTTATTACCAAAATCCCTTGTTATTCTCCTATTTAAATATTTTCATTATAGCTTTTCCGCGTATTAGAACACCAATTCCTGTTAAAGTGGAACGCAATTGTTTACAAAGTTTAGCATAATGCGATATCATTATCACTGGCCCGAAAAATCTGCTTAATAAGATTTTAAGTGACTTATAACATGAATTCAATTATTGAACAAATCCCCTAAGCACCCAAATCAAATTACACTCACCACCCTCAAAGTAAGGTAAATCCTGAAATCCCCTTAAATTTCGTAAACAAATGTCCGCAACCCAAAAGGCACGCAGAACGACAGTCGCAGGTCCAGTAACCCAGAACTGAGTAAATATTAGACTCACCCACTCAACTACACACAGGTACAATGTACCGAAAGTGTACATATATCTGAAGCATTGTCCTCCTTTGCTCTCCTGGTTTTTACATGAAATTATTGTCCTGAAAAAGGACACATTTTGTGCTCTGTCGCTACTTTATCTTCGCAGTACAGTTCTAGGGCCAGTTATACCGGGGCTAGGTCCATCGTGTTATTAAGAGATGAATGTAGCGACTATTTTGATCATGGGAATGAAGGTATTATCGTATTACGTATATATGGAGGACTCCCCAAAAACCGTCGGTATCCTGTCCATTGCCACTCTTTCCTCGATTTTATAGAGTTTTTTTTCCTTCTTTTTAAACGGGATGAGGAGTGGGAGTTTTTGGGTTGGGTCGAAGAGGAGCATGGAATTCGAAAAATCAATTTGCATATCCTGACTATCCCAGCACGGGTTTATGCTGTTTGAGGCTGACACAGGACGACAATTTGTATACAAATATGTGAAGAGGGATTTTTCAGGTTTGATAAACTCTATCCCCTGGCCATGGGATTCCGACACAACAAAAAAAACAATGAAAACGTAATTTTCGTTCTGCAATTTTAATACTTCAGATGCCTTTGTGTATGCTCGCAGCTGTTACTCGTAATTTAATAATTTTCACACACATTCTGATTTATGATTTTTTAATGTTTTTTACACTAGCTTTTTGCCAAAGTCAAGCGTGGTATATTTTAAATGATTTATTATAATTAAATAAAGTCTGGCTTTTTTGGTATGTAGGTTATATTTGGATGACCAACTGCAGAATAGTTGCGGTATACGACATGATATTGCTATATAAAATGTCGGCAGGTTAGTTATTGGTTCGTTATATTGTGGTAGTAACTGCAGGATTTAAACTCTAGCGTCTGTTTATTTTACTTTTTAAATTTTTCTTAGTTTTAAATTGACTCATTTGATTGTTGTCAGCTGTTGAATTAGAACATTAGTTAGAGGGGTGCAGATATCGGTTGTGGTAGTTACTGATTTTGTGATGGGAATCACCAAATAAAGTGTATGTCTCATGAACCACACAGAATACGGATTAGGCTTGACCCAATCGTTATTACTATGTTCCACATTGTTGCCATTTGGTACTTGACTACATATGTCATATATCAATCAATCCTATACCAAAGTTTTACTCAAGGTTAGTCATACCAAGCAAATTGACTTCTTTCATTTTTGCTTCTATACCTTTTCCCAATCTTAAGGAAATCAGAACAAAGCGAAGTTTTCACACTTTCAATCTCATTTATACAGGATATAAATGTGGATCGTACAGCCCAATTCGCTAAAGTCTAATTTTTCATCCCCAGAAGTCAGTCGTGTGAAGAATCTAATACCCGTATTCTAAAAGCAGTCACAAGTCACAACTCAATCACAAGTGTATGGTGAGTCTCAACTTGAGACAATTTGGTATGGCCGTCGCCATAAAGGAATTGTGGTGATTGTGATTGAGAATATAAATGAGTCGGTTATTTAAGTTTTAAACCATCAGAGTGACGTTGCTTGCCATTCGTGACTTGAGAATCTGACTGCGAATGGAAACAGCGATTTGAGATTGCCTTGCTTTATGGCGTGAGCTCTATTCTAAGTTTGCAGTCAAAATTTTGACAATCCGCAAACAATTACAACGGCTAACAAAATTGTGACTGTATAAATATCAGGTCACAAGAGTATAAAAAGCACATTTCTATAATACTTTTCATAATTTCTCACATACTCGACACACAACAGAGCCAGCTTGGATGAGAGGTGCTCAGACATTCACATCCCAGCCAGACGAAAATAGATTCCCCACTAAAAAAGAATTCATTCTTGGAATTGAAGGAATCGATGGTATTACTGTTCAGAAACCAATTATTTTATATGGACCATGTCCGGTTTTTACTAGCCCGTGATTGGTTAAAAATTAACCAATATAAAGTCAAAAAAAAAACAAAAAAATAAAGAAAAAGGTATAAAAATACGACCATCAGCCTTGCTGTTGTTTGGCCTTTTCTTTGTTATTCCAGGTTTTTTTATTAAATTTTTGTTTTCCGTCCTTTGGTGCTTTCTTTAGTTCTACCTCGAACTCTGTTCGACCGAATGTAGATGATCTTACACAATCTGCAGAGATAATTAACGTTATGAAAGCATAAATTAATTTGAAAGAATTACCAAATAGGCAGTTTATAAAATTGGTATATTTAGAAAAAGCCTTTTTCCTTTTCTTCCCTTCCAGGTTGTACTCCTTGCAAATTTTTGCTGCAATAAATTTTCCAAAAAATTTGCTCAATGGCTGTTTTCCCTTGCTGAAGCGAATATATTTTACCTGAAATTTAATCTGGTATATTAAAATCACTTTGTTAATAACTTTAGAAATATTACAAATTTTGCTTTGAATTCTGCATTTATAAATAATTTTTTTTCAAAAATGTCTAAATCCTCTTCTGATTTTATTGGGAAGTTGAATTTATCGGCTAAATCAGAGTGATTTGATCCAATCAAGTTTTCGGCAAGTCTGGCCGTTAATACATTCAATTTGCTTACTTTCTTTAGCACAATATCGACTAAAATAAAAAAACATATTTATTCACATAAAGTAAATCTAACATATACTTACTTTTAGAACAACAGCAGCATGACTGTTGCCCACTTATGTTTCTCTCTCCAGTATGTTTGGTAGTGCCAACATTTGTAATGTTTTCTTGTTCGGCTTCTACATGATCATCAAACGCACCCTCGTTAAAAGATTGGTGGCTTGTGCTAGCGATAATTGCTACAGGTTGGAAAGTTTGAAGGTCTTCCGAACCTCGAAACTTTTGTGGTACAATGAATATTTGTCCGTCTGTATTTTTTTCCATATTTATTGTAATTCAGCTAAAACGGGATAACATTAGTGATTTTTGCAAGGTTTCCACATATGTAGTATAGGGATCAATAATATAAAATTATCTGCTACAATTTTCATATATTTATACAAGACATCAGAAATTTGTAATGATTCAATTCTTTCTGATAACTCCATGGGCGTAGCAAGGGGAGGGGCCAGGTGGGCCAGGCCCACCCCAGAATCGTTCTGGCCCACCCCAGAATAAAAGTGAATCACTTATTAAAAACCCGTGATGTTAAGGCTAAAAAAATGTTTACAAAAAATACTATGGTACACGGATGGCTTCAAAACAGAGACAGGTGTGGGCGCCGGAATCTGGAGCGAAAGCCCCAGATTCAGCAGAGCGGTAAGCTTAGGCATCCTAGCAACTGTCTTTCAAGCAGAGGTGTACGCTATACTGGCATGCGCTCATGAGAACTTAAGAAGGGTCTACCAAAAATAACGGAGTTTTATCTTCTCTGATAGCCAAGCGGCAATTAGGGCCGTAGGACCAAGTCTAAACTAGTTTGGGGCTGCCAAAGTGCCCTTGATGAGCTGGGAGTTCTCAATCAAGTTACCCTTGTTTGGGTCCCGGGTCATCGGGGCTTCAAAGGCAATGAAAAAGCGGATGCCCTAACTAAACAGGGCTCCGACATTGCATTCATCGGTTTAGAGCCGGCTATCAGAGCACCTACCAGCTTGCTGCCAAGGGCCCTAGCCGATCGAACTTTGATGAAACATACCGAACGCTGGAGGTCCACGCCTGGACTAGTCAACTGTTGGGGCGCAATAAAAATGATGTCAGAACACTTGTTGGCTTGATTACCGGGCACTGCGCCCTAAATTACCACTTATGGAGGATAGCAAAGGCGGAGGACCCCACCTGCAGGCTGTGTCTGGAGGAGGATGAGTCTGCTCTCCACGTCCTCTGTGAATGCCTCACAATAGAGAGGAGCAGGGTTTTCTTGTTCGAAGAGTCCCTGCTCAGAGCTACTAGGCAGACTGCTGAAGTGTATGAGGTATAGGGTTGTAGTGCAATAGGCCAAATGAATGGCCGCAGTACCTTTGGACCCAGTACCTCACAGGGAATCGAATGTATTCCCAGTTCGTTGCTAAGCGTAAAAAGCTTTCCAATCAATTCTAAGGAATCAATTCCGAACCAATTCTAGGAAATGCAGAGAGGAATGAATTGGCTCCGCCCTATGACATCTCAATGCAAAAATAATCGGTTCTCTACATGTTTTTGAATCTAAAGTGGAATCACTTCCAATGTAATCGAATCAATTCTGAATCCATTCTGAATGCATTCTGCTCCCAACTGGGAAAATAGTTATAAAATATTTTAATATCTGTTTCATGGAAAATTGGGTCACAGCGAGAAAAGCAATAAAATCACGACAGGTCCCTTTTAGAACAGCGCACAACCAAATTGCGCGATTGATGGTCTGATTATGTTGGAGCTGCGAGAAACGAGTAGAGCGGTGATCCAAGGTTTTTAATAGAGCTGTTGATATTGGGCAACGCAGTGACTAACGCTTTGCCGCGACCAACGACAAGAGCTGCGATAAAGCTTGGGTTACTTTTCTCCGCTAGTATCGTTAGTATCAACATGGATGTTGATTCCTCAGTTATATTGTCAACGTTCTGTTTGCACTTCTGTCCGAAACTGGTAAGACTGCTTTATTCGCGCTACTCACAGCTTTTGCCACAGCATTTGTCACAGCTTTTGTCACAGCTCTGTTACCATCTATCGCAGCTCCAACATAATCAGACCCTTAGTTGATTTTCCTCAAAATTTGTGTTAACACACGATGAATGGTTTTAGTGGTAAGATCAGGCAGCATAAAAAAATATCGGCGACAGATAGAGATGCTTTTCTTCAAAATATTATGAAGAATGTCCTTGGATTGAGTATAGTGTCAATGAAGACAAAGTTTACCGGTTTGTTTGCAGAAACATCTCTGCCGTGCAAAGCACAAATGACCTATATGCATTATAGGTCAAAATGGCTTTGTATGCATTTTTTGATGTAAAATATTCATATTTATCCATAACAAAAATGTCAGACTTATTGTACTTTTTAATTAAATGTTATCACTTTGAACAGTTACTTTATTTGCTTCGGTTTCATGTATTTTGAAAACTTTGTTCGCGTTTTTCTCGAAACGAGCTTTTTGCAAATAGGTCTTTTGCCCTTTGCACGGCAGATCTGTACAAAGAACTTACGTGCTCAAAACGAAAAGTTTGTTACAAGCGGCTATGCTAATTGGAAAAAAATAGGAGCATCGCATCTCCTTGATACATAAGCAGCCCACCGAAATGCACGTTTCTTTCAAACACTCAATGGTTTCAGGAAGCGCACAGGATAGAATTGTGAGGCAACATGACCCAGAAATAGTTGAAAAAAGAAAATATTTGATCAACCTTATCATCTCTCTGTGGTCAGTCGGTAACGGTGGTTTAAAATCTGGCCCACCCCAGCAAAAATTCATTGCTACGCCCATGGATAACTCCTGCGCCGTTATAATCCCAAGGTCTGTCGAGTTCATTGGTGCGGAAAAATACGGGTTTACATTAACGAATCTTCTGCCTTCTAATATTTGTTTTCCATTTGCTGTCTTCAATGCGACTATTTTACCCGGCTGACATTCTCCTAATATATTAACGGCACAGGAGTCATCTGGAGGGTAACATTTAAGAATGAAATTTTCATTTACGTATTCTATATAAGATTTTTCATTTGAACATTCTTCCAATATTTTCTTAAGGCCGAACCTTTGTTTGGCTGGAAAACTTCTTCTGCAGTCCTGTTGAAAATTTGTTGTAGGATTTTATTGGGTTTTCTGTTTTGCCTTTTAATTATTGGCATATAGTTTTCATATTGATAAGCAGAAAATTTATCGACAGAACCAAACTGCTTTACACAATCCGCTATATGCAACAAATTATGGACGTAGTAAGTTAAATTGTCTCCTCCATAAATATCGCTAAAGTACTTTACAAAATCTTGCAACATTGCGTCAGCACAATCAATATTTGCAATGCTACTGAGCAAGCAAGAATTCGGTATGCACAATGATAAAGAAGAAAGTGATAATAAGTGTCTTCATCTAGATATTTTTTAAGTCGAAAATGCCAGTGTACAGAGTAAATTGAAGAAATTCTGCAGATTTCCATCGAGCTATTTCTTCAAGACCTCTTGGTTTTCTCGTGAATTCGTCCGGAGTATAACTTGATAAGGAAATTATTATTTGTGAAATGCTCTCCCTCATTCGTGAAGAAATCGGCGCTCCTTTAACTTTCCCATAAAATATGCAGGTTAAAATTTTTTTTGTGACCCCCAGATCTAGCAGATGCATAGGTTCAATGGGAATTTGTGAGACCATTCCTATTACGACGGATTCTAAAATATTTACTTCGTTTGTTATTTTCAGTATAATGATGACTATCTACTCTGTCGCGTTAGCTTCTGTCGTAGTGGCGGACTAAGGGTGGGGC
Organism: Thereva nobilitata; assembly: GCA_963855945.1. Classification (NCBI taxonomy): domain Eukaryota; kingdom Metazoa; phylum Arthropoda; class Insecta; order Diptera; family Therevidae; genus Thereva; species Thereva nobilitata. Next base: position 156,026,101 of record OY979694.1, on the reverse strand, counting down.
GGAAGGGGCGGCCCGCCCTGGGCCTCCAGTTTCGGGGGACCTCCAAATGTCATTGATCAAATCCTAAACAAGGCTTTTAAAATATGCTCAGTGCCTACCTAAGTGGTACTTTGGAGCCGGAGGTCCCGAACAATGTTCCCGTAGATACAAATAAGTACAGCATGTACCGGCAGTTTTCGTTGCAGTTCCAGTTTCACTTATATATTGCGACTCGTCAATCTGTCCATCCTTTCAATTGAAAGAAAAGTTTCAAAAGAAATTGATTTCGCTACAGTTATTGAGGAGTTCAGCAAAATGAAGTCACGAAAACATATGTAGTAATATTAGTTACATATTACATATGTAACTAATATATATTTAGGCAAGAAAATATATATTTTCTTGCCTTCGTTTTACTTACTTATATTCTTACATACGTACATAAAATATACGGCACCTATTATTTTATTTTTACTAATTGTTTTTTGCTAATTCTTATTTTATTTTCCTCATCCATATCCACATTCTATGTATATCTACATATGTAAGTCGTATTTAAACTTTACTTGCAAGATTTTAACTAAATAAACATACACACACACTTGTACATATAAATGGCAACTGAATAAAAGGCTTCTAAAATTACATCAACTTCTTAAGGGTGGTTTAAGTAGTTAAGTATTCAACTAAATTTTAACTTAATTTTAAGTAAGTGTTTACACGTTTTCAACACGTAATATAAGTTAAGCTCTTTAGTTCGCTAATGATGGACGTCAAAGTCGGATTCAGAGTATTTGAAAGGCCTATTCCCATCGCTCTTGATAAAATTGACAAGATTGTCAAAACCTGTTGCGTTCTACACAATTGGCTTCATAAAACAAAAAGGAACATGAGTGTTCCAACAGTAGTCATTGAAGACACACACAGTGGCCGTATTATTCCATGAGATTGGAGACGTACCATCAGAAGGGTTCCAAGATCTACATTCATTTCGAGACTCCCGTTGATTTTTGACTCGATTTCCTTAATTCCAAAATTAGTGATCATGGCTGACACTATATCGTCAAGCCCTTGTTTTGCTTGCTTATTTCTATAATTCGAGCTTCTTATATTCCACAAACAATCGTTCTTTAAATATTCTTTAACAAACTTCACTGTGGTGTCTTCTGTCGATCGATATTTTCAAAAAAAATATTCAATCACACGAACGCGTCGCTATGTCAAACAAATGCATCTAACTAACGTGTCAAGTGATTTGCCAAGCCCATCAACTTAACCGAAACATAGGCAAAATTCTATTATAATTGTTTACTTACACGTTAAATTTTAACTTATTACTAAATTCAATTTCTACATGCATTAAGTCACTTAAAATTAAGTTAAAATTTAGTTAAATACTTGAATACTTAATACGTGTAAACCAGCCATAGACTGAGGGCCTCATTCAGTTTTGCCGCCCCGGGCCTCTAACCGGCTTAGTCCGCCACTGTTCTGTCGGTACGTTTGTCGCCGCAGGACGCAGAGTAAGTGACCTTTTTGTGCAAAGAGCTTCCTATTTGGTTACATTTAGAGCAACCATGTGGGCAGGTATGTCCACGTACTCCAGAAATAAATGCGCCTGCAGGTGCATCACAACAAAAAAGTCTAATATTGACTTGACATTTTTTATTTTTAAATAAAAGACTTTGAGTAACTTTTTTGTATTCGTCCGCAAAGTCCTTCAAATATTCTGCTACACTAGCAGGTTTCCCATATCCTGCATATGCACCAACTAAGAAGGGATTAAGATTTTTTATGTTTACCACAGATGCCTGTATAGGCCATAAACATAGCTTTGATGATTTTGAAAGTGGTAAACCATCAATATTTATATCTAGATATAGAATTTGAGGTATTTCAGCATATTTTAAAATCCTATTTAGCCCTCCTTCTATGCCAAAATGAAAGTACTCACCGGGGACCACTTTTCTTATATTTTCAAGTCTACCTGTAGGTGTTTTTAGAAGGGCTTTACCATTAGCAGGCACATTTAAACCGCTCTTCCTTAATGAATCTAGTAAATCTTTTAAAGCCTCGTGTGTTATACTATGTTTGTTGCTCCAGGCCCTTAACCTTCCAGGAAGATTTTCATCTACGCCTGAATAAATTTCGTCTTCGTTTTCGGTGGAAGAATTATTATATCGATGTGTTATATTAATATTTTCGTCTTCAGAACATTCATATGGACACATTTATTCATTGTTTTCAATTTTTTTTCACTATTACCGCTACATACACTAATATTAGACAGGGATTTTTCTTGCAAAATCACAGTTTCATCGTCTTGTTCGAAAAAGTTTTTCGAAACGTATAAAATGTCTTGCGCTTATTCCACACAACTTTTTTTCGGTCATTTTTTTAAAAATTTAAATTACACACAACAAAATATTTTCAAAACACTTACTTTGATATTATTAATAAAAACACACAATATATATAACAAGAACTCAAAACCACTTATGCTTGCTTCTCTCAAGAAGTTAAACAAAAATAATTGCGATTGCATCAGAATTTCAGTTAAAAGCGTTCCGAAGAATTGATTTCGAATTACAAATTAACCAATTTTTTTATCCCTTCAATTTTTTTATTGAAAAATTATTGTTCGGGGGGAATTCAATTTCATTGGAATATATTTGGAATAGTTGTGGAATTAATTGAGGAGTGGGCGAACAAAACGGCACATGTCCATGGTTGACCGTTTTAAGTTTTTTGACTGAACCGTGTTCATTACACTAAACTACAACTAATTTCAATTTCAGACACTTCAAAAAGCACATGCATGTCATACTTGTTTGATAGCAAAATGAAGGTTTCCTTGCAAAAAGGCAAATGTCCTACGAATATTTATATTTTTTAACCATTCGTCAATGTGGATTTTCAAAAGGGAATTTTTTCTCTTAGTTTATTAAACATTTTTAAAATATTTTTTTTGGTTCTGAATGAGTTCAAATAGTAGCACAACCTGACATAATCATAAATAGTTGATGTGATCAGTTCAGAGACCTAAACAGTTTTTTGCGTTTTCTGAACAATTTTCAAAATTGGACATGTGCCGTTTTGTTCGCGCACTCCTCAATTATGCCTACTTTTTTCAAATATATTTCATTTTTATTTCCAATATCACTTCATTTGAACCTTAAGGAATATATTCCATTATCAATGGCAATGGAATCGATCCCTTTATTCTGGCTGGGTACACTCTGCCTTACTGCATCAATACCCAGCGGGGAATCGAAGCGCTTCTGAACAGATTCTGAAGCGCTGAAAAGGATTGCCAATGCGCTTCTTATTCACATCCCAACTCCCTCTCTTTTAACACAGACATGTCATAAGAGCGAAGCGCTTATAATTTATTGTTCAAGAAGTGCAATTGAAGCTGGGAAATTGAAGCTATTGAGAAGTCCCTGAAGCTCTCGTGACCCATAGATATTATCGATATTTTGCAGAAATCTAACCCATAATAATTTTACAGATTAAGGGATTAAGAGAAAACTTGAGAAAATATAGGAAAAAATGGGAGTCTAGAATGCGTACTTCCAAAGAGGTTCCATAACATATGACTTGGAAGCGCTACATTCTTGCTACTTTTGGCAGCGCATGATAAATTTCCCGCTGGGTATTTTCTGGCGTTCGTTGGCTACGTTCTCGCACACCCTTTGCTTTATCTCATTACCCGAAAACAAATTCATCATTAGATGTGAATTTTTTAAGATTTTTCTTGTAACTCCCACCGGGAAATGGAGTGTTGCAATAGCCATCTTTGAGCACTCCTTAAAGAGCTCCAGTTCCATATACTTTTTAATTTTAACATTGCATGTCATTGCAGGGGAGCATATCTTTTAATGCTCCTTCAAAAGCGTTGTGGAAGCATTATAACAAAAACCCTTTTAAAAGAATATTCATGGAGGCTTGTGGATATGTGAATAAGCTCCGGTGCCGGAAAGTTTTTATGTTTGTTCATCTTTTGAAGGCCGTGCTTTTTTAATGTACTGGGTTTTGAGAGCTTTTGGGTTCATTGCAAGAACGGCAAGGGAAATTTTGCAAAATCTCAACTGAATCTTTCTGCAGGCTATTTATCAAAAATACCTGAAACGTCAATTGTCGCCGTCGGCATTTGTGATTTTCATTTCAATACCAAGTTTGATTTTCTAAATATCCAGACACGTATGAGATAGAAGGATATTATTGTTTAGGGCATAGAGAACATGTTTCACAAATTAGTCTTTTCCCTGTAGAATCCACTGACTACTTGCTATCACTGTCTGGTGATAAAACAATTAAAATATGGAATTTCAAACGTGTCTTAAAGTGCGTGAACTTGAAGTTCCCGGCCCGGGAATGAGATTTTAAACTCGGAAATTATATGAAAATGTTTTCTATATAGCTTGCCAGTTGTTTCAACCGAATGAGAGCTTGTACATGTATGAATTGATATATCCAGAAGATGACTTCCAGTCGCGGCTTATAAGTTTGGATTCTGAAATAATTTCACATTAATGTTATGGTACAAGAGAATTTGCACGTAACAGTAATGCGAGATAATAGATTAGACCTCGAAAGCGAGCTGAAAAGCACAATAAGGCCACTTCTTTTTTATAATGGACCGTTGTCCGTCGCTCAGTGTTCTTTGGAGAAGTATGAATTTAATGTTGCCGTCCACAAGCCGGTGCCCGGTTTCACAGTGTTCACTTAAGCTTTCGCTCAGCCTTGAGCTTTCGCTCAACTCATTTTACTGTTTCACAGTAGTGGTTCAACTGTTGAACTTGGTCCAAAATTGATTTGAACTGACCCAGCAAACCAAACTTTGCGATTTCTTAACGAAATAGTTCCTAATATCGGACAAATTCATTCGATATCGTAAACGAATTTTTACAGATTTCTACACGAATTTTGTATGAAGATGATGACACGACTTCTTAAAGAAGTATTGTTAAGAAATAGATAAGAAAAGTCTGTATGATCTCTGAAAGTTTTTTAAGTGAAATTTCACCTCTTTTATAAAGCTTTCAGAATCCATACAGAATTTTCTTATCCATTTCGTAAATACATGTTTTTACTAGAATATATCTGATCTTAATATAGTCCCATTGTCTAAGTCATAATAAAGACCGTACAATTATCAAGCCATCAAGATCAAATATATTATGTTAAAACATGTAGTTATGAAATTTATAAGAAAATTCTGTATGGGATCTGAAATAAAACAATAGTTGAGTAAGATTCTCAAAAATAAAAGAAAATATAATTTGAATTTTTTTTATACATATATTTATAAAGCATCTATAAATTAAAGGAAAAACAAAACAAATTAAATTAAGTTCACTTTCCGGCACTTTAAATCGAACTGGAAATTGTATGACGAAATTTCGTAAATTTCGGTTGAAACCATCAAAGTCAACAGTTAAGGAATAATTTTTTACGATTTCTTTCCGATTTCGTTACGAACCATTGTAACTAAAAGTGAATAAGCACGTTGTTCCCTTTTTAACGATATTTTTCCGATTTCAATCCGAAACAGCGGAAATATTTTTTGTTGGTTTTTTTCGATTTACGAAAACTTTGCGAAACGTCTGAAGCTCTGAAAGCTTGGTTTGCTGGGGAGCGACTAAATTTGGGCACTTAAGCCAAAGCTCAGGACATAAGTGAGAGTAATAGCAGGAACACAATGCTCGCCATAAGCCGCGGGCTATGAAAGCTTTTCGTTGTCAAATAATAGACACCATGTATCTACATAGGAACGAACAAAATGAAACTACCGGCGAAGCGACCATAACCACGACCAAAATAATTAGAACCTATTTCTATTTTCTGGTTGACGCTTACAGTTCTACCAATTTCCCCATACAAAAAAACACCGCTGTCAACAAAAAAACCATATTAATATGGCAAAAAAAGTGATTTTTGGACAAATTCTTTTGCGTCTGAGGGTGGTATATTTTAAAATTAAAAAAGGCACCTTTTGCACTCTCTTTTTTCTCATATTAATTTAAATTAGCTTCAATTTAAATTTGAAAATCATTTGACAGGAAAAAATATTTTTTCAACGCCTACGATATCGCTTTGCTCTATTATGATTTTAGTTTTACGATTGACAGCGGTGGCATAATTTGAGAGCGATAAAGCTTTCATAGCTCGCGGTCTTTGGCGAGCATTGTGTTCCTGCTATAATGTCATTAATTTTAGAGAAATCACAGTGAACTTGTGTTTATTTATTGATTTTAATTATAAGTTTGAAGTTTGATTTTTCAATTGTAAAGAGAAGAGAGCATTCTATTACAAAGCATGCCGTAAAGAGTGCGGATAGAAGGCTGCTGTGTTACTCTAAAGATGAAGAGATTATTTCTTGCCGCTTTGAATGCTTCATTTATACAGGAACCTGGAGAAAACTTATGAATGCGCAGCAAATAAGAATCACCACACGTGCATCATCTCAGACAGAAATAGCAACTGCAATTCTTTCAATGGCCAATGTTGCCTGAATTGCTAAAAACCGACTTAAGCTTAATAGCAGACGCGATACATCCACGCCTGGAAAGAGCCCGGAACAGCTGTACCATTCCGGAGGATTAGTCAGAAGGTGTCATAGTCAAGGGGTGGGGGAGTGCCGAACGCTTAGAAGCGAGCTGGATTTAGAAAGGGCCACTCCTGCATATACCATATGAACACCTTGAGAATCATAGTGGACCAGTTTCCTGGATTACGATCCCCCTTTTACCTGACAAAATAATAATATTGATAAACGCTCCATATAACAATTCCAAATGCAGAGTTCCCCACAATGGAAAATTATCCGAAACTTTGAGGTGAGCTCAGGAGTACGATAAGGATGTCTACTTTCGTCGTACTCATTCTTATAGTAATAAGGGGCCTTATCTTTTCAAAAATCCTTACAACTAAAGATAAAAAACTAGAAAAATCACACAATTTATCAACCAAAAGCAAAAATTTCCCCAACTGATTCAACCACAGTGGCCTGCAAAATCCAGTGAACTAAATTCAGCTGAACTGAGCATAAAAACAAGCTGTGAAACAGTTTTGACTTGAGCTAAAGCTCAAAATTACTGCTCAGGTTTAGCTGAGCGAAAGCTCAAATCGACACTGTAAAATCGGGCATTAATCATCCTAATATTTACAATTTTGTGCTTTAATAACAGAAACTCACTTATTTACAACACTTAAATGACGTTTCTCCTTCGGCTTGAAGTTGGCCGCATTCTGAAAAGTAGGGAAATTTTAAAATTTCCCAGTAGCCTCGATAGAAGAACCAGAAAGACCCAGATAGACCCAGATAAAACCTGAATTTTCGATTTTGTATGGCAACTCAAAAGCTCTCAAAACCTAGTTCATTAAAACAAACACGGCCGAAATTGCCTCTTCCTTTCCAGGCGCGAGTCTGATTTTACCAAAACGGTCCCCCAACTAAGTATATTAACTACGCCCAATGCTGCTTGTCCTCCGTGTCGAGAATCGGTTTATTGAGTATGCTAACGTCACCCTTTATGGTCCCAAGATAATGGCCCGTTTTCTTCGTTCTATAAAATTTCTGAAAACTCGAGCAATGCATATTTGGGAGCGCGGATAGGTTCTTCGAATAAGTAAACAACTGATATTCACTCTCACAGGAATATGGACAGTAGTGGTCTCAATGAGGTAAACTACACTATCCATCACTCGTCCATCACATCGATCTTAAAACCGCTTTTTTAGGCAAGAGGTCGCGGGGAAGTTGTATTTTTTCCTCACTTGTGAACCCTACAACTTTTCAGTCTCACCATCCATCACACTAATACAACCATAACTTCGAGTGTTCAAAATTTTTGAATAATTCCTCTTCTCATTCATGTTTTGACAGTCGGTGGATAATTATAACTGTAATTATAAAAAGAACACAAAATTGGAATCCTCTCTGACTTTTGAATGACACTTTGCGAATGACTGATGAGGCTACGTACACAACTACATAAACATTACAATCGTTATACAAAAAAGAGGCAGAAAAGTGAGTCCATAGTGTAATATCGGATTCATATTCAAATCGGTTTGATGTGATGGACGAACGATGGATATAGTGTAGTTTACTTCAATAGCCATTCATACACAAAAGCTTTTTTGGGCATGAGAAGCGTGCAGAGATGCAATGATAGTTTCGTACTTCAGTCGAGCTTTTGCTTTTGACCTCCGAGCAGAGAAGATATAGGAAATTAATGCTTTCATGACCATCATCAGCCAATAGCTAAATTGGAGGCTTTGGCTTCCTCCAGCATCGTAGTAGGCAGCGACTGTTAAAAACGAATAGAATACACGGCTTATATATGAAGGCGCACATTCTGCAGACGACTGCGACGGCGACGTCACCGAGGGTGGCTACCTAATCAATCTAATTTCTATTTCGTAGCCGTCGCCTATCAAAGTTGCATGGGCCTGTTTCACACGGGACGACGGCCAACCAACAGAAATCGTACGGAAACGTCATTTTTAGAGATGAGGGTGAGAGAGGACGATGGCGAGGGACGATTTTCCCATCCAACTTTCTCACACGATTTTCGGTACGAATTTTTGACAGCGGTGTGGTTGTTGTTGTTGTTTCTTTCTGGGAGAAAAGAGAGAGAAATAGCAGAAGGGAGAATAAGATTAAAAACAACAACAATAAGCTAAGCATTCTGATGTACAGTTGGTTGGAAAAATTGGCCCGTGTGAAAGCCCGTACGACTTTTCGTCAAATTTCAAAAGGGAATGGATGATGACAGCAGATTTTGTTGGTTGGCCGTCGTCTCGTGTGAAACAGCCACTGGCATATAATAATGGACTGCTCATCCGACGTTATTCCCATATAAACTCATGGCTCCCCCTTTGTCACTGAACTCAAATTTTGTTCAATTTCGTATTAAGAGTTCAGTGCATTCACTGGCAGAAATAAAATCAGATAGTGCCAAACTTGAAAAAATAAAATTTGACATTAAAAAACTGCACACTTTTCCATTTTATTAAACATTTTTACTCTTGACTTTCAATAAACCACAAAATATGATAACTTTTTTATCTTTGCAGTAAATAAATAAAATTCTGGAATGATTTTAAGCGAAATTTAAAAAAAACCGCCACAACGGTTGCACGATATTAAAGTTGCCATACCTGATTTCATTTTTTCCTTTGAACTAATGTCAGAATATTTACAAAAAATAGATGGGTATAGTGTTTTTTATTTCTGTCTCGTTTCGCCATAAGACCGGGAATCACTGACATTTAGATGAAACAGGGGTAGAGAACTCGCATGGTTTAACATAAATATTTGTAATTAATGGAAAAATGCATTCCCAGCGGGAAAAGTGGAAGCAGCTTCCTCTGGAATTAAATTGGAAATGATTCCTTGTCGCGCTTCAGAAGCATTTTGGAATATTTTCCTGTGCATATACGAGCTACAAAAGTTATTTTCAACTTTGTTGGTAAATTTTCTGTTTTTAGCGAAACCTTTTCCCCTTCTCCCAAAGAACCAAAATGAAAGCTTTGCTGCTTGTAAAGCTTAAATCTTCAAAATAGCTTCCTAGGAAACTAATTATAAGAAAATCGAACAAACTGCTTCTTGCTAATGACATGCAATCGTAAAAAAGATATGGATAGGGATATGGAAGGGAAGCACTTCTAAGGGTGAGTGCAGTGCGCAGCGTAGATGGTAGAGTAGAGCATAGCTGCGCATACTCGCTTATAGAACTCTCAATGGGTTTTAAATGGGTGTGTGCATAACGCAGCTCGCTTTCCGCTCGCAGAAAAAGCGAGCTTCGTTATGCACATACCCATTTAAAACCCATTGGGGCTACGTAGACTAGTCATGATTACTATGTACCCAGCGGGAAATAAAGCAAGTGCTTCTACTGGAAGCTTTAGTGATGCGCTTCCAAAGTATTACGAATCGGAAGTAGGTTTGGTGCAAGCTGCGAATTCTCTTTGTACATGACAATTCGCTGTGGATTTGCCTTGATTTTAGTTTTCATCGGTCTGCGCAACTAATGAGTAGTGATTTGTGAAGGAGCATAACTGGAAGTTTTTGTGTGAGAATATCAAAATATTGTTTTTATAATGCTCAAAAATGCTCTGTTTTTAAGTATAAAATATTTACTATCTCTACAGCCAGCCCTTTTCCTCCCCGCTTAATTAAAAAAAAGCTTAAAAGCTTCGCATATCCAAACAGAACCATAATCGCAAGTGCTTCTCGCTGCATCCATTTAACAAGCTTCAGAAGCGCGTTTAAGGAAAGAAAGGGGAAGCGCATCTTTCTGATGACATCCCCATGTAAAATTGCAATGAAGTGGAATGGAACAGGCAAGCACTCCACGCTTCCAAAGAAGCGCATTAACTGCCGTGTGGAAGCGCTCTTCTTCCCCGCTGGGTAGTAAAACCGAGTTTTACGAAGAGAGACGTGAAGGGGCGGGGTGAGCATGCCGCCCATTCACCTCTCTCTTCTTAAAAATCGGTTTTACTACATAGTAATCATGACTAGTCTACGTTGCCCCATTGAGAGTTCTATAAGCGAGTATTCGCAGCTATGCTCTACTCTACCATCTACGCTGCGTACTGCACTCACCCTAAGATGCCCAAGGATAGCTTCTTCATGCATCAGTGAATGCTTCTATTTCCCGCTGGGTTATAAAAGGGAAATAACATCAAAATTTTATTTGTTATTTTTTTTAAGAACAATTTATTTTGTTTCCATCGTCCAAAAACGAATATAAACAATTTTAATTCACAAAAGTAACTGACGTGTTTACATGTCAGTGCAAAAAGGTTTGCCAGCAAGGGAACGAATTGGTGCCATGAATATTTCCTGATGAGCAGTCCATTCTATATGTCAGTGGAAACAGCCCATGGGAGCTGTGGCATGGGTTTGCGTTGCTATTCTCGCGTGTTCCTGTGTGCGTGTTTAGCATATTCGGCTATCCAAGACCCAGTTGTGTGAAAACTGAACTGATTCCAGAAGAATCAGTTCAGAGTTAATTACTAAGTAAGCAATTGATTCCTTTTTTAATTAAGAATCGATATAATTAATTCTGAATTAATCCTGAATCAATTCCAGTTACAACTGGGGAAGGTTAATCCGGTGTGTTTTTTAATTTGTGTCGCCGTCGCTCTTAGTGTGTGCACACAACAACCCAGCGGGAAATAAAGCAAGTGCTTCCACTGGAAGCTTTAGTGATGCGCTTCTAGAGTATTTCGTATCGGAAGTAGGTTTGATGCAAGCTGCGAATTCTCTTGGTACATGACAATTCCCTGTGGATTTGCTTTGATTTCAGTTTTCATAGGTCTGAGCGACTAATGAGTAGTGGTTTGTGAAGGAGCATAACTGGAAATTTTTGTGTGAATATCAAAATGTTCTTTATGTCTAATGCTCAAAAATGCTCTGTTTTTAAGTATGAAATATTTACTCTCTCTTCAGCTCTTTTCCTTCCTCTTTAATTAAAAAAAAGCTTAAAAGCTTCGCATATCCAAACAGAACCATAATCGCAAGTGCTTCCCGCTACATCCATTTCACAAGCTTCAGAAGCGCGTTTAAGGAAAGAAAGGGGAAGCGCATCTTTCTGATGACATCCCCATGTAAAATTGCAATGAAGTGGAATGGAACAGGCAAGCACTCCGTGCTTCCAAAGAAGCGCATTAACTGCCGTGTGGAAGCGCTCTTCTTCCCCGCTGGGAAATTTCGTCGGGCCATTCGCCGTGGCCGAGCAAAATAGTTTCGCCGGCGCCTTAACATGTTTACAGCATAAATGTCTTCAGTCTTCCTCGACGTCGTCTATATATGTAAATGAATGTATCTGTCTACCTTTCATTGGTGAATTTATGTCTAAAGGTAAACGGCAAATATTTTTATGTATGTAAACCTCGAAAATTGTTGGTGGAATTTTCACCACAGACGGTACTAGTTTTATATAAACTGATAAACATTGACCCTTACTTCTTAAAAATATCAAGTCATACCTCGGTCAAAACTCGATTGAAAACAATATTTAACTTGATACTAAACTAAAACCTCTTAATCTCATAAATAATTTCCATAATTCTCCATCAACAAATTCTCCTCTCCTTATTCAGGTTATCTTAAAATTATCTTTTCCAAAGGTAAATTTGCGGCTTAAACAGGTTTCCGTTCAAGACTATTTTATAAAATATCCACAACTGCACTAACTCTTGCATGAAAAGAACCCGACTTGAACTATACAGATTCGTCCCCCACACATCCTAGACCGACACTTTAGTCTCGGGGAACCTGTTTAATGTGAATTATGCTTTAAACTCATGCAAGAAGCTCATTAAAGTTGTAATCAAACAATTTCTGCTCCTTCTAGCACTTTTGTATTAACTTAAAGGAGAATGCCGCTCCATCCACCGCCTATGTGCACATGCCCTTAAACACGAACAGAGAAAGTCACTTCCGTACTCTGTCTGTCGAACTTGGTAGGGCGGATGGTGTGGATGGTGGCAAGACACTGGGGTAGAAGTGGAGCTTTGTGTATTGCCACATATAAGAAAAAAGAAATAAACGTACAAGAAAAAAAAACAATGATAATGCCCTGCCACAACATGTTTGCTAGAGTTACAGCTCGGCTTTGGTGTTGTTATTTTCAAGAGTTATCCAACATTCGGCCCTTGGCTTTAACCACCCTCTCACATCAAACTAAGTGGCTATAAGGGCGGAAAAAAAATCATTGCAATCACTGTGCTATGGTGGAGCTAACTTTGACGATTGATTGGAAGGGATGCGAACCAGATTCCTAATTGACTGCTGATCGAAATGCTGTGTTCGTTCTCAGGACGGTCGGTTCTCTCCTATTTGGACAAGTTCTAGGGTTCTAAAAAAAGAACAAACAACACGCATCGAGCAACGTTATGCTGTGTCGCTGTATTTTTAGATGGGTCGTTGGTGGGTCAATGAACCAGTCCTAATTATGATTGGGGTTATCTATCGCAGCGGAATTTCACTTATATTGTTTTCCTTTTTTGGAAAGGGCAGGATGCATTAGTTTTTATCGAATAGGTCCTGGTGTTTCTTTAAAAAAATAACAAGAAAATTTTTCGGTAACCACCCGAAACGTAATTTGCAACAAAACAAAAACAAAATAAAAACAAGATGGAATCCTCCGATAGTAATCAGGTTAAAGGGGACTCTAATGTGCACATCTGTAATCATAAGGATTTTACGGTGTCTATCTGTCATTTGAATCTCCTTGTATACCTGTGATAAAACATCTTAAATCAAGTGCAACAGCACACCGATAGGCATAGGTTAATTTCTACACGTGTATTTACTTCCCGAGGCAAAATCTTAACAAGAGCATGTACATCCCTTATCGCTACCCCTAATCCGAATATTAATCGATTTCAAGTGGATGTCCTTAATTTATCTGTCTTCGATTATTATTACATCGAAATTGACAACTTTTTTTACGAACTTAGGAAAACTGGTTAACATGGTTACCAGGGTTGTATCCCTTATAGGCAAAGTATACTTAACAGTTGCACAATAGGTCGAGGAGTAAATCTGAGGGATAATAACAACAACAACAGCAGCAGCATCACAACAACAACAACAACAACAACAACAACCACCACCACCACCATTACCCCTCATAACAGCCTACTACAATCTCTGAGCAGAAAACCGGGGAGCAGAGTGCGATTTATGATTCCCGAGGTAGGAAGGAAAGTCTTTAGTTGCTTGATAAACAGATTGTTTTGCTCTCTTCCCGAGACAAACAGGAGCTGGGGAGTAGTTTGGTAGTGTTTTGGATGTTAATGTCATCCCTGCAAAACAGGCTAATCATTATGATGAGATATGATGACAGCATTTAAGTCCATGTGGGACCACATAATTACAGAAAGATAGAAGGATCTACATCACAAGGCAAGCTTCATACACTCTTCATTATCTGGACTATATGTTGACCGGAATATGACATTATACAAAGACTTGGGGACTGTGGACTCTTGTGCAAGCAATAATATCAGTCTAGCACTCTATCGGAGGGATGATAATTAAGGGAGTGCCTATTGTGTGAATGTGTATTTCTATAGTGATCTATAATATTACATTGTGCCGGTATTTATGCTTTTTGGTAGGATTTTTCGTGGGGGAGAGGGTTTGTTTTCCTTGAAAATTTCCAAAGATTTTGATTTTATTTCGTGGTAATGGATTTTGCAAAATTAAGGAGAAATTCTATTAGGGAGCTTCTTAAATATTTTTATTTGTCATTGCATAATTTTTACGTGCCCTTATTTTCGTAAGGTTAATCGTTATATAACAAGGGTGTACATTGAAGAATTATGAAATGGCGGTTGGAAATTAAAAACAACGAAGCCTTTAAAAAAATTACTTTCCAAGCCAATTGATCAAAGCTATACTACAACACGTATGATGGTTACATTCCTTGATGTGATCGAGAAGTATCAAGTTAATTAAGTTAAACAAAGATGCATATAACCACAAAAACCCTTTATCACTTTGGTTAGTGTAACCTATCTCATGCGTAATGAATGTATTTGGATGATTTGGTGTGAGGATTTCTATGCCATAAGGGAGCATTCAAGTATTACGTATGCCCCAAAGGGGGTGGGGGGTCTTTGCTTTGCTTATTTTTGAGGATGGGGGGACGGGGGTCTGGATGGTGATTACGTCAGCAATATTTATTTATTTACTTTTTCTGATTTTTTTGCAAAACTTTATTGTATTTTTATTTGAACAAATATGGCAACTCTACTTGTCTATCCTCGAAAGCAAAAAGTATGTTAAGGTATTCCCGGAAATTATTGGTATTGCTTATAGTACGGGAGGTAGCACTACATTTTTGCGAGCGATTTTATACCGCATCAATTTAATTTATAATAGTTTATTAGTATTCAATAATTAGTAAAATGAGCGGCAGCTGCCGATGTTAAAAGAAGTAATGCCTCAAGTAATTTCATACCGTGTCAAAATTTTTGGGATGGTTTTTAAGATCAATTTCAATCAAAAAGTAATCGTCAGCTGTATGAATAGCGATGGTAAGACCATCAATTAGCGTCATAAACATTCTGCGCGCTCAGTGCATCTGAAGGTTTCTTATTCACGAATGCAGTCCCGCCGCAATGAGGGCAACTGGGACGAATAGCCCCGAGTGTTTGTGGGTGAAATTTTCAAGGCCGTTGGGGCATCGCAAAATTTAACTTGATTTTCATATAATTTTACATTGTTTATACTCACATCATGTAACAACTTTTCTGCACTAGTAGGTACTAATGGAATTTAAAAAAAAATTTTTCCTATACCATATATTTTTTACTTTTTTGTCCAACTTTCGAGTGATTTTATACTCACATCAGCAGCTCGTTTCTGTAACTTACGAGAGTATTTCTCAACTCAAAATTACGTCACGTCAAATCAAATCACCTTTCTCGACTTTTAGAGTTTTGGTGTTTCTGTATTCTTAAAAATTCACCAAACGAGAAATGTCGGGTGAGTTGCGGAAACTCGACCGGAACAATGAAATTGGAACATTCAGTATGCTGTCAGGTGAGACTGATGTGTTGATGCAAATGTAAACAAGCTTATTAAACACAGTTTGTATTCCTATTTTGTAATTTTATATAAATTATATAAATTATATAAATTATACTTCATTAATATCTTGTTTATTACTAAAGTATTATTGCTTATAACTAACAGATTCTATAGAGACCAACTCAACGGCATTCACTCCCCGAAGAGTTTCCTTTGACAGAAACTGCAACACCTGCTTCTCCAGTGCAGACAGCTTCGGAGGAGCTTGAGATGCTGGAAGGTTCCCTGTTCGCCTTGTAAAGGCAACAATCCTTGTGTTTGCCTTCTTAACTCTCCCCTTTAAGTCAATCCATGTCTGCAAGTACGAAATTAGATATGAGAAACATAAGTCAATTTCACTGCATAGTTTTTCTTACTCTTTTCCATTGATCGGCAGTTTTTCTGGTCGCTCCTAAAGAATTTAGTTCACTGGCGATGTTCTCCCAGACCTTTTGAGTATTTTTAAAAGCATTGGGGCCAACAAACTGACCTCTGCCCACTGCTATGTTGGCCTTGAGGAGATCAACCAATCTTTGGAATTGAGCCGCACTTGGTCGACCCGTTAAATTCCGCCTCTAAAATAAAAAATTTACATTACTATTAAACTATTCGTGTATATGAAAATGTCATTAACTTACCTCTGAACGCTCGGACATTATCTCACTATATATTACTATATTCCTATTCAAAAATACCAAAATCAATAGCCGCAGCACCGAAACTCAATCAACTTTTTTAAAACTCTAAATGCGATGGCCCGTTATACGCAGCAGGCGCTTCATGCGCGTTAACGTCCGTTGAAGGTTCATTCATAGCGTCAGGACGTCAAAAATATTGTTTTAATTTAAATTCATGTATGCAATTTTGTGTATATACTTGTTAGAAATGTGATTTTTTTAAATTTCATAGCCTGCCAACGCCAAAAAGTTGAAAGTTGCTCGACTTTTGCCGTCGCTTGACGCCGCTGACGCCGCAAAGTTGTGAATGGGATAACTCGATTTGAATTACACACAACCAAATGTCGATGTCAACGCGCGTCAAAGCGTTGACGCGCGTAAACGCGAATAAAGTCGTGATTGGGCCATCGCCTTAAAGCAAAATGGTTGGTGAGAACTAAGTCAATTATTTGAGTTGTCGAACTCAACTCACCACGGTTACAGAAACACCTCGGGTGAGAATGACATCACTATATGACGTCAAAACGACTTTCTCGTTTTAAAAAACCGAGAGACTTGAGTTACAGAAACGAGCTACAGGTAGCAACTTTTCCGCACTAGTACTAATCGAAATTAAAAAAAAAATTTCCTATAGCAAACGCTCCACCCTACTTATCAGTCCCCTTCAGAATTTAAAGGTCAACTTTAACTCTAAGTAAATCATTGGAAAAAAACCAGTTTAAAGAAAACGGCAATGTTGGCAATTCTTGTACATAACATTTAAATGTAATCTGCTACGCTCTCGTCTGACCGTTAGGCGGAACTTGAGCCTCTATTCCATTTCTTTTTGATTTTTTCTGCCTAATCATGAGGCGGACTATCATGTTGACACATGTTATCCTACCTCATCGTGTATGGTATGTTCTTTCCACCTCTTCTAATTGCAGCCTTTCTGCGAAGAGCTCTAGGCATTTTAGGCGCGCCCTCAAGAGAATTACGGGCAAATGGGGGGAGTAAATCGAAGGTATGCTCAATATCTTGCGTGGCTAGTCAGCTGCACGAGAGCATAGCTGTATCTGCGGTAATAAAGACCGAAGTAAAATCGAGCCAACTATATCCTCGCCAAACGGAGACTAGGATTTTGTTTGTGCTTACGTATCGTAAGGACAGCGCCGTTTCCGCTTTCATTGCGGGAAACGTGACTTCAACGAAGCTCGCTACCCAATTTACTGGCTACACAAGTGGCCGAAGGCGCATCGGAAGATTTACAGAATTCTACCTAGAGCTCCAGCCTATCGGTACTGTGGGTTTCTAGTCCATCCCAAGAATAAAACCAAATCTTTCTTAACTCTCATTTTTTCTCTGTGGCCGGCTTAAGCTATTGCGCCATGGGGCTGAATTTCTCTGATTCTTTAGGATTCGCATTGCTGAAGCTTCTGGTGGATCGCCGTCAGCGCCACTTACACAATTCTCCACACATCCTCCAACCTTATCATCTGGTCCAGGAGGTGGTGCGATGTTAGCTCCACCTCAGCGGCTGTTTGCAGCACAGCCTTGTGCTTCGGAAACCTCGAGCAAGTAAAGTGGACATGTTCCGCGTCCTCTTTATCGTACGGGCTTTCTGGGCAAAACGTTGAATTTCCCAACTGTAGCGATGAAAGTATGTCCTACAAATGCTTGAGGTAGTAAATCACTTTCCCATGTTCCCTTATAACCATCTTTTCCAGATTTGGTATTAGTCTGTTTAAACTAAGCTATCAAACTTAGTTTTGTGCCACCAGACTAATGGTCCAAATGTTATCACGGATCTTAGGATGGCAATGTATGTACATGTAATGCATAGTTTTTGGTTTCAGCCCGCATGTGGATCCACAAGTTCTGCCGCAAGCCCACTGTGATCTACGAGACCTGAGCCTCAGTTTATATGTTGGTAGAACTCTGTCCGAACGATCTAGGTCAGTCAATCCTATAATTATCGGTTTTCTGGTAAATGGTACCAGGTCTATTTTGCTAAGATTGATACTGAATCTGACACTGGCGGGAGACCAGATCGAGTGCTCTTTGTATGATCCTTGACGTGGTACTATCTATTTCACCGGTAATCACGATGTCAATATCATCTGCGTACTTTCTAAAAACGAATCAGTAACCATTCACTGGTTTCCAGTGAAAATTAAATCGAGTTTGCCCACATCAAAGATCAAAGTAGTTTTTCGTCTCCAGCTCTCCGACTCAGGTGCGGCGCGTGCTTTTTTTGCGCCCGGTGCATTATGCTATATTGCCCCCCATCAGCTGATCATATGAAAAAAGCTTTTTTCGTCTGGACGAAGAAGCGGAAAATACACAAGGCACTTCTAACTTGGTAGCAATTTGCTTGACTTTTTCAATAAATTCCTGATATTTTGCTCTGATCGTAAATCTATCAAAAAAAAACTGGTGTGCGTAGGACCACCGATGGAAGTGAAAACTTCTATGGCCATTCTGTATTTCCAATTCAATCTTAATATTACAGGAGGATAATGGTCAAAAAATTTTGTCTATTAATGTTCCATCGCGCATTTGAAATATTTTTTTGGTGGACTTGGAAACACATTTCACTAGACAAGTCGTTCTTATTTAATTATACAGTCGTTATACAGGTTTTTATGCATTTTACTTTTTACAAAATTCTGGTGAAGTGATTTGTTATGCATACCATATTGCCAGCGCATTTTGAATTTTCTAATATTGAAACGAAATTCATTATTTGCAACCTTAAAAACCTCCAAATAGCGATTTTCGGTGAATCGTAATTGCCAAAATCGTACCGCCATATTGGCGCCGCCATTTTGAATTTTAAAATTTTGACCACAGATTCGCCATTTGTGACCTTAAACCCCCCGATACTGATTTTCAATGGATTCAGAACGCATTTGCAAAATTCATCCGCCATATCGGCACCGCAAAATTCGTCCGCCATCTTGGAACCGCCATCTTGATTTTTTTACAAAGTTGTCAGATTGCATTATCATGGGAACTCAATGTGTGTGCAAAGTTTCATACTAATCGGTTTAGTAAAAGTAGTTAGAAAAGCTGTCGCAAGATTTGAACCAAAGAAACAAACAACAAATATACGAGGTCAAGCTAAATAAAACCATTAAAAAATACATAATAATCCATAGTACATAATCAAACATAAGAATATATAATACATAGTAATATAGTGTAATAATATATAACACATAATACAAACTAAAACCCCCAAAGGCAAATTTTTTCTCACATGGTATGGTAGCGTGATGGTACAGTAGCGTGACGCGAGTTTTTAGTTTTCCTTCGGGCCAAAAAGTGCCCAACGTGCCTATAGAAGTTTTCACTTCAAAAACCTTTTGTGGAATTTAAAATATCAACTGCAGCAGACATTTGGGCTTTGTAAGTATATTTATTTTTTTAAAATATCACACTAGATTACTATGGAACAAATTAAATTTAACTCAGTAATTTTATTTCGTAATTCTGCTGTATGTTTCGATACGGGTTCCCTACCTGCACGAGTTTTGCCAACGCCTCGTAGACACCATCTAATTGACGAACTAATCGTTTTAACGCGTCTATGCTACTTTCACTACTAGTCTTATTAAGCTTTTTAGTGTCTTCTTTTTCAGAATAATAACCTTTTAACCGAACTGGAGAAATAAGCATATAAATTTTGAATAGTATCAAAACAAGAAGTTGCCTTTAGAAACATACTTTTTTTTCGATATTCACACCTATTATTAAACGATGCATCAATGAAGTCTGAGTTGAAGAAGTAGTTAATGGAAAATTGTATTTACTATTTATATTTGCCCGGTACCATTTTCTTAATTCGCGGCACAGTAAAATATTTGAATTTTCGTAACATAAAAACAATAAACAAATTAATTCCAATAAATATAAATAATATAATTTAAAAATGTATTACCTAAAATTAGTAATTTAATAATTATTATAAAATCTAAAATATTACTTTTACAACTCAACATTTTAAATCTAATAAAAATATTTCACCCAATATTTCTCTTTATAAATTATTCCAGAGAAACAGGCACAAAACTTAAAATTGCACCATCAATAACTCGTATAACATAAAAAAAATCTACATATTAATTTGTTAGACTGTAAGGGAATGCACAAAAAATCGCAAGATATTTTGTTCTCATTTGGTTTATTTACCTCTTTGAACAAATCTTGGAACAAAATGAAAAAGTGCACCACCAGCGCCCCGAAGTTTATATCAATCACAGTAAACAGTAATACACAATACAGAGCCATCGGAACAATTTTTTTCCTTTGTGTGAATTGATATGGTGCATTTTACAAACATTTCAAAAAGTGCTCCAGCGTAGTGAAAATGAAATTATTTTGTGTTCTCCTGTGTCTCCTTCATTCCACTGGTTAATTCTGTATTTACATCTCACGTTCAAATTTGAAAACATCAGTTGAATGAGAGATTTTTCTCTCACTTGGTGGGTGGATATTTCTCCTGAATTTTTACTTCTGCTGATTCTCTGGACAGAAATTATATGAAAATATCGAAGCAAAAGTCTCAAGAGGAAGTAGGAAAAGTCTCGAGAGTACGAGAGGAAGTAAAATTTCCAGGTTTTTTTTGCATGGAATTTGTGTTGTGTTGTTACATGAGTTGAAATATAGAATATTTTATTGGGAAAATAAACTGGAAAATTAAATCGTGTTAATAAAAATGAAATCCTTTAATATATGAAAAGGATGTAAAAAAAGACTTCTATTTTTTTTCGAATTTTTAAATTTTTTTTAAAATCTGAATATCTGAAATGGCGCCCCCGTCCAATAGCGCCCGGTGCAAGTGCAACATTCGCACCTACGAAAGCGCCGCCCCTCCGACTATTAAGCTTAATTTACATATCTGACGTTTTTCTGCCACTCCGCTCTTTTTTAAGATTTCAGCCAATCAAAAACAATATGACGTGACCGAAATTGTTTCTGATTGGCTGGAATGTGTCCGACCGAAGCTTGCCTTCGGCTTCGGCCAACTTCGGCCAAAAGCACACCTTCGGCCGAAGATTTTATACCCAGGTACCCCACCGGCAGAAAAAAAAGCAATTGGAAGTGTGAGGAAAATGTGCAATTGAAACGTAATTGTATTGTTCTACGATATCCAAATTCACCATTGGTTCTTACCACCATGGCAGAGAGAGATTTAAGTTTACGTGTACTATACGCATTAAGTGCGTGCGCAGTTTTGTAGTTATTTGATTCGCATTACCAAAAAAGGAATTATGTTTTTGTTTTCATGTTTCTGTTTGTTATGTATATTTTTCAGTCAGTATACCAAGATTTCTGAGTGTGATTGAACCTTCGGCTTTGGCCGAAGGTTATATGAGGCTATCAGCGCAAAAGTGGTGTAACCCACAATTTAAACTGGTCGCGGTTTTGGTGTAATATACATTCCTTACATTGTGAACTTTCAATGCAATAGTGGAGTAAGCTACTTTTTGCCTTCCAAAAACATAACTGTACATAACATAACTGTTGGACAGAACAAATATAGCGAAGTAATAGAGCAAAAAGGGTGTAAGCTGACTGCACCGGTGGTTTACATGGTCTGGGGTTACACCACTTTTGCGCTGATAGCCTCATATGACAAGACCCGAGCAATCGGCATCGACTGCGGCCTAAAACTGACCTTCGGTCGGACACTAGTCGCGGCCATCCTGTAGCAGAATGGCGAAAATGCTTCAGGCAACTAGTAGGGTTTTAAATGACTGAGACGCCTCAATGATAGTTTTACGCATGAATGCTTCTATTCAGGTAACACTAATAGCACTAATGACAACCTGGCAGAACCAGCACATTCGTTTGAGTGGATAGTTGTGCCTGTGAAATGCGCTTGTGATAGCACCATCAAGGCTTCCACCATTGTTTGTGTGAAAGAGCTGACCGTCCTCTTTATAGATCCTATATTCCTCGACGTGCCTTTTAATAGTGTTTTGTTGATGTTGTGCCGGCAGGCAGAAACGTCTCCAACTATCTCTTTTTGCTCTTCTAATCGCCTTGTTATAGGTGGCTAGTGGGATTCTGTAGCTCTCCCACTTGGGGAGTTTGTTGTTAACTTGGAGAGTTGGTTATTCCACCATGGAGTTTTCCTATTCTGCGTCCTTATGAAAACAGGACAGTTTTGGTATAGGCGGAAATGATAGCTTCTGTCGGCAGATAGTTTTGCAGATTTGATTTGGTGCTTTGAGCCCTGATGGCTATTTTGTCACGAAAAGCCGCTCAGTTCGTGTATTTAGGATGTCTAAATGCCTCATAATGTTCAGCGACTTACTAATTCTATAATCGCGCGTCTCCTACCAAAGTCCTTTTATTATAACTAGGGTAGTAGTTAAGAGATAAACAAATATGTACTCACCCCACTTCTTCACTCCTCTTCTGCCCCAGACGTCATGATCATTGTTTGCATCACATCCAATGATGATATGTAGATCGCTCTTGTTGGAATGACCCACTATTTCCTTGAACTGCGCGGAGGGTGATGAATCTGGAGATTCATAAGGAAGGTATGCTGAGCACTGATGATCATACCTTTACTACCTCCCGAAATGATTTCCATTTCTACTATTGTCAAGTCTCGAGACGTTTTGTCTGTAATGTTATTATTGTAACCGACACAGATTCGGTGGTTGCCACATGCAACACTGCAGACTGTGCTCAAGCCAGTCATCCGTATCCCCTGTATATTAACGTAACGTCCGTCGCCCTGACTCTTGTACAAGGGTCACGCGACTTTCAAGAAATGGCATATATGTATACACAACATTCGCTTATGGCAAACAAATTATGCATTAAAGTCAGCTATTTTTTTTTCATTTAGTAATAAAATTGTTACGGCGCGCGTGGAGCATATTGAAATGCGTGAGATACAACAGAAAGGAATTTGAATGGTTTTACTTTCATAAAATGTTTCACCCTAAGCGACTTTTAACCACAAATTTTCTTCGTAAAGTAATGTAATTGTTTTATTCAATACTTCATACATTTAGCTGTACTAATTCCAATTCGTTTTGCACTATACGTTGATACATTGGCAAATGTTTCCATATCACCAAGTATATGGCATGTTTGTTTCAACTAAATCGATTCACATTATTTCTTTTCGACTGTGCATAATAATAATTTATCTGTGGCTTTCTTTCTAGCCTTCGTGATTGGCACAGTCAGCAAATTTTTCACCAAAATTAATGTCATAATTCTGTCATAAAATTCGAAAATGATAACCAACAAATTTTTATTTGTCAATAATTTACTAGAACAAAAGCAAATTGGCCGACATTGGTAATGATTAAAGTCAACATTCTCAACCAATATACTACATCAAAGTCGATCTATGGTTCGTACACTTGTGCCTACATAGGATGTCACAAATTTTCGTATTTATTGACGATAAAAGGTAAATTTAAACGAGCGTGAACTATTGACAAAACATGTCAAAAGAAAGCTAACAGGTAGATAACCCTGACTTCTGGCGCTTTCTACTACTCTGATCTAACCGCAATATTATTGAATAATGCTGAAAGCCTTTTCGCTAAACTGCTTACTCTTGACAGGTGAAGATTGATTGAAATTTTTTATATGTAGGTTTTTGTCTCCAAAACCTAAGATCAAGGCATTGTTTAAAAAAACTCCCAGGATAATGTGACAGTCACCCTTTTCCTCATATTACCAACTTCCTTTCTACCACGCCCTTTTATGAGTGCGGTGTGAGGATGACGATGATACTTGAGATTTTTCAACACTTTTTAAAATAAATTTTTATTGCTTGGAATAATGTGTCCTTAATACGAAAACTAACTGAGTGGAAATTTGATGGAAATTTATGGCTCTTTTATGAAAAGTTGATAGATTTAAGAGGAGCCACCCCCATTTCACAGTTAACTGAAAGAAATCATTTTAGGGCTGAAAAGTTCTTAGAAATTTACCTATTAGATAGGAAATCTTTCGGGTGCAGCATAGCGTACAATTAGTGCCTAATTACTTTGTCATGCCTGAATGAAATTCGGTGTTAATTAACGATAAAAGGAAAAATAATCAGACAAAAGTCAGACCTGTCTCTATGTCTATTGACCTTTCAGTCAATTTGGAAAAATACACTCACTGAGGTGAAATTTGTTTCAGTCTCCGCAATTTACTGTCGGTCTTAAGCGTTAATGGTCTATTTGCTTTAGGTAAAAATGTTGAATTTTCTGGAGGTGATTTTACCTAAATTCTTTTTGTTTTTGATGCAGGTAAAAGTATCGGAGGGAGAGAGAGAAAAACAAAAAACAACGCCGATTTAATAAGAATTGGCTTAATGGTAAAAATAACTTTTATGTTTCGTTGAGATTTATTTTGTAGCATTTATTTTATGAGAGTGGCTGTGTTATTTAATATTATGTGGTAGGGAAGTTTTTTTTGTAATTGTTTGGCACATGCCTTTTGGGCGACGGACGTAATTTCAATAATGTGAATTTGTGGAAAAGTCGGCAACACTAGATTTTGTTTTATTGTAGAACTGACGTGTGAAATGTAGTTGGTGACATGGAATCATCAGGGTGCATTTATGACAAAAGTACAACGAGCATATCGTGAAATTATTATGGAATTAAAATAGCGATTAGGATATAGCGTTTCGTGCGCAAAAATAGGAGTTGTATGGATTTTGACCTTGAAAGGGATAATAATTTTTAGAATTATATATCAATCACACTGTTATAATGGTCATTGGTCATGGTTTAACTTTTAACCAAACTACCCGAATCTGGTTTCGATGCTATCGGCAATGCAAATGATTTGCCCTCATTGTCTCGGGGAAGTTTGACTTGTCTGTAATGGTCATAAGAACAGTACTCCGAGAAGCTAAAAAAAATGTGAACCACGAAGGGCCTCTGAATCAACTCAAATAAGGCCGTCCTAGTGCCTTTTTCCAAACGTTACAAAATTTGACTTATATCATATTTGTATCCAGGGTACGATAGTTGAGAGCTCAGTCAAATATCTGGGAGTAATGCTAGACAACAGACTGAACTGGAACGCTCAACTGGGCTATGCCATCAGTTAAGCCACTAGGGCTATATGCGCCTGGAAAAGGCTTTTGGGTAAGACACGAGATCTTACACCACAAATGATGTACTTGCTGCAACACGATCGTTAAACCTGTTGTCACTTATGCCACTAGTCTGTTGGTCCACGACTAAACACGTCACGACGATCCGTAAGAGCAGCAGACTGCGACGGCTTGCTTAACTCTCGATTACTGGTGCTATACGGACCTGCCCCACAGTTACGATGGAGGCAATCATTGGTTTAACTCCATTGCACACTCCATATGGAAATCCGCCACCATAAGTGCCTTGAGACTTCAGATCTCATTGAACTGGCACTATGCAGTCAAAGGACAGAAGGATATCCTTAACGGTATCCCAAACATTTCAATTTTCTGCGAATCTGATCATATAGTTGGTGAACTGCGGTTCCAGAGGAAATTCAGGGCGATTATTTATTTATAAGCCAAACAAGGCTAACTTAAATTACATTACGTGGTGAGTAATGCTTTACTATTCTACTAATTGCTCCTTTAATCCCTCATGGGACATAGGGCGGAAACAGTTGCCCTCCAGCGGACTCTGTTTTGCGCGACAGCTCTCAGCTCTGGCCAGGATCTCCCGGTTGTTGCGGCCTCTGCTAATAGGGTTCTCCTCCACGTTGTTCTAGGTCTTCCGACTCGACGGGTTCCTTGCGGATTCCAGTCGAGGGCCTGTTTGGCTAGATTCTCGTTTTCGCGTCGCAAGGTGTGGCCAATCCAATTCCATTTTCTTCGCCTGATTTGGTCGTCTATCCTTTCTTGGCCGGCACGGCGCCATAGTTCCTCATTTGTAATTCTATCATGCCAGCGGATTTGTAGGATACGACGTAGGCATCTGTTGATGAAAACTTGTAGGCGCCCTGTGATGAATTGGGTGACTTTCCATGTTTCGCAACCGTACAAAAGAACTGCCTTAACGTTGGAGTTGAACAGCCGCAATTTGGTGTTAATTGAGATCTCCGTCGATCTCCATATGTGAAACAGGCATGCATATGCGCTTCTTGCTTTATTTATTCTGGAACTGACGTCTTCTTCTGTACCACCGTTTTCGGTAATAATACTACCGAGGTAACAGAATTTATCTACCAGTTCCACGTCACGGTTATTTAGCGCTGTTCGTTCAAGGGTGTTTGCATTTATCCGCATTTCTTTGGTTTTAGTCGGATTTAACCTTAAGCCTGCCGAGCTACTTTCTGTTGCCAAATTGTTTATCATGTTTTTGAGGTCCTGGTGTCTGTGGGTCAGCAAACAGATATCATCCGCGTAGTCGAGGTCCTTAAGGCGGTCTAACAATCCCCATTGTATGCCACCTGTTCTAGTATCTAGAGCGCTGACAAGGATGTCGTTTATTACTATAAGAAATAGTAATGGTGAAAGTAGGCATCCTTGTCGTACTCCTGAGCTCACTTCAAAGCTGTCGGATAGTTTTCCATTGTGAATAACTCTGCATTTGGAATTGTTGTATAGAGCTTTTATCAATTCTATTATTTTATCCGGCAGTCCACGTTGCCGTAGAGCTCGCCATATAAAGCTCCTATTAACCGAGTCGAACGCTTTCTCATAGTCTACGAAAGCCAGGTAAAGGCGGGATCGGAATTCAGTAGACTGCTCCACTATGATTCTCAAGGTGTTAATGTGGTCTATGCAGGAGCGGCCTTTTCTGAATCCAGCCTGCTGTCTTCTAAGCGTTCGATCTACTGCCTCTCTTATCCTAGATAGTAATATATGGACAAGATTTTTCCCACAGTAGATAATAGACAGATGCCTCTCCAGTTGTCACATATTGTTAGGTCCGCCTCTTTGGTATTTTGACTATGATACCTTCCGTCCAATCCTCCGGAAAGGTACAGGTGTTCCATGCTATTTCCAGGATTGGCTGTAGCGCATCTGCTATGAGGCTTGAGTCGGCTTTCAACAACTCTGGCGGGATGCCATCTTTTCCAGCTGCTTTACCATTGGCCATTGCATGAATTGCGGTTACTATTTCAGTCTTGGATGGGGCACGAGTGGTGATTCTTATTAGCTGTGCATTGTTGTTGTTGTTTTCCTGAGGTTCCTGTTTAAATGAACCATTCAGGGCGGCGAAGAAGTAATCTCTCCATCTTTGGAGTTGCTCCTCGTCGCTGCACAGCAGCCTTCCATCCGCACTCTTTACGGCATGCTTTTTAGTAGAGTGCTTTCCCGAGAGCTGTTTAGTGCTTTGGTACAGCACCTTACTGTTGCCTGTGTTTGCCGCGTTTTCCGCTTTCTCTGCGAGCTTATTTATCTGCCGCCTTTTATCACGCCGGACACTTCTCTTTATCTCCCGGTGCAATTGGGAGTATTCCCGTTCAAGTTGTTGTCGTTTTTCCGGGTCGCTTGTAGAGTTCACGTTATTTTTGAGGGCCCTTCTGCGTTCAATTTTTTGCTAGGTTGTGTCCGAGATCCAGTGTTGCTGGTTTCTTTGGACATAACCAATGCTTGTTTCCGCTGCTGTTATTATAGCGCCCTTTGTTGTGCTCCACAGCTCTTCAATATTTGTGTCGTCAGAAACGGTTTGCTGGTTTAAGATTTCTTGCAGTTTGCCAGCAAATTTTCGCTTTTTGGTGCTCTCACGCAGAAGGTCTACGTTAAACAGTCTACGGTTTATGGCATCGCGTTGGACGTTTCTGATTGCGCCGATTTTTAGGCGGATAGTTGCTACTACCAAATGGTAGTCGCTTCCAGTGTCTGCTCCCCTAAAGCTCCTGACATCCTCCAGAATAGTTCGCCATCTGCGACTGACGGCGACGTGATCTATCTGATTTCTCATTCTACCATCGGGCGATACCCAGGTCTCGTTGTGTATCTTCTTGTGACAAAAGTAAGTTCCACCTACCATGAGTTGATGGGAACTACAAAAGTCAACGAAAAGTTCACAATTGTGATTGGTATCTTGGCTTAGGCCTTGATTTCCAAGTGTGTTTTCAAGGCCTGTGTTGTTGGGGCCGATCTGTGCGTTTAAGTCACCCATCAAAACAATGATGTCTCCCCTTGGAATAGAGCGAAAAACCTCATTCAGTCGCATATAGAACTCGTCTTTGGTGTCATCGTCTGCATCTTCAGTTGGAGCGTAGCATTGGACTATCGTAGTACTTCTTAGTCTGGTACGTAGGCGCACGGTAATAATCCTCTCAGAAACTGGTGACCAGCTAATGAGGCTGGACCTGGCTTCCTTGGTGAGTATTACGCCAACGCCATTCCTACGGTTTTCAGTTTCGTTTCTCCCAGAATATAAGAAGGACTCACCGTTTGGGCAGATATGTTCCCCCGCATCGGGCCATCTGGTCTCGCTGAGTCCCATGACCTTGATTTTATAGCGGTTCATCTCGTTGAGGACTTCATCCAGCCGTCCATCAGCAAGCAGAGTTCTCACATTCCATGATCCGATTCGTGTCCTGTTTCGAAAAGCAAAGGTCGTCGCCGTGTTGTCCGTCCGGTTCCGAGGCAAGGTTTGCCGATTCGTAGCAATTGTGTTTTATGGGAGCGGGTTGCTAACCCTCAGCCCAACCGACTTAAAACTCTGTTTTGTGGCGCAGAGAACTCGCCATTCTTACTATTCAGTCTTATAAATTATTACACTGACGCTTAAAGAAAGAAATAGTAATTGTAAGTAGGAAGGATTCATGCTATTAGTAGGGATCTAAGTTTTATTTTAAAGGATATTTTATCAATTGTAGGGGAAAAACATGACCATACAACATCTGTTGACGGGCTCGTTCTTTGCATATTCAGTGCGATGCGCGTACTCCTTAGGTAGCTTCGTATGTCTTGTATGTCGAACATCATCATCATTTATAATGTCCAGGGTAAAGCATGAAATAGGCATTTCTCTTCTCCCCGACAGTGACATGAGATCCATAACTTTGCGCCGGTCCTCGTAAGGTGGTAGGCTTCGGAAGTCGTGCGGATCGTACAGATGTCTCAACGCGAAAAGGAGAAATTTCTTTTGAACAGATTCAATCCTGTTTCTGTTAACCTCAAATATGGGGTCCCAGATTGGGCAAGAATATTCCACAATTGGGCGGACTAAGGAACAAAATAAAGTTTTTGCAACCCATACATTACCGAACTCTTTAGCCCGTCTCTTTATAAAGCGAAGAAGCTTATTGGCCCTTGCAGAAATATTATCGTAGTTCATATTGAAATTTAGTTTTTTGTCTAGGACAACACCTAAATCCACAATATGATCGACGTGATTCAATATCTTGTCGTTGAGATAATAGTTCTGCAGCTGAGTGGTTTTCTTTCGAGAGAAGGTAATTGCATGGCATTTTCTGGTGTTGAGATGTAATTTATTGACTATGCACCAATCCTGCAATACCTTGAGTTTCGACTGGAGAAAGGATACGTCGGCCTGGGGTTAATTGTGCTATATATATTTTGCGGTCATCTGCGTAGAAGAGATGAGGATATTCCCTAATTTTTCAGATAAATCAGAGATGAAGATATTGAAAATTAGAGGGCCTAGATGGCTCCCTTGAGGAATGCCGGAAGTTACGTCAATTTCCTTTGATAGAAATCTTTGGAATCTGATAACCTGTGATCTTCCGTCAAGATAAGATTTAATCCATTCCAGTGGAAGTCATGAAATTCCAAATTTTGCATGCTTGGAAATTAGGGTATTGTGGTCAACTCGGCCAAAAGCTTTGCTGAAGTCGGTATAAACAGCATCAATTTGATAACCGTTCTCCATCCCACACAGCACTTCGAAGATAAGAACCATAAGGTTAGAAGTGGTTGAGCGACCTTTTCTGATTATTCCAAATCGCTTTGAGTGGGAGGAACTTGTCTTACCTGGGGGTCCATGAAATATCCACTGGTTTAATGACGGGTCAAAAATGGAACATGGTACAGGGGGTGGTGTTGCAGGAACCAAGGCCAAGATCTCGATTGCAGTGAGTTGGTAGCCCTCTGTTTTCCAGATTGAGACCTGCGCTAGGTTCAACCTTAAAAAAGGTTTGAAAAGTGTCAACATTAAAATCTTTTCGGACAGTCAAGCTGCCACCAGGGCGCTCTTTGCTTTGAAGTTCTCCAGAGTCTGGCCAGGAAAATAGGGTCTCGCTAGAAGCTCAGACGAGTTCATGAGGGAGGGGTTTGAGACTTTGGTCCAGTACCCAGAACTCTTCTGTGGCATCCCATGGTCCACCTGCAAATCCCTGATAGAGGACTGAACCTAGCCGACTGGCTCGGAAAGGTGGTTCCAATGGTACTTACGGATCGGAAGAAAAAAGTTGAATAAATTTCTTTTTAAGCTATAGATGTATTTAAGAAAAAAGAACACTCGAAATTTAGGTTGTATCATAATGTATTATTAGTAAAAAATTTGTAGTAATAAAATAAACAGTAAACTCAGTAAAAAATAAACTTCGCTATTGATTAAAATATTAAAACCACCCCTATTAATAGTTGCAATACTTTAAAAAAATTTATATCAGCAAACATTTCTAAGGATTAAGTTACTAGGGTTTATTCGTATTACTTTTGGCACTGTTAGTTATTTTTGGGGTGGCGTTTGATAAGTTCTTCATTGCTGTGAAAAATGGGTAGAAAATATCGATGTACGAGATAATATCGATGTAGGATGTTATGATACAAGCTTAATTTTAAGGTTTTTTTTCTTAAAAACATTTATAGCTTAAAAAATGTATAGTCATTTGAAGTCAGATTTTTATGTCGAATAGTGGTCTTAATATTTTAATCAGTACTGTATTAGAAAAAAATTGCATTGTATTTGATGTTTAAGCATTTTAAGCATCCCGACTAAAAATAAAAAATGTGCTTACAGCGGGAGAACACCGGCCGCTTGGCTTTTAAGGAGGATATGGTGGCCGTAGAACTTTTAACCATTTTTAATGGCAGCACATACGGCCTAACGACGACCAAACTTGACCAAAAGATTTAAATGGCCATGTACTGAGCTGTACAAACCCGGCATTCAACGGGAATTTTGAGCCAAAAAAAGAATCTGCACCAAATGTATTGTTGGATGTGTTTTATGGGAACTTGATCATTTTCGTTATGTACAATGAATGGTCCAAGATTTTCGATGCACAAGAGGAACGGGCTCGCCAGTCGTCGGTTTGTTGTACGTGAAGTGTGTGGTGCGTGTTGATTTATATTTAGTGGGAAATTTTCTTCAAAAAAAAAGCAATCGGAGAAAAAAAATAAACATTTAATTGCAGTAAGATAAAAAATTGGAAATGTTCGTATTCGAGGATATAAGCACCGGATATCATGATGTTTTTCTCAATAAATACGCGGTGAGTTTTCAGTTTTGTTGAGGAGCGAAAGTCACACTTACCCCCCAAAATGATTTCTTTGCGCCAATTTAACTTACAGTTTTGTCGGGTGTCGGCCTTGAATATAAAGAGAATGAGGAGATTTCGATTTTCCGTTTGTATATGGGTCTGATTTGTTTTAGGGGAACCCAATTGCATTAGGGCGTGTGAAAATACGTCTATATAGATGTATATTAGAAAGATGTTTTTAATCGCATATATAGATAGGTATACTCGTCTGTGTGCGTGTGTGTGTGGTGTACGGCCGTACTGTCCTGCAACCAGCCTTCTGATGCCCTTCACATGGCCGAGGGCTATGTTTCGATCACGTTTGGTGTTCGCCCGTTGTAAGGCCATATTTTATTTTTACTCGCGATACCACCGATTCGTGTAAAGGTAATCCTTCACTCTTGGTTAAAGGTATCCTTCGATGATGTTTACGTCCCCTAGTTTACCTAGTCCGCACAGTTTCAATATTGTCGCTTTCTTATTTTCCACATTTTGCCTATTGTGTCGTTGTTGATGTCGTTATTTTTAGCCAAGACATTCAAAATGGCCCTCCAACTCGAAAATACTATTCCCGAACAACTAGTTAGTTATAATTTGCCTATAAGCTACAAATAAATTACTCTCCTCATTTACTTTTCGTTTGTGAACAGAAAGACGCTGAAATTTCTTTCATCGATAAAATAGTTTCCTTCGAGAACAAAATTATTATATACATCTGTAAATCTTATTAAAAATAAATTATAATGGGTATTTTTTAAATTACTAAAGCCAAATAAATTCAATTCATGGATTTGTTTCTTTTCAATTTTGCTAATGCATTAGTTAAATCGACTAAGAGCAATCCTTAAAATGCAACTCTGCATGTGCAGTCATAGCCGACCCAGAAACAGAACCGATCCTGTATACCCTCTATATGCAGCGCAAGCAGTTCTTCCTGATTTCTAGATTCGCAGTAACATTTAATCACCAACTTCCTATTTCTGGTATCTTTTCAAGCTCGATTTGCCGTTGTTGTATAAATTCAGTTAAGCTCTTAAAATCCTTTCAGGCCATATCTACCATTACATCCTTTCGTAGATGGAAAATAGAAGCCATTTTTTCGATTTAAATTTTGCAACTGAAAAGCTAATTGCAACTAATCGGCCGCACTTCACACTGCATCCCTCGGCCGCTTCTATTCCTCGCCAAAATTCCCCACCGATTGCAACACATATCCATTCACAGTTAATGCAGCCATGGTGGCGGATGTTCCACATTCAGCATTGCTATGAAAAAGGGCGTAGTTGGATGGTGGGTGGTTTGGATTGGCGAAAGGGAGTTTATGTATGAGATGTGGTGCATTCATTTTCCGTTATAAAAACGGTTCGAAACGGGTCGATTCGGAGCTAATTAAACGTTTAGCAGCGTCCCGGTGTAATATGAAACTAAATTGCTTCCGTGCTCGATCATAGGTTGTAGTTATGAGAAGCGATGCCCTTTGCAGCTTAAAACTTGCAATATACACCCCGTTTACATACACAGAATAAAGCAACAACAAATAATTAACTTCTGTAACTTCTTTTTTTTAGGAGAGGATGGGGTGTTGTCGAGCTGTTATCATATTCGACATCACATGTGAGTGGAAAATTTTCAATGAAAATTTTATATAATGGCACCTACTATAGGTACAATATCTCTTACCCATGAACTTTCTCACATGTTTGGGGCCAATGATTGTCGGTACACATGCAACCCCGTATGACGCCAGTGAGTTGGCTGGTAAAGTTATAAACATCAAATGAAACAATGGAGGCGGGCGGACTTGATATCGATTTACCTAAGTAGACTTAAAGCACACCTATGCAGTCAGCACCTGATTTTAACCTGATGGCTATAATTCAGCCAATGTCGTCAAGTTATTAGCTTCATACCAGCTTTAATCCGTCCGACCCTCTCGCCCCATATCCCCTCCCGGGAGGGCTGAGGGAGGCATTTACTTTCAACTTTTACCACTGCTGTAAACAAATCTATTTCAAGCCTTTACGACTGCAGTTGTGCCCTAAATTATGGTCTCGCATTAATAGCTTTAACCCTAATAAATGAAAAACTTTTTTCCACGGGGAGGAAATGTGCTTGCTTGTTCTATTTTCAGTTCAATTCCATTTGCTGCAGTTCAATGCGATGCAATGTGCTCAAACTATTTAGTTATCTACCTTTTAACTTTTGTCCAAGTCTTACAGGAGATTCATCACCGCTTTAACCTATAGATTTGTAACCTTTTTTTATGTTATAGCTGTTGGCTTCGGTGGCAAAAAGGTTTTCCGTAACTTTATGCGCTTTAAATTTAAGGTGAAGCCTTTCCCAGGTACGAGTATAATCTCCGTAGCAGTGCTTTTAGGAGTTTTAAAATTCAATAATCCACAACTCATGGGACTCCACTTTAGTTTCGAATGCTGCTTGAACAGTAGGTATGATGGAGTCACATACAAGGAGCGAGTACTTACCCAGAGGAATACATCACGATGCAAAACAGAATTTGATGGCATAATACGTATACATATTGTATACAGAAGTAGGGTATGTGTCAGATGTCTGTATTGTTTATGCCGAGGTCAGAGGACGTGCTGTTTAGAATGGTGTAATCGGTGTTTTTTGGGATATTCAGACGATTTTTATAACTGTCTTAATAGTCCAGTCAAATTAGTCGAAAAAAGAGGATGAAATTGCATTTTAAGAGGTACAGAATTTTTTTTTGGCATTTGTTCGGGTACATCTGACAATGATAAAACCAAGTTTGTGGGGTCGGAGTGGCTTGGGAAAAGCCGCCATCTTGAAAAAGAGGAAGAGCTTGTTTATATTAAATAGCTCGTTTGCATGCAATGATAGTTGATAATGATCAATGGCAAAGTTGTGGAGAATAAACTTATCTAAAAAATGAGCCCTTAACGAGCTCTGTAAGTTGATTTGGCTCAAAGTAATGGCCGGTCAAAGTTCAACCATGATCGTGTGGTGAGGGTTGAATGCAGTTTTTTGCAATTAACTCGCCAAATGTTAATTTTTTTGGGTTAATGCCCATTAACAAATTTAAAGGCGTAATAATTACCTTTCAAATGAGCCCTTAATCGTCGTTATCGCTTATGTAGTTTGCGAGGAACCCAACGCCAAAGTTCGCACTGGACGTGCCTGAAATAACTGATAACTCCATTTTTTTGGAATATTTCGTTAACGGTTGCTCATATGAAAAAGTAGTAAATGCCAGGAATATGGGCAATGAAAATATCTTTCCAACAAGGTATTGGTCGAAACTTCATGTAGTTTTATGTCCGCGATACAGCGGGTCAAAGGTAAACGGAGAGATTTACGAATTTTTAGCTATTTAACAACTGAAAATGATAATTATGGGAAATAGTAACTGAGAATCACCAGTTTTGACATTTTGACCTTGAATTTTTTTTTAGTAAATCACTGAACAAGAGAATGTTATAAACGTGGCTTGTTTATAAAAAAAACTATTAACAATAATGGCCATAGCCTTACATGAAACTCAACCCAACTTTTAGCAACGAAACTCAACCCAACTCAACTAAACTTAACTATTATTCTAACTCTTAGCAACTAAACTCAACTAAACTCAACCAAGCTCAACTGAACTCAAATAAACTCAACCAAACTCAACTAATCTCAACCAAATTCAACCCAAGTCAACTAAACTCAACCCACACTATTTCGGAAAAGTATTTTGGCTCTTAAACCTTCGATTGTTATTCTTCCTTTCGTCAGAAAGTTTTACTGATTGATAAATTATAGTTTATCGTCAAAAATTTTATTTTTAGAATGTGAAAACTGGTGGTTCTCAGCTACTATTTCCCATAATTATCATTTTCAGTTGTTAAATAGCTAAAAATTCGTAAATCTCTCCGTTGACATTTGACCCGCTCTATCGCATATTAATTCCAAAAATACCAGATCTCATATATACCGAATTTTTGCTGTTAATTTCATACAATTTCATACAATTTCATTGCTTTGGAGTTATAATACAACATAAGTACACAGTAAAAAATTTCCGTGGTATTTTTACAAAAAGGCACTGGAAGTTTTATTCACAAGCAGTTTTGTATATTTACCCCGGGTTTCCACTGGAAATAAAGTATTGCATGCAATTTCGAATTGCAATGAAATAGCTCGTCGAGATGCCCATATTATCTCTGAAATATTGCATGCAATTGCAATATGGGTATCTCGACGAGCAATTTCACTGCAATTCGAAATTGCATGCGATACTTTACCTGTCAGACGTATGCCTCAAGTCCTCATTCTTCAGCCAAACTTAGTAATGTAAGGCCTTCATCGGGCGGTACCTGCTGACCTGGCTTAAAAAGCTACGGCCTGCCGGCGCACAGTGGGGAAATAGCACATTTTTTGGACAAACGACAATTCTCAAGCCTGGAGTTAATGAAACTTAAAAAAAAATTTTTTAAACTATTCGTTATAAAATTGCCTTTAATTCTATCGAGCCCGAATTTTGAAATTTCAAAATTAAAGATGGCTAATCCAATATGGCGGACATAAATTTGTAAGTAAATTAAAATTTTATCAAAAGATTCTTTAAAATTATTGAAATTAATTATTATTAATTAATTTTTGGGTTCCAAAAAAACACCCAAGTAACAATTTTTTATAATTTTCAAGAATCTGCTAAAATTTTAATTTACTTACAAAATTTATGTCTGCCATATTGGATTAGCCATCTTTGATTTTGAAATTTCAAAATTCGGGCTCGATAGAATTAAAGGCAATTTTATAACGAATCTAATCTAATTGCTCCTTTAATCCCTCATGGGACATAGGGCGGAAACAGTTGCCCTCCAGCGGACTCTGTTTTGCGCGACAGCTCTCAGCTCTGACCAGGATCTCCCGGTTGTTGCGGCCTCTGCTAATAGGGTTCTCCTCCACGTTGTTCTAGGTCTTCCGACTCGACGGGTTCCTTGCGGATTCCAGTCGAGGGCCTGTTTGGCTAGATTCTCGTTTTCGCGTCGCAAGGTGTGGCCAATCCAATTCCATTTCCTTCGCCTGATTTGGTCGTCTATCCTTTCTTGGCCGGCATGGCGCCATAGTTCTTCATTTGAAATTCTATCTTGCCAGCGGATTTTTAGGATACGACGTAGGCATCTTGATGAAAACTTGTAGGCGCCCTGTGATGAATTGGGTGACTTTCCATGTTTCGCAACCGTACAAAAGAACTGCCTTAACGTTGGAGTTGAACAGCCGCAATTTGGTGTTAATTGAGATCTCCGTCGATCTCCATATGTGAAACAGGCATGCATATGCGCTTCTTGCTTTATTTATTCTGGAACTGACGTCTTCTTCTGTACCGCCGTTTTCGGTAATAATACTACCGAGGTAACAGAATTTATCTACCAGTTCCACGTCACGGTTATTTAGCGCTGTTGGTTCAAGGGTGTTTGCATTTATCCGCATTTCTTTGGTTTTAGTCGGATTTAACCTTAAGCCTGCTGAACTACTTTCTGTTGCCAAATTGTTTAACATGTTTCTGAGGTCCTGGTGTCTGTGGGCCAGCAAACAGATATCATCCGCGTAGTCGAGGTCCTTAAGGCGGTCTAACAATCCCCATTGTATGCCACCTGTTCTAGTATCTAGAGCGCTGACAAGGATGTCGTTTATTACTATAAGAAATAATAATGGCGAAAGTAGGCATCCTTGCCGTACTCCTGAGCTCACTTCAAAGCTGTCGGAGAGTTTTCCATTGTGAAGAACTCTGCATTTGGAATTGTTGTATAGAGCTTTTATCAATTCTATTATTTTATCCGGCAGTCCACGTTGCCGAAGAGCTCGCCATATAAAGCTCCTATTAACCGAGTCGAACGCTTTCTCATAGTCTACGAAAGCAAGGTAAAGGGGGGATCGGAATTCAGTAGACTGCTCCACTATGATTCTCAAGGTGTTAATGTGGTCTATGCAGGAGCGGCCTTTTCTGAATCCAGCCTGCTGTCTTCTAAGCGTTCGATCTACTGCCTCTCTTATCCTTGATAGTAATATGTGGGACAAGATTTTGCCCACAGTAGATAATAGACAGATGCCTCTCCAGTTGTCACATATTGTTAGGTCCCCCTTTTTTGGTATTTTGACTATGATACCTTCCGTCCAATCCTCCGGAAAGGTACAGGTGTTCCATGCTATTTCCAGGATTGGCTGTAGCGCATCTGCTATGAGGCTTGAGTCGGCTTTCAACAATTCTGGCGGGATGCCATCTTTTCCAGCTGCTTTACCATTGGCCATTGCATGAATTGCGGTTACTATTTCAGTCTTGAATGGGGCACGAGTGGTGATTCTTATTGGCTGTGCATTGTTGCTGTTGTTTTCCTGAGGTTCCTGTGTAAATGAACCATTCAGGGCGGCGAAGAAGTAATCTCTCCATCTTTGGAGTTGCTCCTCGTCGCTGCACAGCAGCCTTCCATCCGCACTCTTTACGGCATGCTTTTTAGTAGAGTGCCTTCCCGATAGCTGTTTAGTGATTTGGTACAGCACCTTACTGTTGCCTGTGTTTGCCGCGTTTTCCGCTTTCTCTGCGAGCTCATTTATCTGCCGCCTTTTATCACGCCGGACACTTCTCTTTACCTCCCGGTGCAATTGGGAGTATTCCCGTTCAAGTTGTTGGCGTTTTTCCGGGTCGCTTGTAGAGTTCACGTTATTTTTGAGGGCCCTTCTGCGTTCAATTTTTTGCCAGGTTGTGTCCGAGATCCAGTGTTGCTGGTTTCTTTGGACATAACCAATGCTTGTTTCCGCTGCTGTTATTATAGCGCCCTTTGTTGTGCTCCACAGCTCTTCAATATTTGTGTCGTCAGAAACGGTTTGCTGGTTTAAGATTTCTTGCAGTTTGCCAGCAAATTCTCGCTTTTTGGTGCTCTCACGCAGAAGGTCTACGTTAAACCGTCGACGGTTTATGGCATCGCGTTGGACGTTTCTGATTGCAGCGATTTTTAGGCGGATAGTTGCTACTACCAAATGGTGGTCACTTCCAGTGTCTGCTCCCCTAAAGCTCCTGACATCCTCCAGAATAGTCCGCCATCTGCGACTGACGGCCACGTGATCTATCTGGTTTCTCGTTCTACCATCGGGCGATACCCGAACGAATAGTTTAAAAAAAATTGTTTTAAGTTTCATTAACTCCAAGCTTGAGAATTGTCGTTTGTCCAAAAAATGTGCTATTTGCCCCACTGTGCGGCGGCCTGTTGTGAATGGGGTCCTTAAGGGGCTCCTATATAAGGCCGGCTGCACTGAACAATTGCTCATTCGGAACCCTGACCGGTGGGGCGCTCAGATATTTGCGAGCCTGATCTGTAAATTTGTCGAATTTTAATTTTGTTTTCCACGAGGCACGACACGACCTACACACATTCGCATTTGCAAAACATTCGCATTACCTTATGCGAATGCGAATGTCGATGCGAATGTTTAAAATGATGCGAATAATTCGCATAAGCGATCGCGAATACGAACATTCGTAGCATCCCTATTGTGCATGCTGAGATATAGATATGTCCCGTGATCAAAAAACAGTAAAGGCTTTTTAAATAACCATATACGGCAAAATTCATATCCTGTAATAATGCGTTTGATGACATTTGGTAGTCGGTTGTTTCACAGACATTAACACGACGCTATTTTTTTAATAAAAGTTATGGCGAAATGCGACTAGTCTGAGGCCTAAATAATCATTCCAAATCGATTGTATCGACCGAAACGATATTTGCGTAATATCAACGAAGTGTCTTATTGTTATTCGATGATTTTTAAGAACCAAATTCTTGATGTTCGTCGGTAGACGTCGAAGGACTCCCAGGACATTCATCGTCTTCGAGCTTTTTTAAACAATTTATACCTATGAGCTGTTTTAGACGGTGCCCTCCAGCGCATGTGCCTCACCAACGTTTGGCGATGAAGGGATGAGTGCGGATGAAGAGAGGTACCACACCACTTCTCCCTTTATCCACAAAGTTCGTGAGGCACATGCGCTGGAGCGCACCGTCTAAACCGGCTCTATGAATCAAAAACACTCGCACTGGACAGTGCATTGTCCACCAGAAGCTTTTATCAACATTTGCAATGTTTCAGAAGCCGAAATTCTATTTTTGAATTTAATGAAATTTTGAAAATGGAAAAAGGTGCTTTTTTAGATGAAAGCTAATAAGTATGTATATTTCAATAACTACTGAAGATATTGACATCAAATTTGACGCAGATGTCAGTTCGAGGGCTATCAACCCCAACAAAAAGAAACTACTCGTTTGGATTAGCCTGGACCAGTGTTTCCCAAACTTATTTCGGTCATGGACCCTTACTACAACAAAAACTTAATAATGCACCCCCCAATCCAAGTCAAACAAATTTTATGATATAATAAAATCTAATAAAAATACTTTAATCTGTTCTCTCTGAGAAGACAATTGCACGTTTCTAGGTAAATAAAATTAGGTACATATTTTTAATTGTTACGAAAACAAAAGAAAAAATGCAATTGTGCTTGAAAATATAGATACATAGGTACTTAATACTTACTAGATCCCAGCGGGAAAAATTGGGAGCGCTGCTCAAGGGAGCTGATTTTGAGCTTAGTGGAGTTTTCAGAAATTGTATAGAACGAGCAAAACTGGCAATTATCTTAATAGCCATAAATCGAGTCATTTGTATACTCAATAGACCGCTTCTCTTTCGATTACAGAAGTTAAGCAGCATTGGACGTGGCTAGTACTTAGTGCGGGGCCGGCTTGGAAAAACGACACCCGCCCTTGGAAAAAAGCAATAATTGCAAAAGGCGAACAAAAATAAAAGCTTTTCGACACCCGGAACTTATTCATATATCCATCAACTTCAAATTTTGCACATTGCACGTATGTATAGCCCGCGTGATAACGCAATCTGACCATTTTGAAAAAAAAAGACAAGATGGCGGATCCAACATGGCAACAGATTTTTGCAATATGCATGCTAACAACGGCATAAACGTAAATTTATTTAGCTCTGTTAACAAACTTATTTGTGCTTTTTGGCTTAGCTAAAATGTAGCACAGCTTCTAACTGTCAATAGGAGTTGACGTTTACTTGTGAATTTTTGTTGTAAGCAAATAATTTAGTAATATTTTGATACAGCAAAAGATATTATTATTAATTTTTTTTTCGTGTTATTATTTATAAAATGAGAAATGTTATAATTTTTAGTTGTTATTAGTTGTAAAATGAGAACTGTCAAATGATATGCTAGGAACGGTGTTAAGTTAGCAGCGATAAT
Source organism: Thereva nobilitata (assembly GCA_963855945.1). NCBI lineage: Eukaryota > Metazoa > Arthropoda > Insecta > Diptera > Therevidae > Thereva > Thereva nobilitata. The sequence goes on along the minus strand of OY979694.1, from coordinate 155,985,150 downwards.
TTAACAGTGTAACTTGGGCCTAAACGCGCCCTATGCCAGGTAGAATACAATTAGCTGTGTTGCATCATTCTAAATTCAAAATGGCGGCCAAAACCGAATGGCGGAAGACATAATAAACTAAAAAGCAGAAAATATAACCTATCAACTTCAAATTTTGCACATATGCATAGTTCGCATGACAATGGACTCTGATTTGTTTGTAAAAAAAAATAAATATGGGGGTTCCAAGCTAGTCGGAGAATTTTGCAATGGTGTTCCCCGAGCCCGCGACATGGGTATCAAATGAAAGGGTATGACGAGTAGAATACAGTGGCGGCAGCCCAAAAAATGGGGGAAGATATTTAATAGACTAAAAAGTAGAAAATAAAAATAAATAGTTAAAAAAAAATAAAAAATGCGATGAACTAAAAAGTAAAAAATAATTTTGAATGTAAAGTTTTTATTGCTCCAGCTATTGGGAACAACCTACCTTTCAGAATCAGAATGAGCTCAGAATGAAATTAATGAAGTTATTGGTAAAATTTATAAATATAACTTAATTAAATGTAAAAAGCGTGGGACGTTAACGAAAAGTTTCATAAAATAAGAATATAGGTAAAGAGCGTTCCACGCGAGAACGTCTGAGAACATTCTCCTCTTCCCAAATTCTGTTTGTATAACAAAAGTTTTGTAACAAATGCAGATAGACTGCAGACTTTTAGTTTTGGGAAAATTTAATTGATTACCATGTAACTTTAAATTTATTTCATCAAATTTGGCAAATAATTCAGTCAAAAAAAGCTGTTTGTTTTTCGATTTCGTCCGCGACGCGTGGTCACGCGGGAAACATCGCGTTTTAAATTTTTCTAATTTTTTATATGAAAACTTTCGATCTGTTTCGCGGACCCCCGGTAGTTCTTCGCGCACCCCCAAAATATTTTTAATTATCACGGACCCCCTGGATCATATCATAGACCCCCCCGGGGTCCATGTGGACCACTTTGGGAATCACTGGCCTGGACGATTTAAATGGGAAAAGTTTTTGAACGCAGAGTAAAAGCCTCTGTCATAGATTTTAGGAGGTATAGGTCTAACGTGTGTTCTAGTCAATAACACCTCGTTCGTTGTTGTTTGATGTTTCATCGAGATTATCTTTTCCAGAAATCGATTTGTGTCCACTCTCTCTTCTCTTAGATCATTCAGGTATCCTATTATCATCTTAATGTCATTGAAAGCTACCAAGCTACCACTTAACTACACAAAATGTTTTAAATGATTTGCCATGCCTTTAATGTGTTTTTTGTAGGAAACTCGGTCCATCAGTTCACTACATTAAGTTATGCAAACTCCGATCCTGTAAGACCCCACAGTACCCACAAAAAAACTGGTTGCACTTTTCAGTTTTCCACGAATTCCATATGGTTTCAATTGAAAAGTCAAACCCCACATTCTATATTTAGTTTCGCATCGGTGACGAGTAAATTTTCATGAAATAGAAGCAGAAAAAAAATCTACTATCGCTTTTGCCCTACGTTTCCATTTACCCATCGACCTAGGACATCATAACCGTATATAATTCACGGCAGTCTCCCCGTAGATATCTCGAAGAAATTCTGTTTTCTCTCTACCTCTGAATTTTCATTACTTTCCCGAATTAATCTTGCTTCAAGCACACGTAATAAGAACACCATCTGTCATCGTATAATTCATGTCATGTGATAGCTGCTGATTTGCAAATTTTCTCTAGATATGATGACGTAGGCTCGTTCATTCTCAAAAAAGCGAAGCTCACATCACATGAATTTATTTCGAGAATATTTGTTTCTATTTTCGTGAAGAATTTAAAGACTTTAAAGATTTTTATTTCTTTTTTTTCAAACAATTTTTACTTTTATATATATTTTTTCTTCATAGATGATTCACCGGCGGTTGAATTGGTTTCAAGATAATCATAGATTTATGACAGTGCGGTGGGTGTGTAGATTATAGAAGTTAAGCTATTTTGTATTTTCGTGATATTCAGGAGATATGTTATGAGTGATTTGTAAGGAGCAACCTTTCAATGTCTCTGGGGGGGGGGGGGGGGGTTTTGGCTCTGACGAAAATTTTCTGTGCAGGATTAAAGCAATTTGGGATTAATTTCGATTTATATACAGCCCCTGCTGTGCAGGAACCTATATTATTAATTTAATTTTTTTTCAACTTTCAATCTCTATGGGAATTTGATTGAAGCTCTCGTTGACTTCTTAACTAATAAGTATTGTGTTTGAGATAATTTTTTTTAATAAGTGCTGAAGACAATGATCTATTAATCAATAAGAGTCTTGAATATCTATAATAATATTCTAGTTGTGCCACTTTCAACATTTTTCCAAGAAATCGGACGAGAATTTTTTCCGAAGAGATTTTTTTTTATTTTCTGTTGTTTTGTTTGATCAGAAGAGATTTTTTTTGCTATTTTACGTTTTGTGTTTAAACAGGGCCCCCACTAGTCTAACAATAAAACAAAATAAGCAAACAGATTTTCCTATTTTGTTTTTCAGAAGGAGATTTTTTTTGCAGAAATCGGGGACAATGGGTAGTTACACTTTATCATTTCTTCTGTTCCGTATTTCAAAATATGTCATCATCATCATCTGTAGCACTACACTCTGTTATTGGCCTCGGCTTCCTCCAATACTTCTCTTCATGCCAAATGCCCTCCAATTACGCAAACGCATAACCTAACTCCTCCTCATGTATCGCTTCTTTGGTTGGCCTGAATTTATCTTTCCTTCACGGATTAGATTTATCGCTATTTCAGCAGGATCGCTATCGTCAATCCTTTGTATGTATGCCAACCATCTTAATGTAACTTAAATTTATATTTTTGACGAAGTAGGGTCCCTTGTAAAGTTGGTATAATTCATGATTATATCTTCTTCTTTATTGACACTGCCAAATATTGCCTGTAGTACTTTTCTTACAAAACTGCCTAAAAGAGTTTCGTCAGCTATTTTCAATATCCATGCCTCTGATCCATACATCAGAACGGGCTTGATTAGCCTGGTATATAGTTTACACTTCGTTCCACTTCGGACAAAATAGCTTCTATTAGCAACGTTTATTCTCCTTCTGATCCCCATCTTAAAAGAGCTAAAAAAATTTTGATTGTTTTTTAATGTTTAACCATTTGCCACTCATTCCTATATACAATATTTTAATTTTGTTCGAATACAGTCACGTGGACCTAGCTGTCATCACAGAGGTCGGGAGTTCTACTCTCACGCTTCAGACTTGTTTATTTGGATTTCCATTTCTCTACACTCACACACACTCACTTATTCACTATCCCGTTCATTCTCCTCTGACAATTCACTTTCTTTCCAATCTAATCCATCCTTTAACATCCTAGACGTGATGTAAAGCCAAGATCTGCGATTGAATGATCTCATATTCCAAATCGGTAAACAAGTACCTTCTGCTTGAGATTCCTTGGAAGCTGTAAATTGTTCTATCAGCTATTGCTTGAGCTGCAAAGCGTAGTATGGAGTACGGATGGAATTCCGTTCAGCATTTTTGCTAATTATTTCTATATGGAAAAATTCCGTGTAGAATACCTTGACGAAAAACTGAACAGCTCACTGTTAAAAAACTACATATAAAACCACGTAGGTATTTGACAAAATTACCGAACAGCACAACACGGAATAATTGTCTATCTATTTATTTCGTTCTAATGTGAACGGAGAAAGTCTCCGGCAGAGCCACCTGTTGGAGATTACTACTAGTATTCCGTTCGAATAGCGTTCTCATAAAACAAAAGCACACGGAACAATTGGGTGTACGAATTCCGTGCATCTTTTTACGCGCATTTTATTTGGGAAACGGTATTTCGTTTGATCTTCATACTAGGCTTAATATAGAAGATGGGGCAAAAGTAATGTCATAATGTGAATGTGGTCAAATGTCATTGTGCTTTGGCGTTTATGTTGTAAATAGATAGAGATTAGCTGACAACTTGCAATGCAGACACACCTGAAGAAGTTTCCGGTCTGCTGTTTTAATGCAGTGTGAATTTGTTCGTCGTTTTTCTCGTCATCCTACACCGTGTGCGCGAACAATTAAGCGTTTGGCTGAGCGTCTCGTGCAAACTGGGCCCACTAGAGATGTCGCAATAAGTGGTCGGCAACGTTCAACGTATTACCTTTTCGACCGAGAATATCGCTGCTGAGGCCGAACACGTCCAAGAGAGTTCATAAAATTTGGCATCGACAGACGTTCGTTACTTTGAATTTTTGTGAAAGACCTGAAGCTGTTTCCTTAAAAAGTGCAAACCGTTCACCAATTCCTGCCTGCTTACCGGCAAGTGAGGTTAACTTTCTCCAATGCTCTGTTAAACCTAGTGCAACAAGATGATGATTTCAAATTAAAAAATCAAATTTCAAATCAAGCAAGTTTTGCGTTTCTGTGGCACGAAAAGCCATTGGATCCCCTCAAAGTGACTGGTGTTGCATTTGCAGTGAAAAAGTGACTGGTCCATCTAAACTTCTACTATATAAGACGATGGTCTTACCCGTACCCAAATATTACATCCAAGACGTGGGTGCTTAGCAAAAAGCTTAGAGTGTGGTTTTTTCTAAGCACCCACGTCTTGCTCCTCGTAGCAATGTTCGAGAGGAAAATACTTCGGAGAATTGTTGGCCCCTTATGTGAAGAAGGACGATTCCGGAGACTCTACAATGACGAGATCCACGAGCGTAGACTAGGTTAAACCAGTTTATCCTGAAGTGTACTTATTCATATTAGGCTCAACCAACTCAGCCTAGGTTAAACTAGTTTATCCTATCGCCCATAAGACGGATCAGCTTGGCCTAGTCTGTACCGGTTTCTCCTATCTCATATATGTAGGATGAACTGGTTTGGTCTAGGAAAAACTAGTTTATCCTAAAATCGGGTTTTGGCCGGTAACACATGCAATGCATTGTAAAAATACACCAGCTGCCTTATACTGAAGGCCTTGCCATTAGTCTTTAAGAATCAGTGACGAATACTGATTTTTAGACTTTCATTTGGCTTCAGTTTGGACCGATGCTACGATATAATCGTAAATGGGATGTGCTCATGTTAGTAAAGCAGATTGGATGACACGCAAGCACTTTTAAACTCAAAATAAATCACTCATTTTATCTAAAATAGTGGAGATTTTCTTCTCTCTTCCTATCTCTATCCTTCAGCAGTGATAAAGACCCCTTTTATAAAGTGTAAGTGGTATTAAAGGACTTAAACTATGACAACTTGCGACATCCTTGTCACTTATAATTTACACTAAATGCATTCTTACACTACGAAATTTGATAAAGAAAAACGTTTTATCACATTATCCTGAACGTTCATTTTTGTGTAACACCTCGAAGTGCATTATGATTTTATCCCCGCTAGATGCAATCTACAATATTTTTAAAGGACAAAGAACTACAAAATTATTTTTACTTAAATTAATTAGTAAAATAGCAAGACGAGCAATTCACAAAAAATAACAATATCAACATTGTAGCACATATAACAAAAAAAAATCAATTAAATCGACCACGACCACAAACCATTCTGTAACCAGTTTTATAGTTGAACCAAGTATACAAAAGATGCATTAAATCACACCTCATTGCGCTCAAGTTGATGTTTTTTAATTTCAAGTGTCCTCTACTCTACAAGGACTTGGCAATCTCGTTTATATTTCGTCTGTGAACCCCGTTAATCATAACACAATTCCGATTTGATTAAGCGAGTAAATGAGGTGGAAATTCAACACGACATTCCAGTCCCAGCCAAGATGAAAGTGTTTCAAGGATGCAATAGCAGCTAGGAGCCGTTGCCGGGGATATGAAAAGTGTAAGGGGTAAGAAGCTTCATTCAGAGTGTCGTAGGCAAATCCGTCAGCAGAGCAGAGCAGCTCCTCTTTGAGAGCTCTAAAACCTAGTTAAGCCTTACCATCAACAAGAACGACAGCATTGCACTCAAGATTCCTGAGTCTTTCTGTGTGTTAATCTGAACATATTCGATGCAGATAGTCTGCAAAAGCACAGCCCCTGCTCAAGGTACAGAGAGGGCCGGAGCGATTTGTAACAAATATGTCACTTCTTTTAATATATTCCCTCTTGGTACTGTGGGCTCATGTATACCTTGATGTTGTAACTGGTGCTCCATATAGTCGGAGATTACTGCATGCCATAGTGTGGGCTCTTCGCCCTTCTTTGTGTCCCTCGTCCCGCGTCCTGGTCGTTACGCAGAGGCGACAGGCCAACATATTTTCTGCAGTTACGTTAGCTCAGATAGCTCTGTATATGGAGCAGAATATGTGCCTATGCATGGGAATGATATCCATGGCCATTTCGTATATAGGCACCATTAACCACCGATACAGCCGTTCTATACAGCTACATTCGGTTCCCTGCGACGAGTAGGAACGAGAGTTTGATAACCATGAACCGGCAGCAATGGGAAACGAACTGAGCACCGCCAGAAGGAGCAGTCGTGCCAGCAGCCTGTAGGAGTCACGATGATTTATGTAGCATTAAATTCCAATGTTAACGTTTAACAACATGAAATGAAAACGCCGGAGAATTATGTACATTCGGGGAGGACACACAAACACTACCAGTGTACAGTTCCGCAGTCTAGTCCTGATCCTCCTCGTGTGCATGAATAGATAAAAGTGAGGAAAAATCTCCCGAACGCCGCCAAGAGGAAGTCCTGCCGGAGCTCATGCAAGGAAAGTAGTCTATAAGAGAGCAAATGAGGGCGTGCAAATTATGAAGAACCTACATACATGCGAAAAGCACCCACTTACCGGCATCCTTTAAAATAAGTGCTACCCACCCCATGCTGAGCCAGTTCTACAATCCGTAACCTACATACATATATCGACTGCGGGGGTGGCAACTGGCGGCATTCGAGTGCGACAAATGGCAATAAAGGAACAGCATAATGTCAAAATTAGGAAATTCTTTCACTTAATTAAATCTCTAACTTCCTGGTTCCTTCGTGCTTGACACTTTTGGATACCGAGCACCGATGGCGGGAGTACCCTTACAAGAAGCTCTCTTCCTGGTGGGAGATATTTGATTACTAATTTAATCAGCAGAGAGTCCCAGGTGAAAAAGTGTAATAGAGTCGTTAAAAACAGCTCAGAATCTAGGTTCGCTGCGGAAGAGTGCAAATTAATATCAACTTGACGAGCAGACTTTGCATAGGTGTTGTTGGAAAATTTTGCTAAGGTGTGAATCATGGAAACTTAGCAGTGCGTTATGGTTGTGCAAAGAAGATAGTGAAGAAGGATTTCTAATGTCATGTATAGTTTAAATTTGTTTACGGGACATGAAATGCCTGGATTTACAGGGGTAATTAGGATCGTAGATTTATTCATCTTTGCCATGAATTTGGAAGCCTTGAACTTTCGTTTGATTTTAATCTGTGCTGGACTGATTAGTGGAGAGGGCTTATGAGGAAATTTTGTAGTGAATGAATGTTACCTTTGACAGGCAACTAGACTGCGTATTTTCTATAATGATATCTGCAAGAAGATAAAATAATTCTTGTGTAGTTAACATATAACCCACAAAGAACACATATGTACTTTTTTCAGTAATTGATAGTACAATTCGCGGTATAAGAACCAGATGAACGTATCTACAAAAAAATCAAAAAAAGTTTTTTTTCATAAAACGGTTCACAATATAGTCCTTTATGAATTGGCAAAACGACGTAACGGTAAAGTCTATATTTATCAAATTCCAAAAAAACGAAATAGCTTAAGAATCATTTTCAATGGAACCAGAAAAACGTATTATGAATACCGTTTAAATAGTTCTAATTATCTTCCTACCTCTTTAGAGCTAAAGGAACGTATTTCTAAAAACAATATTTTTATTCTTAGAATATAGTTTGTTTGGCAATATTATACAAACCATAAGAACGTAAAAGCTTATACGTTGTTTTGGTCGTTACAAAATTTTGTTTTGATGCTTAGTTTAAATAGCCAGTGTAACGCAGTGTTCACAAATGACGTATTTAAGTTTGATAACAACATAAGTTTGAAAATAATTAAGGGCCACACTAACGTATGTCAACCGAATTTTAAAAATATATATATTGCGTCTATGTAAGCATATACAAATAAATAATTTCTAATTTTTTCAAAGCTCTAAGTGTATGGCAATACATAGAAAAAATTTTTTTTTCCATACTAGTATTTTATCTGTATTAAAAAGCTGCTAAAGTTTAAAGAGCCGAATTTTCACAGTATCTTTGCTTTCCTGTAAAATTGAGAAAATGTAGATACGTTTATCTGACTCTTACACCGCGAATTATTGGCTTATTTATACATAATCTATCAACCACGTTACGTCTTTCTCTGTGAGCCGTTTTAAATAAAAAGACAGTATACGCATGGTTATTTGTCGCAAATGATATTCTGTACTAGGGATGTTACGAACGTTCGCATTCGTTTATGCAAATGATTCGCATCATTTTAAACATTCGCATCGACATTCGCATTCGCATTAAGTAATGCGAAGGTTTTGCGAATGCTAATGTGTGCAGGTCGTATCGTGTCTCGTGTACAACAAAATTAAAATACGACAAATTGACAGATCTGGCTCGCAAATATCTAAGCGCTCCATCGGCCAGCGTTCCGAATGAGCAATTGTTCAATGCAGCCGGCCTTATATATGAGCCCCTTAAGGCTACTGGCCGGTCGTAGTCTTTTAAGCCAGATCAGCAGGTACCGCCCGATGAAGGCCATACATTACTCAGTCTGACTGAGGGATGAGGACTTCAGGCATACGTCTGACAGGCCGTGGACTGCAGGTGACCTCATGACTCCCTACACTACATACACACAGGCGAAGGCTACTGTTTACTCTAGCACAGTTGTTAATTCAAGTGCAAAAATGTTCATGGCCTCAACGAAAATTTTAGACTGAATAGACAACCTTCAGGCCAGTGGCGGTTCCTCTTTGGAAGCAAAGGAAGCACTGCTTCCCTTGACCAAATAGGCAACTTCATAAAAAATTAATTTAAATATATTAAGATTAATCAAAAACAAAATCTTAATATATTTCTTCATCTGGAAACACTAGGCAAGCAATGTACAGATTTTTTTATATAAAATGTAGTGTTGAGCCGGACTTACACGAGGCAGTACATTTGTCTCTTACATGATGTAAATTGTACTGAGGCCTCAGTTTTTTTAAATGTCACGGTTCAAAAATAATGTCCTGCTGGTATATGAGCGTGTATCAAGATAAATGAAGCGAGGTGTGATTGTAAATTACTTAGTGGAAAGACATTTCTTCCTTCTTTTGCCACAGTAAAATTTCCAATGTGAATCGCGGCGAGGTGAGATTGTAAACACGAACTGGAGAGACATTTCTCACTTCTTTTGCCACAGTAAAATTTCCAATGTGAATTGCGTCGAGGTGAGATTGTAAACACGAACTGGCGAGACATTTCTCACTTCTTTTGCGGCAGTAAAATATCCACTTTAAGCTGAGCCGTGGTGAGATTGTAAATACGAATTGGATGGAGGTTTTGTCCTAAAGAGACAATTCTTACATTTTTCGAGGGAGTGAGGTTTTGTCATGAAGAAATAATCCTTACATTTTTCGAGGGAGTGAGGTTTGTCATGAAGAGACATTTCTTACATTTTTCGAGGGAATGAGGTTTTGTCCTGAAGAGACAATTCTTACATTTTTCGAGGGAGTGAGGTTTTGTCATGAAGAGACATTTCTTACATTTTTCGAGGGAATGAGGTTTTGTCATGAAGAGATAATCCTTACATTTTTCGAGGGAGTGAGGTTTGTCATGAAGAGACATTTCTTAAGCCCCTTTTTCCTAGGACAATTTTCGTTGCGAAAAAAAAATCGTTGCGAAAAAAATTTCGCAGTCTGTTGTGCGATTTTTTTGAGTTATGTTCCTACGAATTCCATTATCGCAACGAGATTTAGTCAAGTAAACAAAACGTAACCATGACGAAAACTCAAACAATAAAAAGTAAAACACATATATAGAAATTTTACAGCCAACTTTACAATATTTCGCAACGAAAAATATCTCGTTGCGAAAAAGAATGGTTGAATCCATTCTTTTTTTCGCAACGAAAAAGAATGATTTCTCGCACTGAAGGTGCGAAATTTTCGATTTTTTTCGCAACGATTTTTTTTTCGCAACGAAAATTGTCCTAGGAAAAAGGGGCTTTACATTTTTCGAGGGAATGAGGTTTTGTCCTGAAGAGACAATTCTTACATTTTTCGAGGGAGTGAGGTTTTGTCATGAAGAGACATTTCTTACATTTTTCGAGGGAGTGAGGTTTTGTCCTGAAGAGACAATTCTTACATTTTTTGAGGGAGTGAAATTTTGTGCTGGAGAGACATTTCTTATTTTTTTTTGCAGTAGCAGAATTTCCAACTTGAAATTAGGCGAGGTGGGATTGCAAAATATAAATATATGGCCACGGGCAACTAATTAGAAACAGTTTCATAAAAATTGCATTTATACAGTTTTTATGTTTTAAAGTAGGAATCAAATTAAAGAATTCCCACCACCTCCTCTTAGTTTTTTTTAAATATATAATGATTGAAGGAAATCAATAACAATATCGTAATGAATTCCTAACAGGATTGCTACATAAAAGATAAAAAATGTATAAATGCAATTTTTATGAAACTATTTCTAATTAGTTGTCCGTGGCTGTACATTGTGGAAGCATAGATTTCTTACTTACTCTAAGGCAGTTTAATGAATATTAGAATTAAGCTTGTAAAAATGCACTTCATTGGTATTTATTTTCTTTCTTTTTTTTAATCTGCTTGTTTTTGTCATTTTGGCATTACAATAGAACCTCGCCTCATTTGAAGTATGACATTGTATTGGCTCAAAAGAAAAAAGAGGCACCTCTTACAAACTCATTTTATAATCGTGTCCTACCCAACACTAATAAAATGTACAATTCATACTACTGTATACAAAGAATAAAGCCTCGGCCACGATACGAGCGGAGAGCGGTAGAGCGGCAATACTAAAGTGCCGCTCACCTCTAATCCGAGACATTAAATTTTTCTGGTGCCGCTCGCCGCTCTTATCGTGGCCGAGGCTTAACATAACGTAGGGATTCTGTAATATCTCCAGCTTATTTGGCACCGAAAATCAACGTGAAAAGTCCAACACATTCAATTCAATTGAACTCACACTCACGCAAAGGTTGATACAGGTCCCTGAGAAGCTGAACTAAACGCAGCTTCTTCGGAGCCGAATACCGGGATATGAGAAGTCGAACATAGACAAATTTCCTTATCCACCATATTCTCTTGTTTTCTTGGTTTAGTTTTCTGGTATTCTGCTCTGGTTTCGCCTGCTGTGGAGTTGCTCTTGAAAATTTTGCTTCGAAATTTGTTTTGACTCTTAATATGAATTTTCGTTTGAGTCAATAAAAAAAGAGATCGATGGTGGGTGAACTTTCTCTTTATTCTAATGGGGCGGCAGGAGGTGTGTATTGAAGAAGCTGAAAATTTGTAGCCTCCATTTGTTTTTTATGATTCTCTTTAATGATGATTTAAAGGCATAGAGAGATTATTTTTTTGAATTGTGTTATAAAGTGGCGAACAAAAGTCAACGTACACCATATAAAATAGCGAAAATTCGTTTACTATAGCATAAAAAAATTGTGATATTACAAAATAAATAAGTACAATCCTCTGTACAAAAACATTATATTGAAATTGCATAATGAAATTGTTTCTACAAAAAATAATAATAAAAATTTTTAAGTGTACGTAGACTTTTGTTATTTGTGAATTCTGTATATTTCACTTTTTTATTATTTTTTGTGTAGAAATAATTTATTATGGAATTTCAATAAAATGTTTTGATACGTACATATATTGTGATATCACAATTTTTTTCAATTTTTAAAAATAAAATAAAAGTACGAATTTTCGCTATTTTGTATGGTGTACGTTGACTTCTGTTCGCCAATGTATGTATATCTTACTATATTATTTTTTATTATATTAAAATAAAAAGAATACGGGTTTCTACTTTTTGCATGGGGTTAATTACTTAATTCGTTTTCAAATTTGTTCGTTTTCAGTTTTTCTAATTAAAGCCGCCGATACCTTTACTTTTATCGCTCGCGGGGTACATTAGCTTTGACGCCCTACGCATTGCTTCCCTTATCCTGAACCTTACGAACCGCCACTGCTTCGGGCACGGATTGACGATAAATATCCATACACATAAAATTTTTTGTTAGTTTTCCTGGACTGCAGGCCCAACAGGCTCCATCCAGTTTAAGGTATGGGTGAGTGAGTGTGTGGTTATACTTGGCCTCAATGTGAGAAGCCTTTAGGCCATGGCCTGTCGGCGGCCTGTATAAGAATAGGAACCTTTAGAAATCACCTCATGGAAATATAATATTCCTCTCTTGAAATTTGACTTTCGAATATTCGCACATTTTGCATTCCGAACATTCGCATTCGCTAATGTGAAAAATATCACATTCGTAACATCCCTATTCTGTATCATAGTACGAGGAGTGAGTGAGTTGGCAGGAAACGTATTGCTTTTACTATTGCAATGTTTTAGGTAGACGATAGGTAGGTTCGTCGTATCAAGCATTCTTTTTCAAATCACAATGTAACATGACCTTTTTTGCAATGTGTAAGAGTTGTGATGTTGAAATTTAGTTATCTAGGAGTGAAGCACTTGCTTTCGGACGTAAAAGGCTATATGAGCCAGTAGTATTCGTCCAATTTTCTCCTCTTTTTCTTCTTTTCTTTTTGTAATTGTAGACCCAAGGTAGACTCTTTTATCGACCACTTTTAGGTTGAGTTCGTCGAGAGTTATATTTTTTGCCATTCAAAATCTTCCAGCTGTGGACTGTTTCATCACCTTTGGTTTCTCTCTTCGTTGATGCTCTGGCTTATGTCCTTTGCCGCTTCTTTTAGTTCGACATAAGTTTCTTTTGCTGCCAAAAAGTACCTTCCCACGTCGTTCATGTCATCCGCATATCCAATTCTTACTTCTGTGGATTTATGTTTTTTGTCATCCATTATAGGGCGAGGTAGAATATCCTTGGGGCCAATCCATCCCCTTGCCGAATGCCGGGGTTACACAGTGCGTGTTATCATGCGAGGTGGCCCAGTCAGTTAATGCAGTGCAGCTACACGTACCGTGTGACCGCATCATACGAGTAACTGTAATGGGCGTGTGGGTCAGTACCTTGCATGCGAGTTACTACAACATTTTTTGTTTTTACTCGCCTTCACAATACGCCATAAGCAGCAGCTCGCATGCGACTCAGAAGTCATCTGGCACGGTATTGAGAAATGACAGTAGCTCGTAAACCATGGCAGATAGATTAACTTCCGAACAAAATACGAGGTCTGTTCAAAAATTAATTCGATTATCGCTTTTGTTATGTTACAGTAGGTATACATGCCCCGGAAGTATGATAAAATATTCAGCTGTATTCATTGTTTACTTTTTCTGTGGCAGCCGCTAAAGTTAGACGTGTTTTGCGTGTTCGGCGATTTCTTGATGTCGAAAAAAATGGATCAAAGAATTTGCATCAAATTTTGTGTAAAAAATGGAACTAAGTGCTCTAAAACTCTTAAAATGTTGACAGTGGCATACGGTGAGTGTACTCTGAAAATTGAAAATTAACCTTACTTTTTGAACAGACCTTGTATTAAGTTTGTGGAGTTATACAAGGACCAAACCAACTTAAGCAATTGTTTGGATCCTAATTATAAGAACAGACATGAGAGTACACAAGTGCAGTAGCAGTTCACTGTCAGGCCAGCAGCTCGCATTTGTGTGACCGGGCGGTCGAGTCGAGCTACTGTCATGCAAGTACACAGGTGCAGTAGCTGTCCGCTGTCAGGTCAGCAACTCGTGCTGTGTATCCACGCTTTAAGGCCCTTCTTCCACGAGTCTACTTGCACGCGGTTTGAGTATCATACGAGTCGCTCGGAGGTTCCGCCATACATTTTTAGGTAGGTTCATACACGAATCGACTCGACTCGTTGTCGAGCAACGCGTCGGTTACCAGTTGCACGCGACCTGCATGCTAGTCTCACGCGATTTGAGTATACTACAGTCGAGTTGCGGGCGATGAGAAACAAAGTAAATAATATATTATTTGTGCAGGAATTGGAGAAAAATCCCTGCTTAACTTCCTGAATATTCCAGAAAAGACATGGTTCAAAAAAAATGGAGGAAAGTGGGAGAAGGAAAAAATTCAATATATTTATGGTTTATTTTTTTGCACGAAAATTTGAATATCTTTTAATATAGAGATGTGCCCAAAATTTCTTTCATGACCCTTCTATGATAAAGATAAAATTGTAAAATTTCCTCTTCAGAGTCCCTAGACATCTTGCCACGTATACTAGACGATGGGAACGGGATAACTGGTGCAGCGAGCGTTTACTATTTAGGTCGTCACAGAATTGACACGTGTAGAAGGCCAGTCGTTGATGCGAAGTAGAGTCGCATTCGCGTATAATACGAGTCGACCCGTGAAAGAAGGGCCTAAGATCTTGTCGTTCTTCGAACTCTTCTTTTACCGCATTTCGCTCTTTTGTTATACATGTAGCCTTGTTTTAATGCGAACTTAATCAGTGATTTCATTTTCTTTTCCACAATGAATGCTACTTCAAACTCGAGTCTCTCGTTCGCTGATTCACTGGAGAGTACCATGTGGGGTCTGTTATCGATTATGCCACTGTCAGTCCATTTGGTTTCCCGCAGAGCCGTGACCGCTATGTCGTATCAAATAGAATTAAACAAAAACACACCTTAATGATTCTACTCGCAATTTATTGGAATCTAAAAAAATATTTTATATTATCAATAATAAAAACTCGAATGCATTTCGATTTGATTTACAAATCATCGTCAGCAATCACGACTGAAGTAACTAGATGTTGCGTTGATCCATAGTAGGCATTAAACGATTTGGAACGATCCGGTGTTATAGGAGAGAGAACAACACCGACTCGATGTTGCCATTGTCCAAATTAACGGTGTTATTGGTTTTTTGGATATAGGCACATTCATAAGCATCGAGTCTTCTCTCGTCACGCACACTTCTTATCAACTTTACGTTGTCAATAGAAATATTCAAATGTATTTTCTCTCTCTACATTGGTCAAACGAGACGTTCAATTAGGAAAAGATTCAGCGAACATGAGAAGTAAGAAAATCGGCATTTGCAGCTCACGCCATAGATAATATAAAATATTAGAGAATATAAAATATTTTTTTAGATTCCAATAAATTGCGAGTAGAATCATTAAGGTGTGTTTTTGTTTAATTCTATTTGATATTATATCGATTCTACGTAGTTCAGTGTTTAAAAAATGTCGCTATGTCGTATTTTTTTAATGAAAATAGAATCGAACGCAGAACACCCGTCCTGTTCAACGTTCTGACGTTCCAAGTTCCTAAATCGAATTCCATATTCCGTTGCTTGGGTCGTTGGCTTTGGGTCCGTCCTGTCCGAGGCATACTTGTCCGAAGCTTCTTGACCGATGGGTCAAGAATCCCGGCTGCACCACGGTCCTTCGCCTTTCTCACCTTCTTTCTTCTTCCATTCTTCATTCCTCCCGTCACAGCTTTCCGCTATCACTGCCCCGCTCCATCAGCGCATGTCATCGGTTGGTTCATGGGATTCAACTCGTTTCAAGAGGCATAACACTCCAGCGAGTTGTTTCTCGTTGTCCCGATGCCAGAGTCGCGATAGAAATGGTTGCGAGTAGGTGGTTGTGGCAGTTCCTTCCTTCACTTCTCTCTTTCCCTTCACTATCGGTCGACTAGAGCTTGCTGTTCGACATTGCACTCTATACGAAAAAAATAGATTGTCGACAGTACAAAGGGCTTTCCCTGAGCTCTAGTATTCCACTTAAAAAAAAAGACGACTTCAAAAAAGGAGGAAGTTATCAATTACACGCGTAGGTATTATTCGGGTCCTGTTCACGCATAACTGGTAACGCAATAACTTTTTTGCTTTTTTGTTTACATAGGCCCTTCACCCGATTGTAAAGTCAATATCTGCGAGGAGGTAGGATTTGGTAGCAGAGCTGTAGATCTTAGATTGTATTAGGAGTTGGCTTTGCTCAGGATTTATCTCTTTGGTGGAGCGGCCAACACTACCATTTGACCTCCAATTACTTCTCTGTTTCTTAACATGCTATCTAAATATCAATTTAATATAAGCCATTTTGCGACATAGTTTTTTCGAGACAGGAGTCTGGTAGGAACCAGACGAGTCAGTATAACCCTATGGCGACTCTTTTCATTCAAATTAACGTCCAGTCAGGAAAGTTTTGATTTTCGGGACTCTAAATCTGTTGTTCCACGCACCGCGAATATCACCGGTGAATTGTCATGATGAACCAACATCTTTAATCAATTCAAGAATGGTGCGCATTCTCCGGTAATGGAGTTTCCTCATACGCGATAGAAATTAAGATAATTCTTCTTTCGTTACAAAAAAAAGCTGACGGTATCACATTCCTAGTAGAAAAACTTTTTCCGTTGCTTTGACGGTTGTAGTGATGTCCGAATTTGGCTGTGATTTCATCATCATAGCTGATTTAGGAATGATTTTCCACTGGTTGGTTTTAAATTTCTTTACCGAAAGTCGCAAATTAAACTTTCAACATCCTTCGCTGTTTTTCTTCTACACAAAAAAAAAATTGGATCGCATACATTTGTTTATGCCACTGCCAAATAACGATTTACACTATGAATAAATGTTGTATTATCACTAGCTATTTTTTAATTTTGGTTTTGAAGCAAACTTAATTTGCTGATATGATTAATTCCTGCATTGCGGATATGATTAATTTCTAGAAGATAGAAAAAAAATTGGACTTAAATCAAAGCGAAACGTAATATATGAATGCATATTTGAAAATCTTCAAGGAACTATTAAAACTGTATAACAAAGCTATTTGATAACACAAGTCCACACTAGTTTTGGTGCCGAGAAGCTGTGTGTTTTTTCTAACTTAGGACCTTATACTGATTACATTAATAGCAAAATTTTTGATATCCTACGTGTAGTTTTCTAGATTTTATCTTGTACATAAATAAAGGCAAATTTACATCGAAAACATCATTTATTACTTATTATTTAAATAAAAACTTTCTTTTTCGCGACTTTTGTGAATGAGGTGCAGTGGGACTATCACGTTGCATCCCCCAGCAATAGTCAGCCATCATATGCCGATCCCATCGGCCTTGGTACATTTCTTCCATTGTTTTTAGGTCCTGGTGAAACCGCTCTCTTTGTTCTTCGCTATAGGATCCAAGATTGTCTGGGAATTGGTCAAGATGATTGTGAAGGTAGATTTGGATCATTAATACAACTACTTCGGGATGAAGACATGATATAAAAATCAATTTATTTAAAGAAATGAATCCATAAGATAGCATATCATGCACACGAAGTACCTAAGTACAGCTAAAATTCAAAACTAAGAATTACAACGTAGGAAAAAAGATGAAAAATATTTTTAGTGCTGCCAATGTACACCTAATACAAAACCATTAACGATATCTCGGCACCAACATTTTTTTTTTATTTGTTGACCTGTGTAATGACCAATAAAAGAATAAATGTAATTTATTATCCTGGAAAAACTTTGTTGATAAGTTTGAAATCCACCAAAAATTTGTCTATTGTACAGCGTCGAATTAGGTGCATCTACAAGAATTGATTGAACGCTGGGTATAATGATTAATTGATAAATAGACTACATGAATATTCTTTTAATCAAAATGCACCGAGCTAATCAAATTGCTTCTTTATCTCCAGAGCTCAGTCAAGTCTAAGGAGTTTTATTATTATGGATAAACCCAATATTCCTGTTGTATTCACTATATTTTTAGAGACTTTATGCAATTATGTATGATATAATATAAAAATAGCTTTTGACTCCAACTTTTTTATATTGGGATTATGGTAGATTTATTCCAGTTCTTACATAATGTCCTCATTTGTCACTATTTCATTGAATATATTAGTTACTGTTACCATTATCCCCATTCCTGTTGTAAGCATTTCATTTATGTTGTCTGTATGGTCCGCGGCTTTTTAATCTTCCTATAATAATGGTCCTTGCACTTAAATCTTACAATTTGTGCACCGTATTCTGCATTTAAGGTTTTTTAAAACGATACTAGATAATTTTTTCCTAGTTCCGTTGCGATATCTATAATATTTTCCTCTGTTACCTGAACTTAATCTGTTCCGTCAGTTTAACTTGGTTATCCATTCTTTCTATTGGTTAAAATATTTGAATGACTTCGTAACTCCTCCGTAATTCTAATTTCAATATGTGGTTCCGTCATATTTCATGAACAAAAGCCGATTTCATTAGTTTTGGAGTGAAAGTTCTGCTTTTCGAAAATACGATTCTTCACCTTTCCACTTTTCCTGTCTAGTATTCACTTCGTTCTAATAGTCTTCCTTCTACGTAAGCAAGTTCCTCTTTCTCCATGCCATCATCCTTGATTTTCGCTTTATTCATTCTTCATTTTCTCTACTTTTTTCCGATTAGAACGAAATCCTTTTCGCGTTTTATGTGTTTCTAAAGAGGAAGTTAGAACGGCACATAAAAGTTAATACATAGAAGCAACAAAACACTCTTGTCATCCATATGCAAACCCACTGATCTGAGGCTTGGAAATTAACCAAACAAACAGAATATCAGCTCGAAAGGAAAATTTTAAGACTATTTGGTACTGTAAGTTGTTAACCGAAACGAATGGCGCATTAGAACTATTGGAGAAGTTAAACAAATATGAGATAAAATAAATATATTTACACTTATAAATTTCCGCAAACTACGAAGACTCGGACACGTTGTACAATCATCAGAAGAACAAATGCTAGTCCGAATTATCAATGGTAGACGGTCAGGAAAAGGGAGCGTAAGACGACCCAGAAATGGGTGCGTGGATGACGTGGTGGAAGGATATTCGAAAACTTCGTATATAAAAAAACTGGAGAGAACTAGTAAGACGTAGACGGGGCGGCGGAGCATAATCATTGTGGGTGGGGAGCACGTCAACAGATAACCGTTAAAATGCTAAAAGATAATCGGCCAATTGATTTACTAGGTGTGTCCCGAGTTACATGGTTTTAAATTATTTGGTTTTTTTTACGTGAAAGACTAGAGAGCTGAGGGAAAGTCCTTTGTACTGTCCACAATTTATATTTCGTATCGAGTGCAATGTCGAACAACAAGCTCTAGTCGGAAGATAGTGAAGGGAGAGAGAGAAGTGAAGGAAGGAACTGCCACAACCAAACCGCGATATTTTTTATTCCACCTACTCCCCAACCATTACTATCACAGCTCTGGCATCGGGGCATCGAGAAACAACTCGCTGGAGTGTTATGCCTCCTGAAACGAGTTGAATCCCATCAACCAACCGATGACATGCCCTGGTGGAGCGAGGAAAGGCTAGCGGAAGGCTATGACAGGAGGAATCAGGAATGTAAAGTTTTGCAGGTGGGGAAAGTGGGAAAGGCGGAGGACCGTGCTGCTGCTTGGATTCGAATCCTGGACCTTTCGCATGGTAGCCAGGCACCTTACTCCCTAGACTACCGAGGTTATGGGGTTATGCCCATACAGATAGGTTCCCTATGAGGCTAGGCAAACGCTGGTCTCAGCACAGCAGAGAAAACAGTGTTTCATTATATTTAAGCTACCATCGCATATTTGTGACAGCACAGCACAACACAGCTTAGGTATAATGAAACACAGTTTTCTCCACTGCCTCATGTGGACCCCGTGTGTATTGCCCTATAAGACCCACAGAGGGCATTTAACGCCTTGCCTCATTCGCGCCTCGTCATAAGGAATGCCTCTTTTGGCTCCTTTGAGAAAAAATCATTGCTACCCGATCTCGAGTCGAAAAAAGGCCGAACAATTTGATAATTTCGGATTGTGCAATATGAGCAATAACTATGCCGGTGTCGAGAGCTTTATATTTTTAAACGCGAGTGTCGTTTTAAAAATGTGGTCCCCAACTGAGTACTAATCACGTCCAGCGCTGCTTCACCTCTGTAATCGAACCAGAACGGGTCTATTAAGTATGCTAAATGACATGGTCACCAATATAATTGCCTTAAATATGAAGCAATACAACAACAAAAACTAAAGCTTTCAATGAATGTGGTGTTCATGAGGAAACTAAGGGGAAAGCCCTCTTTCGGCATGCCGCTCATTTGACATATGGGATCCTCATGAGGAACCTACGGAGAAATCCCTCTGTCGCCATGCCCCTGGGCCAATCCCTTTTTAAATGCTAGTCGGGTGGGGTTTGAATAGCTTATGCTATACAATTATAAGGTCTTAATAGCTCTAAAGGGCCCAATACACGAGCGATAGAATCAGACCACGCCACGTCAGAACAACAATTTGTATGCACTCGAAATTGTTGTCTTGGCGTGGCGTGGTCTGATGGAGCGGTCGTGTATTGGGCCCTTATTATAACATATTTAGTTTTCATATATGAAAAGCCTTACGTGTGTGTGGCCTTTCGACCGCGTTCCTTCATCGCCAGCGACCGAGACGGCCCGCCAACGTCCTGGGTGTACATGAAATATTTTGGGTGTGGTTTGCCCAACCCAAAGCATTTTTAAAAATTTGCAATGCTACCATTCGTGGAATCCCTTTAGCTGCAGAACTTTTCTCACATATCGTACGACGAACTTCTTTAAAAGCTTCTTCTCTCTCATATATTCTCCTGTTACAAGTCATTCATTCGTTTGGTGATGCTTTCGACTTTTCTTGGGTCGTCATTTATGTCCATTCGACCTTCCACTTCTCAAACGATTCGCCCAACGAAGAACTGTACTACGATCAACTGCTAAATCGCCGCAAACATAATTTAAAACACTCTTGATTTTGTTGGGTATTTTCCACGTGATCTAGCTCTAAATCTTAATGTACCATATTTGATTCTCGACAGTCCTATTACCGCGCCATAATATCGATGAAGCAAAAACTTGTGCTTCTTCTCCGAGACATTAATAACAAGTAGCGTGCTTTACACATTTCACTATTATTGCATCCATTTGCAGTGTTGCCGGCCGGGGGATTATTATTTATGAAATAAAGAAATACTAGCTGGAACCGGTGCGCCTATGCTGCACCCATAAGCCAACAGTAGTAATCAGGTGATATGAATTTTAATATACAGTGGGAGAGTAAAATTACACAGATGAAGTGTCTCCATTAAGCACTTATTTTCTGTATTTTGGATAGCTGGGACTGGGACCCGGTGCGCCTCGGTGCACCCAACTTTTAAACATTTTAAATTAATCCAAAACTTCAAAATTCAACTCTTTTTAACCATTAACGAAAAACCAACTATTCCTATAAAAGTTGGAGACATTAGATTCAAAATGAATTTATTTGAATTATGACCAAAATTACCTGTGTATTATTTTAAAACAAAGAAATTTAAAGCATTTAGAATTAATGCAAATAGCAGGACCCAGCACTCGACATTCCAGGGCCATTTTCTATAGTTTTTTTGAATTTAAATCTAGAAGCCTTCAATAACAAAATTTTTCGAGAACAATAAAAACAAAATTGAAAAATGCAACAAATGTTTTATAGTTGGAAAAGTCAATGCCAAAAAACCAACTTTTATTATTTCTTAAGGTCACATAATGCAAAAGTGTGGTCATATATGGGAATTAAATGTAACAGATGCCGTACGTTTCATATGGGAAATAATTGTAAAATTATTTTCTATTTTTTAGTGTTGTATTGTGCCGTGTATAAATAAAATTGTGATTCTGCACTTCTTTGAGCTCAGGGCTACATGGTGAAATAGTTTTCATTACATTTGGAGAGTTGAATTTCTGAAAAATGGTGCTACAAAATAAGTGCTTGCCGTTTAATTATATGATCTTCAAAATTAAACTCTGTATTCTGTTATAACCACGAACGTTAAAATAACCACCAAAGCAAACCCAATTAGTCCTATAAAAGTTCGAGACATTAGATTCAATATATACATTTAATGACCAAAATTACCTATTTATTCTTTAAAAACCACGAACATTAAAATATTTTAAATTAATCCAAATCTTCAAAATTCAACTCTTCAACAACTTTTCATAGGAATATTACAAAGCTTTACAATAAATAAGTAATGCGTTCTTCGCAACGCTTGGTGATGAACGATATTTTTTGTCTTTCCGTTAGGAGAGAAAACGAATATTTATTTATTTTATTTTATTTTATATTAATTTAAGTACATCAAGATTACAATATCTTATATCACTAAAAGCGAATGTACTTATAAGTTACAATACGGCAAATTTAAAAAAGCAAAAACAAAATTGTGTATATAATAATAATAGTATAAAGTTTTAAATAATAGAACAAGTGTGGAAAGAGAGATAAATAAAAAGAGATTAAAAGAAAGCAAGATCAAAGAGAATGAATAACTAACTAACTGCAAAAAAAAAATAAATTAAAAAAGAACAAATGAAAAAAACTAATGAGCTGAAGGAATATTATTGATTAATAAAGTGGCTGAAGACACGTTTGCTGAATACACCCAATGACCCCGCCCTCTGTATATCGGCGGGTAAGCTGTTCCATAACTGAGTAGAGTGAACAAAAAAAGATCTCTGCGCAACTAAGTGGGAGAATCTGGGTAGGATCAATAGTATTCTTCTAGTCATACGACCAAAACGAAGATACTCATGGAGGTATGATGGACGGTCAGAGTGTAGAAGTTTATAAATGAATGTCATTGCCTTGAGCGATAAGTACACATCAAGCGTGCACCCCAGAACGGAGGAACGATATCGACTTATATGTTCAGATCGTCGAAGATTATAAACAAACCTTGTGCAATCATTGAAGGCTACATTGAGTTTGTCGCGACATGACGCATCAAGGGATGGAAAGACCAAGCTGGCATAAGTGAAATATGGTAAAATTAATGTTTTGATTAGCTTGGACCGAGTACCTACGGGTAGAATGGAAGCGTACAGCCATAGACGACGCAAACTACCATATATTTTTGAAAGAGTGTGAGAGATCTGGTCACAGCAAGTTAATTGTGAGTTCAGATAGACGCCTAGATTTTTGACTCGCAATTGATAAGGTAAACACGTCTTCATGAGAATGATAGGTGGAAGGAAGGAGGTGTCTACTTGACTCCTGTACATTGGAATGCAGCATGATTTGGATGCATTAAGCAGTAACTGGTTGGAAAGTGACCATTGATATATACGTTCGAGATCGGCATTAATGTTGTAAACACAATTCTCGACCAAACCAATAGGACTGTTTAAGTAAATTTGGACATCATCTGCATACATGTGCAGTTTGCAGTTTGTCACAACACTGCTGAGATCATTTATATACATACTGAAAAGCAGCGGTCCTAGTATGGAACCCTGCGGAACGCCGCGCGTGATTTGCAAAGAATCTGAAATTGAATTTTGTAGCCATACTTTTTGAGATCGATTGTGCAAGTAACTCCGAATTAAAGAGGCCGCAGAGGATGAAAAACTCATGTGGTCTATTAGCTTAGTTTCTAGGAGCACATGGCTAACACTGTCGAATGCTTTACTAAAGTCGAGAAGCACAAGAAAAGCAATGTCATCGGAATCAAGAGCAATTCGCAGATCGGTGGTCACTTTCAGTAGAGCAGTTTCACAGCTACTGCTTTTGCGGAAACCGGACGGTACATGCGATAACAAGGACCACATTTCACAGTGCTCATCGATTTGCCACGACATTAATTTTTCTAATACTTTGCCTAAGAAACAGAGTATACTTATAGGACGATAATCAGCGGGGCTATTAGGGGATTTGCACTTAGGTAGTGCGATAACTTTTGCTTTTTTCCATTGCAGCGGAAAGTATGATTTTGTGAGGCAACTATTAAAAATATATGTGATATAGGGAAGAATCAGAGGAAAAATCAACTTTAGGAAAATAGGTGGGAGATTGTCTGGACCAACTGATTCGGATTTAATTGAATAAAAAGCTTTATGGACTTCCGCGTGATGTACATTGCGAAAACAAAAAATACCAGAGTTACTATTAGTTGGCCTTAAGCAATGACGATCTCCGCGTATATTGGATGCGGATGTAAAATAATTATTTAGCTCATTAGCGCCAAGGTTGATCTGTGTTTCACCTTCATTACCATGAATGCCAAATTGCTTAATGTTGGTCCAAAGTTTCTTTGCGGGCAGATTAGGGCTAAGCTTGGACGAAAAGAACTGCGCTTTCGCTTTACGTATGGAAGAAGTAACTAAATTCCTAACATTTTTGTATGCTTTGAAATTCACATCGGTTTTGTTAATTTTATATTTTTTGAATAAGAACTCTCTCTCGGAGACAAGACGGCGGATTTTGGTGGAGAACCAAGGTGAAGTAGAGGAAAGAATGCGTTTTGTTTTGACTGGGACAAAAGATTCGTGCAGATGGTAACATAGCGAGCGAAAATGATCTATTTGGTTGTCAATGTCAGAGATTCGGTATATTTGATCCCATGGTAGTGAGGAACATTCTTGCAATAGTGTCGGGACATCGATGGATTTGTAGTCACGATACGAAAACAATTTCCGCTGATGGTTTTTTACTGAGAGTTTAAGGGAAAGGTACAG
Organism: Thereva nobilitata; assembly: GCA_963855945.1. Taxonomy (NCBI): domain Eukaryota; kingdom Metazoa; phylum Arthropoda; class Insecta; order Diptera; family Therevidae; genus Thereva; species Thereva nobilitata. The sequence continues at coordinate 155,960,468 of OY979694.1, read as the reverse complement.
GATGTCATGATCGAGGTAACTGGGTGGGCTGATCTGATTATGGAATAAAACGTTATCAACATTCGACACAAAAAAAATGTCCAGCAGCGATGGATTATTAGTGTTTAGGTATGTCGGAAGTTGGTTGATGGGCTTTATGTCAAACGTTTTGAAGAAGTTGAGAAATTTTTTGGAAAGCGCATTGTTGGATAAAATGTTTACATTAAAGTCACCACCAATTACAATGCTCTCATAGTTATGGGTGGCATCAGAAAGCCATACATCCAGTTCACTGGCTTCACTTATCGAGAAAATTCGAGGAGGGCAGTAAACCACAGTGGCGAGACATTTACTAAAACCACAGTTAACTTCAATGCTGAGAAACTCTAAGGCATTAGATGTAGATTCCTTAACTTTGAAAGACCTAAGGTTATTCTTGACATAAATGGCTACTCCACCACCAGAACGATTTATGCGATCATTCCGGTGTAGATTGTACCCATCTAATGAGACAAGTTTCGAGGGGACATGATCGCGCAGTGAAGATTCAGATACCAGTATGACGTGTATATTAGAACCACGGAAAATTTCCTGCAATTCATCGATTTTGTTGCGTAAGCCGCGCGCATTAATGTGGCAAAAGTTTAAGCCTTGAGCCCTACTTTGGAAAACGTTGAGCAGTGTTCTAATTTTGTTCATCTCTTTATTGCTATGTCCTAACCGAAGTCACAGAAACGGGGTAACAAAGTGGATGCAGGACGTGGCACGATTAAAAATTCAAAGTCTAAAAGCAAGCAATAATATTCCAACATTACAACATAACGAAAAATAGAAAAGTAAAGACTTAAGGGGTTAGTCTACTGTTAAAATGCGAAAGATGAGCTTTTTTTTAAACTGCTGTATAAAAAAAACGACAAAAGATAGCGACTTGAAATTTTATATGCTCGTTTATTAAACTTAAAAGTTTACATTTTTATTGTTAAGAAAAATTAAAAAAAACAAAATGGCGGCCATCCCAGGCATTCACTGTAGCACTGCCTAATGAAAATAAAAATATCGCGGGGTAAGATCCTGACAAAAATATAAATCTGTAATCACAACACAAAAAATATTCTATTAGTTTTAAGTACAATCAACGCCCCTGACCTCATTTTAGGCGAAAATATAAGTTTTTTTGTGATTTGGCACACATTTGCACATAGCTGCGTTGATTTTGGTCTTGTTTTTATTTGAAAAAGTGCTGCCAAATCGCCAAAAATTTATTTTTTGCTCTAAATTGAGGTCAGGGACGTTGATTGTACTTAAAACTAATAGAATATTTTTTTTGTTGTGATTACAGATTTATATTTTTGTCAGGATCTTACCCCGCGATATTTTTATTTTCATCAGGCAGTGCTACAGTGAATGCCTGGGATGGCCGCCATTTTGTTTTTTTTAATTTTTCTTAACAATAAAAATATAAACTTTTAAGTTTAATAAACGAGCATATAAAATTTCAAGTCGCTATCTTTTGTCGTTTTTTTTATACAGCAGTTTAAAAAAAAGCTCATTTTTCGCATTTTAACAGTAGACTAACCCCTTAAAATATAAAAATATAAAATAAATCGAAAATAAATTAAAAAAAAAGGAATATAGAATAGGCTCAACACAAATGAAAACATTAATGAAAACAATAACAAGCAGATGTAGAAAGAATCTCCGCATTGAAGACGGGTTGCTCCAAATTCGTTAGAGTGAGCTGGGAGTTAGGGAAGAGCTGGCGGCATCATTCAGATCTAAAACTGATGTAAATAAGCGCGGCTGTTTATTTCTCTCCAGCTGCACATAGACATATCCCCGACGAGTGGAAACCGCAGTGACAAGCTTTTGCTTTAGGAGTTTGCGTGCAGTGTGGAAAATGTCGTTGTTCTTTGAAGTCAGGCTTTCGTTAATGTAAATTCGACTGTCAGAAACAAAGCCCAGATTCAAATTTTTTAATGAAATAGCTCCGTGCTGACGTGTTTTTCGCAGGAACTCTTGCTGCTCGTTGGCTGATGGAAATTTTACAATCAGCAACGAGCTCAATTTCTTGACGCTGCCAGTCTGTCTGTGACTCTAGTCGCGGCCGCTGCAGTGGCCGGAACACATTCACGTATGGTGATATTTCATGCCCGATGGTGACAGCAACAGCGTTTAAAATCTGCTTCGGGTTATCATTTTCATTCGTGGGGATACCACGAATTACCACGTCGTGGAGTCTGGACTGGCGCCGTAAGTCCTCAAGCTCGTTTGAAACTACGGCAAGGTCGTGTTGGATTGTTTCCACCTCGTCTCTTAATTTTCCCACTTGGGTGTTGAAAATGTTACATACCTCCTCAAATTGCGCAGTCAGACGGGCCTCAAATTTCTTTAGCAGACGATCCTCGAAAGCATCAAACCGTTCGTCGAGTATCCTGTTAATGTTTAACAAAAGTCTTTTCTCCAAGACCTCAAGGTTGTTCTCGGGGGCAGCTATTGATGTGGATCTCGGTGTTTTGCTGCTGCTACCATCATTGCGCCTGTTTGCCGCCGGCTCAGGGGTATTGTACCTAGCGGGAATTGGATCATTTGCTATCTCAGCGACTTTTCTGGTTTTTGGCCTTGAATTCGACTTAGATGACATAATTTGAGACGATTTTTCAAGCTTTATTCCACACACTTCCAAAGATTGGCCTTGCGATTGGAGACAGGAAACTGGACACGCTTAAATTCAAAAAAGGTATAGAAAATGGCACTCGAATTTCGAGTGCTGGGTCCTGCTAGTGTATATTACTATCGAATCAAAGTTTTCTATGACAGCGCTGCCTAGGAGTGAATTTTGAAAGTAAGCAGCGACGCCAAAACCACTGTCAACGTAAATAATATAAATTTTTGTGATGATCGGTTGAATGGTTTGCGAGGTCAAAAAATATCAAAAAAATCAAAGAAATCTGTTGAGCCATTCGTGAGTTATGGATTAACTAACGAACATTTTTTCATTTTTATTATAAGATCATACATAGTACATTGTGCATAGTACGTAGTGCATAGGACATAGTACATAATACATAGTATACAGTAGGTATATAGCGCATAGTACATAGTGCATAGTACTTAGTACATAGTATCAGTCAACTTTAAAATCAACCTGAAAATATAACCGTTTTTTATGCATCGAAATTGAAATGAAATATTTTTTTGCACCGCCAACTTAAATTTTACTAAATGTTACATAGTAGAAAAATAATTTTTCTCATATAAAAATACCATCCAAATTTCGTACTTTTCCCGTGTATTTTCCAAATATTTTCTTTCATATGAACTTGTCCTGACAAGGACGAACACAAAAAAAAATCCGTCATACATGAGGCGATTCATTTTTATATACTATATAGATTTACTGTAATACCACTCAGCATTAAAACATCAAAATGTATAAAGTAATCTATGAATTCATGTTAATGAGTCAGAAAACAAACAGACCGCCGAAGTGTCATGTAATATCAAATTTTGTACATCTTTTGGTGTTACTCTCATTTTATCTGCAACCACATTCACCATCTACTTTACATTTTTTTCTGCCTTTAAAAACAACACAAACATTTTTGCACTATTATGTTTCATGTGCGTAATTTTGGTAGCTTGTGGTTAACCCCTGAAACACTATTTTGTGGCTTTGTTTCAATATACATATGTATGTATGTATTTTTCATCCAATTCAATCCAATTAAAATAAATTTACGAACAAAATCTTGCTAAAAGTTTTCAATTTCTGTTTATTCAGCTGCCGCTTCCAACTCCAAATAAAAGCATAAAGAATTTACCTATAGCTTAATATTTCATACTCAGCACTTTTATTATTCCAATTTTTACCAAACTTGCTCGGATAATTCTGACTGAGAATTTTGTTGATTGTATGTTGATAAGTGGTTTAGACTTATCACCGTGGGCTTGGACCAGTTAATCCAGGTGAGACACGATTAGTTTTCAATTTCTAATAAGAATGAATTCAGCAAATGAATCACAATTCATTTAATCCTTGAAGACGCATTTTCTATTCCCCTTTTTTCGTGTCTCGTCTGCTGATCTCCTCACCCTAATTTTAACGTTTATAATTTTAGGTCCACCTTTTTATATATTTTTTTAAACACAAATTCATGCTGAAGAAGAATATGAATAAGAAATTTACTACTACCCCCTGTATTACACCGCAAGCATGCATACAACCCGGTGAATATAAGAGCAGCGGCGGCCAGGTGGCCATGGGCTGGTATTTACCTGAGAGGTGGTTGATCGTCGTTAGTGAGAAAGAAGGACAAAAATTTTTCTGCATGAGGCTTGCGGTGTCCAATAAAAAACAGGAAAAACTCGTTGGGTTTATACAACACCTTGTGGGTATGCAAGGGGAGGGTTGAGGGTGGTTTTTGATTCGGTACTTCCCTTCATGAAAAAGGAACAAAATGATAACAATCCTATACTGTTGTCTCTGTTTAACTTTATGAGTGGCATTTCAATGTGGATCAGCGAAATTTTTTTTTATTTCAATCGGACGGACACAAGCGAATTTTAGAAAATTTTCTGTCAGTCTCTCCGCAGGCGTAAACTATTCGAGTTGAGCTCGTTCGCATGTTCTTAATTAGAGAAGCGACCGCGTGGTTACCGCTTGCGATATAAATAAAAAAATAATAAATTAAAAAATCTTCATTCGTGGGAAGCCGTGTTTTTTCCGTATTTATTTTTTTTGCACAAAAAGAAAAGAAGTTTATTGTGTGTTGCTGTGTAAGTATTGGAAGAGGTTTATTTTCAAAAATTTATAATAAAAGAGTGTTTTACTGTGGTTCAGTTGCGTTTGCGATAATATTAACATAAAAGTGAATAAAGTTAAAGTTGCAAGTATATTTTTACCAGTGGCAAACCTATCAGAGTTTCTTTATTTATTTCAATTAATTTTCTTTCGCACCAACAAAATTTTTTTTTAAAAAAAAACATGAACGGATAATTTCTAAATCAAGAAGTAGCAACAGCCAGAATATTTTGGATTGTAAGTAAAAAAACGCATACATCTAAAATTAATTAAAATTGAAGATAAAAAGAAACAAACACGATAAATAAGAAATATATTGGTGCTTAATTTGTAGGCCATTGGAACAAATAAAAACAAAAAAAGTACCACATATCAAATTTATTACCCATTATTACTTTTGTGAGTTATCTTTTATTTTATTATTAACAATAGCGAAAATGTAAACAATGGAACTAAAGTGTTTAGATAAAGATCAGCGTAAACATGTGTTTATAATGTTAGGATTATGATTCATTTCCCTAAATTCGGATTTAATTGAGTTGTGCGAACACAAGAGGAGCTCTGTTAAATTTTATGCCTGTGGTGGACAAAATTATATGATAAATAATTGTAATATTTATTTTTGGGGGGTATACATTGAATGGGTTAGATAGTCTGACATGTTTATAAGAACTGCACTATTTAGTCAATAAAAGCCTTTTGGCTCTATTGAGTATAAACAAAGTTTTGTTGATTTAAAGTGAATATATAATTTTAGCAAAGCTCGAAAACTAAAGATACGAAGTGATTATTTATAAATATGATTTTATCTCTACTTGAAAATTAGCTCCAGTTGATTATAAGGGGTCGGTATACCTTTGTATGAACCTCAGACTGGGACGAATTGCCCCGGGCCCCGACCAGAGGGGGCCCCGAGAATAGATTGAAACCCAAAAAGTTAAAACCCCATATCCCTGCATACTAATCGCGTAAGGGCCCCGAAACTATCTTGAAACCCAAAAAGTCAAGACCGCCCTACCCATACGTTCTACTTGTCAAGCAAGCAGTAATCTAGAGCCTGAAACCCAATCATGCAGCACTCTAAAATATATGTTATGTTTGTATGGATATGGATTCTTCTACTCATCCTACTTAAATACTAAACACTAGAGAAGAGAAAACTTACCCAGCAGGAAATGAAGCTAAAACACTTTTAAAAAGCTTGGGGCGTTCCCCTTCCCATCCCAGTTCTATATCTGTTTTAACATTGCATGATCGCAGTGGGGAGCACTCCTTTTACTGCTGCTTTTTTAGAAGCGTTTTTGAAGCAGTTACAAAAGTAGACACAATTTTCTAACCCTCCAATTTATGTTGTAGCACCTGTGGATATGAGAATAACTGCAGTGTCGAAAAGCTTTACATTTTTGTTCACCTGGTGCAATTGCCTTTTCGTCCTTTCAATCGCGAGTGTCAACAACGGCTTTACCAAACGGTCCCCCAACTAAGTACCAACCGTGTTCAATATGCTGCTTGGCCAACGCATCGAACGAGAACTGGTCTCTGTTTGCCGTTTTCTTCGTTCCATACAATTTCTTAAACATCCAATCGGAGCATATTAACAGCGCTCCGAATTCGCTTCCTTCAGTAGTGCTTCGAATTGTTCCCTCTGGGATAGCTTGTATTGATTTTGCCAAAAGAAAGATGAGTGCTGAGCGAAGCACAAGGGGCTGTCTACATAAACCTGTTCCCTTCTAGGTTAACCTATGTAACTATGTAACCTTGTACTGGTGGTATGTTGTAGCCGGCAGCCATCCGGAATTTGGAAATTTCTGATTATTCTCGAGCTGGTTGAGCCATTAGCTGGAAATGTTCTGGGAGCCAGCGGAAGATACAACCAGCGCCGGCAGCGTTCGGTATCTATATATTTAATGCTCTGAATGAACTTATTCTTAAGTTACACAACTTTTTTTTAGTCAAAGATTTTTTGGAATTTCAAAATTCTTCAGGGGCCCCCAATTTTAGTCCCGGGCCCCCCAAGATGATGTGGCGGGCCTGCCTAGGGTCGAAGGCATAACGACCACCTTTTGCAATACAATTCATTCCAATATGAAGGTATAAAGCTATTTTTTGCCTTACCATACATTTGAATATGAAGGCTTCCAATTTACACCAAGATATCCTGCATTCCGATTTCGTGAATTCGTAAATTTCCTACTGGGATATATCTAAAAAATAGTAAAACTAGTGTTAAAACGCAAAGAGTTTTTTTCGTTATAAAGGTTCGAAACAAGAAATTCTTTATTTATTTCCGAAATTCACAAATTAATTCTGTTATATTAAAATAAAATGTTAAAGTCAACTTCGACAACAATTAGATTGAGCATTAATTAATAAATACCGAAACGACAACGAGAAGCGAGAATCATACGACAATTCGACTGATAACAGACTGACTGGCAGATTTTTAAAGATGCGAAATAACATAGTGTGAGAGTGGGCTGAATGGACTAGCCCTTCCATTGCGAGAAAAGTTTTGCACAGTCAGTATAGCATAGTCGCTATGGTAATAGTAATAAAATGTTGTCTGGTCTGTTACATTGCTGCGCTCGTGCAATGCGACTATGAAAAATTTGGAGGTGCTACTATCGATAAAGATGACGCTAAAGCGGTTTTCGTGGTACCTGTCCCGATAAATGCGTTGTAGTCAAGCCGGGCGGCGGGCTTAATCAGAATTTTTTAAATTGTAATCCGATCTTCTGAACGAAGGGGAAGCTTGCATTTCCTAAGTAATCCCAGCTATTGCGGGTATCTACTCTAGTATTCCTTCAGCAGGAGCAGAACCGGTTTTAAAAGTTAGTCTAGGTCTACATTCCTAATAATATTAGTCCAGTCAAATTAGTCGAAAAAAGAGAATCAAAATTGCATTTTACGATGGATAATTTTTTTTTGCATTTGTTCGGGCAACTCTGGAAATAAAAAAACCAAGTTTGTGGGGTCGTAGTGGCTTGGGAAAAGCCGCCATCTTGAAAAAGGGGGTGAGCTTGTTTATTTTAAATAACTCGTTTGCATGCAATGATAGCTGAAAATGATCAATGGCAAAGTTGTGGAGAATAAAATTATCTACAAAATGAGTCCTCAAGGAGTTGATTTGGCTTAAAGTTACGGATGGTCAAAGTTCAACCCATGCATCATGTGCTGGGGTTGAATGCAGTTTTTTGCGATTAACTCGTAAAACTTTACTTTTTTTTGGCTTAATGCCCAATAAACAAACTCAAAGTGCTAGTTACCGTACCGTAGCCCGTGATCATCGTTATCGCTTATATAGTTTGCGACCAAACCAACGCCAAAATTCGCACTGAACGAAAAAATTAATGGGTCGTACCTTTGGAATGGGGGCGTGGTTTATGTCCGATAAAGAGAGGTGAGCAGAACTGCTAATAAGTGCTTGTATTCTGTTATCATCGCTGTTCTAAATGAAAAAAGGGGCTGTGAATGAAATGAAATTCTTCTTGATTTAAGTTTCTAAGCAACAGAAATTTTACTGCCAGCGGTAGCGATAAGATTTTACTACTCAACCTGATTCAACTTTCCTTATGGTGAACTTTCATGCCTTTTTCAATTTAATGTACTCATGACAATATGATCCATTCGGAAAACGTCTGTACGCTTTAAAATCGGCTTCCTTTGCTTTAGTTACCTTCGCATATTCCCCATTAAACCATATATCCGTCTTAGGGTACGTCCAGTACGCAGCGTAGATGCTGAATTAGAGGATAGCTGCGCATAGAACTCTTAATGGGTTTTATATGGCTGAGTGCATAGCGCAGCTCGCTTTCCTCTCGCAGAAAAAGCGAGCTGCGTTATGCACACTCATTTAAAACTCATTGAGAGTTCTATAAGCGAGTATGCGCAGCTATGCTCTACTCTATCATTTACGTTGCGTACTGGACGTACCCTTAGTCGTTGAAGAAATTAACAAACCCATTCCCTGGTGTTGTTACTACGAAAACACCAATCTCTGTAAGTAGTTTGAAAGAAATGAATAAGCCACAGCCAATTGGATTTCCTATTGTGCCGTAAATCCACAAAACCTTTCGCCTTCGAGCGATCTCATCACCATCCTTTTCAACACCTCTCTGCCTCTTCATAACCTAAAACCTATTCTTTCCTTCGAGCCAAGTTTCTACTAGATATTCTACAACGGCATTGATGGACTGGCAGTGCAAAGGGTGGTTTCTGAACTTAGAACTGCCCCATTAAAAAGCCCGTTTCTACTGGAAATTTCTTATATTTTGTTTAATTAATAGATTAGATACCAAAGTTGATTGGCACCATCACCTGAGCAATCCGATGAACACGTTTCGTTGCTCTCTGTGGGTTTGCCGCAGAACCTGTCGATCCACATGGTGTCTACAACGAAAAAACCATGTATTATTCCTATATATACACCATCACAAGTTAACATATGGAACTTTTGTGCGGTGGCATCCAATCTTAATAGCTTCAAAGAATGGCTCGCTTTTTCATCTACTCAATTTGGTACCGCTGCAGCTTGAAGTAGGGAAACTCACTGTATACGCTGCATTGCAATTGTTAGCATCATAGAATCAGATTGTATTCGCGCGAAGATCTCAAAGTTTAAGCCTCCTTTCATGGCCATAGAAGTCTATATTGGGTTCACAGGGTAAACAACGAATGATATACGGATGATTCCAAGAGAGAGAGAGAGGTGGGTGGTGATTTTAGAGCGAAAGTTCTAGCTTTAGAAGTGAATTAGAGCCATAATGCGAAGTATAACTTGAGCTAGGCACTTTTAATCAGGCCTTTGACGACAATTAAAAGACAGAACGACAGGCTCTGGCATTGTTTTATCGGTATAGACCCGGCTATGAGGCATCCACAAGTTTTGTGAAAAGGGCCCTACTCTAAAACATCTGACTTTGGTGAAGTGCTGTATACCGAACACTGTGGCTGCACCAATGGTCTGAAGCGATTAGTCTTAGGCCGGCTCACACAGCTCTTAAAGAATTGATAGGCTTAAGGATCGGAAGGACGGAGGACCTCACCTGCAGGCCTTGCCTCGAGGAGTACGAAAATACTCAGCACACTGCTGAGCGGGTGCAACGATCCTGCCTACAAATCTGAGGAATAAAAGACTAGAATAGAATTAGAGTATAACACGTTTTGATCGCGGCACTCCTTTGATCCGATACCTCACTTTCTTTCTTATACTCCTTGATAATTAATTAACTAGTCGACTTCTTCAAATATAACAAATATGTTTTTTCTCTTCTAGTGATCTCTGCTTCTCTCCAGTTAGTTGCTATTACTAGTTTTCGTATATCTTCTAGCACCTCATCAATCCACTTATTTCTTGGAACTCTTTTTTTTCCTGTTGGTCTACAATATTAAAAATCTGCCTAGCATTCTTTCTTCAAAGACTGTTTATATTATCACCAATTATTTCAATATTTAGGCGATATTTTACTACTAAAATAAACTTTATTTAATAATTATTACGAAAATTTTTAGAAAATTAGAGTTCGCTTGCGCTATGCAATATTCATGTTGAAATTAATTTAAAACGTAGTTAATGTGTTTTGGTGTTAGTAAAATCTATTGCTCTATATGTTGTCTTTCTATTTTTTAAGAAAAATATTTGCTAAAACTATAGAATTTAAAAATCATATTTCTTATTATATTACAGATATAAAAAAACGCTTTGTCATACAACACAGTTCATCCCCCAGAAGCTTCATATTTCCCAGCTTTAGCCATAAATACTACAGTTGCTATCGCCGCCTACGTAGAAAAGAACTCATTTTCAAAGCAAAACAAAAACACAAAAAAATAATAATATAATTATTAAAAACCAAGAGTTCATTTAAAAAAAATCAAAGATTTAATAATAATAAAAAAAATAATAGTAGTTGAAGAAGAAAATAACATAAGTGAAATATCTATCGCTTGACCTACTCCTCCTCAAAGTGCTCGTCGCTGAAAATCGCTTAAGCTTTTGCCACACTTCATATTAAAGAGAAAAAAGGATCAAAAATTCAGAAAAAAAAACAATCAAAACGTTTTGTGAAATTAAAAATTGAATTATTTTTTTTGTTTTGCCGTAATTGTGAAAATTAGTAAAAGTCAACGAAAATATTTACAACTAAAAAAATAAACAAAATAAATTAAAATTCCTTCTAGTCCGGTTTGCCATAAAAAAATAACGAATTGTTTTTTCCGTGATATAAAAAAAATTAAATTTTTTCCAAAAATCTAAAAACAAAAAAATATTAAATAAAAAAACATTTTTTTATTTTATAAAAAACTGCGCAGTAGTCCGTTTCCGTGGTTTTTAAAACTAAAAATAAAAAACATCAAAGTTGTCAAATCTCATTGACCTGAACCTGTGACATAGGAGAAAGTTTATTTACGAAAAAGCAATAGAAGAGAAATTATTTTGAAACTATTCAAAGTTTACTTTCCTTAAAAAAAATAAATAAAGAAGAAATAAAGTAAAAAAATAAAAATAAAAATTATAAAAAAGAAAAGTCTTTTACATCGATAAATTTTGTGATATTTGAAGAAAAGTTTTTAAGGAGAAGATTTCCGAAAAGTATTCAAACAGGAGGCAAAAGTGTTAAATAGTTAAAAAAAGTTCAATAAAAATATTTTTTATATTATTACTTAAAACAAAAAGAAGAAAAAGGTAGTAGTCGTTACATAGATTATATTTTAAAAAATATACATAAAACTTAAAAAAAAACAAACAATAATTATAAAATAAAAAGAGAAGTTTGTAAAAATAGTCCTAACCTTCCAAAAAGGTAACAATTTATAGAATTAGTGTTTCAATCAAATTTTTAAATAAAAAAAGTATAGTTATTTATAAAAAAATCAATATCGCTAAAAAAAAGTTTTAGTAAAACAAGGAAGAAAAAAACAAATTTTTTATAATATTATAAAATCAATAATCCCAAAAATATAAAATAATAATAATAACTAAAATAATAATAATAATACATAAAATACTGTTAAAAAATGGCGGCAATGATGAGTATGAACAACTTGTTGAACGGCAAGGATTCACGTTGGCTACAGCTGGAAGTATGTCGAGAATTTCAGAGGAATAAATGCTCCCGACAAGATACTGAATGCAAATTTGCCCATCCACCTGCTAACGTTGAAGTACAGAATGGAAAGGTGACAGCATGTTACGACAGCATTAAGGTAAGTTTTATTTAATTACATTTGGTTAATTATTGTTTTCATATATGGTTTTTATTAATATTTTTGACAGCTTTAGGCTCGACCAGGATTAACATGGCTTATGCAAAAAATATATTTATATAAATAAATGTTAATACTTGACTTTTCTTGACCATTCGCTTAAAGGTGTGCCCTTTGCGACTAAATTCTGATTTAATAGAAATAATGTTAAAATTGTGAACATATAAAATGTATTAGTGGGTTGCATAGACGTTTTCCAACGCAAAATTTTATGTAGTGGTGTTTCAAAAACTTTTTTTTATTTTTTATGGAATTCAATCTTAGGGATTTTATTGGAACTGATTCAAATCTTAAACAAATTTATTTTTAAGTTTATTGCTTGAAATTCCCGCTTAATTTTTTGTCTCTTAAACAAGCTTTGAAACAGATTCTCATTCAGAACTGTTGCTGACTGTAGTACTATACTGTTAGAGGCCTTGCAAATAAAAGATAGAGAATTAACTTAAGTACTTTATTCCATGGCAACCAAGAGCGAACAGATAGCTTAGTTCTATATGAGCTTACTTCTAATAATAATTATAACCTAGCGGCGATTCTCTTGTGACATACATATTTGATATTCACTGTATCTGTACCCCGACTAGAAATCATAGTTGGGCATGCCTAAAATAAAGTTCGGCCCGCGAGGGGTTTTTCTGGGGTTTGCCTAAGTTAGGCCACCCTAATAGATACCGCATGAGGCCCTAGTGCCAAAAGAAAGGGGCAAATTTAACTTAGTTTCCACTGGGGTTTGTCTAATGAGGGCCTAATGTTCTAATTTCTAGGGTTGCCTAAGTTAGGCCATACTAATAGATACCGCATGAGGCCCTAAATATCTAAAAAAAGGCGAAAATATCTACGTAATCATAATATATGTTATTTGTGTTATTCATGTTACTTATGTTATATCGAAAAACAAATTGAACAAATCGAGAAAATTTAACAAATTTTAACAAATAAAATCGAAACAAATGTCATTTATTAAAAAAAAGTTTTGTTTTTTTTTCGATTTAACATAACTAACACGAATTACACAATCATCAGTAAAGCGTCCAATCAGTAAAGCGTCCACGTTAGTCGGTCGTTAGGTACCTGTTAGGTACAAATTAGGCAATTTGGGTTCTACTTAGGTTTGCCTAACGTGGGCCAAACTGGGTAATCCTAATTAGGCCCAAAACGTTACATTTTATATTTGGCCCTAATGTGGATTCCACATGTGGCCCTAGTGTGGAAGTTAGGGAATCCCCATGCGGCCCAAACAAAATATTTCTAGTCGGGACAGATAAAGCTTCAGAATTGGGATAAAGGCGGAAACAGTTGCCCTCGAGCTGACTATTTTGTGCGTCAGCGCTCAGCTCCGTCCAAGATCTCTCAGTTGTTGCGGCCTCTCCTAATAGGGTTCTCCTTGACGTTGTTTTGAGTCTTCCAACTCGTCGGGTTTCTTACGGATTCCAGTCAAGGGCCTGTTGGGCTAGATTCCCGTTTTCACGTCGCAAAGTGTGGCCAATTCAATTCCATTTCGGTCGGCTGATTTCGTCCTGTATCCTTTCTTGGCCGGCACGGCGCCATAGTTCTTCATTTGTAATTCTAGCTTATCAACGGATTTTTAGGATACGACGTAGACATCTATTGATGAGAACTTGAAGGCGCCTTGTGATAAATTGGGTGACTTTCCATGTTTTACAACCATAGCATAGAACTGCCTTAACGTTGGAGTTGAACAGCATCAATTTGGTGTTAATTGAGATCTCCGTTGATCTCCATATGTAAGACATTCATAAATATGCGCTTCTTGCTTTATTTATTCTGGAACTGACTTTTTCTGCCCGCCATTTTTGGTAATAATGCTACCGAGGTTGCAGAATTTACCTACCTTTTCATTTCCACATTTCTTCAGCTGTAATCAGATTTAGCTTTAAGCTTGCCGAACTACTTGCTGTTGCTGAATTGTTTTAACATATTTTTGAGTTTCTGATGTCTGTGGGCCAGCAAGCAGTTATCACCCGCGTCGATCTTCATAAGCGAAACAGGCATGTATGTGCGCTTTGTGCTTTATTTATTCTGGAACTGACATCTTCTTCTGCTCCCATTTTCAGTAATAACGCTACCAAGGTAACAGAATTTATCTACGAATTCCACATCACAGTTATTCAGCACTTGGGTTTGCATTTATCCGCATTTTTTTAGTTTAAGTCGGATTTAGCCTTAAGCCTGCCGAACTTCTTTTTGTTGCTAAATTATTTAACATATTTTTGAAGTCCTGATGTCTGTGGGCTTGCAAACAGATATCATCTGCGTAGTCGAGATCCTTCAGGCGGTCTAACAATCCTCATTGTATGCCACCTGTTCTTCTGTTTAGAGCGCTGATAAAGATGTCGTTTATTACTATAAAAAAGTAACGGGGGAGGTGGGCAACCTTGTGGTACTCCTGAGCTCATTTCAAAGTTGTCGGATAATTTTCTATTGTGAAGAACTCTGCATGTGGAATTGTTGTATAGAGCTTTTATCAATTCTATTATTTTTGAGGCAATTCACGATGACGTCTGTTCAATACTGCGGAAAGCTACAGGTGGTCTGGCTAGTTCTAGGATTGGATGTAGCACATCTGCTATGAGGCTTGAGTTGGCTTTCAACAATTCTGGCGGGATGCGATCTTTTCCAACTGCTTAACCATTAGCCATTGCATGAATTTCGGTTACTATTTCTGTCTTGTACCAGTAGTGTTTATTATTAGCTGTGCATTGTTGCTGTTTTCTTCAGGTTTCTGTGAAAATGAACCATTCAAGGCGAAGAAGAAATAATCTCCACATTTTTGGTTGCTAATCGTCACTGCACTGCTGTATAGGATGAAGAAAACGGGCAATTACATCTTGGTAACCATAACCACAAAGGGTGGCATTGGCATACTCAATAGACCGTTTCTCGTTCGATCACGAAGGTCAAGCAGAATTGAACGTGGTTAGTGCAAGTTGGGGGATCCGCTTAGTAAAACGACACTCGCGTTTGGAATGGTCGATTACGAATAAATCCATATTTGTAACAGAGTCGTGCATACTCGAGTCCATCTTAGGCTGGTGGTACATTTGTTCGCTTTTCGTGTATTTAAACTCATTTCTTTTCCTTACTTCGTCTATTTTAGTACATCCTACTTTTTCTTTATAGCGTGTCACCTTATTTAGGCAATGCGCCTCTATTAAAGCCTGCACTGCACTACACTACTCGCGGAGTTGATCGAAGTTGGTCGAAGTAGTGAGTATAGAGAGGCACTTCGATTCACTTTGTGTAACTTTACTTCGCCTCGGGCGACTTCGCATCTTTAGCGGTTTTTGCGCCCGAGTCAAAGGAC
Source organism: Thereva nobilitata (assembly GCA_963855945.1). Taxonomy (NCBI): domain Eukaryota; kingdom Metazoa; phylum Arthropoda; class Insecta; order Diptera; family Therevidae; genus Thereva; species Thereva nobilitata. The sequence goes on along the minus strand of OY979694.1, from coordinate 155,945,097 downwards.
TCTAGGTGTGCGGGATGCCGGGCGACTGAGCTCCTCGCGAGGTTACACGAGTATGTAGTCACGTACTTCGGGCTTCGATCAACTTCGAGAAGCATTTCGCCGAAGCAACTCCGCGAGTAGTGTAGTGCAGGCTTTAGAATTATCTGATCACTTTAAATTTGCGTTCATCCTACGCCAAAAACTGACTGCTTTCATTTACTAGTGACACTGATCTGGTCTATTTCATTGCGGTATATTGGGTTTAGAGAATCTTCCTATATTTGCGTGTAACTTTATGTGAAAATAGTGTATAGGTGTAAGTACATCGTGGATTGAAGCAAGCGAAGTCAATAAGTGTGCTGCCTGTTTTTGTTATATCATGTGACCAATCATATATATTTTACTGATGTGATTTGCCTTCACCTTTTGTTACAAATACCACAATGTCATCATTAGGTATTATACCACAAGTATTACGTATTTTTTAGTATATAGTATATTCACAAAGTAGAACTCCGTTTTCGCAATATTTTTATTTAGGCATTTTTACAACTAGTTTGAGCGATGCAATAATGAACTATTGCGAGCGATTCGATATTATTTATTTGGGAGGTCTTCAATGAAGATCTTATTTATCAGTTAAACCCCCTTTGTCTTTTTCGAAATAAAGTAAACATTGTGAATGCAATTTCAATTTCAGGAGGAAATTGATGGATCGTATATTTGATATCGATTATTAATCAATACAAAAAAATTGACTTGTTGATTTACAGACTAAAAAGATGCAACCTCTACCAAATGGACAATATTTCGCCAAAGTTGTGCTCAAGCTTCAGATTATCTAACGCATGTTAGTATTCAGTAAAATACTTATTTGTAGTATTCACTCTGGTTGTGTTTTGATCCAAGATCAAACTTTTCGACATCTGTAATATCGGTGGAATTCAAAGTCAACCATTGCAGCTATTTCCATTGCCTATTATAAATCAAGCTAGTGGTGCAACAAAATCTCCCATTTTTTTCAAAGAAGTGAGCAGACAAAATTACAACAAAAAGCATTTGAACATGTGCATATTGTTGTCGAACTGAATATGAACGTCCAAAAGCGCTATAACTTTCAGAATCGTAAAAAATCATATTAAATCTATTTTGACAAAAAAACCAATAGTTTCATTTGCATATTTACATATATCTTTTCTGTTTTGAAACGAATTTCTGAAGATAACAATTTTCTAGTCATACTCAAAAAATAATTTACTTATTAGTTTAAGAATAATAACGTAAGACTGTATTTGATGAAGAGCATTAAGTCAATTTGGAAAATCACTAACCACTTTTACCCGGCCAAAAGACCAATATCTCAATATTTCATAAACAATCCAATTTTTGTTGAAAAATAAAATAAAATAAAATTCGTAAATGCTTTAACCCATTTTGCCTGGTATCGCTTTCATTTCAATTCAATTTAACAAAATATGTTCCAAAAGACACTTTACTACTCCGCAGGCGTCTTATTATCCCAGAACAAATCTACATCAATTTGCCAGCAAACATCACCTTAACTAACACAATCAACGAACCTATGCTGTTCCTTTGAAGTTATCCTAATTTCATATGTACCTGTAGTGCGCTATCTTGTATTATATTCGTGCCGTAGCTTCCAAAAAAGATTCCTTTTTACCTACGCCAACCTCTAAAATATTCAATGCGATGAATATTTCAGGATAGTTCCTTCATCCAGACTCAAAACTTTCTTGTTTTTTTTACCACCCGCTCGGGAGTTGACTCGGTGGAAGCATGTTTTCAGGTCCTTTTTCTCTCTTACCTCTACCATCTCAGACCTTGCAAGTTTCCTTCGTCCTGATGTGGCGAATATGTGAAAAATCACTCCCAAAAGTTTTACCCCTTTTACTTACCTGGTAGAAGGTATGGCCACCGCTGTGGGAAAAGTTGAAATTTTTTCCGTCAATAGGAAGGAGATGGGGACGAAAAGGTGGTTGCGCCTTTCTGAACAAAAGCCCGAACCAAATTATGAAATTTTTCTTTCACCTTCGCTCTTCGGGTCCCCCTCTGAATTCTCCTAAGAAGACGTTAAATTTATGTCCCAGAGGAGTCGTTATGTCCGCTTTTTATCCTGAAGGCAGGAGTGAGAGAGGCCAAAGAAAGCAAAAGGCTATTTCTTAAAAAAATTCTCGTTTTTTTTCTTGCTCTCTGACGATTTAGTGCTGAATTATTTTTTGGAGAGAGAATTTTACTGACTTTCGAGCAACCAAGTAGAATCAGCTCGATTTTATGTAAACGAGGCTGAAGGTATTTTGAAGGACTATGCAGAAGATTTTGACTTTAAGCAAGAAAGTTCAGAGTAGAGAGAGTACGTCAATAACCCTCAAAAGGGTCCACTGAGAACTTGTCCTTTAAGAATCGTGATCATGAAATGTGAAAACTGAATAAATTCATGAATAAGTATAAAAACCAAATTTCTACCCTGAACAATATTAAAAAATTAATAAACATCATCACGTGGAGAAAAAAAAACAATTAAAACAGTCGAGTGCTTAACTCTATAATAAACGTTAGAGGGTGTGTGTAAACCTTTAGAAATCTCAACTATCAAGTATCTCATCAAGAAACGTCGAGTGTTCTCTCCAAGTGTGTTCAAGGGATGAGCACTTATCACGTTATCATTGTATCCTCATCAATAAATAAGAATAAGTACGACCATGGTATCTAGATAAGATTCAGAAATGCCCCGCATTAAAGGGAAAAAGAGGGAGAATACACACAACTGTGTATCGATTAAAGTATCCAGACGAATGAAGAACTAGGGAAAATCCGTATGGGAGTGGGGTGGGTGGTTTTATTTGCATTGGAAGAAAATCTCATTTTCTCACTTTAAATTGCTTTCTTCTTGCATTTTGAAGTGCTCCCGATATTTCCGCTTGTGCATACTTAAGTAGCAAAGGATCATCTTAGCCTTAGTCTGAGAACGCGAGGGTATCGGAAAGTTGAATGAAAAGTTTCCAAGTGCATCGAATAACATGGAACAGAACAGAATCCAATCACTGCTGACGGAGACTCGAAGACTGTGTGTGTATATATTTATGTATAGATGTGTGTATGCGTGCTATGCCTTACAGATTTAAGCTGCTGTAAGGAAATTCTTAAGAAAATCCGTAAAAAACCAGTTTTCTTTTTTTCTGCAATCCTGAATCCACCTAACCCATCTTCTTCTGCCCAACTCAGTGGTGCTACCACGAACGGGTGATGGTATATTGGAGGCAAAGTTGTGTGAGCACACGTTACTATATATAACACGGAGTGGCCTGAGTAAAGTTATAAAAAGAAATAAAGGATTTGCGTCGCGTTAAAGGTTTTTCGAACACAGACACCCAATATTTAGAGCTTGGGGAAAAAGGTCAATTTGATATGGTAAGCAGCTTTCGTAAAAGAGAAAATCATAAATTTTTCTGCCTCTCATTACGGTTTATGTTCATGTCGAACAGAAAATGAAAAATATAAATTTAACTTTTTCTCCTCACAAAAGTATATACATTCGCAATGTCGTTAAATCTATAAAATTCAATTTTATTCTCATTTTTTTGGATCGGTTTTTATCGCAAGATCGAGAAAAATATTTATATTTTAGAGACACGTTGTCATCAACTGGCTCTTGAGCTCTTCAATCGTAGAATACTAACAAACAAATTTGGTCCTGTAAGCGGTGTAAACTTAATCAAAAAAACTATAAAAAACAGACTGAAAATTACAATCGGGAGTCTTTTACTGAAAAGGAACGACCCTCTTTAAAGACATAAAATTTTGGTTTCCTCTAAAGTTATACCATTTCGCTCTCAGTAAATGATAATAACGTTAAGTTTGTTGTACTCCTGCCAACTCCCAGAACATTATTTTTCAGAGCTTTTCAGTTTCTTAAATGCCGCTACAATCCTTGCAGGACTCGGGTCTCTTTAAGTATCTTCTTCCAGTCGTCTCTACTCTATCTAGTTTGTTATACGAAGTTTCCGTATATTTTCTAGCACGCCATCCATCCACCTATTCTTTTCCTTGGTCGTCCTACGTTTTCTGTTGATCTACCATTAAAAATACCGGCTAGCATTCTTTTTTTTCGAAGCTCGTGAAACGTGTCCGCCGCCTTCTTAGTCTGCTAAATTTTATGTGTGTAACTATGTATCTATATAGATTTCCTGTACGTTTTGGGCTTTGCGTCCATTTATAACTATGTCATCTGTGAAGATGCTATTTACTTCATTAGGTTATACTTTTCTCATTATTGCTTCCAAAGCAATGTTAAAAATTGTTAGATTTTAATGACAACAGCGCCGAACGCATCATCAGATGAATTTCTTTAAACTTATGAGGAAACCAAATATTGAGCTTACGTATTACGTAGCCGCATCTTCAGCCGCTTCTTGAGGTTGTTGAGACGGTTCATTAATGAATGTTTAATGCGTCTCGTGTCGTGTCATGTTGGTTTGGCCCCATAAGTACCTTCATTTTGTCATCATCAACCTCAATAAACCTCCCTGACTGTTGAGATCAATAGCATGGAATGTTTTGAACTATCGTTAGCACTGATCTTGTTGTAGAGCATTGTCACCGTAAACTAACGATTTATCTCTTCGTATATGTTAAAAGTTGTCTTCATACTATCTTATAGAACGAACCACAGCTATCAATTGTCGATTATCGTAGCAATCTAACTCGATTTTCTCAAAATAAATTAGCGCTACCTGTTTGCCAGAATTGCGTCATGACTTTTCCCATAATAAATAACCACATTCACCTCTTGCTCTGTAAAATAAAAACAAAATTGTGTAATTTATATTGAAAGAAAAAAATCAATATTATGTATGACTGCAATTATATACATATTTGCAATTATTGAAATCGCGATATCTTACAAACGTAGTTTTATTTCAGAAAATTTCATGATCTACAATTTTTATTATAACTATTTTTGGGGTAAATTTACTATTTAAGATATATCTGTGAAAGCTCATTTTTTATCACTTGAACTGGCACAATCCGCCATAAAGCCTAAGGTTTACTTTATTGAGGAAAAATACTAAAGTTCTTCGCTAAGCACATTGTGCCACAATTCATTTCGACCAATTTCATTCAAAACTATGTTTACTCCCATTCTAAATTGTGACCAGTCATAAAGCCAAATTACACCTCCTATCACTTTCCCAGACTCACTTTCCAATCACTTCCAATAAACTGGTTTTTCAGACAAGGGGGCGCAGGGTAGTGTATGTGTTGTGGCCTCACTTGTAAAACCAAAAAAAAATTCGGACTCACAGCAAACTACACTAACCCAAGCATAACTTTGTTCCCTGGGGCTGCGAAAATTATGAGAATTTTTGTTGCTTTGTACACAAACATAGACAATAAAATCGATACACGAAAAAGAGGCAGAAAATGAAGTGTATCGTGTAATACTCAAATCATACACAAAACATTTGACGTGAGTCCAAAGTGAATGGCCGTCTAATTACACTCATAAGTCACAAGATATTGAGACTCGAGCTTGTCATTGAGAGTTTGAGGCTATTCTTGCGACTATCAGTTGTTTTGGTATTCTAGGCATTCAGTCACAAGAAAAATCTTAAATAATCTACCTCTACTGGTGAATTTGTATTCGTGTAATGAGATAAAGCATAGTCTGGGCATCAACTTAGCCAACGTAAACCAGAAAATATTGATGTGGTAAGGCAGAGTGTGTGTGTGTGAACTTCCGAGAACCGAGTCTGCGAGAAAATTTTTAAAAGTATGCTGGAAGTCTGCTCTTTATACCTTGTAACGTGCTATTTATACAGTCACAATTTTGATACTCGTCAATTTAATGTAACTGCGAAATTAGAATACCAAATTGTCTCAAGTTGAGACTCACCACACTTGTGATTGCGTTGTGACTTGTGACTGGTTTTAGAATACGTGTATTACTAGGTAAACGCAAATGATAGAATTTGAATTACTTTAAATCTAGAAATGACAGAAAAAATGAGTAACTAAATTCAGAACATGCAATTTTTGCAAACTTTTATTCTTTTTGAACTCTGTGCTTTCTGGTGATGGCTAGATCTTGTCTGTTCATACCGAATAATCTCAGTCCATACCTGATGGCCATCGGTAATGTTACGAATTGGTGAATCTCCTGCACGTTTCTACTAACGAAATTTGAATATAAGATAATAACATTACAAATTATGAGAAAATACAACCAGCAAAAATCGATATAAAACAAGTAAATAGGAATCTGGTCGACGTCATTACATGCCTTGATGATTTTCCGTTTGTAGATTATGCTGAAGGTGTCATCTGAATTCATAATGAATAATATTTCCCATCCTATCAATCATTTCAAAATAAACCAGAACCAAACCAGCAGGATATTTTAGTCCTCTTCATCACGTAATCCACTCAGAGCTCGTTACGGCTGCCAGCAAATTAATTTGATGAAAATTAATAACTTTAACAAAGTTTAATAATCCTTTAAATAACTGGGAGTCATTTCCACTTTAAGCATGCCGAAAAAACGTTTACCATTGCGGAAAAACTTCCCAAAGGAGACCGTCAATCCTGGGCACAGAAAAAGGAAACGGATACTGGGCTATCAACCTTTGAAAAGCTTCTCGGCTCCTGGATGTACGAGTATCCGTCTCAGTGGCCGACAGGAGTAAAAGTTTAAATCAAGAGTAGATGAAAAGTACACCGCAATTTTGGCCGCATAAAATTTTTATGAGACATAACGGCACCAGAAAAATTACCGAGTTAGGCAAATTTTAATCTCCCTGCCACCCCCCAATGCGTCTCTGCACCCCGAGCTCCGCTGCCAGCATGCCATCAGTGCTTGGTGAAATTATGAGGCTGCAACTGAAGAGAGGGGCCACTGGAGCACGGAATACACAAGGCACAAGGAGCGAGGAACAAGGAGCAAGGTGCCACCGAGCCACCAACTGGGCAAAGAAACAAGGACTTGAGTGTTTGTTGTTGCCAACAATCGCAATTGTTGCCGTAGCGCACAAACACCTAAAAGGCCTGTCGACACGGGGCGGCAGAGTGGCGCCCTTAGAATCATTCCCTCATTTGTTGGGGCCACTTTTCAGCTTTTCCGGGATAATTTTTTCGCTGGTGACGCTATTTAGGCGTTCACCTAGACCCGTGTCATAGTATAGGGGTTGGGAACTGAAACAACCTTGCCAACTTTAGTGAAGCTTTTTGTCTCCTGCTCAACCTTCTACCATTGTTGCGGTGCCATGGCAGCTTTGTTAAGGATTTTGCATAATTTGCTCAAATATGTGTGCTAATGTAATTACTTCCGCATTGGTGATTGTATTTTACAAGAAGGAATTCAGTAGTCAAAGGAGAGTTGTTTTTAAAGCCTCATTTTTTAATAAAGGAGCCAGAAAGGGGGATTTAAGTTGCCGCAGATGCTCGAGCAAAAAAACCCCATTTCACAATGGCGGAAACTGAATTTTCTGTTAAGTTAAATAAAAATGAATGCGCGCCGCTATCATTCACAGAAAAAGATTCTGGATAAAATAGAAAACCAAGCGGATTTAAATAGACTTCTGTCTGCCACAATCCGGAAAGGAAATATCTTTGAAGGGCCTACTACACTGCATCGAGCGTTTATAGGGTGTTACGCGCCCCCAAATTGTGAGAAACCTATCCATCCGAATTACAAAATTTAAATTGTATATTCTTAAGGGGGCATAGCACATACAAATTTTCAAAAAATCTAAAATTTTGTTTTGATAGAATTTGTTAGAATAAACCTTTACGAAATATTTTTTAATAATATAAATAAAAGTGAAAGGCATCGTAGATTGAATTTTGGTTACGGTTTTTTTAAAATAATGTTGTATTTTAACTTGAACGCGATTTTCTTAAAACAACGTGTTTCAAGTTGGTGGGCAAGATTAAAAAAAAATATTCGATCGTTCTAAAATTTTAACACGTTAATCTACACCATGTTAATGTACAAATTTTTACAATTTGTACAATTTTTTGAGTAACAGGATGTTTTCGATGGCAAAATATTTCGTTTTTTGAAAAAACCCCGCTATTTTGTAATTATTCAACCAAATTTTTTCTTTTTAGTTCATTTTATAGCGGCTTTGATACTGATTAAAACCCCTTTTTTGTTGTGTCCGACTTTTTTGAGAGCATAAATCCTGCCCACCGTGATTTTTTGGGGTTTTTTTGAAAAAATTCTAGCAGACGACGCGGGACCAAAAAAAATTAAAAAAAAAATTTTGTATAGTTAAATACTAGTAAAACATATGTGCAAAGTTTCATTAAGATATGTCTACATTTTCATGTAAAAATTTACATTAAAAAACAAAACAAAATTGAAATTTGAAGGTGCTATGTCCGCTTAAGAAAATGTATATCTAGCTATTAATGGTGGAAAATTTAAAAATGTTTGCCTGGTTTATTTGTAATAGTACATTAAAGTTGGTCATCTACGCCCCCAAAATTCTCTACGAAAATCTTTAAATTTTTTTTATGTGTGATAAACTAGAATCAATTATCTAGCTATTAATGATGGAACATTTTAGATTTAAGTCATCTTCCGAAAGAAAATAATGTTTTAAACAATTTTCACACATTTTTTGAGCAAAAATTTTATGTAATTTCTTCCAATTTAGTTTATCAGCTTTCCGCTTACCCTTGTCGCTAGTATTTGTGTAAAGCATTTGCGTCCCAGCAAACCAAATTTTAAGATATCTTACCGAATTCGTTACGGAAATTCGTATATTGCTCCCGAATTCGCAATCGATTTCTGAACAAATTCGGAACGAAAAATATATGAAGAGGTTGACACGACATCGTTACAAAAATTCTTTTCGAATTCGTTACGAAATTTAGTAAAGATTTAGCAAAGCTTTTTTTTATTAGGGGTAAAAAGCTTTGCTAAATCTTTACTAAATTTCGTAACGTTTTCGAAAAGAATTTTTGTAACGATGTCGTGTCAACCCCTTCATATATTTTTCGTTCCGAATTTGTTCAGAAATCGATTGCGAATTCGGGAACAATATACGAACTTCCGTAACGAATTCGGTAAGATATCTTAAAATTTGGTTTGCTGGGAAATTGAATTATAAAATAAATTCACAAAAGGCCACTCGCGCACTTCACTCAAAGACTCACGATTTCACAATGAAGTTTGACAGGAATGTTCCGATTTCTTTCCTACTTCTTTAAGAAAATTTGTTACCGGCTTCTTTGTGACATAGTTGCGAAGTTGTTTTCCGAATTCTTTTTGAAATAGTTTCGACTAATGGGCATATTCACACGCTGCCATAATTGTGGTGAGTAAAACCGGTTTTATTAAACTCCTAGCAACTCAGACGGGGCGTAAATGAGTGTAGTAAAATTGAATGCTATACAGGAACCTTTAAATGTATTGCAGATGAAATTTACTTGTTAGAGAAAAACAGAGCTAAAGAATGCAAGAGATAGAAGTAACTTTTTATATGTGTGCTAGTTTTCACGCGTTTGGTTTTGCGTGAAAAATGTTTCGTTAAGTACTTCCGCTCCCTTCCCTCTCTCATCTATAAAACCGGTTTTAGGCGCCATGAATGTGCACTGTGTGAATAGGCCCAATCGCCACATGCAAAGCTTTAGTTTTTGTTGTTGTATTACTTCCGAAAACCTTTCGACTTGTAGGAATTCGGAAAGTTTGGGCATTTTCATAAACGCAGAACTGCGGTCATTCTGCAATATTCAGCTACAGACTTCCAATTGCTGAATTCTGCAGTACTGCGGCAGTTCTGCGTTTATGAAAATGCCCTTTGGTTTGCTGGGACATTTTAAGAGTAATTCCAAGCGGTTTCTCGATAGGTCACGGAGGGTCCCCAAAATTTTTTCGGAAAATGCACATTCCAAACTTATGCACAACTTCCGCCCAGGCACACCAAGATTTTTTTTATAGTCGCTGTGAGTACTAACATTTCAAAAGCATTTCATCCGGTTTCTCGATAGGTCACGTTTTTTGCAGTCAGCTCTTGGACTACTAGCACAGCCCCGCACAACAGAGAAAACTGTGTTTCATTATATATATAATTAAGCTACCATCGCATATTGGGGACATCACAGGCACAGCAGTCGCAGAGGCCTCTGTCTCAGCTCTGCGGGTTGTGATTGAAACACAGTTTCCTCGGTCGGTAAGACACAGTCAAGAGGCAGTAAAGCGTTTTTCAATTTTATATGATACAAATAATGAAAATTATGAAAGAGCAAGTTTGAAAAATAAAATATGGAGTAAAATTAGGATATAAAGACAGTAAAAATAAATTTGATATAACAATTTCCACAATACAAAATTGTGCACTGCGTTATGTGACCTGCGTTCAATATTCGCTGTTGGGCAGAAAACTATGTCTCTGCTGGCTCCCAGCTGATTGTCTATGCTGTGCTAGGTTGTGCTGTGCTAGGACCAGCGTTCGCCTAGCCTTAAGCTTTCTTTAATGGCCGGTTCACATTATTCCAGTAGCAATCCAGTCCAGTGATCGAATCCAGCGCTGGAGTGCTACTGGAATAATGTGAACCGGTACTGGATTGTACCCATTCCAGTGAACAATCCAGTCCAGTGACTGGATTGACAGTCTACTTTTTCATTCCAGCTCGCCCAATCAAGCGCCACTGGAATGTGTAGACGACCAGTCCAGTGCTGGATTAAATGTTGAAGAGTAAATACGTATTGTTTTTTTTATAATCGCATTGTTTTAGTTGATAAAATTAGTTAATTATTAGTTGATAAAATTAGTTGATCCATTCTTGAAATTATATTCACTATCCAATAAATCGCGACCCTAAAACAACAGGGTTCTAACTACACATGAAGCTGTTTTGAGTTAATCAGCTTTAAAGATTTCAAGTCGTGTGGTTTTCAAGAATTTATTGTTTCTTAATGGAATTCTTTAGGGATTTGTTTATATGTTTCATTTACTCAAATAGCAGTTTACTTTATGTTTTATGCTCATTATTTAAAAGAAATTGAAGTTCAAAATTTCGTGTAGAACTTTGTCGCTGAATGATCATGTGGAAATTGAAAGAACAAGACGGTTCTAATTGTCACATAGAACTTTGTTGCTGAATGAAGACGCTTTTTATTCAAGATAGAACCTTTGGCTTAGATAAATAGGTAAATAGAACCTTATATCCTGAAAGCTATTTCGACGTGCATATCATTGTGTTACATCAGAGTTCTATCTGAAATTAAAAAGCTTAAGTAGTTGACGCAACAAAGTTCTAAGTGCAACTTCAAAAGCTTTATCTGCAATATTCTATACAATTATGTAGATTAAATAGTTCTATCGGGATGATAGAACCTTATTCACCAAATTTAAAAGAAAAAAACTGGAAATAGGACCTTGTAGCTCTCTGTATCTCAGGAAGGGAAAGAGGTAGAGAATTGTAAAAACTTTTATTAGAAAGAGTGGGTTGACATTATAAAAGTGGCATCAAAATCTTATTTTTTTCAAAAATGTCACTTAGAACCCTGTTGTTCTAAGGCCACGAAATGTTGAATGACTTGTAGACGATATGAATCCAGTCAAGCACTGGACTGGATTGACTCGCTGGATTACTGGACTGGAATAATGTAGACGATATGATCCAGTCCAGCACTGGACTGGATTGACTCGCTGGATTACTGGACTGGAATAATGTGAACCGGGCATAAGATTTTGTTGTGGTAGCGAAATTTTCGGTTCGACTTCGCCACTGAGTGTAGAAGGGCCTTAAACAAAAAAAAATCCCTCAAGCCGATAGAAAAAGTTAAAAATCCTTCTTTATTAACATTTTTTATTCTCAATGAAAGCACAATTTTTTTGTAAATAATTTATTCCAACTGCTTTTAGCACACTAAAGTAATATTTTATTTGTGTGGTTTCATTTGCAACTTATTTTGTATAAACAGTGGCAGTTGAGGATTGTATGATGGTTTTGCTTTTCGCAATCAGTTAGTTAATAGTTGAGAGAGATAAAGAGTAGTTGCTCATTATTTAGTATCAACTGCCGTAGATCTTTTTACCTGAAACTAGAACCTATTCCAGGCGATATTTAGGCATTGCGGCTAGAGCAGTGTAAATCTTAAAGGTGCGATTCCTGTGCTACGACTGTAACGATTGCAGCCGCGTAATCAGAGCGGTATGATCCGAGTCGCTCTGTTAAATTCTTATGGCGCGACTAGTGCAGTTCCATCGTGAACGTTATGGCAGATGGAACAGTTGGCTCTACTTGAGGAAGATTGTACCTTGTAAGGCGCGAAGAGGGATTTCAGAATATTTTAATTCAGAAAAACTGGGATTGACGCTCAGGTAAGAAAGTAATCGAAATAATAATTTTTTAAGCTCATATGTATTTACTACATATATGCACTAGGTCAATGAGTTTAGAATTGTTTATGATTAAACACATAAAATAATTGAACACACTGAAAACAAACTTTCCAGCTGCCACGACTGTTACGACTATACTGGAGCGCGTTCAAAAACCTTACTATGGTAAACCACGAGGTAAGCTGTGGTTATGCTGCATCACTTCACTTAACCACGAAAGTTTATGTTTAACCATGGAGGTTTTTGAACACACCGTGGTTAACTACAGGTTAAAGAAAAATTTTCCATAAAATAGTCCCCGCTAATTGCTTCAATTATTTCATTAATTATTTATTTGCAATAATCACACAAATCCCACTTTAATTTGTTCATGTGTTTACCATTAAAACAACTGTCAGAGAGTTGTTTTTATTCTTCTTCTTCTTAACTATCGCTAACCATGCTCCCGAGCATGGTTAAAATTTAACTACACCATGGTTAACCACGGGAGTTTTTGAACGCCAAAAAGTTATGCTCGTGGTTATGTTACGGAGTTTTTGAACGACAAAAGTTTACCATAGTTAACCATTGTTAACCATAGTAAGGTTTTTGAACGCGCTCCTGCTCATGTCAGCAGTTGAGCCGTACTTCAAGCCGCCTCACCAGGGCCGCTTCAGTCGCGCGGCGCCTGACGCTCCTTAGGCAAGGCACAAATTGAGACATGTATAGAGCGTGTGGTGTGTCACAGCACAGCGCGTTTTTTTGTAAACTATGGAAACGAATAAAACCGCGCAAATTGGCAAGGGAACGCGAGATGGCGCGACTCGCGTCGCCTACTACACGCGTGGCGTTGTAGTGGAGCCACAGTTTCTCGTGCCGGTCGTGTCAACGCGTGTCAACAATTTTTCATAATATTATTTTGCTGTTTTTTTCTTCCACCTTTTTTGTTTGTTTCTTTTTACTGTCCTTTTAAATACCTACCTATGGCAAAAGAAAAGTTGCTTGAGGCAGTGAAAGGGCACAGAGAGCTTGATGACACAAATGATGCGTACTTTATGAAGACAAAATTGGAAAATGGTATTTGGGTGTACCTTGCAAGTTTTTCCTTGGTTGGGATCAGTTTTTGGGTATTACGAGCCAAAGGCCTGTTCGATCATCCCATACACTTCAGCAAATTGGCTTCGGCTCATTCGGAAGTAATTGGTACAATCAGCATCACTCATCTTCATTGTAGTTTTCAATTGTCCACATTTTTCCCTTTCCAACAGATTATACTTATTGGGTGATTTTAGTTTTTTAGTCGCTAAATAAAGCAAAAGTTCGTCTTCGTTCGATTCTGAACTTAAATTTAATAATAACAATTTTTCTTCCGTAAGTCAGTCATAGTGGTAACGCCAGCTACATCGAAACTGCGTCTCAATATGCGAATCACCACGCTACGCGATTGACACTTGCGTATCATGTTGCTCGCGTCATGTCAGCTCACACGCTCTATACGAGTCTCAATTTGCGCCTTGCCTTAGGAAATTGTTCCATTTATTTCCATTACAATTAGTTAACAACTTTCTTGATCTCTGCCATACTATATAAATTGTTTGTTCTTAGCTTTTATTAAGAACTTGGTTAAAGAGAACTAACAAGACATAGGTACTCTCTAAAAATTAACCAGTGAGAATTTTTCTCCTTCATCCAGTAAACAATAATTTGACTGAAAAATCAGTTAATTTGCATCTGTTTATTGATTGAACCAGTAAGAAGTTCTATCTAAAAATGAATTAGTAAACATTTCACTGGTTCAACCAGGGAATAATAATTTCACTGGGAATATTTGTGACTAATATTTTAGGCAATTATCTTCATGACTGTAAAGGGTTCCATTTAGCATACTCAATAAACCGGCTCTCGAGCTGGCTGAAGGCCAGCATGTTAGATAGATTAGAATAGGTTAGCATAATTAACTTTTTAAACATTAGTTAACATTTATATTAGGATAGTAGGTAAGTGAAATAAATGCTTTTTAAAAATTAAATTAAACCGGCTCTCGTTTGATCCAAGCAGCATTTCAGTACTAGACCGCTCGCTTGGGAAAACGACACTCGCGTTAGAAAAAGCTTTTTTTTTCTTTTTTACTTAAATTTCACTGGTTCAACCAGTGAAATTTCACTGTTTTCCTATTGGTTCAACCAATGAATTCTCACTGGAACCCAGTGAATAGTTACTGATTCTTTTTTAGAGAATAGAGACCCCAGGAAGAAGTTATTTCAAAAGGACCTGCATTCTACCGGGATTATAGTGCCAGATTAAGAGTCAATGCTACTTCCTTTTCCTTCATATATAAAAAGAAAGATTTACCTTTAACTTCACAACGAAGTGTAATGGCCATTTTGGTTATCTGATCAATATTTAATGACAAATGATTTTTGTTTTCAAATTATACATACATACTATAGTATGTCACTTTTTAATATGAAAAACTTTCCTCACAATTTATTGATTACAAAATTTTAGTGTTTCTGCCTACTCGTTTTAGACAAGTGTTTTCATAAAAAAACTGTTTCAAAAGGTTAAAAATGTTTTACATCAATAAAATACTTTTATTCAGATTAATTATCATGCCCTTTGTTTTATAAAATAACGACGGCACGTCAACCTTTATGTTAATCATCATCAATTTCACTAAACAAGTACAAGCTTCAAGCATACTACACGCACCCACACTAATAAAACTACACCGATCTCCCAGTTACATAAACAAAACTTCACTGTGCTAATGTTAGATAATCCACAAGGACCCTAATCATTGCACTAAAATCAGTGCATAACTCCTTTAAAGTCGTCAGAGAGAAACGTAGCGAACAAACCATTCGAAAGTAACTCTTATATACGATTTAACAGCTTTGACAAATTGCTGGAACTTGCACCACTTAGTCGCTTCTTCTGAAAAATGTTTCAGCATTTTTCTTCACTTCGAGATCCTTATGTCCTTATGCAATAATAAAAAAAGGAAAAATGAAACAAGGAAAAGAAAAAAAAGTGGTGGCTGTCAATTTATAAGATGCATTAAACGCAGTGACTGAGTGCCTTTATCGAAATTTTGAATGCAATTTGCACTGCAAGTACCACAATGGATATTGCTCGTTATAAATTGTGAAAGAATTTCTAGTAGTTGATGTTCTTTGTTCTTGTGCAATAAGTAATTTTTTTTTACTTCAAGTAAGTCAACTGTTCAATCCAAGAAAATGCTTTTCTTTAGAGGATAATATTTTAAGTTTTTTTTTAAATTTTAAATAGTTGATTAACACTAGTTACACATAAGCTGAAGACCTGTTATTTATATTACTCTTTACGTACGAAATAATGGGCCCAAACCTTTTCTCACAAACAAGAATACCACATTCCTGATGCTTTATTAAAGGAATATTTAAATATTTACGAGTATATATTACCTAGCTCATTTTAATGCTATTACTAAAACAGTGGTAGAGTCCATTGGAGCAGAATGTGCATAAATTAATAAAAGAAATTTCCACCTCAAATGGTTTTGTTCTGTCATCTTCGCTCCAAGCTCTGCCCGTCTCCTTAAAGATGCTTTGGCATCTTGTTTCGTTATATCCTAATCGTAGTATGCTCAATCCTGGCGAGTTAAGCTGGCTTCCCACGGTGCGCGATTTTGCGGATTATCACGCACGGCCGACGTCCACGGACGAGCCCGGACCGCCCCGCACGAGCTCGCACCGCACCTTTAGCTGGCTTCCCACGGTGCGCGATTTTGTGGACAGACGATTTTGTGAAGACACAGGCAAGTCTGTAGCGGTGAGTAGTATCCGCCGCGAGTCGGAAAATTCAGGTGCCGTGCGAGCTTGTGCGGTGCGGTCCGGGCTCGTCCGTAAATCCACAGACTAGCATGTAAAAACCAAAGTCTAGAAATAACAAGTCTTTCATCTTCATACAAAATCAAAGGACAGTACCACATACTTTTGAACAAAATGGAGTAGCAAAAAGGATGAATCGTACCATTATGGAAAAAGTGCGATGCATGCTCATAGACGGCGTTTGGGTCGAAAATTTTGGGCAGAGGCAGCAATGACAGCGTTGTATTTGGTTAACCAAATCCCATGCCATGGCATGAAGAACATCACACCAGAAGAACGTTGGTGAAATACAAAGCCAAATCTGTCATCTCTAGGTGTGTTTGGTTGCGCTACATACCGAAAGTGCAACGAAATAAATTGGCTGAAAAATCCAACGTGTGCAGATTCATGGGATACAGCGAACAAACAAAAGGATTTCGACTATACAATCCAAATACCAGAAAGGTGATCGTTAGCAAACCCACACAGACCGATACGCACCGTGCGGTGAGGTCCGGGCTCGTCCGTGGACGTCGGCCGTGCGCGATAATCCGTAAAATCGCGCCCCGTGGGAAGCCGGATTTACCGACTCGCGGCGGATCCTACAGACCGCTACAGACTTGTCTGTGCCTTTACTGACGACACTCTTCCCATGGTGCGTGGTTCGCGTCTGTCCGCTTCCGTCAGCAATATCGCGCACCGTGGGAAGCCAGCTTAAGAGACCGTAAATCCTAATTTGCGAATGTGTTGGCTGAAATATCTTTATATTAATCAAACAAGGATCAACGTGTTGTTACTTTCTTAACCCTGCGGAACTGGCGCCATGTTCTGTGACACGAGTACTGGCGCCAAGTCTCACAGACCCAATATGTAAATTTGATTATTTTCAGTTATTGTCTAAAATTCATTAATGAATTGTTAATAAATCAAAAACCGCTATCGATGTGGTTACGGCGACTGCAAGTCGTTAATTGGCATGAGGAGGGAGGAAGCTACTAGAAGCCGCGTGACTTTAACCCGCTTCCTCTACCCTTGCCAATCAAAACATCACTGCTCGGGTCTGTGAGACTTGGCGCCAGTTCCGCAGGGTTAAGCTGGCTTCCCACGGTGCGCGATATTGCGGACGGAAGCGGACAGACGCGGACCACGCGCCATGGGAGAGTGTCGTCCGTAAAGGCACAGACAAGTCTGTAGCGGTCTGTAGGATCCGCCGCCAGTCGGTAAATCCGGCTTCCCACGGTGCGCGATTTTGCGGATTATCGCGCACGGCCGACGTCCACGGACGAGCCCGGACCTCACCGCACGGTGCGTATCGGTCTGTGTGGGTTTGCTAACGATCACCTTTCTGGTATTTGGATTGTATAGTCGAAATCCTTTTGTTTGTTCGCTGTATCCCATGAATCTGCACACGTTGGATTTTTCAGCCAATTTATTTCGTTGCACTTTCGGTATGTAGCGCAACCAAACACACCTAGAGATGACAGATTTGGCTTTGTATTTCACCAACGTTCTTCTGGTGTGATATTCTTCATGCCTTGGCATGGGATTTGGTTAATCAAATACACCGCTGTCATTGCTGCCTCTGTCCAAAAATTTCAACCCACACGCCGTCTATGAGCATGCATCGCACTTTTTCCATAATGGTACGATTCATCCTTTTTGGTACTCCATTTTGTTCAAAAGTATGTTGTACTGTCCTTTGATTTTGTATGAAGATGAAAGACTTGCTACTTTTAGACTTTGATTTTTACATGCTCGTCCGTGGATTTACGGACGAGCCCGGACCGCACCGCACAAGCTCGCACCGCACCTGAATTTTCCGACTCGCGGCGGATACTACTCACCGCTACAGACTTGCCTGTGCCTTCACAGACGACACTCTTCCCACGGTGCGCCATCCACGTCTGTCCGCCAAATCGCGCACCGTGGGAAGTCAGCTAAAGGTGCGGTGCGAGCTCGTGCGGGGCGGTCCGGGCTCGTCCGTGGACGTTGGGCGTGCGTGCTAGTCCGCAAAATCGCGCACCGTGGGAAGCCAGCTTTATATGTTCGTGCAAATCTCTTTTCCATATAGAATAATATTGATTTGACACATGTATTTATTACGTAAATCTGCAAGTTCTTCGAAATTAATCTCAGTTTGCTAAATATTAATTTTGGTTTTACAATTCTCACATCAATATCGTTTGAACGGAGGAACCTTACCACTCACCACAGCTTCTTGCTTGAGCTTACTATTATTTACTGTAACTGCTTCGGTACACTTCTAAAGTCGCTCTGGCCTACGAATCTGAAATAAAGAAACTTCTAACGGTATAGGCGGTCAGCCGCAGTACTCCTTGGACCCGATACCTCAATCAAAGAAAGAAGGACATTGCGTTTAGTTTTTGTATTTGATGCTTAAATTCTCTATTAATCCCTTGCATTGTAGCCCAGTCACTTTATACATGAACCTCTAAAAAAATACAACTGGAGATTTTACAGCGGGATTCTCTTTATTTTGGGGTCGCAAATAACTTCCCAAAAGTCCATAAAGCCAACTGACCGGCTACTCATGTTACGGAGGGTCAAAGGTCATGCAAATCAGAATTTCTCCAATATCTCGTAAATTATCAGATTTACGTTAATTCTAGCTAAGTAAAGTTTCTTCGTGAGATAAATCTGCATAAAAATTGCCTATACAAAATTTACATAGATCCAATGGTTTTCGAGATATGGGGCTGAGAAGACTCGGGCATCGTTCTGCATTCGTTTTCGCACCACCTTTGAAGTAGAATGCAAGCAGCGTTTTTACATGGTATCCTCAGTAGACCTAGTCCATTGGTTACAAATTATGATATAATTTTGTTGATTATCTCTCTATCTCTTCTATTTCCACTTCTTTCATATCGTCATCTTCCTCTACACTCATCTCAGAGCAAAATAACGAAATGTGATCGCCGTTATCATCGTTCAACTCAGGTTCAATGGTTGCATCCTCGGACATCGAATTGAGACACGACGGACCCCAACAAGAGCCATACGCTACGGAACATGACAATCCAACTTTTCTGCATCCACTTCCCATCATCTATCTCTAAGAAATGCCAACCGGAGATCTTCCAGAGGGGTTCTCTTTAGTTTGGGGTCACAAATAATTACTCAAAAGTCCATAAAGCCAATTGACCGGCATCTCATGTTACGGAGGGCTAAAGCCGGAACTATAATAGACGTGAAAGAACGTACGTCAATCCCTGCGTTCCCAGGGCTCTATGATGAAAATGAATAATTGACTATAATAAACGTACATCACATGTACTTGTTTTCGTTGTTGTTTCGTTAAACGTAGTATAACGCCGTCTTATGGGACCTGGATCCCAGTTGACGGCGTTGTAATGTCAAAATCGTAGCATACTTGTTGTATACAGACTCAAATTCAAACAATGTTTACTGCGATTATTATAGACGATTGTACGTCAAGGTCTACGGTGAGAGATACGTACGTGCATATTCGTTAAAAACGTACGTCAAACTACGTCTATTATAGTTCAGGCTTAAAAGTCACAAAAATCAGGTTTTCTTAAATATTTCGTAAATTTATCTGTTTTACGGTAATTTTGGCTAAATAACATTTATTCGATGGACTTTTTTTATAGGTAAATGTTAAGTACCGTTGTTACTCCAACGATCTACTAACAATTGACCGACTTGAGGAAAACTTCTGTCGAGCTATTCGCGAAATAAGGCCACAAACAAAATTTGGTTAACAGAATGGGCCACTGCCAAGCCAGCCGCCGCAGCCATTTGGGTGAAATTGTTTTACATAAATAATCGGAAGATATACTCTTTTCAATAAAGCAGCATTCACTGAAAAATATTAAATGGTGTAGTTTTAATTACAATTTCAAAAAGAAACTAACAGATGGCCACCCTTTTATATGCACCAAAGAAAGCTTAAACTGTTGAAATCTTGACGGGCTTGTAATCTAATAGCGTCTAGGATCTCATTGATAACGCTGCCCATGCATACACAACAAACACATGCACTCGTATAGGATACTGGGTATGCGTTGCTCCACAGCTTGCCACCCAGATTTCTCGAAAACTATTGGTTCTACGTAAATTTTGTATAGGGCATTTTTATGCAGATTTATCTCACGAACAAATTTTACTTAGCCAAAATTTACATGAAACCGATATTTTACGAAATATTTGGGAAAAACTGATTTTCATGACCTTTGACCCTCCGTAACTTAAGTGGCCGGTCAGTTGGCTTTATGGACTTTTGGGAAATTATTTGTGTCCCCAAAATAAAGAGAATCCCGCTGTAAAATCTCCAGTTGTATTTTTTTAGAGGTTTAAACGTTTTTTTGTATAAAGTGACTGGGCTATTGTAACAATATATGAAATTCAATTTACACTTTATTATCGAAATATGACAAACAAGACCACAATCGCCGTTTTAATTGTACCGCAAATCGAATGAGAGTGATTTTTCGACCTAACGGTTGTCACTGCATTATGTTAAAGAAAAGGCCATTCTAATTCTAGATCACGAATCTTCTGAGTAGGAGACATTTCATTTCACTTAAGCCTCTTTCACACGGTGAGGCTGAAGCCGTGGCATTTATCATCATGAAAGTGCTCCACATTTACTATCAAAGCACTAAGTGTTCACATGCTCCATGCATAGTGCTGCGACACTCGTATAAAAAAATGGGCGAACTTGTATCTGCAGTTGCGGATGTGCTAGAACTTAACCCAGTTCTTGAATGCTACAAAATGGATCTAAAAACCATAACAAGCTTAGTAGTAATGGGAATGAGGGGTATCAAAACGGCGCCAATGTGCTAATTGGAGGCCAGCACAGTGCATATGGGCTTCGCCACTTCAAACGGCCAATCTACAATAGATTAAACTTTTGAAATAAGGCTAACTTCAGCATTAATCATAGCCTTTAAACAAACCCTGCATAGTTTCTCCTCAAACTAGAGAAAAGTGCGGAAAATGGGGAAAAAACGCCTATTAAATATAGCCTTGAACATATTTCGCTAGGCAACCCATCACGGTTACGATTGTTAGCATATTTTTTATCATATAAAAAACATTTCATTCGGTTACTCGATCGGGGAAGGTCGCCCTTCTACGGATCCTGTACTAGTACGCCTAACTTAACTAACTCTTCCTCAGCGGAGTCCATGTATCGCTTCTTTGTTCGACCTGAATTGCTCTTTCCATCAGGATTCGACTTACCGCTATTTTAGCAGGATCGCTACCGTCAAGCCTTTGAATATAGTATGTGCCACCCATCTTAATCTACATAATTTTATACTGTAAAGTATGAGAACAATATAATTTGATTTGTAGAGTTTTTGTAAGCCATGTTATCTTTTTTAGCTTTAAGGTGTATCCACACACATCAGACCGTGCCCGGGACTTCACAGGTCCGTGTTCCGTCAGGGGCTCAAAAAATATCGGGGCTTACATTTTATATGAACTCGTTCACACATGTCCGTGTCCGGGCCGGAGTAAATATCTAATTTCCGAGCACGGCCCTGATATGTGTGGATACTCCTTTGGCTATTTTCGGCAATTTCTATTTGTTACTTGTATAGTTGTACGCTTGTAAAAATTGTACGCGGCTATAAATATAGCATAGTTTTCGGGAATATTCAAGACTACAAATTCCTTCAAAGGTACTGCTAATGTGGGTATCTAAACTAGTATTCCTTCAGCAGCAGTGAAACCGGTTTTGGGAGTTAATCTAGGTCTGCACTGGTATTTTTTCATCGCGGGTAACTTTCTTGTCTTTACACGGAGATATCTGTGTGCTTGTCGATAATTGAACGTGTGAGAAGAAGAACAGTAATATTCCAAAAACATCTTTTTCGGGAAATTAAAAAAAACTGTTTATCAAAGAAACTTGAAGTCTAACAAAAAAACGTATTATTGTAAATCTGTAGATCTATGGGTCCTACGTATTATCTCAAAATAGGAAATTACTCGCATTATTAGTTTTGTATATATTTACTATAATGTATCATGGAATATTATCTTTCTTCCACTCAATTAAAGTTTTTTCTCAAAAATAGGTATACATAACTGTTTTTTATATCCTTGTTGTAAGATAACATTTTTAATGAATATACAAAAGAGAAAATCACAATGTTTAGATATTAACACACATGTTTTTAATGATTAAGTGTCTCAGTGTCTGTCCTTCTAGTGGAGTCAGAAAAGCAAAACATAAGGAATTGTTTGCAGTCTCAAATATTTTTTTGTAACATGTTAGTTACATCGAATACTATACGAAATGTACATTTTCTACCTCTAGCAACCGCCGCTACGCAAGTAATCGGCCATTTTGTGAAAAAACGACCGAGAAAAACTCATTTGTATTTAGAAAGAACGACCAAAATGGTAGTTTTTTCACAAAATGTCCGATTACTTGCGTAGCGGCGGTTGCTAGAGGTAGGAAATGGCCATTTCGTATAGTGTTCAGTTGCATTCCACAAAATCATTCTCACGATAAATTTAATGTCTGGCCGGGTGTTATCAAAAACCCCCAGACAGTAATCTGAACCACCTTAGATTTGGCTTTCAATTATTTTCCTTAAACTAGAAAATTATGTTGCATAGTAAGCTTTTTACTATATTTTGAATTTGTTTTGATGCTTGTGAAGCATTTTTATGTGAACTAAATTTTGTTTGTTTGACTTTTGTAGATTTAAGCATTTTTGCTCATTATAAAATGTAATTTTTTGGAATTAATAAATTCAGTCATTTTTGTGATTTCCATAACTACGTATCTCGTCTTTTTTTGCTACCTTTAAACAACTTCTGGCGAAACGCTTGAGGTTCCACTATTTGCACAAGTAACAAGAGCTTGGGCAATTATCCAAAACATTATTTCAGAAGTTTGAGTGAAACACTCAAATTTAACAGGATTCAATCGGTTCAGGAGCCAGATTGAAATTCCCGAGGCGGCAACTGTCGCCCTACAAAACATTTTTGGCGACCGTGACAGGACACCATAGTCCAGATTCATCATCATCCACCAGATTATACAATTTTAATCAACGTTAAGTCATCCGATTCACCATGGAGAAGATCTTCGCCCGGCAACATGAGCTTGGTAAAGAGATCGAGCAGATGGCAAGCAATTTTAACAAGGATTCCTCAACCAGGAAAACTGAGGACTACCTGGAAAAGCGACTCAATAAACTTCAGGTCACCTGGTTGGAGTTCCTCCAAAACCATTCGCAGTTACTTCCGGCAGGTGCGGCACCACCAGAGCATGCCTATTTTACAAACAAATACTATGATAGGGTAAAACAGGTATACGAGACGCTCAAGTCATGGCTCCATGAAACTCAACCCACAACATCGAAACCTAAACAAGTAGATGCTGAAGATGCACCACCAAATCCAGCACCACCAAACCCAGCACCACCAAATCCAGCACCACCAAATCTAGCACCGTTGCCCACTGGGCCTTCGTCAGTGCCAAAAATTGTTGAGAAATTGGTGCGGGAACATAGGGCGCTTGGGAGAGCTATAGTATATTTTCTGGACGACCTAGGTCTGGACACCGCCCAACCAAGGCCCAGGCAATATTACAGCCTTAAAATAGAACGACTCATCAGGTATGAGGACGAGTTGAGGAACATCGACAAGGCCATTTGGGCAGAAACTCAGCAGGAAGATCCACTAGGTTATACACTTGATCAGCACCGGGAATTGGAGCACAAAATTCAAGATGCCATCGTAGCAATGCAGCAAATATTGGATTCTGTGGCAAACCCAGAATTGCCAAGAGAGCAAGGTTGTTCACAGACTACCAACACCAGAATTAAGCTGCCCAAAATATCACTCCCCACCTTTGATGGCAACTATTTGCAATGGATTCAATTTCATGATTTGTACACCCAACTAATACACTTGCAACCCATTAGCAAGGCTGAAAAGATGTTTTACTTAATCAGCAACCTAAGTGGAGAGGCAAGGGCACTGATCACGCATCTACCGGTCACACATACAAACTACGAAACAGCATGGAACATCATTGTCAACCGTTATGACAATAAGCGATTGCTGATAAACGCGATACTGACAAAACTGTTGTCCCAACCGTCATTAGTTTCGGAGTCAGCCACAGCCATAAAACGCCTACATGACACCACCAACGAGTGTCTTCATGGCCTCCAAAATCTGGGAATCTCTGTGGACAACTGGGATCCTATTCTAATACACCTACTCATCCGAAAGGTAGACAACACTACACACACGCTCTATGAACAATCGTTAGAGCATCCCAAGGAAATTGGCACCATGCGGGGGCTTCTCCAGTTTCTTGAAGCCCGCTTCCAAGCCTTAGAAGCTATTACTCGCGAAGGAGGGATTAAGAAAAATAATCATCCAACACTGCCACCAAGGCCACGAATATCCCTTCCCACACTCGCGTCAAGCCGTTTTTGCATATTGTGTCCGCAGCAGACCCATCAACTATATAATTGCACAGCATTCCGGGCATTGATTCCAGCTAGAAGACGGCAATTATTACTCGACCACTCCCGATGCCTGAATTGTTTGAGATCTGGCCATAATGCAGATGTTTGCACATTACGAAGCTGCCTAAAGTGCAACAAAAAACACAACACATTGCTCCACGAGGAAGACCACACCAAAGGGGTTTCCAAGGCTCCATCTAAGTCGCCCAACAATAGCACCACGTTAGCAGCACGTATCACCAGTCACACACCAGGATACGTGTTGTTAGGAACAGCCATTGTGCGTCTGCAAACACCAGATGGCAATGAAATCAGCTGCAAGGCCCTACTAGATGGCGGATCGCAAATAAGCATCATAACAGACAGGCTAGCCAAGAGGCTCAACGTCACGAAGGTGCAAGTTCCCATGGCCGTTGAAGGCATTAACCAAGTAACACAACGCACCAGCAGCAGAGCAAACGTGCTCCTGAAGTCAAATATCTCCGGCTTCTCAATGAGAGTGGAGACATTCGTGTTTCCTCGAATTACTGGTCCACAACCAGCACAATACATGGATATCAAGTCCTGGAATATACCAGCCAATCTTAAGCTCGCTGATGCGAGCTTCCATGAGCCCAGTCGTATAGATATACTTATTGGAGCAGAATTTTTTTACCAGTTACTACTCCCACAACAGCGATCTTTGGGGAAAGGATTGCCCCTCTTGCAAAACACCAGACTAGGGTGGGTAGTGGCCGGAAAAATAGCAGAAGCACCAAGCAACGGATGCATGAGTTGCAATGTTGGCATACAATCTCCAGAGGAAGTTGACATCTCACAGCAAATTGAAAAATTTTGGAAGATTGAAGAAGTTAACCACTCAAAACCATGCTTATCAGCTGTCGAAGAACGATGTGAGATCCACTTCAAACAGACCACTCAACGCACCTCAGAAGGCCGCTTCATCGTAAGATTCCCCTTCGTAGACGAGCCAGCTACCTTGGGAGAGTCAAAGGACATCGCTCTTCACAGATTCCTCGCACTAGAGAAGAGGCTCGCCAAGAACGCAGAGCTGAAACAACAATATACCGAATTCATGGTGGAATACGTTCAACTTAATCACATGCAGAAGATAGATACAAGTACTCTGAAGCACCCATACTATTTCCTTCCGCATCATTACGTGTGCAAACCAGACAGCAGCACTACAAAGTTAAGGGTTGTGTTTGATGCATCGGCTAAGACGGCCACTAATTTGTCGCTCAACGACATCATAGCGAAAGGACCAACCATCCAAGATGAGCTCTTCTCCATACTACTGCGATTTAGATTACCTCGCTATGTGTTTACTGCCGACATAGAGAAAATGTATCGGCAGATACAAATTCATAAGGAGGATCAAAGGTACCAGCTCATTTATTGGAGAGACCATCCAGAAGATGAGCTGAAGGTCTATCAACTCTCGACAGTAACGTATGGCACCAAATCAGCACCCTATCTTGCCACGAGAACGCTGAAGGCATTAGCAGAGGATCGAGTCAGTCAATATCCATTGGGAACTAATGTTCTGAAGAAGGATTTTTATGTAGACGACGTGATGACTGGGTCAGACAGCATAACAACAGCAATCCAGATGCAGTCCGAGCTAATTTCCCTGCTCAAAGAAGGCGGCTTCCATTTGAGAAAGTGGTGCTCCAATCACCCACGCCTACTTGAAGGATTTCAACCTCACGAGTTAGAAGTGTCCCTTGATTTCGCCGAGGAAACCGAAGAACGCATTAAAACACTAGGACTTGTATGGTGGCCAAAATCGGACTTGTTTTCACTGCAAACTGCTGTACAATCGCGGAAGCAAATAACAAAACGAACCGCATATTCAGATATAGCTCACCTATTCGATCCGCTCGGTATCGCCGCGCCAGTTGTTGTAACCGCAAAGTTGCTGCTCCAGCAAACATGGACAATAAAGGCTGACTGGGATGAACCTCTACCACCTGCATTAGAGCAGCAATGGACTATATTTAGAAATAGTCTCCAGGAACTAAAGGATTTTTCCTTTCCAAGACATGTTTTCGCACACCACCATCCAAAGGAAATTCAGCTTCATACTTTCGCTGACGCCTCGGAGAAGGCTTATGGAGCTGCCATATACATTCGATCCATAATCAAAGGTGAACAAGTCATAGTGAGATTGCTCTGTGCCAAATCCAGGGTGGCTCCCTTAAAGAAGGTTACACTACCTAGGCTTGAACTATGTGCAGCGAAACTCGCAGCAGACCTATGCCATCGGGTCAAGACAGATCTAAACCTGAGCTATACCAAGGAGTTTTATTGGAGCGATTCAGAGATTGTGTTAGCCTGGTTAAACTCGCCCTCTTCATCTTACCAAACCTTCGTGGCAAATAGAGTGGCGGCAATTCAAACTCTCACCAACATTGACCAATGGAGACATGTCAGTTCAAAGGATAACCCAGCAGACATGCTCTCACGGGGCGTTTGCCCAAGCAAGTTCAAAGAATCGACGTTGTGGTTTTATGGCCCATTCTTTCTGCACGGAGCACCATCAGTATGGCCACTTCCCTACGTCCCAGTGAAACACTGCGCAGTAGAAATGAAGAAATCAGCGCTTCCAATCACCGTAGTACACGATATCCCAGCTTTGATCAAGGAAATAAATCATGGCAACTCATTCACCAGATTAAAGCGCATCTTGGCATACGTACTCCGCTTCACCGAAAGCTTGAAGGGAGTTAAGGCTCAGCATTTGCATCTCACAGCTGGAGAAGTTGACAACGCCTTGCTCCTAATTATCAAAGCCGCACAACAAGAAGAATTTGACTCCGACATCGCTAGTCTTCGCAAATCGTCAGAGCCCACCAAGAATAGCCAGTTGCTTGGATTGAATCCCTTCCTGGATGAGCATGGTATCGTTAGAGTAGGAGGTCGAGTGCAAGAATCCAGCATCCCATATGATGCAAAGCATCCAATGTTGCTTCCCTACGCTCATCCAGCAACAAAAATGTTGATGACCGAGCTGCATATCAAAAATCATCACGCACCACCACAGACGTTGTTAGCGATTACCAGACAACGATTTTGGCCAATAAAGGGGAAGGTAGTGGCGAGATCAGTTGTTCACCATTGTGTGCCCTGTACCAGGGCTAAGCCAAAGCTCTTCAATCAAATCATGGGCAATCTTCCAGCATCCAGGGTCCAACCAGGAAGACCATTCATCACTTCAGGCGTGGATTTTTGTGGCCCATTCTGGACCCACTTCAGAATAAGAGGGAAGAGACCAGTAAAATCATATATAGCCATATTTTGCTGCTTCGTTACAAGAGCCGTCCATCTTGAAGTGGTCACAGACCTCACAACGGAGGCGTTTCTGGGATCACTAAAGCGGTTCATTGGTCGTCGAGGCTATTGCAAGGACATATATTGTGACAACGCGACCAATTTTGTTGGTGCCAGAAACCAACTCCAGGAGCTCAACCAAGTTATTCACTCTGACCAAGCTAAGGAGATGATAACATCTACCTGCACCAACAAAGGTATCACCTTCCACTTCATCCCCCCACGAGCCCCACATTTCGGTGGCTTGTGGGAAGCAGCGGTAAAATCAGCCAAACAGCTGATGCAACACCAGATAAGCTCAGCCGCCCTTACATACGAGGAATTAGAGACGCTTGCCATAGAAATTGAGGCCATACTCAACTCTAGGCCACTGACTCCGATGTCTTCAAACCCAAACGATCCAACTGCACTAACACCAGGTCACTTCCTAATTGGTGAACCCCCAACCAGCATTGTGGATCCTCAAGCAGCTCCTATGAAAGCTAACCTCCTAGGCAGGTGGAAACTAATAGCACAGCTTAAAACCGAATTTTGGCGAAGATGTTCATCGGAATACCTGCACGAACTGCAACAGCGACACAAGTGGAAGAAGACCTGCCAGAATGTGGAACCTGGAACCATGGTCATACTACGGGAAGAAAATGTTCCGCCATTAAAATGGCCCTTGGGCATTGTATTACGTTGTATTCCAGGCAAGGATAACCAAACACGAGTGGTGGATATCAAAACGGCAACCAATGTTATCAGGAGACCGGTACACAAAATTGCACCTCTTCCGGTAGAGACCAGCAATGAAAGCCATGTCGAGGTCGTCGGCCCCCCATCAGGAGCCACAACGAGCCACAACGAGTCAACGACCCCCACAACCAGTCAAAGAACCCCAATACAAAATAGCAATATTCCCGCAGACCAGCAAAGGCCAGCTAAAAGGCGGAAAAGAGGGATCTGTCCTCTCATAACCACTGCTCTGCTTACTCTGCTAGTGCTGCCAGTCGTAAGGAGCTCACAGGTACAAATTAATGGATTCAATTCACAACCAACGCTTTACTTTGAAAATCTCGGGCAAGCTAGCATCATATCCAATGAATGGGAGCTAGTAGTCTACTACAACCTCTCCAACTACTGGATGGAATATAGCCTACTGACAAACACCACCAATAACTTGTTACACATATGCCATCATCTAGAACATCCTGAAGTCTGCATAAGTGTCACCAAAGGAATGCAAGCGCAGTTAGTGGAAATATCAGAAGGTAACGATATGATCATCCACTCCTCAAGGCACTTTAGACAGAAAAGAGGCGCCATAAATATTGTTGGAAAAATTGCAAACAGCTTATTCGGGGTCCTAGACGCGGACTACGCTGATCAAATGGCCCAGACCATTGAAGACATCACTGATGACCAACAGCACCTAGCACTACTAATAAAAAACCAAACTTCCATAATGGACTCCACACTCAACATAATGCGCAAAAATTACGAGCACATCAATGAGCAATTCGCCAGTCTCACAGCCTACAACAATGAGGTGTCAACAAAGCTCAATAAGGTGAATCAGGAATTACACAAAGAGAAGGTTTCAGCCATGTTTGTCTCTCAAGCTCTACAATTAGCATTAGCCATAAGCAACTTCAGAAGAACTCAGGACGCCATCATA
Organism: Thereva nobilitata; assembly: GCA_963855945.1. Lineage (NCBI taxonomy): Eukaryota > Metazoa > Arthropoda > Insecta > Diptera > Therevidae > Thereva > Thereva nobilitata. Next base: position 155,915,435 of record OY979694.1, on the reverse strand, counting down.
AACGTTGTGATCGACGCACATCATGGAAGGGTGAATCCACAAATATTGTCAGCACATCAGCTCCAACAAGAGTTACATATTATTAGGGAACATCTTCCATCCACACTAACTCTTCCGATACCCATGGATGATGTCTCACAATTCTACAAGTTGTTAACTGTGAAGGGTCGAGGAGGTGCCAAATATGTCCTATTCCAGCTAAAACTACCACTCGTGTCGTTCACAAAATTCGAACTGTTCAGAATAATCCCCGTTCCAGTCCTAGTCAACGACGTCATGTGGGCAATCCAACCAACCACACCGTATATGGTCATCAGCTTACACCGCGACCAATACTACCCGTTAGAAGAAAATGAACTACATTCATGTGCTTTAATAGATGACAACATCCACCTGTGCAGGCAGCAACACCCAATGTACAAAATAGGTGCACAACCAAATGCGTGCGAAATGGCCTTAATCAACCAAGAGGCTCGATCATCCCAGTGCAAATTAGTACAGCTCTCACATGAACCACGATGGATTCAGCTTCATAGTCCTAACCAATGGATATATGCGTTGTCCACGCAAACCGTCATTAACGTGGTCTGCGGCAATGAACTTAAGCAAACCACTCTTCAAGGTTCAGGGCAATTAATAATTGGCAACGACTGCACCATAAAGCAACCACTTTTGACAATTCAAGCCCACAATATTTACCCGAGTACATCCAGACAATCATACATGGCCGTCGCAGAACTAGTCACAGCGGACACTCTACCTCAGGGAAACACCACCGGCAGTCCTCACATTGCGTCACCCTTACCTACCGCCGAGCTAGAAGAGTTGCAAATGAGGATCCAGGACCAGTTGAAACAAGAAGGACTTGAAAACTTCCGTACGCATCATATACATCATTATGCCGTAAACTACATCAGCCTCTCATTTGCTGCACTTGCAATAGGATTTTGTTGTTGGAAGTTTAGAAGTTACATATTCAAGAAGAAGTCCACAGCGGAGCCCGATACATTACCACGATCATCACCTTCATTCTCAATAGCCCCACACACCCTCGACGAATCTTGAACAGATGTTCAAGGGGGGGAGAATGTTCAGTTGCATTCCACAAAATCATTCTCACGATAAATTTAATGTCTGGCCGGGTGTTATCAAAAACCCCCAGACAGTAATCTGAACCACCTTAGATTTGGCTTTCAATTATTTTCCTTAAACTAGAAAATTATGTTGCATAGTAAGCTTTTTACTATATTTTGAATTTGTTTTGATGCTTGTGAAGCATTTTTATGTGAACTAAATTTTGTTTGTTTGACTTTTGTAGATTTAAGCATTTTTGCTCATTATAAAATGTAATTTTTTGGAATTAATAAATTCAGTCATTTTTGTGATTTCCATAACTACGTATCTCGTCTTTTTTTGCTACCTTTAAACAACTTCTGGCGAAACGCTTGAGGTTCCACTATTTGCACAAGTAACAAGAGCTTGGGCAATTATCCAAAACATTATTTCAGAAGTTTGAGTGAAACACTCAAATTTAACAGGATTCAATCGGTTCAGGAGCCAGATTGAAATTCCCGAGGCGGCAACTGTCGCCCTACAAAACATATAGTATTCGATGTAACTAACATGTTACAAAAAAAAATGTTGAGACTGGAAACAATTCCTTTTTCACTAAAATTTGATGCTTGTCTGACTCCACTATTCGACCGTTTATGTAACTAAAATAGTTTATTTTCTTCCCTTGTACTGCGAGAAAACGGCCTACTGTGAGATACAGCGCTGTGCCAGACGCGAGTAGTACGCGAGCACGGCGGCTGAGTGGAAGAACAGTAACATTCCTGGAATGTTATCTTTTTTCCACACATTGCAAACTCCTAAGCATTATTTAACGGACAGGATCGACGGGAATATTGCTCATTTTCGGCTCAACGATAGACCTACATTTAAATTGCAAAATGGCATCCTAAAGGGATCTGCATCAATCCTCGGGCTTTTCTGTCGAAACAAATAAAAGGATAAAAGGTCTTCAATTTGTCATCCACAAACAGGATTAATTCAAATTTCTTACTCCGTAGGCTCCTTGACCATGCCCAATGGCTATACAAGCATATAATTCTTACATAGTAATTTCCCAGTCGTCCTTCTGTAAAACTTTTCTGGCCTCTAGCTCAGTGCCCGCTTTATGTGACTCCTCAAACCACCAAACACAATATTTCACTTCGCATAATCAGTTGGGCCCGAAGATTCCTTGCATATGGTATGTACAATCTACCAATACAACTGTTCCTTAAATTTTCTCTTTTTAATAGGTCGTCAGCAATGTCCTTATGCTGTCCTCTTTCGCTTCAGTTTCACTATCCAAGCCAAAAACTGAACATATTTGCAATCGCATTCGTGGCCTGTTAAGACTCTGAGTTCGGATTTAATAAGTTCGAGAAGTTTCTTAGCTTATGCTCGAACAGCGTTAATGAATTTGCGGCTTGCCTCATACCCGGTACATGAGTCCAATCGTGATACGAGTCCTTTTCTCTTCATATTAGAAGTCTTTTTTGTGCCCACTGGATGCTCTCCAGATAGGCTTTGGACCGATAGCCGGGACTAAGGTACCTTTTTGGCTAGACGATCTGCCTGCTAATTTCCGTCGAATCCTTTATGGTCTGGTATTCACTTCAGTACTACCCGGCTAGCAGATTCGCCAGCATTTAGGGAATTGTATCCCTTAATAAGGTTTGATTTTAAAGTACATGAACTAATGGCTTTTAGGCCCGCTTGCTTGCCCGACATTATATTAGAATTGAGCCGGACTTACACGAGGCAGTACATTTGGCCCTTACACGATGGTAGATTGTATTGAGGTCCCAATTTTTTTAAATTTCTCGGTTCAAAAATAATGTCCTACTGGCATGAACGTGCATCCATCGAGATAAATGAGGCGAGGTGTGATTGCAAATACGTAGTGGAGAGACATGGATTTCTTCTTTCTTACATCTTTTGAGGCAGTGAAATTTCCAACTTGAAATTAGGCGAGGTGAGATTGTAAAATATAAATACATATTACATTATGGAGGCATAGGTTTCTTACTTACTCTAAGGCAGTTTAATGCATCAAACTCGTAAAAAATCTCTTCAGTGGTATTTACTTTATTTCTTTCTTTAATTTGCTTGTTTTGTTATTTTGGCATTACAATGGCACCTGCCTCATTTGAAATATGAACTCATTTTATAATGGTGTCCTACCCAACACTGCATTATAGACAGTTGCGCAATTTGTCTTTGGCTTCAGGTATTCCTGGACACAGGTCTCTGTGAGGTGCTTTAAAAACTGAAGTGGATTTGCCTAGACCTAGGCCCTACAGCAATTAAAGTTTTACAAAACTGGCATGAAGTCGATGATTCTAAACAGGCACTCAGTATACCTAGATGACGTGTTAGATCTCCAGGCTTAAACTTATCTGCTGCTGCTAAGGGCGCTGATAGCCGCCTCTTTCTTTACCTCAACGTGGAATGGAGGCTTATTTAACATATATTTCCCCTAACACAGCAGTAGGGCACATATCGAGTTACTTTTTCGAGTACCATCTAAGTCTTTTTCTCTTGGATCTTTATGCACCATGCTACGCCGTACTGTACATCCAGTAGGTTGTTTTGGGTTTTAAGCTCCACCATTAGCCTCTAACAGGCAAATAATGCTCTGGAGGGTTGTTGGCAACACTTGCAGATGTTTTTTATTTAGAGTTATCCCTAAGTATTTGACTTGAGTTCTTCTGAAAAGAAAATCGTTTGCTGATTCAGTTTGGGAGCTTGAAGTCTTAGTTTCTTTCTTCGGGTGAAGAAGACTGCACGACAACAATTTTTTTGGTTTATGCTTATTTGCTCCCTTTGGTACTTAACTTAAGATTTGAAGAGAGCTGTTTGTAGGAGATCAGATGCAGTCATGTCGCACCTACATCTTCTGTACTCTTATCGCAACTCTTAGCCTTTTTGACTTACATTTCAATTGAAGAAACTGGCTGTTACATCTTTTCAAAATGTGAAATTTTGCAATTATAAGATAACGAAAGTAATTGTTTTTAAAATAGGTTGGATAAAATGAATTGAGTTTGAGTAATGTGTTTTTTCCGGGTTGATCCTTAGTTTAGAAGAAATTATAATTGCAGGTACAAGCACAATGTGCGCTTTATATCAATCTTTTACGGCGATGTACTTTCATACCTAAACTCGAGATTGTTTTTTACGTGGATTTGTTTCTTTCATCAAAAAATATCACGGTTGACTTTAGTGAATTGTGAAGTTCTTTATGGATTGTACTATATTTTTATAACAATCAAATTCGCTTAGGAAAATTTTATAACAAGCTAGAAGTCTCCGAAACAACAAATAAAACGAAGCATTATCTCCTATTGTAGTTCTTAGACAATAACTTGAATATCCAAAATGTAAGAACTTTCACCCTTATTTTTCCCACAATTTCGCCACCAAGAAAGAAATAAAATGTGTTTGTTGCTAAACACATTTTCACTTATCATTTCAGCTTCAACAGGCCTGAAGTTCCTGAAAAGTCGATTAAATGTTGGAATGTTTGACTCCCAACTAAGGAGAAGATGTCACAAACAGCAAAAATTCGAGGATTGCTCTTGTGCTTGGTATATAACTTTGGCAAAATGTATAATTGTGCCAATTGTTAAATATATACAACTTAATATATCCCCCAAAAACCTTTTGATGGGTGCCTATTTCACGTTTTCAGAATGTCTGAATTGTAAATGTGAATAGAAAATTTAAACCGCTTTAAAGTGATGCTTCTACACTAATCGATCCCCCATGGTGCCGGAATAATGTGGCTTTAATCACGCTTCAATCTGGGGGTGTAGAGCATACCCATTAATTCCTCTGGAATTCCGGAATGCCCCACTAATGTGTGTCGGATATAAATGGGTAAACAGCTTCGAGCTTGACATCCTACATATATAGCACTGCCTTCTCGAGAGCAGACCTCTGTGTTCCTCCCTCCGACTACCCCAATACATCGTTTATAACCAGTTCGGGATCGTATATCATTCCAACTGAATTCTTACGGCGGCATTTAGTTTTAGAGATGTTAGGGCCATGGAGCAGCGGTAGGGGTTGGAGACACGCTCGTAATCATCCGGGGCCCTAACTAATAAAGCCCGGGAAGAAAAGGAAGCCGTAGGTCGAATGAACAGCTGAAGTATTTAATGATTATGCTCTCTGGAAAGCTCAAATAATTGCACAGGGCTTTACACATTATTAAACTTCCCTTAAAATATTTCCCTGTTGGTGAAATTGATGATGGCTTTTCAAGACGTTCTTCGGTAGCTCGCTTTGTGTTGGCGAGGAGTACCTGCTGCTTTTTGGGATGGGAATCACTTGCGAAGACACCAGAAGCGGCACCAACAACAGGAGCTACATTAACTGTGGGCTGACGGGTGATGGGGCAACAGCGAAAGCCCTTTCCCTGCGCCATATCGACGGTAGAGCGAAAAAGGAAGAATTTTCCGCGCAAGTGCTTCTACTGAGCTATTGTTCCTTTAATTTTCATCTCCTTCGTCCTGAATGATAATTTTCCCGCTATGTACCCTTAGCAGTTTCAACCGCGCCGTCACCACCTTCTTTATCGCAGCCCCATTGATTCCGGAGACCAGTAGCCTTTTTATCTGGTTTTTTTTGTAGCAAGATATTAAAGCAAGGCTATTAGTCGATCCACTCAGCTTAATGATAGCAAATTTCGATTTTTTTCGTCCATTTTGTTTGTTTTCTTCTTGTGCTTTAGAAATTACTGGCAACTGGGCTACGTCAATATTAATGAAATCGAATCAGGTTTTAAGCCGCTCTGGAAAGTTTATACCATAGAGATATGACCCTCCTCGCTCCTAAATTTCTGTTTAAGAACACAAAAATCGCAAGGTGGCATATCCTTATCCATTTCATTACCTTATCGAATTAACGAGATTATATGGCATGGCAATGGTGGTATGGCGGAATGGGGAGGGAGCGAGAGGGCGGCTAAGCTGCTCATTAAATTCCCCATGGAACTGATCTTTTCTTACTAATTTAGGCGCCTCTCCTGGGCGTTTAGCTTGTGTTTGTTCTGTATTTTTCCCTAATCTTGTTTGTTCTATTATCAAAACCGTTTTGTAATTTGTAATTCATGCATAGAGGTCCTTAATGTATTCAGCCGAGAAGTTATCGTGCCTACCTAGACAATGAGGTGAGTCGTTATTCAAATCAGGGGCGACATTTTATGTCTTCGAGAGTTTATTGATATCGCGTTGATATATGTATGTATTGCAGAATTATGCTGTAATTAAGGGCACAGTAGCTCCTTAAACAAAGCAATTACATGAAAATCTTTTGGAATATTTTAATTTTCAACATAACTTTATAAAGGTATAAATTTGTAAAATTTAATGGAGACAAAAATTTCATTGAGTTGACGAGGGGAATAATTTTATTAGAAAAAAGTAAATGTTGTCTTTAATTTTTTGTTTCTTTAATTATTTTTGAGGATTTATATTGTTAGATTTTTGTATTTATACTTCTTTGGCGTGTGTAATTTATGGTTAAGACATCTTCAAATTAAATTAGAGCTACCTACATACATATATTTATTTACAGCATCTGAAACATTAGCTTAAGAATCAATTTTGAAAATTTAAAAATAGCAAGATACAAGGCAGTACAATCTACGGTCTAATCACGAATTCTAAGTTTTCTATGTACCTACAGTTTATTTCCTTTGTGAACACCCTGAATTCTTTCTAACTTCTTCACAGTTTTCGCCTGAATTTCATTGCTTCAATATCTGCTGGCCTCAATAGTCTATGTTTTAAGGCGGCCGAAAATCATCCCAGAGAACCATGGTTCAAATCCTTCTGCCATTAGTATTTAATTTAATTTTGACCCCTTTTTTTACGCCCCTGCCCCCAAACTCAAGATGGGTCCACTTCACAAAAAAAGCCATATTATAAAAAATGCTCGAAATTACTTCAAAAGCTTATATACCAGGCGGCAGAAAGTTGGGACGACATGGTTTTTTCTAGTGTCAGCTCCCCTATTAAAACGTGCCGCATATCCACCGACCGCACAACACAAAAAGGGCTACGCCGCTATTTATGCGTTAGAGCCGGTTTAGACGGTACGCTCCAGCGCATGTGCCTCACGAGCTTTGTCGATGAAGGGAGAAGTAGGAATGATGAGAGGTACCACCCCACTCCTCCCTTTATCCACAAAGTTCGTGAGGCACATGCGCTGAAGCGCACCGTCTAAACCGGCTCTTAGGTGCAACTCAATGTGATCCACATATCAAATGGGACAGGTTGAAATATGTTCTTTGAGGCTCGTGTGGTTGCCCGCGACTTATGATTTTATAGTGTCCATTTGGAAGTAGGAGAACTGATCCTTTTTAGAATAAAGAACAATGATAGGAATTATATTAAAAAACTTCGTTATAAATATAGATTTGTTCAAATGCTCTGGATTCCTGCTTATTATCTGCAAAACCTGGGATATTTATTCTACATGAATACTCCACTTCCAAAACTGCCTACATCCGTAATAAACGATTTTGTAAAAATCACGAAAAACTAATAACTCATTTTCTTAATGGTGACGTTGGCCAACTTTTGCCAGTTTTACAACTGGGTAAACACACATTTAGTTTAGTGATAATTATGAAAATAAAGGGCCGATATTTGCGAAGTTATTAAAGATTTTTGATTGGATGTAGAAAGTTTTGGAATTGTACACTGGAATGAGAGAGTTTTGAAAATGACTATTATTTGTAAGAGTTTTGATTTCGATAAAAATAAGCAATATTAATTTGAGGGCTTCGTTCGAATATCGAATGGATTATCCAAACTAAACTAAAAAATATTGGAAAGGCTGGAAATCCTGGTATCTGACCAGCAGGAAGTAACACGAAAGCATGTAAAGTTAATGTAATAAAAGATTTATTTAAACGGAAATAAAATTTATTTTGAAAATCTGTTAGCAATTGCCGTGTTATACGAAACAAAGAACTAATGCGAAGGGGGTAAAGTTTCAAAAATTACAAAAATGAACTCTTGGTCTTCACTAAGCACTATTAAACGAGGGCGTTTCCCTTTTGGTATTTTTCTGCATTATCTTGAGATCCATGCCCTATACCTTTAGCAAAAAATGGATTACTTTAGATTGCTTGCTTTTAAATTTCCTTATAATGGTGTTAGGCACTTATGAAGTTCTCTTTTAAACTTTGTGCTCGTTTAATGTGAAAGATCTTCATTTAATAAATATGTCTCTAATTGTTCGGCTAAGCCTATGCATTTCTTTATGCTTTGTAGAGAAAACTTCTTCGTCTTCACTCATCGTCAGCTATCATGGATTCCAGATATCATTTTTCTACCAAACCGCCTTTATCAATTTTTCTTCAACCAGTAATTCTTGGATATCTTGTGCAACCATTTCGTCAAAACCTTCCTCTCCTAGGACAACTTCTACTACTGCAGCCATTCTGTTTTCTTCTGTCTCGATCACAGTTTCACTTTCAACTGACTCCGGCCATATTTTTCCAACAACCATTCAACGTTGAACCGTTTTAGAATGAATGATTCGCGAATATCACAAAAAGAATGCTGAACACTTTGCACTTATGTAAACTCTTATACAAAACACTACTTATTTGTTCGGTGTCCGAATTTGTAATGAGCTCGACAATGAGTTAATGCAATCTTCAACGCTATGAGTAATGCATATACAGTGTTGGTAATTGTTGATAACATGAGCTTAAGTTCACCTTCTAGGACAAATTTAAAAAAGGATGGAGAGAGTTTTAGAACCCAAACAACAAATAACAGTAATCTTGCTTATAGACTACAAGCCCACGGCAATTTTTGGGGGTCATGTGAAACAGCACGAATTATATGCAGATCGATACTCCTAAATGAGACGTAAACTTCAGGCATAGTGCCGTCACTTTTGCGCGGTACATGTGACCACAGAGGTAAGTTGAATATTCCATCCGGAGGGGTGCTTTTCCGGCCAAATATTCTTGTACGGCAATTCTCATATTGGTATATTATAAAAAAAATAAGCTCCTAGAACCTACTGCCGTACAAAAATAATGGTACTTGAAACCAGAAGAATTTTTCAATTTCTGCAAATGTATCCCCCCCACAAAAGGTGATTTATTCCTGTACGGCATTTGTACATTTCCATTTCTATGCTTTCATAGAGTCATTGCGTGGCTATGCCGTACATATTTGCTGGTTAAAAGATGAGAAAACCTATATTATTTTTATAATATACCAATAATGAGAAAAGCACCCCTCCGGATGGAATATTCAACTTACCTCTGTGGTCACATGTACCGCGCAAAAGTGACGGCATAGTGCCTGAAGTTTACGTCTCATTTAGGAGTATTGATCTGCATATAATTCGTGCTGTTTCACATGACCCCCCAAAAATTACCGCGGGCTTGTAGTTTATTATGCACTGTTAAAAAAAATCCGTGCTAACAAAGACAACGGGATCCTCTCAACTACGCGGCGGCATTAAATACGGCGAATGAAACAGCGTATTTGGGTCAACTACGCCGCAGGTTTGATTCGATTCCGTCAGTTCAACCCCATAGTAGTTAGAATGAATGTTGTGTCCTTTTGCGCAAATGATAAATGATTGTTTTCTAAAATGAATAGGGTTGAATAAATATTTTTTTTGTTGCAAAGAGTATAAAATATTTGAACCAACCACATTAAAATTGTTTCGAAAAAAGGTTACATTGTTAGAATCAATTTTAAAATTTTTTTCAACTATTTTATTGCAATTGTCATCATGTAGTTGTTTAAATTTCAAAATATCATTTATAGGCTAATGCCGATAGTTTTTTTGAAAAAAAAAATTAATAGCAGGGAGGGACCAGCAATGAAATGTCGTTAGGGTCATACCTAAACGAAAAAAAAAATTTTAAACTCGAAAAAAGGGGAAATGGGGATGCTATTTAAGGGTTAAAAACGATTTTTTGCGATTTGCGGTGAAACATGACCTCCTATTGAAAAATGTTTAATACAAAAGTTGTAGATACTAAAAAGATCTAAAACTTTTGTATTTAACATATTTTGACATAACCTCAAATTTTCCAAGAAAATGGCGGAATATCGATTTTTCAGTTTTTAATTTTTTTCTCCCGTAAAAATAATTCAATTTACATGAAATTTTTGAAGAGTATACCTTGTGTTGCGTTAAATAAGCATGATTTTTTTTTTGTTTGAAAACGGATAGTTTCCCAGAAATTAACATTTTTCGAAAAAAATACCCTTATCTTGCACGGACAACTTTATTGATGTTTTTTTTTTCGAATTTTGATATTCAATAAGTGCTCATTTAACCATTGAAACGTCTAGTTTCAAATGGTCTATACATTTTGATACTTTATTTTCATTAAACCGCTTAAAATTAAGAAAAACCGAACACCTGATTTTTCGAATCACGTACATTTTTTTTCGATTTTTTCAATTGTTTTCAAATTTTTTAATTTTTTCTGTTAATGAGGGATTAAATTTTAATGAGAGAACTTAAATAAATTTAATTACATAAAGGGTGGCAAAACCATCCTGAAAATTTTAAATAAATAAGAAATAAAATAACAATTTCGTTTGAATTGAATTACGCCGAGACTAGGTAAATGTTTCCAGTTCCGTAATAAAATTTTTACAGCATCATACTCAAAATGGTTTTGGGAGATTTTTTATACATTATTTATTTTAATGAATTTAAAAATTATAGATTAACAATATGACCGTATTATTTCCAAAAAAGATGATTAGTATGAAATCAACGCAGTTTGGTTCGGTCGAGCAAACAAAGATTTGACCACAAATACAAAATAATGGAAAAATTAACAGCCGCTCACATTCAACGAAAATGTCAAGGTAGTTATAATAGACTATTTATTATTTCTTATTTATTTAAAATTTTCAGGATGGCTTTTCCACACTTTCTGTAATTAAATTTATTTAAAGTAAGTAATATTATATGATACTAAGTTATGTCATTAAAATTTAATCCCTCATTAACAGAAAAAATTAAAAAATTTGAAAGAAATATGTACGTGATTCGAAAAATCAGGTGTTCGGTTTTTCTTAATTTTAAACGGTTTAATAAAAATAAAGTTTCAAAATGCATAGACCATTTCAAACTAGACGTTTCAATGGTTAAATGAGCACTTATTGAATATCAAAATTCGAAAAAAACATCAATAAAGTTGTCCGTGCAAGATAAGGGTATTTTTTTCGAAAAATGTTAATTTCTGGGAAACTATACGTTTTCAAAACAAAAAAAAATCATGCTTATTTAACGCAACACAAGGTATACTCTTAAAAATTTTCATGTAAATTGAATTATTTTTACGGGAGAAAAAAATTAAAAACTGAAAAATCGATTTTCCGCCATTTTCTTGGAAAATTTGAGGGTATGTCAAAATATGTTAAATACAAAAGTTTTAGATCTTTTTATTATCTACAACTTTTGTATTAAACATTTTCCACTAGGAGGTGATGTTTCACCGCAAATCGCAAAAAATCGTTTTCAACCCCTAAATAGCATCCCCATTTTACCATTTTCCTTTTTTTCGAGTTTAAAAATTTTTTTTTGTTATAGTTATGACCTTGACGACATTTCATTGCCGGTCCCTCCCTGCTATTAATTTATTTTTTTTCCTCATTTAAATCCGCTTTGGCACTAGCCTGTTAGGCAACTAGGCTACGGTTACTATGCTTGCGAATTCTGACGAAAATGTGCTCGAACGTGTTCAGACGTATTCGTCAGAAAAATCAAACGCCAGCGACAAAGTCGTCAGAACATGCACGCGGTCGTCAGAACTATTTGAGCGTTCAAAAAAGTTTGATTTTTTCGTGCGACCTGCGTCTGTTTTGGGTGATTTTGGGTTGAATTTGGAATGATTTAGTGGAATCACCATGGATAATGATAAATTAATAAGTCTTGTGTTCGAGGGCAGGTGTTTGTGAGATATGAGAGACAAAAATTACAACAACAGAGATATTCACGAAAATTGATAATCTATCCCCTTCAGAATGTATTTAAATGTTGCTGGTCTCATCCTGAAATAATCGAAAAAAATTTCTGAGTCGTCCCACAATTCTTGAAATAACATTTGAAACTCTCCTTTGTGGCATCTACTAGAAAATAACTGGTTGACATGCTCTGTTTTTTCACCATTTAACAACAATAACTTCATTAACGGACTTTCAAGATAATAAAATTCATTAAGCTCGTCCACCTTTGCTGGGCGGCAGAAACGTACTGACTATCAGAATATCAGAAAACGCGCACAATGTAACCGCTTTGTTCTGACGAGGATTTCGGACGTATTCGTCCGAACACATTTGCGTCAGAATTCGCATGCATAGTAACCGTAGCCTTAGCAGTTTTGTCAGAATAATATTGTCAATGTCTTTAATTCAAATATTTGATACTTTTTAAACAATGTAGCATTCTTTACTCTCAACTACGATTCCTTCGATTAAAATATACGAGAAATTATGGCCAACTGTGCCGCGTAGTTGGTTCAACGGATATATTTTTTTCCATTCCCTTGCCCCAACGGAAGCGTATTTGAAAGAATACGAATTATTTTGAAGTAAATAGATATTGCCCAACTACATGGCAGTGTTGGCTCCACTTTTTTATTTTTAACAGTGTGGATTAAATAAGTTCTTAAAATAGTTATTCATGTAGGGAAAGATATAGTTTTGGATCGGTACACATAGTGGAATGAGAGAGTTTTTAAAAAATTGCATCATCTTTGAAGCTAAGTTAAGCAACTAAAGAGCAAGTTTGGCCATGAAATAAATGGGTAACAGATTTCTTAGAAGAGTTTGTTGAGAGATGGAATTCGCCATTTTCTAATTTTTTTATAAAAGTAGAAGGAACCAGTTTTGGATTGGCGTCTTCAAATATGTGTGATAATTTTCTAGGTTCTGTTTCGTTTTACTCGAGCGTCGCGTCGTGGGGACCTAGTGGATTTTGAAGATAAGATGGTAGAAAGAAAAAAAGGTTATATGATGTATACCATTACATCGGTGGGGAGAGCGTCTGCAGGCTTTTAAAAATGTAAAAAAAAGTCAAATGGAAATACTCGAGCGCGTCAGATATTAATAGGGTATTATGCCCTACGTGTCTCTGATGTCGGAGGTATATTAATCTGCCGGTTTGCATGGTGGGGCGCCCGTACGGAAGGGCTAAAAATGGGAAAAAAACAATTTTACTCGAGCGCGTCAGATATTCAGAGGGGATGTAAGTGAACCCGAACGAAGCTTCCATTCAAAAGACTGACGATTCGGATGTGACGCAAGCTCGTGGCGGCTTCTTGAAAATGCAAAAAAAATCGCCATTCTCAAATACTCGAGCGGGTCAGATTTTTATACAGACGGTTTCAGTTGCTGTCCTGATCGTGCTGATCCATAATCTGACGATTATTTGGAGCGGTTCTCTTAATCTGACGGTTTGAAAAAAATTTTTTTTTCATGATTTTTTTTTTAATTTTTATTTTACACAAATATATTATTGATTTATTTTTTATAACTTCTTTATTTATAACTATACTGAATTCAGAAAAAATTAGTAAAAAAAAATAAAAAAAAATAGATTTCCGAAGAACCTCAATAGGCCAGTTAATTGAGATCTTTATATCAAATAAAAGAATACACATTTACCTAAAAGATGAGCCTAATTACGTTGCTCTACGATAATTAGTCTAGGAGTAATTAAAGTTTAAGTAAATTTTAAAATAATACATTTTTTTTTCGTAAACACCCTGTGTTTTAGTGGGTAGTGGGGATAGCCCCCTCTCTAGAACAATTTTTTTCTCCAAATACATCCAGGAATCACCCCTGAAAATATTAGCCACGTAGTCCAACAAAGGATTTATTGAACGTCTGATGACCTATACAAGTCGCAAATGAGTATTTTAAATCTTTAAAACGGCGATATCTCATTAATGGCAATTCGTACGGGAAAATGTATAATATATTTTTTTGTAGACAATTGCATAATCTACAAACTTTGTAAACACTATTTTATGATAATACTTACCGTTTAAGAGATATTAGTCAAAAACGGAATTTTTTTTAGGGGTCGTTTTTTAGGGGGTTCCCCCAACCCGGCGAGTGATAACTTTTCATGAGGTTAAAGTACGCTATTCAATGAACAAATTAAAAAAAAATATCAGTGTCAGGATTTTTTTTTGAACTTTTAGGAGAAAATATACTTCAACGCCTGGGCTACAAAGCCAAAGAAAGCGAAACGCCAAGTGACAGTGATACATATAATTATTTAAACCCATAATGTCATATGCATCAGATGGCATTATAATCCTCTCTATACCATTGAACCTGTAATATTTAAAGTTATAGTCAAATCAAACAGCTCAACACCTATTAGCAGAATTGAAATCAGTGAAGATGAAAGGCTTGTTATTTCTAAACTTTGGGTGGGATTAGGACTTGCTAACGGTGATGGCGTAATGGCTGACGGAAAGTGGTGTGTGGAAGGTGCGAGAGAGTGAGAGATAGATAAAAAGTGAAAGAGAGAGGCGTGGAGTGGGGAATACATGTTTCACTGCAGCTGCACGCGCTAAACTTTATTGACGATTTTTGTTACTTGGGCTTGCGGAAATCGGCAGATTTTTTTTTTGTTTTATGTGGAAGACTAGAGCTCAGGGAAAGCCCTTTGTACTGTCGACAATCTATTTATTTCGTATAGAGTGCAATGTCGAACAGCAAGCTCTAGTCGATAGATAGTGAAGGGAAAGAAAGAAGTGAAGGAAGGAACTGCCACAACCACCAACTCCCAACCATTTCTATCGCGACTCTGGCATCGCGGCAACGAGAAAAAACTCGCTGGAGTGTTATGCCTCCTGAAACGAGTTGAGTCCCATCAACCAACCGATGACATGCGCTTGTGGAGCGGGGCAGTGCTAGCGGAAGGCTATGACAGGAGGAATGTAAAGAAGGAAGAAAAAAGATGGGGAAAGACGAAGGACCGTGGGGCTCTGCCGGGATTCGAACCCGGGACCTCTGGGATGGTAGCCAGGCGCCTTACTCCCTAGACTACCGAGGCCCGTTATCCATTTTTCCGGTATCTTTGAATTATTTCCTTCGAAATAAAATAAAATTCTACCGCGCTCCAAAATGCCGAGGTCATGATTTTTTTTTGCAAGTTTGTGACCTTCCCACTCCCTTTCGTCACGTTGAAATCGTCAGATTAGTGGAATGTATACTTGGCAGCATGCACTTAACCCACCATACCTTAATCTGACGCGCTCGAGTATTTCCACATATAGATTTTTTTTTACTATTCTGCTCGGCTGCCCTATGCGGGCGGCGCTATATAGAAGGCTTAAATATGGTAGAGGTACTCAACTCCCACAATCCCCGCTTGGGCTCCCCTACTATTAAGATAGCGCACCTCACTAGCGAAGATTATTTTGTTTGGATTTTGATCTGCATATTCTATCTTTTCGTTGTAAAGTAGCAGATATTTGTTCGTATACAACGTGTTTTGCTTCTCAAACATAGTTAAGATTCTCACAATAACACGACAGTACCTACTTCTCTTTGATTTTACTTGCCCCAACTATTCGAAACTGCTTCTTTTTCGTACCTTTTAATTTTTTTCATTTATGTTTTATTGGATTAATCACCATCCTACAAAATCTCAAAACATTTCCATAAATCTGCACAAAAATAAAGTAGGTTAAAGTCAGCCTAGTATGATGTGCTTCACCCAGAATAGAATTGGCTTATTTATTACAATAAATCCAAAAGAAAGAATTAGAGTCTAAAATTTACAAAAGCAAAGGGGATTAGGTCGGCGACCTTACTTTTCGTGCGTCATAAATCTATCATCACAAAGATTTTTCATTTCCTTTTTCGCGTTTTCAGTTTGGAGCTGTGCTAATAACGAATTATTTCGAGCACACCACCGTGCAGAATGTGGAGTTTCCCTGCTATGAAATGTCGACATTTTTCTACATTTGTTTTTTTCAACCACCGCTCCGCCACCCCTTTTTATACCGAACATAATTCTATCTTGTATGGTAAGTCGAACCGCAAGAAGATTATTTTTTGAAAATTTTAGCGAAGCACATACAGAGCGCAGCAAACTTTTTGGTTTATTTAAAAACGAAAAAAAAAACAAATAAAAAAAATGGAAACATTAAAAGCACGAAACATGATTACAAATAAAAGTGGCAATAATCCTATTAAAGAGTGCATGCGGATGTGTGGTAGATGGAAAGGAATTACATCATCCCTGGTGCTATATGTGTGCATTCTCCCAAAATAGATTGTAAAACAAAATGGAAGCAGAAGCAAATCAGCCAGAAAACTTTATGCCGAACGATGTTATGGTGTGATAGTTTGACTCTTTTATAACTTTCTGGTGTAGACTCTTTTATAACTTTGTGCATCATGACGTTATGACTTCATTTTCTCCTTGAAGACAGCGATTTTTCCTCGGCTGGTGCTGGTAAATTTGTATACGATCTTATTCGAGAAGCACAGCTGAAGTCCGTCGTCCGTATCGACTAGGGAACAGGTGAAAAAAAACATCATAAGTATTTCTATAAAAGTGTGCCAACCATATAACAGCAGTATGATTACGTCCTGTTTGCCACCAGAGTGAAGGTAAGACAAGTGCTGTATTATTGCAGTTGCATACTCACTCAAGAAGTTTGGCAATTTGCCAGTGCTGCAATCTGAGGCCAACAAATTTTACTGGTGATTGGGCAAAGCTCTACATGCCTAGAATGCAATTGGAGTGCACTTTGTCCTCTTGTTGACAGGAATGCATAAGGAATTTTAGGACCGTTTTATAGGGATCGGTTTTTTGCCTATGGTAGATTTTTTGCCGAAGGGGCGAATTATGCAGAACAACTTCATATATCGTATGTGAATAAAAAAATGAAAAATTGCCTTTAGTTTTAGTACCACCTAAAAAAGCACCATCGTTTAACGAAAAAAAAAGTTGAGGAGGCCAAATATGATTTAAAAGGAAATTCCATTACCAAAAATAGTTTTGTTTGTTAATGAAGTTTTCTAGGGGTCAATAGTGTGATGTATATGTGTGATTAGCAATTTTAGCATCAAATACAGACAACAGTTCATTTCACTTTAATAACTTGATGGAACTTTCTGCCTTACGATGGTGAATGTTCAGGGTTTCCTTCGCACATGGTTACATCCCATTTGGCTGGAGGATGTCAACAAAACATTTACACCTAAGGAAAGACGTTCGCATTAAACCTTGTCTGAATTTTTTTGGTCTATCATCAGATGATGTCCACAGAAAGAAGTTTTAATGTCCACTTCTGTGGGGCCTTGTACTTGAACTCCTGGAGCTACTCAATGGCCAAAATTTTTCGCCCAAAGTTACGCAGACGATGTGTCATCGTGGTAACGTGGTGAAACATGTATAATGCCAAGGTGCGTGCAGCAGGCACTCGATTTGGTCTCCAGCTGGTGCGTCAGCTTAGGACTGGAGGCGAACACTGCCGGGACTTGTAGGACCTACACTTGCAGGCAGAATTATAGGCTTTTCACATCAAGCCAATTATGTTAGAGTGACGCTAGATGCCTAGCTCAACTGGAACCATCACATGGATACTCTGACTCTGATGATCAGGACAAGCAGATCCCTGTAAGGCTTACCGCAGAGCTTGTGTACCTACTCGATGTACACCACTATCATTAGACCCATGCTAACTTTCGGGTAACACGGAACAGCACTTCCAGTGTGGGCACTGGAATCTGGAGTGAAAGCCCCAGGTGCAGTAGAGCGATAGGTCTAGGGACCCTAGCAGCTGTCTTTCAAGTAGAGGTGTATGCTATACTGGTATAAAGGGTGAATTCAAAAACTCAACACTGCTGCAACACTGCAGAATTCAGCTACAGACTTCTAATTGCTGAATTCTGCAGTGTTGCGGCAATGTTGAGTTTTTGAATTCACCCGTACTCATGAGAACTTAAGAAGGGCCTACTAAAACAAAGGGCCTTCTCTGATAGCTAAGCGGCAATCAGGGCGATAAGGTTCCGTAGGACCAAGTTTAAATTGGTTTGGGACTGCCAACATGCTCGTTTAGCTGGGCGTTCTCAATCTATTTACCCTTCACTGCGGATCCGCATCCAGACGGTAGTGTCAGATTTCTACTGACTAAACTCACCAACTCTTTCTTCATGACGTTCTAGTCCAGACCGGTACCAGCTGTAAAGGCATTACTTAAAAAAAAGGATCCCTCGAAGCTGCTCGCCAGAGCCGGAACAGTCTAGCCGTCTAGCTATCTAGCTTCTATCTCCCCTTGTATTTCTTTGCCTTTTTCTGTTTCGTCATTTTAGTTACTCTTGTTTGGGTCCCGGATGATCGGGCTTCAAAGGGAATGCAAGGGCGGATTCCCTGAGAAAACAGTGCTCTGATAATGTATTCATCGGTCTGCTACCGGCTATTGGATCAGCTACCAGCTTGCTGAAGATGTCCTTTGCCGATCGGAATTTAATGAAACATACCGAACGCTGAAGGTTCTTGCCTGGACTGGCCATCTCTAAGGAGTTCCCTCCTGTGACGTCTTCTAATGCGGCCAAGAAA
This sequence comes from Thereva nobilitata, assembly GCA_963855945.1. Lineage (NCBI taxonomy): Eukaryota > Metazoa > Arthropoda > Insecta > Diptera > Therevidae > Thereva > Thereva nobilitata. Next base: position 155,896,781 of record OY979694.1, on the reverse strand, counting down.
TTGTTGGGGCCCCGAGTAAAAATGAAACTCGCTCGCACCTAGCATGGAGCAGGCACGAACTAGCATGCACGCTTGTGTAAAAAAAGCCTCAAGATAATTGCCCGTTTTCTTCGTCCTACACAATTTTTTGAAGCAGCAATTTTGCTCCTTTTAGTCTAGAAGCGCGAACGTGCATGCCTATTTGTTTGCTACGCGTGCTAGTAGCGGGCGGGTGCGTGCTTGTAAGAAAATTAACCAACCAAGCCACCGGCGCAGTAGAAATGATGTCAGGACGCTTGTTGACTTGATTACAGGACACTGGGCCCTAAATTATCACTTATAGAGGATAGGAAAAGCGGAGGCTCCCACTTGCAGGCTTGCTCTTCATGTTCTCTGTGAGTGACCCGCGATAGCGAACATTGTTGTTGTTTATACCCTTACTAACATTCACTCGAAAGGCAATTTCATATTAGCCCGGGTTTAAACGCGGCCAATTCTTCCAGTAAAGCATCTACCATTTCCCCCTTCCATATCTCCTTAAGTATTGATCCTAGCGAAAAAGTGTATACAACCTTTTTTGCAGAGAATTTCATGTAGGTTAATTTAGTATTTCTTAATTTTTTCGCTAGAGGCCGTAGTTTTCGAGTTATTAACGAAAAACTGAAGAAAGGGACCTTTAGAGCGGCCACCCTCCGTTAGCTCCACCCCCGCGACCCGTTATTTTTAGTATGTGGTTGAGGACTATGTGCTTGGACTATGGCACGGTTTTGTACTTTATCAAGCCATGCTAAGATGGTTTTTGACGCGCCAGCCCAGATAAATGAGTTGTACTCGAGGCAGGACCAGTTGAAGCCAGCCCGGCTGAAGTAGGAGCTTGCATATTTTACGGAATCCAGCATTGGTCGTTTGTTTGGCGATTTGGAATATGCGATCATTCCATCGAAGATCCTAGCTATGTCTAGAGCGGGTCAGCCGTTAGATTCATACCGACCAATGTGGCAGATGGAAGGTCGACGCAGGTTTTGTTAGAGATGAGTCCTTCATTTTGGAGGATTTAAATTCAACACGAATATTGCGCCCTCACTGAAGAATGAAATCGATTCCCCCGGTTGATAAAATGTAACGTCAATTTACTGTCATGAAGACAAGTTCTGCACTGTAAAAAATTTCTGTGGTAATTTTACAAAAAAAATACTGGAAGTTTTATTCACAAGCAGTTTTGTAAATTTGCAATATATATTATTAGGAACATTCTAATTCTACTTTACGTATTTTTACCAACTGTGTAGTAAATATACATTATTTGTGGGATGTAAAAATACAATCAGTATTGGAGCTTTCACTTCATAGTTTTGTAAATTTCTAAAACTTTTGTATATGCCCTCTCCTATACATAAAAATAGCATTTTGCTCACCATGCAAGGACCGATTCGCAATGAAAGCTTCAAGCTGCAAGCTGCAAGCTTCAAACTACAAGCTTCAGCTGAGTTTTTCTTTATTTGAACACTGCAGCTTGAAGCTGTGAATTTAAATCATTGTAAAAACCCTTTTAAGGAGTATCCACACACATCAGGGACGTGCCCGGGACGTTCGATTTTTGCTCCGGCCCGGACACGGACATGTATGAACGAGTTCGTATAAAATGTACGCACCGATATTTTTTGAACCCCTGACGGAACGCTAATATGTGTGGATACTCCTTTACTTGTTCACACATGTCCGTGTCCGGGCAGGGGCTCGTTCACACATGGCAGAACACGGCCCTGTGACGTCCCGGGCACGGCCCTGATGTGTGTGGATACTCCTTTATCCTAATTATTGAAGCTTGAAGCTTGCAGCTTGAAGCTTTATACTATAGACACACTACAGCTCATTATGAGCCTACAGCTCATTAAGTCCCTATAATGAAGTAAAAACAAATCATTATGCGGTGCTAATAATGAGTTGAAAATCAGCTCATTATGGGATAATGAGCCCAAAGTGCCATCTATCGGTTACTAGAAGTAAGTGTATTTCCTGGAAATTTTCCATTTGTTGGAAGTTTTTAGAGTTTGACATTTGCAGATTGAACTCGTGTTTTACCTTAACCTGCAAAAAATGGAAAAATTAAAAAGATGTAAAAAAAAGAAAATTAATTGGAATAAAGATAAAATTGTTATCTTGATTGATTTATGGAGCGAACACTCTCGTGAGTTAAGAGGAGCAAAGAAGAATTTGCATATTTACACAAAAATGGCAAGTGAATTTGGCAAAAAAAATATTGAAATTTCTCCAGAAGAAATTAGGCACAAAGTGAACAACATGACACAAAAGTACAGGTAACGCAACATTTTTAATTTTTCAAAATAAAAATATTTAAGAACTGATTCAATTTACAGAGACGAAAAAAAAAAAATTGGATCTGGTACATCTCCTTCTCCATGGGAATTTTACACACGAGTACACGAAATCTTGGGCTCCTACAAATGCAATGATTTGACGATAGTAGAAGAAAGTCTTGTAAGTTTCTTTTTTGTTTAGTTTTTATTAATTATTTAATTAAATGTATATTTCATATTGTGTAATTTTTTATTTTAACCATTGCATGGATTGAAGAGCTATGAGGAATTCATGTTTCCACCAGAAACTTCATCAAATTCATCTGCTCCTGCAGCAATATCCACACCAGAACCCGAGTGTTCTTCGGAACCACTTCCTACACCTAAAAAGAAAAAATTATCAAAGATTCAGGACGAAATTTTGAATGAAATTAGATTGAGTAATAAGGAAATGATAAAAGAAATGCAGGAAGGTAGAAAAGTTACACAGGAGCTAATACAAATTGAAACAACTTTTACAACACAAACTTTGAAGTTTCAGGAAGACCTATTATGTATTTTAAAGAAATAATAAAAAAATGATTTTTTACTTACCTTGAATATTGTGAGTTTCACTGAGTATAAAATGTGCAATGGCATCCCGAATTGTTGGACCATTTTCGTCGGTTCTACTTGATGTGTATGTGGGCTGTTCTCTTCCATGATTTGTTTCAAATCGTGTTAAATCATCTAACCATTTTTGATTAATTGTATCGTTTTGTTCATTAAGGAAGTTGTGAAGCGTGCAACAAGTTTTTATTATAAGGTTAACGTTATTTATATGGTTTTCTAATCCTCTACCAAGTCTTCTGAATCTGGCCTTTAAGTGGCCGAAGGCATTTTCTACAACTCGTCGACAAGAAGACAATTTCAGATTAAAAAGTTTTTCTGATTCGCTCATGTCATTTCTAAAGGGATATGGCTTCATTATGATATTGCTCAGGGCGAATGCTGAATCTCCTATAAGCATAACAGGTACATTGCATTCATTAATGCACCTTTGATTTTCTTTAAAAATAGGGGTATTGTTATGGTATTTATACAAAAATGAAGATTCGAATATGTAAGAATCTCTCACGCGCCCAGGAGAACCAACATTTATATAAGTGAAGCGATATCTGAAATAAAATCGAAAGAAAGGTAAATATAGTTCTTCGATTTTGCCTGCAATATATGGTGAATATTCTTACAAAGTACACCGAAAAGAGGAAATGGATCGTGGATTTTCGGTGTGTGACGTAACAACAAATATTCATGTCTCTTAAAATACGCATACTTTTTGAACTCTCACCTATAATCTACAGCAGCTAACAACACAACCGAATGCCAACCTTTGTAATTATAGTAGTCAAAATTTTCTTCCTTTGGTGGTGAAATTTCAATGTGGCACCCATCTAAAATCCAATATTTTTGAAGTCACATTTTCAAACATATCTGGAGCACCTTACCTATTGATCCACAACACTGCGGAAAACCTAATTTTTTGAAGCCTGCTACACATTGTGCCAAACTTTCTGTAGTAACGGGATAAAATGAAAAATATTCTGGACGAAGACAACGCCATACTTCTTCGCAAAACTCAAGAACAATTTGTCCAACTGTCGCACGCCCAATGCCAAATATATTTGCTATTGTTCGGTACTCAGCTGACGAGCCTAAGGCATACAATGCAATTGCGATTCTTGTCCTTAGAGGAATTGCCTTTCTTAATATAGTGTCCATTTTTTCTAGTCGATGTAATTTCTGACACAACAAATCGAATGATTCTTTGGATATTCTAAAATCTTCTTTAAACTTTTCCACACCATTTTTCGGGACTTCCAATTCCCAAAATCTTCTGACTCTGTGCTGTTGAGTTTTTTATTAAAAGATAATTTAACACAATTTTAAATTTTAAATAATTTTGCTTACATAAGCCCAAAACCTTCTAGAAAGGGTTTTCTTCATAAATAAAAGATTTATTAAGAAATTTATTTTTCTTTTATAAATAAGAACTTTTAACCAATGTTCTTTTCGTTTTTCTAATAAAACTTTTCGTTGAAAGGTTCTTTTTTTAATCAAAAATTGATAATGTAAAATATAGCTTAGTATTTGATTATCCATTTTAAACTACTTTTGCGATAACTTATTTCTCTTTCGTAAATTTTTAAATGAAATAACATTTAATCAGACACTTCATTTCATCTTACGACAAATGTCAACTAAATGTCAGACTTAATGAGCAGATAAGTGTGCCATCACATCATTATATGCCAGCTCATTATGAACTGCAACCTCATAATGAGCTGTAGTGTGTCTATAGTATTAATTGTGAATCGGCCCTAAGCATCAGTTACAAAATTTATAGTAAAATTACAATAATTGTGTAGTAAATTAGTATTTCATATCGCGATTTGTAATTTTACTGTACATTTGCACTGTGAATTTACATATTTTTTTACAGTGTGGTATATGCTTGTCTTATATTGTCGAAGTTGCAGGAGTAACCTAGAGTACCGTCATCAGCGAAGCTGCGAAGTGAGTTGGAGAGGATTGAAAGCCGGTCATTAATAAAGGTTGGTTAGGAAAATTGCGGTTGATAGAATCGATCGGGGAATATCGGTCGAAATGATGTGGGGTTTCTATTCGACGCCATCCAATAATACCTTGATTGAACGTCCAGAAAGAAACTCTCAATCCAATTCCTTAAAATAAAGTTATACCAATAGCTTGGAGTTTAGTCAACAGAGTAGGGTGCGATACTCTATCAAAAGCCTTGGATATATCCAAAGCAACCAGACCAGACATCAAAACTATGGTTGTTTTGGTTGAGGGTCGACTAGGTCGCCAAAAGACCTTTTAGGTCTTAAACCGTATTGCTTGTCATGTAGGTGTAGAATTAGCTTAGGTTTTAGATATTGCAGTTTTCTGTTGATTATTGTCTCCATGATTTGGGCGATTGTTTGAGAGGTTGTTGGATTCACGTTTCTACGGAATGGGTTGAACACGAGCTAGTTTCCAAGAGACGTCGGAGAAGAATGATAGGGCAAAAAGTTTTCGCAGAAGTTTTAGCCAAAGATGAACACTCATTTCTTAAGAACCATATGTAGAATATTGTCGGGGCAATTGGGGTTATTGGCAATACGCTCTTTGAGACATCTACATATATATCTCGCGAGTCTTGAAGAAGATTTTGTAGACTTGGTAGTATGAAAAATTATCTCATACATTCTCGTGCGTATAATATGGGAGCGATCTAGTTACTGTTTTTCTATGAAAACACAAATCCCAGTTAGTCCGTTGAGAGAAACGAATAAGTTGCTGACTGTGCCAAATAGTTCCTTTCGGAGTTGTTGTTTGGTGCAGAAAATTGAGAACTATGGGAAAATTTCGCTGACTAAGCAGTGGTTCGAGTTGCTGAGAGGTGAGTCAATAATGTAATACCGCACTGGATGCATCAAAGTAGAGACGACTGGAAGAAGAGTTTTACAAGGATTGCAACGCCATTTAAGAAGAAGCATAGTTCTTCTATTTTTATTATAAAATATTTTGTTCTACTTATATAATACGAAAAAGATAGAACTTTTAGGACCAAACCATACTTGGTCAATTAAGGCTTACATTTGGGTACAACGAAAAAAGGATACCACAAAACTTTCTCCCATAATTTTTCACTTTCTCAATTAATGCAAACAATAATTCTCTTTTCCAGAATTTTCTTTCAAAATTAGCACTTCCGCAAACTCGTGACAAACTACTTAAATTGCAGTTTGTTTAACAGAAAAAGAAAGGGAAAAACAAAATCTTATATCAGACTTAGCAGGCAACCACTTCTGGTGTAAAAATTCGCACTTGAAGAAGCCGTAATTTCCTGAATTGTGACGGGTTCCAAAGCCGCCATAATTTCAGCATAATTTCGCGTGTCATTTAAATTAAACCAAACTAATGTAATTATAATTCTTGGAGGATATTTTTCTTGACAATTTTTTTTCTTTCCCCTTTAAAATTTTATTGCCTTCCTTTTTACGACACTGCTGCTGCTGCTTTCGGTGCTGATGCTGTGTAGCCGTAGCCAAGATCCATTTCTACAGTATCCTCAGATTCCTTATTCTCATCCTTAAGATTTTGTACTGTCGTCAGCGCTTTTCTTCCTTGCGAATTAAGTATCAGAATGTGTCCGTTTGTTTGTTATGTATATATGTGAAGATTTGTGTATTTGTTAATACTTATGGACAAATCCCTTGGAAATAGCTTCAGGATATTTCAGCACAACAACAAATCCTTGAAACCTCGAGTCTGGAATAAATTTATGTTCCAGAGAAGAAAACACGTAATCTCTGGCGCGAAAAACGATAGCTGTAGGGTGGCAGCAGTATGGCCCAGGGAATGTAACAAGAAATCCTTGCTCCTGTTGAAACCATCTTATTTCTTCTTTAGAGGGCGTAGTCATTCCAATGCCTTAAAGCACCGGAGTAATTTTTCAATGTCCCCTTATGCCGTAAGGGTATGAATTTGAGAGTGTTTCTGCGTAATGCAGGGATCTCTCCCTTCTTATTATCCCTATTATTGTCATAATCATAATTAGTGTCTCCCTTTCATTTTATAGTTGCCTTACATACTGAATATCTGTGTCCAGATTATTAAAAGCAATAAAACACAGACAACCCTGTATACTGTACTGACGACCCCGTCAACTCAACTAAGGACAACGATGGGTTAGCGCAAATAAGCACGTATACACAATACATACGTCCGCTATATTATTAAGAGCCAAATGAGGATAGTGTGCCCAAGTATGTGAGGATATATGCTAATGTGTTTATTGTCGGGGCTTAGTGCTATGAATTTTGAAAAGAGGCCTTATATGCTCCTCTGTTCCTCCCTGCCGCTTCTGCTGCTGGACATTTTCTTTCTCGGCTTGCAAAGGTTTTATTTTTATTTTTCATTAGTAAAAGAGCTTTGGGGGTAGGCCAACGATGCGAAGTGGAGCCTTGGGTTAGGTCAATGAAATTACGAGATTTCACTTAGAAACCACTATTGGGGCATTATTATGGAGTTATATGTACGTCGTTTACTGCTATTTCGTTATGAGCTGTATAAATATTGAAAAAGGGAGATAATATTATCAAATAAAAAAAATGGTCCTTTCTGCTTATTATATGTATGGCTTTGTGCTTTTTAATCAGCAAATGCTGGCCATTGGTTAAGTTTAATTTCTAAATAAAAACCTAATCTTTTTTGGTAAATTTTAAATTAATTTCCATAGCATTTGTCTCATAGAATATAAATAGTAAACCACCAAAATATTCATTTTTATCATCTATGTTTTTTGTCGTTTTTCGAATTGCTGAAAAACGTTCCAATTATAAAAACCTACTAGTTTTGAATTAAAATAGTACTACATAAATTTCTATAATTCATCGTCTTGAATATAATCGTATCATAAGGAGCAAATTTTAGAGATCGCAATTAATTGTACATTGTACATAATTTTCAGTATAATACAAGCAATAATAGCTTTTATCTCCACTTAGATCATAATATTTTTTCGTCTTCTTACTTCGGGGCCGCTAATGCCAGTAATGTGTACTGGTGGCTGGAGGATCCCCCTAGTTGGGTATTTGCCCTCTCTAATTAAATTATAGGATATTTCTTAAGGCATGCTAGTTTTAAAAGATTAGCTTAGTACTTAGATAGGGTTTAGTTCTAGTTTTTACTTGGTAATGAATCTAACCCCGTGTTCTTTTAATGAACTGGGTTTTGAGAGCTTTTGAGGAGCTTTTGAGTTCCCATACAAAATCAAAGAACCAGAAGACCCAGATAAAACCTGGGTTTTCGATTTTGTATGGGAACTCAAAAGCTCTCAAAACCCAGTTCATTAAAAGAACACGGGGTAAATTTAAGTTAGACTAATAAGGGGTTCACACTGACGCCCAAAACATGTTTTATGAACCAGTCGTTTTGAAAAGCTCAAAAGTGTTCACACTGACTCGACATGTTTTAAAATGTTTTCAAGTGTCAGTTTTGATAGCTTCAAATATTCGGAAGTATTTTTTTACCGTGAAATAGAAATCGAATTTATATTAAAAATTTTATTTCTATCTAGTTTTCGATGAAAAACTTGTAAACAATATAAATCACTTCAAAAATTAAAACTGCAACTATCAAAAATTCAAAAATGAGTGCTGACTGCAGCTGAGCGAGTATTCAGCATTTTCAGCAAGTGTTTTATACGTGTTTTATTTTAAAACACGTCAAAACCTACTGGTTTAAAAAAGCTCGCTCCTTATAAAATATATGGGTAAAACACACGTTTTACACATGTTTTTTGCACCGAACTTTTAATAGCTTTCTAAAACATGTTTTGGGGGCCAGTGTGAACCCCATATAACCCCGTGTTCTTTTAATGAACTGGGTTTTGAGAGCTTTTGAGTTCCCATACAAAATTGAAAACCCAGGTTTTATCTGGGTCTTCTGGTTCTTCGATTTTGTATTTGAACTCAAAAGCTCCTCAAAAGCTCTCAAAACCCAGTTCATTAAAAGAACACGGGGTTAAGTAAGTTGTGCGAGCTTCCACGAGCTTTTGTTACTTCTAGCAACTCAAGCCCGCGGAAGCCCGTCGCCTAGACGGGGGTCATCCGAGAGAGATTCCCCTCTGATGCCCCGCCCAGTTAGATTCGCTAGAGTTAAGTTAGCTAGTAGAATAGAATAAGATAGCGTAAGTTTTATATAAAATATAAAAATATATTCACGTATCGCCGCCTGATTGCAAGAACTAGGCGACTCAGAATTCTGTAAAAAATAAATTTCTCTAGTTACCTATATGTAACATGATAACAAGTGCGGTATTTTCATTTTTCCAGTTTTTACATTGTTTAATAGATGTTGCTAGTTTGCTTTAACAAGTTGCCCGATTTTTGCTTTAAATACTGCTTGATATTGACTACATGAAACTATAGGTAACTAAAAATCACAAAATTTGGAGTTACCTAGGGGGGCGAACGGCTAACAAAGACCTCGGAAGGTGGTGGCACCCGATTTGTCACTTCTGCCAAAACCCGAGAAGAGTCACTGCAGACGAACACCTAGCAGCTCTGTTAGCAAGTCCTAATCCCACCTCCCCGCGGTGCCCCCTGGGGTACTTCTTCGGAAGGAGCTAACGGGAGACGGTCGAATGGCGAGTTCTCTGCGCCACAAAACAGAGTTCTAAGTCGGTTGGGCTGAGGGTTAGCAACCCGCTCCTATAAAACACATAATTGCTTCGAATCGGCAAACAATGCCTCGGAACCGGATGGACAACACGACGACGACCTTTGCTTTTCGAACCAGGACACGAATCGGATCATGGAATGTGAGAACGCTGCTTGCTGATGGACGGCTGGATGAAGTCCTCAACGAGATGAACCGCTATAAAATCAAGGTCATGGGACTCAGCGAGACCAGATGGACCGATGCGGGGGAACATATCTGCCCAAACGGTGAGTCCTTCTTATATTCTGGGAGAAACGAAACTGAAAATCGTAGGAATGGCGTTGGCGTAATACTCACCAAGGAAGCCAGGTCCAGCCTCATTAGCTGGTCACCAGTTTCTGAGAGGATTATTACCGTGCGCCTACGTACCAGGCTAAGAAGTACTACGATAGTCCAATGCTACGCTCCGACTGAAGACGCAGAAGATGACATCAAAGACGAGTTCTACATGCGACTGAATGAGGTTTTTCGCTCTATTTCAAGGGGAGACATCATTGTTTTGATGGGTGATTTAAACGCACAGATCGGCCCCAACAACACCGGCCTTGAGCACACTATTGGAAATCAAGGCCTAAGCCAAGTTACCAATAACAATGGTGAACTTTTCGTTGACTTCTGTAGTTCCCATCAACTCATGGTAGGTGGAACCTACTTTTGTCACAAGAAGATACACAAGGAGACCTGGGTATCACCCGATGGTAGAACGAAAAATCAGATAGATCACGTGGCCGTCAGCCGCAGATGGAGAACTATTCTGGAGGATGTCAGGAGCTTTAGGGGAGCAGACACTGGAAGTGACCACCATTTGGTAGTAGCAACTATCCGCCTAAAAATCGCCGCAATCAGAAACGTTCAACGCGATGCCATAAACCGTAGACGGTTTAACGTAGACCTTCTGCGGGAGAGCACTAAAAGGAGAGAATTTGCTGGAAATCTGCAACAAATCTTAAACCAGCAAACCGTTTCTGACGACACGAACATTGAAGAGCTGTGGAGCACGACAAAGGGCGCTATAATAACAGCAGCGGAAACAAGCATCGGTTATGTCCAAAGAAACCAGCAACACTGGATCTCGGACACAACCTGGCAAAAAATAGAACGCAGAAGGGCCCTCAAAAATAACGTGAACTCTACAAGCGACCCGGAAAGACGCCAACAACTTGAACGGGAATACTCCCAATTACACCGGGAGGTAAAGAGAAGTGTCCGGCGTGATAAAAGGCGGCAGATAAATGAGCTCGCAGAGAAAGCGGAAAACGCGGCAAACACAGGCAACAGTAAGGTGCTGTACCAAATTACTAAGCAGCTCTCGGGAAAGCACTCTACTAAAAAACATGCCGTAAAGAGTGCGGATGGAAGGCTGCTGTGCAGCGACGAGGAGCAACTCCAAAGATGGAGAGACTACTTCGCCGCCCTGAATGGTTCCTTTTCGCAGGAACCTGAAGAAAGTAACAACAATGCACAGCCAATAAGAATCGCCACTCGTGCACCATCCAAGACAGAAATAGTAACCGCAATTCATGCAATGGCCAATGGTAAAGCAGCTGGAAAAGATGGCATCCCGCCAGAATTGTTGAAAGCCGACTCAAGCCTCATAGCAGATGCGCTACAGCCAATCCTGGAAATGGCATGGAACACCTGTACCTTTCCGGAGGATTGGACGGAAGGTATCATAGTCAAAATACCAAAAAAGGGGGACCTAACAATATGTGACAACTGGAGAGGCATCTGTTTATTATCTACGGTGGGAAAAATCTTGTCCCATATATTACTATCTAGGATAAGAGAGGCAGTAGATCGAACGCTTAGAAGACAGCAGGCTGGATTCAGAAAGGGCCGCTCCTGCATAGACCATATTAACACCTTGAGAATCATAGTGGAGCAGTCTACTGAATTTCGATCCCCCCTTTACCTTGCTTTCGTAGACTATGAGAAAGCGTTCGACTCGGTCAATAGGAGCTTTATATGGCGAGCTCTACGGAAACGTGGACTGCCGGACAAAATAATAGAATTGATAAAAGCTCTATACAACAATTCCAAATGCAGAGTTCTCCATAATGGAAAATTATCCGACAGCTTTGAGGTGAGCTCAGGAGTACGACAAGGATGTCTACTTTCACCATTACTATTTCTTATAGTAATAAACGACATTCTTGTCAGCGCTCTAGATAGAAGAACAGGTGGCATACAATGGGGATTGCTAGACCGCCTTAAGGATCTCGACTACGCGGATGATATCTGTTTGCTGGCCCACAGACACCAGGACCTCAAAAACATGTTAAACAAATTGGCAACAGAAAGTAGCTCGGCGGGCTTAAGGTTAAATCCGACTAAAACAAAAGAAATGCGGATAAATGCAAACACCCTTGAACGGACAGCGCTAAATAACCGTGACGTGGAACTGGTAGACAAATTCTGTTACCTCGGTAGTATTATTACCGAAAACGGTGGTACAGAAGAAGATGTCAGTTCCAGAATAAATAAAGCAAGAAGCGCATATGCATGCCTGTTTCATATATGGAGATCAACAGAGATCTCAATTAACACCAAATTGCGGCTGTTCAACTCCAACGTTAAGGCAGTTCTTTTGTACGGTTGCGAAACATGGAAAGTCACCCAATTCATTACAGGGCGCCTGCGGGTTTTCATCAACAGATGCCTGCGTCGTGTCCTGGAAGTCCGCTGGCAAGATAGAATTTCAAATGAAGAACTATGGCGCCGTGCCGGCCAAGAAAGGATAGACGACCAAATCAGGCGAAGGAAATGGAATTGGATTGGCCACACCTTGCGACGCGAAGACGATAATCTAGCCAAACAGGCCCTTGACTGGAATCCGCAAGGATCCCGTCGAGTCGGAAGACCTAGAACAACGTGGAGGAGAACCCTATTATCAGAGGCCGCAACAACAGGGAGATCCTGGTCAGAGCTGAGAGCTGTCGCGCAAAACAGAGTCCGCTGGAGGGCAACTGTTTCCGCCCTATGTCCCATGAGGGATTAAAGGAGCAATTAGTAGTTCTTACAATCTGGCGGCGATATAGTACCGAAAGGCAAAGTTAAATTAAGATATAGATTAATTTAGAGTGCCTGCTGAGGGCCAGTAAGTTAGGTAGATTAAAATAGGTTAGAATAATAAACTTTAAGCGTTTGGTTAAAATTATATTAGGCTAGTTGTTGAGTTAAATAAATGCTTTTGAAAACTAAAAAAGTCATTTATAATTCTATCTTGGCGGGGGGTTTTTAGGATACAACGTAGGCATCTGTTGATGAAAGCGCCTTGTGTTGAATTGGGCAACTTTTCATACTTCGCAACAATATACAAAAAACTGCCTTAACGTTGGAGTTGAACAGCAGCAATTTGTGTTAGTTGAGATCTCCGTTGATCTCCATATGTAAGACATTCATAAATATGCACTTCTTGCTTTATTTATTCTGGAACTGACTTTTTCTGCCCCGCCATTTTTGGTAATAACGCTACCGAGGTTACAGAATTTACCTACCTTTTCATTTCCACATTTATTCAGCTGTAATCAGATTTAGCTTTAAGCTGCCGAACTACTTTCTGTTGCTGAATTGTTTTAACATATTTTTGAGTTTCTGATGTCTGTGGGCCAGCAAGCAGTTATCACCCGCGTAGTGGAGATCCTTAAGGCGTAAGGCGATGCAAAACTGTTGAAGGATATTATAAAAACACGTAATGCACTAAGGAAGAAGAATCGGCTCTCAAGGCTGGTAAAATTGTATCTGAGGCTCATTTGGATGAAACCTTTAAGCCAATAAACAGCACGCTAAAAAGGCTCATAGCATCTGGCTCACTGACGCTACGAGCCTTTTTAGCGTGCTGAAGAAGAAAAAATTAAACAAGAGAAAAGGCTGAGAAATTACATCTACACCGTGGATGAAGAGTTTGCCACCAATTTTTTTTATATGGCATGATCAAGCTCAGGAATCACCCTTTGTACCACTAGTGAGTCATGTCGTTCAAGTCATGGTCCAATGTCTAGTAGTAAGCTTGTAAGGAAAAATAGAAAAAAAGGTTAAGGGTGTAGTCTGGCGGATGCATGAGGTGGAGGCAATGAGCCTTCCTCGCGTTTCCACTCTTGGATGTTGTATGAGTTCATTTTTTTAAGCAGCCGCTGATCCACAGCGGTCGGGGTTAGCAGAAAAGAGAATCCCGCTAACCAGCCGACAAAGACTGTGACGCAGACAATACCAGACTACCAGCTGAACAAAGAAGTACATTGTCCGCTAGGTGAAGACTCGATCTAAGCGAAACTTTCCATCCATCCGATTGCGTTACAGCACAAATCGAGCCTTGGCCTCCTCTAGGGCATTTTTCCATCTTTGACGGTCCCTTGCATCATGTCTCCAGTCCCGGATGATCAGCATTGTCTCTGCGTCAGCCGTCACAGAGTCGATCCATCTCCTCCTGGGTCTACCTACTGGCCTATTGCCGAAATTTCTGATATCATAGGCCGTTTTCGGATGCGATTGTCCTCCATACTGACTACGTGACCGGCTAGTCTTAGTCTGTTAATTTTTATTAAAGTTGAGAGTTCTGTGTCGTCAAAAATTTCATACAGCTCACTGTTGTATCTCCTCCATATTCCATCCTCTCTGGTTGAGCGTATTATGCACCTGAGGACTTTTCTCTCAAACCTGTTGACTCTTTCCTCTATGTCCTGGGTCATAGTCCAAGTCTCGCTGCCATAGAAAAGTACTGGTCGTATTACTGTTCTGTAGAGTGAGAGTTTCGTTTTTCTGTGCACAAATCTTGAGTGCAGTTTTTTGGGCATAAAAGGCTCTTATTAGCCAGTAGTATTCGTCTAGCTATTTCTTCTTTTTCTTCTTTTTTTTGTTATTGTAGACCCAAGGTAGACTGTTTTATCGACTACTTCTAGGTTATGTTCGGCGATAGTTGTATTTCTCCCCATTCTAAGTTTTTCAGCTCTGGATTGTTGCATCACCTTAGTTTTTTCTTCATTGATCTTCAGCAGGGGCGGCGCCTTCATAGGTGCGAATGGTGCACTTTCACCGGGCGCTATTGGACCGCTATTTCAGATATTCAGATTTTAAAAAAAATTTTAAACTTTGAAAAAAAAAATGTTTAAAAATGTTTTTCTTACATCCTTTTCATATATTAAAGGATTTCATTTTTATTAACACGACTTAATTTTCCAGTTTATTTTCCCAATAAAATTTTCTATATTTCAACTCATGTAACAACACAACACAAATTCCATGCAAAAAAAACCTGGAAATTTTACTTCCTCTCGTACTACTTCCTCTCGAGACTTTTGCTTCGTGGTTTTCATATAATTTCTGTCCAGAGAATCAGCAGAAGTAAAAATTCAGGAGAAATATCCACCAAGTGAGAGAAAAATCTCTCATTCTACTGATGTTCTCAAATTTGAACGTGAGATGTAAATACAGAATTAACCAGCGGAATGAAGGAGACGAAACACAAAATAATTTCATTTTCACTACGCTGGAGCACTTTTTGAAATGTTTGTAAAATGCATCATATCATCTCACACAAAGGAAAAAATTGTTCCGATGGCTCTGTATTGTGTATTGCTGTTTACTGTGATTGATATAAACTTCGGGGCGCTGTTGGTGCACGTTTAAATTTTGTTCCAAGATTTGTTCAAAGCAGTAAATAAACGAAATGATAACAAAATATCTTGCGATTTTCTAAATATCTTGCGACTGTCTAACAAATTAATATGTAGATTTTTTTTTATGTTATACGAGTTATTGATGGTGCAAATTTAAGTTTTGTGACTGTTTCTCTGGAATAATTTATAAAGAGAAAATTGGGTGAAATATTTTTATTAGATTTAAAATGTTGAGTTATAAAAGTAATATTTTAGATTTAATAACAATTATTAAATTACTAATTTTAGGTAATACATTTTTAAATTATATTATTTATATTTATATTTTATTGGAATTAATTTGTTTATTGTTTTTATGTTACGAAAATTCAAATATTTTACTGTGCCGCGAATTATGAAAATGGTATACCGGGCAAATATAAATAGAACATACAATTTTCCATTAATTAACTCTTCAACTCGGACTTCATTGATGCATCGTTTGATAATAGGTGTGAATTTCGAAAAAAACCTATGTTTCTAAAGGCAACTTCTTGTTTTGATACTATTCAAAATTTATATGCTTATTTCTCCAGTTCGGTTAAAAGGTTATTATTCTGAAAAAGAAGACACTAAAAAGCTTAATAAGACTAGTAGTGAAAGTAGCATAGACGCGTTAAAACGATTAGTTCGTCAATTAGATGGTGTCTACGAGGCGTTGGCAGAACTCGTGCAGGTAGGGAACCCGTATCGAAACATACAGCAGAATTACGAAATAAAATTACTGAGTTAAATTTAATTTGTTCCATAGTAATCTAGTCTGATATTTAAAAAAAATAAATATACTTACAAAGCCCAAATGTCTGCTGCAGTTGATATTTTAAATTCCACAAAAGGTTTTTTAAGTGAAAACTTCTATAGGCACGTTGGGCACTTTTTGGCCCGGGGAAAAACTAAAAACTCGCGTCACGCTAACGTACCATCACGCTACCGTACCATGTGAGAAAAAATTTGCCTTTGGGGGTTTTAGTTTGTATTAAGTATTATAAATTATTATACTATATTACTATGTATTATATATTCTTATGTTTGATTATATATTATTTTTTTTTATGTGGAAGACTAGAGCATATTATGGATTTTTTAATGGTTTTATTTAGCTTGACCTCGTATATTTGTTTGTTTATTTGTTTCTTTGGTTCAAGTTTTCCGACAGCTTTTTTAACTACTTCTACTAAACCGATTTGTATGAAACTTTGCACACACATTGAGTTCCCATGACAATGCGATCTGACAACTTTGTAAAAAAATCAAGATGGCGGTTCCAAGATGGCGGACGAATTTTGCAATTGTGTTCCGATTATATTGAAAATCGGTATCAAGATGTTTTTATCAGCGCAAATGACGATTCTGTGCTCAAAATTTGAAAATTCAAAATGGCGGTGCCAATATGGCGGATGAGTTTTGCAAATGTGTTCTGAATCCATTGAAACGCAGTAGCGGGGGGGGGTTTAAGGTCACAAATTGCGAATCTGTGGTCAAAATTTTAAAATTCAAAATGGCGGCGCCAATATGGCGGTACGATTTTGGCAATTACGATTCGATTTCACCGAAAATTGCTCTTTGGAAGTGTTTAAGGTCGGAAATAATGAATTTCTTGTCAATGATAGAAAATTAAAAATGCGCTGGCAATATGTATGGTATGCATAACAAATCACCACCAGAATTTTGTAAAAAGTAAAATGCATAAATACCTGTATAACGACTGTATAATTAAATAAGAACGACTTGTCTAGTAAAATGTGTTTCCAAGTCCACCAAAAAAAAATATTTCAAATGCATTCACATTCATAGACAAAATTTTTTGACCATTATCCTCCTGTAATATTAAGTTTGAATAGGAAATACAGAATGTCCATAGAAGTTTTCACTTCCATCTTGTGGTCCTACGCACACCAGTTTCTTTTGATAGATTTACGATCAGAGCATATCAGGAAATATCAGGAAGTTATTGAAAAAGTCAAGCAAATTGCTACCAAGTTAGAAGTGCCTTGTATATTTTCCGCTTTTTCGTCCTTGCGATCCAGACGAAAAAAGTTCTTTTCATATGATCAGCTGATGGGGCGCAATATAGCATAATGCAGCGGGCGCAAAAAAACCACGCGCCGCCCCTGATATTCAGGCCTATCCTTCAGTACCATATTATTAACCGGTTAAGCCGGCGGGATGCCTTATTAGGGCTGCCAGTGCCAGTAAACCCTTATAAAAGAACACATATTCGAGTCCCTAGCCCAGATGCTAAAGAAATATACAAAAACTTTCAAAATAATATTACGAAAATTGATAAAACGTAGGGAGGGTGTACTATTATAACGAGGTATTGAATGATGGTAATTCGAAATTGAAAGCTGATAAGGAGAACTTTGTTATAGGCGACAAGCAGTAAAGATAAGTGAAGGTTTAGCTGAACTAATTTTTATGAAAAAGCCTGATGGTGACCAGTTATCAAACAAATGTAGAAATAATAAAAAAGTTGATTCGGACTCCTCATACAGGAAAAGGAATAATGCGAATTCCCAATGTAACCGAAATCAAAACAGAAAGCATCCGTGTCGACAATATTGGCCTCTTATATCATACAAATGCTCAACAAACAAGGCAACCAAGCCAACAAAGTTCAACTTAGGTAAGGTATTAGAAAAACTAATGGTATGGCAAATTGAAAATCACTGTGAGACGGGGTTCCTATTGAGTCGGGCATAGTCTGGCTTTCGCAAAGGCAATAGCTGGGAAAATGCACTTCTGAAGGTTACTACTGAACCTCTGAATGGCTTTTGACCTGGTAATGTTGCTTTCCCCGTTCTTCTTGATTTCAGTAAGGCATTGGATAGTGTTGACCACATGCGCCTATTTACCAAATTGGCAACCCACATGAGGTTTACATCCTCTGCTACCTCCTTAATTCGTAGTTACCTGCAGAATCGTTCCCAAAAAGTATGGTTGTATAACTCGATTTCGGATCCCTTACCGATAACGTGCGGCGTTCCGCAGGGCTCCATACTAGGGCCATTACTCTTCTCTATGTACATAAATGATCTTAGCAGTGTCGTGACAAACTGCAAATTCCGCATGTATGCAGATGATATTCAGATTTACTTAAATAGCCGCCTTGGACTGGTTGTGAACTGAATTGCGGACGTAAATTCAGATCTCAAGCGCATTTATCAATGGTCTGTATCCAACCGTCTACAGCTGAATGCCTCTAAATCCTGTTGCATTCCAATGTATAGGAGTAAATTAGATACCGACCGTTTTCCATCTATCGTTCTTATGAGCACATGCCTACCTTATCAAACGCGAGTCATAAACCTAGGTGTTCATCTGAATTCACAACTTATCTGCTGCGATCATATTTCTCATACGTTATCTAAAATATATCGTAATTTGCGGCGTCTCTGGCTATACGCCTCCATCCTACCCTTATGGTGTCGCTCAAAGATAATTAAATCTCTAGTGTTACCATACTTTAATTACGCTAGGTTAGTGTTTCCTTCACTTGATGCTGCATGCCGTGGTAAGCTTAATGTGGCCTTCAACCACTGCGTATGGTTTGTCTACAGTCTTCGCCGATCCGATCACATCAGTCCATATCATTTTTCCCTTCTGGGATGCACAATTGATAATTGCCTTCTCCTCAAGTCATTGACCTTTGTTTACAAGCTTCTACATTCCGACCGTCCATCTTATCTACATGAATATCTTCGAATTGGACGTACATCTAGAAGAACGTTGTTTATACTGCCAAGGGTCTCTTTCTTAGTTGGGTAAAGATCTTTTTTTGTTCATTCGCTTCAAGTTTGGAATGGTTTGCCTTCTAACGTACAAAATGCGGGATCGTTAAATGTGTTCAGGAATCGTGCCTTCCATTTTTTGAATAACCAGTAATATTCCTTCAACTACATTCTTTTTAATTTTTACTTGTTTTGCTTTGTTTCTTTTAATTCTCTACTTTTTCTGTTTTTATTATTTCACTCACTCGTTCCGCTTTTTATTAATTAATGTGTTGTAATTATAATGTATATACGTTTTTCAGCGTTAAAAGATTATGTAATTTTCATGTACAATTCTTAAAATAAACGAAATAGAAATAGAAAACTATAGATTCCCCCAAAAGATCGCATCCAAGTCCCACTATGCGAAGTTGAACTACAGATAAGTCGCCAGCGTGAAATTTCATCCAAGGCACAGTCAAATCCCACCACAAGATACTACCCAAGACTCCTCCAGCATGAAAGCCCACCCGAGACACACTAACCTCAAAGCCCCCACAGGATCCCACCCAAGACTCCCCCAGCATAAAAGCCCACCCGTAACGCATTAATCTCAAAGCCTCCACAAGATCCCTTCCACGGCTGCCGATTCCCATTCAAGACTCTCCAAGCATGACACTCCCACTACAGCGAAGTTCAACTAGTTTCACCCAGGTGGCGCTCACACCCAAAGGTCACAGCAAAAAGCTTACTGATCCAGTACCGCCATAGCCCTACTACTGACGGGGTCTCTAAATTTTTACAGAAATTGTTATCTTCGAGAACCAAACTGTGTTGTTTTCAATTCCCTAGGCTTAAGAGGTGTATTTGAAATGCCGTAATGATTCCTAAAAAAACAGAGTTTTGACTAGAGAGAAGAGTTTTGACTATTAAGATGATTGCTAAATGTGTCAATTAGATGTCAGTAAAATAAAATTGCACTTTTAAAAAGAAAAAAAACGGTACTTACGGTACGATGCGACATTCAACGTTGCTTAACAATTGTGAATTTTTTTACATTCATTCGCAGATCAAAAAATCTACTGAGTAATACCATGACCTTTGATGAAAATGACGTTTTTCGACATTTATGAAAAGAACAATAGAAAAACTCGTAGAATTTCATCCAAATTTTCATTACTTAAAACAATTACAGAAAATATATATTTAAAATATATTAAATTATTATTCTCAATCAATAATTTAATCCATTTGCACCCTCCCCAAGCCACCCCTAGCTGAAGTTGCCGTTTCACCCCTCACACACTCCAGCAAATAGTCAAAATTTCTGCCACTAGTATTTAACGGTTATTTAGCCCTAATAGAGCCTACATTCGCAGCGACAGACATTTTTTTCAATTTTAACCCCTTTTTCACCCTCAACCCTCATGCGAGCGTATCACACTATGTATGTATATACGAAATATCAGCTTTAAGAAAATAACGTAGGTCTGGCAGACCTGGGCTCTTAAGGTGCATTTAAACTATACGAGTTTTTTGCCAGTTATTGCACTGGCTATTGCCAGTGATGCAGCCAGTGCAATGTAAACATCATGTCAGTGCACTGGTTGGGGCACTGGCAAAGCACTGGCATAAACACTGACACGATTTTTCTCGTGTAGTCTAAACACGCAAAAACGTGCACTGACGTCTTTCTCGTGAGCACTGGCAACTTGACAAACTTGTTTGTAAAGTTGTACGAGTTTTTTATTTAGAATCGAAAAACGGTTTTAAATTGGAAAACTATTAAAAAAAGCGAAGTTCTAGAGCCACAGGCGGTTATTGGACAAAAGAAGAGATTTAATTTTAATATCTTTGTACGAGAATTGTCCAGAACTGTGGATGTTTCAATTGGGACATATCGAAATAGAGATTTGAAAACAAACTCTCTACAAGATATAATGTGTATATCTCTAAACAAAGATAAAACAGTTGTTGTCAATAAATGGCAAAATATAAGATCACAAAAGCCTTCTTTTTGGTTTCTTTTCTTCTTCATCATGAAATAACTAGTATGCAACAATTACTGCAGCAATATTTACTTTTTCTGTCGCCATTTAACCGAAAAATTCACTTGTAAATAGTTACTACTGGGTCGCCACATCCGAGAGATTTTTTGGGCTTCAAATTTTTTAGTTATTAATTTTAAAAAAATCGAGAATTGCATAATTTTGACAATTTTTGTAATATTTAAATTGCTTTAGTTTAAAAACAATATCACATAGAAAGCTGAAAGTTGCACCAATTTGTTTTGCTTTAATACTGCTTTAATTTGATATACAATTTATATTAGTAGGAATAAAACTTTTTCCAGTATTTTCAAAAATTTTTTTTTTGAAAAAACGAAAAAACAGATTTTTTTATTGTTTTGAAAACAATATATTTTGTGCATACATTCTTAAGGTACATATATGCCAAAATATAAGATGAGACGACATTGGGATCATATTGAAATAAAATATTTGTACATTGTGATATTGTCCAGTTTGAAATTGCTTTTTTCTGCAATTCCGCACGAGATATCTTTTCCAGTGAACTGGATTCGCAATGTAAACACCATCAATTTCTATCACCAGTGCTCTGGAAAAAAAGTATCAGTGAAGCACTGGCAATCCCTCCGTCAGAGAAATATTTGCCAGTATTCTCTGCTAATGTAAACAGTGTGCCAGTACACTGGCTTCAATGCCAGCGAAAACTCTTATAGTTTAAACGCACCTTTATTCTATAAAGTCGTCTAAGTGAGTGTGCGGTGGATTGCTCCACTGGTCCCTTACTTCGGATCACTCAGTTAGCACGAGTAGCTGCTTGATGGAAATCTGCCTCGTATTCTCCAACTATTGGAGCTCCATTAAAACAGTCAATGTCTCACACTGTGTGTGGCTGCCTCGGGTTCCTCCAAGTAGACCCACTTTAAACACAGCCATCTGCTGTATTCTCAATCTCTTCTGGCAACGTGGAATACACCCTGCGGAAGTTGCACGACCGCTCCTCCTACTATGTTTCACGATTTTGTGCTTTCTCATTGGTTCCGCTGGTGTTGAATTGAAGAATATTGATCCTTTTCCACTGATCTGCCATCTGATCACCATCAAGCAGCCGAATTATTTGGAAAGAAGATCAATCCTAATAATAATCGAAGAGTTGATTACCAGGTTGCACTCTTTGCATTGTAGCTATCTCCTGTTCGATCTTCAAAGCTTTCTTTCCCGATAGTAGTCGCAGAGTAAACCATCGAACTTTATAATACTGAAACATCGAAGCAAATGGTAGATTAAAAAAACCATACAAGGCGTAGTGAGGTATATCTAGAGAAAATGTCAAGAAATGTGAAATTTTTCGATATATTTATTATATTCAATTAAGTTTATGGAAGAGTTTTATTATTAGTACAAATACATTTTGAAAATATCCCAAATCCTATCAAAACAATCCCATCTCCGCTTATGAATCCTATATGTATGGATGTATATAATACAATCGGTTTCTACTTATCCATATTTTTCGAAAGGGGAGTAAAATCTGCTTTTGCATGGCTACATCTTTCACAATTTACAGAATTCATCTATTCAATCCAACGTTCCTCCAGCTTAATCCTTTTTAGTTCAGGTGGGGATATTTCCTAAGCAAAAATTCATAAACATGACACTGCCTACATCAATGACGCTCCTCACAGAGTTTGTTCTCATTGCATTGAAAAAAAAACAATTAATACCAAATTAATTCTCTCACTCAAATAAAAAACCGAAACCAGAAAGTGTTAACCCTTATCGAATTATTTAACCCCAATAAATTAACTGAATGCATTTCAAACCCATGGAACCACGTTGACCATTAGACCATCAATACAGAAGCGACAGATTTATAGCAGCAGTGACCACCTCTCATCATTATTGAATTTTAGAACGCGCCCTATGAGTTTTAGTAGTTTTTGGTCACACATGGTTTTTTGGATTTGATTTAATTTCATTCATTTACGACTTTCAATCAAAATCGATTTTTTCCATTGGTGTTTGTATGTGAACGCTTTTGGTGGTAAATTTCATTTATTGCATTCAATGCTATTGTGTTTTGATTTTCGGCTTCCCTGTTAGAATTGGCCATATCAAATATGCTTATTTACTCTCAGCTGTGATTTGAGTTTAAATTAAACAAATCAAAAAAAAATCTAGAATAAATTAAATGTATTGTTTTTGTTGCTGTAAAATATGAAAATTCGTTTTTTATTTACAATTGAATTGATTCGATAGAACAGGTTCGGTGGAGTGTTTTTTTAATGGAGTAAATATCGGGTTTTGATAATTGATTGCACTTGTTTTATATGAAATAGCAATGTTAAAAACGATGTTATTGGTTTAATTTGAGCGTTAACCAAAGGAAAGTGAGTTACGAAGTGGGAGGTGGTAGATGTGCACTCGACGTCTGTCGAAATAATATTATTATCGATCTTTACCTCGCCTGGGAGGATACCGCTTTAACAAAGCTTCTCCATCGGACTCTGATAGTCTGATTTGAGCTATTCTTTTAGTCTCAATCCAGGTTTTGTCATAATTTTCAATTTTTTTCATTATACCTGGCATGATTTTCTTTAAAAAGCTCAAATATTTAAAACCCTCAATAATGGGAGAAGAGTTAATTCAAAAAAGGCGAAAGAGCGTATATTTGATGAGTAATGTTTTGCAGGTGTTTTTCAGTGTACCAGCACCTCTACCAGGTCTACCAGCAACTTTTTACGTTTTCCTATCGAATTGGCCCGTCAAGCTGAGTTCGGTCAAAGATTCAGTAGGTAAAATTTGAAGAAAGCAGATATAACATTCTAGACTGGGAGCTGGGCGGAATTGAGTGTGCAAAATGTGAGGACCGAATTCCGTCAACAGATTTCAGTTGAGAATAGCTCAAAGATAAATAATTCGGATGTTCCCGGTCCATTTTTGGGTCTAATTTTTTTACCCCCCTTCCTTTTTTATTGGAACCTTTACGGCTTCCGTGGCCCACTTTTTGACGATGGATTTTGATAAAGCACCACAAAATAAGACGAAAATATGCAATAAAATTTTTCAATATCACGCTTAGTTTTCGAGATATTGACACTTGAGTTATTGACACTTATGAATTTAGATAAAACACCCCAAAATAAGACGAAAATGTAAAATAATTGTTTTCGATATCTCGCTTCGGTTTTGAGATATCGATACTTGAAGTTTTAGCTATTTTCAAAACCATACTACATCATTAATCGTTTCCAAAAAATACTAATATAATCCAGTTGTTAGGGGTTTTGACCTCTAACAAAATGTTAACTCACTAACTCTTTTTTAAAAAAATAGTTTTTAGTGTGTAGAATATGTTAAAAAAAGTTTCGGAAAATTGGTTGTACGCTACCCCAAAAACCACCCCCTAAAAACAAAAAAATCCGTTTTTGGCTAATGTCTCTGAAACGGTGTCTTTTCATAAAAAAGAAAAAAATGTTGGTTCAAAATATGAACAAAATGCGAAAACGAAGAATATTGGGATTTTGCTCGCACTTTTTACCTACATACGTATCTTCTAGCAAAATGTTAACTCTCTAAAGCCTCGGCCACGATACGAGCGGCGAGCGGCGTGAGTCTAGCGGTGAGCGGCAGAGCGGCGATTCTGAGTTTTATTTTGGATTGTTTTATATGGAAAACGCTCGAATCCCGCACGAACGGGGAGCGTTGAGAGGTAGAGCGGCAATACTAAAGTGCCGCTCTACTGCCGCTAATTCGACACATTCAATTTTTCTGGTGCCGTTCGCCGCTCACTGTTTGCCGTTCGTATCGTGGCTGAGGTTTAAGGGGTTTTGACCTCTAACAAAATGTTAACTCACTAACTTTTTTTTAAAAAAATAGTTTTTAGTGAGTAGCATATGTTAAAAAAAGTTTCGGAAAATTGGCTGTACGCTACCCCTAAAAACCACGCATTAAAAACAAAAAAATCCGTTTGTGGCTAATATCTCTTTTCGCATTTTGTTCATACTTTGAACCAACATTTTTTCTAAACCGAGTCACTCAAGTTTCTGTTATTTATATCAAATAAAAGAATATACATTTACCTAAAAGATGAACCTAGTTACGTTGCTCTACGATAATTAGTCTAAAAGTTATTTAAGTTTAAGTAAATTTAAAGAAAAAAATTTTGTTTTTTCATAAACACTCTGTAACTTAGTGGATAGTGGGGATTGCACCCCTCTAGAACAATTTTTTTCTCCAAATACATCCAGGAATCACCCCTGAAAATATTAGCCACGTAGTCCAACAGAGGATTTATTGAACGTCTGATGACCTATACAAGTTGCGAATGATAGCCCAGGCGGTGAAGTATATTTTCTCCTAAAAGTTCAAAAAAATCCTGACACTGATATTTTTTTTTTAATTTGTTCCTTGAATAGCGTACTTTAACCTCATGAAAAGTTATCACTCGCCGGGTTGGGGGAACCCCCTAAAAATCGACCCCCTAAAAAATCCGTTTTTGACTAATATCTCTTAAACGGTAAGTATTATCATAAAATAGTGTTTACAAAGTTTGTAGATTATGCAATTGTCTACAAAAAAATATATTATACATTTTCCCGTACGAATTGCCATTAATGAGATATCGCCGTTTTAAAGATTTAAAATACTCATTTGCGACTTGTATAAGTCATCAGACGTTCAATAAATCCTTTGTTGGACTACGTGGCTAATATTTTCAGGGGTGATTCCTGGATGTATTTGGAGAAAAAAATTGATCTAGAGAGGGGGCTATCCCCACTACCCACTAAAATACAGGGTGTTTACGAAAAAAAATGTATTTTTTTAAAATTTACTCAAACTTTAATTACTCCTAGACTAATTATCGTAGAGCAACGTAATTAGGCTTATCTTTTAGGTAAATGTGTATTCTTTTATTTGATATAAAGATCGAAAAGTTGAGTGACCCCGTTTAGAAGATATGTAGGTTTAAAGTATGGGAAAAATGCTGAAAAACGAAGAATATTGGGATTTTGTCATACTTTAAACCTACATATCTTCTAAACGGAGTCACTCAACTTTTCGATCTTTATATCAAATAAAAGAATACACATTTACCTAAAAGATGAGCCTAATTACTTTGCTCTACGATAATTAGTCTAGGAGTAATTAAAGTTTAAGTAAATTTTAAAAAAATACATTTTTTTTTCGTAAACACTCTGTATTTTAGTGGGTAGTGGGGATAGCCCCCTCTCTAGAACAATTTTTTTCTCCAAATACATCCAGGAATCACCCCTGAAAATCTTAGCCACGTAGTCCAACAAAGGATTTATTGAACGTCTGATGACCTATACAAGTCGCAAATGAGTATTTTAAAACTTTAAAACGGCGATATCTCATTAATGGAAATTCGTACGGGAAAATGTATAATATATTTTTTTGTAGATAATTGCATAATCTACAAACTTTGTGAACACTATTTTATCATAATACTTATAGTCGAGACAATAAAGCACTAAAAAGGCCAAAAGTTCCTAATTGGTTGGGCGCGGACGGATTGGAATGCGGTTTTTTGCATTCGCTTCCAAAAATTATTTGTAAAAAATGGCCCATTTTTTTTCTGAACAAACCGGAAATTGCACCTGTTCACCTGTATGTATGTTTGTATGTATGTAGACAAATCTTGCAACTTGATTTTGACCCACTTCCATATAACCGATCAACTTGAAATTTTGCATATATGTATAGTTCGCGTGACAATGCAATCTGACCATTTTGTAAAAAAATCAATATGGCGGTTCCAAGAAGGCGGCCGAATTTTGCAATTTTGCTCCTCGACCCCCGACATGGGTATCAAATGAAAGGGTATAACAAGTACAATACAATTACCTATGTGGCGTCATTTCAAATTCAAAATGGCGGCCAACTCAAAATGGCGGATTGCCTTTTTCTTTACAACGCGCTCGGTATGCGTATCAAATCAAAGGGTGTGACAAGTAGAATACTATTAGCTGTGTGGCGTCATTCGAAATTCAAAATGGCGGCCAACACAAAATGGCAGACTACCTTTTTCTTTACAACACCCTCGGTATGGGTATCAAATGAAAGGAAATGATGATGATTTAAATCTAATATGGCGGTCACTACAAAATGGCGGAAGACATATAATAGACTAAAAAGTAGAAAATAAAAAATATAGTTTAAAAAAACTAAAAAATACGCTTTTATTTTAAAATGAACTAAAAAGTAAAAAATAATTTCGAATGCTTTTGGAATGTTTTCGGAATATTAAAGAACTTTGTAAATAACTGCCAGAAATGGCCCAAATCGGGTTCCCGGGGTTTTCGAGGTCGCTGATCACGATTATGATGTTCAAATTTACCCACAGCCGACCTGGAGCTCAGGAACGCCGATGAACGTCATTTCCGCGGGACTCTCCAGAAAATCACGCGCGGAACGAGAGAAACTCGGCAATCGGGGGTTTTTTGGGACGTGATCCTGACAAGATTGTAACTATATATCAAATTCTTGATCAAGTGACACATCGGTAGTCTGCTCATTTTCTTGGTCATCGACTGACGTATTCATAAGGAGAACATCTTCCTCATCTAAGGCCTCTCTCTCTCTGCCGCAATAACGTGTTCAACTGAATATCTTTCAGTATTCATGCAAGTTGAGCCTTCACAAATTTTACAGGCAAGATTGCAAGGGAGGCCGTGCTTCTTGCAACTACAGGTCATCAGATTACAATCTCCTGCGCATCCACAGAATATTAGTTCCATAATATTCTTGGGCGCAAGTTTTTGTGTCATTTCTACAGGGACCAGTGTGTCGCCTTCCTTTCTCCACCCCCATTCTGTTGGGTCCATGGTCAGCTGGTCTCCGTGAAGCCATTGTTGTACTTGAAAATAGACCTTCTTTAGATGTTGTTGAATGGCGTCTACTGTCTGGAGAATTTTGGCCAAATTTACTCTCCCCTTTCATTTGATAGCCATACCGAGCGCGTTGTAAAGAAAAAGGTAGTCCTCCATTTTGTGTTGGTCGCCATTTTGAATTTGGAATGACGCCACAGAGGTAATAGTATTCTACTTGTCATTTCTTTTCATTTGATACCCATACCGAGGGTGTTGTAAAGAAAAAGGTGGTCCGCCATTTTGTGTTGGCCGCCATTTTGAATTTCGAATGACGCCACACAGCTAATAGTATTCTACTTGTCACACCCTTTCATTTGATACCCATACCGAGCGCGTTGTAAAGAAAAATGTAATCCGCCATTTTGTGTTGGCCGCCATTCTGAATTTGGAATGACGCCACAGTGGTAATAGTATTCTACTTGTCATTTCCTTTCATTTGATACCCATATCGAGCGCGTTGTAAAGAAAAAGGTAATCCGCCATTTTGAGTTGGCCGCCATTTTGAATTTGAAATGACGCCACATAGGTAATTGTATTGTACTTGTCATACCCTTTCATTTGATACGCATGTCGGGGGTCGAGGAGCAAAATTGCAAAATTCGGCCGCCTTCTTGGAACCGCCATATTGATTTTTTTACAAAATGGTCAGATTGCATTGTCACGCGAACTATACATATATGCAAAATTTCAAGTTGATCGGTTATATGAAAGTGGGTCAAAATCAAGTTGCAAGATTTGTCTACATACATACATACATACAAACATACATACAGGTGAACAGGTGCAATTTCCGGTTTGTTCAGAAAAAAAATGGGCCATTTTTTACAAATAGTTTTTGGAAGCGAATGCAAAAAACCGCATTCCGATCCGTCCGCGCCCAACCAATTAGGAACTTTTTTGCTTCATTGCCTCGACTATTACCGTTTAAGAGATATTAGTCAAAAACGGAATTTTTTTAGGGGGTCGTTTTTTAGGGGGTTCCCCCAACCCGGCGAGTGATAACTTTTCATGAGGTTAAAGTACGCTATTCAATGAACAAATTAAAAAAAAAATATCAGTGTCAGGATTTTTTTTTGAACTAAATATCTCAATTAACTGGCCTATGAGGGGATATGAGTATTTTAAATCTTAAAAAAAGGCGATATCTCATGAATGGCAATTCGTACGGGAAAATGTAAATCCTTTCCATCCTGTATATCGCACAACCTACAAACTTTGTGAACACTTTTTTATGATAAGACTTGCCATTTTAGAGATGTTAGCCAAAAACGGATTTTTTTAGGGGGTGGTTTTTGGGGGAGCGTACAACCAATTTTCCGAAACTTTTTTTTAACATATGTTACTTACTAAAAACTATTTTTTTTAGAAATAAAAATTAGAGAGTTAACATCTTGTTAGAGGTTTTCATTCAAATTTTGCTCTGACGACTGGACTAATAGGTATAGGAGCGAATTGACTGTACAAAATATGACGACCGCCTTTTATCATTTATTTCGATCTCAGAAAGGTTTACACATTATGGTTCTTGATGTTGCCAGAAACTTCATTGGTCCATTTTTTATACCCCTCCCCTTATTCAATAATTGATAAAGCAAATGCTTGAGAGCAATTTTAATTATTGTTTTAGTGTCAATATGCAGTTTTTTGTCAGGATTAAAGGTAATAATAGCTAGATAAATGAAATAATACCAAAAAAAAAATAAATAGTTTAAAAAAACTAAAAAATAATCTTTTATTTTAAAATGAACCAAAAAGTAAATAAATAGTTTAAATTAAAAAGTAAAAAATAAAAAATAAATAGTTTAAAACAAATAATTTTAAAATGAACCATAAAGTAAAAAAGAATTTTGAATGTAAAATTTTTATTGCTGCAGCCACTTACGTAAAAAGCGTGGGCCGAAGTAAGTGGCTGCAGCAATAAAAATTTTACATTCAAAATTCTTTTTTACTTTATGGTTCATTTTAAAATTATTTGTTTTAAACTATTTATTTTTTATTTTTTACTTTTTGGTTCATTTTAATTTAAACTATTTATTTACTTTTTGGTTCATTTTAAAATAAAAGATTATTTTTTAGTTTTTTTAAACTATTTATTTTTTTTATTTTCTACTTTTTAGTCTGTATGTCTTCCGCCATTTTGTGGTGGTCGCCTTATTAGATTTAAAATGACGTCACACAGCTTACTATAATCTACCTGTCATACTCTCTCATTTGATACCCATATCGTGGGCTTCAGTGGAACACAATTGCAAAATTCGGCCGCCTTCTTGATTTTTTTTGCAAAATGTTAAAACATTTAAAATTACTACAAATCGAACAACACGAACGTTAAGTAAACTCTCCAATTATTCCTATAAAATTTCGAGTCATTAGATTCAAAATGCTTTTATATGTAGTATGAACAAAATTGAGAATGCTAAGGCTTTAGTAGTATGACATTAGAATAGGCACTGTGCTGTTGATCGTTGAACCCTGAGGGCAGTACCCATGTCATGGTTTAGTGATATATGGGTCCGCCATATTGAATTTAGAGTGACGTCATTTTATTTTAGTTTTTCTTCTCAGCAACCCTTTCATTTGGTACCCATATGGAGATCTTAGATAAGAAAATTTTTTCTGCCATCTTGGGGCATCCGCCATATTGAATTTGAAATGACGCCACACAGCTAATTGTATTGTACCTGTCATGCCCTTTCATTTGATACGGATACCCATGTCGAGGGGTCGGGGAACACAATTGCAAAATTCGGCCGCCATCTTGGAACCGCCATCTTGATCTTATAAAAACACCACTAACTTGTATTGTCACCGAAGTTATACATGTTCGCCAAATTTCATTGAGTTTGGTAAAGTCTAAGAATAAATTGCAAAATTCGGCCGCCATCTTGGAACCCCCATCTTGATCTTATAAAAATACCACTAACTTGTATTGTCACCGAAGTTATACATGTTCGCCAAATTTCATTGAGTTTGGAACACAATTGCAAAATTCGGCCGCCATCTTGGAACCGCCATCTTGATCTTATAAAAACACCACTAACTTGTATTGAGCCTATTCACACAGTGCACATTCATGGTGAGTAAAACCGGTTTTATAGATGAGAGAGGGAAGGGAACGGAAGAACTTAACGAAACATTTTTCACCCAAAAGCAAACGCGTGAAAATTAACACACATATAAAAAGTTACTCCTATCTCTTGCTTTCTTTAGCTCTGTTTTTCTCTAACAACTAAATTTCATCTGCAATACATTTAAATGTTCCTGTATAGCATTCAACATGGAGCCACTACGTTTCGTCTATTCGATCTGGATTTTACTTCTTCATATATCTTTAGGTCTCATTACAGAAAATAAGAGGTATTTATTCTTGAAAAGTATTTCCTTGCTGCATTACTTCCACATAGAAGTAATGCAAGGAGTAATGATTTTAGCGTTCTATGTAATGCAGTTTGAGAGTTCTATGTCATGCAGAATGGAGGCGATTAGGCCTTATCTCCAATTGCTGTAACCTGAAAGAGAGCTAGTTGCTACCTTAGAAGCACTTTGGGAAACAATGGGTAATTACTTGTTTTCCCTACTGGGATATTATGTACATATTATGTACTATGTACTATATACTATATACTATAATTCCTCAAATTTTCATTATTTTAAATTCAGTTTTATTTTACTGATTCTTCATTATTAAAGCTAACTTACGACATACAACAACAAACAAATAAGTTAGGCAAAGCACAAAAACAAAAAAAAAGAAAGTGTTCAAAATTATTTGCACATGTATTCTAGGTGCCAAAATTATTTACACGACTTGGTTGAAGTGTTAGGCCGGGCGCCCACTAAAGTGGTGTGGCAGTGGCGCGGCGGTCTAATGGCAAGTTGAAAACTTTATTCCCGTATAATCAAATGAAGTAGCGCACATTGAAGTGGAGTGGCGATGGTGTGGCATCTGGCGAGTGGCGTGGCATCACTTGATTGCCACTAGTCTCCGACAAGTTTAATTTTTGAGTGGTAAGTGGCAGTGGATGCCACTTCTCGTTAGTATTAAGATGATGTAGAATCACTTATGCGATACGCTGCTTGCCATTTCGATGCGCGCTTAATAATTTCAATACCACTCCGCCATCATTCAGCTGCCCCACCACTTTGTTTCCACATGGCGGGCCAAAACCACGCCAATGCCACACTACTTTAGTGGGCGCCCGGCCTTATAAACCCACGGAGTATGTAATTCAATTTTGTTATTTAGCTAACCACAAATGACGTATTAATCCATTACCTAATATTTAATGTTAGGCCTCCCTTCACAATAATTATCTCCTCGAGCCGCCTAGGTATCGAACCGATCAGGTTCTGTCACATTTCAGTGGGAATCGTACTCCAAGCAGTCCTGCCAGGCTTGTTCCAGTGTTTTCCCAAATTTTTTCCGGGATCCTTAATATCAGGTAGTGCCATACATTTTCTATTATATTAAGATCGGGGCTTTGGGGTGGCCAATTTAAAACATTTTGTTGAAAATCGGATAAACATTTCGTAACAATTTTAGCTTTATGTATTGTTGCATTATTTTGCTGCACGATAAAACTATTGCCTATTAAGTTATCACCCGCAAATATCGCAACGTCATTTAAAATCTGCAAATAAAATATGGAGCTCTTCTTCTCCGGGCATTTAATAATTGGGCCAATACCATTGTAAGTAATACATCGCCATATCATAATTTTACCGCCGTGGGAATCCCGTTTTGGGGTAAAGACTGCTCGATTTTTTTGTTCTTTTGGTGCGAATAATAAAAATGTTTCGCGTAACTTACGTCCAATAAAAATGCGGTTTCATCAGTCCATAGGATTTGCCACCAAAACTCCACCGGCTTATTTCTGTATTCTTCAGCAAATTTCAACCGAAGTTGACGGTTTTTGCTACTAATGTAGGGCTGCTTCCGAACCACATGAGCCTTGAGACCTTCTTATTTTAATCTTCTCCGAACAGCTGTTTTACTAATATTTTCCTTCCTAGGTACCACTAATGGTATAGTTTAACAACATTTTTTATCGTTTCGGATGGGTTTTTTCACAAAGCGAGTTATATTTTTGTCTTCTCTTGCAGTAGTAGGACGCGATTTTCCCTTCCTTTAATATTAATAACGCTTCCAAATTGATTATGCTTGGAAACGTGATAATAAATGCTATTTCGTTACTATTACATTCTGCACGTTTTTCTACTGTCATCTTTTCGTGCCATTTCCAAATTTTAAACACACAAATTTCAAAAACACGAGCTCGAATGATTGCAAAAGCATTCCTTTCTCATTCAAAAAATAACGGTAAAACCAATCAAAAACTTCTTTGAGCGATTCTAGGTGCCAAAATTAATTACACAATGTTAAAAGCATTCCTTTCTCATTCAAAAAATAACGGTAAAACCAACCAAAAACTTCTTTGAGCGATTTTTAACATTGTGTAATTAATTTTGGCACCTAGAATTCATGTGCAATAATTTTGAACACTTTCTTTTTCTTTGTTTTTGTGCTTTGCTGTACTTATTTTTTTTGTTGTTGTTTGGCTTAAGTTAGCTTTAATAATGTAGAATCAGTAAAATAAAACTCAATTTAAAATAATGAAAATTTTAGGAGTTTTTAGCCATTCGTGCCACTCTTTCCTAGGAAATCTCGGGTGTGCAAATAATTGTGGCACCGACTATATATATATACATATACATAGATAGACATACATATTTATATATTGAACATATATTTTACAATAACTGGAGTAAAAATTTGCCGTCCGCATTTGTTCGCTATGCGCGCTAGCTGTGGGGCCGCGCGTGCTAGTGCGTACCTGATGCAGGCTAGCTGCGGTCTAGTTTCATTTTTACTCGGGAACATAAACTTAAATGGAATATTCATAAACAAAATTTATTGATCCTTATCCTCCTAAAATATTAAGATTGATTTGGAAATATAGACTGGGCGGACAGAAGGTTTCACTTCCAACGTGTGGTCCTAACCACACTCATATTTTTTAAAGACTGATCATATCTGCACATAAATTTCATTTACAATAAACACTACTGATAGAAGAGTTTCCTTTTTTACGAGTACAATCTGTCGGTTTCTCCCAGTAACATTTTGACGAGACTAAAATGTTTCGTTCAGCAAACAGGGTTGAAAAATTAAACCGTCATGCGGTAATTAAATATTTTCTCCTAAGATTTAATTTGCACTTATAAAGATTTATCAGATTTAATGAAACTTTCATTCTAGATTAAATGTTAATTACACGTAAAGGTATGCGAGTCATAACAGCGAAATTTCAGCATTCTTAAGTCCATATCTTCTCTCACCTGCCATATCAGAGAAGTTGCTTGATACAAATTACTTACTGCGTTGTAGGTCTACCATTTCCCAATTTAATTTGCGCATTAAGCAGAATCCATATCCTAGGGAAATTCTTGGTGTGTGATCTTTCAACGTAATTAGATTGTGACAGACAGACACACAATTACATAGAAGCTATTTCGGAATAGAGCTTATATTTGAATACAATAGGAAATGGTACAGAATTGAACTGAATCTGATTACGAAAGTAAAATGTGAATGGGATGTGTCCTCAAACCCAGGCAATTATTCACTTTGAACCAGTTATTAATTAACTACCTTCCCATTACCTGTGCCTAATTATGTTGGTCTCTGATGTGCATTGTTGCGGCTTCTGTGACTGCATACGTATTTGCCCCTCATACTATCATCCATATGGTGTAGTGCTCAGCCTTGTGTATAGCACACAGCATATAGCATCCAACCTAATGACTTGTCTCCATAGCTATTGTGTGTTCGGAAAACAAATGGGCCATTAAACACGTGTCTCCCTAAACACACCAGGTTACGTATAAATTATAACGCCAAATTGTAAAGTGTCTATCTCAAATGTTTTGATATCGAATTACCACAGGGGAATTATCTTATGCGGAGGGAATGATTTATTCGAAAATTTTCACAATGGATAAAGGCAAAATATTGCTTTGATTAATATGCAATTCTCGTTTTTATTACCTTTTTTTAATGATTGCAAATATTTTAATTTTTTCTTTTATATTTCCAGGTAAGCATTATAAAAGTGCTCGTTATTTAATTACTGTGCGTAAGTACTTTTGCTATTTTTGTTTGTATTTCTGTGCATTTCTGTAATTCTTTTTATATTTTCCGTGTGCATCAGATGCGCAGAAATTGGTTCATGGGTGTGAAGTAGCCAACAAAAAATATTATTAAAAGGCATTTCAGGGCAGATCTACATGATGCATATTTTATCACAGAATTTTTACTGCACAAGAATTTATGTCTTTCTCTTATGAAATGTACATCTAGTAAAGAGTGAGAAAGTTTGTTGTATGCTCTTAATATACTGCAGACGGAACGAAACGGATAATTAGTTAACAATTTACTAATTGTCACTTAGGAAAGGCTAGACAGACGGCATTTTCTACTTGAGAATTTACAAATGAGTCATGTTCATTTAGTTTTCCTGCCGAGTTAAAGTCGAGTCAAAGAAATAAAAGAAATAATTGTACTAAATTAATATTGAAAAATCGAGAGTAATTTCTTTTACACTACGGTAGCATATGCAATTCTAACACAAGAACAGATTTATTTAGTTGTTTGGTATACATGCAAACACTTGTGCTTGAGCTTGTGTTAATTAGCAATTCTTAAGGATTTCCATTTGGATGGAATATGGTCGAGCTATTAGTTATTTTGCCCGAAAAGGGAGGAATAACACAGCGAATCTGTGAAGTACGTAGATTGGAGGAAGCTAAGAGAATTTCGTTTATATAGATGAGGGGATAGAATGTGGGACATCGGCATAGATGCTGTGCGGTGTTTTAGATTTGACGCCATTCAATTACTAGCTTATTTGAGCGACCAACCCATTTCTTAAGAGCTTAAGCAATACCATTAGTTTGAAGTTAAGCTAATAGAGCTGGGTGCCATACTAGATCGAAAGCCTTGATATATTTAGACCCGACAAACGCATCTCAGGAATGCGATGTATACAAGTTCTCTGATCTCCTAAAAGGACTACGAAATTCTTCAATTACACAACCAAGTCCTCTCTGATGGGGATTTAGGCACCGAAACCCGAGTTGAAGTTGGGTTTCGAGATCAAGTTATGTGGCTGACCTACCATTCGCAGTGATCGAGAGCGCAGCATATTGCTGTGACCATAGGTCTTCTCTACCCAGCAGCCCACTTCTCGTAGCCTTAGGGCCATGCAGAGCCGTATGTCAGCACTTGCTTAATCAATGGTTTGTAGAGCCAGCACTCTCTGGCCGAAAATCAGCTTACTAAATGGGTATACTTGCCTTTTTTGCTCTAGCTTAAAAAACTTATTTTGATTTGGCTTGTTTGATCAGAATTGCTCTAAACCCGTTACGCTGTTAATTAATTAGCAGTTGGTCCCTCAAGAAACAATTCTTGGTTGTGGCTGTAAGCAGCTCTTTAGATTTTAACGCCTCTAAAAAAATAATTTTTTAGATACTGGAAAAACTTCAACCCTCATCCAACCGTTTTAGTGGATGGAACAGAATAGGCAA
The DNA here is from genome assembly GCA_963855945.1 of Thereva nobilitata. NCBI lineage: Eukaryota > Metazoa > Arthropoda > Insecta > Diptera > Therevidae > Thereva > Thereva nobilitata. Next base: position 155,860,345 of record OY979694.1, on the reverse strand, counting down.
TTAGTCATTGTTGTCCTAGCGGTAAGTTTGAACGAGGATATTTCGAATCGTCAAAAAGCCTCACTGCCGTCGACGTCCGAGGCTGTAATGGTGCAATCCTATTTTCGGGCACACGACAATATTATTTGTTTATTTGGTCTGGGTTTTCCAAAAGGACTCCCATAAGGGAATGAAATCGATGCCTTTAAACTCGTTGGTGACGATGGTGCTTGCTGTAAGCTTATAACTGTAAGAACGGCTCGAACAAAATAACTCAAAACTTCAAAATGAACTCATACAACATCCAACAGCTCAAACGAGATGTTCACCGTCCCCGCTTCATGCTCCCATAGTCCCATTAACCTGTTCTATCCTTCACCCTATCAGTCTGCCATGTCGTTTAGGTCATGGTGCAATGTCTAGCAGCAAGGTTAGTTTGAAGGATAGAGGAGAATGACATAGGTTTGGAGGGTTTGGCTGTGTTGAGCAGATGGCGATAAACTTTACGTTTGAACTGTAGCATGTTGTACGAGGTCGGAAATACTGATTGAGGGAGATTGTTCCACAGCCGAGTTGTTCTTTTATAAACGAACTTGTGAACGTATTGTACGCAAAAAGGCACTGCAGGGTGTAAGGGTGAGCCGACCGGGCTAGTCTTGTGCAGAGATGTGCAAAATAGTTTAAGAAATGTATTTAAATACAAAATGCAAATACTTTTTTAATTTACTATTCCAAATGAAAAATACCAAATAGTTTTGTGTTTTGTATTTTAAATACTAAATGAAAAATAGGTATTTTCAAAATATGTACTTCCTTTAATTACAAATACCTTTTGTTCAATTTAATTCTCTTTATTTATTACACTTTTTAATAATACAAGTTTTTCGAACACATTATCGCTCATTTTCCTTCTGTCATGCCACCATATGAAAAAAAGTCTTTCTATTCTACTGGTGCTGAGCTTGGTAAGCATGTGTTGTATTTAAAAACACTTTTTTTATTGTAGGATAAGCGTTTAATATCGCCAGCCTTGTGCACCCATCCTTTAAATATTGAAGGGTTTCCAAATCGACCGTGGTATTGGAACTAGGGATGTTACGAATGTCATATTTTTCACGAATGCGAATGTGCGAATGTTTAGGAATAGCATTAAAAAAATTTAATTAAATAAAGGCCTAATTTTTTTATTACTTACAATAGGATATGAAAATATTAAAACAATAGACTAGTGTTATATACAGTAATGGTATTCTTTCTTCTCGTATTTACTAGTCAAAGTTCAAGAAAAGAAAATTATATTTCCATGAGGCTATTTCTAAAGGCCCCCATTCATATACAGGTAGCCGGCAGGCCATGGCCTGAAAGTTTCTTGCCTTGAGGCCAAGTATAACCACACACCGTCAACTGGATGGGGCCTGTATAGTCCAAGTCCAACAAAAATCTTTATGTGTGGGTATTTATCGTCAGTCCGTGCCTGAAGATCTGAACTTCTATTCAGTCTGAAATTTTCCTTGAGACCATGAACATTTTTGCACATCAATTAACAACCTGCTACGCTATTCTGTCGTCTTCGCCTGTGTGCACATAGGGAATCATGAGGCCACCTGCAGTCCACGGCCTGTCGGACGTATGCCTCAGTCAGACTGAGTAATGTATGACCTTCATCGGGCGGTACCTGCTGACGTGGCCTAAAAGGCTACGGCCTGCGAATGGGGGCCTTAAGGGGGTCATAGTTAAGGCCAGATCTGTCAATTTGCCGTCTTTTAATTTTGTTTTCCACGAGACACGCCACGACCAACACACATTCGCATTCGCAAAACATTCGCATTACTTGATGCGAATACGAATATCGATACGAATGTTTAAAATGATGCGAATCATTCGCATAAGCGAATGCGAACATTCGTAGCTGAGGAGTCTGAATCCTGGAACATGTAATAAGACTCGTTTTATTATTTTTTTCTTCTGATGTCTGTGATGTGACTACGAGCACGCCTCTAGTAGCCAATACAAGTACCATTCTTTCAGTTTATATGAAATTTGACTGGTAATGTTGACTAAACTTAATCACAAAGTATTTTGAATTTTTAAAATGGAAAATATGTCTCGAAAAGTATTTCAAATAAAATACAAAATGCTTTTTTTGAAAAGGTTGTTCCGGGAAAATATAAATTTTAGGAAAGTTAACAAAAACAACTTTTTTTAATAACAACGTTTAATTTAACTTATGTGGATACCGAACGGGTTGAAATCTAGACAAGTACTGGTTAATTAATTTAATTATAACTTACATCTAGGTGCAAATATTCTTATGCATAAATCGCTTAATTAGCGCAATTGATTTGCGCGTGCATGGTGTTCATTTGCACCGGCAGGTTTCCATAAATGTAGAAATTCCGTCTGGCGGATATCCGCCGCATGCGGGTGTCAAATTATAAATATGTATCAATATTTGAAATGGCAAAAAATATAAAAATTTAAGTTATTGTTCTTGAACATGCTCCCCGCAAGAGGTTGTTTGAGCAAAGATTTAACGTCTTGGGGTAGGTTGTGGATGCATGGCTCTGGAAATTGTGGGAAGTTGGAATTCAGGAGTACCTACTTGGTGGGTTCTCCTCTGTCGTGTCTTCCAAAAGTATACCAGCCCTATGATCAGGCCTATTCCAATTAAAAGGTAAGTTATTGAGTAATGGTGGATATCATGGGCGTTGATTTGCTCAAATTGACTTTGAGCCTTCCTTTGTTTTTGATATTTTATGGCTTGCTCTAATTCTGACATATCGCTGAAAGTGAGTGGAGTCTCTACAGAGGATTTCTTCAATCTTGGAGCATTGTTAACCATTGGCATATTGATTGGTGCTGTAAGTTTGTAGGAAGATCTTACACTACCTCCAAAAACATGGTATGATGTGATCACCATTGAGTCCTGCTTAAGTACACAGCCGGATTGGAGCTCTAATATTCCCGAGCCATTGAGTGTATGCGGATGTACTACACTGCCACATATCACATCGAAGTTGTAGTTTTCCTTGAGGCAATAAATCCAATGATTTGGTGACTGCATCGAAATCCATAGATTTACTGGATCCATTGTATCAATCTTGCAATATTCAGAAAGTGTTTGTTGACGTGTTAGTATACTCATTTCACATCGGCCCACTATAGAGTTGTGGTTATATAAAGGAAATATTTGTTGGCATAATCTTCGGTTATCCTCCACTTGGAAGCATGACTCCACCTGCGATTTAGATAATGGGGCATAGTAATCCCTATGCAAGCTAGTCACAAGATACTCAGCTACTGCATGGATATATATGTATTTGTCACTGTCTAAGATTGGAGTGGGGATTAACTTGAATAACTGGAGGAGTTCGATATTGGGAAGAGGTATAGAAATGTCAAATAATACATAACGCTCCGTGACCTTTGATCTTATTTTCATTAATTTGTAACTCTGTAAGACACCCTTTTGATCTGTGCCTCCAGGGATCGTTACTGTTTCAGGTATGTTCTCCCGAATAAGTGTTAACTGGGATCTTAGTTGTTCCGGTGTGAGTAGAAGAGGACTCACTTTCGCCGTGCTGCGTATCCGTGATCAGTTGAAGAAGTGCCTCTTGAGTGTTTTGGTAGGCCAGCAACATTAAAGTTGCATGAAACATCGCCGACGTAAACGCTTCATACTTGTCACGTTTGGCCAGTTCTTGATTTGTGTTGTTGATACTATCTTCGATATCTGCTAGATGATGCTTGAATGCTAAAAACTGACTTAAGACTGCTTTATTATTTTTCTTAATGATGTTACTCGTTGAGTCTGCAATAGATGTCTGATTGCGGAAAAGCTGAAGGAGATGATTCTCATTCGTTTTCATGAGGGTGATTTGCTCCTCGTAATTTCTGGCAAATTCGTCATCCAAAATCCCAAATAATCCATGGGCAACAGTTCCGACAATGTTAAGTGGCGCTCGCCGATTTCTTATTTTGTTGTTCACAACACCGCCCTTAATAAATTCATTTTTGTGTTCTAACTCTGTTAAGGAGTGTTTCAGTTGCTCGAGTAATACTGAACAGAAGTTGTCGTTACTGAATTGTAAACTACAGAAGCCTTCTATCTGTTGAATACTAGCCTTTATTCCCGTATATTCTTTCCAATAGCTCTCCAAGTCATAATAGACGATTATTTTCCATGCGTTATTTACTAAGCTGATATATCCTAAATCTTCGAAATACAATCCTGCTCGTGCTGTTAGTGGATAAGTGGCCAGTGACGCGTTTAAGGAGAACGATGGACTTATTGCTAGTAGAACTAATAGTACTGAATGTAACAAATGCCCAACTGAATAATGACGACGTGACTTATTCGGTTTCTTCACTTGTTGGCCGCTTGTGTCCTTGCTCGCCTCTACCATGACGGACTTTTCATGTCCTGTCGAAGATGTTAATTGATCCTCGTCCTGCGAAACTGGTAGCGGTGCCAATTTAGTTATTGGTCTTTTAAAGTTGCCTTTTCCGGTTGTTACTGTCGCAACTCGGACTAAGCTGTCTGGTCCAGGATGGGTTTCAACCACCCGTGCTAATGGCCAGTGTGTTGGAGGAGTTTGTTCATCTGTTAGTAGGACAATATCCCCTACTTTGATACTCTCCTGGGTTTTCAACCATTTGGGACGCTGCTGCAGCCGTGACAAGTATTCGTGTCTCCACTTTTTCCAAAAGTCTTGATGCATTTTTTCCATCAGCTGCCAACGTCTCAGACGGTTCATAGGAGTTTCGCAAAAGTTTTGCGTTGGCACCGATATCAGTGGCATCCCTACTAGGAAATGTCCTGGTGTTAAAACATCGAGGTCTTCAGGATCTGCTGAGAGAGGACATAAAGGCCTTGAATTTAAACAAGCCTCAATTTGTGTGAGGAGGGTATACATTTCTTCAAAATTCAGTATGGAAGTTCCTATCACTCGTTTTAAATGATATTTAATTGAGCGTACTCCAGCCTCCCACAATCCTCCAAAGTGTGGTGCGGCTGGCGGTATAAAATGCCATTGAGTCTCTTGCTTTAAAAGTTCCTTTTGAAGTATTTCGAAGAACTCAGTTTTTTGTTCCTTGCTATGGAACTTCAATATTTTATTTGCGAGCACGAAGTTGGTGCCGTTGTCGCTGTAAATGTGAGCAGCTCTGCCTCTTCTGGCGGCAAACCGTTTGTAGCCTGCGACGAATGCCTCGGCGGTAAGATCACTTACCAATTCTATATGAATGGCTTTGGTCGCCAAACAGATAAATACTGCAATATACCCTTTAAATGTTATTTTGTCTCTACCCTTCATTAATTTTAATGTGATAGGGCCCGCGTAGTCGATTCCGCAATGGGTAAAGGGTTTGGAAACTTACTTAGCTTACGGCATGTTATGCATTTGTGTAAATGTTTCTTTACAGCGTTAGTTCCATTGAGGATCCAATATTGTTGACGAATGTGTGACAAGGTTAGTGTTGGTCCACCGTGTAGGGTGTGTAAATGTGCCTCTGAGGTAATTAACGCAGATAGTGGACTCTGGTGTGATATAATGATGGGGAATTTCGCTTCATCAGCGAGCGATGAATTCCTCAACTTTCCCCCTACCCTAAGGATGCCTTTCTTGTCTAAGAATGGATTTAATGAGAGAGAGAACTCTTGTTCTTGAACCAGTTTGATTATGAGATTCCTGGCCTCTCTTAGCTCTTGTATGTTTATGTAGTTTGTCCTTAAAGGTACCTTCCGCTGCATGAGCTTACGGAAGCGTAGACAATACGCGACTATTCTTAACAACTTCTGCAGATTGTTTGTTTTTGGTAATATTTGTTCTAATGTATCATTTCTTTCCAACGTAAATACTTTTATATGATTATTTAATTCTTGTTCCGTTGGTTCACTGTGTGTGACATACTCGATTTCCTTCTGGCTGAGCCACTCTGGACCATTCCACCATAACGTGAAGTTCGTTAATTTCGATGGATCTAATCCACGAGAGGCGCAATCCGCAGGATTCTGCTTTGATTTTACGTAGTGCCATTGACTTCCTGGTATTAAATTGTTAATCTCGCGTGTTCTATTATTTACGAAAGTGCTGTATTTTTTGTTGTTACCTTGTATCCATGCCAGTGCAACCTTTGAGTCAGACCACGCATGTATATTCCACCCTTCAATGTCAAGGGATTCCACTGTGCGGGTTAGTAATTTTGCCAAGAGGACGGCTGCGCAAAGCTCTAAGCGTGGCAGGCTCACCTCTTTGTTTAGAGGGGCCACCTTTGTTTTTGCAGTAAGCAACTTGACCTTTACCGACCCTTGGTGGTCGATTATTCGCGTATAAACGACGGCTGCATATGCCTTTGTCGAAGCATCGCAGAAACCTTGGAGTTCTAGGATCGCGCTTGTTCGAGCTATATGAACCCACCTGGGAATTTCAATATTTTCCAGATCAGGGAATTGGCTTCTTAATTTTTTCCATTCTCCTTGGATTGGATCTGGTAACTCTTCATCCCATAATAAATTCGCCTTCCATAATGATTGGAACATTAATTTTGCCTGAATGATGCATGGAGCTAACCAACCTAGTGGATCGAATAATTGTGACCATTCTGAAAGTACCACTCTTTTGGTTGGGATTGTAGTCTGTTGACCTATATTGACTTTGAATGTGAAGGTATCTCTGTGTGGACACCAATATATACCTAAGGTTTTTACCTTAGTGTCATCTGACAAGCTTAGGAGACTTTGTTCCTTTTCCGATTCTTGAATGCCTTTCAAGATTTGCATGTTGTTGCTGGCCCATTTTCTTAATTTGAATCCTCCCCTTCTTAGTAACTCATCCAATTGAATTCTTAAGTCCGTGGCCGATTCGATGGTATCTGCACCTGACAACAAGTCATCAACATAGAAGTCTCGTTTGAGCACTGTTGCCGCTCTGACGTAATTTTGTTCCTCGTCGTTGGCCAATTGATGTAAGGTTCGTATAGCTAAGAATGGGGCAGGCGTGGTGCCGTATGTTACTGTGGAAAGGTTAAATTGTTGAAGACTGGACTGAGGCGTTTCCCTCCAGAGGATTCTCTGGTAATCCTGGTGACTTTCGACAATTCTAATCTGTCTATACATCTTTTCTATATCAGATGATATGAATAACTTGTGCTTTCTCCACCTAATGAGTATAGACATGAGGTCTTGTTGTAATTGTGGCCCCTTTAATAAGGCGTCATTGAGACTTACTCCTGAGCTAGTAGGACACGACGCATCAAAGACCACTCTTAATTTTGTTGTAGTGCTGTCTAATTTTAAAACAGCGTGGTGGGGAAGATAGCACGCATTTTGAGCATTAAATGCTGGTATCATATGATCAAGATTTTGGTATTCGTCGATGAATGCTTGGTATAGTTCTTTGAATTTATCATCTCGATTGAATTTTCGCTCCATCTGTAGTAATCTAGACATGGCTCTCCCCTTAGAGTATCCCAACTGGTTTATTTTCTCATTGAAAGGCAAGTGAACCGTGTACCTTCCTTCGTGATCTCTAGCAACCGTTTGTGAATAGATCTTTTCAGCTAGGTGTTCTTCACTTGAAGTTTCGTTCTTGGTTGTTAGCTCCTCAAGTTCCCAGAATCTTGTTAGTGAATTGTCGATATCTACCTGGGATACGTGACATTTAATTTCTGCACTTGGAACGCGGATCTTCCCTGAAAACATCCACCCCAGTTCTGTTTTTTGTGCAATGGGAAAACCTCTGCTTCCCTTAATTATCCCTTCTTGGATGATGTCATTATATACCTCGACACCAAAAATAATATCAATAGGTTCAGGACTAAGCGCGTTAGGGTCTGCAAGTGGAGGCTGGTTAAGTGAATCTATTTCTGTATTATCTATTCGAGTATCAGGAATAGGTTTTGATAATGATTTGAGAACGAATGCTGAAACCGATAACCTGAATGATGAGGGATATATGGAGCTTATTTGAAATGATACCTTGCTTTTCGCAAGACCTGCTTTGATGTCTGCAACACCTGTTATTACAGCAAAGACCTTAGACTTTTTCAATCTTAGTCTTTGTACAGCATCTTCTCTTATGAAACTAGATTGGGACCCTTGATCGACCAAGGCTCTCAAATTTTCTTCTCTTCCCTCTGCATTTATTACTTTGACTTCTACCGTTGCTAATAGTCCGCTAACGTCACTAGAACCTGAATTGTACGCCTGAATGTTTGTTTTTGGGATTGAATCAGAATTCTCTACTGAATGATTATTTGAAGTGCTGGGCTTTGGATAATTAACCATGCCCTTTGGTTTATTTATCTCGCTCCTGTTTTGGCTGTATGATGATTTGCTTTTGTTCATCTCTTCATTCTTCGACTTTCCCCATTGAACTTGCTTGTTGTGGCTTTCCATATGTAGTAAGGTGTTGTGCGTTGCACTGTTGCATTTTTTGCATGCTTTCTTGCTATTGCATTCAGACATGCTATGATTCGGTCGTAAACACAATTTACACAGATTGCAATTATTTAAAAGCTCTTGTTTTTGAGAATGACTTGACTGTATAAACTTGACACATTCATAGTTATGGTTTCCCCTGCAGGCTTCGCAACGGTTGTATCCTTTTATGTGATAATTTTTGAGATTTGACTTACCGTGTAATTTGAATTTTATTCCTCCTTGTCTGTTATTTGATTGCGCTGGAGTTTCCTTATTTGGTCTAATATTTTCGAGGGCCTGAAATCTTAGCTCTAAGAAGGCCAAAAATTCGGAAACTTTTGGTACATCTCTAGGAGACCTTAGAGCAGTGGTCGGCAAACTTTTCAGTAGTAAGATCACCTCAGATAAAATTAGTTACCTTTTTAAAATCATAAATTAATTTATTCTAACGATTAAAACCAAAACATACTTTTAAATTGACACACTACACTGCCTTACTTCAATATAAAATGAATACTAATGGAGATTGCAGAAGCTCAACTATTTTTTAAAACTAAAATTTGCAAAGCCTACTGATTAACGTATCAACAAGTCATTTCAAATATATTTTGAATTTTACTGACATCAAATTCTACATATTTATTTTACACTTTATTTCACATATTCAAATCGAATGAGAACTTTTTTAAATATTTTGGTACACATTTATTGAATGGGTTGTGTCTCAACTAAATTTCTTATTATTTTCTCAACCCTTTACAGGTCAAAATTATTTGCCTGTAGAAAATTCTGCATTTTAAAGGCAACATTTTTAGGATAGAACATGCGTTTTTTTGGGTATAATTTTTTTTAGAATAGAATGATAAAAATTGCAAAATGCAGTCAAAATTTTGTCTAGAATAGAAAAATATATGTTATGGAAAATTTTTCCCCATCGACAAAGAAAACCTTAAAGATCGACCGGTCGATCGCGATCGACGGTCTGCCGACCACTGCCTTAGAGAAAGTTCGTATAGTTTCTGAGTATCCTTGTCGAATTTTTGGGACAATATATGTACAAGAATTGCATCCCAACTTGCAACTTCCATACCTAAGTTTTTTAATGCAAACAAACACTCATTGGTTGTATCATGCAACTTCTTGATAGAATTTGCGGAATCGTTCGCATCCACTTGTGTTAGCAATGTATTTAATTGTGCTCGCACTAATAGGCGCTTATTTTCATACCTGTTAATGCATGCAATGACTCCCATGCTGTATTGTAATTTTCATTTGTTATTGGCAGGTGCCCCAACAACTGTGCTGCTTCATCACTTAAATTTGCCTTTAAATACTGCGATTTTTGAACCGTACTTAGATTTTCGTTGGTATGGACTAGCTGTGCAAAGAGATCATGGAATTGTCTCCACATATTATAATCTCCATTAAATTTCGGGATTGATATTGGAGGAAGCTTAATCTTGGCTCCGATCGGCTTGTCTCTATTAGTACTTTGATTTTCCCTGTGCTGATTCTCTTGTTGTGTTCTGGCAGACAACTCTTGTAATTGAATTACTGCATTTTGGTATATGTCCTCTGCTTCTTCATATTTTTGATTTTCAAAATATTCATGCCTTAATTCCTGTGGGCTGGCCAATTTAATTAACTCGTCGTGATTGTGTTCAATCTGTTTCCAATAGTTTTGTAGTGTTTGTATCTTTTGTTGATAATATATTGTAGATTTTGAACTATCTACTTCGTTCTCTAAAACTTCTACTATTCTCAATAGAGCTGCTATTTTACTTATTTGTACCCTTAAAGTGTTTTGTAGTTCTCTGTTGACAATAACTCCTCCATTGCCTTTTAGATTAAAGGTTACTGTTTTTTCCCGAGGCTGTCGCGAATCATCTTGATCCTGTTTAGTATGACTGCTACTGGTACCGGGTTGCTGTTCCGCTGTGTCCGCTGTGTCCATGTGATCCTCACTTGAAAAATCGGTTTCTTGGCTTAACATCTGATGATATTTTTCAGAAATCAAGTCTCTAGCAGATATGTATGCTGCGTGTACCTGTTCAGTAAATCTATTCACAAAGTACTTGTGATTGGGATCTTGATTTTTGTACTCTTGGAGTCCAACGTCTTTCAAATAGAAGTCTGTCTATAGTTCCTCTAATTTGTGTAATTTTTTTTCACAATAATCCTTAGTTTTCCTTTTTTCGGAATCCTTATTGTAATTGATTTCCACTCTTTGTATTGACTCACCTAGCTCTTGTTGTTTTACTAAATCTTGTGGTCATTTATTGAATTAGGGTTGTTTTTGTTGTTTTTGGAGCAATGCAAACGGAGAAGTTATAACAAAAGTTCTGCATGTGCTTCCATCTATATAAATATAATTGGAGTGTCTGTCAAAAATAATTGTCATTTTCTAAGCCTATATGGTTATTTACATGATATTAAAGCAAAATCAAGTATTTTTAATATTTTTGTCTCTCTGTATGTCTGTCTGTCTGTTTGTCTGGGCTAATCTCGGAAACGGCGAATCCGATCGCGACGGGAAGATTCAGTATTTTCTTGGGCATGTTTTCACTCGGATCCGACTCTCGGTTCAGACGGAAAACTTGATCCGATAGTTGGAGAGGAGCCAGTGGAAACTTTATTTATACGCTTTATATTAGCTTCACCTGTATGTACAGCATGTATGTATGTATGTTCTATGACTCGATAATCGAAGGAACCCGAATGAAATGCTGTCACGGTGAGATATTGTTCTTTCAATTTGCTGAAATAATGTGAAGGTTATGGATTACCGTCACCTCCGCCAATGATCAATTGGCATAGGCCTGATGATAGTTTAAACAGGGAATATGAATATTGAACACAATGAGCAGGAGAACAAAATGTTGAGGACGCCATGGGGCAAGTTCTGCACAGTATGAGAGACGTGTTTTAAATATGATTGTTGGCAATGTAGCACAAAATTTTTTCAATAGGTGGCAATTCTCTAAATTGTTTATTTTTTATGTGGCAGTGCTAGGCTCAGGAATCACCCTTTGCACTACCAGTCCGATATGTCGTTTGTCAAGTCATGGTGAAATGTCTAGCAGTGAGCTTAGTAAGGGGGAAAAGGTTGGGGCTTTTGAAGAAGGTGGCGATGAACCCTGCGTTTGAACTCTTGGATGTTGTACGGGTTCGGAAATACTGACTGCGAGAGATTATTCTACAGTCGAGTTATGTGCCCAAAATTATGTTTTGAAGATTTGTAATTTTTTTCATTATACGTTTTTGCTATCCCGGACTGTGCACACATAAGTTTTTTTTATTAAAAGGCGTTGCAATGCACGCGGGTTTTTGCTAGTCAATAATATTATTCTATGATCACTGTTAAAAGTATTCTTAGCGAAGTTTTTTTATTTGAAAAATTGAGCACAAAGGTAAGCCTCATCCGTTCTATCTAGAGTGCAATAATGACCAGCAAGTTTTATTCGGAAAGATAGTAAAAAAGAATGAAAAAGCTAGCTAAGCTAATACATGATCTTACTTCACCCGCACACATCCAATACTAGCACGGTCGGGAAGACGTAACACCTCTGGAATGCTGGTCGGAGGCTTTAGCCCATAGGCTACGGAAGAAGTTGGCCCTATTTAATTTTTTATTATATCTTTTATATTTTTATGCAGAATAGCCTACGTACATCAAGTAAACACTAATGAATACATTGAAAACGCAATTTAACATTAGGCATAAATCGATAAAAATGAGATTATAGGTTGATTGGGAACTAAGTTAGATTACAACAAGTTGTAAAAATCGGTTTATTGATAGCTCTACATCTTAAAAAGAAACCAGCTCTCGCATAATCAGTGAACCAAAATCAACTATGGAAATCATCGGTTCGAAGAGCTAAAATCGTATTGGAATAAGTTTTAAAAATATTTTTTTGCCCCAAAACTTCAAATTTATTTCATTATTATTTAAAAAGTTTGAACTTTACTCCATAACTGCACTCTCGAGTCATGAAAATGCCCATAAAAGTTCGGTTGAACTCCGTTCTCCTCCAACTTTCAAACCATTTTTTCCCTACGCCCTATACTCACTCATCGTACCTTTAACATGGAAATTCCATTGCATTATGGCAGCGGCAGGATCACTGATGGGGTAGTAAACTACATAAGAAAAGATAGAGGAAACAGAACGAAGGAGATTTTCTTCAAGGACCATCATCTAGTTTCTGCAAGGAACTTAAAAAAATTTCTTTTGTGTGCTGGCAAATTTGAGGAACATGTGACTTTTTTAGTTTTGAAGAGTTTGAACTCTACTTTGGGTCCACCATCAGCACCAGCACCACCAGCAACAACAACAGCAACAACAAAAACATCATCGGGGAAAAAGTTAAACTCTTTCTCAAAATAGAAAAAATGGGAGATTTGAAGTCCGTAGAGAAGTTGCAACACATTAAGTATGAAACTTTTAAAATTTACGGTTAAAATCTGGAAGTTTTTAATTAAAAACTTTAACTTCAAATTATCCCAAGCTCTCCGCGGAAAACTGTCTTCGCAGTTGTTGCCATTTGCCGTCACAACTCTTGTAACTTGCAGAACGGGTGTCTCAAAATACATGACAGGGTGGGACAGGATTTTTTGTTATTTTGGAGACTTTCTTTTCTGCACTTTTTTTCTGATTCAATATTGAATTTTGTTCTGGACTTAATTAATAGCTTAAGAGTTGTAATTCTAGTTTGTGGGGAAAAGAAACTGACACTGATTTGGGAAAAAAATCGGTATTGCATTTTTAATAAGAAAAGTGTCAAATTTACGATGGTGATGCCAATGTTTCGGATAAAAGTTGGTTTATGTTTATAATTCCGCTCTCCTCCTTAATTAGGAGACATTATTTCGATATGCTATAATGGTGAAAGCGGACCTAACCTATTCAATTCTCATCTATCTTTCAAACTCTGCTTACTACTAGGCATACCACCATTACCAGAACGCCATGACGAACTGGTAGCACAAAAATAATGATTTCCTAAGCTTAGTTTTTTTCACTTAAAAAACATCCTATGTTGCTTGAGGAAAATTCGCTGAATATCTTTCTGATCAGATGACTGTTTCCATTGACCAAAAAAAAGCAGAAAAATGAAATATACCAGCAAATGTTGGTTGACTTCCCTGATCGAATGGGGTTTTGAATGTACTGTTGTAGATGACATAATATAGTAACAACTTCGCATTTTCCTTCCAGTTCTGCATTCTCATCGCTTTATATTCTCATCGTTCTGTATTCTCATCGTTCTTATATCTGTCGAAGTCATATCACTTGTCGAAAATGGGTGACGGTCAAAAGGATAATCAGTTACGAATCGACTTTTCTGAAGAATGTTTGACGCTAAAGAAGTGACAGGTGGCTATCATCTATCCAGTGCATCGAACATAACCAAACAGTGATCAAGTGACAACCTCGGTTATGCCAACCCCGAAACTACAGACCAATTGACACCTGTAATGGGCCTCCTCAAGGGGGTGGTTTGGCCGTGCAATCTGGCGTTATAGAAAGTTAATCGATACTTCTCAATCTGGAAAGGCTACGTCCAAGTGCAAGACTAAAGAAAAGTTCTGCGATAAATACTCTTCATCCCTTTAGTGAGCGGCAATAAGGAGATCTACCATGCGTTATTGCGACGCAGATGGCGTACAGAAACTCGATAGGGTTCTATGCGTAGGACATCTAGAGTTTTGAGGTTGAGATGCAACAGCGAGGTAAACTAACCCTAAAGAGCTCAGGAGTATATTTTTGCCTAAATTGCCATCTTAAATTACCTAAGCTACAATTTTTGCTTTTTTTCGTTAATATTATTGCCACAACATTTACTGCAAAAGTAAACACAAATAAACTACTAAAATTTAAACTTAATTATAAAACAACTTTCTGCGTAGAGTCGAAAGTCTTATGTTTATTTATGAAGTTAAAATAATCATTTATGGTCGGAAAAGCCAAAACTTAATTACATTATTTGGAATATAAAATTTTAAGATGAAAACTTTTGAAAGCAATTAAACATCACAGGAATGACAAGGCAAACTGCTAATGTTGACTGCAAAACTTCAATCATAAAAGAGTCTACCCCATTCTGAACACCTCGTAAAATAACAACCACCATAAGGAAAAACAGATTCGCGGCAATTTCGCCTCGAATTTTGAAATGTGGCCAAGAAGAGATTTCTACCCGTCTCTAAAGTTTTACTCAAGCCAAAACGTAATGAGGAGGTAAGCAAGCACACATATATCCCACTCTCCGACATAATTAAATTCATTATTACTACTTGCAGCATAAAGTAATGCTATCTTGGTTTTGTGTCTGCATTTTCACGCAAGTCCTCTGCCTACGAATGGAAGTTAAATGGCCAACAAGAGGCAAAGATTTAATTTTCATCCTCGGTCTTCCATTAACGATGTGCAAATCCCCCAGACTTACTTAATGGGCAGAAAGAAGTCCACAGACACGAGACACCGTCGCCTCGAGGTAGGCCAGGAATATGCAAAGGTGTAGTAGGTACCACACACCAGCCTCCCGTTTCTGTATAAAGTTTCTTACCCCGCGCTCTCATTCTCTGGAGAATTTTTTTAAGAAAAACCGTGATATTTCTTTCACTTTTTCTTACTTTGTTTTTTTTTTCTTCCTTCTTGATTCTTATCGAAGACGTGCTCAAAAACTGAAAAGAAGTGGGAAGCAAAAAACTTGATCGTAAGACGCTGAAACGAAAGCAATGACTGTTCCACCAGTCCCTCACACTCAAACATATACACATCATCATCTCGAGTCTTTTCTACCTTAAGGGAAGGGCACAAAATAAATGGCAATGACATTTATTAAGGATTTTATGAAACGAAACACAAAAACCACAACCACAAATAATGACCGAAAATATGATAAAAAGGTTAAAGAAAGGCTAAAAAGATGAAGCGAAGGGCAAGCGCAGGAATAGCGAACTCTGTTTGACACTCCTTTGTAAAAAATGTGACGATATTTCTACTCTGCTATCTGACACAAACACAAGAAATGAAAACGGCCATAAAGTCAAGAAGGATATTTATCATTCGGGCGGGAGTTGAGTGAAATATTTCAGCTATAACAGGTGGATTTTTGACGTTTTACCGGGACAACAATATGTTGACGACGAAATTATTGAATTTTTACATATTTTCTTTGGTAAAGATTTGCCTGTCGTTATGGGAATACAAGTTTGAGTAATAACACAAAAATTTATATATTTTTAAGATTAATTAATAGTATTTGGGGTCATTTGCAACAGTTAAATTCCTTTTAATGTGGCTTGGTGAAGCTTGAAACCTTATTAGGCTAGTGCCAAAGCGGATTTAAATGAGGAAAAAAAATGAATTAATAGCAGGAAGTGACCAGCAATGAAATGTCGTTAAGGTTATAACTAAACGAAAAAAAAATTTAAACTCGAAAGAAAGGGATACTATTTAGGGGTTGAAAACGATTTTTTGGTATTTGCGGTGAAACGTGACCTCCTAGTGGAAAATGTTTAATACAAAAGTTGTAGCTAATAAAAAGATCTAAAACTTTTGGACATACCCTCAAAAAAAGAAAAGCGGTTCTTCAGTTTTTAACTTTTTTCTCCCGTAAAAATAATTCAATTTACATGAAAATTTTTAAGAGTATATAATTTTTTTTTGTTTGGAAAACGGATAGTTTCCCAGAAATTAGCATTTTTCGAAAAAAATACCCTTATCTTGCATGGGCAACTTTATTGATGTTTTTTTCGAATTTTGATATTCAATAAGTGCTCATTGAACTCTGGTTTTAAATGGTCTAAATTTTAATGACAGAACTTAGTGTCATATAATATTACTTACATTGAATAAATTTAATTACAGAAAATGTGGAAAAACCATCCTGAAAATTTTAAATAAATAAGTAATAGATTCGTCGTCTATTATAACTAGCTTGACATTTTCGATAAATGTGAGCGGCTGTTAATTTTTCCATTATTTTGTATTGGTGGTCAAATCTTTGTTTGCTCGACTGAACCAAACGATTGATAGCACCTGCTTTGATTTCATATTGTCAATCTATAATTTTTAAATTAATTAAAATAAATAATGTATAAAAAATTTCCCAAAACCATATTGAGTATGATGCTGTAAAAATTTTATTACGAAATGGAAACATTTACCTAGTCACGGCGTAATTTAATTCAAACGAAATTGTTCTTTTATTTCTTATTTATTTTCAAATTTTCAGGATGGTTCTGCCACCCTTTATGTAATTAAATTTATTTAAGTTCTGCCATTAAAATGTAATCCCTCATTAACAGAAAAAATTAAATAATTTGAAAAAAATTGAAAAAATGTACGTGATTCGAAAAATCAGGTGTTCGGTTTTTCTTAATTTTAAGCGGTTTAATGAAAATAAAGTATCAAAATGTATAGACCATTTGAAACTAGACATTTCAATGGTCAAATGAGCACTTATTGAATATCAAAATTCGAAAAAAAACATCAATAAAGTTGTCCATGCAAGATAAGGGTATGTTTTTCGAAAAATGTTAATTTCTGGGAAACTATCCGTTTTCCAAACAAAAAAAAAATTATATACTCTTAAAAATTTTCATGTAAATTGAATTATTTTTACGGGAGAAAGCAATTAAGAACTGAAAAATCGATTTTCCGCCATTTTCTTGGAAAATTTGAGGTTATGTCAAAATATGTTAAATACAAAAGTTTAGATTTTTTATTATCTACAACTTTTGTATTAACCTTTTTCCACTAGGAGGTCATGTTTCACCGCAAATCCCAAAAAATCGTTTTCAACCCCTAAATAGCATCTCATTTTACCATTTCCCTTTTTTTCGAGTTTAAATTTTTTTTTCTTTTCTCGCATGTACTAAGTCTTCGAGTAAAATATGTATGGTCGTTTCAAGTAGGCCCTTCATAGCCAGCCAAATTGAAGTCAAAATGAAATATTTACGTCGTAATACAATTTTCTTCACACTAAATATGGTTTGTGACAAGATAGCATTTAGAAAATATGTTTTTGACATAAGCCATTCAAAAAATATATTCCGTCGTAGTTACTTTTTTTAAAGGGGATAGTACATCATGTTAGATTACACCTTCCAGCTCTCTACATTCCCCGTGTTCTTTTAATGAACTGGGTTTTGAGAGCTTTTGAGTTCCCATACAAAATCGAAAACCCAGGTTTTATCTGGGTCTTCTGGTTCTTCGATTTTGTATGGGAACTCAAAAGCTCCTCAAAAGCTCTCAAAACCCAGTTCATTAAAAGAACACGGGGATTATCTTAAAAATTGGATATGAATAAGAGTAGCAACAACAATAACAAATCCTTCCGAGAAACTTCTTCATCCTTCGATATTTGAATTCGTAGATACAGCCCAATGGCTGTGATGGCGCAGTAGCACTCATCCAGTTAAGACGGCTATTAGATATTCCGTTCATGTTCAGAACAGAAAAATTTTCATCAAAAGAAAATTATAGCGGAAGAGATGAAAGTCGAGGAGAAAAATTATTGGGGAAAATAATTCCCGAAATCCTTTATGTAGTATTCAACACTGGTCGCATACAATCGGAAGTGACTTGATAAGCAGTGGGAGAGACCGTGTTGTTCTCCGTAAAAAAAAATAGGGAAAATGTTCTTGTCAAGGATAATCGTGCTTAAATTCGAAGATCTTCTACAATAAGCCAGAAAAATAACGAAAATAAAAGCTTTTGTTACCCCCCAAAGAAAGAAAAAATACATTTTCCTGAAGTCCTTGAATACGAATTCGTCCTAATTATGCGGATGTGCTTAAATACATAAGAAATACTCTTTTGATACTGGTTTCCTTTTTTGTCATTTATTTTTTTAAAAAAACGGTGTCCTTTACTGTCATCAGATTCGCAGATGAAAAATCGATTCAGTTCGTATTGATTGGATGTTTTTAATTAGTTCCACACCAAAGAAATATCTGGGGGTATTAAAATGCCATTAAAGCGTTCATTACAAGATATCTCTGCATCTATCTGCGAACGGTTCGTGCCGGCACAGACTAAACTAGTGTGAAATTAAATCAGTGAAGTATTAGCCTCCCTCTGAACGGTAAGGAGTCGTTGCTCCTTTCATTTGTAATCAAAGTTCTAACTTTCACCAAGAAGCTGAAGCACTAGCAGCAAATCAAAACCAATCACGATTCATGGCGGTTTTCAGGGTAATTACTTTCAGGAAGCAGGAAATAATGCAAATCTTAAGCTTCGTAAATTTCTTTGATGGCTATACAAGGATTCAGGATTTATGCTTAAAGAAGGAGGAATATATTTCGGTAAATTGGAACAAAATAAAATTATTTACGTGTACAAGTGTGCATTTATTAGTACGTTTATTGTTTAGTTGTAATGAAATTACATAATTGGCAATTATTTATAGATTTCCTTTGCACTTGACTACACAACTGTGTCAAAGTCGTTTTGTGGGCATAAAATCGACTTCAAGGGGATTTCAGTTTAAATATAAAATGTGGTGTTTAGCTTGAACCATATTTCAAGGTGCTAAAGAAGGATCAGCTGAAAACTAGGTGTTCTTTTGTGGTTAGAAGCACTGTATTTTTGTCTTTTTCTTTGCGTGGTATTTCTGATATCAGGTTCTTTGGCTTTTGTAGTAGTAGATACATAGTAACAATACGTTTTTTGTTTATCCGTGGGCTTTAATTTTGTTTTGGGGTTAGTTTAAACTTCTGCTCAAAACAGTTTGATTTGTTGTAATGATTCATTATTATAAATTTTGATGTGTAAGCTTGGGCGCTATTGGTCATTACATGGTTCAATGTCTAGTAGTTAGCCCGATGGAACAAGCAGATGAAATAAACGAACAGTGGCTGATTGTGAAACGATCAAGCTAGTATTTTGCTATTGGCATATGCAATCAGAAAAACTTTAAATTCAGGCGTAGTATTCATCAGAATAATAGTTAATAAGCATTGCTGGGCAATGGTAAAGTGTTCCGATTGTCGAAACAATAATTCCATCCTCCAAGAATTTTACAGCGCGGTTTTGTACATTGTACAGTCACAATAGAGTAGTTTTCGAGTTTCGCGCTGAAATAAATAAGTTAAGGTGAGTCCGAATTGTAGGCTCAAATAGGTATTTAAATCAATTTAACGAATACCGGGGTCTGAGATTTTTGTTTAGTACTTTCATATAGTGGAGTGGCTTCGTCACTAATTTCCCGATTTTCATAGGAGAAGTAGAAGAATATGATGTCGTTACGGAGAATAATATATTGATAATATTGATATTGGCGTCAGGAGATTGCAACCCCAATTGAACCTATCGATATCCGATATTCTTCTCTCAGTATGAGGCGGAAAGTAGTAAATCATGAATTAAAAAGTAAATTTACAATAAACACTTTGAACAGTACTTACTTATTATAATCAAAATTGAAAAATTTTCATTGTGTTTCTTGAATGAATTACCCATAACCACATTAGTTTGGTATCAATACACATCGCAATTATGTCAGAATGGCAACACGGCAGGCATATCTTTAGAACCGATAATGAGGTAGGACTGGGCGTATATGGCCCAATGAAAAAATATCCGTGGCTCTACCCTATTGTTTTTCAAGCTGGCGTACTAGCCATCCACTTGCGTGCCCAGACTTGTGTTAATAGAGCTCCAAATAGCTCTAACATCGTTAAGCTGCCCTGTTGGCAATTAAATCCCACAGGGTGTCCTCAAGACTGTCTTGGATTGTCTCCTATCTCTGAAATCCCTCAGAAGGAACAACAAGGTTACGTTGATTTGGATGCCGAGCTACGAAGGTGACATTGGTAATGACATTGCCGATGGCCTGTGGCTAGAGTATGGGCAAACTTATTACTTCTTGGGCCGGAACCGGAACCAGCTTTCTGCAGCTTAGCCAGCTGCCACGTAAGATCGGCCATCAGGAACTTGGCCGGTGCCACGTATTGAATTTAAAATTGGTCCATTGTTCGCTCATTATCATCTAAGCAGAATAGGGCTGGTAGTTGATTATAGTTGTCGGTTCTGCAGGCCAGTTCTCGAAACTGCGGAATACTTGCTGTGGGACTGTGAGGCTACAGAAAGTAGGATGTTAAGTCCTCCATCGCGATTTTCAATGCTCCCAGGGAGATTTGGCATATGAATCCCAAATCAATTTTATGCTATATCAAAAGCCTTAAGCTAAGTATGCTGTTCCTAAGTACGGCGGTCAAGAAAAATTTCCCCATATAAACTTCATGTAAAAAAACGCTTAAGTAATCGGTCAAGAAATGCTCTAGGAATTTTTGCTCAAGAAATTTCTGTACCTAGTACGGTGTTCGCTCAAGAAAAGTGCTAGTACTATTCTGACACGTAGATGGAGCCTTTTTCTGATGCGGTCAAGAAAAAATTGGGAAGACAATTTTTTCTTGACCGAAATTGACATTTGATTAGGCCGCGGGAAGTGTTTTCATTTTTTTTATAGTTTTTATAGAGCTTAATATAATTAGAGGACAGTTTAAGTGATTATTCATTATTTTAGTGTTGTTTTAAAATACGTTTCTGAGAAAATTCCTTTTTTTTATTGTGCGGAAGAACTTTAAAAAAACATTTCCGGCAGCCCGATATTATTTTCCTACACATAAATGTTAAATGTCAATTTTAGTCAAGAAAAAAAGTCTTCGCATTCACTTGTCAAAATTTTCTGTACCGGGGTCGAGAAATAATAAGAGCATTTTTCTTGACCGCCGTACTTAAGAACAGCATACTTAGCTTTAAGCTTGAAGGTTTTTAACGACGGGGTTGGTACAATAGGCCAAATAAAATAGGTCGTAGTGCCCGCTCAGACGCATTTAAAGTGAGCTTTACGCTAGGCATAAGTTTACAATGAAGTAGAGGTAGGAGTGAGAAATCAATATGCGGTTGAAAGAAGGGATACACAATTTTACTCTAGAGCATCATTACCATACCTTAATATCCGCACATTTAAAGATAAAGATATTTTTCTGACAATGGGCGGACCGCCAGTATGTCTACAGTGATCGTATCTGCTATCACACACGCTGCTTAGTCTGATGTGGACCTAAAGGCAGAGCGTGCGTGGAAGCCCCTTAAGCAATATGCGGTTCTCATTCTCCTGATCGTCATTTTCCTCATCGCCGGGCCGTTACTTACACTGGTCCTGCATATACAAACACCAAGCTAACAACTTTTTTCTACGCCTCTGTTAGAATACAGGCATTCAGATATTACTTTTAGTTACGGAATTAGCAGCATTCCACACCCGTGTGGAATATTCATTCCATCACTTGTTATGGAATGACTACTATTGGCGACATCTGTTCGTCGAAATCCAAGAATATGATTTATTAATTAAAGAAAAAAAAAGATTTATTAATTAAAGAAAGAAAAGGATTGTTTCAATAATAAACAATCAATTATGTTCCGCTAGAAACATTTAGCTTTAAATAAACTATTCAATTATTAAATTGCAGAAAATAATAGCATTTTTTAATAAATTTTTCGCGGCCATCTATTAACGAATTATTAAATTACAAAATTGTTATGAATGAACACTCCCTACTAATATGTTATTTAGCGTTAAAATATCTTGCTGTACCTTATACATTATATTTTTGACATTGGCTTTACAGAAGGTACGTTTTTCTTTACAAAAATTAATGAAAACTAATTAAAGGCGTAGAAAAAGTATAGTCTGCAACACGTTTTGAATGGCATATTCCGCACTCGTGGACCGCCACCCTCGCCTTCGGCTCGTGTGCCAAACTTCCACTTGTGCGGAATATGCATCATTCCAAACTTGTTACAGAATATACTATTTCAACCTCTTGAAGAAAACGACTGACATACTTTGAGGCTAAGCCTCCGGTGGATTATCGCACCCAAGTACCTGACCGCAGGTCGCGAGTGTCTGATTTGTTCTCTCTCTTTAACGCTTATGGGTGGTGTCTTCTTTATTTGCTGATCAGCACATGCCACATGCTTTAGTAAGACCAGCGAAATTTATGTTCTATTATCCACAGTCTGAAGTTGATTTTAGATGTTTCTTCTTTTTCTATTGATAGTATTAATTAGCAAGAATATACATCTTCTTTCTGGAGACTACAGAAACGCTTATGTCCTGCTTTATAACGGAGAGCTTGATGCATCTCAAAATCTTCGAAGGAAAATCCTTAGAAGAATATTTGGACCTGTATGGATTGATTTACTAAAAGAATGGAATGTATGACGAAATAAATTTTGTTACATACAATATACTTACATATGCACATAAAATATAGTAGAATACCATGGCTCGGACACGTTGTACGAAATTTGGAGGAATGAGAGCTACTCGGATTTTCGGAGGTAGACCAGCACGAAAAAGAAGTTTAAGGCTACCAACAAATGGAATGGATGATGTGCTAGAAGATATGTAAACTTATAAAAAAACTGGAAAAAGTCGTAGAGAAGACTAGGAGAAGAAATTTCAAGATGCCATCACCATCACCACCATCAACTTAACTAAGTTCTCGAATGTGGTTTATATTTAACTTTTTTTGCGTATGTATTTTGAGGCCTTTCTTTCTAATAGTGCAAAACCAAATGTTATCAAATAAATTTATAATTGTGTTATTATCGACAAAACCAATATTTCTTTTGAGATTACCGTGAAATACTAAAGTTCTAAAGTTCAACAAAATGATTTCAATGGTCTAAATAGACGGAAGTTACTGTTGCAAATATACCTCGCGATTTTAGATGTTAGATCGTTGTCAGATCTAACAGCTCGGCCCCAGATTTCGAAAAGAACTTGCGGCTAAAGTGCCTGTTTAGACGATTCGCTTTGTCTCTCCTTTTGAAGCGCCCCAAAGCGAAAGTTTGTTTAGACGGTTCGCTTTGAGTCCAGATGCTTTTAAGACAGGTGGAACAAACGGAACGAGAACTAGGGTGGGCCAAAAAAAGCAATATTTTTTTTAAGTGATACATATTCGAAAAATTGTAAGAATGGTAGTCAGGCTCGTTCAAGGAGAACCCTGGCAAATGAGATTTAAGGGTGCCTCATTATTGTTAAAACAATTTTAAATTAATTTTTTATAATAAATGTTTTAAATTTTCTCGACAGAAAAACGAAAAAAATAACAATATTAGACTATATAAATTTCTTTCTTCGATTTCTGACTTATCCCGACTGACTACGACAGTGTTTTTTTTTAATTGTTCAAAAATAGTTTTTTTAATGTAGTGCTTTTATTTTAAAAATTGCTTTTTTTTGGCCCACCCTAGAGAACATATGCCAAAACATTGTCCGCCCTAATAAAAAACACGTCTGCTCATCACTGCGGCTGAAACGAAAATAAAATGGAACACAAAAATGATACAAAATGAAATTAAAACAGAGAGCTGTCAAAAAAAGCGAACGTGAGTCGTCTTAAAATTGAGACGCACCTTCTTCCCACCCGAATCCTCTCCGCATCTACAAATTTCGTGTTGAAAGGTCGCGGAAGCGAACCGTGTAAACAGGCACTTTGTATAGTCAGACTTTCCCTTCAGCAGTCCCATGATTGAGATTAGGTGGTGCTTTTTTATATTTGAGTGCCGGCTGAGCGAAGGTAATAAATAAAATCAAAGTTTGTAAAATGCGTATTTTAAAATATTTTTAAAGTTTTTAAAGCAAGAAAGGATCCGTGCAATTCGAGCACATTAACAAGCAACTACCTCGATATTTCAGACCGCACGTCTTGCTCCAGAAGTTGTAAAAGCTACTTCAAAACAGAGTTAATTAAGTACAATGTCGAACAGCAAGCTGTAGTAGGAAAGATATTTGAGAGAAAGTAACTCCCAACGTCAACACGCGGGGTTTTTTTGGGATTGCTATACAATACTATCGCGACAGAACGTTATGATTGAATAGTAGATGGGTTTCAAGAAAGAGCGAATGTTATCTAGGTCTAGGAAGCGGAAAGATCACGTCGAGGATTTGAATTGAACCACGGTCCTTGGCGATTGTAGACGGACGCCTTAACAGCAATGCTACCGAAACTGGCCGATGTTTGTTACAGCTAGTTATTTTGTAGGATCTTTTTATTAATTATCAAGCCCTCATATTATTTTGATAAATTAATAGGAACTGTATAAACCTTAGTTTGATGCCAAAATTGCTGCTTAATCTACTTTGTGAGTTGGTAATACTTAGGGAATACAGGGCGCGCTATTGGTCATTACATGGTGCAATGTCTAGTAGTTAGCCCGATGGAACAAGCAGATGAATTAAACGAACAGTGGCTGATTGTGAAACGATCAAGCTAGTATTTTGCTATTGGCATATGCAAGCAGAAAAACTTTAAATTCAGGCGTAGTATTCATCAGAATAATAGTTAATAAGCATTGCTGGGCAATGGTAAAGTGTTCCGATTATCGAAACAATAATTCCATCCTCCAAGAATTTTACAGCGCGGTTTTGTACAGTCAGTTTTGTATATTGCTTTGTTTTTTTTATAAATGCGAAAAACCTCTTTTTCGACTGTTTCCGATTTTTTTAGGTTATGTTCTGCACCAGCTGGAAAGATGCGAAAAACGCTATGTTTCTTAGAATTTTTTCTTCTACCCGACCACATTTTTTGCATCTCGATAGCATGATTTTGGACTTTATCATTGAGTCATTCCTAGATTCCCTGGACTAACAGGTGAACAGTGCAATTTCCGGTTTGTTCAGAAAAAAAAATGGGCCATTTTTTACAAATAATTTTTGGAAGCGAATGCAAAAAACCGCATTCCGATCCGTCCGCGCCCACCAATTAGGAACTTTTGGCCTTTTTAGTGCTTCATTGCCTCGACTATATCTACATATTGGATATATCAACGCAAAACATATGAATCATTTAAAGGCATAATATTATTTTGTGTCATAAGCATAATGATAAATAAGAGTATTACAATACCAATAAAAAAAACTTACTTAACTTAATTGCTCCTTTAATCCCTCATGGGACATAGGGCGGAAACAGTTGCCCTCCAGCGGACTCTGTTTTGCGCGACAGCTCTCAGCTCTGACCAGGATCTCCCAGTTGTTGCGGCCTCTGCTAATAGGGTTTTCCTCCACGTTGTTCTAGGTCTTCCGACTCGACGGGTTCCTTGCGGATTCCAGTCGAGGGCCTGTTTGGCTAGATTATCGCCTTCGCGTCGCAAGGTGTGGCCAATCCAATTCCATTTCCTTCGCCTGATTTGGTCGTCTATCCTTTCTTGGTCGGCACGGCGCCATAGTTCTTCATTTGAAATTCTATCTTGCCAGCGGATTTTTAGGATACGACGTAGGCATCTGTTGATGAAAACTTGTAGGCGCCCTGTGATGAATTGGATGACTTTCCATGTTTCGCAACCGTACAAAAGAACTGCCTTAACGTTGGAGTTGAACAGCCGCAATTTGGTGTTAATTGAGATCTCCGTTGATCTCCGTATGTGAGAGAGGCATGCATATGCGCTTCGTGCTTTATTTATTCTGGAACTGACGTCTTCTTCTGTACCGCCATGTTCGGTAATAATGCTACCGAGGTAACAGAATTTGTCTACCAGTTCCACGTCACGGTTATTCAGCGCTGTGCGTTCAATGGTGTTTTCATTTATCCGCATTTCTTTAGTTTTAGTCGGATTTAGCCTTAAGTCTGCTGAACTACTTTCTGTTTTTAAGGTCCTGGTGTCTGGGGCCAGCAAACAGATATCATCCGCGTAGTCGAGATCCTTAAGGCGGTCTAGCAATCCCCATTGAATGCCATCTGTTCTACTATCTAGAGTGCTGACAAGGATGTCATTTATTACTATAAGAAATAGTAATGGTGAAAGTAGGCATCCTTGTCGTACTCCTGAGCTCACTTCAAAGCTGTCGGATAGTTTTCCATTGTGAAGAACTCTGCATTTGGAATTGTTGTAAAGAGCTTTTATTAATTCTGTTATTTTATCAGTCAATCCCCGTTGCCGTAGTGCCTGCCATATAAAGCTCCTATTGACCGAGTCGAACGGTTTCTCATAGTTTACGAAAGCAAGGTAAAGGGGGGATCGGAATTCAGTAGACTGCTCCACTATGATTCTCAAGGTGTTAATATGGTCTATGCAGGAGCGGCCCTTTCTGAATCCAGCCTGTTGTCTTCTAAGCGTTCGATCTACTGCCTCTCTTATCCTAGATAGTAATATATGGGACAAGATTTTTCCCATCGTAAATAATAGACAGATGCCTCTCCAGTTGTCACATATTGTTAGGACCCCCTTTTTGGGTATTTTGACTATGATACCTTCCGTCCAATCCTCCGGGAAGGTACAGGTGTTCCATGCTATTGCCAGGATTGGCTGTAGCGCATCTGCTGTGAGGCTTGGGTTGACTTTCAACAATTCTAGCGGGATGCCATCTTTTCTAACTGCTTTACCATTGCATGAATTGCGGTTACTATTTCGGTCTTGGATGGGGCACGAGTGGTGATTCTTATTAGCTGTGCATTGTTGTTGTTGTTGTTTTCCTGAGGTTCCTGTGTAAATGAACCATTCAGGGCGGCGAAGAAGTAATCTCTCCATCTTTGGAGTTGCTCCTCGTCGCTGCACAGCAGTCTTCCATCCGCATTCTTTACGGCATGCTTTTTTGTAGAGTGCTTTCCCGAGAGCTGTTTAGCGATTTGGTACAGCACCTTACTGTTGCCGGTGTTTGCCGCTTTTTCTGCGAGCTCATTTATCTCCCGCCTTTTATCACACCGGACACTTCTTTTTAGCTCCCGGTGCAATTGGGAGTATTCCCGTTCAAGTTGTTGGCGTTTTTCCGGGTCGCTTGTAGAGTTCACGTTATTTTTGAGGGCCCTTCTGCGTTTTATTTTTTGCCAGGTTGTGTCCGAGATCCAGTGTTGCTGGTTTCTTTGGACATAACCGATGCTTATTTCAGCTGCTGTTATTATAGCGCCCTTTGTTGTGCTCCACAGCTCTTCAATATTTGTGTCGTCAGAAACGGTTTGCTGGTTTAAGATTTCTTGCAGATTCCAGCAAATTCTCTCTTTTTAGTGCTCTCCCGCAGAAGGTCTACGTTAAACCGTCTACGGTTTACGGCATCTCGTTGGACGTTTCTGATTGCGACGATTTTTAGACGATTTTGGGGCGGATCTGTTCGTTTAAGTCTCCCATCAAAACAATGAGGTCTCCCCTCGGAATAGAGCGAAAAACCTCATTCAGTCGCATATAGAACTCGTCTTTGATGTCATCTTCTGCGTCTTCAGTTGGAGCGTAGCATTGGACTATCGTAGTACTTCTTAGTCTGGTACGTAGGCGCACGGTAATAATCCTCTCAGAAACTGGTGACCGGCTTGCTTGGTGAGTATTACGCCAACGCCATTCCTACCGTTTTCAGTTTCGTTTCTCCCAGAATATAAGAAGGACTCACCATTTGGGCAGATATGTTCCCCCGCATCGGGCCATCTGGTCTCGCTGAGTCCCATGAACTTGATTTTATAGCGGTTCATCTCGTTGAGGACTTCGTCCATCAGCAAGCAGCGTTCTCACATTCCATGATCGATTCGTGTCCTGGTTCGAAAAGCAAAGGTCGTCGTCGTGTTGTCCATCCGGTTCCGAGGCATTGTTTGCCGATTCGTAGCAATTATGTGTTTTATAGGTGCGGGTTGCTAAGCCTCAGCCCAACTGACTTAGAACCCTGTTTTGTGGCCCAGAGAACTCGCCATTCGACCGTCTCTTGTTAGCTCCTTCCGAAGAAGTACCCCAGGGGGCACCGCGGGGACGTGGGATTATTACTTGCTAATAGAGCTGCTAGGTGTTCGTCTGCAGTGACTCTTCTCGGGTTTTGGCAGAAGTGACAAATCGGGTGCCACCATCTTCCGCGGTCTTTGTTAGCCGTTCGTCCCCCCCCCGTGATAAACGCCAATGACATATGTATTTCCAAATCAACTTTGTAATCATTTTTTAAACAACATAAATTAACTGCGGCATATTGGCGGTTTTACTTCGTCGCGTTTCTTTTTCGAAAAGGATCAAAAATACAACAACAAAACCTTCCCAGCAACATTTTTAAATGCTCAAAATGCCTGAGGAACTGAAGAATAATCCGTCTCCCTTAATAAAAAAAAGTCCGAATAAAAAATGAAAATAAATAAATAAATAAATAAAAGAAGCCATTCTGGTGTCAAACTGAAGCTGTAAACGGCAAAACCTAAACAGGTTCGCTATCGCAGGTCACGTCTTGAGACGACCTGTATACGTGCGTTATGTGTACACGTTCCCCAATTCTGGGCATGTCGAGTGTGCTCCGGGACGATATTTCTTTTACCATATTTCTTATTATAATAACATTTTAACGTTGTCCATACAGCCATCCACAGACGGCGGTAGGTGTGGATCCTCCCTTCAGACTTTGCAGCCAAACGCTATAACTGTAGGTAGAAGGGATGACGGAGGGGGCAGCTCCCTTTCCCCAATAAGCATGGATACAACGAATCATTCAGCCATTGATAGGTTTGATATTGACTTTTCGGTTGCTCTTGCGGTTGGTAGTTCGAATCAATGGCGAAATGCCTGAATTTATGCGGTTATCTTTGAGGACGTGGAGAGGACAACAAGAGACTTTTTGGATGCCAGGGTCAGTTTTCTGGTAAGACGGGGAACCGACCAGGGACGTGCTACAACCGCAATTCTCATGAATAAAACGTCATTTCAACTTACAGAAAAAAATGTATCAACAGGAAAAAGGGCTGATAGAACGAAAATGACTTTTTCTATTAAATATTTCTGCGTTTTGTCAAGGTAGAGAATAAAGAAACCTACTACTGGAAGGTAACAGTAACCAAATTCAATGGAATGATTTTCTTTTTTGGTTCTCCAACCTCAAATTTTGGGGACAGATTACAAAACAGATTATTCCAGATGGGCCGAAGCTCTATTGATTAGGAATTGATTGCTTTCGGAAAAAATGTATTTACTCGGAAAATTCTCCATGCTATTTTTAAGCACTTGGAACTTGGAACTTGTCAGTTTTCTTTCGTAGAATCAATTTTCTGGTGAATTAAAAATACTTTGGTGGAAATGTAACGATATTAGGAGCTCTGAAAGATAGTTTATAAATAGCATATATTTTTTTAAGTAGATACATACATAAATATATGGGCAGTTCTACAAAAACTGGAATAAAATCGAATTATTTTTGGCCCTACGTTTTTTTAATGTATTTCAAAATTGAAAATTAGATATAACGAAGATTAATGATAGTATTCTAGGTTTCAATGGGTCAGTCAAAATATATCAATTTTTACAAGTTATAGCATTTTTAATTTTTTGGATGACAGGGAAGTGAGAACAGACACGGGAAAGTGACGAATATTTTTCTTAAAAAAAGTTTTTCGGTTAACATTATAGTAAGTATTGCATTAAAGTGATACATCTAATAATATTTCGGAGAATAGAAAGTTAAATATGTACAAGAATGCCTACCAGGGAAGTGGGGTTAGTATAGAAAAAATACGAGCAAATGTTAAGTTTTATTAATTTTAAACATTATTTCTTTCCTAGTCTGATTCCCCAATTACACCGTCTACTTGTGCTCGTTATTTTGCACAATATTTTACAAAACCTATTCGGAAATGCGCGCATTCAGTGTATGTCGACAGGGAAGTGATAGACAGGGATGTGATAATTTAAATGATTTTGTCTCAAATCCATAAGAGCGCTTCTATTTTATCATAAATATATTATGCTCCAATGATCAGTGTAATTGAAGCAAACACGTACAATTAATTCAAATTTAATAATATCTAATAGTTCAATCGTAATTACGTGGCATGTGAGTGAGAATTTGACTGACCCGAACTCCAAAATCTCCACTAAGCTCACTCCCACGACTAATCGCTCACCGACTGAAACAAAACAAAGCCATTCCTATGCTGACTTCACTTCTTTCTTTCTTTCAATCACCAAAGCGGCAGAGTCGCTTGCTACTAAATTTATAGGTGATTTTAACGGATTTTTAGATGATAAAAAGGCGTGTCGCCTCTAATCGAACTATATAAACTTTACAATTTTTTTGGCAAACATATGTTTATGATTGAGGTTTTTCGCTTAAAGTTCTTTAAGTAAACTGCTTGAAAAACGCCAGTATTTGGGCTTAAACTTTGGATTACTGCAAAATCGCCCCACAGGGAAGTGATAATTTTGACTAATTTTGACTATTTGGAGCTAATTTTGGGCTATAAATACTTGTTTGAAATAACTGATTTGGAATGCCCAATTAAAAACCGATGTAAACTTTTATTTGAATTAGACATAACTTGTAAAATGACGAATCCACGAGCCGACCCCACTAAAATTCCTGTTTTTGTAGAACTTCCCATATATCTAAATTGGTACAATTTTTGTTTGAAGAGCATTTTCTGTGGGGCCAGGAAGTAATTTAAGTTATTTTTTTTAGGCAATTGTTATTATTCTGTGTTTCATTTCTGCAAAGTTTAGTTTTCTATGTCTTCATTTTGCCTCTTTTCACTTGCCTCAATCTCTTTGATGATAAAAATACGCGTAGAATATTTACAAGCCTCGAAATGTATTACAATAAGCACCGTAGTTTCATGATACAGATTGTGGGAATTGAATTGGTGCAGACTATTTTATCTAATGACAAGTACTCAAAAATATTTTGGACTTTATAAAGCAAAATTGGCTCACAAAACTTGTATACAATTTATAAATCCAAGACAAAGTGGAAAATATTTTAATACATCCTACTTCAGACAAAATAATCCGTGAGTGTATCATGGGGGATCTGTTACCAATGAAAACATGCGCATAGAAGATAATCATAAATTAAATAACGAGAGTGTGAACTTGTAATAAAAAAATATTTCTGTGTTTTTAAATGAACAAGTATAATTGTCGTCGATCACGTATTATTTTCTACCAGCAACTTTTCAAATTCTATGCTCTGTTAAGTGCAGTCGAATATTTTGCCTTAATTACGATATTAGTGAAACTTATTCAGAAAAGAAACGACGAGACTGCTAATGTTATTCCATTTCTTACAAAAGAAGTCTTACCTTCTTAGGCCGGATTCCGCAAGCGTGAACACAACTGTGTGCACGCCGAAAAAAAGGAAGTTTCCTAGTCGGGTTCACGCTTGCGGAATCCGCTCCCTGAAATCGAGAAACAACCACTACGTAAGGCCGTTATGCCGGGTTCACAATGTGAAAGCGCTAATTTTGCTAAACTTTCGGAGAAAATTTAAAAAATGTCAATAACAGTTGTTAAATTAAAAATATTCACAAAAGAAACTACCCATCGACTGAGTTCTCGACCTTTGCTAAAACTTTTGTTTAATCGGAGCTCAGTTAATTTTAAAGTAAAATTTACTTAATTTTTAAGTCAAGTTTTTTGAATTTGGCGAGATTTCTGTTAACTGAAATTGAATTCATACTATCTCTTTCGGAAAAAATGTATGGTACTGCCATCTAATGACTTGTAAAAAAACTGAAAATTTTTATTAACCCAATATTCAGAAAATTTGCATTCGTAAAGTTCTCAAATGAATTTGGTTGTAGTTTTTTGCTTATTTTTAATATTTTTTATGTTTTTAAATTTAAAATAATGAACATAAATCACCTGCTTTGGTACAAGAATTCTGCTTATTCATCAGTGCGACAAACAGATGTCACTAGTTACTTCCGAATTTCGGAAATAAAATTAAATTTGAGTGTTGAAGTTGAAGTGAACCCAACTTTAACTGATGTTCTCTAATTTTGACATGAGATGTTAATACAGAATTAAGCCTCGTTCACACGGTGACACTGATGCCGTGGCACTTATCATCATGAAAGTGCGCGATATTTGCTATCACGGCACACAGACAATGTTTATCATTTCAATTATTTTTACATCAAAAGTAAATGTCTAATGATGATAAATGTACAAGAATTTTTTTTCGTACGCCTCTATTAATATAGATCTTCAATTTTATAAGCATCAGTGAGAATTTTACAAATTATAACGTCCGGTCAAATTTTCTATGAGAAAAAATCAAAAAATTAAATACCAATGGTTTCCTTAGAAAGCTTAGAGTCTCCTCATTAAAATGTTTTTTTATTTTAATTTTTGCGCACATTTTAGGCAAAAATACTTGACTTTTTCCGCGAACACCTCGCTAGAATATTTAAATTCAGCTTTTTGGCGCGCTTAGATTTTTCGAATTTGCTTCTTATTTTTAATAATTTTTATAGTAATAAAACAATTTTTTTAAAATAAGTTATAACATAAATTTTAGTAAAGTAGTATTAGTTTTTCGAAATTTTTATTATTTTTCGATATATAACGCAAGAACCAAATTTTCGAATTCGTTTTAGATATTGTGAACTTAGCATACACTTTAGCGCAGCAAAGATTTTTTTATCGTTTTCTACATCCAAAAAAGTACCTAAGTCCCAATTTTCAGCGAGATCACATTTTGTGCGAGCTTTCGGTCTAAATTTGTCTCTGAACTTTGACTACTAGCCTTCAAAAAGTGTTCCAAATAGATTGAAAGTATACAGTGGATAAAATTTTGAATTTTTTATATTTTTGTTAGTGCGAATGCTTATTTTATTTAAAAACTTTATTGAATTATTTTAGTTTTTTGTTACATAAAATAAAAATGATTATTAATATAAAAAGATGTATTTTATTTTATAAAATTAACAGATTATGCTGACAACAACATTGCCAAAGTATCTCTTTTCGTTCGTCCATCCATATTATGTTCATCATTAGAAATAGTTGTTGTGTCATCTGTATTGTTAATCTCAATGTTTGAAATTTCTTCCAGAGAACCTTCAGAGTTTATTATAACATTATGCAAAATTATGCACGAAAGTACTATGTGCTTGACAAGTTTTATACATTTAACATCAATATATTTTAAAATTCTAAATTTTGCTTTTAATACGCCAAAAGTTTGTTCTATTCACACTCGAGTTGAGCTTAAGATCATGTTGAATTTTTGCTGATGTGTTTGAAGGTAACCAGTGTCCTTATATGGAACCATTAGATATTTCGACAAAGGGTACGCTGAGTCGTCCAAAATATATCCTTCTTCAGGTAAACATATAATTCCATTTTCCAGTGCATGATATAATGGGCTTTTCTTCCACACTAATGCGTCAGGACAACTTCCTGGCATACCCACAAAAACATCTATAATTCTAAATTTGCTGTCACAAACAGCCTACAATAAAGATATATTAAATGTAAAATGCAGTTTTTACATTTGTAATACACAGTTCTTTAATTACAAACCTGAACAATAATAGAATGTCTCCCCTTGCGGTTAAAATAGGAGCAAGGATCTTCTTTGGGTGACAGCATTTCTATGTGCGTGCCGTCAATGCATCCAATGACAAAAGGAAAAGATGTTTTACGTAAATTTAAAAATTCCTCCATAATCTGTCTTGTATTTGTGGGCCGCTTTAATGTTTTCTGCAGCTGTAGAGGTGATTAGTTTTACAAATTTAAAAAAAATTTTGTGTGCTGTTCCTTCTGCCACATTAAAACGATCGCATATTTCACGAAAACTATTTTGATTTCCACAATGTAAAATATAGGCTGCTTTCAACTGAGATTGAAGGGCGCCCGTTTTCACATTTTTTGCATCTTTCTTCCATAATTGTCTTCAATACCTACAAATACATAAAATACTCATGTAGATTGTTTTCTTTTTGAATGAAGGACTTCAGTATTAACAAACTTATTATGTATAATATTTACTTACAACAAATGTTCCTTTTTCCATTCTAAAATGTAAATAGAAAATATCGTCTGGATATTCATTAATTAACTTTTTAAAAGATAAAATTTTCGGCCCCCTTCTGTTAATTTGAGTAAGTAGTAGTTTTTTCTTTTTTTTGTTTTTCTTTTATATTCCACATTTTTTTTTATTAAATTATCATTTTGCGGTTCTAGATTTGGTATTAAACTTTACAATATCTTTTTTATCCATTTTGTAACACGCTATGAGCAAATAAAAACATTTACACTTCATAAATGTCAAACTTAAAAAAGCACAACTTTGACTATGCGTTTACTGAAATTTGACTTGACTGTATTAGTACTGTTTTCTGACTTAGTTTGTTGACATTTACGAAGTCACCCTATGTCACGTTTAGCAACGAGATCCTGCTGATCGCTATCGTCGACCACTGATAGATAACGTGGAGGGCAGACTCATCCACTTCCTCTAATCTTTATTAATGATCTGCTATCAATCCCCTTCAACCACTTCACTGCTTCGCTGATGACAATACTGCGTTACTCGGAGTGTCCGCGCACGCCACCCTTGCCCATAAAAAGCTCGTGCTACCAGAACCATGGTCCCTCGTGTATGATATAAAATATTAGAATTTTCAGGAGTGGTAATTCTTTTGGAATATTTTTAACCCTCCTACTCCTACTTTTACTTCGTTGTAAGTCATAAAGCCTACATTGACATTTTAAACGAACTGTTCTAAATTTGAATTGCACATCCGATTTAAAATTAATTTTTATTTAAAGTGTACATCTACATACTAAGACCTCGTTGTATTTTGTGGGACGACCTCATTTTTTCTACAAAGAAAGTGCAGTGTTTTTCTCTTTTTAACATTGCAGTTTGCATTTTCTTTTCGAAAAAACCTTGACACTGAATATGGTGTGTCATTGGCAAGTCATGGATTATGTATTGTGCAAGTCATCTCTTGTTGGGCTGCCAAATTTTAATTTGGTTAAATATCGCAACAATAATTCACAAAATGTCAAAACTAATGCCGACCACAATTTCGCCTGTAGGCCCCCATTATGTTTTATATTGGAGGCATTTTGTTCCACTTTATCCCCAGTAAAAACAATTCCCCTTTAGTAATCAATCCTTCTTCTGTTCCTCTTCTCCTTCTCATAAAAAATGGGAACAACTAATACGCATAAAATTCCAAGCACTAAAAATCAGACAAATTCCATTAAGGAATTTCCTGAAAAATCAGAAAACCGCAAAATCATGTTTGGGTTGCGAATTAATAACTGAAGCCGAGGAGCATTTTTATTTTATTCATCGGCACCTTATATTTCAGTCGTTATGTTTATGGCTTCAGTAAATCGTAGCAAACCACTTGCGTCTTAAAAGCTTCTTTTTCGCTATTTCATCGGATCCTGCCTGCTGGAGCGGCATCCATCCTGAAGGAGCAACCAGTGTCGATGGAATTTCCACGCTACCAAATTAATCATCGGTCCATGTCAGAATGGCGGAGATGGAATCGATCACATTCATTTCAAAGGCATAAGTCGAAACCTTTTTCTACGAGAGAGATTCCAAAAGATACAGAAGAGCTGTGTGTATCAGACGGGACCCATTATTTATCCAACTTATTTGAGAATGCGGAAGGATAAGGCGATCGGATTTCTGCTATTTCTTTAAAATGGATAAAAAGTCCCGGGAGTGTTTTTGTTCTAGGCTGCTCTTTCTTGCTTTCTATCTAGCTGTCCCTGTCTATCTCTAAAGGGTATAATCCTTGCATTCTTCTGTGTGTACACAAGTGTGCACGACAAAATACGAAGGAATTGATTGACTTTGGCAACTACTACAACAGCAACATCGGCAGTAGGATAAAAATGGCTGAATCATAAATTTCAACAATAATTTGTCGGTGCCTAAAAAAAGATACTAAAGGAGAGAAAAATAAAACAGAAACCATAAGACTTTGGGGCTGGTTGCTCCTTTCCGTAAATGGATATCAATAAAAATGTTTTCGTGATTCGAGGGAGTTGAGAAAGGACGTATGGTCTCTGTATACACAATATATTTGTTTGCCAATGTATGGGTGTAGTTTTGTGCAGTTTGTTGTCCTGGAAAAAAGGAAGGTCTCTACTTGGATAGCAAGGTATACGTTTTCCCCCGTCTCCTTTTTTTTACGATAATGGCTCTGCTTACTAAGTTTGCAACTTACAACGTTTTTCCCTTAGGATTATGATTCTCATCATCATTATCAACTTGTCTTCATATTTTTGGGCAAAATTTACTTCTCATGTTTTTTGATAAAACTCGTCTTCTAGCTTTGTGTGCTTAGCTGTGAAAGAAAAACTCAAAATGGAATTTGTTGTCCGTAATTCGAAGTCCTCGAGAAGAGTTTTTTGTGTGGAAGAAATTCTTTTGTTTTTAATTTGAATGCGTGTAAGTTTTAAATAAATTGTTTGCGTATTATTCGCTAAAAGCTGTTTATGAAATGAGGATAAAACCGAGATAAAACTTTATAAGAACCTAAGTCCTTCGAATTTTAAGTGGAATCATCAACAGCATTTTTTTCCCTTGGTTTTAGAGTGGAAGGGAGCGAAAATTTTCGTTTGTAAAAGAAAGAAAAAAAAGTTAAAATATTGAATGCAAAGTTGCGGATTTTTTCTTCAGAAGATAACTTAGTTCAATTTGAAAGAGTGAAATGTAAGCCAAATGAAATATTGTTGTTGAAAAAATATGGGACCTGAATGGAATGGTGTAACAGTGAAGTAATTTTATATAGAATCGACAGTAGAGACCAAAGTTACATTCAATGTTTGTAAATTTTGAAACTTGAAACTTCATCAATTTTTATTCAGATCCCGAAAAAATTGTTCTTTAAATATTTAGTTTTCAACAACACAAGAAACTAGAGCTAGCTGGGGAGAAGGGAGAAGTCTGGAGGAAGAATTGTACTGTAGAGTCATCGAAGAAGAACAACAAAATATTTAGTTAGATAATTAGGGCCGTAAACATCGAGGGATACTTTTAACCGAGAATCAAGGATTACCTTTACTAGCAATCGGTGGTGCTAATGCTTAAACATCAAATACTGTAAGACATGAGAATTTTTAGGCTTGGCAATTCTTTTCTAATCTTTTCGAAAATCACTAGCCTTTTGTATCTCAACATTAGCCTGGATATCTCTCTCATACTTCTCAGTGAAAAGCTCACTCAAATATTCCCAGCGGGAAATGGAATCATACCAAGAAGCATGACGGTAGCCTTTTTTGGAAGGCGAGAATTCCTTCCTTTTCGCATTCCGCTCCATATCTTTTTTGTGCAGCCATGTCATTAGAAGGAATGAGTCGAAAAGCTCTAAAAGCTCATTCACCTTCCCCACGCATTCCCGGTAAGGTGTTTGTGATATGTTCTCTCTTATTTCTTCCAAGGAAGTACAATTTCTTACACCTTCTAAATATATTGAGATCTTTGGAAGATATTGCTTTAATCCTTTTATAATAATCTTTTAGATACACATTTTTATACACAATTTAATGGTAAATTGTATTAATTGAATAAAAACTGTACATTAATTACATATCCATATTTGACCCTTCCATCCTACTTTTGTGGAAATACGAATACGAACTCCTTCCTAAAAGCTTCTTGAGGAAGGCCTTCAAACTTTTCCCGCTGGGTTGTTGGTATGGAGAAGACGAGCTTTCAGAGACACGTGCCTAACCATCTTCTCTCAAATCAAACCACATGACATTGCTGTTGTAATTTAACAAAACAGCTTAGATTAAGATAAGAAGATTACTCATTCGAAATATCTCGGCTTTAGAGATTGTACACATGGCGAATGCGGTGTCAGGTTATCAAGTTACCCCAAATCTTGGATTTTACATTTTAGGGTTACTTTGGTTGATGTATACGGCCCTTAATGATTCATGTTTATAGTTTATATGTATATAGTTTATATATTATTATGTATTCTTATTTATGATTATGTGTTATGGATTAATATGTATTTTATATTATTATATATTATTATGTATTATTAGTATGCATTATTATCCATTATTAATTATTTTATTTAGCTTGACCCCGTACATTTCTTTGGTTCAAATCTTGCGACAGCTTTTTCAACTACTTCTACCAAACCGATTCTTATGAAACTTTGTACACACATTGAGTTCCCGTGAGAATGCAATCTGACAATTTTGGAAAAAAAAACAAGATGGGGGTTCCAAGATGGCGGACGAATTTTGCAACGGTATTCCGATTCCATTGAAAATCGGTATCGGGGAGTTTTTAAAGTCACACATGCCAAAAATGACTGAATTAACACTAAAAAGAATACAATAAAAATAAGTAAATAAACTTTTAAGTTAAATGGTTGTATTTTAAATCTTAAGCTATACCAAAAACTATACAATATTTAGAACTCAAACATGGACATTCTTGAGATTCTGACGTCTGGTACAATAAGCGATAATTATTTACTGTTTTACTAATGATTTTGAATGGTTAAAACTTAATATAATTACTCAATCAGAAATTAGTTGGAATATATAATACAAAATATTTACTGTTATTATTTGGGAAAATAAAACAATGAACAAGATATTAATGCTTTTATTTACCTTGACCTCGTATATTTGTTTGGTTCAAGTCTTGCGACAGCTGTTTCAACTACTTCTACTAAACCGATTCTTATGAAACTATGCACACACAGTGAGCTAACGTGTCAGTGCAATCTGACAATTTTGAAAAAAAATCAAGATTGCGGTTCCAAGATGGCGGACGAATTTTTCAATTGTGTTCCGACTCCATTGAAAATCGGTATGGGGGGTTTTAGGGCCACAAATTACGATTCTGTGGACATAATTAGAAAATTAATAATGGCGGCGCCAATATGACGGATGAATTTTGGAAATGTGTTCTGAATCTATTAAAAATCGGTATCGGGGGTTTTTTAGGGCCACAAATGACGATTCTGTGGTCAAATTTTGAAAATTCAAAATGGCGGCGCCAATATGGCGGATGAATTTTGCAAATGTGTTCTGAATCCATTGAAAATCGGTATCGGGAGGTTTTTAGGGCCACAAATGACGATTCGGTGGTCAAAATTTGAAAATTCAGAATGGCGGATGAATTTTGGAAATGTTTTCTGAATCCATTGGTCCATTGAGGGCCACAAATGACGATTCTGTGGTCAAAATTTGAAAATTAAAAATGGCGGATGAATTCTGCAAATGTGTTCTGAATCCATTGAAAATCGGTATCAGGAGATTTTAAGGTCACAATGACGAATCTGTGGGCAAAATTTAAAAAAAATCAAAATGGCGGCGTCAATATGGCGGTACGATTTTGGCAATTACGATTCGATTTCACTGAAAATTGCTAGTTGGGGGTGTTTTAACGTCGGAAATAATAAATTTGTTGTTAAAATTAGAAAATTCAAATAGGCGCTGGAAATTTGGTATGCATAACAAATCACTTCACCAGAATTTTGTAAAAAGTAAAATCCAAAAATGACAGAATTAAGACAAAAAAGAATATAATAAAAAAGGGTAAAAAAACTTTTAAGTTAAATGGTTTTATTTTAAATCTGCTGTACCAAAAACTAGAAAATAATTAGAACACGGTCATGGACCTTCTGGAATAGTAGCAGTGCTGTCTTCTCATGTCGTTTGCCAGGGGGCATTTTGTGTCGCTGCGTCAGCGAATTAAGTAATATTCTGGGACTTTTAACAGACTAAAATAAAAACATGGGGCACATACAAACCTGTATAACCTGTGTAAATAAGAACAACTTGTCTGGAAAAATGTGTTTCCAAGTCCACCAAAACAAAATAGTTCAAAGGCACTTCGTATCATATTTCAGTTACCTAAAGCTGCTCAATTCAATTGAGTAACTATTAGAAGAAGAATCTAGGGAATTGAACATAAGTGACGTTTATTTCAGTAGTGGAAAGGAGGTGGAGTAAATCTACTCAAGGTCGACGGACCCACAGGCTCATAACAAATATGGAGGGAAGGGTCACGGGAGAGCAAGGAGAGATGAATTACGACCTCGCACAGTTCTTGAGTGGACATGTGTGTTCCAGAGCATACCTCCACCGGTTCGGACAAGATGTCCTCGCTGTCCCCGGCATTCCTAAATGTGATAGAAGACACAGAGCAGGTCCTATTGGAATGCCCGATATTAGCCGAGCAAACTGCTGCTCTGCAAGCGACACCTCAGGCACAACTCAGAGTAGAGAACATCGTAAACTACATGGTGACATTGGGTGTTGTAAAGAATAAAGTGGAGGAGACGCTAAATATGCTCCATCAGAAGTTTAGTCGCAAAGAAACGAAAAGGAAGAGAGTAAGGCTTAGAAATACCGGTAGTATTAGCAGGTAGATAAAAGCTGATCCAGCTGGCGAAGCATTGCTGAAAAGAACCGACAGGCTGGAGCGTGTCGGCATAATGATGCTTCCACCTGCCAACGCACGCAAATAATAAAAAAATCCAATAAATTATTTGCATGCAAATTAAACATTAGTCTTAAATCACGCCAAAGAAGTATAACTTCTAATGCGCGTACATAAGTACACACACCCACTTTTTATAGTGTTTTTTTTAAAACTCGTTCGTTGTTATCATCCGGTACTGTCAACGTTCATGTCTCTGTTGCATACGAGAGAACTAGCTTTATTGCGGAATTATAGAGTCAAAGCTTGAAAGATCTTGGTTAAGGTCTGGATTTGAATAACTTGATGGGCGCAAAATAACAATACGTTTGCAACTTGTTTTCTTTCATGGATGCTGTTGTTTTTACAAATTCTCATCGAAACTCTACTCCTTTATATTGCAATGTCCTGCACTCTGATCTTGATATGTTCTTGTACTTTCTTTTGCTTTGGTTAAATCTAAGACCAACTTTTTCTGCGCCAGTTTTCAATAAAACTTCCGTTTTACTCAATATTCAATACTACAATACTCAATAATACAGCAACAGACATTCACTTCGATGATGGAACAGAATATAGCCTCCTCGCTTATTGTGCTTACAGGCGATTCATTTAGAGAGGCAATCCCAGTGGCATTCGGGCGCGAAACCCGTAGGTTGTGGCCCCAAAATTCTATGAAAGCTTTGGATATTCCATCGATGGAATCAAATGTTTGTTTAAATTCATTAAGGACATTCTGTTAATCAAGCGCGGATTTGTCACCAGATCTCATCGCAGCACATTCTTACCCTAGAATTTAAAATCGGCAAAAGTAAGCTTAAAGATTTTATCAAAAAAAAAATGTCCAAATAATTTTTTAGTAATCTATATACAGGGTGTAACGCATAAGATTGTACACCGGGCGGGTATGAATAGGTTTTGGATAGACGAACAAAAAATCGTTCCGGAGGGGGTGGGGTAATCTTAACGGTTTAGCCGCTAGGGCGTTTTGAAGGTTTTTTGCTAGAGTTTTACATATTACCCTGTATTTTTGTAACCCTATGATCTATTTTCATAAATAAGGTATCAGTGTACGCAGAATACTCCCACCTATCTAAAGCTGTAAAAATGAAGGTTCTACCGTACCAGGTTCCAGAGCAATGAGTCAACAAAGTAAAAATTTTGGTTTTTTTTTACTAAAACTTCAACTAAAACCACCATTTTCTCCAAAAAATACGTGATAAACCTAAACTTTTTTTTGCAAAATTAGAAAGCTTGGACAATTCCCTATGAAAAATGTCTAGAGAATTTTTTTCCTACGACTTCTACTTTTGGAGTTAAAAGCAATTTTAATGCTAAAATTGGGTCTTTTTTAGTACTTTTTCACCTAAGCTTTGCTAAAAAGTACCAAATAAGCACTAAATAAGGTCAATTTCAACATCAAACTTGCTAATAACTTCAAAAGTAAAGGCCGTAGCATAAAAATTGTCAGGACATTATTCATAGGAAATTGTTCAAGCTTTCTAATTTTGCAAAAAAAAGTTTAGGTTTATCACGTATTTTTTGGAGAAAATGGTGGTTTTAGTTGAAATTTAAGTAAAAAAAACCAAAATTTTCACTTTGTTGACTCATTGCTCTGGAACCTGGTACGGTAGAACCTTCATTTTTACAGCTTTAGATAGGTGGGAGTATTCTGCGTACACTTATGAAAATAGGTCATAAGGTTACAAAAATACAGGGTGATATGTAAAACTCTAGCAAAAAACTTCAAAACGCCCTAGCGGCTAAACCGTTAAGATTACCCCACCCCCTCCGAAACGATTTTTTGTTCGTCTATCCAAAACCTATTCATACCCGCCCGGTGTACAATCTTATGCGTTACACCCTGTATATAAAACACAAAAAATGTTTCTTTATCCGTTATAGACTTTGAAACCATCCAACCGATTGTCACAAAAATTTAACCACATATTACTTACATCCGGGGGGTGGTTATAGAATTAAATTCAAAATGGCCGCGCCAATATGGCCGACGAATTTACCAATTGTCTTCCGATTCCAATGAAAATCGGTATCTGGGGTTTCTTGAGGTAGCACATAATCAAAACTTATAAATTCAAAATGGCCGCGCCAATATGGCCGACGAATTTGCCAATTGTGATCCGATTCCAAAGAAATTCCCTATCTGGGGTTTTTAAAGGTAGCAAATAACGAATTTATGATCACAACTTATAAATTCAAAATGACCGCGCCAATATGGCTGACGAATTTGCCAATTGTATTCCGATTCCAATGAAAATCGGTATCTGGGGTTTCTTGAGGTAGTAAATAAAGAATGTTTAATCAAAACTTACAAATTCAAAGTGGCCGCGCCAATATGGCCGACGAATTTGCCAATTGTGTTCCGATTCCAATGAAAATCGGTATCTGGGGGTTTTTGAGGTAGCAAATAACGAATGTTTAATCAAAACTTATAAATTCAAAATGGCCGCGCCAATATGGTGGACGAATTTTTGCAATTGTATTCCGATTCCAATGAAAGTGGATATCTAGGGTTTTTACGGTTGCAAATATAGAATTTATGATCAAAACTTATAAATTAAAAATGGCCGCACCAATATGGCCAATGAGTTTGCCAATTGTATTCCGATTCCAATGGAAATCGGTATCTGGGGGATTTTAAGGTAACAAATAAGAAATTTATAAGGGTTAGGAAATCGAAAAATTTTCACATCCTAGCTCCAAATGGAAGAACATGTAGGAAATTTCTTAAATTTGCCCTAACCAGTATAGAAATAGTAAAAACGGTAGAACGCGGTTTTCAAATTAATATGAAGAACATCTTTATATAATTCAATAAAAAAAACGCTGTACAGGACAGTTATCCACGTTCTACCGGTCAGACGCCTGCAAAGATGATTTTCGGGAAACAG
This sequence comes from Thereva nobilitata, assembly GCA_963855945.1. Lineage (NCBI taxonomy): Eukaryota > Metazoa > Arthropoda > Insecta > Diptera > Therevidae > Thereva > Thereva nobilitata. The sequence goes on along the minus strand of OY979694.1, from coordinate 155,816,843 downwards.
ATTACGCTGCCAAGTGATTTAAATTTGGGAATCGCCCAACAGGATGAAGACCCACTACGATCTAAGGGCGACCTAAGGAAGGTGATCGAGTCTAGCTATATAATCCTCCACGAATGAAAGGTAAATTGTCAAAACTACAAAGCAAATTGGAACGGCCCCTCCACAGTAATCAAAATGTTCGATCGGTAAGAACGGGACCTGTAGGAAACTGTGTTCGGGACGAATATTAAGTAAGAAGGGGCAGTGTAACGGCTAACCGAAAAGAAAAAGTTAAAATTCCAATTCACCCAGAAGTTTCATGTTCAGAGGCACCTACTTGAATGCATACATAACGCAGTGTCACATCTCAATTTAGTACGGTTGTTCTAACTGAACCGCCAAGAAGAGAAAGGAGGAGCACATGTGTGCAAGAAATTTTGTTTTGAAATTAAAGTTGTTAAAAAGAAACAAATTGTTCCAATTAATCCCTGACGAATCCGAGAACACTCGAGAAGAAATATTACAATATTTTTTATAGGTAACTCTAAATTTCTGTATGGTATCCAAAATCATTTTTTCCAGATTTTTTGTTGTTTTCATTATACTTTTTTCCTACCGCGGACTGTGCACACATAAACTTTTTTTATTTGAAGGCGTTGCAACGCACGCGGGTTTTTTACTAGTATAGTATAAAAACAGTTTTGTGCTCATTAAAGTATGGATTTAAAAAAAAAATGGATATCTGTGTTCCCCTACATTTCTCGTCTTGTATCAAACATTACAATTGCCTTGTTATGACACTATCCAATGAATTCCCACAAAAGAACTTGATTTAAGAACGTAAAAAAACTCTGTAAGCACAATCATTGAGAACCAAATCAACCATGAAGAACGATGTGCCTTGATAAAGTGGGTGTTGGGCCAACAATAATTTGACTGTGAATTTGTGGAAGTGATCATTCAGCTTCTATTGAAGTAAATACTTAATGGCTGGTATGGAAAACGTGGTCCAGAATGTTATTAACTGGTCTAAATTCCATTACTTCGCTAACTATTTTTTATTTATAAAATGGAACTGAAGAAAAATTAACTGCAACATTGTTTTAAGAAGGAAGAACTGCAGCAAACGTAAGCAAATCATTTAAAAGGTTGCGAAAATGGATCAAATTGCTTAAATATATATGATATAAAATTAAAGTAGCAGTAAATAAAGCCTCATAGCAGATGCGCTAGAACTAGCCCTGGAACTAGCATGGAACATCTGTACTTTCCGGAGGGTTGGACGGAAGGTGCCATAGTCAAAATACCAAAAACGGGGACTTAGCTAGTTCCCAGCCTTTAAGTTGCTGTTATATACTTATGACACTTCAGTTTAGTCAATATCTTCAATTAAGTTTGTAGTTTGATTTAATAATCCTTTAGTTAGTTAGCCGATACGATATATTGGGGCCAATGTTTATGTGCCCTATGCATTTCTCAGTAGCAGTTTTAAGGATCTCTGTGCAATCTGTCTATGCCAAATCTGAATCTTGTGTCCTGACACCTAATAAAAAGGTTTTCCACATTCTTGCCTTATTTATGGAGATATTGTCCATATTAAGAAAAAACTTCTGTATCTACATATTTATAGAAACTTTTAAACGAAAAATTTACTTGCTTCACTTTGCAAATATATTTAGCTAGACTTTATTTATTGCAATTTTAAATTTTTAAATTTGGAAATTGTTTAATTTTAATTTTCAATGATTATCAATTTTTTTGAAAGAAAATATTAACGCTCTTTTTTTTATCTTTTCAGGTATGTAAAATCTTTTAAATGAGCATCAAACAAGTACGTACATAAAGACTTAAATTCCTTTACATGATTAACCACAATAATTACTGCCCCTTTTATGAAGCATCCCTTTATGAATAAATAAAAAAAAGTAATGAGATATACCATCTCTTCTCTGAATAGCTAGCATATGAATATTGTCCAATAATTGATCCTAATGTCTTTTTAAAAGAATTCTCGTCTCAATCGACCCTACTTCAAAGACCGCCTTTATGGCCATCCAGGTGCAGAATGAAGCTTTCAGTAAACCTCCAATATTCCAGAATAAAGCAGAGGAAAAAAGGCTCCATAAACATATTTGCTTTAATTCAAGCAATCAGCGTAAGTACGGTTGTGAATGGCCAGTCATATCCAATTAATTGATTTCTATCCAGGAACATTTCAATAAACTCCCAGCTTGGGAATATATATGGGGGGCGGCGGTTGCGATATCGAGGGCTCGTATGTATTAGCTCCACTTGGAAACCAACAAGTGATTTGCCATAATCGGCAGCCATTAAATTTATGAATGCGCCGGGACTACGGCACTTTTTCCTCTCCGCCGCCGCCATTTCCAGTTATTGTGTAGTGTGTCTACATGATTTCAGGAACGATTCACTTAAAATAATATTCACCATGGCGAGTCTGTTAGTAGTCCATTTCATAGACAGGAGAGTAATAAATGATTGAAAGACGCCCTAATACGTTTTGATGGGCAAAAAGGAGGAAAAGGGGCATGATCTTATCCTAAAAGCTGTCATAACTTATACGAAAAAGTCAGTACCGTCAACGGTCGTAAAAAGGTTTGTCGGCGAGTTTCTGTCCCGTCGTAAAAAACTGGCAATGATCAAATCTAACTCCTTTAAATGCGAACACAATTAACAGTGACATAAACGAGTGCTCGTTATGGGTTGGGCTGATCCCTTATTAGGGCCATCCCCCGGGTTTATGGGGTAGAAGTATAAACAGCGTTCAGCAATAAATCCTCAGCTATTCCTTGTAGCTCGACTCTCTCAGGATTCCTTAGAATCGGATGGACTTTCGATTACGAACTTCAGCTTTAGCCTTTCCTATTGGTACGTTCTAAGAATGCGCATGCAGTCCTTTCTCTTCAGTTTCATAAAATTTCAATTTTTTTTTATTTATTATATTCTTCTTTTTTTACATCGACGAAGGGATGCAGCAAGGGAGTACAACTGAGGAGGGTTCATTTCATTTCTTTTCATGCTGAGCTGAATTGATGATTACTGTGTATTATACAGTGTGGAAATGGCAGTCATATATCATTGCATAAATGTTTCATCGTTTTATATGGCATCAGATACAGTTTGGATGCTTTACTAGAAATGATGGTAATGCAATGGTAAACTTTGTGCGTCAGTTGAAAAAATAGGCGAGAAGTGGGCATGAGTTTTCTAATTTAATGAACTCGAGGACAAGCACTTAAATTTTTATAACCACTAAAATTTATTAAAACTTATTTCAGTTAAATTGTTTGGTACAGATGAATGCAATCAGTGCTCGTGACTCTTGAAATCTCTCCAACCAATCCTCTCAACGTTTCGCTAGTTGACTCCAATTTGTTCAAGAATTTTTTATGCTTCTTCTAGCACGTCATAGGCATGTCGATTTAAAATCGAAAAATCGATCTTTTCGAGTGAAATAATCGATTTTTTAGATCGATCTCAAACACTGAATCGATTCACAAACCCCTCGGATCGGGCTCAATTCACTTGGGGTCTTCCACACGCTGAAAACATCGTTTTGTATAGAAGAGGGCGAGATAGGATTTTTCCAACCAACTTTTTCAATGGATTTTTCAGCCAACTTTTTGACAGCTGTGTGGTTGTTGTTGTTTTATTTGAAATTCCCTTTTGCTAGGAGCATAAAAGAAAGGGAAATCACAGTAGGCAAAAGAGAATGTAGACAAAAAACAACAACATTGTGGAGTACAGTTGGTTATTAAACTGCGCTTGCGAGAAAGCCCATTCGATTTACCGAAAAAATGACAGGAGGGCTTTTTTGTAGGGAATAACATTTCGTTTTGGTTGAACAAAATTTTTTTTTCGAAAAAACCAGTTTTTGAGTCATTTTTTTGCCAAAAAGTGATATCTCCGGCCGCCATGTTTTTTTTTGTGACTCCGAAATTATTTCTTAAAAAGTCCCAAGGAAGCTGTGGACCAATTTTCAGCCATTTTGGAATTTTGTCTCCTTAAAATGGTACTTTCCCCGGACTAATAGCAATATCATAATGAATTCCTAACAGGATTGCTACATAAAAATATAAAAAATGTATAAATGCGAATTTTATGAAACTGCTTGTAATTAGTTGTCCGTGGCTCAACAAAAATTGACTTACCATTAGATTAATCGAGAATCGATCCTTTAATGCTCGATTTAATGGAGAATCGATTTTAGTGCGACCGATTCGAATCGAATCGAAGATCTATTTTTTTTGGAATGAATCGACATGCCTAGCACGTCATCCATCCCTCCATTTCTTGGTGGTCCTAGGCTACGTTCAGACTATTCGATTCGAGTTTTTCACGTATACGGTTTTATCGAATACGGGATGGCTCTTCACACGGGACTGTTCGATTCGATTTTTCAGGTAAATCTGGTTTTACCCACGGTAGCCCAGTCGTCAACGTATCCTCTTAAGTTATGTATATATCAAATTAAAGCTAATTTTTTTCTTTACACAATCGAATAGGGTTGCCTCTGTCAAAGTGGCCGCAAATAGGGGTTGCCAGCAAGTATTTGGAATTATATTTTATTTTATTTTAAAATATTTTTTAGGGCTGGCAACCCCCACTTGCGGCCACTTTGACAGAGGACGTTATGAGCGTATAACAGAGCTTACACCTGGCTTAAACGTACTTGCGGCCATATTTTTATAGGCAACCCGGCGTTTTGAGTAAAAAACAGTAGAGTGCAGAAATTTGCAGCCGGATCTTAGGCTATTATGGCTTTTAAAATTTGCCCTTCGAAATTTTTTGCGACTGGACTACGGTACGGGAATGACGTGCGGGAATTCCACTGCGCATGGGAAAAGATAGTTTCTCGTTTTCTTCTTTTTTGGTTTTTACTCTATGTCTTTGCTTCATTTATTACAGAGCTCCTGCTTATTGCTTCCATAGCAATAAAAAAAAGTATTAGTGAAATCGCATCGGAACTACCCTAAATGAGAGGTGAAGTGAAGGGAAGTTAGGTACCATTACATATGAATATATGAGAGTGACCAAAATGGAAATTAAGTGGAAGTTTAATTTTGAAAAATTTAGGAAAGTCATTGAGAGAAGTATCCGTGCAGTAAGAACCGCACAAGAAGTAAACAAATGTTAAAAAAGTAAAGTTGTTCACTTGCTACACTTCTTATGAACTGTTTTATTTGTTTGTTTATGTCTATTTTGAAAGAAGTTACGTCTACTTCACTTCTACTTCACTGCTGCGTTACTTTTCATTCAGGGTACGCCTATTTCCGCATCGCAGCTTTGTTTATTGAATTTCAACCCTGTATGTAAGCTTTGTTCAACAGCGTGATTAGTTTGGAATTTTTGCAGATCATTATTATTCACCTCAAACACAAAAGCTTATCCAGCGAGTTTTCCGACATCTTTCTGCTACTCCATAGTTTACAAACGAGAGTATGTAAGGCATGGTATAGTCTCTTTCCATCTTTATTTTACATTTCTAGTTTTTGCTATAGTATATGCAACCTCTTCTCTGCCAAAGGCCGTGTCGCATAGTCTTCTGGGTCGTCTGATTTTTCGTTTTTTTATTTGGCTGATAAGCTCAGGGCTAACCCTTTGTACTACCAGTCCGTCATATCGTTTCACACGTCATGGTTCAATGTCTAGTAGCAAGCTTAGTACGGGGATACAATAGATTTGGGCCTATGAAGAAGATGGCGATGAATCGTGAAATACGTCATGATCTTACATCACCAATCGATAATGAATTGTTGATTGGGTTGAGCATGCGGTCCGCAATAGAGACAAGTCTGCCACACACTTCTCTTACATTATCGAAAGCGGTTGGCTGGAACTGAGGGTAAGTCGTTTATACAGAATAGGAAAAGAGCGGGTGATAGAACTAACCCCTGGCGACCCCTGGTAGAGATGACGTGGGGTTTATTTCGACGCCGTCCAATAATACCTTGCTTGAAGGGCCAAAAAGCAAACTCTCAGAAAGTGCAATACTCTATTAAAAGCTTTGTAGATACGTATAACAACTAAACTAGACCCACCGGGATGGTTCCTTGGGTTGAGGTGTTCTGTTAGACGGTTGTATGTTCAGGGATATGTTATGGATATTTACCCTTTCTTTATCACGTTTATTTCCTTATAAAAACTCATAGTATCTTTATAGCTAATTGAACTGATCTATTTCTGAAGGGGTCTCATTTTTTCTTCCGTTAGAATTTTTCGTGCCTCTTTGGGCTGCTAGGTACGATTGATGATTTTCTCTTGTCCTTCTTGTTATATATCTAAATTTACACGAAATTTACAAGTTTCTAGTAAATGTAATTACCGATAAACGTTTTTTTTGTGGTACGATGAAGATTAGGAATCACTTGAAGCTTGATCTGAAGAATAGAAGAGAAAGGATCGGTTAGGCGTCTGGAGGGTGCATGAGTAGATGCCGATGAACCTTGCGTTTGAACTCGGAGATGTTATATGAGCTCGGAAACACCGACTGCGGAAGACAGTTCCACAATCCAGTTGTTCGATTTATAAACAAACTTCTAAACCGTAATGTGTGCGAAAACGGCGGCTGCAGTATGTGGGGGTGAGCCGAGTTGGCTAGTCTTGTGTTGCGGGAAAAATTTTGTATGTAGGATGTTATTGATTTCAGTGGAGCACTCGCTATGGTGGTAAAACTTGCTGAGGGCTGCAACATTCCTTACTTAACTTAATTGCTCCTTTAATCCCTCATGGGATATAGGGCGGAAACAGTTGCCCTCCAGCGGACTCTGTTTTGCGCGACAGCTCTCAGCTCTGACCAGGATCTCCCAGTTGTTGCGGCCTCTGCTAATAGGGTTCTCCTCCACGTTGCCGTAGGTCTTCCGACTGGACGGGATCCTTGCGGATTCCATTCAAGGGCCCGTTTGGCTAAATTCTCGTTTTCGCGTCGCATGGTGTGGCCAATCCAATTCCATTTCCTTCGCCTGATTTGGTCGTCTATCCTTTCTTGGCCGGCACGGCGCCATAGTTCCTCATTTGTAATTCTATCATGCCAACGGATTTGTAGGATACGACGTAGGCATCTGTTGATGAAAACTTGTAGGCGCCCTGTGATGAATTGGGTGACTTTCCATGTTTCGCAACCGTACAAAAGAACTGCCTTAACGTTGGAGTTGAACAGCCGCAATTTGGTGTTAATTGAGATCTCTGTTGATCTTCATATGTGAAACAGGCATGCATATGTTCTTGCTTTATTTATTCTGGAACTGACGTCTTCTTCTGTACCGCCATGTTCGGTAATAATGCTACCGAGGTAACAGAATTTGTCTACCAGTTCCACGTCACGGTTATTTAGCGCTGTCCGTTCAAGGGTGTTTGTATTTATCCGCATTTCTTTTGTTTTAGTCGGATTTAACCTTAAGCCCGCCGAGCTACTTTCTGTTGCCAAATTGTTTAACATGTTTTTGAGGTCCTGGTGTCTGGGGGCCAGCAAACAGTGGTCGAGATCCTTAAGGCGGTCTAGCAATCCCCATTGTATGCCACCTGTTCTTCTATCTAGATGCTGACAAGGGTGTCGTTTATTACTATAAGAAATAGTAATGGTGAAAGAAGGCATCCTTTTCGTACTCCTGAGCTCACCTCAAAGCTGTCGGATAATTTTCCATTATGGAGAACTCTGCATTTGGAATTGTTGTATAGAGCTTTTATCAATTCTATTATTTTGTCCGGCAGTCCACGTTGCCGTGGAGCTCGCCATATAAAGCTCCTATTAACCGAGTCGAACACGTTCTCATAGTCTACGAAAGCCAGGTAAAGGGGGGATCGGAATTCAGTAGACTGCTCCACTATGATTCTCAAGGTGTTAATGTGGTCTATGCAGGAGCGGCCTTTTCTGAATCCAGCCTGCTGTCTTCTAAGCGTTCGATCTACTGCCTCTCTTATCCTAGATAGTAATATATGGGACAAGATTTGTCCCATCGTAGATAATAGACAGATGCCTCTCCAGTTGTCACATATTGTTAGGTCCCACTTTTTGGATATTTTGACTATGATACCTTCCGTCCAATCCTCCGGGAAGGTACAGGTTTTCCAAGCTATTTCCAGGATTGGCTGTAGCGCATCTGCTATGAGGCTTGAGTCGGCTTTCAACAAATCTGGCGGGATGCCATCTTTTCCAGCTGCTTTACCATTGCATGAATTGCGGTTACTATTTCTGTCTTGGATGGTGCACGAGTGGCGATTCTTATTGGCTGTGCATTGTTGCTATTTTCTTCAGGTTCCTGCGAAAAGGAACCATTCAGGGCGGCGAAGAAGTAGCCTCTCCATCTTTGGAGTTGCTCCTCGTCGGTGCAAAGCAGTCTTCCATCCGCACTCTTCAACGGCTTTTTTTAGTAGAGTGCTTTCCCGAGAGCTGTTTAGTAATTTGGTACAGCACCTTACTGTTGCCTGTGTTTGCCGCGTTTCCGCCTTTTCTGCGAGCTCGTTTATCTGCTGCCTTTTTTCACACCGGACACTTCTCTTTAGCTCCCGGTGCAATTGGGAGTATTCCCGTTCAAGTTGTTGGCGTTTTTCCGGGTCGCTTGTAGAGTTCACGTTATTTTTGAGGGCCCTTCTGCGTTCTATTTTTTGCCAGGTTGTGTCCGAGATCCAGTGTTGCTGGTTTCTTTGGACATAACCGATGCTTGTTTCCGCTACTGTTATTATAGCGCCCTTTGTTGTGCTCCACAGCTCTTCAATATTTGTGTCGTCAGAAACGGTTTGCTGGTTTAAGATTTGTTGCAGATTTCCATCAAATTCTCTCCTTTTAGTGCTCTCCCGCAGAAGGCCGTCCATCAGCAAGCAGCGTTCTCACATTCCATGATCCGATTCGTGTCCTGGTTCGAAAAGCAAAGGTCGTCGTTCCGAGGCATTGTTTGCCGATTCGTAGCAATTATGTGTTTTATAAGAGCGGGTTGCTGAGGGTTACCAAACCGACTTAGAACTCTATTTTGTGGCGCAGAGAACTCGCCATTCGACCGTCTCCCATTAGCTCCTTTCGAAGAAGTACCACAGGGAGCACCGCGGAGGTGGGATTAGGACTTGCTAACAGAGCTGCTAGGTGTTCGTCTGCAGTGACTCTTCTCGGGTTTTGGCAGAAGTGACAAATCGGGTGCCACCATCTTCCAAGGTCTTTGTTAGCCGTTCGCCCACCTACATTCCAACAGTGGCTTAAATGGACGATGGAGGAGCAAAGGGTGCTATCGCCAATGAGTTTGATGGCGCGGTTCTGCACTTTGTCCAGCCAAGCCAAGGCGGTTTTTGGGCCGCCCGCCTAGATAAACGAGTTGTATTCAAGGCGGGGCCGAATGTAGGACTTGTAGAATGTAGCCAATGGAGCTGAAGGAGGAACTTGCATCTCTTAAGGAATCCGAGACATTGATACCCTTGTTTGGCGACTTGGAATACATATGTGATTATTCCATCGCAGATCATTGGATAAATACATGCCCAGGATGTTAAGAGATGGGTCAGCTGTTAGATTATCCTCGGTCGCTGAAACAGCAGGAAGGTCGGTGCGGATTTTGGTGGAGATAAGACAGTTCTTTGTTTTGGTTGCGTTGAATTGCGCACGATTCGGAATGAATTCAATGTCCGCCTTAAGCGAGTTGGACATGTGTTCATGGTTCATGAGACAAGGTCTGGCACATGCTTGTCTTATGTTGTCGAATTCGTAGGAGTATCGCAGAGTACCGTCATCGGCGAAAGTATGAAGTGGATTGGAGGGGATTGAGAGCGCTGAACAATTCATTGTCATTAATGAATATAAGAAAGAGAGCAGGTGAGAGGATCGACCCTTGTGGGCCGCCGGCCGAGATCGAGTGAGGGTTAGATTTGACGCCATCCAATACTACCTTGATTGAACGGCCAGAAATGAAGCTGTTAATCCAGTTCCTCAGAACTAAGTCTATACCAAGCTTACAATTGGGCAGCTGAGCAGGGTGCCATACTTTGTCGAAAGCCTTGGAAACATCTAGAGGAACCAGCCCAGACTCACAGAAGCGATGGATGCTTTGTTTGAGATGCTAGTCAAACACACAAGAAGGTCCCCAGTAGACCTTTCTGATCTAAAGCCGTACTGCCTGTCGTGTATAATATGGTTAGATTCTAGATATTTCATCAGCTTGCTATTGATTATTGTCTCCATAGGAGAATCCAAGTAATTGCTATTGGGCGGTAGTTTAAAGGGTCGCTGGCGTCACCTTTTTCGGAAAGGGCTGAACTTGAGCTAGTTTTCAAGAGTTAGGATAAACTCCGGAGAAGTATGGCAGGGCAAAAAGTTTGCGCAGAGGTTTAGCCAAATGTTAAGCACATTTCTTGAGTACCATAGGGGAACTATTCTCAGGGCCAGTGGATTTATTGACGTCGAGCTCTTTGAGGTATTTGCCCACCTCTCGAGTCCTAAGGAAAACTCCGGCGTTGTGCTCAAGAACCGGAGGCAACGTATCGATTTCGGGTAAAGAAGTTATCACCTCTTTCTCATGAATTAAAGCAGGAGTTGTGGAAGATGTAAAATTCTTTTTAATGTAGTAGGGGAGCTGGCACTTGAAAAAATCGTGTCGCCCCAACCTTCTGCCGTTTGGGATATAAGCTTTTGAAGTAATTTTAAGCATTTTTTATAATATGACATTTTTGCGGGAAGTGGACCCATTTCGAGTTAGGGGTTTTGGCGGGTAAAAAGGGGTTAAAATTGAAAAAAAATTCTGCCGCTTCGTATGTAGGTTCTTTTAGGGCTAAATAACCGTTAAATACTAGTGGCAGACATTTTTGACATGGAGGTTACCAAGAACCAGAAGTTTTTGCTGCCAGCATTTCTGCCGTGCAAAGGACAAATGACCTACATATATGCATTGTAGGTCAAAATGGCTTTGTATGGATTTGTTGATATAAAATACTCATATTTATCCTTAAAAAAATTTAAAACTGATTATAATTTTTAATTAAAAGTTATCACTTTGAACAGTTACTTTATTTGCTTCGGTTTCACGTATTTTGAAAACTTTGATCGCGTTTTTCTCGAAGCGAACTTTTTGCAGATAGGTCTTTTCGCCTTTGCACGGCAGATTTGTGTTGAAAATCTTACTTCTCAATTTGTCGTCAAATGATGATTTAACCTTCATGATTATGGAATTACAGGAAATTCTCAACTTGATATACACACGTAAATCGTACTTCACGACTATTGGTAACTATCTAGACTTGGGTCCATCAAAAGCATTAATAAATCCTTATCGTAGTTACCCAGCACGACAAAGCATAAATGATTATCGTGGCCATTCTTTCAAAATACTCGTATGCAGTCGTATAATAATCATAATCCATCGAAATACCCCGTAGTTTCTGTAACTACTCCCATCGTTAAGATATGCCACTGAAATCGTCATATATGTACATAACAAACCATTCAGTATAAATTTACGAAGAAAGTATAGTTACGTAACACTCCTTTGTACATGACTAAGTTCGTCCCAAGGTTGATTTTAATCCCCTTTATGTTCGAATACCGAATCAAAGACCATGGAAAAAATAAAAGCTTTTGTGCATTTGTGTCGGTTGTGTGTATCTGAAAAGGTTTTGATATCGTTTCTATCCCCAAGATTTCAAGACCTGTCGATTTATAAGTTTTGCTAGAAAATGAAACTAGAGACGGAACGAAACGAAAAAAAACGCAGCCTTGGAAAAAGTTTGGTATCAGTATCTGAATGTGTAGGGGACGTGACTTCATAACATGCCCTCGATTGTGCACAGTCCGCACTATTATTTTGTATGTATTCAGATGTTGGGTGTGTGGGGACGGGGAAAACTTATCTTGACTATAATACGTAAAGGCACAAATGGAGAAACATAAAAAGCCCGTCATTGTACTCCGCCCAGAGCTCCGCATTTATATATACCAACCCCTCGCCCGTTTTAATTTCGATATAAATCCTATTTGCACCACGGACTGAGGCCCCCACACATATAGCCGTCGCGGCGCCAAAAGAACGCCAGCCATCGGTCGATGACGGTGTACCATGAAAATTCATTTTTGCAGGCAAATAACCGGCGCCTCGATGCTGCTCCACCATGGTAGTCCCCATTGCCACCATTACTACTACCTATGACATTGTTGTTGCTATTATTATTGTTGTTGTTATTGCGGACTATTTTTTCCTGTGCTATTTGAAAAGCTTTTTCTTGTACACTACTTAAGAACAGGGTTGTCCTGACGTAGAAAAGAAGGGTATTCAGCGAGGGTGTTGTATATATGTGTATGGGAAAGGTCGGGACGTTGCCGTAGTGAGAATGGTATGCATGGAACGGTAACAATTTGTAATATGGTTGAGAAACGGATACGAGGCGACAATCCTTTCGCAGGAAACACGTTCCCTGCACGGATACGCCACTGTGTTGGATATCGAGATATCTAAAGAACAACAATATTAAGTGTATGGGCTGTAATCGTCCTGTTTTGCTATTGTTGTTGCCGCCGCTGCTATAGCTGCTGTTGTGAAGAACCTGAATGGCTTTAAAAGATACACTTGACCGTCATATACATACATGTACAGGTGCATTTGAGAATAAATAACTTCAATGAAAAGTTCCGTTTAAGAAAAAAAGGAGAGATCTTGCTGCAGTTGTGTCGGGGCCACTTTCCGCATTATTTTGGCGAGTAATTTTATAATTAAGCGCCCAACATTTGAATATTTAATGGCCCTCGACTGCAACCGAATCTATTTTGGGCTTTATTAATTAAACTGATTTTTTTGGGGGTTATCGAACTGTAATTGTGTTTCGTGTACGCATTCTTTTTCCCTGGACTTAAACATTTCATGTCTATAACGATAATTTTCTAAACGCTGTTCTCTTGTATCGTCTGTCTCTTGGCTACGGGCGACGCGATTTCGAATACGGTTGTTTTCTAAACGCTGTACTCTAGATGTGGCTGTTTCCTGTCTGATTCTGTACGTCTTAGCAAAGAAAAATGAATGGCGTATTCTATTCAAATTGTAACCGTTCATTTCTTTCATAACTATTTTTAATTGATCTAGAATTGAATTGTCTTTCTTGTTGATTTGCAAGACGATTGTCTTGCTCAGATTCATTATGGTGTTCTAATTTTTTCCCCTTGGCATCTCTCGTTTTATTCGAGAGATTTGATTTCTTTTTAGGCCTGTTTATGGTCAACTCAAATAAATATAGATTCAAATTACAAAAATATATAACTGATAGACATCGCCTATTAATCGAGTAAATGAAGCGGTAAAATCCTTAAAACTTCTTAATCCTCAAACACAGCCCCGATTTTGATGATTTTTTTTAGTTTGTTTTTTTTTATATATTACGACCCGGTGCGCCTATGCTGCTCCCATAAGCCAATAATAGTAATCAGGTGATATGAATTTTAATATACAGTAGGAGAGTTTGAAAAGGCAGTTTTTTGCTATATTTGATTTCAAATGTGAAACTATTAGGGATCTGACATTTTGATCGAGACAATAAAAACCATCCATTGACATGGCATTTTTCGAGATATGATATACACAGGTGTCTCAATGAACCGCTTATTTTCTGTATTTTGGATAGCTGGGACCCGGTGCGCCTCGCTGCACCCAACGTTTAAACATTTAAAATCAATCCAAACCTTCAAAATTCAACCCTTCTTAATGCTGTTATGACACTTTTTTTCAGTGTTGACTTTTTAAGTATGAAAAGACAAGGACATGTTGATGTGAGCGAGAAGGCGGCTTTGCATTTTCGTGCAGTTTCGATTGTATAATTAGTTAATTTAAAATAATAAATACTTTTTCGTATCTAGTAGCAACGTATGTAGTATTATCATATTCGCATATTTACTTTCAATACTATCAACAATGAAGTCTGAAATGTCAAAAATTAAGATTAAGATCCCGAAAAAGTATGAAAAGTTCATACTTTTTCTGGCACTTTCCGAGTTAGCTGAACTTTTTCGCGTAGATTAGCTTCAATTTTAAGCATATAGCTAATTCTTCGCGCTCGTGCCAAATCTCCGTAAGGAATTTTCGTCCCTTTCTAAACTTGCTAAATAGTGTAAGATTCGTCTGAAAACAAAAGTAAGTGTCATAACAGCATAACCATTTACGAAAAACCAATTATTCCTATAAAAGTTGGAGTCATTAGATTCAAAATGCATTTATTTGAAGTATGACCAATATGATCTTCAAAATCAAATTCTTCATAACCAATAACGAAAAACCAAGTATTCCTATTAACGTTCGAGACATTAGATTCAAAATGCATTTCTTTGAGGTGTGACCAAAAATACCTATATGTGTTTTGTTAAAACCACGAACGTTAAAACATTTAAAATAAATCTGCAATTGCTTGGCCCCTGGGTTCTCACCTCCAATGTCACTGACTCAAGTTTAATTTGTTTACCCAGATGCCAGCTTCTTCCCGTATTGCAGAATCCTAGACTTATACCTAAAAATTCAGAGGTGATGGGTTTCTTTTCTTCTTATCCATTATACATAAATCATCCCACATTTCCGTTTCTCCTTACCATGTCTCCAAAAAAAACCTTGTTAATCAATTCTGAACCGATTGCTTAGAGAGCTTCAGGATACACTATATTCAATGTTTTTCCATTTTTAGCTAGAATGTCAAGATTTTCCGATTTTCCAAATCTTGAACACCCTACATACAGCTATCTGGGAAATGACACTTCTTTGGGAAATTTGTTCCGCCATATTGGCCCCACAATTTTGAATAAGTTTTGATCATAAATTCGTTATTTACTACCTTAAAAACTCCAATATACCGACTTGAATTGGAATCGGAATACAATTCGCAAACTCGTCGGCCATATTGTTGCGGCTATTTTGAATTTAAATTTTGATCATAAAGTCGTTATTTGCTACCTTAAAAAACCTCAGATACAGATTTTCATTGGAATCGGAACACAATTTGCAAATTCGTCGGCCATTTTGAATTTATAAGTTTTGACCAAAAATTCGTTATTCGCGACCTTAAAAACCCCTAGATACCCACTTTCATTGGAATCGGAATAAAATTGGCAAATTCAACCACATTTCTGCGGACATTTTGAATTTCGGTCATATTTCGGCGGCCATTTTGTATTGTGAAAATTGGGCTTCAAGGTGCCTCATGGGAGACCCCCACGGACCTTAATGCAAAAATCGTTGATTTTCAACGAAGCTCTCTATGACAGCGCCACCTAGGAGTGGCTTTAGAAAGTGATAGAATAGCCTATGTTCTAAGTTTTAATGTAAATAGCACATGGTTAAAATTTCATTAAGATCGGTTGCACGGTGTAGGAGCCTATTGCGAACATACATACATACACACATTCATTTTTATATATATAGATATATACATTGAAATCAGAAATATTTCAATGTTTTAATTGCGCATTGTTTAAACAATATGAACACAATTTATACATAAATTAATTTTTTTCACGATATTTATTAACTTGAGCCGCTAGGACGTGTTGAATTTTTTTTATTAGAGTTTTACAAATCACCCTATATTTTTGTAACGCTATAACCTATTTTCGTGAAAAAGGTATCAGTGTACGCACCTATCTAAAATTGTAAAAGTGACGGTTCCACCTTACCAACTTCCATAGTGATGAGTCGTCAAAGTCAAAATTTTGGTTTTTTTAACCAAAATTTCACCTTCATCAAACTTTTTCTCCAAAAAATACGTAGTTAATATATACTTTTTCTCCAAAATTAGAAAGCTTGGAGTATTTCCTATGAATAATGTCTACTATTTACTATCTGTGTATTGTATACTTAATTTGTTGGGACTGGTTCAGTACATTACTATTACGAGATCAAGTGTAGAAAGTATGCGTTAGCGATGGACACGCTTTTCCCAGATCTAAGAAGCTGCAGCTCTAAAAATCTTTTATTATTTGGCTATAGATATACATAACTTTAGCAATACTTTTTTTGCTGCTCTTGACTAACTCGAACAGCTCATTTTCATACCACAGCTTTTCACAAATTTAGTACATTAAGCCGGCGCCAGATATAACTTCAAACATTTCAACACTTGTTTGATTGCTATGTGTGGCACGGGACTTTGAATATGTGTTCAAAGTTTGAACAAAGATGTGCACTTTGCCATACGTATCGGCAAAGTCTTCAAAGTTTGTCGTCTACCAGCCTACTATGGAGAAAAACGGTTTGCAAATCATGTCTGGCAGGTTACAATATGTTTTCAAATGTGTTTTCAAAGCTTTGCAAAGTCTTCAAATCTTTGAAGCTATGTCTGGCGCCGGCATTAGAACAATATGCAAATAGTCAAACTTCGTCAAATATTACAAAAAAAAATATAATTCTTTGGAGGGTATTATTGGGCCTTATTCTGAGAGTCATGTGACATTGCAAGTGATGTGGCACTCAAGGAATGGTATTCCCCGAGTCGACTCAGTGACATCTCTCATTCAAAATTGCCAACCGGCAGTTGCATGGGGCATTCCTAGAATGAAATGAAGTGAGTTAACTTTGTTTCCACTCTGTGAATACCTCCGAAATTGAGGTGACAGCCAATCGAGAAAAGTCATGTGAGTGATTCGACTCTCAGAATAAGCCCCAATTGTTTCAACACAGCGGTTACATAAAGGTTAAATATTTCAAAACATGATTTTTTGCCACAAGGAGTTTTAATACATTTCTTGCATAGCGAGTTATTTTTATAATTTCTGCCATTCTGAACATTTTTTTGAATAATTTCTTTTTTTGAACTTTTCTCAGATTCATTTGTGACAGGTGTAGGAATATTCTAAATCAAGCTCGTGAGGAACGTACGTAGGAACGAACAGTGTAATCACCGTCATACAGTACATAATTAATTCTTTAGGTCGTGTGCCAAGCTAAAATTCAAACGTCAATTTGTATGGCAAACGCATTTTGATTTAATAATTCAATTTGCGAGGGGAAGGTTTGTGTCTTTGGAGACACCGTGTTCCGTGCAGTGTTTTGCTCTGTGTAAGACTAAATGAAACTATGTTCATGAAAAATCCGATTTGCTGGGCGGTTATTATTATACGCTATCAATTGACGGCTGGCATAACATGTAAATGGAATGGAAAGCATCCAGCGACTTCAACTGTTTTACAGTTTGCTTAAATTAAATTTTGTTGTTAAAAATCAGTTGTAAATTTCCCTAAAAAATGGTCACAAACTGCTTGCATTTGGATTTAATAGTAGGGTCATTCCATGGAAAATGACACCAAGCTAATGATGACACCAAGCTAAAGTGACGGAAATCACATAAATTTTAGGCTTTAAGTATTGTTAAAGCTCCATAGTAATTCGGAAATATGCTTGTAGTAAAAAATAAAATTATTACTTTTTATATTTCCCCAGTTGAATATTGATTTTTCCATTCAATTCAAAAAAAAGTGCGTTTAGGTGAAAACTGCAAGCTCAAATATTCACTTATATACTTCTAGCGAAAGTGCCGTTGATTTAAAACCAGCAGCTGACCTATAAAGCGAAAGAGATGTAGAACGTGAATTCCCTACACCAACCCCAAAAAATAACTTAATAGTTAATAAAATATGCCTAAATTAATGTGTTTTGTGTGTATAGTTTTTTACTCGTCCCACCCGTCACGGATCCCTGTCCCACCCGTCACAACATTTTAAGCTGCAAAAAAAAAGTTCGTATTGTTTTTTCACTTACCTCTTTTTAGAAAACAATTAGCGACATAACTCAAATAGCATACTACAATAAAATTAGGGCTTCATTTGAACTATTTGATTTGAATTTAAACGTCAAATGCAAGTATCTAAAGAAAGAAGGGTTTAGCCTGTCCCACCCGTCACATAAGTAAATCTACGTATTTAACAATGTTAGAATATATTTTTATATTGTTTTCTTTTATCATATCTTAAAAAATATATCTAAGAATGCTATCATAAATACAGTATGTATTATGTGCTTTGTTTGCACTTTAAAATAACTGAATGTATATCAAAAAATTTGTTAAAATGTCCCACCCATCACCATGGAATGACCCAGTACAACTTCCTATTGATGTAGCCATGCAAATATGTATGTAAAAAATTTAATCCTGATATTCGTGCAATCTATGGCCCTAATACATTGTGGAATAATGCATGTTGGTTGAATTAATTTCCAATTATTGGAGAACAATATTCCGAATTATTGTAAATGTCGGTGCACGATTGTCCTCACAAATTGTCAAATGAAATCCGTGAATTGCTTATTGGCACATTTTGTAATTTCGAAGTCTCCGTGGCGAAAGTAACAAATTCGGAACTGTAACTTGGCACCCACCCTTAATCATCTTCTTTGATTTCATTTCGTCTGAATTTTTAGTAGCGTGCTCGACTTCCAGTTATCACACAAACGAAAAGCCTGATGTTTTTAAAATATATCAACAAGAAAAAGAAAATACAAATGCTTTGCAATTTATATACTTATCTTGTTTTAAAATATCAGCAACAACCTATTTCTCTTAATTTTAAAGTGTACCTACCCCCTTTTTCCTATAAAATATCTTAAATCCACCACAATTACTAAAACCCAAGCGCTACCAAATGTCAGCCTGTTTAACCAAGTAATCATTATGAAAAGCAGCATACACGATTTTACGATACGCTTGAAGAAAATTTTTCCCTTTTGTGGCTTTAAAGGGTGAATGCCAACTAACTAGCTACCATGTAGAGAGAAAGACAGTGATACCATGCAATATTTGAGCCAGTCATATAGCGGAACGCCGCAGCCATCGAGCCAAACCGGCATCCAGCCAAAAAAGCTAGTCAGCGAGCCAACAACAAACCGAAGTAAACCCACCTACCACGAACGAGCCATCCTTCAACCAACCCCATCGAACCCATCGTCACCCGGACGTGAAAGCAATCCAAAGCTTTAGCTACAGAATATGCTAGCAAAAAAAATATATGATAGGATGAGGCAGGATGATACCGACAGGGCAAACGCAGCTTTACAAAGCTTTTTAATTAGCCGCGCGCTAAGAGAATGTTTTTGTGTCGCCTGTTGTTGCAGCGGGCACTCCAACCATTAGGAACAGGGTGTTTTCTGCGCTCTTGATGCTGCACCCAACAACCACCAACCCCCTATTCGTTTCATCCACATTGCACCAACGATACCCAAGAGCCATCAGTTTGTCTGTTATGGTATAGGTCTGTGAAAGATTTACAATGGCTAAACATTAAGGTAATTAAAAAATGCTAAACTAAGAAAATGAGGGTTTATTAGAGATGACCTTTTAATTTGAAAGAATATCAACCCTGCTCCTCCATGGGATTTGCAAAAAAATAAGAAGAAATTTCTTTCATCAAGGGATGAAATTTATCTAATTAAACGTCACCAGGATAATCCATCCTTCAGATTGGTTCGCATCCTGCACCTCCAAGACTTACCTTAAGGAGATACGTCCTTGTTGGCCAAGAGATTTTTTATCCGCCTTCTCATTATCATGCACATCGCCTTCACTTTCATGGTTGACTTGCAGACATGTTCAGATACCTTGCGAGGTAGAAAAGGCATCCGCGTGTAGACGATATGACGGCAAAGACAGTTCAGGATATATAAGTAAAAAAGTGGTATAGTGAAGGAGGGTGGTGTGTGGGCCGGGTGAATCGGGGATGAGAGCAAAAAAGGATAATTTTTTTCCTGAACGACGTAATATACTTTAGAGATTTGACAAACGTTTCCAGAATTTTTTATTTCGTCCTTCGTAATAAAAGTTTGTGCAGGCAGGAGCATCATATGAGCTTGTAGCCTGTCTGCTTGCCTGCACATGAGTGAGTTTTATCAAGTTGCATAAAAAACGACGAACATGCCGTGTTTTTTGCCGAAGAAAATGTTCAAACTTAAATTTTTTATTGTATGAGTTTGAGCTGAGCAGAGCAGCAAAAAAACTTTTATAATGTTTAGAGCTTTGTATCTAGACTGGATTTTTTTTATTTTATCTTATTTTTCTTTTCCATGAATATTTTTTATCGGTTGAAGTAAAACTGGCACGTTTTAATCTTTTTTATTTTTCCAATTTTGTAAGACCACACACATAAAAGCTCTTTACGTGGCTGATGTGCTTGTGGTTTTATGCGAAATTTTCAAAAGTTTTCTCCGTAAAAAAAGGAGAAACGAATGATTCTTAAGGGTGAAAATCCGAGATTTTTATGATGTTTTATTGAAAATAGTGGATTTTGATGGGTTTTTGGGGTGATGTTCGATGGTACGATGAAGTTATTATAGACCGGGAGCTGAGTGGCCAAAAAATGCAACTGTTTTAGAAAAGCTGAAATTTTGGTATTATGTAGTAATAAGGGTGTAGAGCAATAGCCCGCCGCCCGTCAGTCAGCTGGTCTCCCTAACATTTGGCGTCAGCGTGGCTTTAAAGTTGTCAAAGAAGCATGTAAGTCGCAAATGCTTTATAATATTAGAAAATTGGTTTGTGAATACTAAAATAACTGAAAAATGATGTGCATATGGTCAGTCTTCAGAATTTGTAACGGGACGCGTTAGCGGCGCGTCGGCGGCGCGTCGGCAGCGCGTCAGCAGCGCGTCAAACACAAAAAATTTAGTTGATGAAACTGTTTTATAAAATGTAAAATTTGGTCTACAAGTAGTTAATATTATTAAAAATCAAGTAGACATAATCAGATTGATGGCGCGGTTTATATTTAATGATAAAATAAATTTGTTTAATAGAAATTTATTTATTATTTATTTAAAAAATGTTGATGTTAAAAACTGCATATTTCATCAGATTGATCGCAATTTTCTCCGATGTCTGTTTCATCAGACTCAGCATCTGCAAATTAGAAAAAGTGCAATGTGTTTAATTTGTGTCTTAATGCAAAAGTTTGATAAAAGTGCTTGCGTTTATTTATTACCTGAAGCATAATTTGGTTGAATAACGACGTCTTCAACAAATGTCGGAATTTGCTGCCCTTGAAACCAGTCGATTTCGTACCGTCTTTTTAATTCCAGCCAGCCATTTTCAATTGCTGACATTGCGGTTGGTATCTTCTGGTGTGCGTTTACCCAAATATTAGCTATATATGCACTGCGATCAATTTGTTTAATGAGCTCAGTTGAGCATGGTGAACTTCCTTCCATTTTCGTGTAGAGACTCCCTAACGACGCTACGACTTGGTCTCGTGACGCTATGACTACACTCTCTTCTACCAACGGTTGACGCCACATGTTAGGGAGACCAGCTGACTGACGGGCGGGCTATTGCTCTACACCCTTATTACTACATAATACCAAAATTTCAGCTTTTGTAAAACAGTTGCATTTTTTGGCGCTCAGCTCCCCGACTATTAATCTGGTGATGCTGGATTGATTTATTAGCAGTATGTTGGCGATGTATAGCTAAACTTTGCATTTAAAGTGTTATTTTATAGATTTTACTTTATTCTAAAGGTACAGCGCATATAATACTACACGTTGTAAGAAAAATTGATTCATAATGGAAATGGTAATTTATCGATTATTACTTGTAGCAGTTATTTTCATACTCTACCCCGCAAATCTCCGGTTAGACAAAAAGAAAGTTGCACCGTTTAATTATTTTTCACATGACGTAACATTTTGACGTTAACTTTAACCAAGCAAAGTCGGCTGGTTAGTGTTATTGTTAACTTTGGCAGTTGCCAAATTTATTTTGTGTCGTAAAATTTTCAATTAAACCCAGAATCTTCTTTAAATTCGTCAACTCTAAGAAAAAATTGATAACTACCCTGATACTATGCAGCACACTAAGTGGTTTAGTTGCGAGTCGCCCGCGATTTGCAACATGTTCGCATCTTCATCAATCTTTCACGCCTTCTGACTTTCAGCCTAATGGCAATAATTTTCGTCACATAATTCCAAACCGAGAGGCTGATAGTTTCTCTCTCTCAATTACCAGTGACGATATCGTGAAACATATTGACGAACTCCCATTCGATTTCATTTCCGGCCACGAGGGTGTTCCTCCTGTGGTTCTTAAGTTCTGTGCGGAGGTTCTCCGGTCTCCACTGAAAACCCTTTTTCAAAAATCTCTGAATAATGGGCACTTCCCTACTCTTTGAAAGAACTCGTACATAATTCCTATTCGCAAGAGTGGTAGCAAGAACGAAATTTCTAATTATAGACCAGTAGCAAAGCTGTCTGTCATACCGAAACTTTTTGAATCGATAATTTATTCTGCTATCGCGCCCATCTGCAAGAAGCTTATCTCAATGAATCAACATAGTTTTCTTGCAGCTCGTTCCACCACCACCAATCTACTTGAGCTCACATCTCAGGCTGTTGAGGGTTTCGTTTCCAGCTGCCAAACTGATTGTGTTGGCACGGATTTTAGTAAGGCATTCGACAGGCTCTCCCGCTTCCGCAAGCCCTTCTAGTATGGTTCCAGTCTTATTTAGCTGACAGGACCTACCAAGTTCTTTTCCGCGGATCTAATTCTGCAACCATTGAAGCGTCATCCGGTGTCCCTCAAGGCAGTCATCTTGGCCCTCTTCTTTTTATTCTATCAATTGATGACATTGTTCCCTTGCTAAGACATTGGAAGGATTTACTCTAATATTATTATAAAAGAAAATTGATATCGCTGTTGTCATCCAAGTTCACTAATCAATACAGCTTAAGTTATATTTAGGTAGTATGATAAGGGCGATGATGTAAATTAGTTTAAGTTTCCTTGTTTTGGCTCTTATTAAATAAATAAATAAGTATCTTTAGGGCGCTCCATTTTTCGTCTTTGTTGTAAATAGGCGAAGTTTTCCAAGAGATAATGCAAGCCTCCAGTAGGCTTCACCGTTGGCTAGCAAGCAGCAAACTGTCGTCTAAAATAGCCATTTGTGCTCTCCTCTTGGCCTGCTAACCTCGAAAAGGGGCTCTCAGTTGGCTAGGTATTCGGCTTTTTCGTTCCCTTCCATATTCCTATTTCCGGGGTCCCCATTGCCCATTGCTTCTATAGTTATTATATGTATAGGCTTGGCTATCAATGGAGATTCCATCGCTACAACTGTGTAGGTGAGGTTTATTGCCTGGCAGGTCTTAAGGATCGTTCTATTTCCGATTGATACTAGCGAGCTCCGGAAGGTGCCAAAAGAGTGAACTGCTGGTAGTCTTTAGATAGACTCCTACCTTTACGTCTCTGAAATTTTAGAGACGTCGGTGAATAACCGTATATCCAACGCCTATAGGACGGTTCCGTTTCTCCACTCTCTTCTTGAGTGCATTTCGACGGGAAAGATCAATCTAGAGCGAAGGGGGACTGTGGTTGTGGCAACCATACCTTCGGGTAGGAAGTCCAAGATGTTGCTATGACCGTAGGATTTAGATATCCAGACCATTGATTCAGGTCTACGGGCACTGCACGTGGCCAGGTGTTTGAGCGAAGGTCAGGAGAGGGCACGTCCACAAACATATCAAAGGAGGTAGTGGGGCATATTGTTGACGCCAACTGTACGACTTTTAACATGAATTTACAGATCCTGTTCAGCGCTGGCCATCGCAGTAGTGACCCGTACGTGAGCATTTGACGTACAACGGCTTTGTACATCCATAGGAGTATCTTGGCTTGGGACCTCATTTCTTGCTGAAGGGCTTTGCACAGAATTTCATTGGAATTTTTAAAAGACCGAAAATTGTTAAGTCACTTAGTGCTATTGTGCAATTATAATGAAAGAATTAATTTTAAGGACAACATGCGCAAAACTGCTTTTTCCATAAAGTTGGCTGTTTAAATGAAGTAATTTTTGATTTTGGCAAAAAAAACAAAATAACATATAGGGAAAGATAAAATTTTGCTCAATAATATGAATACTCCACGTGTTTTCGAATTCATTACTTAAATGCTTAAAAAGTACTTTTGTTAAGTTGTTTGGCAATACTTCAGTGATATTTTCAGATACTTCATAAAATATAAACTATGTCATTTAAACTGTTTTTTGTAATGTTTTCATTTATATTATTTTTAAATAAAAGTCCTTTTTACTGAAAACAAAATAAAAATGTTGATTTCCGCCTCCGCGAATAAATTACCCTATTAATCTCCAAGTTGGCCTTCCAAAATGTATAAGCAGTGCTTAATAGACTAAATAAAGAACATCATATAATGCTCTTCACAGTTTTTTTTTGTGAATTTACGACTTCAACCACTAGAAGCCATATTTTACTTCTAATTCGCTAACAAATTGCCACAAAATTCTATTAAAATATCGGGAAAATAATCAGAAAAAAAGCATTTCATGTCAGATGTCATAAATATTTTGCTACTAACCCAGTTCTATCAAATAAATGAAAATCCGCATCATTTCATATCTTCACATTGAAAATTGACGGCTTTCACGACATGCTGGCACCTGTTTAGAAATGTCCGCTCATTAATTATAAGCCGCACAATATTCCATTTTTTTTTATGTTATTTATAGTTGATTATAAATATAAAATCGAAATTGAAGACACTGTGCTCTTGCCTCTAATCGTGATAGCTGTGTGTCGTAATGAATTTTCAGAGCAGTAAACGGAAAACAGATTATTTTGCGCTAGACTAAGCCAGCCGGCTATGACAACGACGTCGTGCCGCTGCTATCCTATAGTTTGTATCACCAAATACAAGTTGCTATTTTAATGTGATCACCCGTGCTAATCCAATTAGAGCTCAGCCTTTGATGCTATCAGTCAGCAGACCGCAGAATATCTATGCCTGCTGCAAGAGGCACGGACATCTGCCTTGGATGTTATATCCAACTGGGTCCAACCAGGAATGCCACTGCCAGAGCAGTAATCGCATAGTGCGCGACATCTGTGCAATGTGAATTTCTTAACTAAATTCCGAATTATCGTTTTTCAACTTCAATTTTCCTCGGCATTTTCCCCTTGGCGCTGTCTTGGCGGCATGCAGGCAGCACCGACTAAAGGACACATTTTCCACGGGTTTTGCAGTCTGAAGCCGTTTTCCTTGCCACTTTTTGACCCATCGGCAGCATGGGAATTTGAACCCGAATTAAAATTCTTGAATTGTAAATTATTTCTTCTTTTTCGTGTTGTACTTTTGCGAGGATTTGCGTCATTTTCTCGGGATTATTTTCGTTTTGTTTTCCCTGCCGAATCATGAATGATTCCGAGCCTATTCTCAGCGCTGCATATTGTTATACATTGCAGCAGATCCACAGCGGGATCGTTACTGCGTTGGATTGGAGATTTTTTTTGTATTTCGTTAAAGCTGATATTTTTTGGGGGTTATTTTAAAGTCACGGAGATTTGATGCTAAACTTATCTCAGTTTCCGTATGATGCATCATGCAGTTGCATATGATGAATTAATCAATTCTCAATTTGTTAAACTTCAATACGATTGATATTTTATGGTATATTTAAGCATAATTTCAGATCCATACGAGATTAGTACTTTTAAGATAAGTGTGCAGGTATGTGGTCTAATATTTTTGCGATTCTAGCTAGAACAGTTCTTATTTTTCCATTGCTGCTACAGCCCAACTCAACTAGCCTTCTCTAAACTTTTGCTCCAGTCGTCTCGATTTCTGGCTGACGTTCTCCAGTTCGATATATAGAGAAGTGTCCCCCCATATGCTACAACCGCATCCGCCCACCTTTTCCTCGGCCTGCC
This sequence comes from Thereva nobilitata, assembly GCA_963855945.1. NCBI lineage: Eukaryota > Metazoa > Arthropoda > Insecta > Diptera > Therevidae > Thereva > Thereva nobilitata. The sequence continues at coordinate 155,791,212 of OY979694.1, read as the reverse complement.
TGCGGGTCTTTCTCCTCCGATTATAACAGATGCTCGACGGGTCTAACCCAGTACCGTAGCTACTCTGTTTCGCGGGGGGGGGGGGGCAAAGAAATTTTACTAAATGTAACGTCTATTTTAAAAAATTTTGACTTTCGACAGTATTTCCCTAATATAGAGGAACAAGAATGTGCCATGACACACCGGTCGCAAGTGTGTTGTATATAAAAAATATTGTAGCATTGTATATATAAGACAAAACCTGAAGTATCCAATATAGGCATATGGGCAATATACATGTAAGCCCATAATCAATTTTTCATCTAATCATATTTGTATATCAGAATTGTAATAGTATTGTAAGCCGAATAAATGAATTGAGAAAAATTGACATTCGACGGTACAGTCGGTAGTACAGATAATAAGAATAGAATGAAGTACAAGCTCTCAACAATATACACACTCACACATCATCTGTTTTGCGTACGATATCCGTAATGGCCCATCCACACTACACAATCTTCGATGCGCACTCATTTTAGTTTTTTCTCAGAATTTCAGAGAATTGTAAAAAATCCTTGGGAATAGAGGTCATTCCACTTTTTTATGGCCTTTTTAAAGCGCCGCCTTCTAGTGTACCTACTATCAAAATTGCGTCATCATTTTAAGAAAATGGCAAAAACTATATGGGAAAAAGAGTGCGCATTCCAGGATTGTGTAATGGCGGTGTGCAAAGATTGATTCAAGACGATTTGAAGCGAAAGCTTCCGTATTTTCCCTGCCTGAGCCATCAATTTCATTTGGTCATAAACAAGGCCAATTTTTTGACCAGGTTTGATATTTAGCTGTCAATCATCTGTGATTATGAATGTCTACTGTGTTTAATGCAAAATTTTTTCCGTCGCCACAAATAATTGAACCAGTAACAAAAGCATTGCAAGGTCTAGCGATGGGATACAAAAATTCGATGGCACTCATAGAGCCGTTTATACAACCATCGAAAAAATGAGAACAGAAGATATTTTAGAGAAATACTACTCGGAACCAACAAAAGTTTTGAAGAAATTACACCCTAGAGTATCGGCTCTCGCTTCAAGGCGCCCTCGCCCAATTCGAAATCGACGCCAATCAACAATGCTAAAGGATTCTGTTGTCGAAGAAACTCTGCGAGAACGAAACGAATCGTCCGTCACCTGAAATCGGCATTTTACGAAACGATCAACATTGTGTTAATCGAAATGACAAAACGTTTCGTAAGAGACGATACCTATCTCACAGCTATCGATACAGTAGATGGAATGGATTTGAAAAAGCTGCAGCCTTTTACCGAGTTGGGCAACGAATTGCTAAATGAAATTGAGCTAAAAACGAATTTCGTCCAAAGAATGAGAAATTGAACGATTTGAAAAGGCCAGAGGTTAAAAAATTCAAGACTGTGGTACTGACAGAGCTCTGTATAAGGTGCGTCAGGGAATGGAAAAAGTGTACAACTTTCCCGCCCGGAACGGCAGCATGCGAATCATCGTGTCGACTGATAGAACAACACTAGATAGAACACCGTTCTTTTAAGATTCGATGCACTGAAAAACCACAAAGTCGAATTATTTTTAAAAAAATGATTAAATGTTATTGTTTAAAAAAAATAAACCACATATATGAAGTATGAGAAAAACGCGGTGGGGGGCTAAGCCCACCCCCCCCCCCTAGCCTCTGGGTTGCTACGGCCCTGGTCTAACCCAGCAAAGTCTATTGAGTTTTACGAACGTCACTAATGCCCGATTTCTTCACAGTGGTTTATACCTCTGTTAACTTTATCCATAGTATATCTAGAGAAATTGGTTTTCTTCACTTTTGCTATCCTTGGGTTAAGACTTAGCGGGGGGTTAAAGTTAGCTGGCCAATTTTGAGGGTTTATCTCTTGGTTAGTGCCACAATATTTGTTGTTGACATTTTTTTAAATATTTAATTATATTAAAAATGGACGCACATGAATGTTAATGTTTTCTCAACCCGATGAGAGCGAAGAGGAGAATTTAATGGAAAATATTACATTACAATTAGTTTTCATTCATAAATGAGAACATTAATTTAAGTATTAAGTAGGCGTAAGTATTTGCCTGTCTAAAAATTACAATTGAAATATTATTTAAATTTAAATTATTTCAACGTTTGACGTCAAAAAAACCGCCAAATTATAATTTGGCGTTTTTTTTCAACGAGACTTGCGCAAAAGTCAAACATGTGTGAGCAATTTGCAGAGTTGCCATATCAATGGTAGGTTAACTATCTGTGGAATACGTAACTTTAGATTCGCGTGAAGAAAACCGTACAACATTTAATCGAAGTTTATCTTTATTCTAAAGTTAGAAGATCCGTGGATAATTGTAAGGCGAAGAAATCGGGCCTGCTGTTATAGATTTGATATTAACTCGCTTTTATATCTAATTCTCCATGTCCCTTCCTGACTAATTGAGTCTATCATGATTCTTAAAATTTTACTTTCAAATAAAATCGGCACGTGCTCTACCCTTTGTGTTGGCGTTCGTGCTTCACTTCCCTATCATATAAAAGTTGCTTATATAGCGTAAAACTTCGTCTCTAATGTATTGCCAGAAAGGTAGAATTCTCCTACTGATTTCTTCTAGCGCTTCGTTTTAATTGGTCACGGTTGAGCCTAAGTATGCGAACTTGTCAAATACTTCTAACTTACATGTGTTCATCTATCGTCAAGTTATTACCTATCGTTGATATATTTATTCGTGTCTGCAGCATTTTGGTTTTCTCCTCGTTAATTCAAAATTGGAAAGCTTGGAAAATTTCCTATCAATAATGTCTGGACAATTTTTATCCTACAGCTTTTATCTTTGGAGTTCGTACTTTTTTAGTACTTTTCCACCTAAGCTTTGCCAAAAAAGTACCAAGGAAGCACCAAACAAGGCCAATTTTAACATCAAACTTGCTAATAACTTCAAAAATAAGGGCCGTAGCATAAAAATTGTCCGGACATTATTTATAGGAAATTGTCCAAGCTTTCCAATTTTGCAACAAAAAATATCAGTTAACTACGTATTTTTTGGAGAAAAAGGTGGTTTTAGTTGAAATTTTAGTTGAAAAAAACCAAAGTTTTGACTTTGACGACTCAATTCTCTGGAACTTGATAGGGTAGAACCTTGATTTTTACAGTTTTAGATCGGTGGGAGTATTCTTCAAAACGCCCTAGCGGCTAAACCCCCACCCATACGATTTTTTGGTCGTCCATCCATAAACCATCCACAGCAGGCCGCTTTATTACTTTTCATAGTACACCCTGTATACTGGGAAAAGGCATTTCTAATTGCGTCCATTCTATTTAGAATGTTTAAATAATTGTTATTCATGTTTTGATAAAATATTACAACCAAGTTATGGAATTTCTATATTATTCATACTAAATTCTTTTTCACAATCTGCCATTCTCCAAAAAAATTTATTGACTTAATCCAAGTAATTTCTTTATTCTTTTTTGGAACCCTTTCTAACCCTCACAATCACACGATCGCATTAGGAATAACCCCATTTCTTATCATCAGGAAAAATGTTGCGAAAGCATTCCACATCACAGGCCCAAAAGAATGTAAGCAACGAAAATAAATAGATTATGAATAAACAATTCAAGGACCAAGGAATAAAGCAAAATAAAACGGCGACGAAACCACGCGCGATGAGAACAGACGAACTGAACCTGATTATTCAAATATGCCGAGGAGAGCATATTGTGTGTTGTGCCTGGCGGGACTAGGATCCGGGGGTGGAATGAATGAATACTGGCTTGCGGGATGGCGGGCTCCACTGATGGTAGAAACATACCCGACCATTTGTCATTTTAAGGGGCAATTTTAATGCTCGTCAAAATAAAATTCGCATTTCATTTAAATGCAGAAATAAAGAGTTCGTCCTTCACTCTCATTTTAGTGATAATGCTTCGGGCCTGCATACGGAGAGCAATAACATTACGGACAAATGGTGAAGATAAAAATTCATCTACGAACTGGATACCTTCATCCGTGAAACTGTTTTTTTTGTATCCTCCTCAACATTTAAGGACTAAGAGGTCCTTGTAGCCCCATCTTCTAGATGCGTTGCCAAATCGGTTGTGCTTTTTTTTTCTGTTTTTTTCTTTCGTGTTGTCTATATAAACATGAAAAATACGTAAGTCCCGACATGAAAGGGGCGAAATTTCTTGGAACAAGTTGATTTTATTATTTTTTCATTCTCTTGGCATGTAAGGGCAAATTCGCCGTTTTTCTCGATTGTTTCTCTCAGTATTGGGTTATTGTTCACTTTTTATTTCGTTTTAGTAAGGTTTATTCTTTTTTGTTTTGTTTTTTTTTGTTTGAAATCGAAACAAAAATGGCAACGTTATGGGAGAGGGTGAATTCTTTTCTTATTTCGTATATGAACAAAGAAAATTCATCTATAACTGCACAATATGCTTCTGATGATATTCCGTTCGCCCTATTAGGTTTACGGAAATTTTTAGGGCTATTGTTACTATTTTGGATACACAATTTTATTTCAATTTATTTTGGAAGAAAATAAGCTTGTTTTATTGGAAATCTTTGGAAAGAATGTATCTGTGACTCACAAAATTATTGACACAAGCTATAAAACGATATTAAAAACTTAAAATAAGCGTTTTCAACCAAATAAATATATTTTTATTTATTTATTTATGCTGTTTCAACTATGCAAATATATAACATGAAAAAAAAATTATAAAAATTTGTTTAACATATAAAAATAATAAATTTCGTTAAATATTACATAATAGCAGAACACAAAATTATTAACACAAAAATTAGTTCAAGTAACTATTCGTCTTAAATAGGGTTTATGTTATATTCTAATATTTGGTTTGGTAGCCCTTAGCTTCAATAACTGCCTGAAGTCGTCTAGGCATACTGCTAACCAACTTTTCCGTTACTTCTACGGGTATTTTGTACCATTCTTCAAGAATGCGTTCTTTAAGCTGTGCCTTACTGCTGACGTGTGTTTTCCGGATCCGATTATCCAACTCTCCCCACAAATGCTCAATCGGATTTAAATCCGGTGATTGAGGAGGTGATCGCAATTGGTTTTTGGTGTTATACAACAACCACAGTTTTGAATTCATGCTTGGGGTCGTTATCTTGTTGAAAGTAGTACTTCGCCGGCAGACCGAGTTTTTCGACACTAGGGCCCAAATTAGCCTTGAGGATGTTTATGTAATGACTTGCATTCATAGTAGTTTCAATAAACTCAAGATTACCGACCCCATTAGCAGCCATACACCCCCAAACCATAACATTGCCTCCACCCATCTTTACAGTGCCAATTACATTTTCTTTTTTGAACGCCGTATTGGTCCTGCGCCAGACAATTTTCTTTCCATCGGACCCGAAAATATTGAATTTGCTTTCGTCTGTAAAAAGCACGTTTTTCCAAAATTCTGGGCTCTCATTAACATATTTTTTCGCAAATGCTAATCTTTTTTTCCTGTTTATTTTGGTAATATATGGCTTTTTACGAGCCACTCGACCATTTAAACCATTCTTCCGTAATACACGCCGAACAGTTTCCGTTAGATAACGGCTTCCCCACAATTTCTGACACATTAGAACATAGCTCTTTTATAGGAAAGTGAGGATTTTTGTTCATTTGTTGAACTACATATCGTTCATTTTGCGGGCATAAAATTTTTTTCCGTCCACGTCCTAATTTATTTTGTTTAGTACCCTCATTTTTAAACTTGTTCACTATGTATTTAACGGTGGAAAAGGATCTGCCAACAATTTCCGCTACTTCGCGGTATGTTTTTTTTCACAAACTAACTTCAATATCACTTTCCTCTCAGTTAAGTCTGTTTCACTTTTTTTTGAACCCATTTTGCCGGAAAACTCTGATATACCACAGACAACTAAACACTTCCGCATAAACCTTGACTCTTTGGCTAAAGATAATTCAATACTGATTTCCTTTTCGTAATAAAGTGGCAACAAATGAAACAGACGCAATAAACTATAACAGTAAGATATCTTGTGTCAATAATTTTGTGCTCCTATTTTTCGCATTAAAAATTTGAAGTAGGTCACAATCCTATCATTTGATATAATTCTTAAAACTTTTTTATGGAATTTCGTAGGAAATTATGCATATTTTGATATTACATCTTTAACACTTTTTTAAAATATTTTCTTGTGAAATATAAATTAAAGAAATTCTTTGCAATAGTTTTGTGTCAATAATTTTATGAGTCACAGTAGATACATAGGTATATACTTATGTCATAAACAAATTCGATATACATAGTGAAATGCGGGCTCAAGCTATTTGCATTTATTCGAGAACGGAAAATGGGATGTTCAACGACTACCTACATATCTGTCATCTTATAATACAGGTATATTCTGAAAGATTTGTAGTCATCGCAATACTAAATTCGTTGAGTAGATCTAAAACAATAAAAAGATCTGTTGCTAGAAAAAAATCACAGAGAAGTTCCTTTTTTTATAAACATTCTTCATTTTTTTCTTAAATGAGGCTACGGTCCTCCTATGACTCGAGCCTATTTAAGTCTCTTTTTCCCGTCGTCTACACTCTACATAAGCTAAGTTTACAAAGCGGCCGATTGTTGATAGGTTTTGGTTGGAAGAACAAAAAATCGTATGGTTGGGGGAAATCGTAACGGTTTTTTTAGAGTTTTACATATGTATATCACCCTGTATTTTTGTAACCCTATGGCCATTCATACACGAGGGACCATGGTTCCGGAGCAAAAGCTTTTTTCGGGCAAGGGAGGCGTGCGGAGATGCAATAAGTGGAGAGTTTCGTGCATAGAAATTATATTTCTATGGTTTCGTGCTCCTGCCTTTGGCCTGCGAACACGGGAGCATGCACTTACACCAATAAGAAATCAATGCTTTGGCGATAAAAAAATTTTCAAACAGTAAAATTTTGTCAAAATTTGTACATAATAAGAAAAAACTTTTAGTTATTGAGAATTCAAAGTGAGTGAGTGAATTTTTTTAAATAAATTATTTCATAACAGCGAAAAAACCTCAATTTTGTTTTTAATAAAAAATTTGACATATCACTAATACGAACAAATATCACGTAGCAACACAAAAGCTGCTTCCATCGCTGTTGCTCCGTGTATTTTCAGAAAACTTGCAGCAAAGCTTTTGGTTGCAGAACCATGGTCCTTCGTGTATGAATGGCCTATGACCTACTTTCATGAATAAGGTATCAGTGTACGCAGAATACTCCCACCTGTCTAAACCTGTACAAGCGTTCTATCCTACCAACTTCCACAGTTATGAGCCATCAAAGTCAAAATTTCGGTTTTTTTTAACTAAAATTTAAACTAAAACCACATTTTTCTCCAAAAAATACGTAGTTAACTAATATTTTTTCCCAAAATTAGAAAGCTTGAACAATTTCCTATGAATAATGTGTGGACAGTTTTTATGCTACGGCCTTTATTTTTGGAGTTGTAGGCAATTTTAATGCTAAAATTGGCCAATTCGTACTTTTTCACCTAAGCTTATGTCGAAAAGTAACAAAAAAGGGCAATTTTAATATCACTCACTCCCACGCTCTGTAGTCCTCTATTTCGCGCACTCTAATCTAGAATTTCACTTCTAAATAGTAGAACAATGCGATTTTAGAACAATCTTCTGCAGCTAGTATTTCCGAAACCGTATATCATATATCTGTTCAGGCGCAGGGTTTATTGCCTGCACGTTAACCTATCCTATCTCTCATTTATCTTTCGGACTAAGCTTACTTCCACCATAATGTCCGACATGACAGACTGGCACTACAAAAGAATTTTCTAATCCTTTGGAAAGTAACGAAAATAAATAAACCGAATGTATCAATAGCAGAACGTGGATTAAAATTATGAATTATTTTCTGTGCATTTCAATAACTATATTTTTGTGTCTTATGCTGTAAAGATTAAACTTATACCACTAGAAACAGTAGTCGAACATTAAAATTATTTTTAAATTAATCAAGCAAGGTCAAGTATTTCCTTTGATTTCTTCTCTTTTTTTAAAAAAAAAATTAGGTACCAAATCAAAAGACTCCTTATAAAAACAAAAAATCTTAAAAACTAGAACAAATCCTAAATTTTGCAACAACAAAAATCTTTTAAGTTCTTAGAGAAAATTTCTCGCTCCCTTTTTTTTCCGATGGTGATGTTTGAATACATTTCAAGAAGATCAAACTTGAACTTTAGTGAATCTTTGCCTCTCAAGTCGTAGCATCGTGCTCAAGAGTTATGCTATAAATGTAACTCTTTTTTCCTTTGCGCTTAATTTCCCTCCCTTGTTTGCTTTCGTCGTTTTCAAGTTGTAAAATTCATTGGCCAACATTCTTCTGTTTGAGATAAAGACTCGGAAAATGTTAAAAAATGAATGATATGTAAATGGTATTGAAATGAACTCTTGAAAATGGACTTTAATTTAAAACTTGAATTTATTCTGTTTGCTCTTTTTTCCCCTGTTATCTTTACTTTATCCTATGTACTTTTTGCTATAGTTCAGGATTTTCTTTTTCATATAAAAATCGTGATCCACTAGTACAACACACGGAGCCCCCTTTGGAGTGGACTTAACTTCACTGCTATAAATGACAAATTGTTAAAGTTCGACGCCTTCGCACAGGCTAATGTCGTCCTTCTAGAAAATCTTTAACAAAAAAGAAAGTAGTACAAGAACCGAAAAGAAAAAAAAATAAATCCCTAAGAGGAATGCAACGGTAACAAGTTTTGCATACGACAGTCAGATTCAGAGTCCGATGAACGAGTGACTGAATATATGCGAAATAAGAATATACTGGATCCCATCCATCTAGAAAATCTACACGTACGTGTAAAATGCTGATGCCCAAGAAATACTTCAAGCGTTAAATTACGAAACTACTACGAGACTGTTCCTCGGTGCCGCGGTACAATCTTGAAGAAATTGTCTCAGATATCGTCTGGAATCCCTTAGGACAGTTTGTTGTCGTTTTGTAGAATAGAATTGGACAGTCTTTTTTTACTTAATTTCCATTGCATACATAGCATATGCTCGTGTGCAATTCAGCACAATGCACGGTGCTATAACGTAATTTCACGTCTTAGAATAGGGATTGCGATAGTGCTTCGTTCTTGTTGTCTTGTTTCTTGCTTGATTTTTTATCTGTTGAGTTTTCATGTAAATATTCGCCTTATAAAATAAATAAATACAAGAGTGGCAATGTCCTTGTATATTCTGATGTGAATTTCACGAAGTTGAGATTAATTCTACATATTTAGTGGATTTTGGCGGTACTGAAATCAACAATTATAATCGCTTCATTGGTATAAAATGCGCAGAAAAATAATAGAAGGAAGCTACATTGACAGCTCATGCAAAATTTGTTTATTTTAAAATGAAACCCAACTACATATTTAACCCAATTTGCACTTTTAATCAAGTCGATACATACTCATTGACTTACACGATAATTCAACAATAGATATTCTATTCTCTTTATTCCTTGGTTATAATTTGCTGGATTTAGTTGCAACCTTGGATTGTTCTTGCTCTTTCAACGTCTACATTGATTTTAATGAATGAAATTTACTTACATAAGTGAAGGAGTAAAGGCATCACCCACCCCCGGCTAATTGTTAGTGCAGGCGTTGCACAGTAGTTCCAAATCCCGAAAAGGTGGCCAAAATATGTAGACGTTATTCAAATTGAATGAAATTACGTACAAATAGTATTTTGAGGTCGTTGATTACGAATCTTCACTCAAAATAAAAAAACAAAATGGCGGATCCAATATGGCGGACAAAATTTTTATAAAGTCGCCAGATTTTTATGAAATCTGGTATGAAGAGTATTTCGAGTCTGCTGATTACGAACAGCTACTCAAAATTTAAAAAACAAAATGGTGGATCCAATATGGCGGACAAAGTTCTTATAAAAATGGCCATAATTTTATGAAGTAGAAAGATCTCTAGACGAAGATCTCAACAAAACTTGTTAGAGAGTAGGATGTCGTGGGACTTTCGAGTAATGTAATTTTAAACATTGACGTTTACAACGGGAAGTTATAAAAAACTTGTTTTGAATGGTACATTACTAAAATAATTAAGAAAATTGATTGTCAATATGACTTGTGTAACTTTCGTTAGCAGAAGCCATTTCAAACGATTCCAGGTCACTGTTAACACAAAAAACCCATTTCACTATGTACCGCGCCGAGGCCCTCGTGTGCCAGACGCTCACGTAACAATGGTTTCCGACAGCCCCGAGTGCAAGTTTGACCGTTAAAAAACGCTGTTTCTAATACCTTAGGTACTAACCTACAGAACTAGACCCAAAAAGTCCCGAAATCAATGATCGATTTTAGCGACTTTTGGCCACCTTTTCGGCATTTGAAACCACTGTGCCCTGGGCGGAATTGAGTGTGCAAAATATGAGGACCGCATTCCGTCAACAGATTTCAGTTGAGCATAGCTCAAAGATAAATAAGAACAACAGAAATACAGAACAACAGAAACTAAAGCTTTATGAGTAAAATTAAAGCTTAAAGCTTTTTTTGAATAGTTTTCCGAATACATAAGGCAGATGTTGAGATTGCCCCATTTCATTTGTAATGAGGTTTGCCTCATGGGGCCCTTATGAGAAACTGATAGGGCATACCTCACTTCAATATCGCAGATTTTTTCTTTGTGTGGTGCTCATGAGGAAGCTAAGGGGAAAGCCACATGGCGTCCTCATTGGGGGCTTACGGGGAAATCCCTCTTTCGGCATGCCCCTCAATTGCCACATGGGGCCCACACGCTGCATGAGGCATGTCCTCTTTAAATGCTAGCCGGGCATGCTGCCTCGCCAGTCATAGTACGCTATGCTAGAACGGGACTTAATCCTTTCGCGTAATTAATTTCCTCATTGCCTCATTTCTTCAGGTGCCATAATCAGTACAAAACCTTGGAGATATCTGGGGCATCTAGGTCAGACTCACAAAAGAGATGCATGGAAGTGCTCTGTTAAGACATACAGCTGCAACGAAGTAAAACTAAAATGTCATCTGATCCTTACATAAATTGATAGCAGGTGTCACGGTACACTTAAGTTCATAATCGCTTCGGCCATGGGGGAATTTCCATGTATATTAGAAAAGAATAAGCGTAGCCTGCAGGATGGTCTAGAATAGCATATCTTATTATTTTGACCTAAAATATTTCTTCGAACCGCCTCGTTTTCGTCTATTTTTTATACAGGAATCATCACATTAGTAGTGAATCCTCGTCATTAGAATTACGACTTTAATTTCGAACGTATTTCAGAGTTCTTATGTTTCTATTCGGAGTGTGAAAAACATGGTTGCCTTGATTTCAACGTTCACAATGCAAACTGGCTGAATTGGTAGAATAGCAGCTGTGTTTCTGTCAGGACGCCGACCTCTTTTCAGAGACAAATAATCCGCATTACATTATCCCATCTATCTGTCTATATCCTAGCCTTAACACTGACCGAGGATCTACCTTGTAACGTACACATATTCTCGATCTAAATCCAAGAATTCCGACCGTCTGAACTTCTCAACAGATTCTAATTTCTTTTTGTTGTTCGGATCAAGCAACACCTGTGTTTGGACAATGTGTACATAAATTTTCAAATATTTAGTTGAAATTCTCAATAAACAGTACTTAATCATTTATATTGATGACATCAGCAGTATTTTATAACAGTAAGATTCGAGACGCTTAAGACAGCCATTCCAGAGATCGTATAGTTTCGATCCCCACTTTGTGGATCATGTTGAACTTATGGCAGATCTATCCCTTAACATCTTAGGCGTGACATTAGCCAAAGACTTGCGATGAAATGACCACATATTCCACATCGCCAAACAAGCATTCCAGTGTTTGGGATTTCTTAAGAGATGCAAGGTCCTCTCCCAGCCATCGGCCCCTGCTGTAATATACGTAATATTCTTAATTGAGGGTTCCAAGTAGGCTCGCGAAAAAATAAAAGCCTTTATTTTCGTCAAGTGACGATCTGTTAATCAGACCATTTATTTTATAAGTTCCACTTAAATACTAAAATTTTACCATACAAAAAAATCATCAGTAATAAAAAGAACAACAAAATAGACGGAATCAGCAAAATCAAAATTTTTGTTTCTCATGGGAAAATTCAAGTGCAAAAACGAAACAAACGAATTTTACATTTTTAATAATTATCTACGGTGCATTTTCTAAGCAGAGATAAAAGCCTTTTTTTGCGCAAGTAAAGGAAATCATATTAAATTACTAAGTGACGGAATTTACTTTTTTGCTGATTCTGTGTCTGCGATTGACTATATGAAACTCTTATATTTTTATAGGAGATTCAACATCCTCCCCCGCGTTAAATGCTATTTAGCAACTAACTATTCATTAAAATTAATTTGGAATTCCGATTCTTCAGCTTTTCTTCTGGCCAGCGTTCGATCTACTGCCTCTCTTATCCTAGATAGTAATATATGGGACAAGATTTTTCCCACCGTAGATAATAGACAGATGCCTCTCCAGTTGTCACATATTGTTAGGTCCCCCTTTTTTGGTATTTTGAGTATGATACCTTTCGTCCAATCCTCCGGAAAGGTACAGGTATTCCATGCTATTTCCAGGATTGGCTGTAGCGCATCTGCTATGAGGCTTGAGTCGGCTTTCAACAATTCTGGCGGGATGCCATCTTTTCCAACTGCTTTACCATTGGCCATTGCATCAATTGCGGTTACTATTTCAGTCTTGGATGGGGCACGAGTGGTGATTCTTAGTGGCTGTGCATTGTTGCTGTTTTCCTGAGGTTCCTGTGCAAATGAACCATTCAGGGAGGCGAAGAAGTAATCTTTCCATCTTTGGAGTTGCTCCTCGTCGCTGCACAGCAGCCTTCCATCCGCACACTTTACGGCATGCTTTTTAGTAGAGTGCTTTCTCGAGAGCTGTTTAGTAATTTGGTACAACACTTCACTGTTGCCTGTGTTTGCCGCGTTTTCCGCTTTTTCTGCGAGCTCATTTATCTGCCGCCTTTTATCACGCCGGACACTTCTCTTTACCTCCCGGTGTAATTGGGAGTATTCCCGTTCAAGTTGTTGACGTTTTTCCGGGTCGCTTGTAGAGTTCACGTTATTTTTGAGGGCCCTTCTGCGTTCAATTTTTTGCCAGGTTGTGTCCGAGATCCAGTGTTGCTGGTTTCTTTGGACATAACCAGTGCTTGTTTCCGCTGCTGTTATTATAGCGCCCTTTGTTGTGCTCCACAGCTCTTCAATATTTGTGTCGTCAGAAACGGTTTGCTGGTTTAAGATTTCTTGCAGTTTGCCATCAAATTCTCGCCTTTTGGTTCTCTCCCGCAGAAGGTCTACGTTAAATCGTCTACGGTTTACGGCATCGTGTTGCACGTTTCTGATTGCGGCGATTTTTAGGCGGATAGTTGCTACTACAAAATGGTGGTCGCTTCCAGTGTCTGCTCCCCTAAAGCTCCTGACATCCTCTAGAATAGTTCGCCATCTGCGACAGACGGCCACGTGATCTATCTGATTTCTCGTTCTACCATCGGGCGATACCCAAGTCTCCTTGTGTATCTTCTTGTGACAAAAGTAAGTTCCACCTACCATGAGTTGATGGGAACTACAGACATCAACGAAAAGTTCACCAGGCCTTGATTTCCAATTGTGTTTTCAAGGCCGATGTTTTAGGGGCCGATCTGTGCGTTTAAGTCACCCATCAAAACAATGATGTCTCCCCTTGGAATAGAGCGAAAAACCTCATTTCGCCGAAAACCTCCTCCTACTCCTTATAGCCTTATGACACTGGCTTTTTCGTAGGCTGAAAATGCTGCCTTGGCTAGGCTGAAAATGACGAAATCTGTTATATAGTGTGACAGAGATACCATGTGAGAGTAAGAACAATTGTCTGATTATTATAACAGATAGTTGGGAGTGAGGAATCCCCCAATTCGCAACCCCCTCACGTTGTAATAAGAAAAATATGTCTTCCCCGCCTTGAAATTACTATTGGGACATACAAAAATCACCGTAAACAGCTCAAAATTTTTTTTGGAGCGATTTTACTCCGGAGCCCCAATTCTAAACATTTACCCCTTCACTTCAAATATATCTATTGTCACTTCAATTATATATATTGTCACTTCAATTATATTTATTGCCACTTCTTATATATTTATAATCACTTAAATTATATTTATAATCACGGCAATTTATTGTTATTCCCTCACTGTTATAAAAAGTCGAGAGATGCAGCAAACTGTTATAAAAAGCATAGAGAAAAGAACACGAATTTCATTCTTTTCCTATGCTTTTTACAACAGTTTTCTAGACTTTTTATAGCACTTAAAATCCAGCCAAGAGAAGTTTGAGTATACTCCTCTCACTCTTATATATGGGAAAATCTGCTTTGAATTTTTTCTTTCAGGTTTCAGCCTAGCCAAGGCAGCATTTTCAGCCTACGAAAAAGCCAGTGTCATAAGACTATTATGTTGCTACGGCCCTACTCCTTCCTAACCGCTAGGTCGGATGGTCCGGCAAGGCTCGGCACTGTCTTCATCGGTCATATTGGGTCATCCACCAATTTGGTGATGACGCCTGGCTTAAATCGTTTTCTTGCTGTTCTATTTCACAATGCCCAGAGAATTGTTGGGACACAGTAATTAAGATGTTTATTACATTGCATCCTAAATGACCACGTATGGAAGTTCGGAAGGTCAGAGGACCCCGTCTGTAGGCTGTGGATATGTTTTGGATAGTCGAACAAAAAATCGTGTTGCGGCTATCCAAAAGCTATCCACATCCGGCCGTTTTGTAACTTTATACAATACACCCTGTAATATGTATCTAAATCTGGCGAGACCTAAGAATTAGTTACATGGTAGAATTTTAATATGTTTCTTATTTTTGTCATCCTTGAATACTTCAATTGCTTGACATTTGTAATAAATTGTCTACCCTGTTCTTTTGCTGAATAAATAAAACCCTAAGAAAAAATTTCCCAAAAACAAAAACTACCGATACCCCATCCACACTAGCACTTATACAAAGAAGTTGAAAACTTTCACCACAGCATTCCCATATCCAGAATTTTAGATACTCATAGATACAAGATTTTCAAAAGCTAGTTCGTGTGAATAAGAAATAATGACAAGAAGGTCCTTTCCTCTTTGACCTAGCTTCCTTCTATTTGAGTTCTATCCATTTTTTTCCCTTCAGTTTTCCTTTGATATGGTCGCTTTTTTGCATACAATCATTTTCGGGGTGGATTCCCTGATTATACATATGAATGACCGGATATTAAGCCTTCCTCAATATGACCTTTACAAAGAGAGTTCTGCCCGACGGTCCTTTTTCGGCATATATGTACCCAACACGACCTGTTTTGATGTATTTCATATGCTGGGAAGATTGAGATGAATGTGTATTGTGCGAGGAATCTGAGGGCGGCATAAACATTTCAACCATTTCAGTTTTTTTTACTGTGTTTTGGATATAAGAGGATCACTTTATATCTGTCCAGTTTTTTGGTATGTGACTACAGCCTATTCGAAAATAGAGAAAACAGAGAAAAACGCGGAAGTAGTCAGATTTTTGTATAGAACGTGGGAATTTTTTTTGGTACATTGAATTTATTTTAAATTATTTTCAGTCTGAGAGGTTTTTTGCTAATTTTCTTTAAAGCACCTTAAGGATATTTTTTGTAATCTGATCAGTTTGCAGAATTTCATTTTAAAAAAATACTTTCTGGATGACTAGTTTAAATCAAGGACTTATGCGTATGCTCGTTGGCATAAGTTACATATATTTTAAATGGGAGAGATCTGTTGTAGAGAGCGACGTATTATTTGGTATTTGGATAGAATGTAATGTGCAGAATCATAACTTCTAAATCAATTAATTGAAAAATATAGAAATAAAAATGATGCGTTTTAACTAATAACATTTAGTTTATGTCTACATTGAAAGTCTTTCATTGTATTTTTAAAAACTAGGTACTCTCTTTTTAGAACAATTCAAGAGTCTAACCCGGCCATTACACGGGTCAGTTCCACTGACACTGTCGCTGACACTGACTCGTGTAAATACTCACTGGCGCGCCTTTTTTACTGTCAGCACTGACGAGACAGTTTTCGAGTCATTGCTGACTAGTCAGTGAAATGTCAAATTCTTATTTTGAAATGGCGGAGTACGGATGCTATGGATATGTCTTTAGAAAATATAATTAAAAAATCTCAAAATTCTTTTATACGGGGGCCTCGGTAGTCTAGGGCAGTGGTCTCCAAAGTGTTGTACGCGTACCCCGAAGGGTACGCAGAAAATTCTAGGGGGTACGGCAAATATTCAATACTGTTGCGCTTTTTTAGTTTTTAACCCTTATTTTTGAAAGAAAAAATAATAAAAATAATATCCATACTAAACTAACAGATAGAACATTAAGTGAAAAAGTGAAAAGAAAGTTTTGGGTACATCGTTTAAATGAAAGATGCAGATTAGCACACTAAACTGACTGTGTGGCAAAACAAGGACCAAGCAGTCGTCACAGGCATGCTTTGTTTGCTTGCCTTCGTTTTTTTGTCCTGACTGGTTTAGAGTGGGTTGCTTCCTTGGAATGCGTGTATATTTTGTCTGTTCGCTTTGACTGCTTTGTGTGCTTGTGTGCGATTGCCTGTGCTTTGCGTGTTCCTACCGATTTGTTTGGCGCAGTGTGAGTTGTTTCATTTAAACATTATACATAGTGCGCAGCGAACATTTTGGAAAATTGCTTTGTTTGTTTTGCTCTGACTTGTGTGAATTAGTAGGGGCGCACTAATTCTAACATGAGGATTTAAATTTGAAAATTCTAAAAAAAAATTTCTTTTGCTTTTGTTTTGCTCTGACTGCTTCAGCCTAAGAAGGTTGGGCTTATTTTATTTGTAGATTTCAATAAATTTGTAGATTTCGAAAATCAAAGAAAATTCAAAATACAAAAACTGACTCAGAAATGCACACATAAACCAAAACAAACAACTTGATTTTCTATGTACGAGTATGTATACATATTATTTTTAAAAACAAGTTCCTTGTTGAAAAAAAAACCCTTAAAAATTCAAAATTGAAATTGAAATTTTGTTGAAACTTTTTGTTGCTGTTGCTTCTGTTGTTGTTAGTCTCCATTCATAGGTAGGGATTTCAATTAATGATGTTTCGTGTTTGTTTTTGAATGGGGATTCCCGGCGCCTACTTTATTGCTTCTTTTTTTACGAGTGGTTTTATTACCTTTAGGTAGAGAGTAGAAACTTTACCAACAAGGAAAGGTCAAAATTCATTAGAGAACCCTTGGACTTTCTTATTTTACTTTTTTTATATCCGGGATGCTTCTGCAATTTTTAAGCTGCTTTAGAGCTGGATTTTCCGTTAAGAAAAAGCTATACTATCGCTTAAAATAAAACAAAAAATGTGACCTACACTTGTACGTGTTCTCAGGTTCTAGGGATTTTAATTTCGTTGATTTTTCGGCATTTTAATTGAACTAATGCAGAAACAAAAGCAACCTGTTATGACAGTGTATGAAATAAATCGAAATTAAATTTAGTTCATGAAAATGTTATTTAACGGATTTTACTGTGGTATATATTTTTTGAACATGAGTTTTATAGAGCTATACTAGGAGTGGGTTGTATTATATTCTGTTTTAAGTGTAATTTTTAGTAAATTTAATATTTCGCTACAATTTTTACAACAATGTTATACTGTGTTATAAAAATTGAAGAACAGTTTTATTGAGCTAGCTTGAACACAAATAAAATTAATCAAAAAAAATTTTTTTTGTTCTTGATCATGTAAAAAGTGAAAAAAAATATGGTCCAAAAAAAATGTTTGGCACATACGTTTTTTTAAGGAAATAATATCCTTTTTTGAGCTAAATTTGATGTTTTTTTTCTTAAACACCCTGTATTTTAGTGGATAGATGGGATAGCCACCTCTCTAGAACAATTTTTTTCTCCAAATACATCCAGGAATCACCCCTGAAAATATTAGCCACGTAGTCCAACAAACGATCTATTGAACGTCTGATGACCTATACAAGTCGCAAATGAGTATTTCAAATCTTTAAAACGGCGATATTTCATGAATGGCAATTCATACGGGAAAATGTATAATATCTATTGCTATTTTATTTCATAGTTTTATTTTTTGTAAACTGATTTTTATGATTTTGATCATTATAGAAAGGTAATAATCTGTAGAATTTATAAAAAATAGTTATTGACTATTTCAGGGCTTTTAAAAAAACATCAAATTCAACTCAAAAAAGATTATTATTTCCTTAAAAAAAGTATGTGCCAAACATTTTTTTTAGGACCATATTTTTTTCTCACTTTTTATATGATAAGAACAAAACAAAAATTTCAAGTGCGTGCACCTATATTTAAATTTTGAAACCGTCTAAGGGCTGAATTTTCGTACATATCCTCATATATAAAAAAGTAGAAAACAACTTTCTAAACCCTCCAATTAAGAGCACCTATAGCTTTATATTTTTGTCCTTTTCATCCTTCCAAACACGAGCCTTTTTTAGGAAGCGGTACCCCAACTAAGTACTAACGACGTCTAATGCTACTTGACCTTCGTAATTGAAGCAGAACCGTTTTTTTAGTTTTAAAAATCATCCTAATATAATTTAACTAATTTAAGCGCGCTTTACACGGTTTCCCTGTAAAAAAAACACTTTACGCCCGTTTTGGAGGGGCTGAGCACGGTGGTGGTGTTGGATATCGGTTCCGACCCCCACCAACCCCTCCACCGGCCAATACTCTCCCCCGAAATGGTATTTTTTTTAAATATCAGCGGCAAATATATATATCCCCAGGTTTCGAGGATGCTGTGCATGAGAAAATTAATCGTATTTCGCTTCTTGGTTGTAATGGTCGTTCTTTCCCCTTCAGCTGAAAAAGTATGATCAAATACCGAAGGCGGCGACGGCTACGGGAAAGACGTTTAAAATACACGGTCCACCATATGTGCTAACACAAAGGCAGGCGGGGCGCAGAGAAATTAAATGTATGGGGAGTTCTCCCGCAAGCCGCGTTTTGCAGGTTTGTGTCTTAATGGTGGCTGCGCAGGATGCTGTACATTCTTCGCTCTCAGCGCGCGTACATTTGAATGTTCTGCCAGGGTTGAGTAAAAAAAATTATCGTACCTTGCAAGGCCCACGAGGAGTTTAAAAAAAATCGAAAATATATTTTGGCGCTGGTATTTAAAAAAAAATTGCCTGTTTCGAGGAGAGTATTGGCCGGTGGAGGGGTTGGTGGGGGTCGGGACCGATATCCAACACCACCACCGTGCTCAGCACCATCGAAAACGGGGGAAAGTATTTTTTACAGGGAAACCGTGTAAAGCACGTTTAACCCCTCGTGGGGGTGGTTTTGACCGTTTTGAGCGGTAGCGCAACCCCAAATAGAAATTCTAGCAATGCCATCGTGTTCAGCGTCCTTAAAATCGGGGGGGAGGAGATACTCTTGTTCCGGCTCAAAGTATTTACCATTTTCGGGATTTTTTTCGATTCACACACGCCACTAAGTGTATTTCATTGGATTATTATTGAAATTATCGCGAAAACCCCGTAAAATGGGTTGTTTTTTTTACATTTTTAAGGGTAACGCCCATATTTTAGCACTGCGATTTTCGTGATCAAAGACCCAAAAAACATATAGGGAACGATTTTCATAACGGTGTTATGTTACGATACTCAAACGCACATTACGTATAGTTCATTTTAATATAATATATTATATATATTATGTACTTCATTCAATAATTAATAATTTTTATAATTTGTAGTTTGTGTTATTTTACGCAAATAAAAATTTGAAAATTGTTATAAGAAAAATTTATAGCTTTTTTCCTAGAAGAAAACAAAAGCGAAAAATTACAATCTTGTAAAAGCAGTGGGAGTCGACAAATTTTTTGATTGTTTTTCCGACTCCGACTCCAGTAACCAGCAAATTCCATCCGACTCCGATTCCACGATTCCGACTCCGCTGCCCTTGTTTCGAGTCCCTCGATCATGTCGCGCCGATCACTGCCTCATTATAAAATTTTAAAATTAACACCTAATTTATAATTTTGTATATTTTGTAAAATAGTATAAAGTAAAATACATAAAAAAGTATATGTTATCTTAATATTTGATATCAATATACTTTAATTAAACTTCGCCTCTTAAAATCACAATTTTTGCAGATTTTCCTTTACATCATTTTCAAACAAAGTATTGCACAAAAGTTTTAGTACCCTTTATGAAAGATTATTACTACAAATATTAAAGGCGATGGCCCAATACCGACGGCGCGTTAGACGCGGCAGGTGCTTCATGCGCGTTGACGTCCGTTGAAGGTTCATTCATAGCGTCAGGACGTCAAAAAGGTTGCTTTGATTTAAATTCATGTATGGATTTTTGTCTTTAAGCCGCCCATACACGGTGAAACATGTTGATCAACTTGGTTGAGTCGCACTAAAAGTTTTACCGTGTGTAGAGCTGTTGCAAAATCGGTTGAAGTAAAGCGGTCTACAGACGATCAACTTGGGTTTTCAACCGGTTGTCAACTAGGCCTAGTTGCCAACGAGTTGCACGTCTGTAGTCGTGTTTATGGTTGAAAACAACAGTTGATAAATGGTTGAAGCAAAATCAAAATTTTTAGATTTTTGGTAGGCGGTGGTTCCAGGTTGCCAACCAGTTGGCGCGTCTGTAGCGACGTTGACAACTGTAACTGGGCAACATCATATTAAATCGAGAGCTTGAGCAACATCAGTGTGAATATCAATAAAAAATATGGCTGTTCCAGATAACGGATTGTGGCGGGAATTTTTTCAATTATATAAAGAATTTCCAGAGTTGTGGCAAGTGAAATCTGCCATTTTTAAAGACAAAGTAAAAAAGAAAAATGCTATCCAAAAAAGAAAAATATAAGGAAGTAGAACCGAGTGCAACTGTGGATAGTTTTAAAAAAAGATTAAATAATATAAAAACGTGTTATCGGCGGGAACTTAAAAAAATTGAAACCAGTGAAAAGTCTGGTGCGGGTTGCGAAGAGTTGTACGTGTCTACGCTTTGGTATTTTGAAGAACTGGAATTTTTAAGGGACCAGGAGACACAACTTTCAGGAGTATCGACAATAAACTTGGAAAATGGGGAGGAATCCGCTGAAGAAGCAGCAGTACGAGATATTATATTATATTTAATGATATTATATTATATTTAAATTATTACGAAGAGAGCAATGGATGAAATTTTGATGTTGGGGCAACTGGAACAGTTGACTTTAAATTCGGTAGTAGCTCCGTCGTCATCGCCTTCATCATCTGTACCGTCATTGGTGGCATCGAGAGCATCAACACCTATTACTCAACATCACCATCCATACTCTTCTTTTGAACGGAATTTTACATTTGCTTCGGGTAGTCCCAAGAACTCTGATAAGTCCAATAACACAAAGTCAGTCCCGAACATCACACCAAGGAAAAATAATGCAGAAGAAGAGACATACATATAGGAAGTTTCTAAATCCACTGAAAAACGCGAAACTCGAAAACCCGGAAATTGATATATCCACACACGAAAACGATATATCGCCACGCGATTTCCGAATATCAGTCATTTCGAATATTTTAATTGTTGTCCGAATGATTTCTCGTAGAATTTGAACTATTTTAGGTTAAGAAAAATAAAGGCGTATTTGGAAATACGCCTTTACAAACGTTGTAGCTATTTTGACAGCTACTTCCTAACCTTATAATTTTTTGACGGTTGTCATCAATTTTTTGTTAATTAAATTTTGTTAATAAAAAAAATATTAGAAGAATTTCAATTTTGTTTATTAAAAAAAAAAAAACAAATATAACCAAAATAAAAATTTCGCGCTTTTGAATTTCGCGCGCGAAGCGAAGCGCGAAGTTTTTTATTTACATGAAATTGTTGCCAGGGAACGGCTCCTGGTCCATTGAAATAAGTACAGAATTTATTTCTCACTTCCTTCGCTGCTAGCGTCGAATTCCTTGAAAAAATTGCTTGAAGGTCGGCTAAATCTCTCGCGTCTGTTCTCCAGGCTCCTCCATGTATTTCTCCTGTATTTGTATTTTCAACATCTATACTCCCTCTTAGGTATACCGTAGAATTCCTTTTCCTTAAGTAATTGTGCAAATAACAAGCAGTTAGAGAAATTTTCGATGCTTTCTGGGGTTCCAAATTGATTGAGGTTAAAAGAACTCGAAATCTGGACGCAAGTATGCCGAAAGCGTTTTCCACAATGCGTCTTGCCCTTGATAATCTATAATTAAAGATGATTTCCTCATTCGAGAGGTTATCACCGCTATAAGGCTTCATTAAGTTCCTCAGAAGAGGAAACGCGTTATCTGCAACAAAAACAGAAGTCATATGTTCTGGAGAATTTGGCAACGGTTCAGATGAGGGAATTTTCAGTAAGTTATTTGTGAATTTTTTATAAAATGTGCTATTCGAAAACACCCCTCCGTCTGATATACGACCGTTTGCACCAGCTTCAACCATGACGAATTCATAATTTCCATTGACAATGGCCAATAAAACAATGCTGAATTTTTTCTTGTAATTAAAGTAATATGACCCTGAGCCTGGCGGTTTCTTTATTTCCATATGTTTTCCGTCAATGGCACCGATGCAGTTTGGAAAATTCCATCGATTAGCGAATACCTCCGAAACTAGTTTCCATTCTTCTTCTGTTCTTGGTAGCTGAAAATGGAAGTAAATTGATTTTTCCTGTTAACGGCATTTGTCACTCTCTATTTTACCCTTATATATTCTTTTAAAACGTTAATTATTGCTGAGCACGTTTCCATTATTATTTCGCCTAAACTTCGAGGTGATATCGCTGTTAAAATTTTAAGTCCTGAAAACTTTGGCCACTCGCTAAGAATCGAAGAGTAAGGGTAAGTGCAGTACGCAGCGTATATGGTAGAGTAGAGCATAGCTGCGAATACTCGCTTATAGAACTCTCAATGGGTTTTAAATGGGTGTGTGCATAACGCAGCTCGCTTTTTCTGCGAGCGGAAAGCGAGCTGCGTTATGCACACAACCATTTAAAACCCATTGAGAGTTCTATAAGCTAGTATGCGCAGCTATGCTCTACTCTACCATCTACGCTGCGTACTGCACTCACCCTAAAGCTGGTGACATAAACAAGCGTACATGCATTGCATTCAGCGGCTCCCTGATTTGCGGAGATTTTCCACTGACACATAACTGCATGGTTGCGTTCCGTCCCGGCTCTCACAGATAGCCCAAAAATCTGAGTAACGAGTCGCATGTGTTTGTTGTGTATGCTTGTGTGTCCTATGTCGAATGCGGCAATGCAGAAAAAGTTGAAAGTAGCCCGACATTTGCGTGGCATGCGGAACATTCACGGAATATTTCGTCAGGTCGCATTTGAATACACACACTTCTATATTTTCTGTCAACGAATGCAACGCATGTACGCTTGTATATGTCACCAGCTTAACAGATAGCCGCTCATTTGGGGAGATTGCATTTCGCATAATAGTATCCTTCTTTTCAATTAATGGCTGCACTTTCATTAATAGGTGCGTATAAGTTTCATTGTCCATTCTTAAAAAATTCTTCAAATCAGTAGGTGCACTAATGCGAAGTTCATTCATTAAATTCGTATGTGAAAATTGTTCGCGCTTTTGATACCAATCTTTACACCACAATCTTCTTTTTTTATACGCTTTATATTAGCTTCACCTGTATGTATGTATGTATGTATGTATGTATGTGTGTATGTATGTATGTAGACAAATCTTGCAACTTGATTTTGACCCACTTCCATATAACCGATCAACTTCAAATTTTGCCCATATGTAAAGCTGGCGTGACAATGCAATCTGACCATTTTGTAAAAAAATCAAGATGGCGGTTCCAAGATGGTGGCCGAATTTTGCAATCGTGCTCCCCGACCCCCGACATGGGTATCAAATGAAAGGGTATGACAAATAGAGTACAATTCGCGTCATTCCAAATTCAAAATGGCGGCCAACACAAAATGGCGGACTACCCTTTTCTTTACAACCCAATCGATATGGGTATCAAATGAAAGGATATGACAAGTACAATACTTTGCTGCGTGGCGTCATTCCAAATTCAAAATGGCGGCCAACACAAAATGGCGGACTACCTTTTTCTTTACAACCCACTCGGTATGGGTATCAAATGAAAGGATATGACAAGTAGAATACTGTGCTGCGTTGCGTCATTCCAAATTCAAAATGGCGGCCAACACATTTTAAAATTAGCTGAAAATATTGCACAAGCCAGAAATGCTTAAGTGAAAATTCGATGATTTTGAGTTTATTGCATTTTTCTATTACGTATTCCCTTATTTATCATTGCTTTCTTGTCTTAAACTGAGCTGCGCTTGCTAAGTTATCGGACCGGCAAAAGTGCTTAAGTGCCTAATTGCGTATTTACGAAATAATTTGGCTTTCCGAACCCAACCAAATATGCACAAGATACTTTGAACTGTTTTGCTGAGGATTTTCGAAGAGAGAACAAAGTGAAAAACACAAGCAAATCATAGGCCAAAACAGTCCAAAATATCTTGCGCACATTTGGTTGTGCTTTTCACTTCGTTCTCTCTTTGAAAATGCCCACCCAGAATAGTCTAAAGTATTTTAAACATTTTTAGTTGTGTAGAGTGTGCAGTTTTTTCTTTGGAAATCCTCAGCCAAACATCCTCCGCCTAAATAAAATATTGAATTCATGACTTTATTCATTGTTTTATATGGACTCAAAGCAAAAAAGATTAATTTACAGACTTTTTTGTAAAAATATTTGCAAATGTCTTCCCCCAACAAGGGTTACAAGGGTATGACAAGTAGAATACAATTAGCTGTATGGCTACACTCCATTTTCAAAATGGCGGCCAATACAAAATAGCGGCTTACCTTTTTCTTTACAGCGCCCTGGTACGGGTATCAAATGAAAGTATATGACGAATACATAACAGTAAGCTGTGTGACGTAATTTTAAATCTATTATGGCGGCCACAACAAAATGGCGGAAGATATATGATAGACTAAAAAGTAGAAAATAAAAAAAAATATAGTTTAAAAAAACTAAAAAATACGCTTTTATGTTAAAATGAACTAAAAATTAAAAAATAATTTTGAATGTAAAGTTTTTATTGCTCCAGCCAGTATATGGAAACAACCTACCTTTCGAAATGTAAAAAAAGCGTGGGGCGCTAGCGAAAAGTTCCGGTATTAATAAAATAAGAATATAGGTTAAGAGTCCCACGCTGTTTTACATTTCGAAAGGTAGGTTGTTTCCATATACTGGCTGGAGCAATAAAAACTTTACATTCAAAATTATTTTTTAATTTTTAGTTCATTTTAACATAAAAGCGTATTTTTTAGTTTTTTTAAACTATATTTTTTTACCATATTAACGTCATCTTCCATACATTCAAAGATAATTAAAAATTTTAACAGTTCGTCACTCATTTTCAATTACAAAAAACGGAAATTTCGGAATTCTAAACACGTGTGCTTTGGAATCAAAAACTGAAAATGAAATGATGTTTGCAAACTAGTTGACAACAAGTTGAAGCGTGTGTACGCTTTCTGTTGACAACAGGTTGACAACCCAAGTTGATCGTCTGTAGGCCGCTTAAAAATCAAAACGTTTTGATTTCATGTAGGCGGAGCTTTTGGTTGATAAACATGTTGAACTGTGTGTGGTGAAGTTAAACAACAGAATTCAATAAAAATCAGCTGGAAGTTGTCATTTTATTGTGACAAATGAATTCTCGTAAAGAAAATTTTACTTATCTTCGCTTTTGGTTGTTTGAAATTAAAAATGTCTATTGCAAATACCGACTCGTGGCGAAATCTTTTTGAAAAATATAAAGAGCATTCGTTATTATGGCAAAACAATAGCGAAAAGTATAAAAACAAATTTTTGCGAAATAAAGCGTGGGCAGATTTTTTGGAAACATACAAAATAATAGAAAAAGATGCTACATTTGGGCCGTGTTCCGTAATACCCCCCAGCATACTGTCCAGTGAGAAATGGTAAATTCAAGCGTTTACGCTGTGGTTAACGGCAGCTTACATGAAAGTGTTACAACTTGAAACTGTTTCAGCCTCCAATCTTTAATATTTTTGTGATTACCATTACGTCACACCGATGCACACGGGTAAAATATGGCATCAATTAATGACGTCATTAGCACTGGCCTGTATACTGGGTTATATTTCGGAACACAGCCTTGGTCAGCTGAAAAGGACAATTTTAAATATAAAATCTTGTTACCGGAGAGAATTGAAGAAAGTGTTAGAAAGTGAACGTTCAGGAGCAGGTACTGATGACATATACATACCGTCATTATGGTATTTCGAAAGTCTTGGTTTTCTAAGTAATCATGAAATACCAATTCAAGGATCATCTACTATAACTGATTCTGAAAACGAAGGTTCTTGCCCTTCCGTAAGTTCGCAATTCATATTCACATTTATTTATAACTTCAAAATATTGGCAGTTGTAATTGAAAAGTTTAAAATATGTTTGTGCAGGTTGAAGGGGTAGAACAAAACAGACAGAAAAGGTAGCAAATAGACTAGGTAGACAGCAAATTCAATAAGTTCATCTTATCAAAACTTAAATGACACGTTAAACGATGAACAATATTCTTAAATATTTCTTAATAACGCGTCCTTAGTAATTATTAACAATATTTAATTTAGCTGGCAGAGGACGATGAATAAAAATTAATCAAATTGTTCTTTTATACACCGTCCTCTGCCAGCTAAATTAAATATTGTTAAAATTCTTAAATATTAAATATGATTTTGTATATTTGTTAAATATGAATAACTATATAAAAAGTTTTAAAAAGCGTATAAATTTTATATAATATTTCAAGTTGATTAAAGTCTTTACAGTAACCTGTAAAAAGTTCAATTTTAATGTAATATTCAAACATTTCTTCGTTATTACAGGTTTATTTCTGTTATTAATTTTTATTACATTTATAATTATAGCAAGTGGGTAAGTGATATGAGACTAAAAAATATCTTCAATATCTTCATTAAGTAGAGGTAAAACTTCACGAAATTTGTTCCGGACAATCTTTGCTTGCGTACTTGGGTTTCGTGAAGTTGACGATTGCAAATCAAATAAAGTGTCTTGCTGGGAGGTGAAAGTTGTAGTCTGCTGATTAAATGGAACTTGTTTTTTTTTAAATAATTATGCAAATAGCAACACGACAATACTACTATGGTCGCTTTTTCTGGACATACGTTTATTGTTGAAAGAAGTAATCGAAAACGCATTGTCAATATACCGAATGTATTCTCGACTCTTACTCTAGCTGAGCTGAGTTTCTTATTAAAACGTATCTCGTCCTCCGTTAAATTGTCGTGGGCATATGGCTTCATCAAATCCTCTCGCAAAGGAAATGCATCGTCACCTACAAAAAAATATGGCAAAAGATCCCCGTCAGGCACAACGGCAGAAGGATCTGGCAGGCCGAGTCTTTTATTCTTCAATTTATCAAAAAACTTTGTATTTGCAAATACTCCTCCATCTGAAATACGTCCATTGGTGCCAATATCAGCCATAATAAATTCACAATCGGCGTTGACCACTGCCATCAGAACTATACTAAACGTCTTTTTATAGTTGAAATAAAAAGACCCAGAATTTGATGGCTTTTTAATATGTATGTGTTTCCCGTCTATAGATCCTAAGCAATGTGGAAATCCTGATTTTTCGTAAAAAAGTTTCGTCTCGATTTTCCACTCTTCAGGAGTTCTGGGAAGCTGAAATAAATATAAACAATTTAAAATATATTACACACATTTCTGTTTTAGAACTTACCCTGATATATTGCTTCAAAACCACGTTAATTGCCTCGCAAGTTTCAATGACGATTTTTCCAATCGCTTGCGGCGAGACTGCACTAGCAAATTTTAAATCTTCAAAGGAATTTCCTGTAGCCAAAAATCTTAACGTTATTGCAAGCCGTGCCTCTACAGGAATAGAGTCTCGCATAAAGGTGTCAGTTCTTCTTATAAAAGGTGTTACTTTTGCCAACAGTTCTTGAAAAGTTCCTTCGCTCATCCGCATATAATTTTTATAGTCAAATGGTTCAGTTTCACTGATTTTTTTTAATAATTTTTGATTTGAAAATTGTTCTTTATTTTCTAACCACTCTTTTATCCACTTTCTCTTTTTCTTACTACGATTTTCTTCCTTTTCTTTATTCACTTCCGAAATAACCATTAATGCTATTACTTTGTCCATATTACAACCGCACCTTGTCAAAAATTGTGTACAAATGAAGTTGATTAACTTGTTGAATAAGTGTGTGGCAAACAATAAACCAAGTTGAGCAACCAAGTTGAGCAACATGTTTCACCGTGTATGGGCGGCTTTATAAAGTTTTAATTTCGACAGTTTGACAGTTTGGCAATTTTCAACGCCTGCCAACGCGCGAAAAGTTGAAAATTGGTCGACTTTTGCCGTCGCTTGACGCCGCAAAGTCGTGAATGGGACAGCTCGATTTGAATTACACACAATCAAATATCGACGTCAAAGCGCGTCAACGCTTTGACGCCCGTAGACGCGAATAAAGTCGTGATTGGGCTCCCGCCTTAAAGCAAGCTACGCAAAAATGAAGATACTCTAAAATAAGAAAAGATTTCTCAATTTATGCAAGTTTTTTTTCTACAATATTGATTTTATATTAAATTTTCAAAAGTCTGCTCCCCCACAGGGAAATAAACTCTTAAAAATTCATAAAATCGCATTTTAATATGAAACGTAATGAAATTCATGCTTTTTAACATATGCTTCTAAACAAGGCAAATTTTCTAAAGGAAGAAACCAAAAGGAAAAAATATACAGAAACGACAGACATCAAGGCAGGACAAGACTGCTGCCTGCTGTATTACTAAGAAAAAAGAAGCCAGCAAAGGACCTTTTTCCAAGCAAGGGAATGGAGCATAAAAGGTCTAAGCAAAGGGTCAGTTTTAAACACCTGGGGAACATTGAGTTTATTTGCATAAAAGAAAAGGATAAAAAAATTCTTTATTTTTTTTACAACCCTTCAGAATTTATCTGGGTCTCTCTTCTCACATGTCTACCGGATAAATTTGTAACTGCCGCAGCACATAATCCTTCGGTGGGCTGGGGTTGTCATGACACATCCTTAAGGTTCACAAATTAAATCGCCCGTTTATACAAATTTTTTGCTTTTGGTTTTGAGGGTGGTAGATGGTGATTGTAGGGAGCGAGTAGTAGGTTGAGGCGAAAAGGCATAAGAGGAGATCGTGTGCAATATCCATAATTTATAATTTATCGAAAATAATGGAATTTCTCCGGTTATTTGCTTGAAGGGCGCAAACATATTCCCTTTATTTCACTTTCGTGTTTTTTTTCCTACAGATAATCCTTACATCCCCGGAAACCCATAAACTGGCCCTTTTATTGGCGTCTTAATGCAATCAATTTCTTGCTAGGGCACCCTTTTGTGGTTTTGTGTAATATAAAAACTTTATTTTATTGTTTTTTTCTTTTTGGGTGATGTATGTATCGGTGTTTGTATCCACATATATTGGAGGAAACGTGAATAGTTTTAACGTTTGTGGGTGATATTAATATTGTTAAATGCAATAAATGATATTTTTATTACTACACTTTCTCTTTTTTGGGGCCACCTTTATCATCGTTGGTTGGGTATGATATGTTCCTTTTTAAAAATATTGCCAAATTAGTCTTAAAATTCAGCTATACGTTTTTAAATTGTAGTAAGTAGATGCACGTTATATGTTAAATGTTTCAGACTGTCTTTATGATAGAGAGTACTAAAATTCGGTTTCGTCTACAAGAACGAAAATATAGAACTAATAATTAACCCATATCTGAACATTCTAGATGACCGAGTAAAAATAAAAAATGGCCTTTCAACGGGTAAACACCGGCCGAGATTGAAAGATAGTCCTCGGCCATGTGCCGGACATCAGAAGGTTGTTTTTCGGACTGTACGGCCGTATATGACGGGTATATGACGGCGGTACGACGGTCTTACAGTTCCAATAACGGGCATACGACCGTGGTACGGTGGCTGTTCACATCATAAAATGGTCGACTTTTTATTATGTTTTTGTCAGACTACAAAAATGAAAAGTATGAAACTATGAAAGGAAAATGTAAAAAAAATTTGCGATTCATAATAAAGAGCGCGGGAGTTCTTGCATATAAAAAGTGAAAAAAATCATTTATACAAAATACTACCATTCCCCAGTTGTTTGTATGTAATGCGATTAAAAAAAATTCATTTTAATATTCTTCTATATAGAGATATTTTCACACAACGTAATGCAATTGGGTTCCCCTATATAATAAATCAGACGCATTTACAAACGGACAATCGTAATTCTCCTCATTCTGTTTATATTCAAGGCGGACGCCCGGCAAAACTGTACGTGAATACATATTAGCGCAATTTCACTATACAACAAAGAAATCATTTTGGGGAAACGTGTGACTTTCGCTCCCCAACAAAACTCAAAACTCACCGCGTATTATTGAAAAAAACATCATGAAATTCGGAGCTCATATCATATCTTTTTTTATTTCTTTCGATTGTTTTGTTTTCTTCAAGCGGTTAATTAACAAAATTTTCACACCACCCACTTCACGTACAACAAATCGACGACTGGCTGGCTTCTTCCTCTTTTGCATCGTTAGTCTTTAAGTACGATAATTCAAAGGCCAATTGTACATAACGAAAGTGTTATGCCCTTGGCCTTTATATGCCCGTCGTATACCCGTGTGTACAGCTCAGTATTCGGCCAAGTTTGGCCGTCCTGGAGCCGTTTGTGCTTCCGTTAAAAATTGTTAAATACTCTACGGCCATCCTATTTCCCCTAAGGGGGGGGGGGGGTAATGCTTTCGATTTTTTTTGCATTTTATTGTGTCAAAATTTCAAGTAAATCGGAGAAAAACTAACGAAGATACAGCGTTTCAAGCGACCCGCCCTCATACTTTGATGTTCGAGTACAAAAAACCCCCCGGGGTATGGTTTAAAACTTTTTGTTTTGCATTTTTTTTTATTTTTTTTCCTGAATATACAACATGTCGAGAGTTTTGTGTCAAAATTTCAATTAAATCGGAGCAAAACTAACGAAGACACAATAGGTTCGAGTACAAAAAACTTTAAATCGATTTTCTCGCGAACGTCATTTTTGAAGTCCGTGAACATCATGACTCAAAAGGACCAATCCTTTTGAATTTTTAAACACTAATTCTACACATAAATCAACAGGTAACCACGAAGAGTTTTTTTTATCATTTTTTCCCATTTTTTAATAACAAATTCACCGAAATTTTTTTAGCTTCCCAATGCTGCCAAAAATAAAAAAATCGAAAAAAAATCTTCGTGGTTACCTCGGGAAACATAGTACCTTTTAGACGCATTTTGTTTTTTTGTTTCTGATGATCGGGTAACCCGTAATCGTGTTCACCGCAAAACAACTTTTTTTCGAGGCGCCTCCGGAGATTCGCTGTCACGGAATTATTTCTTTTTATTTAAAAATTTTTCTAAATATACTTCAAATGTAATACTATAAAGTGTATATGTAATAAATAAATATTATTCATATCTTTAACAAAAATCATGAAAATATGCCTTTTTTCGCCTTTACCTACCTTTTTCGCATTACCCCCCTTAAAAAGACAAGCGGCCGGTGTTCGCCCGTTGTAAGGC
Source organism: Thereva nobilitata (assembly GCA_963855945.1). Lineage (NCBI taxonomy): Eukaryota > Metazoa > Arthropoda > Insecta > Diptera > Therevidae > Thereva > Thereva nobilitata. Next base: position 155,759,395 of record OY979694.1, on the reverse strand, counting down.
CATTTTTTAATTTTACTCGGGTGTAGATATAGACTGAATGAGAATCTGCGATGGAATGACTATATATTTCAAATCGCCAAACAAACAATCCCTGGGAACAACTCGACAGTATTTCACGATCTATACTTCTCGTACAACATTCAAGTGCTCAAACATAAATATATACAAACATGATTTTCCATACCGAAACATTTTAATATACAGTGCTGCCACCTGTCTAGACTCTGAAAACCGAGATTTTTGGGTCACTATCTTTCGGGGGATGTTTAGGTCTTGTCGCATAAATTGTTTCCCTGTCGATACCAGTCTGGCTTTTAAGGTGACTCCAGCAAGCCTTCCAACTACCGCACAATAGCAATTACTTCTATTCAATCCAAAACTCCATCTATTCGGGGGTCCCCCAGAGGTCAATTTTGTCATCTACTTATAAAATTAAATATTTATAAATTACAGTAGGCTTGGAACTTAAAACAAAAAAGAAAAATAAAATAAAACAGTTAGTTGCACAACGAGACTCAATGCGATAAAACCTTAATTTAATTTAAATTGTAATTATTAAAACCAAAATAAATTTTAATTGTACCTAAGTAAAGGGTTATTATTTAATTGAATGGTCATAAGAAATTGAAAGCGGTGTTTCAGTTAAACCCCCCTAAAATCAAGAAAATCAGCAGCACTCCTCTCAAGTCCGAAGCATATGCGGAAAGAAGAGGCCCCAACATATTGTGTATACCAGAACCCCAACCCGAAAAAGAAGCTCAACATACACCCTCCAACCCTCCACCCAACTCCAAACCAAGCACTATCTTTTCCAATAAAAGTGCTACACTTCACCATTCGTGTCAGTGGATCGTTTTGAACTAATGGTCGGTCCGTCTCTTAACATCTTAGGCGTGACATTAGCCAAACACTTGCGATAGAAAGACCACATATTACAAATCGCCAAACAAGCATCCCAGTCTTGGAATTTCTTAAAACGTGTAAGTTCCTCTTCCAGCAGGCGGCGCGTGCTGTAATATACAAATATTATATTCTAAATCCGTTTGCTCCACCATTGATCCTTGGAGCCACCGCCGTAGGAATGTACCAGCAAATTCTACGCTACTATCATAGCAACTGTTCCATCGAACATCCTGCAGTTCCTCTTGCACGCACTTTTCAAACTAGAACAAATCGACTATGGAGCAATCTCTCGCAGTCAGTTGCTCCGCCTTGGTATCTATGTATATTTTACTATTTTTATTTCTGGCTAGTTGCGTAGCATTCCTCGTCATACCATTTGCTGGCTCCTCTTGTGCTGTTTTAACCTACGGTTTCCTTTATGATCGTACTTCAGCATCGTCTTCAGTTCTAGCCATTACGAACTGCTTTACGCATTCAAAAGCTTGCGTACGGCTTTCCGTCTAGGTTTTCTTTAAGGAGTCAATGACGTCACCACTTGACTACACGTCACCATTTCGTCATTTTCCAAGTATTTGTCTCATTATGAAAATCTGGTTCGATCTACCCTTTCTACATCATGCTTGTTAATCTCCTATATGCGTTCAGTCTACGTTACGAAATATGTGAAAATTCTTTTGTAAGCTGTGTTTTAATAATGTAATTGGTCTGTTGTTTTTATAGCTCATCAATTCATCTTTTTTTGAATTAACTTTGCATTATTGAGTACGGAATAACACGAATAGTTAACTCGGTTTCAATTGAAGGTGATCATCGCTAAACCGGCCTTCCATCTTAACTGATGACAATCGCATTCGGAAAATGAGTAATGGGGTGCATTGCAAACATGTTTGATTGTCAGAACACTTTATTGAAATCTCGGCTGGATGATGAGGCTTTCATATCAAAATTACTCATGTTCAATTTGTTCAGCAAACTTTGATTATCTCAGTGAATGTTGATCAGTATCAAATGAAAATTCAACGACTGTCCCGATCATCGTTAGAGATTATTGTTCAAGAAATTAGAATAAAATAAATAAAATATTTTGGGAAGCTAATATTGAACAAACTTTTTTTGTACAATAAAAGAGCATTTTAAGGGCAACAACGCAGGTGGAGAAATATTCTTCGTGAAGTGTGCTTTTCATTTGCTATCGTAGTGATGTGTATTCCTTTGTAATGGCCATCTATCGAGTTTACTCTCCATATGCCCATTTTACACGGTGAGTATCAAGTTGAGACAATTTGGTACTCTAATTTTGGTCTCGCAATTTTGACAACCCGCAAACAGTCTCAACTACTCTCAAAATTATGACTGTATACATAGCAGGTCACAAGGGTATAAAGAGCACGTTTCTAGTATATTTTTCAAAATTTCACACAATCTCGACACACAGCCAGCTTCGATGAGAGGTGCTCAATGTTTTTTGGCGTACGTTTGCTACTTGGTGCCCAGGCTTTCCTCTATCTCATTATACAAATACAAATTCACCATTAGAGGTGAATTTTTTTTACATTTTCTTGTGACTGGTTGCTTAGAATACCAAAACAGCTGATAGTATCAAGAATAGTGTCTCAAGCTTTCAATCACAAGCAAGAGTCTCAAAAGCTTATGATTTATGATTGGTCATAATTTAGAATCGGGGGTAAATTGAGGGATCGCTTTTTGTGTAAATTAAGGTAGAAATTTGATAATTAATGCTCTTTGTTGACGAAATAATGTGTACTTAATAATATTTGAGTTAAATACAATTCATGCGGGTTAGAGTACAAAGTATTGAATTCGTGGATAGTAGGGACGTTTTGGAGCCCCATCGCAATGGCTTTTTAGTTATCATATTCTTCTTGCTTAGTTTTTGGTTCAATACTGATACATTTGTAACTCTTCTATTAAAACTACTCGGATATTTGATGTTTATTCATTTTACGTTAGATGAATAACCTTTGCCGTTGTGTTTCATCCAAACGAGGTACTATGATTGCTTTTAATAGAAAAGGCAACTAAAATGCGGAAAACTCCCAAAAATACTAAAAATAAAGCCCAGTAAATGTGCTATTGTTCGACATACCCATGCAATTATAACTCAATATGAATATAAAACAAACACTAAAGAAAATAATTTTTGCTATTTACAGTTCTGTTGGAGCGAACATCCGCCAGCATCCTTGTATCTTGCCCATCCACCCACCCACATAGCCTGAGCTCCTCCACCATGCTCCAATCGACGACGATTTTATGGAGCTTTTTCTCACAAAGCTTTAGGTCTTAATTTCCGTTTTTTGATTGAAAATTGTTTTAGCAAACTGCTGGACGTACAATACTGGATCCAGTACTGAACAACGACGACGATGGTCATATCATGGTGACAGCACACAGCCAGTCCGGCTTTTCCTATATATTTGCAATATCCTCGTTCCTTGCCAAGTTCATCACCCGGACTGCAGTAGTGCTGCTATTTTTACACGAGGCATTCATATCCCTCTTCTGTCTGATCCTGTTTTGGTCGAAAAGGACATACCCCGCTAACCACTGAGATCGCTCCCTTTTATCTATGTATATAGAACCACCTAAACATACGTGAATGATTCTGTTTTTGACCACCCCGGGCATTAGGCTTCCATTAGCTAAAATTACGTGAGCTTACACGATACCTGATATAATGCAGGTATAGAGGGATCAGGTGAGGGTTTCACATTTCACGATTCATTCGTTCATTCATTATTGACATCAGGGCTTTTCGCGATACTAAACGGAAATTCTGCTCAGATACGAGTAATTAACAGGGAATGTCCGCATGAAGTTGCCTGCCGGAAGAATCGCGATTTTTTTGTTTCTAGGTGTTTTGCACTTTTTTTCTTTTTTGGAGTGAAGAATAGAGAAACAAGTAGATTAATAACTATTTGTTGTTTTATTTTAGATTGAAAAGGAATATAATGTAAGAGTTTATTTTCAAACAGATGGGAAAAAAGTTGTATAGATTTGATTGCCTATTCACTGATGGTATAGATCGGATCGGAAAGTTGATGCGGCGTAGAAGTGGAAGTTAAATGTGGAGCACCATCTTTATCAATTTGGTTTTCTTCATTCAGATTGCGGCTGTAGATTTTTTGGGCTATAAGCTATTGGTATCGATTTAGTTCTAAAGAACTGATTTGAGAGTTTTCTCTCTTACCGTACAATCCTGTATTGTATAACGTTGAATATAAACCCCACATCATATCTGTCAGTTTTCCTTCGATCTGCTCTAATACGACAATTCTCAAATCCTCAGTGACCACCAATCACAACAAAGTCATACAGGATTGGTGTGTCACAATTGTGACTTTTTCGTATTCTCGTGGTCCAGTCACAAATTATGACAATCACTGACTTGCTATGATATGTGGAGCAGGTCACAAGGATAATAATGGAAGAAATTTTTATTAATATTTGTTTTGTTGATCTATAAAAAACAAAAAAAGGAAATATTTGAGCAAAATAAGAAGAAACGGTATTTTTGCGCCGCGCGTACCCCACCAGCACTTCACGCTAACTCGGCTCGCTCACTTAATGCGCTGCTCTTTCTTTTATAGCAATTTCTCGCGAGTTATACCGGCGACACACTACACCAATTTATGATCATATTCTTTATGTTCATATTTATTTATCTTAATAAATTTTTAAGGTTGACACACTACAAACCTCATATGTGCAAGCTTTTGACATGCGTAGTTTGAAGAACTCAAATATTTAAAACTCGTAAAAATGCAAAGAGAGAGGAATTTGTGCTCAATTTATTTAAAAAGCGCAAAAAAGCATACATTTATTGAAAATATGAGTAGTGTTATCAAGTTACCTCAGAATTTAACCAGAACTGACATTAAAAATGCCAACTGTGCAATATAAAAACGGGGAAAAAAAGCTTTTACTTCCAATATTTCCAACTTCATATTTAAATATGAGCTTTGTGTAACTTAATTTATGAAATTAAAATGAAGTTCACAAGCACAATTTATGATCATAGTAGGTGACACACTTGAAATTTATCTTAATAAGTTAGGATATGATCATAAATTCCTGTAGTGTGTCGCCGGTATTAGAGCTATCGCCAAAAAATAAGGCATTAGGATTGTGTGCATGGATAAAACAAATAGGCGCCCCTTCGAAAATCACATAGAGAATGTTTGAATTGCAATCGAGGGCCTGTGCCAAGTTGCAATTCAAAGGTCAATTTGTATGAAAAGCGCGTTTCAGTTTTACAATTCAAATTTCGAATGTTTGCGTCTTTGGAATTGTAAGGAAATATTTTGAATTGTAGGGAAATATTACCCAAACATTCGTTTGACACTTTGTTGGATTTGCATTTTGGCCCTAATCCGTGGAATATTGAACTTCTGGTCACGTTGGTTGATTCTATTTTCAATTATTGGAGAACTATATACGATTGTCCTCACCCTGTAATATAATACATTGAAGGCTGATTATGCTAAACGTTGCAGACGGAAGCCAAAAAAAATATGAACAGCATAAACTTGTATAAATTTTAACCATTTTTGAAAAGTCTTTCAACGTCAATGCTTCTTGCATTCCACCCGCCAAAGCTCCTGAAACATGGAATAGCTTCCTCATTTTTAAAAACATTAACCTAGCCCTGGGCTACTTTAAAAAAAATTATTAAAAATTTTATAAGTTGCAAAAGGAGAATGGGCAACTTTGTATGGGCCCCGTCCCCAGGCTGTAACAAGTTGTGATATATATCATTTGAAAGGTTATCACAATGGCTTTATTTTATTATATGACACCAACAATGACACTTGTGCAGGGGAGGAGCTATGATTAACAAAAATGTTTTATTTTCAAATAAAACGTAATATTTATTTGGCTTCATTTTTACACGACTGCCCCAAAAAAAGGAGTGTAATGTGTTTAGGTTTGTTGTGTGTATGTACGTTGTTTTCTACCACCATAACTTCTAAACCCCTGAACGGATTTAGATGACTGGGGTACCGTTAGAATCGTTTAATGAGTCTGAGTAACATAGGCTAGGTTAATTTTTAAAAAAACAATATGGCGGCCGTCAGACGCAATTTACATAACGCCCAATTTAATTTTTTTTTCTGATTGGGTCAATATGGGTATCAAACGAAAGGTAAAATTGAGACGATTTCAAATATATATAACACTTAATAGATATGTGTTAAATGATCGCGAATTTTAAGCTTAAATAAAATTAAATTACTCAAAACGTCTTTTATTAACCCATCACCATGAATGAACACTTAATAGTTAAGCCTAGTATGCTGTTGAGGCGAAATTAAAATTCCCTAAACAAACGCTATGTAACACGACTGCCCCAAAAAGGAGTGTAATGTTTTCAGGATTCATGTATGTATGTTTATATGTTTCTTTGTTCCACCATAACTTCTAAACGCCTGAACGGATTTAGATCGCTGGAGTACCGTTAGAATCGTTTAGTGAGCCCGAGTAACATAGGCTTTAATTTTTAAAAAAAACAGTATGGCGGCCGTCAGACCCAATTTACGTCACACCCGATTTATTTTTTTCTTCTTCTGATCGGGTCAATATGGGTATCAAGTGAAAGGTCTCATTGAGACGATTTCTGCCTAATCTATCAGCGTGTCTAAATTTAGATAGAATAAATCAAACTTCGATAACTTTACTTTTGCATTAAAACTGTATCTCAATAGTTGTAAGTGCTATAATAATAAGAAGTAAAATAAAATCACTTAATAAAAACTACATTGGTTTACAAATTATAATCACTAAAATATCATAAAATAAAAAACAAAATAATTAAAAAATTAAAAAACACGACGCCGAATTAAAAAGTGAACTAAAAAGTCAAAAACAAGTTTTAAGTACTAATGTAAGACAGAAACAAGGTAGAAGATATTTTATTTATTTTGTTAAGTATCACACAACTATCGTATATGTATAATCTGTATTTTTGCAGCCGGGGTACAAAATGTTACGAGAATAAGTACAATTAAAACTGCACCCGACTGAAAAAATACAGATTATACATATATGATAGTTGTGTGATACTTAACAAAATAAATAAAATATCTTCTACCTTGTTTCTGTCTTACATTAGTACTTAAAACTTGTTTTTGACTTTTTAGTTCATTTTTTAATTCGGCGTCGTGTTTTTTAATTTTTTAATTATTTTTATCAACTAAATACATATAAACGGTAGTGTTAGCATTTAAACGTGTGGTCCTCACAAAGCTATTGTTATAACCTTTCCAATAATATATATCACAACTTGTTACAGCCTGGGGACAAAACCCCCATTCTCCTTTAGCGGTCATCTAATAATATCAATTGTCAAATGAAATGCGTGAATTGTATTTTGGAACACTTTGCAATTTCGAAGTGTCCGTGGTGTCCGGAACTGTCACTTGGCACTACTCCTAGAATATAAATGAGTCGGTAATTTTTTTAATTTTTAACTTTGAAGAAATAATGGTTACACAATGTAGCGTTTGTTTCATTTACAAATACCACCTACATAATGTAAGGTTCTAGAATCAAGCCTCTTTAACATTACGTAAATCTTAAAATAATACTATTTAAATATTCGGTAATTATTCGGCAAACTAACCGAATATTCGGCCGAATAATAACGTAAGAAATACGCCGAACATACCGAATACGAATATTCAGCCGAACATTCGGTGCTTCTCTAGTCACAAGATTTTTCTTGTGATACATACTTACGACTCATGACCCGCCACAACTAAGAATTGACATTCTAAAGGAGTATCCACACACATCAGGGCCGTGGCCGGGACGTCACAGGGCCATGTTTGGACGAGCCCCTGCCCGGACACGGACATGTGTGAACGAGTAAATGAGTATACACACATATTAGTGTTCCGCCAGTGGTTCAAAAAATATCGGTGCGTACATTTTATACGAACTCGTTCACACATGTCCGTGTCCCGGCCGGAGCAAAAATCGAACGTCCCGGGCACGTCCCTGATGTGTGTGGATACTCCTTAAACCTTCTTAAACAAATTTTAAGGTACTATACACGACGGTACTTTGTATTGCTCTTACGCTTTCGACAACATTAGAAAAGCACGTCGCAGCCCTTGCCATTTAAATGTTAAGCTCATGTCTATCAACAAGAGCATCGAAGTTGATTAGAACTGGATGCAAGTTCTTCAGCCACCATCCCGGGCTAAAATGTGCAAACCACGTAGGTATTGCTTGAGAAAGTGAAAAATAACTCATCGACCCACTGGCAGAATGGATCAGCCTTGTTGACAGTTTTTTTTAGCAACATAGCGACTGTTCACTGAAATCAATGCCCTCGATTTTGCACCGAGATATTTTTTCCGCACTGCAACACTACCTCACTCTGCTTACTCCCAGTTCCTGCGAGAAATACTTCGTCGAAACAACTTCGCGAATAGTGTAGTGCAGGCATAGTAGAGCTGTTTTAGACGGTGCGCTCCAGCGCATGCGCCTCACGAACCTTTGGGATGAAGGGAGGAGTGGGAATGAATAGAGGTACCATCCCACTTCTCCCTTTATCCACAAAGTTCGTAAGGCACATGCGCTGGAGCGCACCGTCTAAACCGGCTCTTAAGGTTTGAAACACAAGGTTTGTCGTGTCTTTCATCAGCACTCTAGTCTATCGTATTGATTCTTCGATCTAAACGTACTGTTACACATTGCATTATGACATGTACGAACTGACGGATGTCCAATGGATGATTCCTACCTAAGCTTAGTTTTAGAACATAAGAAAAATTGCAAGTGACTTTAAATATAAAAGATTTCTGTTTTTTGTTTTATTAATCGATTTATGTTTGTTCTAAAATGTGACCTACTTACTTTATTTTATTTGCACAAATCTACATTTATTAAAGATTTGATTGCTAAATTTAAGATTCAGGTTGTATATCAGTGTGGATAACAAGGACTTAAAATTTATTGCTTTATTCCTTCAGTGTGTTACGGAAAATTGTATGCCCACTCTGTTCAATTCAATTTAATGGATTAACTTTTAGTTGTCTTTTATTGGCATACTACAATGCAAATTCTGTTTATACTAAGAAAACATTTAGCCGTATTATTATAAAAAAAAATGCATGACCTTGCTATTAACAAAGTTTCTCCTGCCATATAATTTATTGTTTAATAAAAATTATATTCTTAATAAAAATTCGTTCCACAAAAACTTGTCCTCCTTCTTCTCGTCACTGAAATAAAACTAAAATTCCGTTGTTTATTCAAAATAAAATTCTTAATATCCTTGCTATTTTTCCCGTAATTTGAAATTTCATCTTTAATTGTTCGTATTTTCCCTTCGGTTTTCCTTTCTTTAATAATAAGGAAATTTGTTCCAGTTCCTTCGGTGGTATGCATTGTGTATACATAAGTATTTAACAACGCTCATAAAATGATTTTCCATTTATGTTAATGCTATAAACATGTCAAAACAAAAGCATAAAAACCAAATGTCCCGAAGAAGTAATTTAATCCGGCTGCTGTAGTGTTTTTATGCTGTTTCTACACCCCAGAGAACAAGGAGTTTCTTTCCTTTCCTATTTTTGTTGTTGTTGTTGTTGCTCGTTCCTTCGATATCATTAACATAATTATCGTTTGCATCAGCACAGCTCCTTCCCCAGAGAACGCGAATTCTTTCCATTTTTTTAGCTCATCGGCTTTAGCCGTCATCATCGTCAAAAACTTAGCCTTGGCGCAATTTTGTGCACGTGCCCATTATACGAAGGGAAAACTTTTTCACCTTTTGACCGTAAATTGTCTGAATGGAAATTTGAATACTGCAGGGAAAGTATGAAGCACGGATCGTCCCAAACAAGAAAATCTCCACAAAACTGAAAGCAAACAAATGATTAAAACTGCTTGAGGGGTAATCTCTTGACACAATTTCGGTCGCCACTTACCTTCTCCAAAATACCTGAACATTAACAAAAAAAAGGTGACTGCGGCACACTCTTACCGCCCGACCGGTACCATCCCAAATGAGGATAACCAGAATAACCCTTAGCTGATGTAGCTGTCATTTCGGTTAACCTACAAGGACTACCTTTTGAGGTGAATCCTTGTTCGGGACCCTCCTTTACGTTGATTAGAAACATTATGATGACACGCGCCATGTTGAACCTTCAGCAAAACATTCATCGACGGGTTATTTTCTACCATAAAAAAAATACTAAAATTCATCAACGGGACACGCGACATTAAGAGAGATACATGTAGTAAAATTTTCAACAAAAAAAAATACATTGACCTCGAATACAGTTGTGCACTGTTGTGTATCGTTTATCCATATTTTGGCGCGAAAATGCCATTTGACCCAGGATTCTATTCATATGAGAAATCGTTAATAAAGGGAGGGACATTTAAAGCTGATCTCAAAGGACCCACAGTTTTACAAGAAACCGGAGGGACGAGATGATTTTTTTGAAAACTGGTTCAGAACAGGTCCTGGTCCATAATTTGTGTTTGGAAAGGATGCTGGATAACCTGAATTCAAGGGACAACTGGGGATGTAGACATTGTTTGAATAACGGCAAAAGATTGCTTTACCGTGGGAATTTCATTTTTAATTTTTTTTTCTTTTTCCTGCTTTAATGTCATCATCTGCATCATCGCTTTTGTGTCGGTTTGAGTTCTTATCAGAATTTTATGCAGATGTTATATCTTGGCTTGTAATGACTGAATAAAATCATCATACAGCTGGTGTTTAGTGAGGTAGATCAGGATAATCAATGTTGGGAAATCGTAAAATTCGTTATATAAATTTGCATTTTTTTATGCCCAAGGTAAGTGAAGAGGATTTATATTATGTGATTCAAAGTAAGTCTCAAAGTATTCTTTTCTTTTTTATATTCATTATTTTATACAACAATAAGGGATGATATCCTAATATTTGCATACAACCTGCGATGATGACTTGTTTTTGTTGATTAACTGAATAGAAAAAGTTACCATTCTTATAAAGAAGAAGCTTGATGCAGATATTAATAACTGTTTTTGTTGGTTATAATTCTAATTACAATACTATAACTCGAAAACATACCCGAACTGTTGAAAAAGACGATATATTTCTCGTGCTTGAAAGTGACCACCCAACACTGCGAAACTTAGTAGTTGAACATCTTAAGCTGGTTGCCGGCGATTTATTAACGTTATAATTTATAGTAGGTTCAGTGAGAGAATATGGCTTTTTTTGAAGCGTTATCTATCCAAAACAAAGTAGATGCATATTATAATTTATAAATTTTGCTTAAAACATATGCAATTATCCTGCAGCGATGCTAGAATAGTATATTCTGTTAGAAGTTTGGAATGATGTAAACTCCGCACAAGCGGTCCACGAGTGCGGATTATGCCATTCAAAACGTGTTGCAGACTATACTTTTTCTACGCCTCTAATTAGTTTTTATTAATATTTTGTAAAGGAAAACGTACCTTATGTAAAGCTGATGTCAAAAATATAATGTATAAGGCACAGCAAGGTATTTTAACGCTAAATAACATATTAGTAGGGAGTGTTCATTCATAACAATTTTGTAATTTAATAATTTCTTAATAGATGGCCGCCGCAAAATTTATTAAAAAAATGCTATTATTTTCTGCAATTTAATAATTGAATAGTTTATTTAAAGCAAAATTTTTCTAGCGGAGCATCATTGATTGTTTATTATTGAAACAATCCTTTTCTTTCTTTAATTAATAATTTTTTTTTTTCTTTAATTAATAAATCATATTCTTGGATTACGACGAACAGATGTCGCCAATAGTAGTCATTCCATAACAAGTGATGGAATGAATATTCCACACGGGTGTGGAATGCTGCTAATTCCGTAACTAAAAGTAATATCTGAATGCCTGTATTCTAACAGAGACGTAGAAAAAAGGCAATCTGTGCACAGTACATAAAAAAACAAAAATTATAGAGGGCAGAAAATATCGTGTTATAAACGTTGGTAAATAGACATTTAGTCCGGGGAAATTAGCAAAAAAAACGCACGAAAGGAGACAAAATTCGGAAATAGCTGAAAATTGGTCCATAGCTTCCTTGGGACTTTTTAAGAAAACAATTTCAGAATCACAAAAAAAACATGGCCGCCGGAAATATAGCGGTTTTCCGGTGTTTTCCTTGTATCTCGGTTTCTATAGGTCGTACAACCCCGTACAAAGGCCCTAAATGTTGACAATGAAATTCTCTACAACTTCAGTTATTACAAAGATGTTGACCCGATTAACCCTTTCAAAGTTATAGTGATTCCGAAATTGTTTTCTTAAAAAGCCCCAAGGAAGCTGTGTGCCAATTTTCAGCCATTTCCGAATTTTGTCTCGACTTTAAATGCTAATTTCCCCGGACTACTACATAACCTTGCAATTCTGATTTCCCATTTACATATTTTATACAATAACTTTTAGTTTTCTTTAAATATTTTAGAATTCTTTTAGCGTGTTTCCAATGAGATTGATCAAAACAATTATTGTACTGACTTAAAAAACTAACAGAATAACCTATATCAGGCCTAGTTAATACAGCAAGATACATTAAACTACCAATTAGATTTTGATATGGTAATTGTTTATCACAAACTTCTGCTTTCTCTAAACTAATCTTTGCTTCCATTGGAGTATCTGCCATTTTACAGTTTAACATACCAAATTTTTTTAACAATTTTTCAATGTACTGTTCTTGGTCTAATTTAATTACATTCAATTTTTTACCAATAGTAACTCGCATTCCCAAACAATGTTTTATTTCACCTAAGTCCTTTATTTTGAAATTTTTACTGAATATTTCTATTAAGTTACTAGTTTCAGAAGCACTATTCGAAAATACGAAGAAATCGTCCACATATAATGCAATAATCAGCTTTACCTTTTTATTTATTTTTGTATATAAGCAAGGCACAAAAACAAAACCTGCAATTCTTCAGAACGTAGGACTGGGAAATCGGACCACTGAATTTGTAGGACAATGTGGCCATCTTAATGTACCCACAAGTACTAACCAACAGTCAAAAAATAAGCTTGTTGCTAGTAGTTATTTATGAGCTGGTTATCTGCAAACTTTGGGGTGGGCGACACTTCGGTTGGACTATCAATTTTTTAATACAAACTTTTTTTGAGTTCTTTATTACATTATCTCTTGATTTAACTAACAAACAAATAGTTACAAAGTTTTAGCCATAACCATCACCCACATCTTTAACGCCCACGCGTTTTATTAGGAACCACTATCGAGAATTTTCGCAAGAACAAAAGTTGATCATCTCCTCAAAAGGAAGCTACTCACGAAATTTCAGCTTGTTACTAATCAATAAAAAATGGCTCAGGGACTGTAGACTTATCACATCGCACTCATTTTCATGTAATAAAGTCGTAATTTGTACCTCGGCACAACTCGTAACCTGAAGTTTGTTGTTATTCGCTACCATAATACTCGTAATCTGTGGATTATCTGACGCGGTTATCAACCAATCTTTCTTGCAAGTCATGTGTAAACTTGTCCCCGAGTCAATGTACCAGTCTTGTTTACTGAAGTTGCCATTTAAAAATGCAGCTTTAAATGCATTCATTTGTTGAGTTTTCTGATTTGGTTGCATTTTATACGGACATTTATTCTTAAAATGACCAATTCTTTTACAATTGTAGCAAGTAATCATTTTTTCATTTGTCGATTTGACATCTGACGTATTCAATTTTTTTTTTCTTTGTGTGACAGGTTACTTTTGTTCCACGAATAAGAGTTGCCATTTTTTCGTTGGATGGATTTATCAGCAAACGCAGTTTCTGTCCCGCTTTCACTTCCTGCGACAACCTCCAAATCCAGAAATTTTGTTTTAATCGCATCTGCCATTATGTTTATTCCCGAATGTTCGATCGCCATTATCATTGGTGAATATTTTTCTGGTAAACATCGCAAAAACTCAGTGGAACAGGTTTCAACATTAATGATGAGTGGATAGGTTCATTACTTTTGGCATGAGGTTTCGAAGTAAACTTATTCCGCGAGTGAATCCTGAATCGTCAAACATATTTTTTAGTTTATCCCATTACGCTTTAGTCGAACTCACTCCTTTAATGTGGACGTATGTATAACGACGGCTCTATGCAGAGCTGGACTGGCCTACCAAGCTACCGGGAGTTTCCCGGTGGGCCGTGCCGAATGTTAAATCAAAAATGTTTCCTCTAAATTATTGTTTCTTGAAAAAAATAAAATTTTCCACGAAAAAATAAAAAAATTTCAAATTTCAAGCATATCACAATTTCTTTAATAGCCTTATGACACTGGCTTTTTCGTAGGCTGAAAATGCTGCCTTGGCTAGGCTGAAAATGACGAAATCTGTTATACTGTGTGACAGAGATAGCATGTGAGAGTCAGAACGATTGTCTGATACCAGATAGTTGTGAGTGAATACAGAAGGAATCCCCCAATTCGCAACCCCCTCACGTTGTAATAAGAAAAATATGTTCCCGCCTTGAAATTACTATTGGGACATTCAAAAATCACCGTAAATACCTCAAAAATTTTTTTTGGAGCGATTTTACTCCGGAGCCCCAATTCTCAACATTTACCCCTTCACTTCAAATATATCTATTGTCATTTCAATTATATTTATTTCCACTTCTTATATATTTACAATCACTTAAATTATATTTATAATCACTTCAATTTATTGTTATTCACTCACTGTTATAAAAAGTCGAGAGATGCAGAAAACTGTTATAAAAAGCATAGAAAAAAGAACATGAATCTCATTCTTTTCCTATGCTTTTTATAACAGTTTTCTAGACTTTTTATAACACTTAAAATCCAGCCAAGAGAAGTTTGAGTATACTCCTCTCACTCTTACATATGGGAAAATCTCCTTTGAATTTTTTCTTTCAGGTTTCAGCCTAGCCAAGGCAGCATTTTCAGCCTACGATAAAGCCAGTGTCATAAGGCTATAAAAAACACAAATCTCGCGGTCTCCTACGAAATTGCCAATTAGTTTGTTGAAGACTGTTATTTAATAAGGATTGTGTGGAATTTAAAAAAAATCTAAAAAATTCAAAATGTCAACGAAACGACGAAGAGGTTGGGAGAAACAAAAAATTAAAAAACAAAACTTTTAAATGCGTAGTATAAAAATTTTCCCGACATTATTCATAGGATAGCCGTGTTTTTTTAATGAACTATAGGTCTTCGATCCAGTTCATTAAAAAAACGACAAGGGAAATTTCACTAAGCGCCATCTTCAGTGCTTTAAATATATTAAAATTAATCCGAAGTTGCGTGTCAATAAACAACTGTTACACGAATTCCCCTCTAGAAAATAATGAATAAGTTTCTAAAAAATAAATTATTTGTTTCCTCATGCCTTCAAATTTGCTCTCGTCATTTCTATGTTGTTTTTATTTTTAATGACGTTTTTCCAACAGCCGGAAATGTCCCAAGACCTGGATAAAAACCTCGAAAAAACCTGGGTTTTCAGATTTGTATGGGGAAGAACTATATAGTTCATTAAAAAAACACGGCTGATATATTCTAAGCTTTCTAATTTTGGAAAAAAGGTATAGGTTAACTACGTAACTTTTGGAGAAAAAAGTAGTGAAAGTTGAAATTGTAGTTAAAAAACCAAAATTTTGACTTTGACTACTCATAACTCTGGATATTGGTAGCGTTGGTAATACCAAAACTGATGCTTAAGTAATCCTGAGAGAAGCTAGTTCAAATAACGATAATAGGTTCAAATAACGATAAAGGACTCGTCAGACTTGACCGAAAAGGCCAATTTCTTTTTCAGTAAATGTAGGACGTGGAAAACAGTTCCCGTCCAAAAAGTGGCGATCTAAGATTGAAAAAAATAGTGATGTTGGAAAAGGGTAACATAATTTTTGCACAGGTTTTAAAGAAAGCTCGGATTTTGTTGACAAGTGACGTTTTATGGGGAATCTATCGGAAGCTGAATCCAGAAAAGTTAATTTCATTTAGAACCGGTTTCATTCCATCGAGTTTTTTAGATGATGCTTGTGGCTCTTGGCCGAAGTCTTTTCAAAAAAGGGCTTGACCGAATGTTATGAATTTTTTTCCAAAGCACGTTTCGTTAATGTGCTTCGATCGGCATCCCAACGAAGCCGATATCATTTTTGGTTTGCGCGATATCGTGCGGGTACAAAAATCACGTACGTCGTTTAAACAAAAAAACAGCTCAGCCGAATTTTATAAAAATCATTTTTGATCATGCTTTAGTTAATACGCTTCGATCGGCAGCTCAACGAAGACGATATATTTTTGGGTTCGCCCAATATTGTGCAGGAAAAAATTACTACGGGCGTACGCACAAACACACCTACACATACACACATAGTTCTTCTCATAATTATGCTTAAAGAAAAACTTTTGAAAGCAAAAAAGAACTTTACTTGATTGTTAAAACAAAATGTATGGAAATGGGCCGAAATTTTTGAATTTCCCGGTCCTAAATTCATTCTCAGTCCAGCCCTGGCTCTATGGTAATCAATTTTGCCTTCGTCTTTGCTTCATTTGAAGCGCTGATACCTTCAGGATCCGCTCAACCTCCTGCTTAATATTCTTTTCCAAACCTTCTAAGATGAAATAATTTTCTGCGGCAAATGCCCATTCGACGTAATTTTCTCGACCGCGCAACTTGGGAACATTAACTAATAAATTTGCAGCCATTCTTGTGCAACACAATGTAAATTATACCACTTATTTTTAATAAAAATTCGGGACTGGGCCCATAACCTATTAAAACACATTAGGCGCGTTTCATTTTCATTGGAGTACGTACGCCAGCGTAGTTGGGCGCACATCGGAGTAGATGCTGCCACAGCTGAATGTGCGCTGAACTACTCCGGAGTACTTACTCCAATGAAAATGAAACGCGCCTATTGGTTGTTCAGCACAGACTGACTATTTATTATAAGAGAAGTTATAACATCCATACAATAGATGGCGGTAGTGCTACTATATTTTGATATTTACAACATATATAATCAATGTTGCAAATCTGGTGCGAGGTATAAAATAATACATTTAGCGTTACCCTATGTTTGCAGCACTTTTGGAATTTTTTTTTGCGGAAATGCAGACAAATTCCGTTTATCTGCAATTTTAAAACAAAATTTCCGGACTTCAGAGAAGGTTGCAAATTTAGATTTAGTGTTTTCTCGTTGTACCAATAGGTTCACCAAAGTTTTCAAACTTTTGGAGTTATTGTTAAATGTAAGATTTTTAATGTCTAAAATGACTGGACTATCTCTTATAAAACTCGATTTAGCAATTTCTTAATCATTATTGGGAAAATTCCACTGTTTGCATTCATGAATTTTCATAGTCCAAAATATTATTTGGATAATGCAGTGCGTTGTTCTTTGAAATTTGTCTTTATTGCATACTTTTTGGAAATTAAAAATAGAATCTAAATAAAGGACTATTGTTTACGTTTTTTTTATAATTTGAAAGGCCCGTTGAAGAAGACACTAAAGTAAACGTATCCAAATATTGATTTTTAGTAAAAAAAGGCAGGCTACATTGATTTGTTAGGGGTTTTTTATTATCTTAGTTTTATTGTTTGAATACTGCCACTTCGAAACGATTTATGTGCTTTGAATATCAAATACACACATCAATTTATCTCAATCGATAAAAAAACATCTCGAAAAGTTTTTAAATATGGTTATTTAGAAATAATTTAAATTGAACAGAGGCAACAATTTTATTATACACAAGGGTCAACTTACAGCATGTAGGGCTCTGGGGACATGGAACGAACAAAAGGATTTTCACAAGCTGAAGATGTTCAGGCTCAGCAAACCGAATATATCCCTTCAGTGAGCACAGCTATGCGCAGAGAATATGTTTATGTTACCGACCCAAAGACCAGTCGTCCTCTTCGCCGTCGCAATTTCTAAAACTCCAAATCGTATAACAAAGGAGAGCCCACTACACAATGTCTATATAAAATTGGTAGAGTTAAAGTTGGGGTGTTCGTTTTGGATACCACAAAAGTTCCTTTAATAAATGTGTGCCCAGACATTTTATTTTCGGCTTTAATGGCAAACCCGAAAGCCTCACAGGAACAAGACACACGCCGCTGTACCGAGTAATGATTGCAGCTTTATGTTGTGGCTGTGTACTGAAAATTGTTCGTCGTTGAGATTTGTGCAGCTTGCCTTAAAATGAAAAAGGAAGGAACAAAAACTGTCTCTTCTTCCTGGACAGAAAGGATACTAGCAGAATGTTCGTAGACAACACTTGTTGACAAGCATAATCTGCGTCATCTTTTCAGCTTAAATCTATTTGCACAAGTCTCTGGGACAAGGACAACGTTCAACGGATGGTTTTGATTTTCCTTTTTCTCTTCAAGTTTTTTTCAGGTTTTGTTGGTTGGATGGTTGCGTTAAAGCAGATGTCAATGTGTTATTGAAATCTTCTGTGCGGAAGGACATGGGCTTGTTAATATAATAAAAGACTTATTTGCTAGCATCGTAAATAAGCTTACCGTTTCATATTGCTTAGTTATATATTGAAAAGAATTTCCAGACCAGAAAATAAAGGATAATTTTTTGAAAAAATGTATGGGTGGAAGCCTTCCAGCTACAATACGTGTAAGCTCGTATGTCAGACTAAGTTTTCTGTTCGAAAGAAATCTGTGAACAAATACAAAAAAAATCTGTTAAAAATTTGAGAGTTCAAACGTGCGCTTTTGTGTTGATCCTACAGTATTCCGTTAAAATTGGTTTTCCTAATGTTTTATTTCAAATAAAATAAACAAATTTCATGACGAAAAGAACAATAAAGAAGCATGTGTTTGAAAAAGAGTTCTTAGCTTTTAGGCCGAATACAAATTTAAACTAATTATCCTACAATGTTTTTTAACCAAGTTGTCGAGGATAAGTTGGTCTTGTTGCTGCACTACATTACAATAGTGTAAATTGCAGTTTGTTGTAAGGCTTCTGGGTTGGTTATGAATACCCTCTTATTTTTAGAAGGTCCATGGAAGAAATATGTATTTTGATACTCTCAAATTCGGAGAGCGATAAGAATAATTAATTGGAGAGTTTTGGTGACAAATATAAATGAGAAATCATTATTCTAGAAATAATTTATGATGAAATTAACCAAATTTTGAAAGAAACCTGTGACGAGAGCGGAGACGGCTTCTAATAGCATGTACACACCGACTTGGTTACCACTATTGAGATGGTTTCAAGCCTTAACCATACTAATATAGATGGTTTATGCTTAGTTTGTCATATATTTTCAAACCAAGCATGTACTGCAAACCAAGCTAAATTTCAATGGTTAACTCGTTAACCACGATAATTAACTGGCATGAGTGCCATCTATCAATGAAAATTTACAACAATCTATAAAAATTGGTTGCCAATAGCCACCGTTGACATCAAATAATTAAATTAATTTGTTGATAAATTATTAAAATGAGCAAGAGGAAAAGATCTGTTTGGCCCCAAAGGGCAGAACAACAAGTAAATGAACTGTGGAGGGACAATTACGACGGACTAAAAAAAAATAGAAAAAATTCGCATATTTTTTAAGAAATGGCGATTGCATTGTCCTTGCACGGTTTTATTTACTCTGGACCAGAAATCCAGACAAAATTACACAACTTGGCGAAGAAATACAGGTAAATTATATATGTATATTATATGTAAATATTTGCATATAGCTAATATTGAAAAATCAGGGCTGAAAAAAAACAAATGGGTAGTGGGAGTGCACCATCATATTGGTATTTATATGAAAAAGTTCACGAAGTACTATACAGGTCAAGGGCCAATAATTTTCAAGACGAAATTGAAGAAAGTTATATATTCAGTGAAATTGATGGGGATAGTAACAATGTATGAAGACAGCAATGAATTCATGTTTTTCAAAAGATTTATTAAATATTTTCTTTTGCATGTAGAATACTTCAACAACTCAGTCACAATTATTGTTGTCGCCAGCAAGTCTGTCACCAGAGTCTACTCCACCAGTCCCTTCAACATCAACTTCTGGTTCCGCGACACCATGTGGTTGCGGGTTGGCATCTGTAAGAAAAAAACCAAAATTTGAAATAGTGCAACAACAACTCTTACACGAAATTCGTGAAAGTAACAAGATAATGAAGGAAGAATTAACAAGCGCTAGAGAAGCAGCCAAAGAAAACTTAAAGTTGGATCAAGAGAGGAATGACATGTTAAAGAATTTTATAACTGAAACTATAAACTTACAAAAGCAAGCAATAAACTTAACAAAATACTCTTATGTCCTTGCCGGAAATGTTATCATCTCCAATTACAGTTGTTGTAACAGGTTGAACCCTATTATGTTGTCCTTCTTCTTGAAGCCATTCTTTTAAGACTGGATCAATTTCTTCATTAATAAAATTATGAAGCACACAACAAGCTCGAATTAACAATGTCACATTTTGAATTGTATTCTCCAGTCCTTTTCCTAGGCGTCTGAATCTGGCTTTTAAATGCCCAAAAGCATTTTCCACTACCCGGCGGCAGGTAGACAACCTTTTATTGAAAGTGATTTCTTTTGAGGTTCTTGCACAATCGAACGGATAGGGTTTCATTAGATAGTGTGACAATCTAAATGCAGAATCACCTAGAATGAACACAGGAATGTTGCCGTTATTAATGTTTTTCGCATTTGACCGAAGAACGTTCGTCTCTGCTAGATAATTTCTTAAGGATGAACTCTCAAAAATTTGAGAGTCGTTACAGCGGCCAGGGGCACCAACGTTTATGTACATGAAGCGGTACCTGTATTTAAAATTTTTCACATAAGATATTTTTCTAGTATCACACAGAAAAACTACCTGTAGTCGTCGAGCCACAAATGAGGTCATGGACCTTGCGCAGGAGAGGACCCGAAACAAAAACAATGATTTTTCTATTGTTTTTTGTAATATCAGGGGCCTCCTTGCGAACTTCTTCCCTGTAATGTGCCATCTCCACATCCATGCCCCGGCCATTCTCGCACTAAGTGAAACTCAAGTCACCGATACTGATCTCGATCGATTTCAAGTGACTGGGTATACCTTAGTGCACAATTTCTCCAACCATAGAGGAGTCGCCATGTATATTAGGAACGACGTGGCTTTCCAGATGGTGTACAATAGTACATCTTCTGAATTTAATCATGTATGGATTAAAATAATTCTTCGTAGCCACGTCATATTCTTCTGTTTTCTATACAGAAGTCCTAATATAAGTAATGAAGCCTCGACGTTAGCCTTCGACGCTATCTCCGAACGAATCTCCGGATTTTTATTTTCCCACCCGGAGTGTGAAATCATTGTTGCGGGTGATTTCAACGTCCATAATGAAGAGTGGCTAAATTACTCAAATGGCACCAGTGTTTCTGGCAAAGACGCAGAGATCTTTGCAGACTTAAATAATTTGCACCAATTAGTGAACTGTGCGACTCGAGTTCCGGACGTTGAAGGTCACGGAGCCCATCTCCTTGACCTATTTCTTACAACTCATCCAACTCGATACTCCGTCGAGGTTAGCTCACCCCTTGGCAACTCGGACCACAAACTAATCAGCGCCAATTTCCCATATCCATCTTCTACTCCAACCGGAGCAGTTCCCAAAAGAACTGTCTGGCACTATGGGAAAGCCAACTGGTTGAGACTTATTCGCTTTTTCCAAGCCACTGACTGGAATTTGTGTTTCCGCGCTGCCAGTGCGAACTATGCCGCGCTCTGTATTACTAAAATAATACGGGCAGGAATGTGTTTGTTTATTCCTCGTTCTACCAAATCTATTAAGCCTAGGCCAAATAGATGGTTTAATAGGGAGTGCATGAACGCAATTAAAGCTAAGGAAGCCGCATATAGAGCGTACACCTGTTCCCCAAACGAGTCACTTCGGCGTGAATATATCAAATCGAGAAACTCCTGTAATTCCACCATCAGGAAGATCAAATCAGCACTTGATGAGAAGTTGAGAAGAAAAATCCTCAACACGCGCGTAGGCAGCAAAAACTTCTGGTCCTTGGTAGCCTCCATCAAGAAGAATTTTACCTCTTCCTCAACCCCTCCATTTATTAATGGGAGGGAGGTGATAACAGAAAGCAAACCCAAGGCTGATTTATTAGCATCTCTGTTCGCCTCAAATTCTTCTTTACCTGAAACTGATACGCCACCCCCGGTTCTCGAGCGCAACGCCCATTCAATGGATGGAATTTTTTTCAGAACTCGAGAGGTGTATAAATGTCTCAAAGAACTCGACGTCAATAAATCCACTGGCCCTGACAATATTCCCCCTATGGTACTCAAGAAATGTGCCTCACCTTTGGCTAAACCCCTGCGAAAACTTTTTGCCCTGTCTTACTTCTCCGGAGTGTATCCCGACTCTTGGAAACTAGCTCATGTTCAGCCCATTCCGAAAAAAGGTGAAGCCAGCGACCCTTTAAACTACCGCCCAATAGCAATTACTTCTGTTCTCTCCAAAATCATGGAGACAATAATCAACCGAAAGCTGATGAAATATCTAGAATCTAACCAAATTATACACGACAGGCAGTACGGCTTTAGACCTAAAAGATCTACTGGCGATCTTCTTGTGTGTCTGACTGAGGATCTCAACCAAAGCATCCATCGCTTTGGTGAGTCTGGTCTGGTTGCTCTGGATATTTCCAAGGCTTTCGACAGAGTATGGCATCCCGCTCTGCTGTCTAAACTCCAAGCTATTGGTATCGACTCAGTTCTAAGGAACTGGATTGAGAGCTTCCTTTCTGGCCGTTCCATCAAGGTAGTGTTGGATGGCGTAGAATCTGACCCTCATTCCATCTCGGCCGGCGTCCCCCAAGGCTCGATCCTCTCTCCTGCTCTCTTTCTTATATTCATTAATGACCTGCTCTCAATCCCCTCCAGCCCACTTCATAGTTTTCCCGATGACGGTACTTTGCGTTACTCCTACGCCTTTGACAATATAAGACAAGCACGTGCCAGACCTTGTCTCCTAGACCGCGAACTCATGTCCAACTCCATTAACAGGGACATTGAATTCATTCTTGCTTGGGGCCTCAAGAATCGCGTCGAATTCAACGCAACCAAAACAAAGTACTGCCTTTTCTCTACAAAAACCTGTACCGACCGTCCCTCTATCTCAGTGGGCGAAAAGAATGTAATGGCTGACCCATCTCTTACTATCCTAGGCGTAACCTTATCTTCTAATCTGCGATGGAATAATCACATATTCCAAATCGCCAAACAAGCTTACCAATGCCTGGGATTCCTCAAGAGATGCAAGTTCCTCCTTCAGCCATCTGCTCTGGCTACAATCTACAAGTCCTACATTCGGCCCCGCCTTGAATACAACTCGTACATTTGGGCGGGCGCCCCAAAAACCATCTTGGCTTGGCTGGACAAGGTGCAAAACCGCGCCATTAAACTCATTGGCGATAGGACCATTTGCTCCTCTATCGACTCTTTAAGCCACCGTAGGAATGTAGCAGCCCTCAGCAAGTTTTACCGCTATTACTATAGCGACTGCTCCACTGAAGTCAGAAACCTCATGCCTACACGGCAACTTTTTTCCCGCAACACAAGACTAGCCAACTCGGCTCACCCCCACACCCTTCAACCCCCCTCTTCGCGCACATTACGTTTTAGAAGTTCGTTTATAAATAGAACAACTCGATTGTGGAATTGTCTTCCGCAGTCGATATTTCCGAACTCATATAACACCTCAGAGTTCAAACGCAAGGTCCACCGACATCTACTCACGCACCCTCCAGACCTCTAACCTATCCTTTCTTTCTCTATCCTTCACATCAAGCTTACTACTAGACATTGCACCATGACTTGAACGACATGACGGACTAGTAGTACAAAGGGTGATTCCTGAGCTTGACGTTTTCACATAAAAAAAAAAAAAAAAAGCTAGCAAAACCACAGAATACCATCCTTTATAATTATAGAATTCTGTTGCTTCATCGATGGGAGGCGAAATTTGAATATGTGAACCATCTTAAAAACATTCAACATTAGGTCTTGAATGTTAATTTACCTAATGCTCCTAGACATTGCGGCATACCCATCCTTTCAAATCCCATCACACATTCCTGATTTATTTCGTTCGAGAGTGGAAAACAACTTAAATAGTCAGCTTGCAAAACATTTAAAACTGCTTCACAAAACTCAATCACAATTTCACCAACAGTTGACTTTCCGATTCCGAACACATTAGCTGTTGTCCTATATTCAGCCGACGACCCCAATGCGTATAGTGCAATAGCTACACGTTTTTCCACACTTATAGCTTTTCTAAAATTTGTATTTTCTTTATTTAAACATTCCAATTTATCGGTTAATTTTTTAAAAGTTTCACGGCTCATTCGAAAATCTTCTTTAAATTTTTTATTTCCATTTTGCGGAACTTCTATTTCCCAAAAACTGCTGGTACGATGCTATATAAATTATGGACATAATTAATGAACCAATGTAGACAAATAATTTTTTACCAATGTCCATATATTTCTTCGAATACTTTTTCTCATTAACCAAGTATTATACAAGAATTTTAATCTTTTGTAATGGCAAACAGCTCTCCAAATATGTTGCTTTCTTTTTTTCCTCAAATCAATACTTCTCTTTGAGTAATAGTCATCCATAATTAAAAACGAAGCTAAATTATTTTGTAATAACAAAGAATTGACATCCATATCTAATAATTGAAATGACAGAAATAACCAAGCCAGTTGGTGTGTACAGTTGTTAGTTTTGAAATAGTCTGAAACCATATAAAACGATAACCAAGTCGGTGTGTACATGCTATATATCTTCTTGTTAAACCAAAACAGATCATGGATCAGAAAACTAAGTTGAATACCAAGTGGCATGTTAGCGAGTAAGGCAACAATTTATCCAGGAATAAATATTGAAGAACTAATTAATTTTTTGACAGTTCCACTGGCGTCTGGATTTTTTTGACAGTCGCAATCAACATTGGGTGCGTTCAGTTAGTGGCATAATGTTACATTATGCGACATAATGTAACACAAAGCGTCCAGTTAAGGTTATATGTAAAACATTTTTGACGTTTGTAGCACAAAAAGTCGTTCAGTTAGCAACGATGTTATGTCGTTTATGTAACATAACCCGATGAAGCTATTTTGCTTCTCTGAATGTTGCATAATGACAGTTGACAGTTGGTCGTTATATATTTGACATTTGCGGCATAAACCAACACAAATCGTTCAGTTAAGCTTCGTTACAAAATGCAACATTCTACCCTTCTCCTTTCTTTTTACAAATTTTACATTATGTTACATTATGCCACTAACTGAACGCAGCCATTTACTCGAGCTTTGAAATCCAATTTGTAGAAAACCAATTTTTCAGCAAGGAGCAAAGCAAAAGTCAAATTCTAAAAAAAAATTAAATAACATAAATATAAATTTGATTTGTATGTTGCCAAAAAATCGTGGTGTAATTTTTTATTAAAAAGCCATAACGCCTCGTGCCCAATGAAAAATTGATTTTGCAATGTTCACAGTGTTGAATTAATTGCAACTTTCGAACATTATTTAGTGAAATTTAATAACAGCTGCTAAACTGAAAAAACTGTCATGAGAAACTGACCACGGAATCATCGACCTTTACTAAAAAGTTTGTTTGAAGGGAGTTTATTTCATTAACTTCCCAGTAGGAAGTTATTGTAATCGGTCCGAAAATCGGTTTTGAAATTTTCAATGTATTTACAAGTTTCAAGGTCCCAATAGCATTTTACGCAAAAATTTGAGAAGAAATATGTGTGTATGTGTATGTGCGTACGTATGTGGTCATTTTTTCCTGCACGATTTCGCGCGAACCAAAAAAGATATCGACTTCGTTGCGGTACCGTTCGAAGCGTATTAAAGGACATATAAATTGAAAAGATTTTCATAAAAATAGGTCGAGCCGACTTAAGTGATTTTTGTACCAGCACGATTTCGCGCGAATCAAAAAAGATACCGACTTCGTTGAGGTGCCGTTCAAAGCGTGTTAAAGGAAATATGATCTGAAAAGATTTTCATAAAAATCGGTCGAGTCGTTTTTTTTGTTTGAACGAAGTTCGTGATTTTTGTACATGCCCAATATCGCGCGAACCAAATATGGTACCGACTTCGTTGAGGTGCCGATCGAAGTGTATTAACGAAGATATGATCTGAAAATTTATCGTTTTACCGTGAAAGTCGGCGTTTTTTGTGTTTAATTAAAGAGACTTCGGCAAGTATGCCAAGTAACTTAAATTAATTAGTTTTACTACTGTCTAATATACTCGTTGGAATGAAACCCGTTCCAAATGAGGTTAACTTTTATGGATTCAGCCGAGCAATAGCTTCCCACGAAATTTTCAATCATTGGTCCATTTTCTGCCATACATCTGCCTACACACACTTCACGAATAGGTGATTTATCGTGACTAAGTGTTGGCGTATTTTGTAATCTAACGTCCGCATGAGTTGTTAAAGAATTAGTGGTCCTTATTTTGATATATCGTAACTCCAATAGCTGCAACTTTAGGTCCCTTAAATTTAACAATATACTTGTTAAATAAGTTTTGGAATAACAACATATTCTTCATTTTTCATCCAAGTGTTAGTGTTAAAAGTAATACATTAATTTTGTTTACAACTTCGTCATCCTAATCTTGTAAATACGTACATATCATTTGACAACCTAGCGAAAGAATTGATAAACAAATGTGACAAATGTTAGGTATTATATATTATATATTGATTATTGTTTAGTTATTTTATTATTAAAATATCCATTAATAATATTCCAAATTCATAATACTGGGAAGTTGATCTTGTGGACCGAAAGGGTCAAAACCACATCCCAACTAGTTTTAAAGAAATCTCTGTTTACTAAAATAAAAGAGATCAATTCAGAGAAAGATCAATTGAGTCAAAAATGTCTGCCACTAGTATTTAACGGTTATTTAGCTCTAGTAGAACCTACATACGCAGCGGCAGAAATTTTTTTCAATTTTAACCCCCTTTTTACCCCCCAAAACCCCTAACTCGAAATGGGTCCACTTCCCGCAAAAATGTCATATTATAAAAAATGCTTAAAATTACTTCAAAAGCTTATATACCAAACGGCAGAAGGTTGGGGCGACACGATTTTTTCAAGTGCCAGCTCCCCTACTATTAGTTTTTTCTTCATACGGCGGCCAACTTTACACACACGCACACTACGAAATGTTTGTCTTATTTGACCATGGATGTGGGGCATATTAACTCATTCTTCAGAAAGATACGCATGTGTAAAGTTCTCAAATGAAACTTGTTGTAATAATTTTTTTATTTATAGTATTTTTTTTATGTTTCTAAGTATAAAATAATGAACATAAATCACCTGCTTTTAAACAACATTTCTGCTTGTTCATGCACTGCCACAAAACAGATGTTCCGATTTTCGGAAATAAAATTATATTTGAGTATTAAAGTTGAAGTTGAACCATTTTTAACTGATCTTCTCTAATTTGAACATGATGTAAATTCAGAATTGGGCAGTGTAATGAGCGATAACAAATAAGTTCACTTTCTCATTGTGAACGAGGCATAAAAATAAATCCAAACAAATTTATTTTACGAAAAGACTATATGGCGCTTAGGAAGTATGAATTGGAAATATAACACCGCAACTACGAACTTAGTTCAAAAATTTTATGTCTGGACTTACTCGACCTCTCGGATCGTCTTCATGCAGTTGTTTGTGTTAATCTGTTTCTGCATCACTATTTTCAACAGTACCAACTAACCTCAACTGATAACTCATGATAAGTCGCTGGCTTCACGGTGCTTCTCAAGTTAATTCTTGAAATAATCAATCTATGATCTACTATAATATCTAAAGTTCTAAGCTCTGGAATCATCTTTTATACTACCAGTCCGTCATGTCGTTTGTCACATCATGGTGCAATTTCTAATAGTAAGCTTAGTTGAAGGAATAGAATAGGTGTGAGCAAGCTGTGGTCGGAAAGATAGTAGAAAGAATAATGAAATAACTGCCAGCACCAACACACCGATTGGGATCAAGAGACCGAGAAGCGTGCAAAAACAGAGGATTGAGGCTCACAGGGAGTCACGCCACATTAAGAAGAGTCTTTTTAAGGATAACTTCACCAGTTAGGAAGTTAAAAGCACTCCAGATTGATGTGAATTGATTTCATTATGTTTTGTGAAATCTCTGAAAATCCCTTGTAATAGTGGATGTCTGTAGTCTGTTCGATAGTACGTGTCACTTTTTTAATACCATTCCATTATTTCCGTCGCAGTTATTTGGACATTCTCCTCAGGGTATATCTCTCTATCGGTCAGACTATTAGACTATTATTGCTTTCCGATTGAAGTATTAATGGCATTGATGAAATTCAACATAAATAGTAATAAACGGACCAGTTTCATCACGATTTTCATATAATTCAGTCAAGTCATGTTCGAGACTATTCCCCGTCAACTCATGGCCAAGATTGAGGAGCAGCAAACCTATTTATTGGATAAATTCGGTTTTGAAAAAGAAAAGCAAAAAAAATGGAGGAAACAGGAAAAAACCTTCCGTTCAGAACAAAAGAAATAATTTCAGTCGTACGTGAGCCGAGTATTTATTATAAGTTTAATGCGGAAAAATTGGGAAAACAAGAGGAAAATCATTTTTCTTGTATAGTTTTTCCGTTGCTATCTCTCCACGGGCATCGATCATATCGTTCTATGTGCCGAATGAACATTTTTCGTGTACATTAACTGTTGGTTACCGCCACTGTTATGTCTACGACCGTATATCGTAGCATCAGGCAATACGTTCAGCCTCTACATCTCTTACCATTGCCATCATGGAAGCGTTCTTGAAAATCAGCTTCCGTCATACACCGAAAACCCACCCCCAAACAGCCTATCTTTTCGCCCGGGCTTTTTCATCTTGTGGAAAGTCGTTATTTCTACTTTTTATACTTTGAAGCAATCGAAAGCAGCCGAAGTATGTGCTAAAGATGTGATCGGCATCTCTTATGGACGACGCCTTTGCCTTATGATGTGCCTCTCTCATATTTGGTGTTCGGTATTCGGTGGGGGAGAAACCCATTTCATATGCTGATTACGGGGAACATGGGATAGTAGGAGACCGTTTAATGGAAGAAACGAGTTTACCAGATCTTGAAGTGCCAATAACCTTAAATGTATTTCGGTATTAAGGTTCGATATTATTTCATAATCTTTAACAATTCTGAAGGCATACGGATGAAATAGAACAGAGGCACTAATGGCGGATTAAGTTAAGTTGAAGCCCGTAACTTAAAATCTGCTCCTGCTTCGATATTCATGCTATGCCCTCGCTTATGCTTCAGCTAAATCGGATGATTTTGTTGTGAGTGACTGTGGGGTGGACGGGGTGAGAAAATATGTGTGAAAATAGTTCGACCTTCGTTACAAATATTGAAATTTTTCTGAATTATATGGATTATAAAAAATCTTGTTTGTTTTGTTATTTCAAGGAGTGGCATAATGTAATAGCATTGTTTTTGTTAGTATTCATATAACGCAATAAAATTGTATTATTTCTTAGATTTACTGTTGTTATATTTCAATCTAATCGGTCCCTATATTTGAAGAAATTGTATGGGGTAGGGTTAAAGGCAAAATGAAACCAATTTGGATTAAGTACATTTTTTGTAAATTAGAGAAACTTTTTGAAACTGTGAAACATACATTGGCGGCTGCGTAAGTAATGTATTACGCATCTCAAAACCGTAAACGTATTTTTCGTACGTACACTGCGCTACAAGTGATTAGGCCCCCTCCATTTTTTAGTCCTTTACCGTTAAAAGATGGAACGGTTTTTTCTTACTTATATGCTGTAAACATGGTAGGAGCGACCGACGAATCGCAGTAGGCAGCGACTGTCAAAAACGAATAAGCTGCTGACAGAAACAGACGCAAACGCCGTGCGGGCAATGACAGAGAGAATAGAAGTAGTGTATTCAAATGCGCACTAACGAAATGCTGATTTACGCTACGCACACACCGCCGAAGTTGCTTTACTTTCTACTCTTTGCGCGTTGCCGCCGCGTAGTGTCAAGAGATGTTTGTGTTTTGAGTCGTGTTTTGATGGTGGTGGGCATATATTTGGAGTCGTGTGTTGGTGTTGGGTGGGATAGCAAATTTGTTGGATTTTATATTTAATGAAAATCTTTATTTTTCCAAATTGGGGTAATTAAATTAGCACCTAAAACAAAGACAAGTCCTGTAGGATAGAAAAATTTTATGTAAATCATTCAGGTTTTTCAATTTTTTTCCTATCACGTCCACTTGTCACTTTGATTTCGTGTTGTGTTCAAAGTCGGAGCGCGCCGCCGACACCGTAACATCATGTCAGTAAAAAGTCGCCACATGTCAGTAGCTATAGAGTACACGGGTTATATATGAAGGCGCACATTCTGCAGACGACTGCGATAGCGATGTCGCCGAGCGTGGCTACAGAATCAATCTAATTTCTATTTCGTAGCCGTCGCCTGTCAAAGCTGCAGGGGGCTGTGGCCTGGGTTTGTGTTGCTTTTCTCGTGTGCCTGTGTGCGTGTGTAGCATATATTTCGGCTGCCCAAGATGGTTAGTCCGGTGTGTGTTTTGTGCACACAACAATTTTCGTCGGGCCATTCGCCGTGGCCGAGGAAAATAGTTTCGCCGTCGCCCTTAGCATGTTTAGAGCATTAACAAAAGATGTCTTGAGTTAAGAGTAATTATTAGGAAGAATTCCTAACTGTATCTCGTAACGGTATTTTCACATTTTATTTATTTTTGGTTTTTGCGCTTTCTGTACTGCGACAACTGGTTAGCCCCCTTTGTTTTAATCAGTACTTTGAAGCGTGCAGCACACTTATTTTTTTCAGAAAATGATTTTATTGGTTAAATTGACTCTTCTGAGGATTAATTTGAAAAATGAGTAAATGAGAAAAACTGTCAGTGAATGAAATTGGGCAAATAAAAGCTTGTAAGAATGGCATATCAACAGAATTGCAACGGAAGAAGGAGAAGGGAGGATTGTTATTCGGATTTTTTGCAAGGATCCTGAAAATGAAGAAATTAAGAAAAAGTAAGAAAAAACCGTTCCATCTTTTAACGGTAAAGGACTGAAAAATCGAGCGGGCTAACCACTCCGTGGCAGCTCCAATCAGCAGCAAAATCATTCAACGACCGATTTGACTATTTACATTTCCGGTCACTTACACTTGGACTTAGAAGCTAGGAAGAGTGAAGACCTGAGAAATAACAGAAAAAGATTAAAATCGTCAACCATCTATAATAAAAGTTCAATAATAAATATCCATAAGTTCTTTTTATAAACGCTGTGCTTTTATTCTTTGTGTGTGACCGAATGTCGTTTAAGTTGCGACCATTTTTGCGGCTATTGCATTTCTTGGCCTTTTGCCCGAATTTTCTGTGGTACCAACATAAATTTTCATTATTTTTAGTAGGTGATTTGGATTTCTGGTAAAAGCGGCTTTGGAGGAATTACGATATCTTGATCTTGACCTGTTAAGATCTATGCTTCCCAACCGCTTAGAAAATTCATGAAGTTGTTGCATTACTTTATTGAGAGTGTTTTCGGTAGCGTTTGGGGATATTCTATTTTCGGAAACGTTATAAGTAGAAGAAGAATCGCAAATTCTATCCGCTATGGAAAATACTTCATCTTGACTGTGGCGATCTTCTATTGCGATAATGCAGGCTTTCATTGAGGAAGGGAGTTTATTAATCCATAGTTTTTTTTAGAAGGGACGAGTTTACGAGGCTATTACCTCCTGCCAAAGATTCCATCTCTCTATAGAGCTCGGAAGGTTTAGAGTCTCCTATTTCTACCTTGTGTAGAGGAGCGTCGAGTCTACGTTCCTCTGAGTCTCTACTACGAAGCAGGAGAGTTGCCTTTAAATGTTCGAATTTGTTTTCTTCAGGCGGTTTCAGCAGAACGTCGGCGACAATTTCCATTGTCTCCGGGGGTAATGACGACACTAAGTAGTCATATTTTGTGTTAGAAGATTTTATGCCTTTCATTCTAAACTGAGTCTCCACTTGTATAAACCACAGGTCGCGCAGTGTATATACGTACGTGCTCTCACAACGTCTATGGTTAGGTGAAGCACAGTTTGGGTAAAAAGAAATTGTTGATGAACGTAGCCCGTTGTGACGTAAGAACAACGTTGAAATGTCAAATAAACGCGCCAATCGACGTACAGAAGCGAAGTGTACGCAAAAGTGCACGTGAAGCCGTAAACATTTTATTAATTTTATTTAATTAATTTTATTCATATTAATACCTTTTAACTGCATTTTTTACTGCTACTAACCAAAACAACTTAAAACTATATTTTACGCGCTGCAGTTACAGAAGTATCAACTTAGCATAGCAGCTGAATGTCACTGTTATTCAATGCACCAACGTCGATGCGATTACGTTACCTGAATTTGAAAACACAAATACGCAACAACGCATATGAAGGTTTACGCGAGATACGAATCAGTTGATGTTAACATTGCGAAACTACATCAAACGTACGCATTAACAGCTTTACGGCTACGTCTACTTATTTTTACCAATCTCCCAATTTTGGCCCATAGCCGAGAATATTGTTGAAATCAGATGGTATCGATACCATGGTATCGGTATTAATAGCTGCGTTCCATTAGGCCAAATTTTCTACTCCCGAGTACTCCGGAGTACATGGCCAATGGAACACGATTATTGATATCAGAAGAAAATACGAGTAGAACATAACCTCAAATTAATTTATTGCCCTTAAAAGAAATGTGAAATGATTATTGTTTTTAGAATAAAAGGAAATTTTATATCTTACTGTATACTATATTTACCGTTTCTGTAGATTTTCTTTAAAAAAACACTTTAAAATAATTAATCGACAGTTTACTTAACCTTAAAAAACAAAAGGCCATCTATTTTGAAGTAGTTAAAGCTTGCAAACCTGGACATTTTATGCGTTTCTACTAGGAGTAAAATACCCTAATAGTTCAGGCGCTGGAGTGTTTCCAGTGGTTTAGGCGTGATGTAACGGACTTTTTTGGTGGAATTGGTCAGGAATGGCATCCCCAACAAAATCTAGGGGGTGTGCAAACATGAAAACGCCTGGAAAATTTATGGGAACTCAAACTCTGAAAAGTTCACGAAAAATTCCCTGTTTTTTGACCTTTCTTGATAAATATTTCTTAACGAAGCCTTCTAGGCGAAAAGTTTGTTGGATATGTTTTGTTCGTTATTGGGTGTGCTAAAACTTAGCGTAAGTTTGATTTTTGAAATTTGAATTTTTGCATTGCAAAATAGCCGAAAACTGCGAAAAACTGTACCCTCAGTTTAAAGTTATACCAACAAAAGAAAACACCATTATTTTTCAATGTAATTCTGGAATTAGGTAGTTTAAGGTATGCTTAACTTATATATCTAAAACCCTATCGCGCTCGGTCAAATGGTTTTTGCATAATGGATTTTGCAATTAAGTGATTTTAAAAAATTAAATTTGTTGCAGCGCCAAAGAAGAAGCTCCCATATTGGTCCTGATTTTTTTACGTTTGCTTTAAGACTCACTTTACAATATCCAATCATAAAATTGCTGTTTGTTAATTTTTTTTTAGTTTTTATTTTTTTTTAAAAATTGCAAAATATCATTACCTTGGATATGCTCGGCGCGTTTCAAATTCGCTCGAAAAAGGACCCAGTTTCTATTGCACCAATTTAGTTGTTTTTCGAGCGAATTTGAAACGCGCCGAGCATTTCTGGCGCTATTTTGCAGCTAAGGGGTTTTTTTTTCAAAAAATTAAAATACATTTAAAAAATTTAAAAAAACAGCAGTTTTATGATTGGATATTGTAAAGTGAGTCTTAAAGCATACGTAAAAAAATCAGGACCAATATGGGAGCTTTTTCTTTGGCGCTGCAACAAATTTAATTTTTTAAAATCACTTAATTGCAAAATCCATTACGCAAAAACTGTTTGACAGACAGTGATCATGTTTTGGATATAAGTTAAACATACCTTAAACTACCTAATTCCAGAATAACATTGAAAAATAATAGTATTTTCTTTTGTTGGTATACTTTAAAGTGAGGGTACCATTTTTCGCAGTTTTCGGTATTTTGCAATGCAAAAATTCAAATTTCCAAAATCAAACTTACGCTAAGTTTTAGCAAATCCCCAATAACGAACAAAACATATCCAACAAACTTTTCGCCTAGAAGGCTTCGTTAAGAAATATTTATCAAGAAAGGTTAAAAAACAGGGAATTTTTCGTGAATTTTTCAGTTTTTGGGCTCCCATAAATTTTCCAGGCGTTTTCATGTTTGTGCACCCCTTAGATTTTGTTGGGGATGCCATTCCTGGCCAATTCCACCAAAAAAGTCCGTTACATCACGCCAAAACCACAATTTATATGTCTCACTGCTCTAGCGCCTGGACTATAAAGCAAGAGCAGGGGTAGTTGAGTGTCCTCGGGAGTACTCCGGAGTAGTAACTATTGCCCAATGGAACGCAGCTAATACTACATATTATACTAACGCCAGTGTTGCCAGATGGTCGAGAGTGGTTCCCCCTAAACGGCACTCGAGAAACCGCTAAAATTTAAAAAAAACCCGCTAAAACCGCATGCATAAACTTTCTGGCATATGTTTGGTACGTGGGCGCCGGTCGCCCAGACTGTGCTTTTTCTCATGATACGGATATAAATTAACTATTAGAGGTGAATTATTTCAGATTTTTCTTGAGGCTGGGTGCTTAGAGTACCAAAGGGGTGTGGTCAATTAAATACGTGAGGTGTTTTTGTTTTAAATTCGCACCCACCTCCCCTTTGGTGAGAGGTGCTGGAAATAGCATAAAAATTTTAAAATTACAAATCAAGTTATTTTCACTATTTGTTTACTCGAAAACAACTGCCCATAAAGGGCTGGAAATTTTTTAAGATGGTGTTTATGTGGTCCCGGCAATGTACAAAGTTTCAATTCAATTTCAACCACATCGGTTTTTTACTTTTTGAGTAATTAACGATCTATTCTTCTTTTTAAGATTAATTACCAATGGTGGAATTTTTTGTAAGATCGGTTTATAATTGGGAAACGCTTTTGGGAAATCCAAAAACTATTGAAAAATGAAATCTCGGTGAAATTTTTTAAAAATCGCACTTTTGGATGATTTTATGAGGTTTTCTACTAGTTTATTTTAATTCTGCACTAAAAATGTTCCGTTTCCGTTTAAGATATTTTGAATAGCATTTCTTAAAATTCTTCCTTCATTTATTCGCTTCAGGTAATCTAGGCATGTTGTTTTCTCACGTTTGATAATGGTTATCTTTCCATCTGCTAGTTCTCTTAATTCATGATTCCTGTGATTTTTTTATCTTCTAAGCCTGGTAATTATTGTTTTTGCTCTTGTTTCTCCTTCTGAAATCATTCATAACAACCGATCTTCTGATCGTTCTGAAGCTTTGTACACTTTAAGTGTACCAAACTTCCTAAAAGTTATTTTAGAGATATACGGTGTTTAACAGTAACAGTTTTGTCGCTTTTTTTGCCAATAGAGGTTGCACCAAATCAAAAGGAAAGCTCAAAATCACTGTTTCCATGTTCAGTGAGAGTCTCTAATGGCGCAGTGAGAGTATCAAGCAGTGCTGCCGTTTTGTCATTTCTGAGAGGAGTAAAATTCGTCTTTTCATGGGAGTATTTAGGTTTTGGTGCTTATTTACTCCCACGTTTTCCTAGAACTTAATATTAACTTCAAAAAAAGTTCTCGAATAACAAAGATCGTAGCAGTGTATGATAAAAGTGAGCGTTCGTTTAAAAACACAAATTACCGGCTCCATTTATATTCTCAATTACAATTCAATCAGTCTCACTGCGGCTCTTTCCGAGGTCAGATGCTATGGGCACAGACTACTTTATACAGACGGAAAAACCGGGAACAAAATCTGTTATCACTTTCAGTAAGCAACAACAATTTCGTAAGCTTTTACTGAGAGGGAAAGCTCTTACCAATTTAAAAAACTCAAAAAAATCTCTCGAATTTGTTGTGGTAGCAACAAGCGCCGGGCAGAGGGACTTACCTCACACATATACAATGTGCTAGCATATTTCCAGTAGGGAATAGAAACCTTCCAGAGTCGATTCTGTACATTTTCCTTCGAATGCATAATGTCTACTTTCTAGATCGAAACATCGCTTCGAATAACATTGCGATGTCCTAGGGTCGAAGGCATAACGGCCACCTTTTGCAATACAATTCACTCCAATATGAAGGTATAAGAGCTACTTTTTGCATTACCATACATTCCAATATAATGCATAACGGCTATCTTTTGCATTACAATTCCTTATGCATGACACTTTACATTACCATTTCTTCTAATAGTCAAGGAAAAAGTGTGCATGTTCCTTATGCATGACACTTTACATTACCATTTCTTCCAATAGCCATCGATTCACATTGCTTCCAATTTCTACAAAGATTTACTGCATTCCAATTTCATGAATTCGTAAATTCCCTACTGGGTTATTGCGGAGGAAGTTGATGGCAGCATTCCGGTGAGGTAAGGGAATTTCGGGGGAAGTTTGTTCTAGGGCCCAGACAGACGTCTGCTATGAGTGGATTGAGTATTTTTTTCCTTTTATGCGCATTCGAAGAAAAAGACGTCTGCCCATGAACAAAATTAAATTTTGGTGGATAGCAGAAGAAATCTGCTTTTCTGTTTTAACCCAGGAATATTTTCGGGGATATTCACTTTGTTATTGTTGTTATTATTGTAAAATGGGAGAATACTTGTTTGATTTTATTTATAACTGATAAAGCAGAATTTTTGAGGGCATGTACGACAGGCTGAGTACCCTATATTGCTATATTTCACCCGGTATGGTTTTTTTTATGGGGGTTGAAAGGGATAAAATTTAGTTTTACATAGTGATTGTGCTCGAGAATCCGCTCTCGGGATTTCTCGAGATATACAAAGAAAATTGGATTCCCGATTCTCGAGAATTTCGAATCTTAATATTTCGGGATTCCCATTTCCCGAAGAAAATCATTAGGAAACTCGAGATGTGAAATTTAAAAAAAATCATAAATCTGTTATATTTTTATTTCCCCTTCCACGGTTCTTGAAGGCCCTTCGTAGACTAGTCCATCAACATCACTTGCCGTTCGTAATACTAAGGGCTCTCTCAGACTTGCGGTTGTCCACTCGATTTGGATTCGATTTTATGGCTTTTATCGGTGAACCAATTTTTGATGATTATTCAGTTTTTTTTATCGAGAAAAGCAGTAAAGTCGCGACCAAATCGCGCGAATGATTGCTTTGCTTTGTACACCACTGCATAGGCATTACAGTCCCTACACGAAAATATGCAGAAAACAGAATACAACGTGTAATATCCGAATTATTAAAATCTGTCCTTTTCTCCAGCTTTCAAGTGTCTGGTGGAAATTAGAGCCCACCGGAGGTGTCTGGCAGTAATTTATAATCGTTTCAAATAGTATTCTATGCAAAATATATAAAAAGCAGCCGTAAGAATTTAACGTAGCTTGGTAGGTCTTTTTTGTACCTTTAGGGCCTAATATCTACAAAAGGGCCCATTTTCCGGGCTAGCGAGTCCGCACGTTCTTAACTGCGTATCACACTATGTATTTGTATATACGAAATATCAGCTTTAAGAAAATGACGTAGGTCTGGTGGCCCTGGGCTCTCGAACTAATAGACTGTTTGTGAGTTTTAGAGCCGGTTTAGACGGTGCGCTTCAGCGCATGTGCCTCACAAACTTTGTGGATAAAGAGGGAAGTGGGGTGGTACCTCTCATCATCCTCACTTCTCCCTTCATCACCAAACGCTTGTGAGGCACATGCGCTGGAGCGCACCGTCTAAAACGGCTCATAAAAAGCTATTTTAAGGAAAACTGTCTGTAATTATAAGACAAAACATTATACTTTTTTCTATATTATTCAAGATTAAATAATATAAAACAAACCATTTTTTTCTGTTTTCATTTTTCATAGTTTTTCTGCCTCTTTAAATTTTTTTTATTAACAGGTATTTTTTTAATTAGACGATTTTCTTTAGGATTTCGAGATTCTCGAGTTTCTCGAGAATTGTCGACAGAGAATCTTGAATCTCGAGAAATGAATTAATTTCATATTCGGGAATTCCCAAATCCCGAAAATGCAAAAAGTACGGGAAAACACAATCACTAGTTTTACATGATTATCTCGAAAACTATTGATTTTTGAGAATAGTAGTTATTATACAAATTTAAGTGCATTAAATTTTTTACAAGGCATGGAAGGAAACTATTGTTCAAAGCATACATTTTTATTCGGCAACGACGTAGGATTATATGCGCACAATTTAAAGCTAAACCTTCCATCAAAACCTTCTCTGGTAAGATGGTCTTCATCAAATATTAATGCCAGGGATAAATTATGTCTTACTAACTTCACTATCAAACCTAATTTCACAAATGAGAAATAATTGCATTTTATTATTAGATGAATCACATCGGCAGGCGGATCCTATGATGATTCATTAAGTTTTTTACTTGTTTGGGGACAGCTCCCGCCAGTTCGGTATTGGCCGTGTATTTTAATGTTTTGAGAGCTTTTGAGTTCATTAAAAGAACGGCAAGGGAAATTTTATAAAGCGCCTACTGAATCTATCTTCAGGGCATTTATAAAAAATTTAAACTGTCACCTGAAACTGTCATCTGCCGTATAAAAGCCACGATGACTAAAGCCATACTCCAACAGTTTCAACTTATTGGGTTTCCTTATTCCCAACAGAATGGGCCGGAGAGCAGAGCTTGGACCTCTACAAGCACCTAATAAACTTCGTCCTTATGCAGAGGAGTGTGAAAATTTGCAGTTTTCAAATATCTGAACATTAAAATTTTTGATTGAGAAGTAAATTTTTTTGTTGTGAAAAACCCAGCTTTGGGAATAATTCTTTAATAACTATCAGCTCTGTCATATTATTCAGGTCATGGTAGAAGTTATTCGATAGCTTAGGGGTTTGCGGTTACTCAAGCAGAAGGTTTGAGAAAGGCTTGAAGGCGTTATTATATTTACAGTCGTTATGATACAGGAACAGTCGCTATGATACAGCGCTTAAATCTTGCCAAGACTGTTACATCCCTGGGGTGGCTCAATAGGCCTATGTTAAGAGATGGTCCTCGGTTAGATTGAGATCAGACTGTCGATTGAGATAGAAGGAAAGTCGGAGATGGAGTAGTACTTCCTTGTGGATACGTTGAACTCGATACGTTTCTTGCGGTCCAGAGCAACCGGTTGGATCGATTATATTCTAGAAGTTTTTTGTATTTATTATTTTCTCAATGATTTTAAAAGGAGTAATTGCTATTGGAGGGTAGTTAAAGAAGTTGTTGAGTCACCCGTTTCCGGTATGGGAGAAACGAGCTCTAGCTTTCATGACTCGGGATAATCTCCAGACAACGTAAGAAATTTATACAGAGGTTTAGCCATGTAGGTTTAGAGGAGGCTGTATTTTCAGGGGCCTTATTCTCTATTACAATATTGGTATATTTTTTAACGATCGAATTTAACAATATTGTAATAGAGAATAGGGCCCCAGGACCAGCGGATTTATTAACGTCAAGATCTTATAGATACCTATACACCGCGATTCCCGAAGAAAATTCCATCCATTTAGGCGTCTTATGAGGTGTGATCTATAACCTGATAGCGAATCCTAGGTTATTACGCCTCTTAACCCTCACTCCCACTATCCTACAACGATCTTCAAGAGGTGACGCTGTTAACTCGGAATGAATGGTAAAGAGTGCCCTTGTCGATCGGCTTTAACAAAACTGGCTTGATTACCGAACATTGCGCCCTGAATTATCAGCGGAGTACCCTACGTGGAGGCTTTGCCTTGAGAAGGATGAATCTCCCCTCATGTTCTCTGTGCCTCGCGATAGGTGCTTAACGAGACCCTGCTCGAAGAGTCAAGTCTAAGCGACAAGCCTAAGAACACCCACTTATATTCACAGTTTTTTGAGGTGCTATCTTCGGTTTGCAAGATTTTTTCATCTTCTGCAAAAACGCAACAACAAATTCAACTTATAGCAAGAACAACTAAAGTGAAACAAGATTATTTCAAACACTTTACCCAAAAAAAGTTGTACAAAAGTATTCAAGCAATTATTATTTTTTTTTACAAAGTTTTGCATGTGTATTGACTAATAATAGACCTAAAAAAGTATTATATTTAACTTTCTTCGATCAATTTATTCTGCTACCGTCACTTCCATGTTGTTTTTATTTTTAAATGACGTTTCTCCTCCGGCTTGAAGTTGGCCGCATTCTGAAAAGCAGGGAAATTTTAAAATTTCCCAGTAACCCAGATAGAAGAACTTGAAGACCCAGATAAAACCTGGGTTTTCGATTTTTGTATGGGAACTCAAAAGCTCTCAAAACCCAGTTCATTAAAAAAACACGGCCATTGAAGTCGTCCTCGAATTTACCTTCCTTTTCAATTTGTCATCGTTCTCTTGCATCCAGGTCAAGCAATGCCGAACACCAAGGTTTCAGGTTCCTTGTCCCAAATATATGTAAATGAAGCTGTCTTTTTTGTAATTTGCAATACTTCAAGGTCCCCAAGCAGGTCGTTACCAAAACTAATTTGATATAGTCCTGTAAATTGTGGTTGAAGCTTATGACTTTCTCCGGTAGATGGTGGTTCATATGTGGTTAACACGAGGTCGTTAAGTGAATACTGTTTCTCGTAGATCTCGTCTAGAGTGCTTGGATTTGAAGAGTCTTGACAGACTACAGTAGGCTTTGTTGGCTTTTAGCAGCCGTGCGCGTACTTCTGGTTAGGGACTATTGTCGGCTGCTACTATGCACTTAAGGTAGGCTAATGCTACTTCAAAATCGCGCTCCTCTACCTTGATTGTGGGACCAATGCTAGGTGTTCTTGCAGACGAAACCACTATGTACTTTGTTTTGCTTTCGTTGATGTGCAGTCTCAGCTTTCGTGCCGCCCGCTCAATCTCGGTGAAAGCTTCTTGTACAGCTCTTGGTGTTCTTCCAAAAGCCTGAACCAGATATGACGTGCCGGACCGTAACAAAACTGAACGAATTTGAGCTTAGTTACGGCACTTTGACAGATAGCCCTAAATGAAAATGTAAAGTAACCAGTGACAAGTGGAAAATGGATAGAATAAATAAAGATTTAACTGATTTAATTGATTTATTAACTTCCCAGCACGAAGTTATTGTAATCGGTCCGAAAATCGGATTCGAAATTTTCAATGTATTTACTCGTTTCAAGGTCCCAATAGTATTTTGAGCAAAAATTTGAGAAGAAATATGTGTGTGTGTGCGTACGTATGTGGTCATTTTTCCTTCACGATTTCGCGCGAACCAAAAAAGATATCGATTTCGTTGAGGTGCCGTTCGAATCGTGTTCAAGGAAATATGATCTCAAAAGATTTTCATACAAGTTGGTCGATCCGTTTTTTTGTTTGAACGACTTAAGTGATTTTTGTACCAGCACGATTTCGCGAGAACCAATATCTTTTTTGGGTAAGGTGCAGTTCGAAGTGTATTAAAGGACATATGAATTGAAAATATTTTCATAAAAATCGGTCGAGCCGTTTTTTTGTTTGAACGACTTAAGTGATTTTTGTACCAGCACGATTTCGCGAGAACCAAAAAAGATATCGACTTCGTTAAGGTGCCGTTCGAAGCGTGTTAAAGGACTTATGATCTGAAAAGATTTTCATAAAAATCGGCCGAACCGTTTTTTTGTTTGAACGACTTAAGTGATTTTTGCACCAGCACAATTTTGCGCGAACCAAAAAAGATATCGACTTCGTTGAGGTGCCGTTGAAAGCGTGTTAAAGGAAATATGATTTGATAAGATTTTCATAAAAATCGGTCGAGTCGTTTTTTGTTTGAACGAAGTTCGTGATTTTTGTACCTCCCCAATATCACGCGAGCCAAATATGATACCGACTTCGTTCAGGTGCCGATCGAAGTGTATTAACGAAGATATGATCTGAAAAATTATCATAACATTCGGTCAAGGCGTTTATTGTGTTTAAATGAAGAGACTTCGGCAAGTGTGCCAAGTAGGGTTTTTCAAAAACAGTGGTTTTCAAAAAACAGCTGTTGCTTACTGTTTTTAATTTTCAAAAAAACAGCTGATAACAGCTCTTTTTACTGTTTTTCGAGTTTTCTCTAATTTCACAAGTAATAAATAGTTTTTTTTTATATAATATCATTTTATTATACATTTTCACTTCTTCTAATA
Source organism: Thereva nobilitata (assembly GCA_963855945.1). Lineage (NCBI taxonomy): Eukaryota > Metazoa > Arthropoda > Insecta > Diptera > Therevidae > Thereva > Thereva nobilitata. The sequence continues at coordinate 155,717,122 of OY979694.1, read as the reverse complement.
GTATTTCAAAAACACAAGCGCCTGAAGTGATTTGTCTGAAAGACGCGATGTGATTTTGGTGCATACCGAAAATACACCATTAAACATTGGTCGATGTTGGTTTGATACAAAGAATTGCATTATATAATTTTCGCAGATTTTCTGTGGGTTGACCAGTATATTGAAAAAGCGTAAATTCCGATTTGAACCTCTTGAAATCTGATCCTCTGAATTATACTGAATTGAAGCACCATGTCCAATTCATCTTGTAACGAAAAATTTTCGTTTTGATCAGTATGCGGCCACTGTTGAAGTACAGCGTCCACTCTTACATCGATGACACAAAAGAGATGACAGGCTAGATTGCCTGCAAAAGCTAGTGTAGTAGTAGTGTGTAGAGGCTTCGCAGTAATTTCATGACATCCTCGTTCATTACGCCATCCACACGAATTTTTAATTTTTGCATGAGCTTATTACTACTGCTATTGTCAGAAAGCTTCTTGAACATGAATTGTAAAAAATTTTCTTCGCTCACCAACCTTGCGTCCTCACGACTAAGATTCGCGACAGCTAGTTTTACGGGCTCCATTGCCTTGATAAGTATGTTTAGAGCAGAATATTCCAATGGCGTATTCCACGCCTTAAATTCTTTTAATATATTTTTCCGGCTTGGCTAGTGGTGATGGAATGGAGCACAATGACATTTGACGCCATTTGCAAAAATTATAGTACCTTCACATTACGACATTACTTTTGCCCCACCTTGAATAAGAGCTACCTACTCTGGACAGAAAAAACTCAATATATTAAAAGATCATTAATCGGTATGTTTTCATACGGTATTGTCGTTCTCATATTACTTTGGCTGCTTTTACATGAGCGGACACCGAACAGTTGAAACTTAAATGTAAGAAAGTCGGATGGAATGTCGCATGGGTTTTACACGGGCGAACTGCAACGAACGAACTATGTATATCAAAACTTAATGGCTTTTTGTTGTTGCTTTACGAAAATCTCTTTCGATTTCTTGTCCTAGCAACAATAACAACGCAGGAATTGTCAAAATGTTCGTTCAAAAGTTCGCTGAGAATGTCCATTAAATTCGTCCGCCCTCGCCATCGCCCTCTCTCACTCTCTTCACCCTTAGCCAAATTCATTCGTTCATTTTGTCTATTCGGTCGGTGTCCGGCCGTGTAAAAGAGCACTTTGTAAAAAACCAAAACAGTTTATATTAGTGTTGATTACATATTTCTTTTATTTTTATATTACGCCAAATTTTTGAAACTAAATTTGGAAAACAGTAAAAACAGTTAAGAAAAAACAGCTGTTTGCTGTTTTTCGATGTTAGGCAAAAAACATCTGTTTTACTGTTACTGTTAAACAGTTTTGAAAACCCCTAGTGCCAAGTAACTTAAATTAATTAGTTTTGCTACTGTCTAATATACTCGTTGGAATGAAACCCCCGTTCCAAATGAGGTTAACCCGATTTAGCCGAGCAATAGCTTCCCACGAAATTTTCAATCATTTGTCCATTTTCTGCCATACATCTGCCAACACACACTTCACGAATAGGTGATTTATCGTGACTAAGTATTTTGTAACGTAACATCCGCATGAGTTGTTAAAGAATTAGCAGAGTGGTCATTATTTTTGTAGATCGTAACTCCAATAGCTGCAACTTCAGGCCCCTTAAATTTAACAATATACTTGTTAAATAAGTTTTGGAATAACAACATATTCTTCATTTTTCATCCAAGTGTTAGTGTTAAAAGATATACATTAATTTTGTTTACAACTTCGTCATCCTAATCTTGTAAATACGCACATATCATTTGACAACCTAGCGAAAGTATTGATAAACAAATGTGACAAGTGTTAGGTATTATATATTACATATTGATTATTGTTTATTTATTATTAAAATATCCATTGATAATATTCCACATTCATAATACTGGGAAGTTGATCTTGTGGGCCGAAAGGGTCAAAACCACATCCCAACAATTTATGTTGTAGATGGAGTACAACAAACTTAGAAGTGTTCGGCAAAAAAACAAGGAAAGAATCGCGAAATAAACAAAATGAGAAGCTGCCACGGATATTACCGTGTTACATTTGTAAACATAAAGAAATTGAATTCAGCACAATTTTTAATTCACACAAGAATGAATAAAAATAACTTTGAATTGTTATTGTCCATATGTCATAGTTTCTTTGTTAAACAATCTAGAAGGCCTTCAATATCTCCTTTATCTGTTTTACGTCATTTACTGCTCTAAATTTATTAAAAAATTGTTAAAATATGAACAGATTTTTTCAATACGTAACGCATGCTAAGGTTTTTGTGCCATTCTTACGGCACCCGTATGTACCATTCGAGAATTTAACGAATATTCGGCATGTTTATTAAGTCAATTTAGGTCGGTGCCATATGAGCACTTATGTTCGTACGTCAGGGTACGTACGGTTACGGTCCGGCACGTCATATCTGGTTCAGGCTAAAGATGTCTATGTTGTCTGCCTGTTTGATGTTAAAATTGGCCTTATTTGGTGCTTATTTGGTACTTTTTGGCAAAGATTGTTGAAAAAGTACTAAAAAAGTACGAAATAGAGCCAATTTTAGCTTACATTGCTTATAATTCTAAAAATAAAACCGTGGGATAAAAATTGTACAGACATTATTCATATGAAATATCCAAGCTTTCTAATTTTGCAAAAATAATATTAGTTAATTAGGTGTTTTATGGAAAAAAGGTGGGTTTAGTTGAAATTTTAGTTAAAAAAAACTCATTACTTTGGAAGTTTGTAGGGTGGAACCTTGATTTTTACAGTTTTAGATAGGTGGAAGTGTTCTGCGTACACTGAAACCTTACTCATGAAAATAGCTCATAGGGTTACAAAAATACACATTGATTTGTAAACCGTAATTTTACTGGAAGTTGATACAAAAAAATACTGCAAAAAAACCGCCTTCAAAGTTCTTTGGAATACCTATTGGATAATGTTCAGCAAAGATAAATGATGTCGAAAACCCATATTTGAACTGCTCATTGACTTAAACTTTACTTTTTTTTGGTCAAGAAAGTGTAAATTTTCGATAGAAATGCTCATATACGAAATATCAGCTTTAAGAAAATGACGTAGGTCTGGCGGGTCTGGGCTCTTAAACTATGGCGGGTGTTCATGTCAAAAAATTACTTCCTTTGAAAGTCGATATAGATAGTAGAGAGAAATTGTAGTTTGAAAGTGATGTAACCGGAACTACATACATACATACACGCAACTGAGTGGAAAGCCGAAAAGTTTGGAAAAATCAAATCCGAGCATAGCAATTGCATTTTGAGTGCATCGTAACACTATTTTTCAAATATCTACGGCTCTATTGATCGTAGAAAAATAAAAAAAAAGGAAAATAGTCGTGAGTAAAAGGGCTATGGAACTGGAGGGGCGAGGTTACATTAAAAATATTTCCTAACCTCAAAAAATCCAAATTTCTCATTTTATTTATTTTTTAACTAAAAATGCATTAAATAATGAAAAAATTAGTGGCCTTTCATAAAAATTAGAGCAAACATTTATTTTAATGTTATAAACATGCTATTAAAATTTCAAAAAGAAATTTCTTTTTTACGGCCAAAATTAGTCATTTTCAAAAAAATATTATAACCCTTGTAATTTAATGAGAAATGGTCCTAGGATAAACTTCTTTTTTTTAAATGTAGGTTTTTTTATGTACTTTCTTGTATATAGTTTAAATGTCGCTTTTTTTAAATAAAAAACAGAAAACTATGTTTAAAAATGCGCCTACTACTTTACCTTGAGGGTGATGTGGAAAGAAATACGTATTATACAAAATATAAATTCTAAAACTTTTGACACGCAATATTTTACGAAGTTTCACTCCTAAGAAAAAAAAGGTCGTTTGTGAAGAAAATTGCATAATACCTACAATTTTTATTATAATAATTATTGCAATGAAATTTACCATTTAAGAGAGCCCAAAGGAAAGTGTGTTTAAAATGCATGAATACGATGAAACTAATAGTACAGGATCCGTAGAACAACGACCTTCATCGATCGAGTAACCGAATGAAATTTTTTTTCATGATAGATAATATGCTAACAAAAGTAACGGTGATGGGTTGCCTAACGAATTATGTTCAAGGCTATATTTAATAGGCGTTTTTTCGCCATTTTCCGCCTTTTTATCTATTTTGAGGAGAAACTATGCATTTTGGTGAAAATATCAAAAGAGCAAAGTTGTAGAGCATAAAATTTGCTACAAATTTTGTCTTAACTGTTTTTTCGAATTCCGCATAGTTTCGCCGCTGGCGGCCGTTTTACACCTTTTTTCAGATTCTGTTGATAAATCAAAGCGTTCAAAGAAAAGCCGTTGAAAAACTGCAACTACTACTTTGATCTCATTTAATTTTTCATACAAATGCATAATTTTAGCTCAAAATCTAAAAAAAGGTGGAAAATGGCCGAAATGTTTAACGACTTTTAATTTTTTATATATGTAAACAATTTTTTTTTTAAAAATTTAGCTAAAAACAATATAAGACCCATTTAATTTTATTACCTCAATCTCAGGTAACAAAACATTATTTTCCTGTACAAAAATTCGATTTGAGTTCATTTACCACACAAACAGTAAGGGGCGCGGCGGTGACGGGAAGAACGGTTAAAATACAGGGACACACACACACACATCCACGGTGAGCTTGAAGTAAGTTTTTATGAGCTCGAAAGGTAACCCGGGTTTTTCTGTTGGACTATGTTCTTTGACCTAAAAGAAGACATTTTGATTTAAAACTAAAATCTTGTAAGCGCCCCTTTTCGATTTTTGGCCCCCCAAAAAACCACCCCCTAAAAAAAATTCCGTTTTTGACTAATACCTCTTAAACAGTAAGTGTTATCATAAAATAGTATTTACAAAGTTTGTAGATTATACTGTCCCGTCTAAAAGTTATGGTTAATATGCATATAAAGAAACAATTACCAACACTTGAGAGTTGAACTATACTTTTGGGACACAAGATCATTTTTTCCAGTACGGTAAGAAATTTTTCTACAACTTGTAACTAAGCATTATTGTTTTACAATGTAGCCGTCTATTATTAACTGCACCCAATGAAAATATGCATAAAAAACAAAACAGCAAAATCCAACAATTTGTAAGATTTTCCAAATGCTCTGTGCATTAGCAAAAAAAATAATGTTTCAATATTATTGCTGATTATAATTCTTCAAAGATAGAAAAACAAATAAAAACAGGAGCAGTCTATTTTCAGTTGTGCCGTCTAAAAGCTATAGTTAATATAATTATAAATAAACAATTACTTGCATTAGAGTTGAACCCTACTTTTTTAACACAGCCAATAATAATCGCCACTCGTGCACCATCCAAAACAGTTGATGTTGCAAGTCCTTTACTAAAATACTTGTATTTGGTAATTGGTTTTGATATTTTTATTTACCTCAAGTACTAATAAAAACTTCAAGTACTAATAAATACTTCAAGTACTAATAGCCCAGTCACTTTATACAAAAAAACCGGCTAAACCTCTAAGAAATGCCAACTGGACTATTGTCCAGCGGGATTCTCTTTATTTTGGGGTCACAAATCTCAAATGTCCATAAAGCCAACTGGCCCGGCTACTCAAGTTACGCAGGGTCAAAGGTCAAGCAAATCAGTTTTCCTCAAATATCTCGTAAATTATCGATTGCACGGTAATTTTGGCTGAGTAAAATTTGTTCTGAGATAAATGTGCATACGACAAACAATGCATTTTTCTGAGACATCGGGATCACCAGGGAGTGGTCCAAAAGGGTCTTGCCGAAGGACTTAATAGGTTACTTTCAAAATTTACTAGTGATAATATAGGTATAAGTTTCAAGTATATAAGGTAAGATTTTGTTCGTATTTGTATTGAAATGTAATTATTTGAAATATCTATGCACCTCAATTACTTGAAGTTTCCCTATCGGCGTGTCTATTCGCACCAAATATACCGGTCACACGGCCCACGGGTCACACGGGTTGAACAAGGCTCGGGATATGGGCTATATGGGCGGCACAGAGCCCGGGTAGTAATTTCTTCTTCGAATTGGAGAAAATCTTTGCCCGTGCAATCTGTGCTCTATCCACTGTCGGTGCTGAATATGTGATTGAATATAAATTAATTTTGAATCACATACAAAGGACCCCTGTAAAATAAAAGTTTGTTGTTAATTTTAGTTCAGTAATCAAACAATTATAACATCATAATAAAGGTTGTTATGGGAAAATTTTTAATTAAAATCATTATAAACAAAAATTCATTATAGTAAAAGACTGGCCTCGATTCCCAGATCCGTCGACCGTGTGATCCGTGCCGTGTCTCGTGCGACCCGTGGTCCGTGTGACCCGTGGCCCTTGTGGTACGTATTTTTGGTGCGAATAGACACGCCGTTTCCCTATATACTTGAAGTAAGATATAATAAAATGAATTCTTCAGGGTGAACAAATACTTTTCTTGAACCATTTTTTATACGGCTTTTAGTTTTTATTGATTATTGTTTTAAGCTTTAACGAATTGGCGTACAAAATATTGTTAGCGTTAAAAATAATCCTTTTCAGAGGAAAATTAATATTCCTGTCGCAGCCATATGTCCCATGAAAAATGTACGGCAATATAAAAAATGTTTTCGTTTCATGAAATAGCATTAAGATCATTGAATTTGATGTTGGTTCAAATGACCACCTCTGTACTAACTAAGAAGGGCGTGTTGAGTCGGGGTTTTCTCATCTTTTAACCACCAAATATGTACGGCATAGCCATACAATGATTCTATGAAAGCATAGAAATCGAAATGTACAAACGCCGTACAGGAATAAATCACCTTTGTTGGGGGGGGGGGATAAATTTGCAGAAATTAAAAAAATTTTCTGGTTGCAAGTACCATTACTTTTGTACGGCAGTAGGTTCTAGGAGTTTTTTTATAATATATCAATATGAGAATTGCCGTACAAGAATGTTTGGTCGGAAAAGCACCCCTCCGGATGGAATATTCAACTTACCTGTGCGGTCACATGTACCGCGCAAAAGTGACGGCATAGTGCCTAAAGTCTACGTCTCATTTAAGGAGTATCGATCTCCATATAATTCGTGCTGTTTCACATGACCCCCAAAAATTGCCATGGGCTTGTAGTCTAACGTTTTATGCAGATATTGTTTTAAATTAATTTATAAATAAATCGATTCAGTTTAAGAAAATTATTTCAAACATGCACTCCCAATATGTACCACGAGGATTAAAGGAGCAGAATATAAATATATGCCAATATAAATTTCCCAAGTAAATATATCCTTTACCACGATAATCTCGCAAAACTACCTAGCAGGCTTACTATAATAAATGTATTCCATTATCGGGCCAATTTAATTAAAATTAAAATAACAACTAATTCTCAGCTTTCATTACTTAATGAGGACCGAAATTATGTGACTATTCAAAATAGGATGCTTAACTTACAGTCTATAAATTCTACTGCTCTATCCCTGTGCTCTCAGTTTTTCCGTACACCCATACCCCAAAATTAAATAGTTGATTTGCATTTTCATGCTATGGCAAAATTTCGCTCTATTGCACCACTTGCAGTCGCAAATTACGTGACAAGCCAACCAATCCCGTTTTTGGGGAAATGCTAGTAGCAGCAACAACAACCCTTAAATTCCAAGATGTTCAAACTTCCACTGCGAAAAGGATAGACAACTTAAATAATAGCCTTTAGAAAGTTTTTCGGGGACATAATTAAAATCTTCAGAGTAATTGTCTGACTTTGGCTTTTCCTCTATGTTAGTTTTTTTTTATTTTCGTTCCAGATTCACTCTGTGCTTGCTTTTCAGTCTATAGAGCCCGATTATCTTGTCCAGAAGAATGTGCGCAAAGCTTAAGAAAAGAATCGGTTAAATGCAAGGAGGAGGCAAGAGCATGGTGGAATACTAAGAAGCTGAAAAAACCAAGAAAAGAAACTTTTGTTTTTCTTTGTCTATATTTGGAGCGCACTTTTCTATTATTTCTTGTTTATACCATAAATCCTATTTATACTAAAGGGAATTATATCCACCCCTTGCGCCTGGTATCCCGGTCTATTGCTACGTGCTCTTATTTTTCAGTAATGCAATTATCTGCAACATAAAGCTTCATTACAATGGCAACCCAATCTATTCCCCCTGAGAGAGGACACGGCTATAAGAGAAAGGAATTTTATCCGTGTAGGGCGTGAGGTCATGCCTCTTACACCGTGTGAAGAGTTGTCCGGTACTCCCACGTTTTGGTGGCTGCATCCTGATGGCAATGTTAGAAATTCGCTTCCTTGCAAAATTTATTTTATTCTATTTTTTTTTCGTTGGTTTCATCGGGGACCAGGATTACTTCTGTTTAGCTGAGAAATGCATAAAAATGTCGCAGTTTCAGTTTGCTGGGTGACTTTTGGTGTGTTTTATTTTTTACTCCTTGAGAAAATTGATGATATTTTTGCAATTGGATAAAAATATAACTTGGATATCCTCAGGCATCTGGATAAATCAGAATTTAAATCGATTCTTTTTCAATTGTATTTTTTTGGTCGAATTGAAATTTAATATTTTTATAAATGATTTCAAAATTAAATTCAGTTTGCTTATTGTTATTTTTTTATATTTTCAGGGTCGTTGCAATCGTGAAAAGCCTCCATGCAAGTACTTTCATCCTCCACAGCATCTTAAGGATCAGTTGTTAATTAATGGAAGAAACCATCTTGCCTTGAAAAATGCGTTAATGCAACAAATGGGTATTGCGCCCGGGCAGCCAGTCATACCAGGACAGGTGCCAACTGTGGTAAGTTTTAATTTGTATTTTTATGTTTTAAACAGACATGGAATTAAGAAAACACGCAGGGTGTATTTTTAAAATATCGAAAATTAACGTTAATATTTGGAATGAAATTAAAAAAAAAGAACAATGTTATAGCGAAATCCAATTGTGTTAAAACACTTTCCTATAGTATGTTATAGTAATCTCATTCTACTTACAAACTTATTCGGCACTACAACCGGAATCTTGTCCTGGCATTCCGCAACTCTTCCTTCCACCGGTCTCGAATGCGAGCCGACGCTATTTTGCTCGTCGACCCAAACTCAAAACGTTCCGGTCAATTTCATCTTTCCAGAGGAGATTTACCCCCGTTTTCTAAAAGCAGCCACAAGTCGCAACGCATGTTCAGTCCAAGTTTTCGCACTTCGGACTTAATTTGTGTATAATCATCCTGTTCAATCTTTGAAATCCTTCCAATAATGTAGATGTCGTTTACGTAAGGCAGTGCTTACATGAGCTGGTGAGGGATTGTGACTCTTGTATCACATTCACAACCAAATCTTAGAACACTTTCTCAACACCAGGCTGAATAGCAGGCAGGCCAGAACGTTCCCTTGGTAGAGTCAATTGTAAATTTCTTCTGAGATAGTGCTCTGAATAGCTTCTCTTTGCTTGTAACGTCGGTCATGGTCCATCTATATAATCGTGCTTTTTTATTGGCGATGCCTAATTCTCTCATGACCTTGTAGGGTTGTTCTGTGTAGGCGCACAGATATGGACCTAGGAGAACATCTCTCAAGCATTGGCTTGCGCAAGTTAATTTACATTAGTGAGTCGTTGCGTGTAAACGCAAATTTATGGCTTGCGCAAGCCCAAAAGTTTGCTTTGTGCAAAATACGGCTTGAGGTTGGTGTTTTGGCATGAGCATTTAAACGATGATCAAGCCTCAGCATGGCCTTGGGTGAATGGTGACGTTCGACCACCTGCTGCTCCGACCTTATCATAATCAATATAATATAGTAATCGTGTCAAACTAACAAAAGGGTATCCAGGGAACCATTTGTTCCTTTTCAAAGCAAAAACTTCAGTTCTTCACTTCACAATTGTTCACTGGTGACTAGTTCATTTTCACTCAGTTTATTTGCACCAATTGACTTGCTCCAGTCAATTTGTACAAATAAATCGTTGCGTGTAAACCGATTCATGTTCACTCAGTTTATTTGCACCAATTGACTTGCGCCAGTGACTTGTGCACAAGCAGATCGTTGCGTGTAAACCGACCTTAACGGATAGAATAGTTTAGTATGAGCCTAGGGGTGCTGAAGAAGGAGGCGTTTGAACTTTTGGATTTTGTAAGAATTCGAAAATACCGACTGCGAAAGATTATTGCACAGTGTAAATGTTCTTTAAATGAATGAATTTCTAGACTGTCGCGTGCGCGAAACGAAGGCTGTGAGTTTTTGGTGCGAGCTAGCTTTCTGTTGCGGTAAAATGCAAGCTGTGGGAGCTGTTTACTACTAAAGGTAGTATGCGCTAATATGACTTCTAAAAGAAACTAAGGCGTTAGTTTAACAATATTATTTATTTTATTAATATAATAAATCCCAGTCGAATAGCTTACAAACCGCTGCTCTGTTCTGTCTTCCGAAAAGTTCTCGAATGAATCTCATGAATGAAAACACGAAAACAAGGAAGAACAATAAAATCAAAGAGTCCTTCTCTTTTTAGTACGTATAAAAAATTGCACAGTTCAGATAGTTGCAAAAGTTCGATTTTGCTGCTATCTACATATTGCTAGCAATGTTAATGACGTGACAAGTATACGGCAATGCAGTTCAGTGGTTTGTTTACTTTACTATTATTAAAGAAAACATTACATATTTGATAAAATAATAAAAAATGATTGCTGCACTCTTTTTTGTTTGCCAATGATTGCCAGCGAGATGTATTTACGGTGGTCGTTATTTTGGAAAAGTCCCAATTTTTTTTGAGTGCTCCCCCTAAATCAAAAGTAGTGGCCGAAAAATTATTATGACGCAAAAAAAAAGTCGCAAAACCAAAATTATAAATCGTCCCCCACGCGGGTTGAATTTTAAATGGGATTTAACATGGGTTTTCGTTTTTTAGATTAAACCAAGCGTTGAGCAGTTGATTTCCACGGTTCAAGGTGAAACTTGGTATCCTTAAGTTTTCGATACCGCTGAATCCGAATATCAAGTGTCAATAGAAATTAATTTTTTTGACAAATAAAACTGTTGGGGACAGCTGTTATTATAGTCCGGGAGCTGACCGTAAAAATGCTTGGCTCATAGGAATATTGATGAAACTTGCCCATAAGACAGCATTCATTCGGGCAATAACAATGCGCCGTGGCAATCCTATGAGACCGGTTGCAAAAATAAACGAGAAGGGATTTTGCAATGCAAATTTGACTCATTTGCTTGGCTCATCAGAATATTGATAATTCTTGCGTCAATATATAGGTTTCAAAGCCCTGGTTACGAAAAAAATGGGTTGCCAGGCGAAACCGGTTGCAAAAGTCCCGGCAACCCTCCCAAAGGTTGCGAGAAATTATATTTTTCGAGCAATTGATTGCAGGCAAGTTTCAAAGCGTCTGTGTTAAATATTCGTTATTAAAAACAATATTAGGTATATTTCAACTTGTTCCAGTGGAGAGAAGCAGGCGGGAAGAATTTCCGCAAGAGCTGGGTCTGCAAAATTTTGAGCGCGTAACTTTAAATTTCAGCTCTTGTGCAAGTTATATTAGTGGGGGACGGTTTATAATTTTGTTTTTCGACTTTTTTTTGCGTTATAATTATATTTTCGGCCACTACTTTTGATTTAGGGGGAGCACTCAAAAAAATCGGGACTTTTCCAAAATAAGGACCACCACAGACTGCCAATTAATGGCGTTCAAATCCAACTAGGGTTGTTTTTTTTCATCATACGTGGGGCATGCATATACTTACCTTCCTATTACTTTGAAGAGTTTTTTCGAACGTTTCTAATACTTAGGGGAGAGGGGGCATAGTGGGGTAGCGGGCATAGCGGGGTAGTACCAAATTGATGTGAACAAACAGTAGTACGACAATTTAAACGACGCACTGGGTTTAGTATTAAGTCGTAGTATGACCTTCGCTAATGTTACAAGCATTCGCGACATCGGTTTTAGCGCTCGCAGAAAACGTAATAATATTACGTATTTGTTAAAAAAATTGTTGTTATTCGTGTCATAGTTAATGTATGTGCTAGTAATGTCCTGTTTATGATTGTGTGCTACATTACATTTTACTAAAAAGTGCACAGTTGCATGTTGTTCCACAAACTGTACTCGAATGCTATGTGAAAAAATACAGGGCTAATCGAGATAGTACTCCCCAGAATGCTCCACCTGGTACCCCACTTTACCCCGTTCTATGGGGCAAAGTGGGGTAAACTTCACTCTGAATGTATTTTATTCCGTTAGCCAAACTGTTATTACTGTGGAATTCATTTTGAATGGATTATATTGAGATATGTTCTTTGATGCACCTTGACTTTTTGAAGTTTTGAAAAGCACTGTAATGCTCCAAGTACATATCCGATATAATGATCATCATTCTCCCGGAAGAAATAGATTAGGTATATATAATAAAGTAATTTCGTAATCAATTAATAAAACGTTTGAAGGGATTTTCAACTGAAGTTTATCCTCAAAAAACATTTCTCATATTTGTTCGAATTAAATTTTATGCGTTGCTCCCTTTTTTCTTCTCACTGACTTTATGGTTTTAAATTTTCCTGGCAAACGAAGGGTGCGCAGTCTTCTCGCTTTCTACAAAACACTATTCCTGTCTTAGGAGTTTCTTAGATGGCTATGAAGCATGGACTATATTTAGACCGAGTTGTGCTAGCTGTTATGCTACTCGAGTATATCATGTTTGTTCCAGCGGCAAAGACATGTTACTGGTTCAGAAATAACCCATTTTACAAGCGAGTTTATTAACCGCACGCCAAACTTACTTGGATGGGACTAACTCGATCTAATTAGCCTAACTCACTTTTAGGGGAGTTTCCAAGGAGTTGCAGGATTCGAACGCACCGAAACCAGTCCGGAATAGTTACGGCGGGTGCATTTTTATTCTTTTCGAAAAAAAATATCTTTTCCAGAAAAAATATTTCTAAAAATGATTTCATATTTTTTTATTACCAAACGAAATTTTGAAATTACCTATTTTTACAGTTTTGCTGACACTATTTATTTTCCTGTCCGTTGTTTGGAAATTGCAGTAATCATAACTGTCTAATAAAAGTGTCTACATTCTCCTAAAACGTGCCATGTTGCACGGCATAGGCACTGCCATGAAATAATATCAAATTAAATTCACGCTTTTCATCAAAATACAAGGCACAAGGATAAAACGTCCTGAAAATTTCATTTTCAGGGAAGTCTGACCATGGTTACATGGGATTTTAATCCCCAGTTGGGTTTGCTTAGGTCGAAACTATTAAATCCTAGGAGAGCAGAAATTTTATCTCTTTATGTTGACGTATATATGTCGACAGCCAACGTACGTTCGTTCTGTACAGCGGCACAATGCATCTGCACACTAGATTATAATAATTATTCTAATTGTTATGATTATTGAATTTAAAATTAACCCAACCCTAGAGCATTGTACACATAACATCAAGGATTGTGTGAATGTGTAAGTTTTATGTGACTCGGGTGTGTACACGTTTGTATTAATGTGGTTCCACCAGTTGAAATGGGGTTTTTGTTGGGTATGTGTATAGTGTCGAGTATTATCCCAAACTCTAGAATAGAATTGCAGTAAAATATACGAAGCATGAACAACTTAATTAAAACAAAATTAGCTGATTCCGAGAAATTTGTATTTCAAACAGCATCGTCCTCTTTCTCTATTCACAGGCTACAAATCCCTACTTGACTGGAATACCAGCCAGCACGTACAGTCCATATTTTGCTCCTGGACACCTAGTGCCTGCATTATTAGGACCAGATCCTTCGACTGTTGCATCACAATTAGGTCCGGTTGTACCACAAGCAGTTCCTGTTGCACAACAAAAAATCCCAAGATCCGACCGATTAGAGGTAAGTTTACAGCTTTTTGTTTAATACAGCATTTTTGCAGATAAAAAAAAACAATTATAATTCATTATAATTTTTTGTTTTATAAACAAAATAATTCTTTTTTGTTTTTCGTTTATATAATAACTATGCATATTAATAATTTTTTATGTTGTGCAGTTGTTAAAAAGGCATATGGTGCATTTTGTTTGGGTGGAACCGAATTGATTTAAAAAATAAATCATTGAATTAAATTATTAAATAAAATTTGAAAAACAAAAAATCGTATAAATCAAATCAACGATTTTATTTCATTCGAAATCACCATTTTTAAAATGCTTTCATAAATATTTTGTTTTTAAAATAAATATATGCAAAAATTGTAAATAGTTTTCTTTATTTTGTTTCTTTATTCACTACTTATTTGTTTAAAATTAAAATTATATTAATTTTGAACTTATATAAATGCTTTAGTTCAGAGCAGCAATTAAAAAAAATATTCAATTATAAAAACGCGTTGGGCTATTCCGAGGCCCATTTACAATAAATATTTACTATGGAATGCTGCTGCTTTATCGGGCACGTTAATTGTCTTGGTTTATATTTGATTCACTGCCTTATAAATATATTATATTTTTAGAATTAAATTAAAAAATAATATAGAAAAATACCCTTATTTGTACAAAAAAACAATTAGAGAAATGTTCAAATATTTATAATTTGGAAATAATAATTATTACACTTTGAACAATTCTATAAGTCTAAGGGTATTTCTCAAAAAAAACCATTATTATTAATTATATCATTGATTACAAAAATGCTTTTTGATTTTAAATATATTTTTTAAATTTTTGTTTTCTTTGTATTATAAGTATTTTTTTAATTTTGATATTTGAAATTATTAATATTAATATTTAAATTTAAGGGAAAAAACTAAGAAAAAAATGTATAACAAAATTCTATTTATTAATCACACATTCGTAAAATGGTTTGCTTTTATTATGATTTTCAAAATTCTAATTAACAAAATAAATTTTTTATTAAATTATTCAGAAAATGAAAAAAGTTTTATTTTTAATAAAATCGATAAATTTATTGCGAATTTTATAATAAAAACTGGAATAATTAATGTTTCTTTTTTTTTATTTATTTATTTATTTTTCATTCTTATTTATGTATAATATTTTTTTTATAAAAATTATTTCTTGCGTTAAAAAGAATTTATATTTCTGATTATTTATTGGCAGTTTTGTTTTAAATTAAGGTTGAAGTGCATTATTCCTTACTTCTGATTTTATTGTGAAAGTTACATTTGTAGTTGGAACTTCTGCACTGAATAAGTTATATAAATAATAAAAAGGGAATTAAAGGTCATTGAATTTTCTTATAATTAATTATATTTGATTGGTGGTTAGAACAGCAATTTTCCTGATTAAAACCAGTTTCTTTCTTAACAAATTCTGGTTAACTATAATATAGTTATATGAAACCATTGATTCTGTAATTATGAGTAGAAACCGATGCGAAATTACCTTTTCAACGATCTACAAAGTGGTACTAAATTTTTATGTGAGTTTTGATAACGGTTGCATTTTTACAATCTATTAGAATTATGTTTTTTATATACTAAAAATTCTTTTATGGCAGCAATTGACTATACTATATGTATTTTGCGTGCAATATTTGTTGATTTTATGATGTTATTGCCAGATGCGATGAATGTTCTAGTTTCTTTTTTTATGAATTTTCTGATGGAATAAAGTAGTCTGTCCCTACAATATTCATATAGTCGTACATATTTTTGCAATCATTTTTTAACCAAGAACAAAAAAAATCTTTACTTAAGAACTTTTCCACATAACAGATAAATTTTTACATCTATCATAGTTTCGCATAAATCCATGGAGAAACTATTTTTCCTCGACGTTAATTCTGCAGATGTTTTTGGTTCCGAATCTTTGTTCTGCTGTTTGAAATTCTCTTTGTGCATATTCGTTTCCAAATGTTGAGCCAATTGAGATTTTCTCTCACAGATAATCTTAAACGAAACATCAATAAACTAATGTTTACTATTTTCATCGAATTTAACTACTGTACCGCTTTATTGCACACTAGACACAGCACCGGCGTTGCATCGATATAAACAAAACAGTTTACATTAATATGCTGTAACCACTGTTCAACCAACCGCGATTTTTGCTTTTTTATTTTGCCAATATTCGCTGCTGCACTTTCCTTGGTTTCAAAAAGACTGAATATTTCCTTCTGAATGAATAGCTAAAATGCAAAAATGGGGATTCCCCTAACTAGAAATATTCTGGAAAAGGTTTCTTAGTTTCTTAGTTTCTTAGTAGGGTCACTGCGATTTACTTTGAAATATAAAATAAGGGTAACCAAGTGCTCGCGAGTGTATAACTACAAATCGTAAGAAACTGTCAAGTACAAAACATAAAAAGGAAAAGCAATCGTGTGTCGATTTTTATTAATTTAAATAATTTTTTCACATTTTTAAATTAATTTAATGAATTATTTCGACGATTTTACATTATATGCAGTTATATATGCACTTATGCATTTACATATGCTTGTATGTAAAAGCATATGCACTTATGCAGCAATATGCAGAATATGCATTATGAAATATATGTTTTTGAAACCGCAGAAGCATATTATAAATATATTTTAAGGTTTAGAAGAAAAATATGATATTTTTTGTATATGCATTTGCATAAACTTCCGCAGTCTATTTATTAGTTATCAAAAAGATACGATATGCTTTTTTATCATGAGAAGTGTAGTTCAGATTTCCATATGATGAACTTATTTTTATACTCGTATTCAATGAAGAGGGTATAAATGGTCACATCAAGAACAACCTGGTACTCGCTTTTGTCAAAGGTCTTTTATCCGATCAATTGTAGAAGAATTGCAAATTATAGCCCAAAGATACGTGTAGTAATTTCCTTGTGATGATTTATTTTATCTCTATTTAAAAATGATTTAAGAGCTCTTTCAGGGGCTTTCAAATAATTTATTAATGTATGGCTATTATTTATGGATTTATGAAGATAAAAAATGGAAGTAAAGCTCACATATAAAACATTTACTATGATTACATGTATACTTGAAGCCGGCTTTAAGTACACTTGAAAGTCATGTAAGCTCAGATCGACTTCAAGTCTACTTCGCTCAAGTCGGTCCAAAAAATTTGTTGGATCGACTTGAACTAGCCATGTAATCTCTGCTTCAGCGCTTGAGTTTTGAAATTAATACTCCGTTGATTGTGCAAGTCACTTCCTGTGCAATTGACTTAATAAATTTATTTTATTTAAATAAGCTGCACAAAAAATTGTTTCTTCCATCACGTATTTCGCGGCAAATTTATGTGAAGTGTGAAATATATTTCAAGCCAGCTTGAAGTCAAGCTCTCAAGTAGGAAAATTGATATTGATCTTGCTTGCAGTTATATCATAATTTCATTGTAATTAATATAAAATAATACTGAATTCAAATACTATTTTGACATTCAGCTGTATAATAAGCAAAATTTTTAACTGGTTATCGCAACCCGATTTTTGTGCAAATTATGCATTTTTTTTACATTTTTTTGAACCAGCCGCCTTTCCTATAGTCTACTTACTCCATCGATGTAAGCTTAATAGGCTTGCTAGACTGGTGATAAAATGAGAGACAATAGAGTTGAGACTTCCACATAAAATATGTTTTTAAATTCAGTCTATGGTATTTAAAAATATCATTCATATGGTTATTTTTATTTTGAGAATTTTTATAATTTTACTATGTTCTATCATTTCAGTGAATGTGCAAAATTTCTCTATAATTAATCGAACGCATATTTAAAAACACGTTTGCAAGAATTGAAACTTTATTTTTCTGTCAGTAAATGCACTTCAGGGGATTTATTATAGTAAGGGCGTTTATTTCAAAAGTTACTGCGTCCCTATTTTTTCTTCTGGTTTGTTGAAATTCCATACTAAATTGAATTTGTACTGTTTTTTTACCCATCATCTGATTGGTGAAAAATATATAGCGTCGTTCATTATCATAGGGTTGTAATGCTTTTTTAATGGTTAAGATGAAAGAATTTGGTAGTCAAAAATACCTTAAAAAACTTAATACCTTATAAGACAGCTCATCAGAAGATTTTAATTGGACCATTTGTTGCATAGGTGGCAAACATTTTTTCACTGACATGTATACACGTCAGTGACTTTTGCAAATAAAAAATTTTTAAATTCCTTTTTGGAAGATTGAAACAAAACAAATTTTTGTTAAAAAAAATATATAATATTTCGATTATTTTCCCCTTTAAAATGCCGTTTTTCGTCCATTAAATATGTTTATATTAAAAAATGCAAGGTTTAACAGGGCTAGTTTGAACCATAAAAATTTAGTTTATACATATTTCTATGGTTTGAACAAATTCTCTGGCTTATGATAGAAAGAGAAAGAAGAAAAAAGTCGTAATACCCATATATTGTTTGTAAATATTTTGATATTATTTCAAAGGAAAAAAATGAAATCAGCTATGGCAAGTTTAAAACTGTGCTTAAATCATTCCGGAATATTATTTACCTTTTTTACTGCAAAGATAAAAAAGTTGTCGAATTATGTAGTTTATTGAAAATGAAGAGTAAAAATATTTAAGAAAATGGAAAAGTGTGCAGTTTTTGAATGTCACATTTCATTTTTTCAATTTTCCCGCTATCGTGAATTTTTTTCTGCACTGAATTGAATTGGGAGTATGTGCTGTTGCGTGTTTTTTTTAATATGCGCACTCGGTAATTTTGAATTTTCGCTCGAATTCAATTTGTTTTGTGTTACGTTTTAGACATGTGCCTTTGGTAAATTTCGGTTTTTGTTAGAAGTTTGCATTCAATCCAAGAATAAGTATAGCAAAAGTTGTAGGAAGTTTTTATACATTCCTCAAATAAGTGTGGTTATGAAAAATTATCTTGTATGAAGTTTGTATATATTTCGCAAATAAGTGAGGTTATGCAAACATTTTGAACATTGAACAAACACTTTGAAAATAAGTGTAAATGATCGCGTTATCCATCCATAGTTAACCCTCTTTGGGGGGTTGCTACACAGGAGACTAAGACGCACTGGTGAAACCGGTTTTATGGGAGAGAAACGTAGAAAAGAAAGGGAAAATGGCCACTTTCCCTTTACTTTTCTACGTTTCTCTCTCCCATAAAACCCGTTTCACCAGTGCGTCTTATGCCTAATCTCCAATGGGAGAACCAACTACGAACCAACCAACCAAAACGCTGCTTCCTACTCCTTCTCATTGTAAATTGATTAACCCGTCTCGCTCGTGTTTTGGTCGACTTGTGTAACTTTCCGTATGTGTTAGTTAAACCATTTGAGTTGCCACATGCAATTCAGCGGGTTTTTTTTCAGTGGATCTAAACAATTTTGTACAGAGAAATGTCAAATATGAAGGCAAAAATGACGTTAAGTTTAATTTGAATATCGCGCCAAAAAATATGTCAACACAAAAAGTGAAAATGACAATTAATTGGAGTGCTACTAGATTAGTAATGTTTGTAAATTATTTATTTCATATATAATTTTTCGCCGCATTCCCGATCAGAACGAGACAGAAATTTCTGACATTTCACATCTACATTAATAGAAATGTGTATGAACGCATTTTGTCAGCTAATTCAGCCAACTGGTACGTGGTTGGTTCGTGGTTGGTTCTCCCATTGGAGATTAGGCATTAGTCTCCTGTGTAGCACCCCCCAATTATACTGGAAAGTGTCAAAATGCGTTTCATTACAAAGAAATTATATAGTGGTTATACTGGACCCAACAGACCGGAACAGGCCGGATTAAATATTCAAAACTTGCACTTGAAAGAACCGATCGATTAAAGTGTCAAAAGGAGCACCAAAAAACACCTATTGCTAACCGACATTTTAGATTAATTCGTTTTCGCATTTTGGTTTTATTATATGAATCTCTAATTAAATTCAATGAGGGTACCTATCTCAACTAATATTCATTCAGCAGCAGCGAAACCGTTTTTTAAGTAATCTAGTCGACACTGGAATTTTTTCATCGCAAGTAATGCCTAATCTCCAATGGGAGAACCAACCACATACCAGTTGGCTGAATTAGCTGACAAAATGCGTTCACACACATTTCTATCAATGTAGATGTGAAATGTCAGAAATTTCTGCCTTGTTTTGATCGGGAATGCCGCGCAAAATTTTATATGAAATAAATAATTTACAAACATTAGCTAATCTAGTAGCACTCCAATTAAATGTCATTTTCACTTTTTGTGTTGACATATTTTTTGGCGCGATATTCAAATTAAACTTAACGTCATTTTTGCCTTCATATTTGACATTTCTCTGTACAAAATTGTTTAGAACCACTGAAAAAAAACCCGCTGAATTGCATATGGCAACTCAAATGGTTTAACTAACACATACGGAAAGTTACACAAGTCGACCAAAACACGAGCGAGACGGGTTAAACAATTTACAATGAGAAGGAGTAGGCAGCATCATTTTGGTTGGTTGGTTCGTGGTTGGTTCTCCCATTGGAGATTAGGCATAACTTTCTTGTCTTTACACGGAGATCTATGAGCGTGTCGATAATTATACTTGCTTAGCGATTAGGAAAAGTAGGCCAAGCCGAATCGTGCATGTGTAAGTTTTCATGCCAAAATTTTCCCGTGAACAGGTTACTACAGTTCCCTTTTACCCTCTCTATACCTCTCTCCTAAAAGCCCGGTTCTGCTGCTGAAGCAATACTAGTTTAGATAGGGCCAATTAGGCGTATCGCATCGTATTTCCAGCGTAATTCAGAATGGGCCTGAATAACAAATGTTACACTGGTCGGTGCATTTTTGTGTTAACAAAAAAATGTTTCTCATCGCATAACTTCATTTTAGAAAAAAACTGTATTATGCCTTTAAATTTATATTTCTGTTTAGAGGGTGCACACTCCATCTCTTTTTTATCCTCTCTAAATTGCTTTAACATTTTGTGCATTAATCACAGCATAGTAATAAAAAAACGATGTTTCTCTCATTTTTTAAAATATTTATTCCACAAATGAACAAATGACATTTGAATACGTTCAATTCTGTCATCCGATTCCTTTAGCTCCGCGTTCCGTTGCGTCAAGTATAGTTCCAGCTTTAGAATGTTATATCCCTGCTCCAAAAGCAGATAACGCCATATGCGGCATTTTTACTGTTCGTTTCCACATACTAACTAACTAATTGCTCCTTTAATCCCTCATGGGACATAGGGCGGAAACAGTTGCCCTCCAGCGGACTCTGTTTTGCGCGACAGCTCTCAGCTCTGACCAAGATCTCCCGGTTGTTGCGGCCTCTGCTAATAGGGTTCTCCTCCACGTTGTTCTAGGTCTTCCGACTCGACGGGTTCCTTGCGGATTCCAGTCACATACGTTACAACGTTTCTTCTTGTCTCTTCATGATCACATTACAAGATTAGCTGTTTTTTAATGAACTATATAGTTCTTCCTCATACAAATCTGAAATCCCAGGTTTTATCTGGTTACTGGGAAATTTTGGAAATTTCCCCACTTTTCGGAACTTCACCACAACTATTTTTTAATAGAAAGAATGTTTTTTAGTAAAAACATTTAAAAAATATTTAAATACTATTGACTTATTTAAAATGAAAAATAATAAAAAATGCATTGAAAATTTGGAGCTTCTGAGGTGCAGAGCTCATAAATCAATTTTTGCCATGATTACCAAAAAATAAAAATAAAAATCCACAAAATATGAATACAGTCTTTGTTCACTAAAAGGCACGAAGGATAAGGAACACTGTTGCTATTGTTATGGCGATAAGAATATCAACTGACACTCAATTTTGATAGTATTTCTAAACACTGAAGATAGATTTTCCATTTTTGAATGAACTCAATATCCAGTTCATTAAAAACCCAGCTAGCCAGGAAAGCTACTGCTTTTGACGTGAAATAATTGAAAATGGAGAAATTTGTTTTGATTATCTGATTGATTATATCTAATCTAGAAGAAGGATATTAAAAGTTTTAACGTGTGTATATTGACATTTAACGAAAAATGGAAAACAATTGAAAATGCGACAAATGAAAATTTGTTCGTCGTTCCGTAACCAACGAGAAGATTTTTCCGAGGGGAACACGTCATATACTACTTCTAGACTCATAACTTTTCGTTCTAAACTTTTAGAGGGCTGTACGAGTACATCTACGAAGTTAACCCTTAATTGTAATTTTATCATACATATCAACCTAGTTCACTCTGCATAAAATCCACGATTTTGGGTAGTTTGATAACTTTCAGTGACTCGAAAATGTTAGAAAAGATTATCCAGACCTCAAAATTCTAATATTTTACAGGATTTTAAACGTTTTTACAGCATTTTAAACGTTTCACCCAGCCAGTCCGGTTAAGGGTAATCCTTGACATTCGGTTAAATGTATTAATCGAAGCAAAGTGTTGTTAAAGTAAAAGAAATTGGTGTCTACACGAATCAACTTTTTTTGTTTCAACTCTTGACTCAAAAGAAGAAATTTTGACAACTCGCTGTTGCGCTAAGCTTCATAGCACCATGGGCAGAGAGCGCTTTTTAACTCTCAATAAACACTAATTATCGTTAACTGGCCTGTGTGTCGTCTTTAATTGTTAGTTAATAACCAATTTTTTGATGATTAACATCAATCCTTAGTCATCAAAATATTTTGATGATTAGCGAGTAAAACACGTTCGTTAAAGCGGTTCTCTTAGTTTTTTTCATTTTCTCATAGATGACGTACCATGTACGTATTAATTTTTTCATAAACTATCCAAGCTGTCATTGGCCGGGTTTATGCCGCGGACACTTTGGAGTTGCCTGACATCTTGGAAGCGGCATATACGACAAGAATTTTCGGCGCAACCTGCCAAAGTGGATCTGCTTTTTGGCGTGACCAAACATGTGGCACTGCCGGGAAGTTACGGTATAAACACTTTAGACTTTCTGAAAATGTCAAACGACGTAAACAAAGTGAAAAAGTGTAACATATACATACTTATTACGTTTATTTTGTAACTGTTTCCAATATAAAATACTTTTTGCGCGCTTCAATTGATAATTTATTAATACTTTCTCCATTATTTAACAATGGTTTATTACTGATGAGAAATGTCAAAGGTGTGATAATAATTGTCAAACGTTTCGGTTAAAACGATAACCAAGTTGGAAGTTCCGTTTCATAAATTCCAAAGTGTCCGCGGCATAAACCCGGCCATTGTCAAAAAACATTGTTAATCACAACAATGCCCTAAATGTGGTACAGAAGAAGTTTGTTAACTTATTTTTTAATGCACATTAAGCGCTTAATGTCCATCTTTTACATAAACGCAATCAATGGCATGCTTCCTTACTTTTCCTGCTCCTACTTACTTGAATAGCAGGGGAAATTTTGGGAAAAAAAGTGCAGGCACCAACTTTGGGAGATTTCTTGGAAATCAAGAAAAGACGTTTGTTTTTTTGAAAACGACAAGTGACTGACAGCTGTTTTGATATCTGCATATTGAGCTACAGGATAGTAGCACCACGAGCTTGCCGCAGCTATAATTTCGTGCGAATTCCTGATCGAGGGGAATTAATTGCTTTCAATTTTTACAAATTTCCCCGCTTTTACGTGCACGACAAAATGTGGGAACAAAAATTGTGTAAATTTTTGCAAGTTCTTCCGCCCGCGAGTCCCATGTTAGATTGGAGGAGAGACCCAATGTTTGCTCGCTTGCAATTGCAATTTTACCACATGCGCAAAGAAATTACATCTTTTTTGGCGAAGACTATTAACTGAATTTTCCTTACTTTCTGTGGGAAATTGTTGAAGATTTTTTTTCTGTTTCAATTTTGATGTTGGATTTGTATACTGTTAAGTGTGGTTAATAATCAAATAAAGTTATCAAAATTTCTAAGGAGATTTAAAAATGGAAAAGTAAAATTTTAAAAGAAAAATTTTCGAACAATGTAATCGATACAATTACAGTAAATGTTAAAATATAAAAAAAGTTATGAAGTATTGGTTTTTATATTTTATATTATTGAAATTTGATATTGTGTTTTCCAGATCCTAGATTTATTCAAAATTCGTTAAAAATATCAATAAATACCAGCCATAATTTGTTTCTGTATTGAAAAAAACCGAAGACGTCGTTGTTTATAAAAAAATCTAGTTACAAAAGGTAACTAATAGGTAAAGTATTGAACTTAATAATAAACTATGCTTTACGCGTACATACGCCCAAAAAATTCTCAAGCTTAATGCTGGCTTCAGTTATATACTATTATATTTAACATATTTCAATTTATATTATGCTACAAAATGAAAAAAGCGACATACAGCTTTCTATTTTGCAAATGACGCAAAAGAACTTCATTTATAACTCATGTAACTTTTCACACAAACAGAAAAACTTTTCTTTAAAACAAATTTTAAAAAAAATCCTTTTATTAGAAAAAAAAAGTAAAATAAAAAGTCCCTGTTTTAGCTTCAAAAACACGCCCTTGAATAATGCATTTTTAGCCTTAAACTCTTTTTAATTTGTTTTTTTGTTTTTTTTTTGCTAATCGCTTTCTTTTTTAATAACTCTAATCCTACTATTATTAACTTAGCTTAATTTTTACTTGCATCCTATATTTTATATTTAGCAATAAAAAACAACAAAAAATGAAAAGAAATAATATTTTCTTGCTATGCTTCTTATATAAAATTAATTTTGTATTTTCTATCTTTTTTATAAATTTTCTATGGATGTTTTTAGAGAGTTTTTAAATAGTATATTAAAAAAGTGTTTAGCGAACTATTTAGTACATATTTCCAAGGCTGGTTAATTTGTGAAAGGGGCTACTTAAGTAATAACTAACAAAATTAAAATAAAAAAGAAAAAAAAAATATTACACTACAAAATTTCAGGGAAGGTAACCAAATTTTTAGAACTTTATTTATGTTAGACGCAAAGTTTCTTTATATTTTTGAGATAATAAAACGCTTAAAAAAATGAAAATGCTTTTTCAAGTTATACAGTGTGGTAATATTTAGAATTGTTAATTTTTTTTAAATTCTAGTACACATTTTTATATAGCTGGGGTACTTTATCCTATTTAGAAAAGAACTTATGTCAACTAGAGTATTTTAGCCATGTTCAAAACATAAGTACATATATTATAAATAGAAAAAATTATAAATAGAAATTTTTTTTACAAATTTATTTTTGTTTCCGATGTTCTACTATAACTATTTTTCCTTTAAATAACATTTGTTATTCCATAATTTCTTTTAGTTATTTGAATTTGTTGTTGTAAGTGGAGTAATTGTTAAGGTATGTATCCGCCCCGGCAAACGAACATTTGCTCGCGGGCAAAATGACATCATAATGACGCAAAAAGACGGTGTTTCAGATGTGCATAGCTGCGATGTCCACTTGCAGGGTGACGTCATTTTGCCCGCTAGTAAATGTTCGTTTGCCTTGGTGGATACATGCCTTTAGAGGTGGCTTTATACGACCAGTAAACGTTAATTGAATATCTAGTGATTTTTTTAGTAAAACCTTTTTACATTTTTAGATTATATTGAATTAAATAGGTTGAGTCTTGGTAATCCATTATTTATTCACAAAAAATATATATAAAGTTTGAACATCTGGACGGACGTTTCGACATTTTAACATTTATGTCATCATCAGCTAAAAAATTATATAAATAATATTACAATTGGATATTTGTTACTAACAATTTTTAAGGTTACACTTACCAATTTAAAATAACTAAAATAATTATATTAAAATAACAATAAGATATTGTCGTAATGCATCATAGCATCCCAATTGAACTTGATTTTTAATTGCATATGGAACACAAAAGAACCTTTCCCTATTGATAGAGAACAAGTGTCAAGAAGGATCTAGAAAACCGTAGAACTAATGCCAACATAAGCGAATAACAATTGAACAGTAAACGGAAATTATTGGAGAAAGTGTACTAAAAAATAATAAGTTTGTGAGCAATTCATAGAAGGCATAAAACTCTGTTTTAAAAATTCGATTTTTAGCTACAACAACACCATATATAAACAAATTGATGGTTCACCCATCCCCATGGGTCATCTCCAGTTCTCTTGCTGTTATTATATTATAATCCAAGATTAAAGTTCACACTTGAATTAGAGAATGATAGCAGATTAAATTTCTTAGACGTGACCCTTATTAAGGTTAACAACCAAATAATCACAGACTGCTACCAAAAGCCGATCGCCAGTGGACGCCTTCTGAACTATCACGCATACACCAATACCTCTTATAAAATAAGTGTAATTAATTCTCTTGTTGATCGAGCTTTTTTATTATCCGACCAATCATTTCAACCGAAAAACTTTGACCTATTATATCACAAACTAATACAAAATTGTTACCCACCGTCAATTATTTTCAAATTTGTTAATAAAAGATTACAGAAACTCAGACCTAGGAATAACACAAACTCTATTACTAACAATAACACAACTTCAGAAATTATTTACGCTAAAATTCCATATGACAGTGACACCATTTTTGCCCTTAACAAAAAGATCAGAAATAGTAATATTAAGATTGCAAGCGTATCAATTTCTTCCACTGCAAATTGTGGTTCTTGCACGAAAGTTTACATAGGTGAAACTTCAAAACCATTAAAAAAGGGAATTTACCAACATGAATATCCCCTGCAAACATTTCGATTCGGAAACGATTCGCAAACGATTTGCCAAAAGCGAAAGCTTGCTTCGATCTCGGACTCGTTAACGACTCGTAAACGAATTCGAAGGCAATAAAAGCGAAGCAAGAGATCGAATCGCTTTCTCGTGCTGATAACGAATCGCATGCTCGTATCGATAGCAAATCGCTTCTGCGCCAAAATCACTCCGCCGACCAAAACAAGTCAAAAACTCAAACTTTCCAAACAAATCGTTGAAGAGAAACCAAAGGCTCTCAAAACTTCCTCTCAATAGGCCTTCAAATCGGTGAAATGACGTTATGTTGTTAGTGTAATTTGGAGATTTGAAGTCCCATTCAGGGGAAATCGGCTCTCAATATTTTTCTACAGCATGAAGGCTTTGGGAGAAACAAATCAACCAGGAAAGCTTTCATTTTGCGTTTTGAATCTTTTTCTCGTACCCTTCGCAAGCATTTTTCGAATCGAGAATTGTCCAAGAAAGCAAGCCTCCGAGAAATTGTTTGCAGGGTCACTGCAAAAATATGAACCAATACCATAGCTCATTAACCTAAGCTTAACCTACCATAGCAATTAACCAGTTTCCTAACGTCTGATGTCTGATTAACACGCCTGTGCGCGTCGCTGGTTTTTGCCTCCAAAGTTTAAATTATTTTCCTTCCTTATCCACGTAATTTTTAATTATCCACTCACGCGTTGTGAATTAATTTTGCTTTTAATAATATAATTATACGAATCGTCAATATTATGGATAAATCCGCCAAAAGCAAGCCGCAACAAGTGCAGTCTGCTCCTGATGGTGTATCCCGCGTTTTTTCTCCTGCTTTAACGCGTGGCCGTGTAGCCCAGACGAAGTCATCGAATCTCAATCCATCGGCTGCTACGAAGGTGGTGACTCAACTTCCTCTTCTGATGATCCGTTTGAACAGCTGGAGAAGCGGTTACTTAGCCACATCTCGGAACGCCTTGAAGCGATGGAGGCGAGGATTACTGCGAAAATTGAAAGCAGCATCAAATCGGTCACTGAGGATATCACTAAATTAAGTGAACGTGTGGACTAAGTGCAAGAAGAGGTATATCATCTTTTCCAGATGGCTGATGATTTTGAACGTGAACAAAGGCTTAATGACATCATCATTACCGGTATCCCTCGAATATCAACTGTGAAGCCTGATTAGGTTTTATCCAATATTGCGTCGCATATTGGACACGAATTGTCGCTGTATTCAAGAGGATTTTTTGTGGGTCCGGATAGCAGCGGCGCTGACAATAATAAATCAGGAAAGATGAAATCTCGGCTTATTGTTAAGTTTTCATGCTCTAATGAAACAACAGAATTTTTAAGAAAGTTTTATGGGGCTGGTGGGGTTAGTCTAAACCAAATCAGTCCCTGCTTTAAAACTACCTCAAGAATTTTTGCCGCCGAAAGTTTGTCTAAAAATATAGTACAGTCAATATGCAATTTGCGCTCCGAAAAATGACAAACCGACATTTGACCTTGAAAGTCGTTAGGGGGGCGTGTCAGAAGCCTACTGAAAAATTATGAAAGTCGCGGTGCATGCAGATTTTGAGAAATTCAAAAATTTAATAAAAAAATTTTGAAACGCGTTTTTCTCAGAAACTATAGGTTTTAGCGAAAAGTTTTTTAAACAAAAAATGTAGAGGTCATTGCGAACTACATTTTTTGTCATTGGAGTGACGTCATCCGACTTGAAATACAAAAAGTAGATGGCGCTAAAGGATCAAAAAAGTGTTTCTTTGCCATTTTCACTAGGAAAAATTAATTTTTTTACAATAATGTAAATGAGAAAGTTGTTTGTCACAAAATTATCTACAACTTTTGTTGAAACAAAATTTTTATAAAACTTACCGTTTTCGAGCTGGAACTTGTCGAAGTGTAGAAATTGTACATTGCGTGCCGTGCTCTTGCACGGTTCACATGAAAGTGGTATTTTTTTTTTATTCAAATAAAAGAACACTAATCATTTTTTTTTGTTTTTTTTATTTTACTATCAAAAAATGTAAACTTTTTTTGAGCAAAAAATTGAACTTTGTTGAATTTATGTATATTTCGCATTAAAATTGTAATTTTTTTTTCAAAATGAACCTTTTATCGACATCATTGTACTTTGATATGGAAGAACAAGAAAAATAACTATACATTTTATTTCTGTATTTTTTATTGAACAATTTTATTTTATTGTAAGTGTATTGGAGGTTCCTAATCATTTTGTCGTACGTCGTGCCCTTTTTCTCCGTGGTTGTTGGTCCGGAATCACTTCTTATTTGTTCGGTGGATGTTATTCTCTGTAATTCTGCGTCTCTTCGTTCTCTGTGGTCGAACTCGGTGCTGGTTCTCTTCGGTTGCCAGTGAACGACTTGAGAAGGAAAATCCAAATCATCATCGTCGATAAAAATTTCATCTTCTTCGATGTCAGGTGTGTTACTACAACTTTCTCCGCTGCAGTGAGCACAATTCTGACGCCCTTACTCTCCAAAACTAGCATAGCAACTGAAAACGCACGCTTCTTAGAGAATTAGGCAGATGTTAGAAACCGGTCCTTTGTCGAAACTATGCCGACTCGCCCGGCGAAAGTAACAAAAGAACCGTTAACTATGCTCCGTTGCACTTTTTCGCCTACAGCTCGAAAACGGTAAGTTTTATAAAAATTTTGTTTCAACAAAAGTTGTAGATAATTTTGTGACAAACAACTTTCTCATTTACATTATTGTAAAAAAATTAATTTTTCCTAGTGAAAATGGCAAAGAAACACTTTTTTGATCCTTTAGCGCCATCTACTTTTTGTATTTCAAGTCGGATGACGTCACTCCAATGACAAAAAATGTAGTTCGCAATGACCTCTACATTTTTTGCTTAAAAAACTTTTCGCTAAAACCTATACTTTCTGAGAAAAACGCGTTTCAAAATTTTTTTATTAAATTTTTGAATTTCTCAAAATCTGCATGCACCGCGACTTTCATAATTTTTCAGTAGGCTTCTGACACGCCCCCCTAACGACTTTCAAGGTCAAATGTCGGTTTGTCATTTTTCGGAGCGCAAGCCTCTTTTCGTTGCATATTGACTGTACTAATAGCCAAAATATATTTAAAGCTGCCCTTAAATTAAGAGGTCGGAGAATTATTCACACTGTTTCAACGCGGCGTGGTATTGTTTACATCAGGAAAATTAAGGACGGACACTTTCTGAAAATAACATCTGCTGATGCGTTGGACCATTTCCTGGATTCAAATTCTGGTGACTGACGCTTTCTACTCTGTGGACCTGGACATGCAGCGTTATGTATTAGTTTAAGTAATTTTTATTTTATTTTCTATCCATATTTTTAGCCTTTTTCTTATCTCTCTGTTTAATTCTATCTTCACATTTTATTTAATTTTTAAATTATGTAGTGTCTCTCTGTATTACTTTATCCTTTTTCTTTATCATTCTTTATCAGCTCCCCTTTACCCTTTCTTTTATTTGCCCTCCTCTCTAATTTATTTCTCTCTTTCTTCTAAATTCTACTTCTTGCTTGCTTCTGTGTTTGTGGTTGTGTGGCTTGTTAGTTACCATTACAAGTCATTCCACTGATAGAGTGCACTATGAGGGAATGCTACTTAATATCCTTTGTTCCTCGTCCTCAGGGCTGAACTTATGCGTTCTGAATGCCAGGAGTTTGAAAAACAAAATGGATGAGATGAGGTATATGTTTGAACATACAAAAATGCATGTTCTGCTTGTTAGCGAGACTTGGTTGAAACCAGGAATTCCCTCATCTTTTGTTTCAATTCCCAATTTTTCGATGCATCGTAATGATCGCGTTGGTCGTACTGGTGGTGGTGTTGCCATATATGTTAACTCGGCGTTCTCGTCTAGAGTGGTTGGCAAGTCCAGTGGCTCACATTTTGAATTCATTGCCGTTGAAATAAAGTCCGCTGGTGACAGCTGTGTTGTGATCAATGTATACTGTCCTCCTAACTTATTTAATCCTGACATCACTGCTGAGTTTTACAATCTTGTTTGTATTCTCTCTCGCCACTATGAGAATATAATTGCTGCTGGCGATTTTAATGTTGATTTGTTGAAGGCTAATACACGTTCGAGCACGCTTAGACATTTTCTTGAATCTTTGGATTTACATGTTTTAAATCAACTTCCAACTTTTTTGCACTGTCAAAACCCGTCTTTACTTGATATTCTGACTGCTACCTCCCTTGATTCAGTGTTAAAATATCATCAAATCTCTCCTCCTAGCTTTCTTGATCATGGCATACTATTCCTCTCCTCTCGTTTTGCTTTTCTTCCCGCCTCCGCGCCTTCCTCATTTTCATATCATGATTATAAAAATGTCAATTTCGAGCTACTCTCTGAAGTCGCCTCCTCTATGCCCTGGAGTGTTATCTACAACACAACTTCTGTTGACACCAAAGTTGACATTCTGACCTCTTTCATTACATCCGCTTTTGATCAATGTGTACCCATTGTTACAAGAACACGTAGTCCTGCCTCTCCCTGTCCTTGGTTCTCTCGTGAAATCCGCGACTTGATAATTCAGCGCGAGTTCATGTATAAACGCTATCGCAGGACTAGGATCCTTAGTTTCCGTAATGATTACAAACAGCTCCGCAACCTAATTAATAGCAAGATTAAATCTGCGAAGCGCGAGTACTATTCCCGGAAGCTTGATCCCACCCTAAGTTCTAAAACATTATGGGCTAATCTTCGTTCGCTGGGCGTTCATGCGTCTGCGGTCATCCCGTTTGATGCTGATGTCAATCTTCTCAATGCGTCTTTCATCCAATCTCCTCGTGTTTCTGCGTCCTCCTCCCTTTCTTGTCCCTTCTCCTTTGACTCACTTACTTCTGATGGCTTTAACTTTCGTTGTGTTGAGTCGTTTGAAGTCCTTGAGACATTGCTTTCCATTTCTTCTAATAGCATTGGCTGTGATGAATTTTTCTCCCCGTTTTCTTAAGATCCTCTCGCCACTTATCGTGGAAACTATTACTCACATTTTCAATTACTGCCTGACAACTTCTCAAGTGCCCTCGCTCTGGAAGAAAGCTATAGTCATTCCCTTACAAAAAAAATCCTTTCCAGCTGACATGACTGATTTCCGTCCTATCAGCATTCTTCCTTTCCTTGCCAAAGGTTTTGAAAAAATTCTCTATACCCAAGTACTGCAACATCTTGAATCGAACAATCTCCTTTCTAAATTCCAATCCGGCTTTCGCAGATCGCATAGTTGTGAAACAGCTGTAATGAAGGTCACGACTGATCTGCGCTCTGCGCTCGACAAGGGTGACTTTGCGATATTGGTTCTACTGGATTTCTCCAAGGCATTCGATTCTGTGGTTCACTCTCGTCTGCTTTCGAAACTTGGTCAACTCTAACAGTTTTCTTCTTCTGCTATTCGACTATTCCACTCTCTTCTTTCCAATAGATTTCAATGTGTTCGCCATAACAATGTTAAATCCTCGTTCCTACCTATGCCTCTGGGAGTTCGGCAAGGTTCTATACTTGGCCCTCTTCTCTTTTCGCTGTATGTCAATGATCTTCCCTCTGTTATCCATCGTCCCTCCTGTCATCTGTACGCTGATGATCTCCAGCTGTATACTTCTTGTTCTCCTAATCAGTTAGATCTCTGTGTATCCGAATTCAATAGTACACTATCCCAAATTAATAAATGGTGCTCTTTCAACTTCCTTAAACTAAATCCCAATAAATCCCAAGTACTTCTCCTCAGTCGTCGTTCCTTGTCCCCTGACAACATTCCATCTCTTTTACTCAATAATAATCCTCTTCCTATTGTTGACTGTGTCAATAATCTTGGTATTGTTATTAATTCCAGACTATCTTGTTGCAAACATGTTTCACTTATGCTTTCCAAGATTTATGGCACATTACGCAAACTCTGGCTCTATTTTAGTCTTTTATCGTCATCTATTCGGCTTAAGCTAGTTAAATCCCTCGTTCTGCCACACTTCCTCTATGGTGCCCTTGTATACATATCCCTCGATTCTTCATGTCATCAGCGTCTCCAAGTTGCATTTAACGATTGTTTAAGGTTTATTTTTCACATGCGGAGGTTTGATCATGTATCTGGTGTGAAAAATTCCTTGCTAGGTTGCGGCCTTTTCCGCTTTATTGATGTCATGGCATTGGTTCTCCTGCATAAAGTTCTTCGTACTAAAAGCCCTTCTTACCTTTCTGACTTCCTCATGCCTCTCCAATCCCCGCGTTCCATTAGATTTCTCATTACCGCACACCGCTCCTTAACTGGTAGTCGTTCCTTCTTTGTGCATTCTCTCAGACTCTGGAATAATCTACCTAACTATGTACAAAGAATAGGCACAGCCACGGCCTTCAGAAGGCAAGCATTTCTCTCTACATCATCCTCTTCTTCTCTTTAGTATTTCTAATCTCTATCTCTCTTTCTTACTTTCACATATACATATGTATGTACTTCTCTTATCTTAGTTAAGATCCCAAAAATAATGTACTATGAAAGATGTAAATCTTGTGTATTATACCAATAAATTGTTATTATTATTATTATTATTACTATTATTAACCAAACATACCTTTGACACTGGACATAAATTTAAATTTCTGTGGTGCTAAGGCAGAACCCAATATGTCAAAATAAGTAATTGTCGATATTGTGTCAAGTTATATTGGATTGTGCCATCGCCGTATTGTAAGCATATGGACATATTGGACTCTTATTTTTGAAACTAAATTATTTTAGGGAAACGGTCTACAATATTGGCTTCGGGGAGCATTTTCTTTATAAACTTTCGACTGTTGGCAATAAAAACGAAAAATCTTTTTTTTGACATATCGGGTTCTGCCTTAGCAACACAGATTTAATGAAACAATAATTTTAGATTCTGATAATCATTATAACAATAGACTTATTAAGGAAACTTTTTATACCAATAAAAACTCTCCTTCAACATTAAATAACCACACAGATTTTAAGAACAATTAAAATATTTTAATAATTTCATCAACAACTTTCTATAATTCAAACTTATTATTTTTTAGTACACTTTCTCCAATAATTTCCGTTTACTGTTCAATTGTTATTCGGTTATGTTGGCATTAGTTCTACGGTTTTCTAGTTCCTTCTTGACACTTGTTCTCCATGAATAGTGAAAGGTTCTTTTGTGTTCCATATGCAATTAAAAATCAAGATTAATCTTCATAGTTAATGTGAAAAAAATTGGTATAGTTCGATTGGGATGTTATGATGCATTACGACAATATCTTATTGTTATTTTAATATAATTATTTTAGTTATTTTAAATTGGTAAGTGTAACTTTAAAAATTGTTAGTAACATATATCCAATTGTAATACTATTTATATAAGTTTTTAGCTGATGATGATATAAATGTTAAAATGTCGAAACGTCCGTCCAGATGTTCAAACTTTATATATATTTTTTGTGAATAAATAATGGATTTCCAAGACTCAACCTATTTAATTCAACATTGAAATAGAATCCAACATAACCTAAGTAAAAAAAAATTTATAGTTTATACTAAATCTTCTACATTTTATTAATGTACCCTAAAACTTTTCCCGTTCTTTTTACACCAAATCAATAATCCGAGAATTAGGACTAAAAATCGAATCAAGTTTAATATGGCTGAAATGACAGGTTGCTTTAATTTGTTTGAACTAGTCTACGCAAAATTTAACACTATAACTCTAGCGTAACACCAGACGCAAAAGACAAGCTTCTGGTTCTTGGTATCTTACATAAGGAAGAATTGCATTACATCCACTGCCCGTTCCTTTATTTATAAGCCTAGTACTGAGTTCAAGTAGCCGTCGAGATTTCGTAGACGAATCAATACTTTAAGCTGCATTCACAACACAGCTTCAACGTCAAAGTAATATGGACATTTCTTAAAGCGCGAGGAAAATCGTATTTCCCCATCCTTTTCACTCTCAGCGCAGATTTTGCTAGAGTATCGTAAGATCAGGATCTATTCCTAATCTGACGCTGATAATGTAAGGCCCAAAAGATGGCACAACAAAAATATTTTCGTTTTGAGAACGCAAAATTTTAGTTTAGATTGCACTAAAATCATTCTTAAAAGATGTTTGTATAAATATCCATCGCTGTTTATTTTTATAAATGTGAGCAAAATACAAACTTTTTGGAATGATTAACAAACAAAACAAACTTAGATGAATTGCAGAGGAGTTGTTGCTGGTATCACTTTTTCTAGTTTGAAATCGGTCACATGTTCGTGTGGACAAATGTCAAAGTTGTTTTGTTTTTTTTCGTTCCTTAAAGAGTTTTTTTACGTTTTGGTCCAATTATTCCGAGAAGTTTTTCAAATTGTTCATAAGTCATTCTCGTGTAATTGAAAAAACTTTCTTCGTCACTTAAAGCATTTCAGGCACTAAATTCTGAGCATCTCCAAAAGATTCTCGATTTTGAAAAATCGGACGGACCCACAACCGTCTACGATTCCTATTTTTAATAGCTTCCGCAACTACATTATGTATTAATAAACTATATGCAATCCCCCAAAAATAACTGCTAACTCCCTTGAATCCACTTTATTTTAGTTTCTGATTAGTAAACACAAGAAATTCTGATAGCTTCTCAAAGCAAAGAAATTCTGACAGATTCTCAATGCAAATCATATGATTTCGAATTTTAGAAACTGTGCTACTCTGACATTTTGAACAGCTCCCAATCTGCCGTTCACGCTGCCGCTGTATTGTGATCCCCGCTTTATGTGTAACGTTTGTCAGATAGCAGAGTGGTTTTTAACTAAATTTATTAGCTTCGTTTCTTGTTCGCCAGAAAACATACATCGTTTTCTTTTTTTCGGATTATTATTTTTGTCTCCATTTTAAAAACTTTTAATTAACCATTTCTTTTAGTTCAAGTGTAGTACTTGGAATTGTCAAATTTCACAGGCAATTAAATGACCACGGTCAATAAAACGCTAGTGAAAACAATGGAGAGTTATGCTAGCGCCATCTCTTATGACTGGGAAACATAGTTTTTCATCTCTCCATTCACAACCGAACTTAGTACTTGGATCGTGAAGTTCCGCTCGAGAAAATTTAATGGGCATGAAAACCTGAGACAAAAAAGCATGGAATTTAACAATTCACGACCATTTTACTTGAACTAAATACATACTAAGCTATACTGGTGACACAACCGCAATTTATAATCATATCCCAATTTAGAAAGCAACCGTTCCAATGTGCGTCCTATTATGATCATAAACTCTGCGTGTGAACGTCACTTGAATTCCATAGTTTTAAAACAGCTCATTATGAAGTGGAACTATTTGAAATAAAAGCAACTATTCCAATTGACATATTTATAATGTCAGTTCTGGTTAAATTGTGAGATAAAATGCTCTTACTAAATAAATTGAGTGTGTATTTCTTTTCCTTTCCATTTTTTACGATTTTTAAATATTTGGACTTCAAACGAACTTATGTCAAAGGCTTGCACAAATGAGTTTTGTCGTGTGTCACCCTTAAAAACTTTTAAGATAAATAAAAATGGCCATAACGGAAATTATCATTGATATGCTCTGACATTGTGTTTCACACACACTATGGATATACTTTTTAACACTCAAAGGACTTCAAAGGTACCTCAAAGGATTTCACATCAATGGATTCGTTGGAACTGACAATATACCTCTGTGGCCTTAAATATCTTCGCCTCACTCGCGATAAATCCTTTGACACTACAGCTTTGACATATTCTATCCTTTTCCTATTTTTCCTTCAGATTAAGCTTACTACTAGACATTCCACCATGACCTGAACGACATGACGGACTAGTGGTATAAAGGGAGATTCCTGAGCTTGATCAAGCCACATTAAAAAAAAACATAGTCGACTTCTTACCGAAAATAATTCCAACTACTGCCGAGTCTTTGACTGGTGTATCTTACCAGATACGTAAACCACAGTTTTTCCTAAATTTTTGATGGAGTATGTCATCCTACTATGTAAGCTAAATTCCAAGCTAATACCAACTCTGTTCCAGAACTGAATTGCGGGTTTGTTTTCCAGCTGTTTAATCAAGGTATTGTAGTTGACTTTAAATTTAAACGACACTCGCTGCCGATGTGCTTTGCTGATGACGATTCTCCCCGTTACTTTTACGCCTCCGAAATGTAAGACGAGCATGTGTTGTTTATGACCGTCACGACCAGTTGCTACCTACCTTCAAGAACTGTGTTTTTGCTGTTGATTGTTGGACAGAACTGATTTTGGGTTCATAGAAAATTGAGATATTTTAAATTAGTTCTATGTTTCTGTTAACACTGGCTTATTATTTTATGGCGATATGTTGTGTTACTTTATGGGATCCAATTCAAAATGTAACAAATAAGATAAATTGATGAAGCGTTTTTTCTTATATTAATATAAAATGAAAATTAAATATGAATTAAATTATTTTAAATTTTACAATTTTTTTGGCAAATTATCAAGTAAAACATATGACATAAATATCTCTCATTTTACCACACTGTAAAACTGATTTAACAATTTTAACAAAAAACTTAACAACTTAAGTGTTCAAAATTCAATGCCATGCGAACATCATTGTAAAAATAGAATTAATGAAACACAAAATGTTTTATTACAAAAAAAGATGATATATAGAAGTGTTTATTAATTAATTATTTAACAGCCGCATGATATTTTTTTTGCAACAGAGATTTTATCGGAAGTGATATTACGCTATAATTCATGTGGCCTATTACTTATGCACCAGTTTTGTACTATGGAATTTTTTTAATCAGTTCGTTGTGTTATTTTTATATAAAATATTATGCAGAAATGTTGTTAAGGCAAGTAAACGTAATTGCAAAAAAAAAACAAAATAACCAAAAAAAAACAAATATTTTTGAAATAAATAATCAGTCAGCATATCATAAACTTGTGTCATAATAAATTTAGGTATGTCGCGAATTTATGCGCGGTGCCTGCAAGCGAGCTGAGTCCGAATGCCGTTTTGCTCACCCTCAGGAGAGCGTTACAACACATGAAGACGGTTCCGTCACGGTGTGCATGGATGCCGTGAAGGGTAGATGCGCTCGTGATCCCTGCCGCTACTTCCATCCCCCCTTGCACCTTCAGGCACAAATAAAAGCAGCGCAGTCACGCGCTACCGCGGTATGGCTATATTTAATCCTTCCATTTCAAATGTTTTCTTTAAAAAAAAAATTATTGTGTTTTTAATTTTTATTTTATACTTTTATTTTTACTCACTTGTTATTTTCGTTTTATATAAGTTTTAATTTCACATTAACTTTATTAACAAAAACTAAACAAAACAATTGTTTTTTCTTAATAATTTTGTTTTAATTGTTGATTTATTCGCCTACCCCCCAATTACATGCCTTTGAAAAAAGTAAAAACATTTTGAAAAAGAAACATTCAAAAACACAGACAAATCTTTTTAGTTAATACTTTTTCTTTTAACATAAATATTTTTCCCAATTATTATTTCCTCCCCTTAAAAGAGAAAAAAACAACCCTGCCGCCATATTGCTAATCCACCCTATACAACCACCCCGCCATTGTGCTTGGTAAAATTTATCGCTTCCTATTGGCTGAATTCGCTCAAGCAAAATCAAATAAATCAACAAGTTGCAAAATTTATCAAAAAAATGCCAGCGGTAATTGGTATACAAAATTCATGAAAAAAAGGGTAAAATTGAGTTTCCACAAAGTAGAGAACATACCGTTATGTGCATAATGTTGTTGAAAATGTTACCAAAATTTCATTTAAAGCTTTTTCTTTCTCACATTTTTTTTAGTATTTTTCATTCTTTTTTGATTACATTTATTGGAATATTTTCAACGCCATGAATCATCCTGACTTTGCGGGAGTGCTTTTCCTTTTAAAAAGAAAAACTTTCCAAGTGCTTTCCTTCTTTTCGTTTCTATTTCGTGGCACGTGCTCTTATGGTTTTGTATACATATGGTTTTTGTTTTGTATATTCTCATTATATATCCTTGGTTCAAATCCTTTTCACTTTGTATCATTTTACGTAGAAATGTTGTTATACTGGGGTATCATTTGTAACTTAATAGTTAAATAGTAGCTCAGTTAAAATTGTAGCTTTTTAGTTGATACTTGACCTTGTTTTTACACATACAAAGATTTCCTTTTAAAGACGTGAACATTTTTGTTTGTATCGACATTTACATTTCTTGTGTTAATGACAACAGAACCAAATTGAGAGAACCACCACGCTATTTCATAACCACAATTTTCTTGTTACTATTAAGGATGTGTTTAGCCCTTGTGCCTAGTTTTAATAGTATAGAATCTCTATTCACATATTGTTGTTTAAATCAATTCGGTAGATAAAACTTATTAATTCTAAATGAAAATTGTGTGGCCTTAATCGAATTTCCGAGACAATTTATATTATCTTATAGTATAAAAAGCTAAACAACTAGAAGTTTCCTATAACATCCTTTAAAAACTGTTCGCATTTTTACCAGTCGATCGATATTTTGTTTAAAATCACTAATGGTATTGGACTCGTATTTTGCCCTAAGAAACATGTTTGTAATAAAGTTCTGAGAAAATTATTATTTGCTACATTTATCCAGCGGAAACGAACAGAAAATATCTTAACGATAAATTCTCAAGATTGCCTTGTTTACATTCGATTAGATTTCAAATAAAATTTCATTTAACAAATACTTTTTCTTTTTTTCTTTTAACCTAATACATATTTTGCCAATAGGAAAATTGGATCATTGGTAATTGGTACATCCACGCAATAATTTAATTTTTTATGTTCTAGCAGAAAATAGAAAATTCGTCAGATTTTTGTTGATAACTCTTATACAACAGATTTATCTTTTCCTAAAAATATTTGCATGTAAAAAATATTTTTATGATCCGAAAAAATTATGTAACCTACTTGAAGGATGAATAAAAACAATAAAAAAAAGTTCAATTGAATTGCTTTGTTCGTTAACGAGAAAAAAACCTTGAAAATTGGTGATTGTTTAGGCCCACAGAGGGAAATGTCCCTGGCCGATTCACAACGCCGCGTTCGCGAATGCGATTGCGTTTCAAGTGCGATCGCGATCAATCGCAACAAGCCAGTTTAAATTAGGAGTGCACATCGAGAACACAAATCGCTAGCGTTCAGCGATTCCTGTCGCGTTCTATTTCTATTTAATGTATCACATGCAGAATACAAGAATGCCCCGAAAAAGGCAAACACGTAATCCTACTACTTGTAATTCTAATTAGTACGGAAGCTGACTTGTCGTCCTAACTTTCTGCCGCCTGGTATAATTGCTTTTCAAGTAATTTCGAGCATTTTTTATAATATGACTTTTTCGGGAAGTATACCCATCTCGAGATGGGGGGTTGGAGGCTAAAAAGGGGTTAAAAATGAATAAAATTTCTGCCGCTGCGTATGTAGGTTCTGTTAGGGCTAAATAAATACTAGTGGCAGAAATTTTTGAGGATT
Organism: Thereva nobilitata; assembly: GCA_963855945.1. Lineage (NCBI taxonomy): Eukaryota > Metazoa > Arthropoda > Insecta > Diptera > Therevidae > Thereva > Thereva nobilitata. The sequence goes on along the minus strand of OY979694.1, from coordinate 155,676,956 downwards.
CGCTGGGGTGTAAGGGTGAAATGGCAACTTCAGCTAAGGGTCGTTTGGGGAGAATGCAGGGAATTGCAGGGAACTGATTTATTAATTTGCGATCCGCGATTGCATCGCGTCAGTGTCAAAGTCCTTGATCGCAATCGCCATCGTAATAGACATCGCAAACGCAATCGCATGCGCAAACACGCCCTTGTGAATCGGCCTTTACCCTCTTCTCAATCGACAGTCGATTTTTGTTGGTTGGCTGTTGGGCCGTGTGAAACTGGATTAAGTGATTACCATCACTGCATTAAGTGATTACCATCACTTATGAAATCTCTTGTCAAATATCCGCGATAAAATCATCATCTCGAGTTGTGAGATGACGTAATAAGTCTACATTTCTGCCAATAACTGTGGAACTGTGTAAACGCGTTAAATTGAAAAGTGTAGTTCCACTTTACAAGGGTATCCATTTTTTTAGTGAACAAAACATTTCTGTTCACTTTGTTAGTGGAGCGAGTGTAGGTTATGCGTTTATGAAAATTTTTAAATGGCACTTGTTTTTACCTTGTACCAACTCAAAAAATTGTGTATCCCTAACTGTCCTTTAAGGTTGATATTAAATTAGAAAAATCCACGAATAAATGGTAGTAACAAATATTTACCTGTTCCCAAGAATCGGAGTGTTAAGGAGAAACGTTCTTTTGTCGGAATAGCTTTTCTAGTAAACGTGTCTTTTTTCCCTATAACGGGACTAACTTTATTTAGTAACAACTCGAAATCGGAATCCGTCATTCGTAGAAATCTTCTATAAGTAGGCTCATCTCCGAATTCGTGCTCTCGCACTAGATTTTCAGCAATTCCAAGACCTCCCGGTTTTTTTCTTCACTCAAGAACTCAAAGAAAGAATTATCACTGCCATTGTAGCTGCAATAACTTTTTCATATAACGACATTTTCCTTAAAAATAACATCTGCGGAAAAGGTGTATAATTTTACTTTATACTTTCCATTAAGTACATAAATGGAAATTTAATAATTTTCACTTGAGTGGTATACATCTCAAAAGTAGAGCAAAAGAAGTGCAACTTGCCACTTCACTTTCACTTCACTTTCACACTGAATGTATTGTCTGAAAAGTTTATAAGTGTACACTAGTTTTGCACTTCCACTCGGTTTCAATTGCATGTGTAAATACTTAATTGCATAAGTGGAAATCTACCTTTAGGATTCTCTTCTTCCAGTCGTCTCTATATCCTGCCAGTTCTCTCCAATTTTTTATAAACGAAGTTTCCATATATCTTGTAGTATCTACGTCATCCATCTATCTATTTCTTGGTCGTCTTCTGGGTTTTTCCTGTTGGTCTGCCACTGAATAACCGGGCTAGCATTTTTTCTTCCTGGGTGCAGGTGACTATGGCAAAACTGACAGCAAAACCCATCGTCTAATGGGCGCCTTAGACATATCAATCAGTCTATCACTCAGGACTCTTTCCACCTTCGTTCTATCAATTAGTAGGTCCAATTTTTTTTGCCAAAAATACAGTTATTCAGAAACATCATTCGCCTTAATTGTTATTATCGTTTCCATACACTTCAATTACTTGTATTTAATCTTAGTTTCTTTCATGCTAAATTTCAAATTAATTGGTTTGTTATATATAGGCAAAACGCTGTTTATGAACATTGTCCAGCCGAAGTCCGGGCCTGTCCTCTTGGAATTTTTCTCTCTCAACGGTTTTGTTTGATGATTATGTTTTCCAATATGTTATTTTTCATCCTTTATAATTATTCTTTTTGAGCCTAATGTACGTAGTAAGGTTCAACGGAATTGACTATTCTTTTCCTTGTTACTGATATTATCAGCATCTTGAATAATTGCATAGTTGCCATATCTAAAAGGTGGACAAGACATGTCAAATACTATGTTTTGGACGGTTGTAGGCTGCAGCGATATCTTAGCTTAAATAAAGTAGCTTTGGCCTAGTCATAGTCATCTTCTTCATCAAGTGGCTTGGATGATCACTAATTTTTTTTAGAGTTAATATGGCTTCTTGGATGTTTTCTTTAGGTGGTATACTGCCACTAGTCATTTGATTCTTATCTTTTCTTGGTTTATATAGCTTCTCGTTGATTTTCAGAAATGTTTGTAGTGAAAGTTACATAAATGAGAAGATTATCAGTGAAGAAGAAGCACTATATTTATTCAACAAAGTTAAATTCAAACTTTTTAACTCAGTGTTTTGCCTCTGAAACCCTAGTTCAGCCGACCCATGATTTACCTTGCCTGTTGGTTTTGTATAAGTTCGAGTAAGTTGATAAAAGAAATAGTACCTAAATCTTTCATACTATCATCGCAATATTTTTTATTTTGCATCAATTTTTCCACCTCAGCTTTTGGTCATATTTCAATTTAAATCAACGCCTCTGTGGATTGTTTTTAAATTATTTAAATTAAATTTTCACAAAATCTAAAATTTTATTTTGTTTAAAAAGTGTCAACAAATAAAAAAATCAATTTTGTTTAGTTAAAATAAATTTAGTTATGAATTATAACTTATAAATCAATACAAAAAAATGTTCAAAAGATCCCAAAATTTTTGTAGAAATGACGCTTCCAAAACGGACATAAAAACAACAAATACAAAATATCTCTCAAAACATCATACTGCCGCAGTATAACTACAATATTTACTAAAATACTATTTATAAATAACCTCTTTTTTCACTTAATTTTTTTTGTAAAGCATCATTATTTTTTAATTTTTAACAGTTTATTGGTAGTTTAATACTTTCAAAAATTTCATTTACTAATTTTTATAATAATTAATTTTACCATTTAGAAAACCCAATTTTTTAAAAATAGATTTTGATAACCTTTAGAGTAGAATTTTTTTATTTTTCTTTAAAAAAAACAAAAAATATATTTTATAAAAAAACAAGTAAAAATTTTCAAAGTAGAACATTTTTCCCCTACGTAGTAACAATTTCAGAAACAAAAACACAAATACAAAAACTAGAAACCTAGTTAATCTAGTTATATAATATATTATAACCAAAAATATTTATTAAAAAAGAAACCCTATATACTGTATATTATAGTTTTTTTAATTTTTAGTTTTCGTAATATTGAACCTTGTTACAATTTTACTGAAATATCTAAAAAAAATTAAATTTCTAATTTTTTGTTTTGGTTTTTTCTTTCCATTTTTTGTTTGTTTGTTAATATTTTGTTTACCAATGCAATGCAACAAAGCCCCCCTTTTCTACATTAGCTTGCCCGATGCAGCGCTACCCCTTCAATTCACCAAATTGTTATCGTAATTGTTAAAAGAAAAAAAAAGAAAATTCTTTTTTATTGTTTTATGTTTTCTTTTAAATATTGATTTTGGTAAAAAAATTCATTTTCCCATAACGCTATGGCTGTCGCAACTTGTAATATGTGCTCATTGTGTATACTATGCTCTGTAAATTAAAATGCTCTGCTACCCCCGTTTTAATTAAAAAAAATATATATCCAATCTTTTTCGTTATCCATTTTCTTTTTGTTAAAATTATGTTTATTTAATTCTTAGTTGTTAATCATGTACTGATTCATTGTTTTATTTAAATTGCTGAAGTATTTTTATCCTCCTTGTTGAATACCATTATTATTTTTGTAAATTTTTGGTAGTTAAATTAATAATTATTAATTTTGGATAAACGCGCTGCTTTGAACAATTAAAGTACCTACTATATGTATGTAATAAAATAATTATGATGATGTGGATTTTGGTCAAATGTTGCATCTTTACGAAGTTAAAGTGCGCATAGACATCGTGCAATTTTTTTATGAATATTCGGGCCCTGCTTCTCTGATAATTCGGAAAATCCCCATGGCCGCCAAGTACCTCTTTTGCAGACGACGATCCTTGTTGCTGTTTTTCATTACTTTTTGAAAAATTCACAGCTTGTGGTCAAAACTGTGTTGAACCAAAAGGAAGAACCAATAATGTTAAATCACAATTTATTGGTCACCTCTTTCAGATGATAGACATAGACATCGTGCAATTTTTTTATGAATATTCGGGCCCTGCTTCTCTGATAATTCGGAAAATCCCCATGGCCGCCAAGTACCTCTTTTGCAGACGACGATCCTTGTTGCTGTTTTTCATTACTTTTTGAAAAATTCACAGCTTGTGGTCAAAACTGTGTTGAACCAAAAGGAAGAACCAATAATGTTAAATCACAATTTATTGGTCACCTCTTTCAGATGATATTCACATCATCAAAATTTTCTCACAGTGAATCGATTAAGTCATGTGGTGCTATCTTGTTTTAACCAAGTAATATTCAGGATAATATCGCCCAGCCTACTCCAAAAAGTTGAAATTATGCCTACATTGCATCTACCGTTGACTATTGTTCCTCTTTTCCTCATTTTTCTAGAAATAAGTAGCAATGATCTCTTCTGACCAAAATACACACCAAACACCTTTTAGGTGAATGTAGAATTTCCGATTTCCAAATTCTACAATTTTGTTTACTTACGTAGCCATTACGAAAATCTGCCTTATTACTGAGAACGACGAATTTCCAAATATTTTTCGATTATACAAATTATATCTGGTTTCAGTTCTGCAGCCAATTTAAATTTATATACATGAAGATTATTACCGATTTATACCTATCCGTTGAGATTAATCGAATGTTTTTGGTTGCTGCTGCTCAAACGGTGATGATATTTTCGAATTTTTCCTAAAAATATGTATGCTGTGAAATATTTCAATTTTAACTGTGAAATATTTCATGATTAATTTTACAAGTGTCTAGATGATATTTTGTCAAATTTTAACCCATGTTGATGAATATGTTACAAATAACGCAAAATTCAAATCTTACACGTACTTTTGATAGAAGGGTTATTACCAAACTTAAACCTTCGTTGTAGTCCACCTTCTCATTTCTGATCTATAAACATATTAAGGAAGCCGTTTTCCGCTGCAGTATTGGGATGGTGCCACGCAGATTAAAAAAAGCAAGAAAATAAATACCAATGAAGTGAATTTTTACAAGTTTAATTCTAATATTCATAAAACTGCCTTAGAGTAAATAAGAAATCTATGCCTCCGCATGTGCAGCCACAGACAACTAATTAGAAGCAGTTTCATAAAAATTGCATTTATACATTTTTTATGTTTTTATTTAGCAATCATGTTAAGAATTCATTATGATATTGTTATTGATTTCCTTCTATCATTATATATTTAAAAAAAATTAAGAGTAGGTGGTGGGAATTCTTTAATTTGATTCCTACATAAAAACTGTATAAATGCAATTTCTATGAAACTGTTTCTAATTAGTTGTTCGTGGCCATATATTTATATTTTGCAATCCCACCTCGCCTTATTTCAAGTTGGAAATTCTGCTACCGCAAAAAACGTGAGAAATGTCACTCCAGCACAAAATTTCACTCCCTCAAAAAATGTAAGAATTGTCTCTTCAGGACAAAACCTCACTCCCTCGAAAATGTAAGAATTTTCTCTTCAGGACAAAACTTCACTCCCTCGAAAAATGTAAGAATTTTCTCTTCAGGACAAAACCTCACTCCCTCGAAAATGTAAGAATTTTCTCTTCAGGACAAAACTTCACTCCCTCGAAAAATGTAAGAATTTTCTCTTCAGGACAAAACCTCACTCCCTCGAAAAATGTAAGAATTTTCTCTTCAGGACAAAACCTCACTCCCTCGAAAAATGTAAGAATTTTCTCTTCAGGACAAAACTTCACTCCCGCGAAAAATGGAAGAATTTTCTCTTCAGGACAAAACCTCACTCCCTCGAAAAATGTAAGAATTTTCTCTTCAGGACAAAACCTCACTCCCTCGAAAAATGTAAGAATTTTCTCTTCAGGACAAAACCTCACTCCCTCGAAAAATGTAAGAAATGTCGGATGTTCGTATTTACAATCTCACCACGGCTCAGTTTAAATTAGATATTTTGCTGCCGCAAAAGAAGTGAGAAATGTCTCTCCAGTTCGTGTTTACAATCCCCCCTCGCCGCAGTTCTAATTGGAAATTTTACTGTCGCAAAAGAAGTAAGAAAATGTCTCTCCAGTTCGTGTTTACAATTTCACCTCGCCGCAGTTCAAATTGGATATTTTACTGCCGCTAAAGAAGGAAGAAATATCTCTCCCCTAAGTAATTTACAATCACACCTCGCTTCATTTATCTCGATACACGCTCCAGTCAGTAGGACAATTATTTTTCAACCGGGATATTTAAAAAAACGGAGGCCTCAGTACAATTTACATCGTGTAAGGTACAAATGTACTGCCTCGTGTAAGTCCGTCTCAACACTAGTCGTTTTCTCAGTAACACAAAGAAGTTTATCTCTTAGATCTAGTCTTTCACACAAAATAACTGGGGTAATTTACAAATTCTATATTCGGCCATGCCTCTAATATAGCTCGTTTATGTGAGCTGGCGCCTCGAAAATCGTCAAGCGGCGAGCGGCTAGCGGTGACCGGCCTAGCGGCGATTCTGAGTTTTATTTTGTATTGTTTTATATAAAAAACGCTCGAATCCGGCTACGATACGAACGGAGAGTGTTGAGCGGTATAGCAGCAATACTAAAGTGGCGCTCGCGGCTAATCCGAGACATTAAATTTTTCTGGTGCCGATCGCCGCTCACCGCTCGTCATTTTATCTCCACAATCATAATTTATTGATATCTGGGCAGCTCTACAAAAACATGATTCATCATTTTACAAGCCATAGCTTTAAATAAGTTAAATTCACATAAAAGTTTACATCGGCTTCTAATTGGCCATTCAAAATCAGTTATTTCAAACAAGTATTTATAGCTCCAAACTAGCTCCAAATAGTCAAAATTGTCAATTCCCTGTGGGGCGATATTGCAAAATACCAAGTTTAAGTCCAAATACTTGCGTTTAACAAGCAGTTTACTTTAAGCAAAAAACCTCAATCATAAGATCTTGTTTCGCAGAAAAGCTGTAAAGTTTATATAGTTCGATTTTTTTACCACTACACTGTCGTCTAAAAATCCGTTAAAATCACCTATAAATTGAGTAGCAAGCGACTTTGCCGCTTTGGTGATTAAAAGAAAGAGGTGAAGTCAGCATAGTAACGCCTATGTTTTGTTTCCGTCGGTGAACGATTGTCGTGGGAGCGAGTTTTGTGGAGATTTTAGAGTTCGGGTCAGTCAAATTCTCACTCACATGCTACGTAATTACGTTTCAACTATTAGATATTATTAAATTTGAATTAATTGTACGTGTTTGCTTCAATTACACTGATCATTGGTGCATAATATATTTATGATAAAATATAGCATTATTATCGATTTGAGACAAAATCATTTAAATTATCACTTCCCCGTCTACATAGACTGAATGCGATCATTTCCGAATAGGTTTTGTAAAATATTGTACAAAACAACGAGCAAACGTCGGCGATGTAATTGGGGAACCAGAATAGGAAAGAAATAATGTTTAAAATTAAAAAAACTTAACATTTGTTCGAGTACTTTTTCTATACAAACCTCACTTCCCTGGTAGGCATTCTTGTACATATTTAGCTTTCTATTCTCAGAAATTTTAATAGATATATCACTTAAATGCAATAGTTATTATAATGTTTACCGAAAAATCTATTTAAGCAAAATATTCGTCACTTTCCAGTGTCTATTCTCAATTCCCCGTCATCCAAAAACTTAAAAATGCTATTAACTTATAAAAATTCAAATATTTTGACTGACCCATTAAAACCTAGAATACTATCATTAATCTTCGTTATATCCAATTTTCAATTTTGGAATACATTAAAAAAACGAGGGGCCAAAAATAATTCGATTTTATTCTAGTTTTTGTAGAACTGCCCATCTACATAAGTTTCGTTGAGTAACTTTTCATTTGATATTTTGTTGCTGATAGTTGGTGGATTCAAATCACTTAGCCAGAACTATAATAGACGTTAAAGAACATACGTTAATCCCTGCGTTTCGGGAGCTCTAATAAGAAAATGAAATGACTGACCATAATAAGTAAACGTACATCACATGTACTTGTTTTCATTAATTTTTCGTTAAACGTAATATAAAGCGTTGTAATGTCAAAATCGTATATTTTTTGTATTCGTACTCAAATTCATACAATGTTTACTGCGATTACAAAAATTGACAAATACGTCCTATTATGGCCGATTGGACGTCGAGAATTACGGTGACAATGGTATAACAGATTCATATGCTTATGTTCGTTAAAGATGTACGAGGGGGCCAAGGTAGTCCAAGGAGTAAGGCGTCTGACTAACATCCCAGAGGTCCTAGGTTCGAATCTCGGCAGCACCACGGTCCTTCGCCTTCCCACCTTCTTTCTTCTTCCCTCCTTACATTTCTCATTCCGCCTGTCATAGCCTTCCGCTAGCACTGCCCCGCTCCACCAGCGCATGTCATCGGTTGGTTGATGGGATTCAACTCGTTTCAGGAAGCAAAACATTCCAGCGAGTTGTTTCTCCTTGCCCCGATGCCAGAGTCGCGATAAGAAATGGTTGCGAGTAGGTGGTTGTGGCAGTTCCTTCCTACTTCTCTCTTTCACTTCACTATCTATCGACTACAGCTTGGTGTTCGACATTGCACTCTATACGAAGAAAATAGATTGTCGGCAGTACAAAGGGCTTTCCCTGAGCTCTAGTCTTCCACATAAAAAAAGTCAATCTACGCCTATTATAGTTTGGGCTTCACGTTAGCATGTTTTCGATCATAATTTCGTCATGTTTAGACGTTGAAAAAGGAATGTTATGGATATTTGCATCAATTCAATATCTTCCTAATCCCACAATTTTATCACATTGATATTCAAAAATTTTGATATGATGTTTTGTTTATCAACAATCCACGAATATGTGCCCGAAAGTCGAAAATGGGCCAAAAATGGTGGTTTTTCCGAGTTTTTTTTTAAATTTTTGTTTATAACTTTGTGAATTTTTGATAAATCAAAAATCCGCTAGACAAATTTGTTCTATATTAAATTCCGAAATTTCCACTTTATAAAATTAAAATCGGTTGAAAAGTCGCGCTGTTATTACGCTTAGAAGTTGATAAAAAGTTGAAAAAAAAACTTTCGAGTTAATTGTCTTTGAAGTGTGACGTTCCGTTGTTTCTACCTGGAATAGCTAGAATTTGATCGGCTCGACCAATCCACATGAAATTTTGTGCGAACATTGTTGTTATCGAGTAAACAAAAACGCGTTCTCGATTGTTTATAAAAATTGTTTTTTAACAATACTTTTTTTTAAATAACAATTAAAAAATAGACCGGGTGGCGTACGCAGAGTGCCGAGCGCTTTTTGACGCCGTGCACGTTATTGAAAAAACACGGAAAAAAAACATGTTACACGTCTTTTTTTTAAATCTGAAAACGGTAAATGATAGAGGACATTTCTCGATTTTAGACCAAAAGTTACTGGATAGTCCCCTTAAGAAGAAACCTGCTTTTCGTGCCGCAACCAATAAAATGTGACTTGTTTCAAAAAGTAAAGAAAGAGTGCAGACTATTACTAAATATTGGCACTGGATTGAAATTTAAAAAAGACACTTGTAAACACGCCTTCTTAATTCGTATGATTTAGCAAACTATCAAATTTACGTGCTAATTTCATATGTATTATTTCTTCAATCCCTTGACTATCGAATCTCCTCCTTTTCATATGGAGTAGACTAGTACTACGAACGCAATTACTAGAGAGAGCCCCATCCATTTCGTATTTCATTTTCGAGATTTGTTACACTCATAGCCCTAGAGTGAATTAGATTTTGTATGACTTTCTGTATTGCTCATCAATGGGGTTAATTGATTGACTCTAGTTGGACTTCGACTTTTCTTCATATATTTGCTCAGGACTCAACAGTAAATAAACTACAAATGAAAAAAGTTGTTGACTTTCTGATTGAAAATTTGTCGATAAAGAAACATCCTTGATTGTGGATTGTGAGTGAGTCAGGCACAATTTACTTCACCACCATATTTGTATACTAGACGCCATAAAGGCTCGAAAAACATGGAGACTTTCTTTTATTGTATATCACTAAATAGGTCATATAAAAAAATAATTTTTACACTGTTGTCTGTTGCCTCAACTTTAACAACATCGCATAAATTTAGAGCGATACGTATATATATTAAATTTCTGACGGCAATCACAAGGCTGGACCAATTTTTTTTTATGGCATGAATAACTTAAGATGCGGCTATAATGTATGTGCCATGCAAGAAGATAAATCGGAATCGTTTTTCTATATATATTTTTTGATTGTTCAAAGCAGTATGTTGTAATTGTTATTTTCTATATGATATTTATCCAAAAACATAGTAATTAATCCACTTTATAGTAATACACGCAACCAAAACAAGTCACACAAAAAAGAGAAGTAAAAATTATTCTAGTTATTTTTGGTTAAAATATACGAGTATGTGTAAAAGTTTTAATTGGCTGTAAATCCCATACGGTCAGGTCATAAATTTTAATAAGTTGTATTATCCCCACCCAATTCCTGGTTTATCTATTTTTTTTTTCTTCTCTCTGTCTTTTTTTTTGTTTTATGTTGAGATTTCCTGGTTTATTTTTGTTTTGTATTTTGTTTGTGTCTGTTGGACTTTCGAGTCCTGGTAACGGAGGTATAATTTCCTTAACGAAAATTTGCCTGGCTTTAGCTCTGGTTAAGTACTAACAACGAAAAAAACAAAACAGAAATTCTAGACTATTGTATAGATAGTCTTCTCTACCCTCTTACTGGGCTTTTATGTTTCGGTTCTTCTAATTCGAGCTGATATTGTTCAACAAAGTAAGTTACATTGCGAATATGTACATATGATGCTGAAATGAAAACAGAAAATTCGTATTTATGTTTGTACATTGACCTAGATACCATCCATTTTATATCTATAAACATATAATATATCCAGGCTATAACATCTAGTTAGATATATACCTTTTCAATCCTGGGTCGATGTAACAAAGGCTTACAGTTGACTTTTGCTCTGTGACCCCACTAGCCTCTTTAGCCTTCTGCGACCGTAACCAGAATTTTGGCAAGGGTTGAACTTCGCCATATATAAGTACGTTTATATAGATTTTTGCTGAAGGATGTGAATGTGTAAAAGGACCTGCCTACCCCCGCCCACTTCTTCTACAGAAAAATATTCTCACGTGTGTATTGTATCTATAAAATGTAAAAAAGCTTTACCCAAACTAGTGGGTACTTTTCTATGAGGAAAGGTACAAAAGTATCAGCACAAATGATTTAGGGTTACATTATTTTGGATCAGGATGAATTTTATGGCTTATTGAGGCAGATTAGCTCAGTTTAAGATTTATGGGCTTTTAGTATAAAAGCTTCCTATATTCCCTGCATAAGGTACTTCTACCACTGGCGGAAATTGACATTCATAGAGGATTTCATTTCGATTTTCAGAATAAAATAGATTATATACATGTTTTTTATTATCGTTAGAATATTGTTATATGATTTTATTAAATTGGTAAAAATGATCTAAATTTTGTTTTTTTTGGTAAGTCGCAGCATAAATTTACTTACAGTTCTATCTAAAATAAAAAATAAAGAATAACCAACATAAAAGGAAATTGGTGTTTGTTTTTGGGGGTACAAATGCATCGGACTGGCTAATTTGTAAAATAAACAAATGCATATGTCGAAATTATTTTTTTTTCTTAATTAATAATTGTGTAAAACGAAAAAATAAAAAATTAAAATTCTTCAAAAATAATTGGCAAGTAATTGGAACAAAGTATTTACGAATGTGTGATGAAATGGGATTTTGTTGTATTTTTTTTTAACAAAATAATATATAAAAATAGTTATAATATTAATTTGCAAGTTATTAGAATAATAATTTCACAGGATGATTTTTATTTAAAATATGAACAATATTGCTGCATAAAGCGTTTATTGTTATTCTTCAGATTGGACAATGGTCGCTTTTTCTGTTTTTGGCATTTTATCATCAGACCAACTTGCATATTATTTTGAAAAAAAAGATTCGGTTGTTTTTTTATTCTTTTTTCAGCATTTATTTGAGCTGAGAAATCATTTTTAAGTAAATCAATTTTTACAGTTTGCTTTTTAATCGTATTTTATGGTAACGCGGTTTTTGATATTTTTAAGCAAATCTTTATTTTGGACCTTATTGTATTTAAGTGTAAAAAGCAAATAGAAACTTTGTAGTATTACTCTTCTCCTAGTTAAGAAAACAAACATAATCGTATGTTGCTTTTAAAGTTATCGTAAAATCTTTTGTTTTATACTTATAAAAATCCTTAAATATATTCCGTTTTCCTAAAGAAAATATCAACAAAACCTTCTTTGAAAATAATTTTTCAATTTTTTTCATTCAATACAGTTTTTGTGTGCTATTTTTAAATTTTACCTACTCTATTTCAATGGCTTTTGTAAAATTTTGATTTTAAATATAAAACAATTTTATTCACAACATTTTATTTTGATGCTTCGGGCTTACTTATTAAGTAAAAATTCAAATATTTGCAGTCCCAAAGGAGAGATTATTTTGTTAATAACAATTAATTGACACCAGGAGTATCGTGGACATCGACTCTTTTTAGAGATGATAAACTCTTAGGAATCACCCTTTATATTAACAGTCCGCTTGTCTGTTAAATAATGTCCCTCTTCGGATGACTACCTTTATATATTTCAAAAGGCTCCATACAATCATTCGTTCCAATAGAGTTCATGTAATTCATTCATATACTAGATATTGTCTTATAAGGAAAATTTCATTTATAATACTAAACTATATTTTGATATTTTTTATTTCTTATACATAAATTTCAGCGCAATTGTTGGTACGATTCTCCTGCTTTGTAGCTTGAAACCCTACTTCTTTGAGATTCACAAGCAACGAATGGAAATATTTGTCGGAAAAGATTATGAGCGCTGTCAATAATGCACTGTGCAATGCTTATTTGACTCTGCGCACATAATCAACATAACGTCAGACAAACCAGTTGTATGTTTTTGAACGCGCTCCTGATAAAATTGGCCATAATCGTCATAATTTTTTATGTCAAAAATATAAATGTCCTTTATATTTACCTCACTTCGTCAATTACCGCACTAATTTTTCCTAGCTCATTTTGTGGGCATACAACAGATTATGTAAAATGACAGCTTGATTTTTATTTCTCGCACAGTGCCTTAGGCTACGGTTACTATGCATGCGAATTCTGACGCAAATGTGTTCGGACGAATACGTCCGAAATCCTCGTCAGAACAAGGCGGTTACATTGTGCGCGTTTTCTGATATTCGGATAGTCAGTACGTTTCTGCCGCCCAGCAAAGATGGACGAGCTTGATGAATTTTATTTTCTTGAAAGTCCGTTAATGAAGTTATTGTTGTTAAATGGTGGAAAAACAGAGCATGTCAACCAGTTATTTTCTAGTAGAGACGAGACGACAAAGGAGAGTTTCAAATGTTATTTCAAGAATTGTGGGACCAACCAGAAAAGTTTTTCAAGTATTTCAGGATGAGACCATTAACATTTGAATACATACTGAAGGGGATAGTGTTGAGTTCTGTAGCAACTTTCTTCCACTTCTGCCGAGAAATACTTCTGTTGTGGTAATTTTTGTCTCTCATATCTCACAAACACCTGTTATCTAACACAAGACTTATTAATTTATCAATATCCATGATGATGATTCCACTAAATCACTCGAAATTCAACCCAAAATCACCCAAAACAAACCCAAGTCGCACGAAAAAATCAAACTTTTTTGAACGCTCAAATTGTTCTGACGAATTCGTGCATGTTCTGACGTCTTGGTCGATATCATTATAAACACTATCATTGAAAAACAGGCGCTTGTTTTTTCGGACGAATACGTCAGAACACGTCCGAACACATTTTCGTCAGAATTCGCATGCATAGTAACCTTAGCCTTGAAACGTTTGCGTATTTGCGGCCGTTTGCAAGTGCACAGTGCATTATTGAACATCTGATAAAAATCGCTTTGATTTATTGACTTGTGTGCAAAAGCAACAAAGTCAATTGCTCGTGCAACGTGCATTATTGACAGCCCCCTATGTGTCGTTGAAATGTGTTTTCAAAGTCCTAAAATAGGCATTTTAAATAAAGTAACGAACTGCGAAATTGCAACCACGTATTTATAGCATCAAAGTACATCTTATCTCCAATTTTTGTCAAAATCCGACCTTTTCCCCGTTATTTATTGCATTTTTAGTAACATAAAACAAAATTTCATACATTTTGGTTTTTTGAGGTTAGGATACATTTTTAAAGTATTTATACCGAATCAGTTCGATAGTCTATTCATTCATGAGCATTTTCCAATTTTTTTGTTTTTCTACGACCATCAGAACTGGAGAAATTAAAAAAATAGTGTAGCAATGCACTCAAAATACATTAAAAATGGACATTATGCAATTTTCTCGTGCAGCACAGGACCGATTTTGCAGAATTTTTTTTTCGCTTTATCTTAACATATGTAGAGAAAAAAAACAAAAAAATCTAACTTCCCAATTACATCATAACTTCGCTTTTTTTTTGTTTAATTTCCCTCTACTATAACCCGCCAAAAAAATAAACCTCCCCAAGTCGAGTAAGCATTTTTTTATACATAGAAAATTGAGCGAAAAAAGGAGAGCTTTTTCTCATGGAGGGGTTATACCGACAGCATTCAAATTAAATCTAATTCACCGCCAACGACAGAACAACAACAATTAATATGGAAAATATTGGGAACAGGCAGTTAGTCTCCTGTGTAGCACCCCCCATTTTTGTACAGAAATTGACCAAAATATTCCATAAAGATCCATCGATTAAAAAAATCGTAATGGTTCGCATGCTTCCTCCCATGCTACTGCTACCTCTACAGACTTACCCCCAGAACACAATGAGGCCGACAACGAAAACTTCTACGGAAAAACAACAACAATTTATATGAGAATTGTCGTTGTCGGCCTCATTGTGTCCCGGGAGTTAGACAACTATATGGAGCCATTTTTTCGCTACCAGCGAAGTGGGTATTTAGGAGAAGGTCCTAGTCTTGGTCTTCACCAGAGAACTCTGCACTCATTTGTACCGTCTGCTCGTTGGACGTAAGATGGTTGGCAGGTAACCTTGCCTTGCCTCTTAGCCAGTTAATGTAGGGGTTTCAATATGTGGTATTATAACAGACTTCAGGTTCCAAGCGGTCGTGAAACTCTTCATTCTACAACTTTCCATTCAGATTGGCTTCGTTACTACATTTGGCTGGACATTTTTTTTATATGAAAGAGTCTAAGCTTAGGTGTCACCCTTTATACTACCAGGCGGTCATGTCGTTCACGGCATGGTGCAATATCTAGTAGTAAGCTTAGCTCGAAAATAAAAAAAAGATATGATAGGTTTAGGGTGTAGCCTGGACGATACATGAGGAGGAGGCAGTGATCCTCGTGCTTGAACTCTTGGATGTTGTATGAGTTCATTTTTTTTAACAGCCGACTGAGCCACAACAGTAGGGGTTAGCAGGAGACAGCCTCGTCGGAGTGTTATGAATCCTGAAACAAGAGTCCCGCTAACCAACCGACAAAGGCTGTGACGCAGGCAGTACCAGACTACCAGATGAACAAAGAGCGGCACCGCCCGCTAGGTGAAGACCCGACCTAAGCGGAACTTTGATACCCTATCCGGTTAAGGCGGCGGGATGCCTTATTAGGGCTACCCGGCTACCTAATACTACTGTAACCTACTGCACCCATTGTACCGTATTCACTCTAGGATATTTACAATTTGATCATGTTGCACAGACTTTATCCCTAGGACCTAGGTGCAAGTAGGGCCTAGGTGCAAGTGAGAGTCTCGCCCTTTTAATTTCTTTGAACTATTCACAGACCGTTCTCTTAGGGTTTCTATTCGGCCCCGAATTGCTGGCCTTCAAATCTATAAGGAAAAAGACGTAATTGTGGTCTGATAAGGATATTATGTATAGGACTCTATAGGATAAAGGAAGGATATTATATATAGAAGGATATTATGTATAGGATATAGAAGGATGTTATGTATAGGATAATCAAAATTAGGTAATATCCATAATTTCTTCCCAAACTCTGAAGTCCGCATTTTGTAAAGTCAAAATTTGGGGAGTTCATTTATTGCAAATTTCTTCAAATGAGAAATTTCGATACATTTGCTCATAGCATCACATATTATTATATTTAATCGGTCAAAAAATCTTAATCAATATAGAAACTGTTATCAATTGTTCATAGATTTTTATAAAATCATGGTGTATTCCTTTATTTTATTTATGGAGTAATTTTGATCTACCTTTACGAGATTCCATTCCTTTGATTTCTATCTTCTCCCATTGCCTCTATGCATGGCGTGTAAAACTTTTCCAGTGCTATCCTCCAAGTACTTTCTAAAGCTGGCAGCCAGTAGAAAAAATCCGCTCTACTGGTTTCCTGCTAAAACTTGCTGTTCAAAGTGCACTTTCATATTGAGTTATAGAATCACCGCAGTAAAAAGGTGCTTACCCGAGACCTTAAGGGGAGGTTCTCCTGCTCAGGCCATGAAACTGGGTGATTTTCAGAAATTTTTTCCTGATTAGTATAGAAATAAAATATCAAAATGCGGTTTTTTGCAAAATGTTTGTTTGATAACTATAATGAATTTTTCAAAAAAAAAATACAAAAACAAAATGGCAGCTCCCTTCAAGCAGCAGTATGGCCGTGCATGCCGCGCACAAATAACTTTGCGACATCCTAGAGGCTCGTAATCTAATCGGAAACAAAAATCATGCAAGTACCAATGTGTTCATCGTATTTATGGTACTTTGACCCATAATCAAGAAAATATGTTATGTAGTTACAAATTGAAATGGCACAACTGTGAAATTTGAACCTTCATTTTTGCTTTTTTTTGTTACTTTGACCGGCTTGAAAAGTTATATATTATTAACAGTTTTTAATAATCAAGGGTCCAGGTACCGCAAATATGATGTACTCCCTTCAAGCAGCAGTATGGCCGTGCATGCCGCGCACAAATAACTTTGCGACATCCTAGAGGCTCGTAATCTAATCGGAAACAAAAATCATGCAAGTACCAATGTGTTCATCGTATTTATGGTACTTTGACCCATAATCAAGAAAATATGTTATGTAGTTACAAATTGAAATGGCACAACTGTGAAATTTGAACCTTCATTTTTGCTTTTTTTTGTTACTTTGACCGGCTTGAAAAGTTATATATTATTAACAGTTTTTAATAATCAAGGGTCCAGGTACCGCAAATATGATGTACTAAAACTCCTCAAAATTTTAAGCCAATCCGATAAGCGGTTTTTGAGACATCGTGTCGCGAACATTTGAAAAAGTAGTTTCGAGAAAAACGCGTTTAAAGTTGGGAGACGCGTAATTTTTTCATGTGTTATATAGTGAACGCACGCCTTTAATGAGCTGTAACTTTGTTAAAAATTGAGTAACTTGAAAATGCAAACAACAAAAATTCGAATTTTTGATCCTGAGCAGGAGAACCTCCCCTTAAGTCTTTTAAATAAAAAAAATTGCACCTAACAGTGATTTTTAAAAAACAAATTTTTACTGCAATAAAATTCCATATTTTATTTAAACTAAAAAGTTTGCTGTCAAAAATATTTTCCGATACTACTATGTGCTTAATACGAAAAAATAAGGTCTGAAATAGCAACTCGTTAGATGAAATTTAAATACACTAAATTATAGTACAAATATAAACAATTTATTAGTTTATTATGTAAAAGTTGGTCGATGATATTCCAAAAAAAACAAAGTATAAAATCAATATTTGTTTTCTAATTTTACAGCTAAAGCTAAGAACGAACATCAATCCATCAGCTCCCTTAGCTTTCTTGATTTTAATAAAATTTATGATATTTCAGCAATAAAACCAATTACTAGATATTTGAGAAAGAATAATTTACATTATTATGAAAACATCGACATTAATTGCCATACGTCGATTCTGCTATTTATACTTTTGCAATGAAAGCTTTATATTAAGATGATTTTGCTTTAATTTAAACCAAACTATAAAAAAAACTAATAATACGCACTCTTAAGTGTGCCTATGTAATTTTTAGTAATTTATTTTTTATAATACACGCGCAGATGGTACAAAAATTGTAATTTATTATTTTCTTAAACTATTCTACATTTTTTTTACACATTTAGAAATAATAAGGAAATTTGCTTTTTTTATAAAAGAAAAGAAAGAACAAAAATTTACTCTCATAAAATTTGGTTTTTTGTTTCCATTTTATAACTTTGTTTTTTTAGGCAAACTTTTTTTCTAATTTAATCTTTTTTATTCATTTTATATCTATTTACCTGTTCGCCTGCTATCTTGCTTCGATGGATGGTCAACCACTTTAAAATGCCAAAAAAAACTATTACATAATGCAAAAAAAATAAAAAAAAAATGTTACACATTATAATTACTTTTAAATTGCTTGTGGCTTATGCGTTATCTAACCTCTTCAACCACACGTAATTTTTATAAATTGATAAATATTAAAAAAAACAAAAAACATTTGGATTTATAAATGCAAAATTTTTGATTTTGGCAAAATGTTAATTTACTGAAAAAAAAACAAAAAAAATCGTGCACATTATATTATATAAATAAAGAACGCACCCGTTTCCGCCGCTGCGGCCGCTGGTCCAGTATTGACCGTAGCCGGCGCCGCTGCTACTTTGACACATCCCATCCCAACGCCTGGGGCTGCACCACCTACTGCTGTTACCATTGGCCATCCACTGGAAGTTGGCAAGAAACGTGCAGCTGAAAATGACATGTTTCAACTGGTACTGCCTTTTGCAATTTGCTTCTTTTCTACTTTTTTGTTTCGTTTGTTTCACGCATGTTTTCTGTAGTAGACGTAGTACAAATCATTTTCTAGACAATTTGGCTAATATTATGGCTGTTAGGAAAAAGCTTTTCTATATTAAAATAAGCGAGTATATTTTACACGCGTACTATTATTATTTTTTATTCCTAAACGATTTATAAGATTCTTGGTTTATAGTCGGAGAATTTAATAGATCTCACGGGTATGAAGTGAATTCAATAATAGAACAACTTAAAACAATATATGCGATAACAAAACAATTGTAATATGCGCTTTTCCACATTATATGTAGACGTAGACCGGCTTAGTGAACTCAAGTTATAGGCTAGTCGGCGAGAAGGAAAAAATGATAAAAAATGAATTATTGGCCCATAGGCGAGATTATTGTTGGAATCGCTTTGTTTTAGGATGTAGTTAAACACCCTAAGTTTGCCACAAATTGCTTGACCGCTTAACTTTTTAATTAACTTATTGTGAATAAAATAGGCACTTTTTTTATATTTCTTTCAATAGCTCCGTTCCTGCTAACTTTTAGTATAACATATGCATTGGAAAAGCTCTCCGTTATGAAATTCTCTAAACAATAAGCCCTGTTAGAGGTCGCTAGGTGCAAGGGTGATCTTGCAAATAGCTTCCAAAGTTTTCAAAACACTTTATTTTCACTATTTGTTTACAACAAAACAACTGCACATAGAAGGCTGAAAATTCTTGAAGATGGCATTTTTGTAGTCCTGGCAATGATCGGTTCATTAGTTTTTGAGTAATTAATCATCTAGTTTTTTTTAACCTTAATTAACAAGGCTGCCATTTGTAAGATCAGTTTATAATTGCCAAAATCATTTAGAAAACTTAAGAAACAATTGAAAATGAAATCCCGTTGGAATTTTTGAAAAATCGCAAATATAAAAAGGTATGTGCCTAAAAGGCCTCATAAAATCGATCAAAATTGCGAATTTTCAAAAATTCCAACGGGATTTTAATTTTCAATTGTTTCTTAAGTTTTCTAAATGATTTTCGCAATTATAAACTGATCTTACAAAAAGTCGCAGCATTGTTAATTAAGGTTAAAAAAAGGCTAGATGGTTAATTACTCAAAAACTAATGAACCGATGTTGGTGAAATTTGTAAATTGTAGGACTACATAAATACCATCTTCAAGAATTTTCAGCCTTCTATGTGTAGTTGTTTGCTTGTAAACAAATAGTGAAAATAACGTGTTTTGAAAGCTTTGGAAGCTATTTGCAAGATCACCCTTGCACCTAGCGACCTCTAACAGGGCTTATTTTTTTAGAGAATTTCATAACGGAGAGCTTTCCCACAGCATATGTTATTCTAAAAGTTAGCAGTAACGGAGCTATTGAAAGAAATATGAAAATATGCCTATTTTATTCACAATAAGTTAATTAAAAAACGGTCAAGCAATTTGTGGGAAAACTTAGGGTGTTTAACTACACCCTAAAACGAAGCGATTACAACAATAATCTCGCCTATGGGCCAAAATTGCAATGAAAATGCCTCACCGACTAGCCTATTAGCTATTGTTAACATTTTCAGGCGATTGGAGCGCTGCTACAATTCATTAGAGTACTAAGGATTCTTATACTTGTCCCTTATTTCTCACTAGGTCTTTAAGTTAACACATATTATGCAACATATATTACATCCCATTAACTATAAATAACTCTTCACACACAAAATCGTATTTTCATAAATCCAATTTCATTTAGGAGTAGAAACTTTCACCATAAACTAATGATTTATCATCAAAGTTGCTTTATATAGTTCGTTAATCGAATACTGTAAATACAAAATGCTAAACCTATTGCTTTGTAACTATTATTCTAAAAATTTATAGTCAACAAGAAAGATACGTTTTACAATATTCAAAAGCTACTAATGGTGCTTAAAACGCAAAAGCGAAGAAGTATTTGATCTCATTATCGAGACGAAAATCATTTAAAAGTGCGATTATATTTAAAACAGTTATTTTGCAAAGACTACATAAACAGCTCATAAATCACAAATTATACATAGATAACATCGTTCTTTGAAGGACACATAAATATGTACCCCATGAATCCTATCAAAAAGTGTAAATAACTTAAATCTATTCAAACAAAATATAATTATGCCGGTAGTACTCGAAGCTAGTTGAAATTTTAGTTTTAGATGGAAGAGTGATTAGTAGGTAATGTGCCAGTTTGGCCAGACAGCCCGAGTAAAAATAAAAAACGGCCTTATAAAGGGCGAACACCGGCCGCTTGCCTTTTTAAGGGGCATATGATGGCCGTAGAGCTTTTAACCATTTTTAATGGGAGCACATACGGCCTTACGACGGCCAAATTTGACCAAAAGATTTAAAAGGCCAAGTATTGAGCTGTAGAAACGGGCATTCGACGGGAAATTTGAGCCAAAAAAAGAATCTGCACCAAATGTATTGTTGAATGTGTTTTATGGGAACTTCATCATTTTCGTTATATACAATGGTTCTTTCGATTTATCCTACTTAAAGATATCGATGCACAAGAGAAACGAGCTCGCCAGTCGTCGGTTTGTTGTACGTGAAGTGTGTGGTGCGTGTTGATTTATATTTTAGTGGGAAATTTTGTTTTTAACGGGTTGAAAAAAAAACACAACCGAAAAAAAATCAAACATTTAATTGCAGTGAAATATATTTTCTTATAGGAGAGCGAATATCCACGTTGCTGCCACTGTACCACCGTCGTATACCCGTAATAGCAATCATACGGCCGCCGTACTGCCATCGTATGGCCGTTATTGGAACTGTAAGGCCGTTGTTTCACCGTCAATCGCCCCTTGTACGGCCGTACTGTCCTGCAACGAGCCTTCTGTTAACCGCCAGATGGCCGAGGACTATGTTTCAATCACAGTCGGCATTTGCCCGTTCTAAGGCCATCATTTATTTTTACTCGGGAGTTTCCTGAATATGACGTCACCATCTTTCTTAATTGGAATTAATCAAAAGCTTTCTCCCGTGACGGGGTAACATGGACAAGCACCCGAGCAATACCTATCTTATCTTAGCATAAAAGTGCATGTAAGTACTGAAAAAATTTCAACAAACATCCGATGTTTTCCATTTCATTTGGATTAAATCGACTGGAATCGATCACAAGATATTTCTGATCGGCTCGACTGCTTGTTATGTAAACCGGGCTTTGAAAGCTTGAGAGCTCCAAATTTTTCGGTCGTAGTCCATCAGTTGCTCAAGAACTCAAGCTCATTTCAAGTAGATAGAGCATATACAGATACGCTCGAGTTCTTGAGTTTTTCAAGCTTACGAGCACTCAAGCTGTCATGGAAACGCATTACCCCTTGTCAACCATTTCGAATTTTTCTCATTTCCCCGGGTACTTCGAGATTCTAAAGTGTGCCACACATTTAGTAGACACACATATTTATGTTATTTACAAAATGAAAGAGATTGTATATTAATGTCGGAGGATCAATATGTAAGGTTGAGTTCAATTGAAGCCGAATCTGAACTGAGTTAAACTGTCAATGAGTTCGAATAAAATAGTTTCCTCATTTGCAAAAACGGAAAGCTTCGAAAATCCAATTAGCAACTTGAAATCAGTTTTCCATACAAATTGACGTTTGAATTGGTATTTTCGCATAGGGCCTAAGAAATTAAGAGCATTAATCGAATGGGCCTTGGTTTCTGGTGTCAAAGAATATAAAAACGTATTTTCTTCATCTTAAGATCGTTATATCATATATCAGTAATTTAATGGAAGAAGATACCAAATAGTTGAACCGATTTTCAAATCTGTTTTGTAAGCTTTCTGCGAATATTCAACTGTAGTATATTGTAAGGGTGAGTGCAGTACGCAGCGTAGATGGAAGAGTAGAGCATATCTGCGAATACTCGCTTATAGAACTCTCAATGGGTTTTAAATGGGTGTGTGCATAACGCAGCTCGCTTTTTCTGCGAGCGGAAAGCAAGCTGCGTTATGCACACACCCATTTAAAACCCATTGAGAGTTCTATAAGCGAGTACGCGCAGCTATGCTCTACTCTACCATCTACGCTGCGTACTGCACTCACCCTAAGATATGGATACGTTGCTTTATATGCTTGCATATATTATTGGTTTGGGAGAGTAACCTAAACACTGTTAAAGAGATGATAGAAAATACTTTTGATTATTGTTGCGTCTCACAACAAGATAATTTAAAAAGTAACTCAATTCATTCAAGTAATTCCTATTTTTAATGGCATAGCAAGTGGATTTAGTTTTTAATTTATCAGAATATTATATTTTTTCATGTTATGAAAATATATAGCGGTTTTCCGGTGTTTTCCTTGTATCTCGGTTTCTATAGGTCGTACAACCCCGTACAAAGGCCCTAAATGTTGACAATGAAATTCTCTACAACTTTAGTTCTTAAAAAGATGTTGCCCCGATTAACCCTTTCAAAGTTATTCAAGGTCAGAGTTTCCAAAAATCACTTTTTGGCTAAAACATCACTCAAAACTGGTTTTTTCGAAAAAAATTTTTGTTCAGTCAATAAGAAACGATATTGCCTACAAAAAACCTTCGAAATTTCGAAAAGTTAACCCTTTCGAAGATATTCAAGGTCAAAGTTTCCAAAAATCACTTTTCGGCCAAAAAATCACTAACAATTGATTTTTGCAAAATGTTTCGAAAAGTTTTCGAAAAAATGACAAGGGTGTCATTAGGGTAGGCAATAATCCTTTGTACAAATAGAACAAAAAAAATTACTCAAAAATCAGTTTCTGAGTCATTTTTTGACCAAAAAGTGATTTTTGGAAACTTTGACATTGAGTAACTTTAAAAGGGTTAAGTTTTCGAAAAAATGACAGGAGGGCTTTTTGTAGGCAATAACGTTTCGTATTGACTGATAAAATTTTTTTTCTCGAAAAAACCAGTTTTTGAGTGATGTGGCCAAAAAGTGATTTTTGATAACTTTGAGACCTTGAAGAACTTTGAAAGGGTTAACCGGGTCAACATCTTTGTAAAAACTAAAGTTTTATAGAATTTCAGTGTCAACATTTAGGGCCTTTGTACGGGGTTGTACGACCTATAGAAACCGAGATACAAGGAAAACACCAGAAAACCGCTATTTTTCCGGCGGCCATGTTTTTTTTGTGATTCCGAAATTGTTTTCTTAAAAACTCCCAAGGGAGCTGTGGACCAACTTTCAGCCATTTCTGAATTTTGTCTCCTTTAAATACTAATTTCCCCGGACTATTATACGATTTAAGATTTTTAAAAAAAATAGTACGGTACATTGTACTATACAGGGTGTATTGCATAAAGTTACAAAACGGCCGGCTGTGGATAGGTTTTGAATAGACGAACAAAAAATCGTATCGGAGGGGAGGGGGGTGAACTCGTAACGGTTTAGCCGCTGGGGCGTTATGAAGTTTTTTGTTTAGAGTTTTACATATCACCCTGTATTTTTGTGACCTTATTATGACCTATTTTCATGAATAAGGTATCAGTGTATGCAGAATACTCCCACCTATCTAAAACTATCAAAATCAAGGTTCTACCCTATCAACTTCCAGAGCAATGAGTCGTCAAAATCAAAACTTTGGTTTTTTTTCACTAAAATTTCAAATAAAACCACCTTTTTCTCGAAAAAATACGTGATCAACTGATATATTTTTTTGGCAAAATTGGAAAGCTTGGACAATTTCGTATCAATAATGTCGGGACAATTTTTACGCTACGGCCTTTACTTAGTTATTAGCAAGTTTGATGTTGAAATTGGCCTTAATTGGTGCTTATTTGGTACTTTTTAGCAAAGCTTAGGTGAAAAAGTACTAAAAAAGAGCCAATTTTAGCATTAAAATTGCTTATAACTCCAAAAAAAACCCTTGGAATAAAAATTGTCCAAAAATTATTCATAGGAAATTGTCCAAGCTTTCCAATTTTGCAAAAAGAAACAGTTAACAAAAATACAGGGTGATTTGTAAAACTCTAAACCTATCCACAGCCGGCCGTTTTGTAACTTTATGCAATACACCCTGTATATGAGGATATGTACGAAAATTCAGCCCTTAGACGATTCAAAATTTCAAAATTTAAATATAGGTGCACGCACTTGAAATTTTTTTTTGTTCTTAACCTGTAAAAAGTGAGAAAAAAATATGGTCCAAAAAAAATGTTTGGCACATGCTTTTTTTAAGGAAATAATAATCTTTTTTGAGCTATTTTAATGTTTTTTTTAAAAGCCCTGAAATAGTCAATAAATATTTTTTATAAATTCTACAGATTATTACCTTTATATAATGATCAAAATCATAAAAATCAGTTTACAAATAATAAAACTATGAAATAAAATAGCGATAGATATTATACATTTTTCCGTACGAATTGCCATTCATGAGATATCGCCGTTTCAGTTTTTATAATAAAGACTCGTTTAACAAAGTGAATCTTTACTCTCTCACTAAGCATTTCGTTATATTCATTTGATAAGAGTAATTCCGTCATTTGGGCTGGTGAATTTTTCGTTATTTCATATCGCCGCCTGATTGCAAGAACTAGGTAACTCAGAATTCTGTAAAAAATAAATTTCTCAAGTTACTTATCCGTAACACGATAATAAGTGAGCTATTTTCATTTGTCCAATTTTTACATTGTCTAATAGATGTTGCTAGTTTGCTTTAGCAAGTTGCCGGACCTTTGCATTAAATACTGCTTGATATTGACTACATGAGACTATAGATAACTCATAATCACAAAATTTGAAGTTACCTAGTTCTTACAATCAGGCGGCGATATTATTGATGCACTTACCTTAAATCTAGAGCTATCTAACCAAAATTTAATCAAGTTTTTTTGTTAAACAATATTAATAAAAAAATAAGCAAAAAAATCCTTGTAAATAAACCTCCATAAAAAAAAGCGCATATTAATTCATACTAATAAATGCTTAATTTTAATAATTAATAAAAATGTTATCACTTCGTAATAATATATTTTTAAGATTTTTTTGTAACAATTGGAATAAATAAAACTACACCGGAAAAAAAATATTTGAAAAAAATTTCTTGTAATATGAACCAACAATAAGAATATATTCACTAGTTTATAAATTCACTGTCTTTAGTTACTGAAAAATTACATTTAATTATTTTCTTATTTATGAGTTAAAGTTGCTAGCATGTACGTGAACTATTATATAAAGAAAAAAATATGAAATATTTTCACAAATGCTTTATATATATATTATATAATTATTATAAGCGCAAATTAATGGACTAAAAATAATTAAAAATAACAGCTTTTTGAATATTATTTTCAATTATTATTTTTTAGGTTTATGCTTATTATTGTTTACTTGCGTTAAAAATTTAATTTTTGGCTACTAATGAGGCAGCAATATGAATATTAAAGTCAATTGATGGTATAATTATTATAGTATGTCATTAATACAATAAAAGGTAGTAATTGCAGGCCACTGCCTTGTCGATATGGATTTTGTTTTGTTATAAAAAAATTGTTTAAAATATACAGTTGGGAAAATATTTGAGATATTTTCGTAAAGTGTGCAACTATTTGGAATTAAAAGGAATGTGACAGCATTAAAAATGTATACTGAAAACTATCCATTTGCATGTAAACACATGTAAAGATAGACGCGTGAAGATGATATCACCCATCCAAATTAGAAGTCACACTGTTTAATTTTTAAGATGTAACTCTAAAATGCTTCAAAAATTAATAGCGGGGTTATAAATAAGTCGCTGCACCCAGGACTCATACAAAAATAGTCCCAGAGTGAGCGTTGCAAATGACCTGGTCATCATGCCAATTGATTCTCTTTGGAAATCATTCCTTTCGGGAGTAAGTTGATGATCTAAGCGTCAGCTGCGTGAGTAGTGGTGGGGCTGGTCGTGACAATATGTAAATTTTCTCCCCACCACCCCACCACAATCCTGGTGTCTGACTCTTGTTCAGCCTTATCTAAATTATCAATTACAAAAAAATTAAGCGTCCTGAAATGACCATCCAAAATGCAACGCTGCCCCCAGACTATTCGTTTCTTTTGGATATGGTGTAATTGAACACAATCCTTGTCCAACAAAGCTTTAGTAATTGGAATTTTATATACAAGTATAGAGCTCAGCAAGGTTATATTTCTTCAATGCCTGCACATTGATAGATAACGTTTTTTTATCGTTAAGGTACGGGCCCAATGAACGCCGCGCTTCCTACTATTGCGGAGGTCGCCTTTACAAATCGCAGTAATCGCGGCGACCATAGCAAACTAAAGCCCAATGAAAGCTTTGACCTTTGATATTTTTTTGTAATTAACTGAGTTCAATCACAACGCATACTTTTCCGTTTAAATATGAAGCAGCTGTAAATAAAAAAAATTCAAAGCATCGCAGCGGCGTTCGGGAATAAACATTTCCCAAATCGAAGCTACGCATGCTGTGATTAGCATTGCTCGCTTTTCTCATGGGGCGTACTGGCGTTCATTGGGCCCGCACCTTTACAGATCTCGCTATTACATTATTTGTAGAAACGACCTTCTTCGTAAATTTATCGGATGGATTTCTGCCTTTGAAGGAAACCTGCAGAGCGCACAATTAGCACATTGGGATTACTATTCACCGCGGGTGAATTATCCAAACTTCTAATATAATGTGCTCCTTGAAAGTATCCCTCTCATCTTACCAATTGCTAATATAATCTTCTCTTGTCCAATATATTTTTTTAAATCTTTTGAAGTCTCATTCGAGATCCATTCACTTCTGCTATCGATTTTTTTTAATTTCCTGAGCCGCTCGAGCTATTTAGTAAACATGAGGGTATATTCGTTTTTTCCATTCCGCTCACTGGGAGCTGTGCCTCCGAAACAGAAACGTCAAATCTGCCGCTATTCGTGTCATAGGTAGGAATGCATTTGTTAATTTCTAATTCAACCAAATCTATAAAGCCTAAGTAGAACATATGATGTAATCGGGAATGCATGAACGAAATAAAAGCTACAGATGCCGCTTTTAGACAACACAAGAAATGTAAATTATTCGGCCGAGAGTATATCAAACTAAGCAATTCCTGTAAATGTATCATCAGGATTGGACTTCATCATTTGATAGTAAGTTGAGAAATAAACTTTTTAATGCCAACACAAGCAGCAAACACTTCTGTACCTTGGGAATGACCATCAAGAAGAATTTAACTACGTCCGCTATCCATTTTTTTATCTACAAGTCGGAGCTATAACAGACAGCAAATCTAAGGCCGTTATTTTAGAGTCTTCTCTCTTCTGTTCTTCTTAAATTCTTCTCTAGCTGAAATTGCTATGCCTCCCCTGCGCGCAATTATTCCTCTCACTCAATGGACAGGGTTTTCTTCGGGACTTACGAAGTGTATATAAGGGCCTCAAAGACCCTGATGCCAAAATATCCACTAGCCCTGACAATGTACCCTCACCCATCGCCCTAATGCACCTCTCGTTTAGCTAAAACTCTGCGCAGACTGTTGGCCCTATCCACTTCTCCAGATTCTTGGAAACTTTCTCATGTTCAACCTATACCGAAAAAAGGTGACTTCAACAACAACTCTAACTACCTCCTAATAACTTATATTCTCTCCAAAACCACGGAGACGATTGTTAACAAAGTGCTTTTATGGGGTACCTAAAGTCAAACAAATTCTAAATGAAAGACTGTGCGTCTTCAGACCAAAAAAGTCCACGGGCAAATTTTTAGTGTGTATGACAGAACCTCAACCATATAGTATGCACCGATTCGGCGAGCTTGGTTTAGTTCCTCTGGAAGACTTAATAGAGTTTGGCATTTGGCTCTGCTAGACACACTCAAGCTATTGGTATCTACACCGGTATTCTTTGAACTGGTACTGAACCGGTTTTTTAAAAGAGATATATATAAAGGACAAAAGGGAAATGTATGTAAAACCGGTTCGGTAACAGTTGAAGGAATATCAGTGTAGATACCCTCGTTGGTATTGACTCAGTTCTAAAGAACGGGACCGAGAGTTTTATTCCCGACCGTTCAATCAAGGTAGTATTGAATGGTTTTATATTTCAGCCCCACCATCATTTCTGCCGGTGTCCCTTAGGGGTAAATATTATGCCCCACTATTTATCCAATCTTCATAAATGACTTACTCTCGGTCTCCTTCAATACATTTCACACCTTCGCTGATGACGGTACATTACTCTTATAACTTCGATAATGCAATACTTGCCAAATCCTTCCTAGATTTATCTCTAGAGCCCCAAAAATCGTGTCGTATTAAGCCCGGGGCACACTCTCTCCGTGTGTTGTCCAACACACGACCGTCATGCGGTGCGGATATGTGTGTCCCGGGCTATATGCTGTCTTATTTCCAATAAAACGTGCAACATCTCTCCATTCGTGTCAGTGGATGGTATAGAACTAATGGCTGACACTTCACTTAACATTTTGGCATGACATTAGCCAAAGCCCTGCAATGGAATTTCCACACAAATATTTCTTCCAAATCGAGAGTCAAACCAAAGCCGGGAAATTCTAAAGAGGTGCACGTTCCTTCTCCAGCCATCGCCCCATGCTGTAATATACAAATCTTATAATCTTCTAGAATACAACTCTCTTATACTTGGTGAGTCTTCAAAACCCACCTTGGCGTGGTTAGATAATATGCAAAAACGGGCCTTCTAACTTATCGAAGGAGAAACCGAAATAAATGCTTTCCTGTCTCCACGGCAATATTGCACTCGATACACCAAATTAGCCCACTCGGCTCACTCCTCGTTACCTATTGCTGATTACATCATCTGTCCTACACCGTTTCCATTGCTATTGTCACTATTTGTATTATGATCTCTCGTCCTTAACACTCCGTTGCTTAGTTATATCTACCTTGTAAGTCTTAATTTTCTTCTTTACTTGATCGGCCGCAAGGACTCTCAAAACGTTCTTACAGTCCACACTTCTCTACTCGCGCCTATTTTTGTGGGTGAATCGGATGCATAAATGTCTCGCAGGGTGTGCTAAAAAAGTAAGATAAAATTTCGTTGATTGCAGGTCAAGCAGATCTTGGTTTTCCAGTTTCGCAAACTAGATTAAATCAGATATAATTCAAATTAATTTGTTTTTTATTTTTTCTCGCTGCCAACTTTTTTTACTCAGTCAACTATTTTTTCATCATTCCATAAAAAATCTTCACAATATTATGTAACCTCTTTCAGTAAAATATTTTATTTTTCACTAAAATGTTCAGGCCAGGTGTCTACTTGTATCTTTACGGATCTACTTGTATCTATACCTATAGGCGATTGTGAAATAAAATAAATAAAAGCTGAAATTTACTACTTCATTTTTTTAATACATTTTCTATTTGAATGGCAGTGGTATTAGCTTCTAAAATGGTGTCGATTCGTTTGTGTTAATAAAAAATGTTAGTCGTTTCTATTCTAATCTTAATAAATATAAAAAAGGACTACAACATTTGATTTTCAAGCACAAAATAATTAGTTAAGAACAATTGACTATTAATATCGTATTATTACCTTAAAATGAAAAATCATTTCTGTTATAACTAAAGAATCTTCAAATTAATCTAATGCCTCTTTATTAAATTTTTTTTTATTTTCCATTTCCATTTCTCACTTACATATTTAATTAAATTAAGTTGCCAAATATGTTGTTTGATATTTTACCTCAACAATTAAATTATTTTAGTAATATCGAGTTCTCAAGCTTTGGTGGACAGTTTTGTACAAAACAAAAAAGAGATATTTTTTGAAAACAAAAACATAATAATAATAATAATTGCCAAAACTCAATTACTATTGGCTTTGTATGAGTTGATTATTATATGACTCTAAATTTCAATCTCATTGAGATTTAAAAGCTCTATAAAAAATTTAAAAAAATTAATGCTTGTTCAAATTTTTATTTTGCGCTTGTTAATTTTTTTTTGGTCAAAAAATTCAAATTCAAAAAATAACAGCAGCAATAATTCAATTTTGAAAACAATTACTAATTTACTAGAAAAAACTGCAATTTATTTTTATTCTCAACGACGTGGGATACAGATGAAATTGAGGAGTTGATGAATTATATGAGCACTAATATTATTAATATATTTTATATAAATATATTTTTTATATATTTTAATTATTAAAAAACTAAAACAATAAAAAAGGTGGCTATTTGATACAATTTGAAAACATTATTTAAAATACAAAAAAATATGATAAAACTGATAATGACATTCTTGCAACTTGAGCTCTTTACTTAATATTTATTTTATTAAATAATTATTAAAATTATTGTTTTCAATTATTAATTTTTTTTCAATCTTTACAATTATAATTATTTTAAATATTAGTAATTAAAATATATATTTTTTTTTCATATCTTTTTTAATATATTAAATGTAAATATAAAATAAATAAAAGTAGAAAATTTGGATTAATATTATATAATTAGTCGATATAAAAAATCCCCATAGTTATGATTAGCCTTTAATTCCTTGTAATTTTTTCTTTTCTTTTTTTAAATACCTTGCAGATGGATATGAAAACGGTTGGTTCATTTTACTATGAAAATTTCGTAAGTACCATCCTACTAACTTCTTTAATATTCCTTATAGTTTCTTAATTTTATAAATTTACTGATATTATTTTATTCTTTTTTTTAATATGTTTCATTTAAATATCAAACATTTATTATATCCGTTTAGAAAAATCCAAATGAATCTATTTTGGAATAATTAAGAGTTTTTAATTAGATCAAATAATTATAGTCATCCTCTTAATTTAGATCTATTTTTACCCTTTATAAAATGTTATTATATTAAATTCTAAAGTATAAAATTGGTTTTTTTTCAAAAAAAAAAAAGAAGAATGGAATCCAAAATGTATTAATGCTCAAATGAAAAAGATGCATTCGTATAATTTTTGTTTCAATATTCTGTCACGCTAATTTGTTCATGAATCTTATACCAAAAAATATAAGAACAAAATTGCTTAACTTATTGCTTTTTGCTTGATTTTTGAAACTAACCTTTTTTGTTATAATGTACTTATGTGGATTAATAATAATACATGTATTTTTTATTTTGACTATAATTCATTTTATTTTTAAAACAAAAGGTGAGGGATTTACTTGCAGTGACTAAAAAGATATTCATACATTATCATTACAAACTAATTTTTAGGGAATTTGTATTTCAGTTTATACCAATCTCATTTGAAGAATTATATTCTCAAGGAATTTTTTTATTACGTAGAAATAAAAACGTGTAATAGTATGAGGGCAAAATTTTAAGTATTGTCAAAGAATTTAAAATTTAATTAAACGAAACTCAGGCAACAAGACTCTGTTGTGTTTTTCATTCTTATGGTACATACTTGTCATTTTTTTGACATTGATTGTCATTATCGTTTACACGTTCATAAATTGTGCCATTATTTCTGTCATAAAAATGACAAAAAGCTATTGTCATAAAAAGTTGTCATTATAATGATGTTTACACGATGTCAACTTTTTATGACAATAATTTTTTGTTATGTTTTATGATAGAAATAATGACCGTGTAAACTATAATGGCAATTAATGACAACTTATGAGAAGTTGTCATAAAAGAATGAAGTTGCTCATTCTTTTATGACAGATTGTCATAATTCAAATCCTGTTGTGTTCTATGTTTTTCGCAATAATTTCAATAATAATCAAAAATAATCCAATTGAATACACTTTTTTCAATATTTATTTGCGAAGGTGGTTGATTTAATTGATGATAAGGGGTAATCTTAAAGGGTCAAAACGATCTCTAAATCGACTGAAAATAAAAAAATTCGATTGAATGTGTATTAGGCCAGGCAACGAAAAGGTATAGAGGGAAATGTTTGGAACACAATTTTTGACTTCGTAACTTTGTTTGGACTAGTTAGGAGGTGAACATATCAAAAGTCCGCGCCCGTAGCCCTTGAGCCGGTGGGAAAGGGGGGCGGGGTTGAAGGTCCCATTGTTCGGGTTTTCGCTTATATCTCGGAAACTATGCGTCCTAGTAACATGACAGCACAAAATGAAAGCTGATTAAATTTGCTACAAGTTTTACTTAGTCCGGTTTATCGATATCTTGTATAGTTTTCGAGATATCTGCTCTTGAAAGTCTGTAATTTTATACAAAAACATTTTTTGCTCTTTTTGACCGGATAACTCTTCAACGATGCACCCAAAAAATAAATGTCGGCAAAAGGGTTGTAGAGCATTAAATTCCCTTCAATAATATTTATTACTTTACTATTTTATCTATTTTCCTTCAAATGTTAATAAGTTTTGACACGAATAGAAAATATAGTAGTGTAAATATTTAAAACTCGTAAAAATTCAAAAGGGGGAGGAATTTTTGCTCAATTTATTCTTAAAAAAGGCGAAAGAGTATAAATTTGTAAAAAAGATGAGTAGTTATCAATTTACCTCGGATGTGATCATAAATTGCAATAGTGTTATTTCAAAGGGGCTTAAACTCAAATTAGCATCTAAACCCGCTGCACACCATGTTTCTTCGTCGTCCTCCTCCTCAATTATCAGGGCAGCAGCAAAACAAGCTGCAGCTAATGTTCTGTCTTCTTCCATACTTCTTTTCGTTGCTTTTTTTTAACAAATTTCAGACCTTCTTTAACAGAACCCGCAACACAAATAAATTCAACTCTGTCATAACTTTTGTCATAATCCGACTCGTTATTATTGTCATTCGTGTAAACGCAACTCTTGTCATTATTTACGAATTAATGATATTTTATGACAAAGCTCCACACATGGCATTATTTGTCTTTATTTCCGTCGTGTAAACAGCAATGTCATTAATTATGACAAGAGATTATGACAATTGTCATTTTTTGTCATTCGTGTAACCGGGCATTATACTCAATTCACCTCTAGAGTCATGCATTAAGGCCACCAACATTACCTTTCTTGACCAATTCTTCAACTTGACGTTAAAAGTTTGCAAGTGTGGTTATGGAACGAACTTAGTTATTTTTGTGAATTCTTTTTACCAAAAACCAAAACTTTCATTTTTGGCAAATATACTGAATCATTATTTTTAGATTTATTCGTTTTAGTCTCTCACAAAGGTATTGAACTTATTTCGGGAACAAGTCTAAGTAATAACTTCAGATGGAAACTCACAACTTTAAATACAAATTTATTTAATACATGTCAAAGCGATCGAATTATTATCATTTATTGCTTTCATAAACGGATGAACAACCGAGAGTGCCGCCTCCAACCTCAACATAGAACGAAAGTGTAGCAATTGATATTTGATATTTGGTGTATTTGAGTATGTTACGTCCGTTCCGAATATTGATCTGTGAGTCGAACGTGAGGTTTTTCTATTCGAGTTCTTGTTACTTGGTTTATTGTGGGTCCTCAGGTGGTTCTAATCGGTTTATAGAAACTATGGGCGTTTTCAAAAATTCAGCCGATTGCAGCAGTCGGAGCAGTCAAATGCAAACGAACCCAAAATGCCTGCTCTGATTGCTTACAAATTTTAACTTCAGTTGAATATTTGAACAGTCGACTGCTCCGACTGCTGCAGTCGGCTGAATTTTTGAAAGCGCTCTATGATTTCATTTACTTTGAATGCACACTGCGTTGCCGTGATTCGGCGTTACGGCAGATTTAACGGACTCGCAATGGCTTGTCGCGTTACGTCCTATTTCGTTGGTTGTGTTTAAAAACTCTTGGAAATCGTAAGGCCACGTTCCAACGGCGATTATTCGATTCGAGTTTTTCACGTATACGGTTTTATCGAATACGCGACGGCTCTTCACACGGGACTATTCGATTCGATTTTTACACGTAAATCTGGTTTTACCCACGGTAGCCCAGTCGTCATCATGGATCCACGAATTTCGTGTGGAATGTTATTTCGTGTAGCAACTTTATTTTTATAAATGTCCACAAATTAGGCCTTTCTTCAATGAGGGAAATAAATAATTCGGTGGATATCGGAAAATGGCCTTCCATATTGACAAGATTTAACTGACAATTAAAATTCGACGCACGAGTTCGAAGAACAGCCTAGATTCTAGGCCCTAGAACAAAAAAGTTCGAGATTCGGGAAAATTTCATTCATGTGAACGACGCAATATAAAACTAAAGGCTATTTCATCACGTATTCGATAAAATACATTCGAGATTTATCGAATCTTAGTGGCAAGTTCGTACGGTATGCCGAAAACAAATTTCACGAATACGGGATTTTCCCGCATGAGCTTAGTGGGAATATGCTAATGTAATTATCATTGCCACTGTTCTATTCGATAAAATCCCGTATACGGTATACGGGAAAAAAATCACCGTCTGAACGTAGTCTAATGGTCCACCGGAAACTACTTCTGGTATTACCGCTCTCAGTTCATTTTTAAGACATACCTAAATACTAGGACTCCATATCGTATTAAGATCACGTGGAGGGTACAAATTCGATTGGATATATCGCGGGGGACAACACCAACTAAAACCTCTAGATTTTCGTCTTTGATTTAATTGAAAACTAGAACCAGCATTAAATAGTTATAAGACATAATATCTTAATTGTCGAGAGAGTCATTGCCTTAAAGCCAAAGTATTACAACGGAATGATTCCGTTCCGTTCGATCCGATCGGATTTTCGAAATTTATTCAGCTTTTTCGTTCCGATCCGAAAGTACCATTGGAACCACCTTTCCGACCTGCCATATAAGTTCTAAGCAAACTTCGAATTTTAACTTTGACAGCTTAGCGGATGCATTGTAATTGGCCCTTTAGACTTCTTGCATCGAAAGTTTAAGATTTTATGAATAATAAAATTTTGAATGTAATTTTTCATAACTGGAAATTTATGATAATGCATTGATAACTAGCGATTTATATGATGATATTCCTTTATAGTAGAGGGAAATTGTCATATGATAGTGATGTAGTTGGGAAGTTGGCTTTTTTGGTGTTTTTCTTTGCATATGTTAATATAAAGCGCAAAACAAAATTTCTGCAAAATCGGTCCTGTGCTGCACGAGAAAATTGCATAAATGTACATTTTTGATGCATTTTGAGTGCATTGCTACATTATTTTTTTAATTTCTCCAGTTCTTTTGGTCATAGAAAAATAAAAAAAATTTGAAAATACTCGTCAATGAATAGACTATCGAACTGATTCGGTATAAATACTTTAAAAATGAATCCTAACCTCAAAAAGCTAAAATGTATGAAATTTTGTTTTATTTTACTAAAAATGCAATAAATAACGGGAAAAAGGTCGTATTTTGATAAAAATGAGGAAAAGATGTATTTGACGCTATAAATACGTGATTGAAATTTCAAAAAAAACTTTCGTTTTTTACGTCTACAATTGGCAGTTTTCGAAAAATTTTAAAATTGCCGCCATTTTATGCCAAATCATCGTACGGTAAAATTTTTTTTAAATTGTAGGTTTTTTTATACTATACTTTCTTGTGAGCATACGCAATACTTCGTTTCTTTATTTAAAATGCCCATTTTAGGACTTTGAAAAAACTAAAAAATTTCAATTTTCAATTTTTTGCCTTTTTGCCAACTATGAAAAAGAAGGCAAAAAATTGAAAAATTGAATTTGGGCATTTTAAATAAAGTAACGAAGCATTGCGTATGCTCACAAGAAAGTATATAAAAAAACTACAATTTAAAAAAAAATATTTGCCGTACGATGATTTGGCATAAAATGGCGGCAATTTTAAATTTTTTCGAAAAATGCCAATTGTAGCCGTAAAAATCGCAAGTTTTTTTTGAAATTTCAATCACGTATTTATAGCATCAAAATACATCTTTTCTCCAATTTTTATCAAAATCGGACTATTTTCCCGTTATTTATTGCATTTTTAGTAAAATGAAACAAAATTTCATACATTTTGGTTTTTCGAGGTTAGGATTCTTTTTTAAAGTATTTATATCGAATCAGTTCGATAGTCTATTCATTCACGAGTATTTTCCAATTTTTTTTTACGACCAACAGAACTGGAGAAATTAAAAAAATAGTGTAGCAATGCACTCAAAATGCATCAAAAATGGACATTTATGCCGGGTTTTCATTAGTATAATTAGTGGTAGAGTATACTCGGCGAGTACTAACTATCCTGTGAAGTCGCCTAATGAAAACTTGGTTATATAGAGTAGAGTGGGATAGCACCGTGGTAAAGTTACTCTACCACTTAAAAGTACGCCAGTTACTCTACCGCTAATTCTAATAATGAAAACCCGGCATTATGCAAATTTCTCGTACATCACAGGACCGATTTTGCAGAAATTTTTTTTTCGCTTTATCTTAACATATGTAAAATAAAAAAACAAAAAAATCCAACTTCCCAACTATATCATAACCTCGCTTTTTTTTGTTTAATTTCCCTCTACTATTAAGGATTCTACGAGACATTTCCAGCTTCAAGAGTTTTGTGATGCACTGACAACGGTTATATTACGCATGGCCTACTACGTTTTCTGTTGTTTTCCGATTCCAATTTTCGGATTTTGTGATATTAATTTTTTTGTTTTTTTGTTGATATGTACTATGTGTGTCAAGTTTTTGATCTACATAATATGGTAGTATTGCTTTGGCACACATGAGTTTGTTAAGTCTTAGCCTTGTTTACCTCTAAATGCATCTCCGTTTTTAGAATGGTCTTTGAAATGCATCCGTCCTCCCAGGAATGTAAAGATACCTACATATTTATTTTAATGTGTTACATACAACACTTAGCAGACTCTGAGCTACATAATGTTATTTGGGGTGGTTTCGACTTGTTTCCTTTATTCATTATTTGTTTTAAACCTTTTTGAAGCTGTTTTATCAGTGCTTAATATTTCTTATTAAAACCTTTATTGGTTTCAATGGGCTCAATGGTTGTTTTCAACATAATTGAGGAGTGACTTTTCAAAAGGCCTTATTTCCATTTTTTACTTGAGAGCATATTTTGACGGAATCCACTACCAAGGCTAAATTAGCACCTTTTCACGTCAATAGGACGAAAGAAAATGTCTTCTTTCCTATAAAAAAATGGTTACCAATATAGGAATTTCAGTCAAAAAAGGCATATTTTCATATATCAAAGAAACGGTGTATTCAATTTAAACAAAACGCCACATTTCCTGTGTGAATCAATGATATTTTACAAAATTTCAAACAAAAGGGCGTGATTTTTGGTTTTAAAAAAATGGTGAACAATTTTCGAGAAATATGTGAATGCCATGAACCTGATGATATGTCGTGCCTTGGAATTTAGGAATAATGTAAAAATAATTATAATAACGTAAGAAAGTCATATTTCCTATGGACGTCCATACAAAAGGTTTTATTTCAAAAAGTTTAACAAAAGGACACATTTCCAAACAAAATGTTTTTTTTTTAAAAATGAAGTCGCACTTACAATATTTTTTATCTACCACTGTAAAAATTTAGTTATACTAGGGCATACCATATTGAGGCAAAAAAAATAATTTAGCATATTTGGTACGTACCACAGAAATTCGCGGTTTCTGAAAATTTGATCTAAATGGAAACAAAGCCTTTTGTAAAGTCACTCCTCAATTATATAATTGGCATAGTGTTCTAAAAAATACACTTTAATACAATTAGACCGTCAGCTAGTGACAGATTTAAGTGCCCCATTTTCGCATGCTAGCCTCGAAGAGGGTTGAAAGGTACATCGATATTGAGTTGGAAAAAATTAAATTAAGGTGCCGCTCCTGGGGATAACATAATTAAAATTTAACTTTTCGTAACAGAAATAAGAGGCATATCTCGCTCATATATTCGCGCTAGCCATGTTTACTACATGATTTTGTAATGGAAACTAGCTCCCGAAAAGTGAAGGCTTGAGTGTAATTGATGGCTAAGGGGTGGAAACAAGGGCGCCATCTTGTCGTAATAAATCGAGAATTTGACCGATTTTCTCACACAAGCCTATCGAAAGTGTGAAAACATTCATCGTCACTAGTCATTTAAAAATATTGGCTTGAGTGGCGCGAATGGATAAAACCATTTGGGAGTCGGTAACTCCGACGGAAATTATTTTGGAATTTTCAGTTATCATGTTATTATTATTTATTATTATGCTCCAGTTTATATATGTATGTAATCATTTTTCAATCAGTCTTTGATAAGAATTAACACAGGGTGGTCTAAAATATATTCCCTAACATTTAGTGGACACGCATAGTAAAGCAATATCTACTCAAGAAGTATGTTTCCTTGAATTAGGTCTTAATTAATGTATGCTAGATTGATCACCTCTCTACAATAACGGCTTAATTTGTGCCGCTGACGTCCCATATATTATCTGGGACAAGTTCACGCAATTCGACGTCGACTGAAAACGACACGTAGCGCGTTCAAAAACCTTAATTTACATTAGTTATCTCTAGGTATTGTTTTATTATCAAGCCATTAATTTCTGTACCATCGTTATTGCGTTTCACAAAAAACATTGTGGTTATGTAGCTTAAATAATAAATTAATATATAACTAGTCGGGCCCCTGCACAATTTTCCAGAGTATATATTATTTTAATTATCCCAAAGCCCACAGTGGTAATTCCTCAAATCGTAACTTCCTTCTTTTGGATCATTTCGAACTCGAATTTTGCAATCGCTTGAGCACGGTTCAAAAAGGAAGAGTTATTTTCTTAATTACATTCAAACTTCTTTATAAACCAAGTTCTCAGTGACAACTCCTTGAGGGGTAATTTCCTGTTTTATACCACTTGAAACATCAATTTTACAATCGCTGTATACAACTGACCGTACGTAAAACATGGTTCCGCAAGAAAAAGACCAACTTTTTCGAATGTTTGACCTTGTGACTTATTTATTGTCATTGCATCCGCTAGGCGCAGGGGAAATTGATGACGCTTGAAATTAAATGGAAAAGCAGGGTCGTTTGATGTATCCGTGGGATAAAGTGAATCTTGCCTCTTTGAGATCATGTAAGACACTCGGCGCTTGGATTACATTCGCGCGAAAGTCCCGAAAAGCTAATCTGGTTCTATTACACAAACCATTCTTAATAGAAAGGTTTCGTAGTAACAAAACTATGCAACCTTTTTTTAAATTTAACTTATGTGGGGGCCTACCGGATGGGTTAAAAGTATTAAGAAATTCTACTGGAAAGTTTACTTGTGCTTGGTAAAAAACCATCGTCTTCGATTACCATGGAATCGATTGAATAGTATGACACTTCTTCCGCGTTCATTCTAGCAAGAACAAATTCATTTATTACACGGACGTGATCATTTTTGGGACATAAAACTGCTTTTTTAGAAATACTAAGGACATCTTGCGTTGTGAAAGTTTCAGCAAAACCACCAGTACCTAACAATATTTTTCGAGATAAAGGTGAATGGGCATTTTGGGCTGTCGGCGGCCAGGAGTGAAAGTAGTGTCAAATGAAAGCACTGTTACCTAGGAATAATTTTTGCTATGAACGTGACATTGTATTCCATTTAGAAAATAATGAAATGTTTAATGTAATTGCAATTAAATGTATAATAATAATTGCACGATTTTGAAAAAAAAAATGCCAAGTTACCAAGTTTTTCAACAGTTTTTTGAGGTTAGAAAATAATATTATACTTTTATAAATGCTTTTCCTGTATTCTGCAAACCTGTACGCTGCAAAAAATCATCGTTCTACCTTGATCCGTTCTTGAGATATTTGATTTTCAAACCAAAAAAATGAAAATTGACCACTGTGCCTTTGTTACGCTTGTGACGTTTTGCCTTGTGCGATTGTTTATCTATGTCTACAAACCTTTTAATCTCATTTTGCATTTCCGATTTTGTTCACTTCTAACTTGGCTTTCGTTTTCCCACTTTGTTGATTCTATTTGCAAATTGAATTTTCTTAACTATGACAGAAAATCGACCAGTATGTGCTTTGTGTAATCGATCAGTGGTTAACAGAAGAAGATTCGAGATAACCAATGCTCTATTCGAGGAAAATGCCGCAATTGCTCAATATATTGTCGAAGCTGAAAAAAGCCATGATAACTAGTAAAATTATCTCACAAGTTCACAAAAACAATAATGTATTTTATCCATTTCTCAAGTACATCTCGGTGATAAAACTTCTCCAAAGTTATTGTAGGACCAAACCACACCAATAAATATCTAAATTATTTTTGGCCGCAGATCGCCCAGGCCCCATACAATTTTGCCCATTGTCCTTTAGAGGGAATTAAAATACTATGCTGAGTATTTTTAATTCCTTTTGCACATTAAACAGTAGAATTGCCAACTTTTAGAGCCCAACTTGAAAAATCTTAATCAAATAAAGCTCTCATAATCTATAACTTAAACCTGAACAATATGTACATTCCTTGCACAAATCGTCTAAGCTGAATTTTTCCGGTATAAAATTATTACAATAATCTTGAATGGCAGCCTTGAAAATGCTTTAGGTTGCCTACGAACACAACCGGTAGAAACTGTAGCATTTGGCTTTCATTTCCATTCATCACTTGCAATTCATTAGATTGTCTCTATGCCCTCTTTTTAGTGATTTCTTCTCGATGTTGTTCATAATATTTTTTCTATTTTGTGGGCTTCTCTTCATTTAAAAAATTCAAATAACCATAATAAGTCACTTTCGCACTTTTTTTGATTATCCCTTATGACGTTTCGAAAGGATTCGACGATTTTCATATATTGCATTCAAGAGCAAGTAAACAAATTCTTTCAAGTTTTCGAAAGGCAAAAACCATGGTACAAATACTTCATAAAAAATGCAAGAAATTATTTTTTCGAAGCTGCATTTACTTATTAGAATAAAAATTTAAATGTTCTTGCAAATAAACAAAACCATTGTAAAACCAAATTAAAGAAAATTGTACTTCAAATCAGAAACTCCACTTTTGAGTTATCCCATATATTTCATTAAACACCATTATATCCGTTGAATGCATTGAAAAATTAAAATTATTGGTAGCATATATTCTTACCTGGTGTACCATCGTATACCATGCAAAATTGCAATGAAATCGGTGCAGTAGTTTTCACGTGAAAATTTAAAAAACAATTAATTTCCTATTAAAATTTCATAAATCGGCTACCAGTGACGTCACACCATAAAAGCTCTCCGTAAGAGCATACCTTGGGCAAAAACTTACGTTGAGAGAACATGAGAGAATATGAGTGAACTTTCAAAGCTTTCTATAAGTATAGATGATATTATATGCTATTTTCATTTTTTCAATATGGAAAAAAGCTCCTAAAGGGTACTCAAAGAGCTTTCCTTGTATAATTATAATTAAGATATAGATATAGTATCTTCGAAGAGTATTTGAGTTGCTGGGAATTTGATGTAACTCTGTTTCAAAGACATTTTCTAGAACCAGTTCATAAATATAGTGTCAACAACTGAAAAATAACATATCTCTTTCTAACTTTTGTTCAAAGAACGCCAACCTCCATTGAAGCGGCCTAAATTAGACGTTGTTGCTCACAGCCCATAATTTTTACCTTGTCATTTCAATGAACTTTATAATTTCTTCGGTTGTATCCTTTTTAAACTCACTTTTAATGACTTTCTTGTCTGTGTACGAATATTTACTCGTACATTAAATAGAAGTTTTTGTAATTGGAAGTTGGACTAAATGCTTCTATTTCGGCATGTACAATTTAAATTTAAACGATAATCAACAGGCATCTATCTAAACCTACAAATAATTTCGACTTGACAAAATCATGTCTTCCCTGTTTTTATACGCTTTATATTAGCTTCACCTGTATCTTGTATGTAGTATGTAGTATGTAAACAAATCTTGCAAGTTAATTTTGACCCACTTCCACTTAACCGATCAACTTCAACTTTTGCACATATGTATAATTCGCGTGACAATACAATATGACCATTTTGTAAAAAAATCAAGATGGCAGTTCCAAGATGGCGGCCGAATTTTGCAATTGTGCTCCCCGACCCCGACATGGGTATCAAATGAAAGGGTATGACAAGGCTATTTGACGTCATTCAAAATTCAAAATGGCGGCCAACACAAAATGGCGGACTACATTTTTCTCTGCAACCCACTCGTTATGGGTATAAAATGAAAGGATAGGGCAAGAAGAATACTATTAGCTGTTTGGCGTGATTCCAAATTAAAAATGGTGGCCAACAAAAAACGACGGTTTACGCCTGGGTATGGGTATCGTAAAGTATAGTACATTAATCTGTGTGACGTCATTTTAAATCTGATATGGCGGCCACTACAAAATGGCGGAAGACATACATATAATAGTCGAAAAAGTAGAAAATAAAAAATATAGTTTAAAAAACTAAAAAATACGCTTTTATTTTAAAATTAACTAAAAAGTAAAAAATAATTGTGAATGTAAAGTTTTTATTGCTCCAGCCAGAATATGGAAACAACCTACCTTTCGAAATGTAAAAAAGCGTGGGGCGCTAGCGAAAAGCTCCGGTCCTAATAAAATAAGAATATAGGTAAAGAGTCTAACGCTGTTTTACATTTCGAAAGGTAGGTTGTTTCCATATTCTGGCTGGAGCAATAAAAACTTTACATTCACAATTATTTTTTACTTTTTAGTTCATTTTAAAATAAAAACGTATTTTTTAGTTTTTTAAACTATATTTTTTAGACTAATTACAGATGCTACGGGAAACGCTTCTTTCGTCAGACCTGGTAGAATTATCGTTTAGTTCAACGAGCAGTATTAAGTCGACTGGTGCTGAATATGTCGATGCAATTGCCGATAAAATGTGCCTCAGTTTTTTCTTTTTGTCTTCTATTTTATTTGTTTTTGTTAATTGACTTTTTTTTAATATCCTTCAAGGATCTTATCCGGCTTAGTTCTCTCTGCCTTTGTAAGCATTTTTTTTATTGTTTTACTTTTGTTCTTTTAAGGCAGTGCTGGGCAATAGTTGATTTGGCAGAGCAACAGTATAGTTGTATTGCTTATTGCTCCCTATTCTAACTTGTGAGAATGAGTGCGAGGAATATACAGCTCGCTGCGAACTGCTATTGCCCAGTCCGGTTTTAGGGCATTGGTCTGTGCTATATTAGCATGTGCTAAATTACCCGTTTTTTAGTTATAATTAGCTAATATAATTAGCCAATGTTCCTAAAGTTTTATATGCCCCACGGTAAAAGTGCGTCCTTACGATGGTTAGTAATTACGGTTGTAATGAAGGTAAAACTACCATCATCTTGCTATAATGAAGGTTGTACGCCATCTCTGAAAAATAGTAAAACAGCATTTTCATTTCGACTACGATTGAATTTGCAAATTTAAAAAATTAAATTGAAAAATAAAATTGTATTAAGATTATTTATATTTAATTTGTTTATATCATTAATTTATTTTAAGAGTATTCGTGAAAACATTTAAAACCCAAGTTAAGCCTGAACTACGTTTTTAACGAATGTAGACGTACTTATCTGCCACCGTAAACCTTGAAGTACAATCGACCATAATAATCGCAGTAACCATTGTTTGAATTTGAGTCTCAATACCACAAATATGCGATTTTGACATTACAACGCCGTCAACTGGGATCCAAATCCCATAAGATAGCGTTATATTATAGTCTACAGTACAGACCCCCCCTGGAGAGCTGATAACCACATACTTTACACTTCGCGAGGAGCTTCGGTTTGACGAGTCTACCACGCTTTTCGTACAACTTTTTTCGATTCCTCCGCTTTTCCGCTCTGGAAAGTCCCATACATGGCGATTTCCCGGGGTCTTGAAAATTCATGACCACATCTTTTTTTTTACCTTAAGTTACTGGACATTTTATTCCAAATGCGAATTTAAATTTGTCCGACAGCAATTTTTCCGCTATTGACGTGTCTACCGTTCTAAACATGCCAAAATGACAGGGTATTGAAAATCAATGACCACATATGTAATTTTTGGTTAAATTGATTGTAAATAATTATT
The DNA here is from genome assembly GCA_963855945.1 of Thereva nobilitata. Lineage (NCBI taxonomy): Eukaryota > Metazoa > Arthropoda > Insecta > Diptera > Therevidae > Thereva > Thereva nobilitata. The sequence continues at coordinate 155,632,117 of OY979694.1, read as the reverse complement.
AAAATCAAAATGTATTGTTGTCCGACAAATTTTAGTCCGCGTTTTTCCAGTCCGACCGCGGAAAGTCGGAAAATTCACAGTGTATGGAAAACCGATTACTACATGTCGGACAAAAATACCACACCACAGAAAAGTGTTTTTTTAAAACAAAAATCATAATGACCGACAATAATACATTCGCAAATTGTTAGTCCGACAAAAAAGGTTCAAAAACTTCGTAAAAAATTTGGACATATATTTGTAATTGCTAATAAGGTATATTTTCGTTTATTAACTAGAATTCTATATAAAAATATTTATATATTTCGTTTTATTTTTTGACTGATAATCTCTTATGTCGAATGTAGTTAAATAAAGTTGTTAAAAGTAATAAATAATTTTAAAAAATGTGGGTTATTTCAGGCCAGTTGGATCAAGCCGTACACTCGGCAGTTCTCGATTTGGCTCAAATTTTGCACGCTTGTTTATTAATTAAAAAAAGTACTATTCGCGAATGTTTACCTCCCTAGATTCCATAAATCGTCCGTAATATAAAACTTTTAATTCGAAAAATTTTTTTTAACAACGTGAAATTTTTTTTTCATTCCACTGCTTTAAATTATGACGTCTAAATAAGTAAAAATACATTTTCAATGTATTTTTTTCAGCTAAGTACGATGCTTTAAACAGAATGGCGATATATTTACTGGAAAAGCTGGAAAATTGGAAAAACTGAAAAATCTTAAAACTGATACACTACAAAATTACTACGGGTGAAGTGAATAAATACATTTTCAATGTTTTTTTTTTGCACTGAGTACTACGATGACACATACAGAGTTGCGATATATTTACTGGAAAACCCGGAAAAAAATTATAAAATCTTCGAACTTCTGCTACAAATATTACAATGGATATAGAGATCAATCGCGTAAAAAGTTTTATTTTTTCGTGTGCTTTTGACTGATAAATTTTGACGTTAAAATAATAAAAAAAGGTATTATAGTGAAATATCCATATTTTCTTTGAGCAAGACAAGAGTTGACAGTGATATCACATATAGCAATTTTATTACAACAAATATAAAAAATTACAACTTTGTTTTAAAATGTTTTATAGTATACATTATTCTTCTTCGCTGGATCTTTCATTTTCATCGCTACTGCAAGTTTCATCACACTCATCCTCAACATCACTTTGATCTGATTCTGAAAGGAAAAATATGAACAAATTTACATATAGAGTATTTTATTATTATTAAAATAAATAACGCCATATCTAAATAGAATAAATACCTTGATTATCTGTATATAATTGACCTATTGATGGACTTTCTGGTCCATCGAACAATAAAACTGGTATTGATCGTCAATTAAGTTCCAACCGCACTCGGTGGGATCTTTTTCTGTGGGTGTTCTTAAAAATGCGTTGCACCAAGTACTGCTGATGTATATTGTTCTTTTAATCTGTTGCAGTAACTCTTGTTTTGTTGGCGGTAAACAGGATGCATCATATCCAACGATTTTCTTTTTCAAAATAGTATAGCGATTTATATCCTTTTTCAAAAAGTTCATATCGTCCTTGGTTTACATCTCTTGATTTTAAAGAATACATTTTGCATACAAATTCTTCAATAGTTTTGAACACCTCACTTGAAGAATCTATTTGTGATAGCGAAGTCTGAATTAGCGTGATAAAAGCTTCTTGAAATTTAACATTTTTTTTTCAAAAGATTAAAAGGCTTCTTTTTGCCCTTTCGATAAAAAGATGGATTGAAATCATTCCCAGTAAAGATATGACACACTGCATGAGACGACATATTATAAGAGAAAATTCTTTGAAGATGTTACATTTTCTACTTGACTGTTCTGCTATAAATTTACTTGTTTATTATTTGTAAATGTTTAAGCATAAAATAAACAAATTTGACAAAATTGTGGAACAAATAATAATTTTTTAAACAATAATTAATAATCATTTATAAATATAATATTTTTGGAAAGAAAAAAATTAAATTTCGTCATATTATTGAATTATTTATTTTTTTAGTAATTTGCGGACAGTTGCTTTTCGGACACTTGCATCACTATTTTGTACAGTAAATTTAAAAGGGAATAAAATGAAAATTAGATATGTGGTAATCGGTTTTCCATACCCTGTGAATTTTCCGACTTTCCGCGGTCGGACTGGAAAAACGCGGCCTGAAATTTGTTGGACAACAATACATTTTTATTTTAATAATTATTTACAATCAATTTAACCAAAAATTACATATGTGGTCATTGATTTTCAATACCCTGTCATTTTGGCATGTTTAGGACGGTAGACACGTCAATAGCGGAAAAATTGCTGTCGGACAAATTTAAATTCGCATTTGGAATAAAATGTCCGGTAACTTAAGCTAACAAAAAAAGATGTGGTCATGAATTTTCAAGACCCCGGGCAATCGCCATGTGTGGGACTTTCCAGAGCGCAAAAGCGGAGGAATCGAAAAAAGTTGTACGAAAAGTGTGGTAGACTCGTCAAACCGAAGCTCCTCGCGAAGTATAAAGTATGTGGTAATCAGCTCTCCAGGGGGCCTGTACTGTGGACTATTACGTTTAACGAAACATTAACGAAAACAAGTACATGTGATGTATGTTTATTAAAGTTCATTTTCACATAGGACCCCTTGGAACGCAGGGATTGACGTACGTTCTTTCACGTCTATTATAGCTCCGGCTTAAGCCGCGTAAAACCCGCAAGTTTACTACTTCATAAATTAACTGTCAAAATTTGTATGGCAAATGAATTACACCCACCAGATAAGTTTAAGCTAAAGTTTTACTGAGTAAACCGTATAATGCAATTGCCAATGGGCATCAAATTATTAGCTGTTTTGATTTTTTAAGTTTAGTAATTTTGACATCAATGTCCAGATTTACTGAAAAAAAATTTTGTGGTAATTTTACAAAAAAAAAATACTGGAAGTTTTATTCGCCAGCAGTTTTGTAAATTTGCAATATTTAAATTTAGTAAATAAATAGTAAATTTCCAAAACTTTTGTGTTGTAACTTTTTACCAGAGAGACGAACCGGGAAAAACGTATAGCTAAAGATTCCCGCCCTATGGCAATATGTTTGGTCCTGCTTGAAATAATTTCAAGCGCCCAATTTTTTTTCCAGTTTACCCACTCCCTATACATCAAAACATTGCATTTTGCTCACCATGCCTTGCTAAACATATATGTACGTCTATCAAAATTTCAACGTCTATCAAAATTTCTTGGCTGTTACAATAACTGCCCAGACCCTGATCAAAGTCAAAGGTCTGGCCTTAACTTAAAAACAATTGGGTATATATGCTTGGTATTCCATTGTTGCCTTTAAATTATATCCATGAGAGGGAAAATTTAGACCTTATATTCCAATAACCAATATGTAATTTTACTGAAAATATAAGTTCTAAAATTACGCCTCTTACGGTAAAATTAGAGTAAAAAGTGTTAGGATTTTTATAGTACATAATGTTGATAAATATACTAAGAAATATTGTAATTTTCCTGCATAAACGATTTAGAAAAATACACAATATTATGTAAAATATACGTCACATAAATTAAAACAATTTAAGACAAACAGTTATACCATCGACACACGACAGCGCTTTACGACGAAAGCTCAAAAAGGGACTGACACACTATAAATTGCTTCGTTACCCTCATTTTTAACTGTCAAAACTGTGAAAGTGTCATGAAATGCTCACAAAAAATATATTATGAATAAAAATAAAAAGGAATCTATTTCTTTCGTGATAATAATAAATTACCGCAATTTATTATGGAGGTATATTTCACAATTATAACCTTAAAACCGCTTTCCATTTTAAAACAACGAAATGATGTGAAATAAATTTCACATAAGCACAACAAAATGAATTTTTTTAAATAATCTACCAACCTGAGCTTTTTGAGTTATCGTTGTTAACAAAGCAAAAATTGCTTTGTTACGTTTCCCCGTTACAAAGCAAATATGCGTATTAACAACGATTTATCGTCGTAACAACGCCCGTGTGTCGAGGGTATTACATTACATATCTAATTACGATACTAAATGTATATCATGTCGTAATGATGGTTATCTTCATTATGGTGGTTACGTGGTATAATATACTCATGAATATTTATAAACACAACTGCAAGAACTTGTCGGTTTCATGGGCATTTTAGGCCTTGTTTTTTGGTGTTTTACGTTTCCAACTAAGAAAATAGTCTTAACACTTCGTTGTTCCATCTTCAGTGAATATAACAAAGTTGATAAAGGCCCATTATATACGAGGATGTAGGTAACCGCAAAATTACTGCGGGAAGATTACTAAAAATTCGTGCGAGCAAGCTTTGCATTGAATCAAAGGCAGGGGCCAGCTCACTCAATTAAAATTTAATCCCTCAACAGAAAAAATTAAAAAAATTGAAAAAAATTGAAAAAATCGAGAAATATGTACGTGATTCGAAAAATCAGGTGTTCGGTTTTTCTTAATTTTAATTGGTTTAATGAAAATAAAGTTTCAAAATGTATAGACCATTTCAAACTAGACGTTTCAATGGTTAAACGAGCACTTATTGATTATCAAAATTCGAAAAAAACATCAATAAAGTTGTCCGTGCAAGATAAGGGTATTTTTTCGAAAAATGTTAATTTCTGGGAAACTATCCGTTTTCCAAACAAAAAAATCATGCTTATTTAACGCAACACAAGGATTTTTATACAGACGGTTCCAGTTGATGTCCTTATCGTGCTGATCCATAATCTGACGATTATTTGGAGGGGTTCGCTGAGAGTTTGAAAAAAAATTGTTCATGATTTTTTTTAATTTTAATTTTACACAAAATGTATTATTGATTTATTATTTATAACTTCTTTATTTATAACTATACTGAATTCAGAAAAAATATTAAAAATAAGTGAAATAAAAAAAGTAAGCAGAAAACCCGTCATTTTGGAAACAATCAGGGCCCACGTCGCCAACAAAATAGTGGGGAATACATGTGTCACTGCAGCTGCACGCGCTAAACTTCATTGATGATTTTTGTTACTTCGGCTTGTGGAAATCGGCAGATTATATTTTTCCCGTTATCTTTCAATTATTTCCTTCCAAATAAAATAAATTTCGACCACGTTCGAGAATGCCGAGGTCACGATTTTTTTTGCAAGTTTGGGACCGTCCCACTCCGTTACGTCACGTTCAAATCGTCAGATTAGTGGAATGTACACTTTTCAGCATGTACTTAACCCACCATACCTTAATCTGACGCGCTTGAGTATTTCCAATTATCGATTTTTTTTACTATTCTGATGGGCTGCCCTATGCGCGCGGTGCTATATAGAAAGCTTAGATATGGTAGAGGTACTCAACAGGGTGCCCCCCATATGCTAATCTGCCGCGCTCGAGTAAATCCCAAAATCCCCGCTTGGGCTCCCCTACTATATACTCTTTCAAATTTTCATGTAAATTGAATTATTTTTACGGGAGAAAAAAATTAAAAACTGAAAAATCGATTTTCCGCCATTTTCTTCGAAAATTTGAGGTTATGTCAAAATATGTTAAATACAAAAGTTTTAGATCTTTTTGTTATCTACAACTTTTGAATTAAACATTTTCCACTAGGTCATGTTTCACCGCAAATCGCAAAAAATCGTTTTCAATCCCTAAATAGCATCCCCATTTTACCATTTCCCTTTTTTTGGAGTTTAAAATTTTTTTTTCGTTTAGTTGTGACCTTAACGACATTTCATTGCCGGTCCCTCCCTGCTATTAATTTATTTTTTTTCGTCATTTAAATCCGCTTTGGCACTAGCCTAATAATAAAAAATACAATTGTAAGTTTTTTACTTTATTTATATCAAATACCTTTTGCCATCCATTAGAATTTCTTACCGGCGCGCGGTCCATTTGGATTTAATATTTCAGTTAATTGGCATCACAATTCGTTTTTTACCATACCAATAACTGAATTCGACGTCAAATTTGGCGTCGAGAAGATTAACGACACTTTTAAAATGACAAACTTAAAACGTCGACTTATAGGCCAGGCAACGAATGCTCAAAAAATATATAGAGGGAAATGCTTGGAACACAATTTTTGACTTCGTAACTTTGTTTGGACTAGTTAGGAGGTGAACATATCAAAAATCCCCGCCCGTAGCCCTTGAGCCGGAGGGGGGTGTTTGAAGGTCCCATTTTTCATTTGAAGGAAAATAGATAAAATAGTAAAGTAATATATATTATTGAAGGGAATTAAATGCCCTACAACCCTTTTACCGGCATTTATTTTTTGGGTGCATCGTTGAAGAGTTATCCGGTCAAAAAGAACAAAAAATGTGAGGCAAAAATGTTTTTTTTCCAAAATTACAGACTTTCAAGAGCAGATATCTCGAAAACTATACAAGATATCGAAAAACTTGACTGAGTAAAACTTGTAGCAAATGGGACCTTCAAACCCCCCCTCCCCCGGCTCAAGGGGGACTTTTGATATGTTCACCTCCTAACTAGTCCAAACAAAGTTACGAAGTCAAAAATTGTGTTCCAAACATTTCCCTCGATACCTTTTCGTTGCCTGGCCTATTACGTGAACCAAAAACTACATTTACCTGGTCGTTTTCAGTCGACGTCGAATTGCGTGAACTGGCCCCAGCTTTTGTGCAGCTACATATGATAACGATGTTTGTGTTTGTGCTTTTCTTCACGCAGATTGAAAGTTGGCGTAAATTTTTTTCTACGAGTGCACGAAACTCAATTTTCCCATCTCTACACCCCTCCCTTGCCTGCAAGACCATTTACGTCTCGATAATACGTGCTCGTTTATGATGGGGCAATATTCCGAAATATTGCATCGTGATAGCACACATATGCGTTGCCACTTATGCGTAACGAACATGTTTCAATGTAAACCAGCACGTTTTGTTTAACAGTACTTATTTTAATGAGGTAAAATTAATTTTGGGACCATTTTATTCGGATATAATGAATAAAACAAGGCATAATGTTAAAAACTATATACTACGAAAAATAAGGGACACCCATGATATTCTTTTAGTGCCTTACTATTGAAGCCTTTGTAAATGTTGTGATGTGATAAAGCAATTCTTCTGTTGTTTGTCGTGATCTGATTATTTTATCTGCATTTTTGTCAGTTCTGGCAGTAAAAGTTCTAGTCCTTGGTTATTTCCATCAAGAATAACATCTTTATTATTAATATTAGAGGAAAAAAAAATAGCGATAACAATAAGCTAACCTAAGACTGACTTTTTAGTATTAAAAATTTTTTTTATTTATTAAATACTATACTATTACTATGAACATGCTGTTTTAAATGCACCTATGAACCATCGGGCAAGCACATAGCAAAAAGGAACAAATTTGTCTCGTATTACCCGTAATAGGTAATGTTTATACCCTGACATATTTTTCCATTTAATCAACCTAAATATTTTCCTGTCGACCAACAATTACCATTTTGGTTCATTCATTGGCTATCGCTATTTTTATTATTAAAATTTAGTTTTGGGAATGGTAAAATGAACAAATGCTTCTTTAATTTTTTTTCTAGATCAATATAATTATTTAAAGCCGACAAAAGACCAGCCGATAGCCTAATATTAAGCATATTATTTTTGTGGTTTAGTTTACAATTGTCAACCACACTTTATTTCGCAAATATATCAGTAACCGCTTATCTAGTTTCTTTCGAAAATCGACGCGAGCCTTGCGAAATCGATTCAAACAATACAAAAATAAAAACACAGACTTTATTGATAGTTCATATGTAAAATTATTAGGACATATGAAATATTTTAAAATGTTCAGGTGAATATCGATCGGGCAGTGATATATATGTTAACAGCTTTAGTTAGAGCGATTTGCTGATTTCTGAAACAATTTTTAGTTTTATAAATATTGTATGAAACTGTGATAGCTTTATATAATTATAAGAGTGCATTTTAAGAATTATTGATAGATCTTTGATTAAAAGACAAGTTTATGATGAGTACTAAAACGTTTAATTCCACTTAAGATTCCTTACGTTAGTACGGCATCGCCATTGTGGAAATTAGATGACAGCCTTGTTTACCAGCATAAAAGGCCAGGCTATCAAGATGCGCCGTTTTATAATATAGTAAGTATAGAAAAAGTAAAAGTAAGATTTACATAGAAATTTTGTTCCATATTTTTTTCTGTCTCTTTCTCAAATGTGTAATCGATACCAATTATGTCTAAGGTATTTTATTTATATACAATAAGCTATTTGTTTCCGTTTGTAGGTTTCAGAAGTAAAATAGCTTATTTTATGATTGTTGGGGGAGTTTAGTGATTATGAAGTATTTTTTTCTGAATTTCTGCAAGTCTACGACTTATATTTTGTAAAGTTGTACAAGCTTAAAAGAGCACATATTTATATATTACGAAGCATTTAAATATAGTAACGTGTAGATTTAGGGTTCTCGCCATCACAATAAATCGAACTACCAGGAAAAATATATTATAATTTAATGTTTAGACAATTTAAACAATGTATGATAATAATACTTGCTAAGAGAATTACCAATATCAGCGTTGTTGCTTTTAATATGAGTTTCTTAGCAATAGTTTTTAAATCACAAATTTGTGTAGGTTTATTCTAATCAGAAATAATTAATAATAATTTTAATAAAAAATAACATCAGCGCTGCTTTTAATAAAGACTTATAAGGGATTTTTAATAAAATATTTTAGTAACAAAAAATGCATTTAATTTTTTGATACATATTTTTGCCGAAATATTGTCAAATTGCAATTCGCTCTGATAGAAGAGAAGATAATTAGGGGCAACGTTAGACATTTTTAGACGGGTTTTTAACCGAATTTCACAAGTAAAACTACCATCATCGTGGACTTTCTGTTAGCTCTATACTTGTTTGTTCATTATATCAGAGTGGTTATATATATGAGGCATGAAGTATATGCATACCTAAGTTATTCTTTGCAGATTGAATTAACTCTAATTCAGCATTAATAACAGGCTCGTAAAAAACTTCCAATTGAAATTTAATAACTTCAGGAAAAACAGCAAAAATCAATATCTGATAGCTAAGATGGTTACCTACATTGGTTCTTTTTCTTGCCTTCTTCAAAGATGTGTGAGGGTGTAAAATGCGATATGTCTGTTGAGACCGCTCTTATACATATATTGGTCGTAACCACGTCCTTCATATAAAAGCTTGAATCATACGACGGCTTCCGGATTCTTGACATTAGACTAGATAGACTAGATCATCATTTTCTTCTCCATTCCTCAGTTCACCTTTATCAATGAATGTATTTGGGGTTTGCATTTTTCAAAATATTGAAAGACCAAATAAACTGAAAACAATTTTTTATTGTCTGAATGCTTATGCTTAACCTTGTGCATCTTACGTAATTTTCGATATTTTAGCGCCGTTTTTCAATATTATTGATCGCGTTAAATGCTCAAGGCACATGATCTATAGCTCTATTAAATTTTCAACATAAGACAGATTTTGCAATACAACTGCGTTCTTATTAAATCCACGTTTTTCCAAATTAAACTAATCTAGTACATTATATCTATCTAGTCAAGTTTTTTTAGCAATTTAATTTTTTATTTTGAAATAGAAAATTTTACTACGGCTATTTATTAGAAATGCCCATCTGTCTCTTATAGTACAGGAATATCTTCACCTAGCTTGTTAGTTAGTATGGTTAGCTTACTTGAAAGAAGAACCTTAATGAATATCATTTTAAATTGCTCTAATTAAAGCTTTTGAATTAAAATACATTATTAAAGCAATAAAATAAATAAATTATTAGCTGTGCGAAGTATTACCTATTATCTCAGACTTCATTAGTTTGACTCTTATCTTAAGATATAGTATTTGGTTTCTGGTTTGTTTTGCCATTAAATTATTCACAATTCTTTTTATTGTTCAGAATAACACACATTTCTAAATTTATAATGGGTATTTTTCGTTAGTTACTATAGTTTTAAAAATTTCTTACGAGAATTTGAGTCAATTTTCATTCGAAGAAATCCTAATATTAAATCTAAAAAAGTACGTCTTTTCCAGAGCAGATATTATTAATACTACTGGTAAGCAAAGTCTATTTGAGAGATTTCCCTATCAATGTTTTCTCTCTTTTCATCAAATAATTATTTTTCTTGATTGCAGTGTATCCTCAGAATAATTGGCTACTATGATATTGATCTAATTTTCAGGTTGTGTTGAATTCTCCCGCCCTAAAAGTCTTATATAATTATTATTTTACATCTCGTTTATCCTTAAAGCTACTTTCCCGTTTCTCTTTGTTAATTTTCATATATGAATGTCATCAACATTGCTCTATAGCCTCTGCTGATGATCAAGATATTGTCTGTATAGTATACAGTGTGTAGCTGATATTATTTGTTAAATATGTTTAAATTGTTGTGGAGCTCACTACTGGTAGGACTGAGGGTTCGGTTATATTGTGACTTTTGACTCTATTTTTGATGTCTTTTAGAGACAACTTTACCAGTCTTTAAATAGTTTTATAAAATATAAGAACAGCATGTAAAAATTTATATTGTATTACTAACACACTACTCAATTTATAATAGCTGCCTTGGAACGCTAATATTATTATTAGTATATCATGAGTGCAGATTTCTCTATTTGGTTATTAAAAAAAAACTCAAAAAAATATAAAAATAATTTAGGACATCATAAAAATTTTGGGTAATTACAATTCGAATATCAAAATGGGCTAAAATTAATATTATTTTGCTAAAGTCGATTTTAACAAAATTTGAATGATAGTTTGGATAGATGGTCAAAATGGACGGATTAGCTAGATTGCAGTATATAACGCAAGTTAAATGCCGTTCGTAATAACATTTTACTATTATTCATATTCCTACTAAAGTTCATATTATTTAGCAGCTTGGAGAAATTCTTTAGTAATTTTTATTTATTATGATAATAACGAATTATTTTTTGTTTTAAAACGAACAAAATTATTATATTTATTGCTGTTTTTGTTCTAATAAATATATAAAAGCCATGATAGTAGCCACTGCAAGTATCAAACTCTTTTTTGTTTGTTGTTTATTTATGTGAGAAAAAATTTCTTTATAAAGAAACAATATCAAAAATTATTAATCTAGAAAATGAAATTGATTTTCCTTTTTTTTTCTTTCTCCGTAGGCATTTTCTGGTATGGTACCCTATAAAAGGCCAGCAGCTGAAAAATCTGGTATACCTGTATATCAACCAGGAGCGACAACCTACCAACAATTGATGCAGCTTCAGCAACCATTTGTACCAGTGTCATGTGAGTACCCTAGTCCAAGTCCTTCAGCTACAACAGCAATTCCACAACCACAATCATCCACGGCAAATCCAATTATTGCTAATAATAATAATAAAAATAATCAAATCAATTTAAATAACAACAGTAATAGTAACGGTGTTGTCGTAAGCAATAGTAATTTATCAAATAATTTATCGAGTATTAACAGTAACAGTACAGCTAGTAGTAGTAATGGTATTGTTGTAACTACTGCATCCATTCAAACATCATCGCCGCATAACTCCTTAAATAATAATAATAATAACAATAATTCAAATTTGAATAACATTATTAATACAACAAGCAGCAGTAACAGTAATCACATTGTATTGCCAGTTGCTGCAACAAGTGTTGCATCTAGCACTGCTACAACTGCTGCTGCTGAACATAATGCAAAGGAATCAGGATCAAATACTGTTGTTGCTGATGTGTCTGTAACGCAAGCTCATCAGCCACAGCAGCAACCACAACAGCAACAACAGCAACCTACACAAGCACAAACTTACCAACATCATCACCATCACCATCATCAAACCCAACAACAGCAACAGCAACAACATAACACTACTTCCATTATGCAGAATCAACATAATGCTTTGCATAACCAAACTTCACAAAACTCTCTAACGCCTTCTCTACTAACATATTCCAACAATAATTCAACTGCTATCACAGTACCCCATTCTTCCGTAAGCTATTCATTTTCGATGCATCATTCATTGCCACATTCAACATATTATCAAGATGCGGCAACTCTCGCTAAGGAGGTTGCACAAAAAAATTACGCAAATGCACTTAAAATGGCAGCAGCATCAAATACACTTTCTGGCAAGCCATTGACTGCTTTAAGTTATACTGGTGTTGCATTGAATAAGAGTTTAGTTAACTCTCATAATAATGCTGCTGCTGCGGCTGCTGCTGCTAATCATCAGGCTGCCTTTCAGGGTCGTATTGGTAATACCCTTGGTGGCACAGTTCAGACTGTACCACATTCAACTCCAAACTTAATGACAAGACCACCAACTAGCTATATCCAGGCTAGCCCTCACCATCACCTAATTAGACCCCAAGTGCCTTTACAGGCAACATCTGCTCATCCATATGCTGCGGCCGCTGCTGCAGCTGCTAACCAACAGTTCCTAAGTCATCCACAAAATATTTTCTATCCTGGGTTTGTTGGTTACCCATTTGGAGTTGGAGCTGGTGCCCCAACTCTAGCTGGTCATGGAATGCCATCCGCAATGCCGGCTAATTTGACTGCTGGAATACCAGCTATGCCAGCAGTGCCACCTGTAGCACCATCTACAGGTACGCCTGGAAGTGCAGTCGTCTTAAATCCATACAAAAAGATGAAGACTTCATAAAGTGCTATATTTATATTGAATTACAATAAAAAAAAATATTTTAAACGTGCCTAGAAATTTACTTAATTATTATGAAAATATAATAATAAATAAAAAATGAAGAGAACATCTTAAAAGTTGAATTATTTTAATTTATCGATATAATTTTTTTTGAAACATAAAATTAAAAAAGAGCAGCAAGAAAATTTTTAATTGCACAAAAAAAATCCACGAATAAAATTTTGAAAACAAAATAAATAAAACACCAAAAAGTGGTGGTTTGTCTGTTTGAATCTATAAAAAAGGTTAATGATCAAATAAAAATATAAAATTTAAGTAACCTGTGTTCGGTATTATAAATACCGCTCTACGCAATGATAATATATGTGAATTGTGCAATGAGGAATGCGTTTTGAAGCATGTTAAAGTTCTTGATCGAACTCTAAAAACATACATTACATACAAAAAATACATTGCATTTAAAAAAAATAACACCAAAATATATATTTTATTGTTGATATTGATTATATATATAAAAAAAGAAACAAACAACAATTACAATTTTAATTTTTAGTAATAGAAGTAAAAATATAAAATTTAAAAAACAAAAAGTTTGAAAAAAAAAATTAAAAAAAAAAATTTAAAAAAAAATACTTAAAAAAACATAAAGGAAAATTGTTTATTTTTTGTCTTCGAGCGAACGGGAAGAAGTACTGTGATAGCTTCACTTTGCCCTCAGAATATTTTTGTTCCTACGCCGCCATAGAATCCTACTGACTCAAATGTTGGTAAAATTAAGTAAAAACAAATAATAACGCAACCCTAATTTTTGAGGTATAATACAAATATAAAAATAAAGATATATAAAATTAAAAATAAAATGAAAGAAAGTAGCTAGGCTAGAGACTAGGTTACTATTTAGGCTAAGATATTTGTAGGCTAGGTAATCGTGAATTACTATAGAGCGATTTTTTCTTAGTAGATACCTTGTAGAAAGAATTTTTAATTTTTGACATTTATTATTATTTTTTCCTTTATTTTTAAATTTATATTTTAGTTATTTTTGTTTGTTTTGTGAATATCAGTTTTAGTTTTATCAATTTTACTATTTCTTAGATCTCGTGTGTTGTGAACTTTATTTAGTTTGTTTTCTTTTATTTAGTCAACGATTGTAAAATGTAAACGTAATATTAATTATTAAAAAAAGATAAAATAATATGGTGACTATAAACCGAAAATCGTGATTTTTTATTTTGTAATTGTATTTAAAAAAACCAAAAAAACTTTAGTAAGTGAGGAGCGCTTTTATTTATTTTTTATTATATATTATTTTTCTAGAAAAAAACTTTTTAACTTCAATGGATATGATATGAACTGTTAATAGAAAAACAGAATAAAGCTTTCTAAAATGTTTGCTTGTTAGATGCTTTACTTTTGAAACTACAATTGTGCCTATCTATTATTAATTAGTTCTTGCCTTTGTGTTATATATTTAAAAGAGGATCAAAATATAATTAACATATAAAAGCGTATAATCATTAGTTTTTTGTTTTCTTGATTCGTTTTATCTAAATATGGAGCATTGTAAGCGTGGGTTGTTTTTTTTTCTTCAATTTTTAGTATAATTTCATTTATTTAAAAAGTTTAATATTTCTTTTTTTAAACTTTTTGTCATGGGTTATTAGGAAAAATTAAATTAGCTTAATTTCACTATTCTAGAAAATTGTTTTTATGTATGTTGTATCATACATAAATTTTCACGATAATAAATTTAGGAATTTTTATTTTTAAATCAAATTTTGCAATAATTTGTTGGTGCAATTAATCCCAAAGGATATATTTAGTTTTCAGAATATTTTTATAATCTTTTAGTCCAGTCAATGAAGGCAAAATACGGCGAAACCTCAGGATTCTGTGAAACAGCACCGATTTGCACAAAAATTTGGATTTAGGTTCTACCTACCCTCTACTTCAAAGTTGGCTTTGTGCGGCGGGTTGCTTTTTATTTTTAAGTGGTAAAAACTACCCCTATTCGAAAACAATTTTAGACTTGTAGTTTCGAGCGCGTAAACGATTGGAAACATTTTTAAATAAGTAAGGGACATAATTTATGATTTATTAAACAGTTTCGATCCCTAAAAGCCACCCTCTAGAATAAAATAATGTTGAAAAATGTTATTCAGCAACTTGGAATGATCTATTCATATAGGGATATTAAATTAAGATTTCTTTACTGTTTTAATTTTTTATCATTTATTCATAAGTTTCAACACCTATAAAAACCACCCCTTGCAAAAAAAATTTTGATTTTGATTACAAAATTTTTTTTATTACAATCAAAAATCCTCTGCACTCTCGTCTTCCTTTTCCTCTTCATCCTCATTCCTTTCCACATCCACCTCATCCTAGTTCTCCTCCTCGTCCTCCTCTTGGTCCATATTTGGAGCACTATTTGTACAGTTGTCTCCGCTGCATGTTATACATGTCGAATTGCAGAAAAGTCCCATTCTTCCGCAACCGAACGCTGAACCGCATCCTTTTTTACAGCTACAACAAATCATTTTCAACAGCTCCTTAGGTGCTCTTCGAAGTAATAGGGGTGGAATAAGTTGATTTACAGTATTGGCCAAAACTAAACCACCCCCATTCAATATTTCATATATTTCCCCGATATCAGTAGCTTTTTAGCGGGTTCTAGACTGAATAATCCAGCTTCTTCGGCTCTTCGACGGATTGTTATCTGGCTTATTCCGAAGTCGAAATATTTAAGAAGTTGTGCTGAGGATTTGACAGGAGCTAACAATGCTACTTTTTAGCACAGAGTCGTTCCTATTAGATGCTTTTTTCGTTCTTCCTCCAAAATGAAAAGGTATAACCCGGTCCGTTGCCTCGTACTTTTTGATCATACGCGAAATTACTGAACATTAATCCTTTAGAGCTTTAAGTTTAGGCGGTCTAAAATATAGGTATAATGTGTATTCATCAATGCTCCAATATACGTGTTCTCATATCTGCAAAAATATGTGATTGGTTTTTTACCCATAACTCGCTTAGTTTTTAAGCTATCAAGTCCTTCCAAATAGCATTTTGTAAGTTTTTTCAAGAGCTATAAGCTCATATAAATTAAACTTTCTTTCACCCCTTATTTTTAAAAGGGTTTGAGCTGAAAGGGCTTGAACAAGTTACTATTTACGAACATATACAAACTGTAAACGACCATATCTTAGTCAATTTTTATCCAAAAAAAACAACCAAAATTTTCAGAAAAGCAAAACCTACGATTGTGTACTCTACAAAATTTTGCGTATCATTAATAGTTTTTGAGTTATTTTAAAGAAATGGAAATCTTTGCAATATTACAAAAAAGCTCTCTTCGCTTCAAGCTCATTTTTTTTCAAAACTAAGCACTGTAAAACGGTCTTCTAGAGCATATTACAAGTACATGAATAAAGTGAATTGTGAAGTGGAACCGACTATTTTCAATGGGGGTGGTAATTAGGGGGTGATTTTCACATTTTTTTGTCGCCAAAAAAAGGGACCAACTTTATTTTCGTCATAACTCGCTTAGTTTTAATGCTAGGGACTCTTATAAAAAAACAAAAATAAAGGTTTTTTCAAGCACTTTAAAAAAGGTTTTATGAGTTTTTCCCGAAAAATTCATTGTTTTTTGCTTATTTCAAGTTGAACCTTTCAATTTTGGCGTTTAACAAATAAGAACCAACCTTCAACAAGCTATTACTATTTTTGTTTTGGTCTACAGACACCATAAACCCACCATTTTTTTATAAGCTACATTTTTAGTAAGAATAATTTTTTCGCTAAAATACTTACTCTTTGAGTTATTCGCGAAAAACCGTCTGAAGCGTGGTTTTTTTGGTTAAAAAATTTACATTTTCACTCGCGAATAACTCGAAATGTATTGACTTTCAGAAAAAACTTTATATAACAAAAGTTGCTTAGAATTAGCCAATCTATCTATTCCCGGACTTATTTTCAATGAACAATTTTTCACCCCCGAGAAGGGGTGGCATCCACCCCCAGGGTAAAAGCAACCCCCGCATAAAGCCAACTTTGAAGTAGAGGGTAAGTAGAACCTAAATCCCAGAATCCTGAGGGAAAACGGTCATTGACTGGACTATTAAAAATTATTTTAAAACTAACGCAATACTATGAAAAAAAAATATTTTTTTATAGATATACCTACATAAATAATTGAACATGTGAGAAGAAGAACAGTAATATTCCAAAAACATCTTTTTCGGGAAATTAAAAAAAACTGTATCAAAGAAACTTGAAGTTTAAAAAAATGTATTATTGTAAATCTGTATCTATGGGTCCTGCATATTATCTCAAAATAGGAAATTACTCGCATTATTAGTTTTGTATATATTTACTATAATGTATCATGGAATATTATCTTTCTTCCACTCAGTAAAAGTTTTTTCTCAAAAATAGGTATACAATAAGATAACATTTTTAATGAATATCGAAAAAAGAAAATAACAATGTTGAGATATTAAGCCACATGTTTTGAATGATTAAATGTCTCAGTTTACTTTAAAAGTCTGTCCTAGTGGAGTCAGAAAAGCAAAACATAAGGAATTGTTTCCAGTCTCAAATTTTTTTTGTAACATGTTAGTTACATCGAATACTATACGAAACGGGAATTTTCTACCTCTAGCAACCGCCGCTAGGCAAGTAGTAAACGGCCATTTTGTGCAAAAGCTACCATTTTGGTCGTTCTTTCTAAATATAGATGAGTGATAGATGATTCTTCGTGTAATGGACACGACAGGCTTAGCTCTTCGGACTTCACAACTGCATCTTCTTGGTTTTGAAATTTGAAACACGATGCAAAATTGACATAAAGGATTTTATTGCCCATGAAACTGGCCATTTCCGCATTCGACCAATCGTTTATCAAGAAGTTGACAAAAGCCTCCTTGAAATTTATGTTTCTCAATTCAGTCGCGAAATCCGAAGGAAGCTAGAATCTGATACTGCTTTCCTCTTATTGTACCACGCAAAGAATGTTCAGTATCCTTGATAGACTTGCGCAAATACCTAGAATTCCCACCCGTTGTATCGAATGGAAGTTTTCCGAGGCCGCGCTGGCTCTTGCAGCGGCAACTTTGACGATCACTTAAAGTAGATTTGTCCCGCGAATCGATTGTAAGCACAGTTTTTTTACATGTGTAATATGGTCCTCTGTAACCATGTAAAATTTAAGCAAGGATGAAATAAGTCAATTTTTGAAATTTTTTTCATGTTTGCGCGCTTGTAAGTGGTTGATTGTCCCGCCAAAAAAAATGTAAGTGGTCGTTTTTTGAAAACCTCTGATGTCAATTGACAACCCCTCAAAATATGAACGACGATGATATGAGGTTTTTTTCCTATTGTTTATTACATATTTATTACATATTGTCCCGCTAAATGGTTGTAAGTGGTCGATTTTCGTGACTTATTAGACCTTATTGAGGATAATTACATACATTGATCGACGATAAAATGAGTCACCAAAAAATGTCGCTGGCTCCCGGACTATTAAGAATATAGCGAGGATGTCATCGCTCATTCGATCACCGAAGCAGCAGGCAGTATGTATTCCTGAATACAGCAATAATACTGAAATGGCATCCGTTGGCCTTAAGCGTTGAATATGTCACAATTGGCGGAAAATTCACATCTTACAATCACGATCTATAGCTCGCTATTAATATAGGAGGTAGATAGCCTCTAAGGGGTACCTACTTACATTGAAGAAATTTTGGATCCATGTAGGACGAATCGTACAATGTAGAAATATTGATTAAGCATCGTGATTTCAACTTGTAATCTTGACTATTTCTAATTCTAGCAGGATGCAAAAATCTTGGAATATAAAAGAAATAAAACTTGTATTTTACGAAGATATAAAACATTTTAGGGGTATTCATGAAAACATGTAAAACCATACCATATTTCGCCGCGTAAATCGTATAAGTTTACCACTTCGTAAATAAATGGATGGTGTAGTATTTTTTCCCACTTTCTTTTGGCATTTTTTAGTTTAGCGTAAACTTACACGTTCTTATGAATACCCTTTTTCAAATGACTCTTTTATATTGTTGGAATCAACTTTAATTAAATATAAATATTTAAATATAAAATATTTCACACATTATAATAAAATATTTCACTGAATTCCCGTCCACCAGACAAAATAGACAACGTAAAAAAAACCATAAAGCTATTTGTTTTTTGCTAAAGACCTTCGATATTATGTTAATATTCAATAAAAGCTTGTCAATCTTAAATTAACTAGTATAATTCAAGGTTGTTTAAAAAATATTATTATTTCCTCTGAATAAAACTTTGATACAATCATATCCATTTGAAGTATAAAAGTTTTTCCTCGTTTGCTCAAATTTATTTTTAGGATCCAAAAAAAATTTTTTTGGTTATCTTCGTTATAATTTTGCTCAATATTTCGTCCTTGATGATAACTACTTAAAAAAGTTAAATTTAGTGCAAGAATTCAGTTGTTTTATTACGTGAATTTTTTTTGTAATGTTTTGATTTTTTTTTAGTTTAAATGCAATAAAACCGATTTGAGTACTTAAAAGATTTCATGTTTTTTTGAAGCGTTTTTTTTCTCTTTAATTTAAAGAATTTTTATATATAGTATTATTTTACTTGTTCTTCTACCATTTTTTATGAAAGTTCTCTTTGCTTAATTTCTAGTTTTTTTAAAAAAAGAGGATAGGCATTTTTTTCTCAATGTTAGGCCAATGGTTACACAGAAAATATACAAAAGAAAATTTATTGCAGAAGTCTTCCATTTTTAAAATGATAATTAAAATAATTATAATTTTTAATTTTCAAATCAAAATTTTTTTTATTTTACTATAATTACTATAATTTTTAGATATTATACATTTTGTTTTAAGTTTATTTTAATATTTTAATTTTATTTTACAAAAACGCAACATAATGATGCTTGCCATTTCAATATTTTTGCATACGAAAATTTAAAACAAAATAATAAATTTATTTACTATATTCATTTTAAAAATAGCAAAAATGAATTTTTTGTGATATATTATATATTTTTTATTAATTTATTTTTTTAATTAATATTTTTTTTAAATGATAGACGTGAGAGATGTGTACATTATTACGTTTTCTTAATTAAAATGCAAATAAAATTTAAAACTTGAATTTTTTGTTTGAAAACCTTCAAAAAGTGGTTAAATATATTTATATAATTTTTTTTTTGTTTTGTAATATTTGGTAGTGAAAAATATTGGAACACTTTTTATTGATTGAGTAATTTTATAAAAACATATACACTATTAATATATTTGAAAAAAAAAATTATGAAAAATTATTGAAAACTTGAAAAGAAATACAATACAAAAATCACCATACTTGGCTGTTTTTATTATTTAGATAATATATATATATATAAAAATTTATTTAGTGTAGGAAAAATAATAAGTTTTCAGTTTATCACTTATGTATAGTCACAATATATTGAATTAGATTCATAAATAAGTAGATGAAATACGAAAAGAATAGGAAAGAAACAACGTAAAGTTCGAAAAACAAGCACGCAAAATACATCAATCAGGGCATATATTTTTCTTTATTATATAGATATAGATAACATTTAGGATATAGACTTAAAAATATTATATATAGAAAAAACAAAAAACAGTTCCAAAATAAGGGATATAAATGTCCCTTTTTAATTAAAAGTGCTTGCACCACTAATCAACTTATTTTTGCATGATACAAAAGTAAATGGAAATTTTTGGAATTTTGAGAATGAAACTATAAATACACAATGTTTTAGTAGGAAAAAACGGTATCATCCATTGACATTAAAGGGGATACGAAAATAATAAAATGTCACTGTTTCGGTTTGAAATTTGTAGGGTCAGAATAGACGTTTTAAATAGGATTGTAGAGCAAATACCTTGTCGTACAGGGATAGATAGAAAAAGAGGGTGAGAAGGAACTTTGTTTGATTTTTAATATAGGATATTATATATATATTTTTTAAAAAAAGAAAATATAAATCCGTTTTCCTTTCTAACTATTTAGATCCAATAATAATTATTTTTTATCTACAAACTTGCATTTATTAAGAAATGTAAACGACGCATGCAATAAAATGTAATTAAAATTGCATTTTGAAATAATATATTTTTTTCTATTCATCAAACCAATAATAAACAAAATCTTAAATAAACGAACCCGTAATAATTGCATTATCCTCCCTCTACTAAACTCTAATTTTCTATAATAAAAACTACCCTTTTAGCTGTGCTTTTTTATTAACCCTTTTATACCACAACTTAAAATATTCACGTTTAAAAAAAATATACCTCATTATTATACATTTTTAAGAATAAATAAATTATCGTATATAAAAAAATATTCTTAGTATTTATGACTATTTTTCATTTTTTATATTCATGAATTAAATTAAAAAAAAGCAAACAAAATATGATAAAAACTTATATTTAACGAAAAAAAAGAAAAATCGATACAATCTTAAACATTAACTTAATTCCTATCTAATATTTAAATATTAAACTCAGTTGCTAAAAATTTATAAAAAGCAAGCGAAAAAAACGATGTTTTCAATGTGTAGTTTGTCAACATTATTCTATATTTGTGAAATTTTCTTAATTATTATTATTGTCAAAAAAACTAACGATAAACGATTAAAAACATATTATCCCCTTTCCATTTTCAAAATTAATACTTATTATTATTAAAAAATACACATGCTTGTTACTTACCCACAACATACAAAAAAAACAACTAAGTATAAACCTTAATATTACATTTAAAAATTACCATATTTAACTTAGAAATTGTTATAAAAAAAATGCTGTAGGAATTTTTAGGCTATATATTTACAAAGGTAAAGCTCCATTCATACGCATTGAGTTTAAAATATATATTTATTTATTTATTTTCTTTTTATTTTTAATTTGCATATTTATGCGTAAATACTATTTTCAGTGTTTTCATAGTTATTTTATTTTGGTTCTGCGTCCAAATATTGTGCAATTTTTTTACCTGTTTTCTTTTTTATCATTATTATTTTTTCTATATTTTATTTAATTTTTTGTACATATAAAAAAAATATTCTGCTGTGGTGTATTTTTTCCGGGAAATTTTGCAAGTCGCCGCTTTATTTTTTTTAATTTGTTTAGATTATTTATTACTTGCTTTTAATTTTCTGCTTTTCAAAGAATAGTGCTAAAAAGAACAATATATATTTTTTTATATAAATATTTCAGTAATAAGTGTACGTTAATGTATCACATGCCTCTAAATAACTAAGTGCAATGTTTTAAAAAAAAGCGTTTGTTATAAATGTGTTGTCCTCACTTCTCTTCTCTAGAATTTAAAATTTGGACATGTTTTGAATTTTGTTCTTTTGTAATATTAAAAATTAAATTAACAACTTATTTGTTGTTATTGAATCGGAAAGATAAGAAAATTGCAAAATTCGTATCAATGACAATTGTGGCTTACATATGTACGTACATAATTGTTTTAAATCCTTCTGTCAATTACAATTGCCAACTTACGACGTCGTTTCATGTTTTAAAAGGTTCCAAATAGTACCTAATATTCAGCTATCTATCGGCGTTCTCATATGTACCAATAATATCTGAAAGGTGGAAATAATAGTATTCATGAAAACGTATCAAATCTTATCCTGTTATGACATTTACTTTTTTTCAGCATTTACTTTTTAAGTATGAAAAGACAAGGACATCTTGGTATGAACGAGATGGCGGCTTTGTATTTTCGTGCAGTTTCAATTTTGAACATATTAAATTTGCACTCATATATAATAAATGCTTTTTCATAGTTAGAAAAAACATAATATTATCATACTACGTGCTACTTACAAGTTTTCTTTTCAATTTCACTTAATAACCACGAACTTTTAATTTTGTCAAAAAAAGTCTGAAATGTCAAAAATTAAGACGAAGATCCCGAAAAAATAGGAAAAGTTCATACTTTTTCTGGCACTTTTCGAGTTAGCTGAACTTTTTCGCGTAGAATAGCTTCAATTTTAGCATATTTCTAATCCTTCGCACTTATGCCAAATCTCCGTAAAGAATTTTTGTCTCTTTCTAAACTTACTAAAAAGTGTAAGCTTCGTCTGAAAAAAAGTAACAGAGTAAAGTAAAATAACAGCATTAGTAAGCCGCGAAAATCGTATAAGCTTACCGCCCCGTACATACACTGTCAAAATTTGTATGGAAAGTGAATTACACAACGCTAAAATGCTGTGTAAACTGCATAACTTGATATGGCCAATGCCATGATGCAATTATCAACGGTTTTGATTTTTTAAGTGCAAGATGGATGATTTAGTTTATTTTTCGCACTTCCTTTTGGTATTTCTCGGTTTAGTAATTTTGAAATCATCGCCCAATTTGACGAGCGTCGTTTCGACGTTTACATATGTACATCTTTTTATAATTGTGTTCATCAAACAAACCTCGTAAAAATTCCCTTTTACCTAATATGTAAACTTAAACGTTTCCATGAATACCTTAATATGAAAGACTAAATTTCTTGTTGTACCATCCAAAACAAATATCTTATTCATATTCAAACTTTATTTCCTTAATACCTTTACAGAATGTAGGTACAATAATACCTACATTCTTGAATCCTGAAACGCAAATACTCATTGAAAATGTAAACACATGCATTTTTACAAGTTATATTTTTGCCAAATTCGGCACAAACACGGAGTGTCCCTAATTGCGGTCTTAAAATCCTGCAATCGTTTTATTAAAACTCTTAACATAAACAATTATGTACAAATCATAATTTTAATATTTAATTTTTTTAATTGCATCTCTGCGATTAAAACTTCAACTCAATCATTTTGTGATTGTGTCTCTATATTTGCAGTTTGTCTGATTGCAATTCTACAAGTAAGGGTGCTGTTAATAATGCAAGTTGCACGAGCAATTGACTTTGGTGCTTTTGCAGACAAGTCTGTAGATCAAAATGATTTTTGTCAAATGTTCAATAATTCAGTGTGCACTTGCAAACTACTGCAATATAAAATACTAAGAATGTCTGTTAGAACTTACATAGAGATAAATATAACGCCTCAGTACTTAGTACATACTTTATTTATTTTAGCTTTTTGACAGTACGAATTGATTTTTGACATTAATATTTTTGACATAAAAATGATGACGATTATGGCCAACTTTATCAGGCCAGCTACACATGCAAATGATTTGCCTGGCGTTATGCTGATTATCTGTAATTATTTTATCAATTATCTGTAATTATTTTATCAATTACTATTTTTGTCATGAATTCTGCGAATACAATTATAAAACTAAGCTTTGCAAATTATGAAATAAATTATGTTTCCGGCAGTGTTTTTTGACAGTTAACAAAAAAATGTTATGCAAAAGGTTGTTATGAGTTAAAATAGGAGACAGTTGCTAGATTGTAAAAAATGCAGAGTTTCTGTAACGAATGATGTGCAGTTATAGTTCTTTCTAAAATTCCCTGATTTCAATGGATAGTTACCTCATTCAAAATACAGTTTATATTTCATATAAAGTTATCTTATTATCTAGATTATTTCTATAAATCCGTTTGACTCAAATTAATCAGAACATTTCATAGCTCCCTTATAAATGGCTGCTGATCTACATCATTTAATTATGTTGTTCTACAAAAAACTAACAATGAACTGTACTACGACTATTAGCTTTTGGATGTTTGCCAAATTTATTGGTCTTTTCATTCTTGGCGACAGTTTATCAATGCATATAGTGCAACGGATAATTTGTAGAACTAGCTTAACAGTTCTGGAGATAATTTTGTACCACTTCACTGTATAGCAAAAACATTGTGGTCATAGCATCTATTACAATATCTGCTGGAGGTCGCGTAAATTATTTGTGATTAAAAGCTGATAATAGATTCATTCATTTATACAAATAATACTCAAACTATTGTATAATGAAAAGTAAACGCTATACCTGCAACTTTTTTGAACGCTTTAATTACTTGTTGAAATCAAGATTATAAAATATTATACGAAGCCTAACTTATTCGAGGAGATCAAATCAAATAATTTTTATACCAAAGTACGAACTATACAAAACATGTTCATTTAAATATTCTATATAAAAAAATGATTGAAGCTTTTGAAGTACGTAGGAATTCTATTTTATTAAAAACAAATCCCATATCTTTAAAGTATATATATAAAATCCTAATAAGCTTACTATTACCCCTCTGCATTGCTTACAATATTTCTGTTGCCCATTTATGATATAATAAATATAAACTAAGCTTATTTACTAACTCTAATACACAGAAACAAAACACCACTTGCTGCTTTTATATTTAATTTAATTTTTTTGTTTTGTTGCAAGCTTTCAAGAATATTAAACAAAATATAAAAAACATATTTTCACATTTTTATTATTTATTTTTTTTTCCTTTAACTGCAACGTTATGTTTTTAATTTAGCTACATGCTACTACAATTTTAGTATACATAAAATGCATGTTATATCCATTAAAATTCTAAAGTTATTATTAAAATATTTAGAGTATTATAGAAAGGGAAGAAAAGAAGTTAGAATTTTTTTTCTTTTATAAGGAAATATTTGTAGAAGCTGCTAAACTTTGTGCGAAATAACATCGAGAATTTATTTCTTGATAATAAAAAAAAGATTAATGTGAATTTTGCTGTGCTATTTTCGCCGAAAGTTTTCTGTGTATCATTTCTTTTTGCAGTAACGTTGATTTTGAAGTATTTCCTTTTGAGCCAGCCAATAATTTTTTCAATCAGATCTAACAAAACATAATTTCACAAAATCTTATCAAAATTTCTAAACTAAGTTTAGAATGGAAGTACCCATATGATAATCGAAAGAAGAAATGTCAAAGGATTATGGAAGACGATAAGAACTTTCTAACCTAGTGGTTTAGCTTTCCTACATGTTTAATATAGTCGGGCGTTGTCATGTTGAAAAACTACACTCTTCTGATTGGTCGATGAAGTTTCCTTTAACTTAATAACGTCTCTCTAACCTTTGACAGTGAATCTCACAAGCGATTGATTGATTGTTCGATATCATTTTAAAATAAAGTATACCTTTCTTAGGAGTTAAGATTTTTTTCTCAGTGATGATAGTGGATGGACCCGTTCCTTTCTCTAACCATTGAGATCGTCCCAATAAATATAATTTATAACCGTCCATTGGAACAATTGTAGGATGTTTTGACCAGCAAAAAGAAAATTTACAAATTAAGTCTGATTTTCTTGTCTCAATACATATTAAATTATTTGAAACATACCAACCGATTCTAGCTAGTTTGGAAATAGTCGGTTGATCCAATTTAGTATTGTAACAAGTTCTTGTTGAGTTACTTGAGGATTTTAAACATATAGTGTTTATAAAGCTTCTTCCCAAAAATGACCTAACATGATTAAAAATACCGTTGTTCAGACTTGAATTAAATTAATTTAATCAGTTTTTACTACAAACAGAATTCTAGATTATTACGATTTATGCGCATTTCAATTTATTCAACATTTTCTTAATGTATTTGCTACTTCTGCTGAAATTAATTCAACCAATACCTATGTATCCTTCTTAAATCTTAACAAAAATGAACTTTTATAGTATCATACTTTTGAAATATCCTCGCTATTTTCTTAACGTGCTTATTTTGCTGTTGCTTATTGTGCACTTTTAATGCCAGCAATGTTATATAATCCATTCTGTAATAATTTCAAAATTCTACTATCTTATTCTTGAATAATTGCAAAATAAGAATTACACAGTTTTCAAAATGTTATTTATGTTCATAATTAATGTTTTTTTTGATTGTTGATTACTCAATATAAACAACTACTATGACATATTTGTATAAAGGGGAAAGGAATCTGTGTTCCTGTAGAATCTGTGAAAGGAATCTAATATAAGACATGCAATACATCAATTACAGTCGTTTGATTAATGTTGTACCAAAAGCAATATTTTGATCATGTCAATTAACTTTTAACTGATATGATTTTTCAATAACAAAAGGTAATAGTATTCCAAATTTACCTATTGCAATTGCAAGATTACAATTAGCCGACTGAAATTTATCAATTTTTATTTAGCTTACAATTTCTTAGTTCTCACTCTACAATGATAATTTTGTGATGGCACAGCTAACAGTTCTACAACCATAATCTAGAAATTAAAGATACAAAATTACAATCTCCAATTAAAGCTAATAAAATAAATGTAACAATTGTACACTTCAAATACTATTATGCTTTCATATTTTGAGAAATGAAACGAATTTATATATAACCTGAATTTTTATCGGCATATTTAGTATGCTACCATTTTACTACTTCGCTTATTATTAATTAATACTTGGCCAATATTAGATCTCTCAGCTTGAAAAAATATATTTTTTGTTGTTAACGACTTTCAATTTAAAATCTTGTACATATCGGTTCTTGTATTATTAGAGTGTTATTTCACATTAATCTTATATTTTTCACAAGTTTAGCAAATTGATAACAAATTTCCTTCCATACGCAATAAAAATTCAGAATGTCATCGATTCGAATAGAGAAAAACTAATAGCAAAGATTTAGTCCAAAAATAATTTTTAATTAAGAAGCAAAAGCGAAGTTTGATGAGTAACAATAGTAACCCGTACCCAACCCCTATTTGCATAATCTCTGAAATCCAATGGTTTCTTAGTTAAAATTATAAGATTTGGCTGTCTAGATTTTTTAGGGATTTTTAAATTTAAACCAAAAACCGAACCCATGTATTTCCAAGTGACAAAATCGTACCTGAAAAGCAATTTAGGTTCTAAAAAGTATTTTCGTAAATTCATAGTTTTATTTAAAACATAGCGCAACAATTCATTTCATAATTCGTTCTCTTCTCTTTAACAAATCCGTGTCGAGAAATAAAAACCTCTTTTGATAGGGAGTATTTTTATTAAATAAAAAAAATTTAAAACAAAATAAGGCGGCGGCTTTTAGGGACCCGCTAGACCTATTAAGTGCCTAATTTTTAATAAAAAAAATGTTATAAAATATTACAATCAAAGTTTTTTGGAAAATTTAACTGAAGGTATTTCTCAAAAGTAAAAGAACGCAACCATTTCAAAATATAATGTATAAAAAATTGATGAAGATTTAATGCATAGTTATTTTTATCCGACTCAACTTTCTTAATATTTTCTTTCTTATTAATTTTGCTTTACTTTTAACATTCATCAGCTTAATTTAAATAAAAAATCAAAATAATATACATAAAAAATTATAACGACAAGTAATTTTATATTTAATAAGAATAATAATAATCATAATAATAACAATTAAAATAATAATAAATTTGTTTTGTTTTTACTGCGCTTTTCATCTTTACATCTCTTACACAAATGTTACAACAATAATCCGTCCAAATCTTTACACTGATATATATTTCATTGAGAAAACAATACTATTGTCTTTTTCTTAATAATATATTTAATTTTATTTGTTTATTAATTTTTCGTTGATAAATCACAAAATTTAGTTAAGTGCGCTTTTATGAAAAAGCACAACGATTATGCATAATCTTCATCAAAAAGAATGTTTCAAATTAATTAATTTTTGGTATATTTTCGTATTTTTTAAAATAAATTTAAATATTATATATTTTACCACACTTGCGAGTTACATAATACTACAATAAATAAAATTTAAAATATTAAAAAAAATTAAAACCAAAAATTTCTAATTGTACGTAAACGGAGCACTTCAATAATTAATATTGACTTAAACTTAATGCTATGATATTTTAATTATAACCCAACCATTATTATATCGATTTATCTTATTTAAAAACAAGGAAAATTAATAAAAAGAATGAAAAAAAAAATATTTATATCAACTATTCTATTAAAAAGATATAAAATGAGAAAAACAACTGTAGCAACTTAGATGGCAGATTTACTTGTAAAAAAATATGAAAATAAAATGAAGAAAAGTTGAAATTATACTTAAAATATCAACAACCTACACAAGAGAAAAATAAAACTACATTTATAATAATATATAATGAAATATATAAAACAATAGTACTTATATACATTAATTTAATCTAAACAAGAAGTGAAGGTTATATATATATACAAAATTGGAAAGAAATATATACATATATGAATGCATGAATGTTTAATATATTATATACATATTATATACTGTATTTTGATGCTTTTTCTTTCATAAATTCTCTATACTATATTTCATCTCTTATAAAAGTGTCCTTAATTGTTTTATTTTTTACTTTTATATTGATTTTATTTTATCTTATTATTTTTACCAATCCCAATAATTATTTCTACCTTTTTACAGCCATCTCCTTAAAATTTTACAGTCACCTGCCTATGATAAGATTTTAAATTTAAAAAATTATATTAAGAACTTAATAATATAAAAAATGCCCGCAATTTAACAGAATATGTTAGTCCATGTAATAATTATTACAAGTACATAAGATGAATACACCATGATATCTACGTAGTCTGGTGGGCAAGGACTTGCCGAAGATCTTAATTGCTCTTAGCTTAGGCGTGGAACCCAAGTCCTTTGTCTATGTAAATTAAGGTACCTTTGTATGCTGGATACTTAACTTTGGATCAGACTCCACTAGAGATTTTAAGGCATCATTATCGAATTGAATTAGGCGACTTCAATGCTTGTCTGACAGTTTATAATCACTAGCAGCAAATCTTCTGGAGCAACTTTGACAATTATTCACTTTCAATTTAACATCTCCGTTTTATTAAATCTGGCGTGAAAATTAAAAAATACACAATTACAAATATGGCTTTCAAAAGATACTAAGTCCGCCATTTTGTTACAGGGCTATCAAAAACTTCATATTGTTGGGAATAATTTGCAAGCAAACTGTTGAAAGAATAAAGGGGCTTTTACACGATACAACGGTTGGACCAACATGCGTTGTCACTTTATCGGTCCAACAGCTATAGCACTGTACACACACGTACCAATTTCGTCTGCGACTGAAAATATTTTCAGTCATATTTTGTACTTAGACATTTCAAGTACTAATAATTATTTGCGGAGGAGTACTAACATAAAATTGAAGCAACTGTTGTGAAATTTTACCTACACGATGCAATGGTTGTACGCACGACGCCGGTTTTTAGTTAGCCACTAACAACCGAGCGATATCGTCACAACCGTTGTTTCAGTGCAATCAGACGAGATAATCGTAGCATGCGACCGTCATATTACCCCGATATCGCACCAACCGTTGTATCGTGTAGAACCCCCTTAACACTAGAAACATTTTTTCTTATACTTGTCCGGTTGTCACAGAACTAAGGTCTTGGGGGAAAATAATAATTGATTAATTATGGATATCCCTAATAATAACAAGATCGAAAATTTATAATTACAATCGTATAAATACTATACAGCTTGACTACAATTTTTCAAATCCTATTATTCAATTACAAATCTATAATTTAAACTTTCTTGTTAGAATTCTGTAATCCAACTTCCGCGTTTACAATTTCGCGGCCAGACTCAATCCACACTCAGCTCTGCGATATGAATTTGACAACTGCAATCATACATTTAACATTTTATGATTATAGTTACTGATCTAAGATTTGTTACATTGCTTACAATTCTAAAATAACAAAGATTTTTATAAAAAATTTTAAATTGCAATCCTATGATTAATTATGTAATTGTAACTTTATACTACTACTACAAGTTTTCGATTCTAATTTGGTGATTGCAATTTACATATTTTTAATTTTTTGATTACAAATCTACAATTACGATCACACAATTACAATTCTGCAATTTTAATTAATTCTATAAATTAAATTTTCTGGTCGTAAGAAAGAATTTTAATTTACAATTATATTTGCCAAATTGACTTCCGTTTACGGCGCCTTCTTTTTTCATGTGAAAGAGTCTAAGCTTAGGTGTCACCCTTTATACTACCAGTCCGTCATGTCATTTACGTCGTGGTGCAATGTCTAGTAGTAAGCTTAGCTCGAAGATAGAAAACAGATATGATAGGTTAAGGGTAGTCTGGAGGAGAAGGCAGTGAGCCTTCGAATGATTTTTCTCTCGCATGCGACTAAGAGGTCAAAATGCTTTTTGTTGAGAACCCAAACCTAGGATGCCTGCATGACCACTGCTAAAACCATAATCATATAGGGCATCAATTTCGATGCTTAAATTAGAAGAGCTTTGACAGACTTTTTACAAGCTTTATATTAACTTCGTTTTCTGTGTGGGAGAAATCTTGCGATCGATTTTTCGACTACTTCCCGATATCCGGTGATGCTCAAAGGCACAAACCTTTGGTTCTGAAGACAATGTAGTATATTCAATTTTATGGTACATCCAATATGGCGGCCACAAATGGCGGATTACCGTTTTCTTCACAACCTCCCCCCAACATACGTATGACGAGTATAAAAGCTTGTTTTTAAAAATATTTTTTTATTTAATTTTTTTCTTTTAGCAATCGTGTGAGTATTTCTGGCTCCATGCTGTTGGCGGCTGTTATTTAAAATTATCAAGCTTTACTTTAAAATCATTTTCCTCGATGCTGGGGCGCTGTTAGATCGTTTCACAGATATGTTTACCTAAGTACTTTGCTTTGATTTTATTAATATGCAGCCCCAGTTTTCTTTCTGCTGGATATAGTTATGAAACTCGAAATTTTATTGCATCTTCTGTATCTGGATGAAAATGTGATGCATGATAATTGCTGCACCCTGTAATATCTCGTTTTTACCTACAGAACACTGGAAGCCTATTTTCCAGTATTCTGACATTCCTCCTACTCCCGTTCTTGCAAAATTATCTAATGAGTTTCTTGGTTGGGTATTTCTTGAAAGACCTACACTTCTATGTTCGACCAGCTCCTTGGAAAAGCTGTCTTGTAGTTTATGGCTTTGTTAAAAGCTTGTAAGATTCATAGCCGCAAAGTAGAATTATCATCAGATATTGGTGGATTCTCCAATTCCTCAGTTAGTTCGCAATTTACCAATTCAGGAAAGTATTCTTCACACCGTTCCAATGTGCCTTTGGGTTAAGTTACTTCCTTTGCCATTGCGGTATGTGCAACATGGTATCAATTGCAACATATCGCCTCCTACTCTTTGGTAGAATTCTCTATCGCTGTTCTACTTTACCAGCGAGATGCTTTTTCTGAGGTGTAGTTTATCGTCTATGAACTATTCTGAGGTGAAGGAGGCGTTATATCTATTTACACATGTGCATAAGTTGGTTGCAAGAGACTTATAGGGAATACCCAGTAGGCTTCATGGGTATCCTTACCCGCAAACTTAGCATTCGCAACGACCTAGTTTTTACTTGCCATCTCTATAATAGTCGTATGTTGTCTTCTGTAACTGCGTTTTCATGCAAATTGTGAATGCGGCCGTGCAGATATTAAGTTGTCGTTTATTAATTAAGGATTACGGCTTCCGACGACCATCCTAGAGGTCCGTGGTTTGTTTCAAAGACTTTTCATTTCATCCAGCGAGATAACTTTCCTTTTTTTCTCGTGGTTGCCCTTTAAAACAATTCACTGCCTTTTTCCCGTACCATCGGCTGTGACAATAAGCGACGATCACCCAAAGTATTATTATTTTACGGATGTGGTTCTTAGCCTCATGCTAACCTTACTTTGAAGGGACTATCTCAATCATATTACTCTGTCCTTTCTTTTAGGAAAGATGCCAATCCCAAACGGTTAGTCTTCCAACAGTCCAAAATGGTTAATATGTTCATAACTGCACCGATTATACATAATATACTTATTAAATTGCCAGTATTATTTTTTAAATTTCGAATAGAATAATTATGACAAAAAATATTTATTGAGAGAATAGTAAAAAGGCATAACAAATCTAAAATCCTATTCATGGTCCAACTCCTTTTCCCAATCCTATTTTTATTTACTTATTTTTGTTTAATTTTATTTATATATTCGTTTGATTATTATTATTTTGTTTTATTGCAAACATGACTTGTCCCTGTTTACATCAAAATGCGAATTGTAGTGCTAGTGATTATTGAAGCGTGATTCCTTTCGCTTTTGCGTTATATATATATTGGCCATTTACATATTTTGGTATTTGTTTTTTAATCTCCAGAAAAAAATACATATACATTTGGACAGAGATACTCTAACCAAAAATAAATAATTAAAACACACACAAATTTAACTAAAACTTTATTGCAAGATATCACTAGTTTTTAAAATGCTTTCAAAAATTAAATTAAAAAAGAAAACTATTTTTTATATGTTAAGGTCGAAGGTCTTAACTCTTATAGTCTACTATACTATATTTTTTTTTAACACAACTCAATAAACATACAAACCCAATATTTACAAAAGAAGATACACAGCATTTTTGCCGCAACCAAATATTATTGTTAGATTTGCACACCTACTACTAACATAATTTAATTGTAGATTTATATATTTATAAAAATACCTTTTTATGCTTTACTAATCCAAAAAAAGAACCCTTAAAACCACTATTTTTACATGGAAAATGTCTCAAATATATTATTTTTGGTTTAAAATTTTAATATTATTATTTCCTAAAATTTTCCGCTTTTCTTTCTACCTTTACACATTTTTTTTCAAAAGTATTTATAAAAAACAATCAAACAAATCCCCTGTATGTTTTTTTGTCTTCATTTAATATTTTATTTTTAATTTCATTGCGTCAATATATGCTACAGCTGTTTTGTAAACTGCAATTTTAGTGTGAATAGACAAAATGTTATTATTAATATAAAAGCATTTTTGGGGCAAATGGTACATGTTTATCAGAAACTTTAAACAAAGTCCAAAGTACATAATTTTCGAAAAAAAGCTTTTGTAACGTTTCAGCATTGCTACAGTATTGCTAACTTTATATAGTTTAATATTTCTCCAGCCTTGAATCGGCGACCACATTTCTTTTTTATTTATTTATTTTTTTAAAGTTTATTTATTTTTTTTCTTTGAAATTCATATGTTTTTGGTGTACAAAAAAAAACAAAAGTTTTGGTTATGATTTTTATGTTTTAGTCGATAAGGTAAAAATTAGTTTTTAAACTAGATGCAGCAACAAAACCATGCAAAATGATTTTAAAACAATTAAAAAAAAGTAAAAAATTTCAAATTTTGCTTTTCTCGAGTCCCTATTTTATAGATATATAAGTGGGCGATTATATACTTTATAAACATTTTTCTCTGTCACTCTAAAATATATATACAATATATTTTAAGAAACGCTTTAACACTAAGGATACGCGCTACATTTACCGAATTATTTGTTTTTTTATTACTTAAATTAATAGCTGCATGCTAAAAACTACCTTTCAGCTGCCAAATTTCCCATTCCACAGCGTAGAAAAATATGAAACAATATGGGAGTATTTGTTGGGTTTTTTTTGTTTTTTTTTCATGTATAGAGTACATTGAACAATCCATCTCGCACATAAATATTTATGGAGATTTGTTTAATTTATGAACTAAAATATTAAACAAAAAATATATATAAAATATGTATGCTTTTCAGTATTGTTTTGCACACTTCACTGAAATTATAGCAAAATCTAAAACAAGAAAAAATTATAATTGCAAAATCTAAAACAAGAAACTATTATTATTGTTATTATTAATTTTTTACGTTCTATAATTTTATTTTATATTATGAAAGAATAACGCTCCTCAACGTTGGATTATTTTCTTTTCAGTTTCATGCAATACACATTCTCAAAATTTTATATATACATATTTTTCAATATTCAAATTTCTAGGAGAAAGATTAGTAACAATTTGCAAAACTTATAAACAATTCACAACATTATTCCGGCAATATATTTATAATAATTTTGCAGCTGTAATTAATATTCTCATATATAAATATTTTTCAAAATTTCTTGCAGTAAGACACATAGCCCAGTTGTCAGAGACTTTGACCTCGCACAAAATGTGATCTCGCTGAAAATTGGGACTTAGGTACTTTTTTGGGTGTAGAAAACGATAAAAAAATCTTTGCTGCTCTAAAGTGTATGCTAAGTTCACAATTTCGAAAACAAATTCGAAAATTTGGTTTTTGCGTCATATATCGAAAAATAAAAATAAAATTCGAAAAACTAATAGCGCTACTTGAAAGAGCCCATTGTTAATCATTTTAATTATTTTTACATCAAAAGTAAATGTAAAATAGTAGTGTAGTAATATTTTCCGCTCTTTCTGCGCTATTAGTTTTTCGAAATTTTTTTTATTTTTCGATATATAACTTAAAAAGCAGATTCTCGAATTTGTTTTCGAAATTGTGAACTTAGCATTTCACTTTAGAGCAGCAGAGATTTTTTTTATCGTTTTCTACACCCAAGAAAGTACCTAAGTCCCAATTTTCAGCGAGATCACATTTCGTGCGAGCTTTCGGTCTAAATTTGGCTCTGGCGACTGGGCTAACACATGTTAATTATATTACCATTTAAATATTATAACTGCCGGCCAAATTATTCCACTAAATTCAATCGATTCAAAATTAACGCTCTCTATGTAAAAAAGCCAAGGCTAGCATAACTAAAGGTATTAATCAACTATATGTTAATCTAGTTGAACTTTTCAACCAAACCTTTAGCCAGATTATTTTAATAAATAAACAGACAACTATTTACAAATCCAATTGTAACCACCATTTTCAAGACTACCTCTTTCTTTTCTGTTATATTAATTACTAGCAAAAAACCCGCGTGCGTTGCAACGCTCTGAAATAAAAAAAGTTTATGTGTGCACTGTCCGCGGTAGGAAAAAAGTGAAAGAAACAACAAAACTGGAAAATATGATTTTGAATACCTTTTATATAGTTAATTTCTATTGACAGCTTTTTTGACAGCTGTCATTAAGGATACCAAGTTTCACCCTGAACCGATGGAAATCAAGTGTCCAACGCTTGGTTGAACCTAAAAAAATGAAGACCCATGTTACTTAAAATTCAACCTGCGTGGGGGACGGTTTATAATTTTGTTTTTCTCTTTTCGGCTAGCCGTTACACTGCCCCTTCTTGCTTAGTGTTCGTTCCGAACACAGCTTCCGTCCCGTTCTTACCGATCGAACTTTTTGGATGCGATAGATGGAATCGTTTAACCTCGTGATGGCAGTGGAGGGTCCTTCCCTTGTCTTTGTAATTTTGGCGATTTACCTTTGATTAGTCGAGCATTTTATAGGTACACTCGATCGCATGGCAAACTTTACGAAAATAGCGGAAATGACCAAGAAACACTATGTTCAATGTTCTTCCATTTGGAGCTAGAATGTGAAGATTCAGATTTCCCAACTCTTGAACAACCTGCCTACTGCTGACAATGAAATGACACTTATTTGCTAAAATTTGTCCCGCATATTGGCCCCGAAATTTTAAATTCATTAGTTTTGATCATAAATTCGTTATTTGCTATCTTAAAAACCCCCAGATACCGATTTTCATTGGAATCGGAATACAATTGGCAAACTCATCGGCCATATTGGTGCGGCCATTTTGAACTTATAAGTTTTGATCATAAATTCGTTATTTGGAACCTTAAAAATTCCTAGATACCCACTTTCATTGGAATCGGATCACAATTGGCAATTCGTCGGCCATATTGGAGCGGCCATTTTGAATTTATAAGTTTTAATCATAAATTTGTTATTTGCAACCTTAAAAAACCCTAGATATCTACTTTCATTGGAATCGGAATACAATTAAAAAATTTCGTCCACCGCCATTTTGAATTTATAAGTTCGGACCATAAATTCGTTATTTGCTACCTTAAAACCCCCAGATACCGATTTTCATGGAAATCGGAACACAATTGGCAAATTTGGGTGGTCATTTTTAATTTCAGTCATATTTCGGCGGCCATTTTGAATTAATAAGTTCTGATCAAACATTCGTTATTTACTACCTCAAAAAACCCCATATACCGATTTTCATTGGAATCGGAACACGATTGACAAATTCGTCGGCTATATTGGCGCGGCCATTATGAATTTCTAAATTTTGACCACAAATTCGTTATTAGCGACCTTAAAAACCCCACAACCTAATTATGCTTGCTAGTTGGACCCAGCATTCGAAATTCGAGGGCCATTTTCTACCCTCCTAATGAAACAACTTTTTTATAGTTGGAAGAAGCAATGCCAAAAAACCAACTTTTATTATCTCTTAAAGTCACTTATTTATTACATCTTATTGTATTACATTTAAAAGATCTTAATTTAAGAATCAAGTACTTCTCTGTATACAATATTTTTAGTATAATTTCTATCATCGTTTGATAGAAGTCCCTGTTTTGGTGATATAAAATCGTAATCAAATGAACGAACTCTACTGGCAGCAACATACAATTGCAATATTGCCCACAGATGGCGTAGGTTTCATTATTGGAATAAAATGTGAAATTATTTTCTATTTTTTAACGTTTTATTGAAGCTCACTTTAAAATGCCGCCCAGGTGCCGTACGTTTCATATATGGGAATTAATTGTAAAATTATTTTCTAATTTTTAGCATTGTATTGTGCCGCGTATTAATAAAATTGTGATGCTGCACTTCTTTGAGCTCAGGGCTTCACGGTGAAATAGTTTTCCATATGGTTGGAGTGTTTTAAACTCTGTAAAATGATGCCACAAAATAAATGTTTGCCGTTTAATTATATGATTATTTTACTGTACATAAATTATTAAGTTTTGATTAGAGTTGAAAGGTGTTTTATGACCTGGAAAAAGGGTGGAGCTTGACTAGGAGGTCGCGAAATTCAGCAAGCCGGGTGAATGGGTTCCTTACCTACTTTCGGAATGTAATCTCGCGCACAGTTAGTGCGCTCTTTTTGGACCGAATTTTGACTAGCAATGAAAAGTGGATTCTTTAAAAAAATGTTACCGCAGGATCACAATACAGTGTGTAGGCCAAGGAAATACCCTGGTACCCCAGGCTAAAGCAGGTCGTCACCGACGTAAACTACAGAAGAAAACTACAATTAGAACTGCGCTAACCACTTCAAATCTTACACTATCAATAAGAACAGGGTAAAACTAGTGCTGTTTTTATAAAAAGTTAATGCAACTTCTCTCCCACCGACCTCTGGATTTGCAAAAATCATATTATTTATGGACTTACCCAATTTGTAAATAAAATTACTGTTAGATGGCCTGTTCTCAACAAAGCAAATCTAATACACCTTTATGAAATTTGAAATTAAAGTTAAACAACAAAAGAGATTTTCCTTTATTTTTATTTGAAAGATTTATTTGATAACATGCTAATTATTACGTCGAAATATCTCTACAATTGCACTTGATAAGATCGTTACCAAAGACTTAATATAAGAAAAAAGTCTTTACCTGTTTAGTTGGATTTGTGTACGAGTATATATTCTATCTTCAATAGTTGAGGAGCCGGCGAACAAAACGATCTAATTACATTTGTCGTTTGCGTTCAAAATGTCCAAAAAGTATGCTGAAATAGAGTAAGAAGTTCGTACTTTCGATCCAAACGATATAATTACAGTCAAGTTATATCGTTTTGATCGAAAGTAAGAACTTCTAACTCTATTTCAGCATACTTTTTGGTCATTTTGAACGAAAACGGCAAATGTAATTAGATCGTTTTGTTTGCCGCCTTCTCAGTTGCAATCTAAATTATTACAAAACAAATCTTTAGTTATGACTATTGGCATTTGTTGAATTTGCAGTTTGCGCCATTTGTAAAATTCAAAATGGCGGCCCGAGAGCGGGCAGTAACATATCGCTCATTCCATGTCAAACCGAACATTAAATATTAATTGATCATCCAGATTTTTTATATTTTGCAGACGCATTCTACACATGAAATAATGGGACCCATATTTCGGGAAAAAAAATTGCGATTTTTTTTCAGAAGATATACACGGTTGTAAATTGCAAGAAATTTCAAAAAACGTCGCGCGGCCGACCATTCAAATTACTGTATCTTCGAAACCATTAGTCGTACAAAAAAATTATATAGGTCGATTTTGAAGATCTTGATTCATTCTATGTAGTGGTATATTTAAAATTTGCGTTTGATATTAATAAATTGTTATTATTTGTCTATAAAATTTCATTAGCATTTTTCATCATCAACTCTCCAACTTAAAGTTTTGGAAAAAATATCATCGTGTTCCTACTTCAATTCTAAAGAAACAGTGAAAATTTGAAAATGGAACTCAAACGGCGACCTAATAATTTTTTTGTACGACTAATGGTTTCGAAGATACAGTAATTTGAATGGTCGGCCGCGCGACGTTTTTTGAAATTTCTTGCAATTTACAACCGAGTATATCTTCTGAAAAAAAAATCGCAATTTTTTTCCCGAAATATGGGTCCCATTATTTCATGTGTAGAATGCGTCTGCAAAATTTAAAAAAATCGGAATCATTAATTATAATTTTTACCGAA
Organism: Thereva nobilitata; assembly: GCA_963855945.1. Taxonomy (NCBI): domain Eukaryota; kingdom Metazoa; phylum Arthropoda; class Insecta; order Diptera; family Therevidae; genus Thereva; species Thereva nobilitata. The sequence goes on along the minus strand of OY979694.1, from coordinate 155,592,887 downwards.
AAACGTTCGGTTTGACATGGAATGACCGATATGTATTTGAAGAAGTGTAAAAATTATCCTGAGCTATCCGCGTAAACAAATTACGTGGTAAACTAGTTGAATTCGCCATCTGATTTCTCGCAAATGTAAATGAATTTGCCACCGAGATCTTTCGATTTAACACCATCGTTGTTTTTCGTTTCGGATTACGTCAATGGTCCGCAAATTATTGAGACCTAAGTCGCAAAATGTGCTTAAAGGTCAGCTCTGTATGTTCAATGAGTGAGTTGTATTCAGAAAAAAAAAAATTGCAAAAATAATATATGTACACATAAATTTATATTTTTCAACGATATTTAATGCCGGGGCCATACCTTTCGCACAGATCAAATAATATGGCAAATGTGGGTGTACAAAAACTCGCTTCCATATTTAATAATAACTGTAATACTAGTCACATTTGGGTACGGCAATTTTAATGTTGATCGAAAATATCAAACCTTTTATTTATTAATACATATCTCTTAGAATTTTTTTTTATAACAAAATCTCGTTCCACTATAATTTTGATTCCCGTTAACTAAAATACGAGTCATTATTATGCACTCTCTCTCGCCCATTCATTTTTGTATCAACAATTTTTTTACATTGTTATTTTATTATTTTGTCTTTTTTCGCGTCATGCGACTCAAAATGCGACTTTTACGTGGCATTCATTATTAATTTAAAACAAATTTGTCATATCTCAAGACCGTGATCAAAAATCTTAAAATCTTTCTGATATAGACTTAATGACCTTTTATCAAATTCTAGATTTTAAAATTAGAATTGAATATATTTGCATAGATTAAAATAGAGGTGCAGAACATTTTAAGTCAGTGTCTTGTGATTTCATTTTTACTGTAGAAGAGAAAGCAAAAAAAATAAAAAGAAAATGAATAGTATTTTTGTAGACAGTTTTTATAGCCTCAATTTTCACTTTAAATCAATCATTTGCCAAGAATCGAATAACTTTAAGATAGAATATTATTTATAGACATTTTTTTATTATTCATCTATACTTAAAACGAAGAAATCAAAATGAATTTTTTATTGGAATTTCTCAAAAAGCAATTGCGAAACATTACAAAAGCTTTTCTCAAAAACAACAAAAATATATGCAAGCCAAACAAACAAATAAACAAAATGAATTTAGTTTCTACCTAGAAAGCAATAATTAATATTTTTAGCATGCTAATTAAATTTAGGTGACATATTTTTTTCGGAAATCGGGTTTTTTCCTATTAGCAATAATCATTGGCACTTCAATATCTTCCCTGTGATTTTGTTGTTGGGTCTTCTTTGGAAGTTTTTACCAGATTTGAGGATGATCTTCTGTGTATTTTGTTAGCGTAATAAGAAAAGTGTTGTACTTTTTTTCCAATATTATTTTTACTAAATTGATGGAGCTGTTTTATTTTTTGGACGGACGCTAGATTTGGGTACTTTTATAAAATTGTTGTTTTCCTATTTCTTGATATACTACAGAAACAGCAGAACTTGTTGGTTATGCAGTAAAAATCATTTGTTATATATACATTGTTTTTTTTTCGAAACGTAAAAGAAAAGTGTTTAGTTGGTTTTTTTCTTCTGTTTTGTTTTATAAATGGACAATGGTAAAAGGAATTTGTAGTCATCAAAAACTTGGAGTGTTCTTCTTTATTTTATTATTTTTGCTATAATTTCAGTAGCCGAAATTAAAAAAAAATCTTTTCGTTTTGTAAAGAACTACCAAAAAAACAATAGTTTCAGTAATTATTAATTTTTTCATAATTGGAGCTTCAATTGATGTACGCACAATTCAAAGGTAAGATGCACTGCTTTAAAACCTATTCCCAAAAGAAACTTATTCATTTTTTTATTTTTTTATATAGCAACCAATTTTCATTTACTTTTCATTCAAATATAACTTTTTTTTCGAGAATAAAACACAAAAATTCACAATTCATTATTTTAGATATTTTGGTACTTTTGGTAATAACAAAATTTTTCTTTAAATTATTATTTTTTGTTTTTAAAAATTTTCTTATTCATTAAAGTAATAATGAACTGCTTCTCATAATTTTTCCCTTTCTTTCTCCATAGGTTGTGCTTCTAGGAGTATAAAAAAAAGAAAATAAAAAGCTTTTCCTGACTAACTTTTTTATATGAGCCTGAATATGCATTAAATTGTTTCCTAACTATTTTTTTTGTTTAATTAATTTTTTTATAATAGAATAATAATATATAAGATTTTTTTTGAGAGAGTGCCATATTAAAACAGTTTTTTTTTTGTTTTAAGCTAAAAAAAATTTAATATTTTGTACTGTACACTATTAACACTATCATTTCTCCCCCTTGAGGTCTGAAGGATCGAAGTGTAAAAGCATGAATATAATAAAAAAAAGATTGTTTTTGGTGTGCCAGTAGTCGAACTAATTACCGTGCCGTGCCGTAAATACATGACATCTGCCTAAAATGCTACAGAATTTATAATAAAATAAAAAGAGGATTTCCCAGAAAAGAGCTGTTGATGCTGTTTCGTCCCAGACCAATGTGCTCGCTTGCTGTATAGCAACAGCTTTAATTAAAAAGAAATTATATATACCAAAAAAACTAACATTTTATCAGTGATTTGTAGACATTTTTTTAAACATAACAAAATACATACAAACAAGAACGACTTAAATTTTTCTTGCACCAATATTTAGATTTAAATGTTTTCTCAGCTTTTTATGTGCTTTATACACACTACATAACACCAGCACACACAACTACTAATTGATATAAATAATTGAATTTACTAGAAATTAAAGCTTTAACATTTTTTAGCCCAACAATATAAGTAATAATTTACTGATGTATATATCCGGTTGAAGAAGAAAGTTTTTAATTGGTTTACTACATACATTTCAGAATTTTTTATTGAAATTGTATCAAATAAATAAAATTTACAGTAAAATTTCAATAATAAATAAAGACGTTTTTTTAATCTTATAATAGAAACAAAATTACAATATCAAAAAAAACTATCTCCTCCAATCGGTAGCATTGATAACAAAATTGTTGCACCTCGGTTATTTGCCAGCAAACAAAAAACGAATACATATGAAATACTTTTTCTTTTTTTGGGTATTTAATTTATTGGTAAATGGAAATAATTGAAGCTGCCTATTTAGTAAGTATTTTTTACTAATTTTTAAAGAGCTTAAATTTATTGCAACTTAATTTTATTTATTTTTTGTTTCTATTTTCTTTGTACGTTTCTTTCTTTATTTATTTTATCAATTATTATGCATTAAAATATTTGTTTCATTATCTTTACAGCACCAACAAATTTATCCAGCTTTTAGAGTCGGCAAAAATTTAAAAAAATACGCTTTTTGGCTGCTTTGTATGTATTTTAGTATAAGTAATATAATATTTCATGATAAACGTACATGAATACAAAATATATATATATAGATTTAAAATTAATGAAAAATAAGTTTTATTATTAATACAAATTCATTATCGTGATATTTAGCTCTCCAGTCGTTGGCCTTTTCGACTATCTGTTCTGATTCTTGTTCGACTTCTCTAGTTTCTTACAGTCACCACTGTCTTCCACTTTCCACTCCATGGATTTCCATTTCTTCTTCAGTCTTGCTATGCATTCAATTCTTGTTTAACCTTCACTCTGTGCATTGAAAATTTTCCATCAATCAGACCCCATGTAAATTTTGATATATTTTGTAAGGAAAACAAACAAAATCTTATTTTTATTTTTACTAATTCTAATAGCATAGTTATAAATACTGTAAAATGAAATAAGCAAAATATAATTCGCGTTTAATACATAAAAATAACTAACGAAAATTCAGATTTAATACAAATTTCACGGTTTCTTTTCCTGTTTGACGTATTTAGTCTTCAGAAAAGGGATCTTTTACGAAACTTTTTCCCATTTGTTTTGAATTTCTGATGGATATCTTTTTCAATTCGCCTGATTGGACTTCGTCTTTTTCGGTCGTGGATGGATGCCGAGCTTGATGTTGTCCATCCTTGCTCCTGGGGTAGTTGTCGGCGCTGTGATGTTTGCACCGTGCCTCTTCTTTGGTCCATGGAGGTCTTGAGGGAGGTTCTTTCAACTCCCCAAACCGTTTTAGGTCGGCACCAGAGTTTACTTGGGCGAAGAAGTTCGCGAGAGTAGTCCTTATTTCTATTTTCCCAGTGATGGTTCACCTAAATAAGGTGTTTTGAACTACTAAGGTTCTAACCGCGCCTTTCTTTACGCCATCCGTGATGATTGTGGAGAAAATGTCTGATCTCAAGAGGATGCCTGCTTGTCCTGGCGTGTTGAACGTTGCATCCACCAATTCGAGTCCTCTTAGATGGGCCCACTCTTTAATCGAGCATTCGATACTTGGTAATGGGTTCGTGATTTTGTTCAACATGAGTGCCTGTGTATCTTAATAATAATCTTTGATTGTTGGTCTCGTGCCTTCAGCAGCAACATGACCCTATTCGTGATTGCTCCGGCTGGCATTCTATCTAGTCCTGATACAGCAGTTTGTACTGATTTCCTTCTGAGGGGTAGATTCTAGACTACTGCTTCTCGTACAAACGTTGATTGGGATTCAGGATCGATGAGAGCCCTACATATCTGTTGTAGTCCTGATGCGGATACCACGATAAATAATGCAGTGCCCAGTAACACTTTTGGGGTTCATCAGGAGATACCTGAGAGAAATTGACTGTGTTTGGGGGTTCAGTGCTTCTTTATTTAAACATGGTGGATTCGAAGTGCCGATCCTGGTGTTGCATTGGTCTGATTCTCTGATAGATTTCTTCTCTACGTTGGACATACGATGGCTCGTTCCCAAACAATTGATGCGAAGCTCCTTTACCTTGACTGCCCTATAACTTCGATCCGTATTCCTTTGTAGATATTTGGCGCCTTTCCTCATGAAGTGTAAATTTTTGAATAAACCACATATGTACATTGTTGTTGGATACGTGGAATATTCTCTCATAGTTTTCACTCTTGTTTGTTGGCTTGCTGACGGCCTGTAAGGTCCTGAATCTGGTCTCCAGAAATTCGCGTAATTCCGACCATGTTGGTATTCTCGTCTTGATTTTGCGCTCTGTGATGGCTCCGATAGTTCATGTGTTTCTGAAGGTAGTTTCTAGACGAGTAAGTGAATCAGGATTGCATCCCAATTCCCTGTAGAATTCTATTCGTTTGTTTTGAGCTCCTTGATACTTTGAAATTTCAAAATTTTTAACTAAAAAGCTGATGCTACATACAAAATGCTTTCAAAAAAATTTGGGGTCAGCTGGACCCCAGTGCACCGAAATGTGTTTAATTTATTTCAAACCGTCGTGAGCAATTTATAAACAATAGTTTTTGATTCGGATTTTTTGTATTGTGTGTAAAAGATATTAGTTGAGGCAATCCTAGTGGGCGGTTTATTTTAGTTGCCGCAATTTTTTTTAAATCGCATTTTTAATGGACTGGGGTCCATTTGGCCCCAATGCACAGAGTGAAGGTACTGAAATATATTATGCAACCCTGACCCTCAAAATATTAATATATATTTAATAAACCTTTCCAACAGGCTAAATTTAAAAAAACGGTTGACAAATAAGGAAGTTATGACCAAAAATCCAAACATTTTAATATCTAATAAGAATATTGAATATTCTTATAGATATTAAAATATTTGGTTTTCTATAATATAATTGGCCATAACTTCCTTATTTAACCGTTTTTTTTTGAAATTTGGCCTGCTGGAAGGGTTTATTAAATATATATTAATATTTTGAGGGTCAGGGTTGGATAATATATTTCAGGGGTGGGTAAACGGGACAAAATGCAATCACATTTTTCGTAACTTTGACCGCCGGTAGTGACCTCTAAATATCTTCGGATTTGCCTCAAACTCCACATTTCCTCGTTTTTCATCCATTCGAATATTTTTAGGGACTGGCATGCAAAAAAATCGAAAAAACTGAAAATAAGAAGCACCCTAATGCTGCTCTACTATGATTCTCAAGGTGTTTATATGATCTATGCAGAACCCAGAGTGCTGTTTTCTAAACGTTCGTCCTGCTGTATCTCTTATCCTAGATAATAAAATGTGCGAGAAGACTTGACCCACAGTAGAGAATAGACAGATGCCTCTCGAGTTGTTGCATATTGTTAGCCCCTTTTTTGGTATTTTGACTGTGACAACTTCCGTCGAATCCTAAGAAAAGCTGTAGGTGTGCTATTTCCAGAATTAGATGTAGGTTTCCAGGGTTAGGTGTTGCCTTTCAGCAATTCTGGCGCGATGCCGTTTTTTCAGCAGCTTTACCTAGCGGTTACTATCTTGGATGGAGCACGGGTGATAATTCTAAGTGTACGCTCACACCAATAAGTGCCACGCTAAGCGCCTAGTGGCTAGCTAGGTAGCAGGGTGAATTATCGATGCTAACGAACGTGCGTGCTAGCGCTGCGTTGTTCATACCGACCGCGCCTCGCTGTGGCTAGTCGCGAGGTGGCTAACCAAGCGAACAGGCGTGTTTGTTTTTCCTAGGATACATTAAGGCAACGGCGACCAACTGCAGCACTACCTAATATCCTAGCCAAGCAGGTATCCTCTGGTGTGAACAGTAGTATATCTTAGTGTAGCACCTATCTTAGCGAGCCACCTATCCTGCCACCATTGGTGTGAGCGTACACTAATGCCTAATCTCCAATGGGAAAAACAACGACGAACCAGCCAACCAAAATGCTGCTACCTACTCCTTCTCATTGTAAATTGATTCACCCGTCTCGCTCGTGTTTTGATTGACTTGTGCAACTTTCCGTATGTGTTAGTTAAACCATTTGAGTTGCCACATGCAATTCAGCGGATTTTTTGCAGTGGTTCTAAACAATTTTGTACAGAGAAATGTCAAATATGAAGGCAAAAATGACGTTAAGTTTAATTTCAATATCCCACCAAAAAATATGACAACACAAAAAGTGAAAATGAGTGCTGCCAGATTAGCTAATGTTTGTAAATTATTTATTTCATCCATAATTTTGCGCGGCATTCCCGATCAAAACAAGAGAGAAAGTTCTGACATTTCACATCTACATTGATAGAAATGTGTGTGAACGCATTTTGTCAGCTAATTCAGCCAACTGGTACGTAATTCGTTCGTGGTTGGTCTTCCTATTGGAGATTAGGCATTAGAATTGATGAACTAGTGGTGACTCTTAATGATTTTAAATTTGATGCAGGAAAAATCATGTAAACTAGAATAACACTCGAATGGATTTTTTAATTTGAATAAAGTTTCAAACTGGACCTTATGAATACAAAACGGCAAACAATCACTATACAAATAATTCTTTCATTCGAGAATCCCTGACATAATGCTGAGTGCATTTCTAATAGTGTTGTGTAATTTTGCAAGCATCAAAGAAACCAAATTCTCCATTTAAACTTCTAGAAGTGGGTCGAGTCTAAAAGAGCCGTTACAAATCCTACATTCGGCCTCTTTTACAACTCCGTTATTTGCGGAGCTTCAATAACCACATTGACGTGGTTAGATAATGTGCAAAAACGGACCCAAACTTATCGGAGACGACAGCGTTTGCTACACGCTCGACACCTTTAGCTGGCGTAGGAATGTAGGGACAATTGGCAATATTGTACCCGCACGATAATCTTATAAGTGATCGAAAAATCTGGTGACCGCTCTTTGAAAAAGAGTTCGAGCCCAACTATATTTTAGTGAGGGCTTTGTTGGCTTTCTTTAACAAGTAGTACGGCCAATTCCAGTAAGTTGTGCTCAAAACTCTAGTTTGGTAATATCTAATTATCAATCTTCGTTTTCCAGCAATGAATTTATCTATTTTTTTTGCAGATGTTTATTGTTTATTAATTTTAGGCTCTTTACTGAGTATTACTAGTCTATTTAGGCTAATGTCACATGAGTCTGAATTCACACTCTGAATTTTTCAGAGTCTCATAAAAATGCACAGAAATGAATTGTGCCATGTCACATGAATCAGAAATTCCAAGCGGTCTGAAAAAATTCAGACTACTCAGTCTGAAAATGTAGTCTAAATTTTTCAGAATTCATGCTGAGGCGATATGCGATAAGCGATATGTCGCGAGCGATATACGATACGCGACAGCACAAACAAATACTTGAAATCTAAAGGGAGGCGATAAAAAAGGTTCACAATGGCGCGATAGAGCAACATTTCGTAAGCGACATATCGCTTGAAGTGCGACTTGCTGGTCGTCTCAGCGATATATCAGCGCGATAAAAATGTGGTGGGAACACAATTCTTTGCCGGTCGCTTCAGCGATTCTTTGCTGGCGCAGTATTTTGTATTATTACAAGTTTATTTAAAAAAAATACAATTCAGATATTAATATATCTAAGTATAGAAATATATTAATACACTTTATATTAAGGGTATTCATGAATACGTGTATCTAAGTTTACACATTATAAATATGCGTATTTTAACTAGGTTTGATGATGATGAAATGAGGTATGTAAACGATATAATTGATCAACTGTTCAAACTGGACGTGGATGTCTATATCAATAAACTGAAAAAAGGCAAAAGAAGGTGTGAAAATAAACTACCTCATTCATCTTGCTCTTAAAATATCAAAACAGTTAATAATTTGGTGCCCAATCGGAATTTGCACATTTTACACATATCAGTTATGCAATTTACACAGCAGAACTTCTCAGCGGGAAATAGAGTAACGCATTCCCTAAAGAAGGTATATGGTAAGCCTTCGTTTCAAGTTACCAGTAATGCAAAAGTAAGGGATAGGTGAAAAGTATTCTGAGAGATATGTGTCTCTCTCCCTTAAGGCTCAAAGAATAGGTCATATACAATACATAATGTTTGTTTTTAGTGCAATAAAAAGTCTTCCGTTTGCATTCATAGAGAAGGCAGAGGTAATACACGCATGAAAAGGACAGTTCCAATATGTAACAGTTAACTGTTCTCTGATTTTAAATTAATTTATCACCAAATTGCGCCATTTCAAATAGATACGCACACTGCACAGGAATCAACACGCAAAAATTGTTGAATTATCTTTTGTTTTTAAACATATTTCATATTAATAATGAAAGAAAAATAATTTATTTCCCATCGCTAGTAATGTTACTACAATGCTTCTATTCTACAATATCTTTTTTTCAAGGGCTCGTGATACTTTTCAGAAAATGAAAATTTTCAGGATTCATTCGAGAAAACTCCCTGAATTTTGATTCATGTTGAGACAGCTCTCGAGAAACAACAGCCGAGCTATGGTGCACGTTGGTACGATTGTAGGGATGGACCCAGTATTTTCTTCTTATTCTACGCCAGAACTAATAAGCCACTACAACGTCTTCCTCACTTGAACTCATATTTGTAACTGAAGTAATGAGAATTGTGCTCCCACCAACCACATTTTTATCGCCCAGGTCGCGCGCGATATGTCGCTTATCGTATATCGCCTCAGTATGAACGCCGCCTTACATGTTTCCTTATCGCGCCATGCCAGATGAGTCTGAATTTTTCAGTTAAACAAAAGGCGTGCTTCTGCAAGGTTATACTAAAAAATGACGGCGAAAAATTAATTTCGTGCATTGAAAGCAAAGAAAATCTGTGGAAAATAGATCATTCCGATTATTTAAAACTGGAATTCATCGGAAATTAAAAAAAAATTAAATGTACAAGATCTGCGTTGGAGTAATCATATATTCCAAATTGCAAAACAAGCTTCACAATGCTTGGCATTTCTCTATGGATACAATTTCCTCCTCCAGCCGTCGCGTCGGCCAGGGCTATAATCTACAAATCCTACATCTGTCCCTATCCTAGGTTCATCGCTATCTCCTCATACACCCCCAAGCTCCCCTTAACCTTTCTTATTCCAGACATCTGACCATGACGTGAACGATATGACGGTCTGGTAGTACAAAGGGTGACACCTGGACTTAGACTTCCACATAAAAAATACACTTTGCACAAAATTTCGCACAACCCTGGTCTCCTAGCTACGGCATATGAAATATTCAGACTCATGTGACACCCAAATCTGAACTGAAAAAATCCGAGTCTGAAAAATTCAGAGTCTGAATTTAGACTCATGTGACCATTAGCCTTATATATTTGCTTTTCTAACCCATCGAATACACAGGGTAGACCAAATGTGCCATTCTACCAAACTACCTGCAGATTTATTGAAGAATTCTACCTAGCCTGTGTAATAGATGTATTAATTGGCCTGGAGAAATATCAAAAGCAAAATTAACTCTTGGAAACTGCCTATACCACTTCTGCAATTGATCCGGTTATAATCAAGACACATTGTACAAGCTACACTCTACACTCACAGCCTTTCAAAGTCTGCTTTTCCTTTCTGAATTTTTCTTTCCAATTTTTACTCTGACTTTGATCTGCACTGACTGAAATTTGGATACTTATTGGTAGAATATGAACTTTCTGTCCTGCATATTGTGGAAAAGCTTGTGAGATAAAATCTGAAATAGATCAAATCTGACCATATTATTGATTCTAGTGTTTTATTATTTATATGTCCATCTTAATTTTTATGTGTCAAAATTAAGTTTAGACATAATCCTATGTACTACGAGTTCATCTTGTGGTTTCGCCCTATGCGCTAACTTCTAATAAGCAACATTGCATCTAGTAAGCAATGTATGGCTATCTCGTCAACTCTATGTGTGTCCATTGTGAATGCTTTATCTTGCTGGAGGAATTTGTTTACAACCAGTGTAGATAAAGATCGATTTGTGATGTGGCCACTTGACATTGGTAATCTTCTCTTATCGTTATCTTAAATTAACCTTGCTGACATAACCAGATTTAACTTCCAGTTGTTGTATAAAATTGATTGCTCCTTGATCTTCAGTATTTTACATAAACAAAAAAAAGCTTCAACTATTTTCAGTAATTAATCAAACAACCAACATTTATGTGTGCTCTCTATTCACCTAGTCATAAGCCTTCTTTAGAATTTTTAAGCTCATTATTTTATTTAAAACTGGAAATATGAAAAAAGGGACATCTCAAAAAATTAAAACAAAAAAAAATTAAAATAAAGTAGTTTAAAACAAAATGAGAGTTTTTGTATTTATGTACGTTTAACATTTAAAGTATAACCCCATTACAAATAGAAATTTTGAACTCTGAAAATGAAAAAGAAATACAAATGATAAAAGTCAAGGAAAACATTTCTTTGTCCTTTCTAAGGAAAATGCTTGCAAATGACGTGTATCACATTTTCATTGTACTATCAAAAAAAACACGAAAAAAAATGAAATAAAAAAAAAAATAAAACAATATGCAACGAAGGATCATACGAAAGAACATTTGTATGCATTTTAATCTGTTGATATTTTTCCTTTTTATTTTGCTTAAAAGGCATCCATTTTTGTTTATGTTGCGGAAACTTATTGTGAAAACATTATTTTGGAAAGGGTTAGCTGCTTGGATTGGGGTGGGGATGCAAAGGACAGATATGCTGCAGACAACAGAGAGAAGTGCATTATTTAAAGGAATTTTTATTATTTCGCTTCTTTTATCCTGTCGTTCGCTTTGTTTAGTTTTGTTGCGAGTTATAATTACAAAATTGTTGCTTTTTTCGTCCTTAATAAATTTATAATATATTTTTTCACGTCCATATATATTTCTTATTCTGTTTTATGCATGGAAATTATAATTTATCAATTCCTTTTCTTTCTGTGACTTTTATTTACATGCCTTGCAACAAAAAATATTTAAACAAAAACCGAAAAAATACCATGACAAAAAAAACGTGGATATTACTACCATCGTCGATGGCTGCTTTATTTACTATTGACAATAAAATAAATACAAAATTAAAATTAATTAAATTATAAAAAAATGCTCATCTATTCATCGTGCCTTGCACTGCCGCTTCGCTCTATAAATAATAATTTTCTCATCTGATGTGGGTAATGGACTGTGTTATTTTTATTAATGTGTAATTTTTTTTTTATTAAAAATTTTTGTTGTATTTATTTACTTGTGATTGTTTAAATAATTTAATATTGCTTTTAATAATAATTAATCCACTTTGCATCTGCTGAGAATGGTAAAAATTAATAAATATATTACAAACAAAAAAAATTAATGATTAATAATGAATCACGCTCATCGGCTGGCTGATTTATAATGCATGCGAATTGTTGGTTTTGTTTTGAAACAAAATTTTTATATATAAAAACATATATACGCTTTTTGGAATATCCAACCAGCAGCATCCAGTAACATCCCTCTCAATGCTTCTTATGTTATCTACACTGATGCCAATGGACAGGTACTTTGCTTTATTGTTTAATAGTTTATAAGTGTGTGGCTGCATTTTATAAGTATATTTTTTATGCCTTTAATACAAAAAAGTATTTATTTATTGGTTTCTTTCTTATAAAGGTTACACTTGAAATACTATTAAATATACTTGACGTGCTATAATAAAAAAAATTAATTTTTAAATTGATTATTATTATTACATTAAATTTAAGAACTGTTCGAATATATTTGCCAGTTAATTTGTTTTTTTAGATAAAAGAAAAAAAATAATTTGCAAAAACTTGGAAGGTTTGAATTTAATCACATTTTATTTTTAGATATAAAATAATAAGTTGTATTATATTTAAATGTTATAAAATTTTTAGATATATCGACGATTACTAGCATTACTGCTTCTGTTAAAATAAAAATGCCTTTCGAAAATAAATTTTAGTTATATTAATATTTGCTATTTGAAACACCTGGTTAGCCATGTTAATACAGAGATAATTAAATTTTTTGATATAATTACCCTAATTCTGTCATAATTCATTCTTAAAGCTTTATACATCTATACAAATCGCTCGAACCAATCAAATTGATGCCCTTTGATTTTATGTTTGTCAAAGATAGTTAATTCTTCAGAGTTATAAAATAGTGATGCATAATACACAACTTACATACTTATACAAATTCAGTATCGCATTCTTTTTTAAACTAAGTGGCTTCAGGTCCGCTTTAAATCGTTGCGATTTTTGCCTTGGCTCGATTTTAACGCCACAATCATATTTAATTTGTTAAGGCGATAGCCCAATGCCGACGGCGCGTTATACGCGGCAGGCGCTTCATGCGCGTTAACGTCCGTTGAAGGTTCATTCATAGCGTCAGGACGTCAAAAATATTGTTTTAATTTAAATTCATGTATGGATTTTTGTGTATATATTTGTTAGAAATGTGATTTTTTTAAATTTCATAGCCTGCCAACGCCAAAAAATTGAAAGTTGCTCGACTTTTGCCGTCGCTTGACGCCGCAAAGTCGTGAATGGGATAACTCGATTTGAATTAAGGCCCAGTTACATAGCAGCGTTGCGTTGTGCTGCGTAGCTTAGCTGAGCATGACTTTTCGCAACCTAGTCACATAGCAGCTTAGCGTTGCGTTGTTGAAACCTCGTACATACATCGAAACTTTCAAAATTTCCAACTGACACTTTTTAAATAGCCAACCGACACTTTTTTAAATTGCCAACGTATGCTCGCGTAAAAAGTTGAACTTTGAACAACTCATGCTTTGCGTTGCGTTGCGTTGCGCGCAATGTAGCTAACCCCATATAAATTACATAGTTTTAATTTTGACAGCAGCTACGCAACGCAACGCTGCTATGTAACTGGACCTTTACACACAACCAAATGTCGACGTCAACGCGCGTCAAAGCGTTGACGCGCGTAAACGCGAATAAAGTCGTGATTGGGCCATCGCCTTTAGACGTCCGAACCATGCAGTGTTTTCTATCGAGATTATATGTCTAAACCTGCGCCTAATATTTATTAAAAGAACAATGGGCAACTTTATATGGATCGTGGGCCCAGTGTTGTAGCACTTTCCTACCTATCTTATAATGAAGATCCGAATAATCTCATCATTTTATTCTATGGCAGCATTACTTTAGTGAATCAGTTACAGCGATTCCAAAAGTCCAATAATTGCCGTTACAAATGCTATTATTATGTCGTAATAGGCCCGTACATAATTTTTATACATTTATTACGTTGTTTTAATGAATTGTGCCATCTTGGCCAATGTAGCGGCCTCTGCTAATAAAGTTCTCCTCCACGTTGTTCTCGGTCTTCCAGATCGACGGGTTTCCTGCGTTGTCCAGTCAAGGACCTGTTTGGCTAGATTCTCGTTTTCGCGTTGCCAATACATAGGTACATAGTTTCGAAACATGGAAAATCAGCCAATTCATCACAGGGCGCCTACAAGTTTTCATCAACAGATGGCTACGTTGTATCCTAAAAATCCGCTGGCAAGATAGAATTACAAATGAGGAAAGGATAAACGACCAAATCAGGCCAAGGAAAAGGAATTGCATTCGCCACAGCTTGCGACGAGAAAACGAGAATCTAGCCCCGGCGAGCTGGAAGGCCGAGAACAACGTGGAGGAGAACTTTATTAGCAGAGGCCGCAACAACTGAGAGATCCTGAACGGAGCTGAGATCTGTCGCATAAAACAGAGTCCGCTGGAGGGCAACTGTTTCCGCGCTATGTCCCATGAGGGATTAAAGGAGCAATTAGTTAGTATTTTCATAATCAAAGGTATTTTTGTTATTACAAACCTATCCCAATACCGAATATTTTTACATCACTTATTATTACACTGCCATAGAATAAAATGATGAGATTATTCGGTAGGAAAGTGCTACAATACTGGGCCCATTCTGCCCATTGTTCTGGTAGAACTTTTTTTATAAATAAGTCATTTAAACATTTATATATGTATTTCGAAGGTACATATCTTTCGAAATATTCATTTTTTAAATTTTCTGTTGAGCTACTGCAAAACTATAACTTTCCCATCCTGTTTTTAATTATATTATACTCGTTAGGATACAGGTAATGCACCTAGCCTAACATACCATCTCAAAGGATTATATTCAAACCATTTTTTTGCTTAAATCATCATTCTGCTATAGTATAGCAGAAAAATCACAAAATACGTATATATATAAAAAAGTAACCGGACCAATCGAACATACAATTTTTTGAACCTTACATAACGAAGCACTTTGGTATTCGGTGCTGCCTCCATTACAGGCCCTTTTTATGAAAGCAGTGTCGTTCAAACTGAACCGTCTTAAAACGGACTGTTGAGCGCAAATTAATTAGTCCCATCTAACAAATGTAATGCCCTCTTCTCATTTTAGTAATAAAAAGTAATCATATTGATGAGATAAAACTAGATTGTCTCAAGGAATGGGTTGCCGCATTATCATAATGAAACAATATATGCTGACACAATTTTCCAGACAGTTCTTTTTTAATTGCAGCCTTCAATTTTTGTAGCACCTGACATAAGTTTCTGTTAATGACTATGAGGATTACTCCTTCGGTATACCAGAAAATTGTCGCTATAATTTACTTAACTGACTTACTGCGAATTGTTTTTTTCAGTCCAGAACTACCCTATTCAAAATATCACTCTAAAAATCACAAACAAGCTTTATTTTCAAAAAAATCATCATCTTCACTGTTGCACTACTAAACCACTAATGCCTGTCAGAGTCGGTTTACTTTTTGTTACACCCTCGTATATAAAAGGTGTAATTGAGGTCACGCACTTTTGGTGTCTTTTGTAGCAACCTCTTTACCAAAGCTTGCCTAAAAACGTCATATATTTAATGCGTTTTTTAGTTCACTGCGCAATGTTCCTAAAAATTGTATGTTATTCTATTCTTTGAACACAACACAATAAGTATCGGAACTTGGAAACGTGAAGGAATCGACAGATTAAAATGGCAAAAACAATAGACATTCGATTTCCATCAACAAAAAATTCCATTGCTTTAGTTCCCCGTTCCATTGCATCAATTATAGTTCCACCTTTAGAAGTTCGTCTCTCAAGTAAAATCTCACAGCCCAATATTTCTGATATTTTAGATATCGCTCTCTGTTCAGAACAGATCTTGTATTTTGTTATCAGCCACGGCGTTAGTATAACTCCTCCAAATGTCATGCCAAAAATAAAGTTGTTGGTCATCAGATACAGTAGACTTCCATGTCCACTTCTTAATTTTAGAAATCATCCAAGTTTTCCGGACACGGCATTTTTTATATTGTCTCGATTTTTCTGTTTAGACATGTATTCCAATTCTGCTCAAGCAACCAATATTTATGTTTTAATTGCTATTTTAATGCCAGCAACAAATACCAATTTTATTTTAATTGCATTGTATGTTTTGAACTAGTTCATCATTCGATAATTTAATATTACTATTTACAACAAATTACCCTATCCGCTGTTTTAGAAGGACCCAAAATGCTATTGCAGAAGTGATTTTTAAAATGTTATGGAACTCTACACTTTAGAAGCACACTACGCCTTCAATACTCTTGTTTAATAAAAATTTTTAAACGAATTCGAAATTTTTGCCGAAAATGATGTGAATAAAATTTTGTTTTTATACAAATATTGCATTTAAAATACATTTTCTGGATTTTTTTATTTTCATAACAACGACCTTTATCTTTATTTCTTTTATAAGAACATTTCCTTTAAAAACATAATTAAAAATGTGTTCATTGCTGCATTTGCATTGCTCTACCTCTTGGTTCGCAAACAGGTCGGAATATAAAATATTTTCTTCAACCATAGATATTGATATCAACTAAATCAATACACTATATAAGTTATTTATCAATTTCTCTTTAATGTTTAGACCATTTTATTAATGACTGCACCTATACGTAATATCAATATCGCCAATTTTTAAAGCTTGTTTTAACAACCCATTGCTATTTTTGGTCAAAGTGGAAGACTTGTTATGCAAACTTCTGTTAGAAACTTCATAAAACAACAAAATCCTTCTGTTCGTGTCATATTCCAACTTTAGGATATGTTTTTGATTTTGTATGAAGAACATTTTGCCGCTATTCAATCAAAATTACTTACTTACGACTAATTGCTTGTTTACTCATTCTTAGTAAATGTGTATCGAATATTTGAGGAGCGTCGGAACAAAAACCGATAAAGCACATTTTGACATTATTTTTTTTACGATGACAATTGGTTGTGTTCGTACTGTATCTATAAGCATCGTTGATCGAACCTGTTCAGAAACGGTTAAATCCAGTTGAAAAACCTTCCCAAAATACACTGGCCTGAACATAAACCGATAAAATAGGACATTTTTTTTCAATTTCCCAAAAAAATTGCATGTGATATATCGGTTTTTGTTCGGACGCTCCTCATTTTTAAAGTGAGTTTTATTATGTTATCTATATGTGGTAATTGCATTCGATCATTATATTCAAGTAGCTCTGGTGATGGCTTGTATTCATATGGGCACTTTACAATTTGCGGAAATTGTTTCCTACCATTATACTTGTGTCATGACCAAACTTCTTTCTTAAAATTATTACCTCATATACAGTCCGTAAATATATTCAGAAAGCCACACTCTTTCTGTTACAATAATATGTTTCTCATAAATTTTAAGAATGAAAAGCATGAAATTTATTTTATTATATTAGTATAATATTTCTGTGTTTAACTATTCCAATTTAAATATCCATGAATTCTCTATATTTTCCCAAGAGTTTTTTATTATTAATCGTAACTACTCATTTATTTCTGGCTGCTGAACACTTTTTCACTCTCAAAATACTTTCTAATAAATTTCTTTCTTCAAATTTGGTATAGTTTTGTAATTTCTCTAACTTTGAACCACGCGAGCTGTGAACAGATTTATTGTAATAAAATGAAAGCGCTCTTTTCGTCAGCCTTACTGCAATTAACTACAACTGAACAGCAATTGTGAGAAGATTCACGATTTTTTCGAAATTTGTTCGCAAAATATTTCCGAAATTAATATGTTAACCACACGTTCTGTTATGTGAAAATAATAGAATTTTTTTTACATCTCCTTTGTTTACAAGGAAAACGTTCTCTTTATTTCGTGAAGAAATTTTAAATTGAATTCTAGTGAACGGAAGCGATGCCTTTCTTTTGTGATCAGTATTAAGGATTCTCCCAATTTTAAAATATTATCACGTGTCTTTACGATACGTACTTATGTATTCATATTTACTTAATTTTATCAATATCTTGCGATCCCGTTTAGACATTATTAACATTTAATGCGATATTGCTTTTAATATAATATCAGTTTCAGTGCCTTGACTTTTAATTTCCTCAGGTACAGTTTTCTTAGTTGTTGGTTTTGTCTATTTCTTTACATTTCGGATACATTTCCCCACACATTTGAAACCTGAATTGGTTAAATATTCATTTTTTCTTTTAAAAGGTTATCTTTCTTATTTTGCAATATACAAGTTACTCCTTTCGCTAACAAAAGTATTGCGATTTTATGAATTATTTCATCATTATTTTCACTTACCCTATTTTTCACACCATTTTCTATGCTAGTATTTTTCTATGAAAGTGCCCCAAAACTACGAATGTTTTTTTCCGATACGAAATCAATTACTTAATGTAACAATACTATTAATGTTGGATGATGCTAAAGCCTAGTATGGAGTTCGAACGGAATTCCGTTCCCCATATAAAATACACGTAAAAAGATGCACGGAATTCCGTTCACCAAATTTTTCCGTACCCTTTTTGTTTTATGAGTACGCAGTTCGAACGGAAAACTATTGGTAATATTTAGCTTGTGCAATTCTCTAACAGGTGGCTTGCAGCGAATTGGAGACTTTTTTCCGGTCATGTTGGAACGGAATAAATGTTAGACAATTATTCCGTGTTGTGTGTTAGGTAATTTTGACAGGACGAATGAAAAACAGCTATTGCCGTCAGTTCGTGGTTTTATATGTGATTTTTAACAGTCAGCTGTTCGCTTTTTCTCAACTGTTAGCTTTTCTCCACGGTATTCTACACGCAATTTTTCCGTGTAGAAATATTTACCAAAAATGCTGAACGGAATTGCGTGCATATCGTCCATACTAGGCTTTAGGTGTAAAAATAATTAAGAATAACAAGTTTGAACAAAATACACCTCAATGTAGTTTTAAAATTGCTAAAATAAATTTCAAAAATGGTTACTACATTATCTTTTTGCTACACCGAAAATCATCGTATTTACCCTTAATGCAATTTTGGATCCATTATTCCATGCTTATGCCTGGTACGCAGCTCAAACGGAAAGAGATTTTCCATATAAAATGTATGTAAAAAAACGTAAACGAAATCAATAGCGAAAAATTTATTTTGTAATTTGCTAGTATGCCTACTGAATCGTAGATGGCATTGATTATTAGTCTCCACCTTTTTCGTTATGATTTATGTGCCCGGACATATAAATGTGTCTTCCCATATTCTGTAACTTAATGCAAGTGGTTATTAAGAGGCGGATAAAGTAGAGGAACAGGTTGCAGAATGCAGGATGGAGATGGAAAAATCAAAAAAACACTTTTACCAAATTGCTTAAGAGTTTCTTCAACCCACCTGCACGCCAAAATGACACATAACCCCGCCAACTGTTCCATTTTTCTCAGTTGTTTACTATTTCTCCACACTAATCTACACGGAATTTTTCCGTGTAGAAATAAATTTTTAATCTCCAGCGAAAAATTCCGTTCGAGCTGCGTACCAGGCATTAGGGAGTTCCATGCAGTTTCGAGTAGGATTTCTTCATTTTCATTAATTTATCATTTAATTTCCACTGTATACTAATTTTCAATTTTAGCACTGGACATTATAACTATTTTAAAAATATCATCGCATTTTTTAAGGTATTTGACGAAAATTATAGTAAAAACCGAATCTACAAATCTTACTTCAACAAATTACTAAATACACCCTACACCAACTAAAAATTCTGAAAAATTCATTCAAAATGTTTGCATCCAAACCGCTCAGAAAAATCAACTCCACAATAAATTTGTTTTTCTATTTAAATCTAAACTAATCAAAAAGTCCAATCATCTCCATTCTTCCCAAAAATATTTCCCTAGGTTCTATAGAATCAGAAAATTAAAATTGAAAACTGATATCCTTTCTTTATTATTACAAGAAAAATTGTTATAAATCCTCCTCTATATTGCATTGTAAACAACATAAAAATATGCGCACAAAAACATGTAATTTAAAACTTTGATTATAATCGTGCCATAGAAAAAATTCATATTCTTTAAAAAGATTCATTCCAGCCTTCATTTTACATTTTTACCATTTTCCATAAGAAGCCAATTTATAGCAACAGAATCCTTCAAGTTTTTGCAAATTGATATTGATTTGAAAATCGTATAAAAGACGTTTATAAAATAGTTTTTTTTACAATGAGAGCATTTTCATAAAAGAATATTGTAAACGTAAATATAGTTATAGTTTAAAGAAATATATATGTTTTATTTTAATTTATAAATATCGCCGCTAATAGCAGACATTTTGCTAAGTTTTTAGCATTATTTATTTCCTGTTTAAATACTGTAGATGCTGCAAATTTGAATTGTTAATTCAAATATAAAAACAATTTCCCAGTATATCCATCCAATTTATGATGAAAGAAAATTTTTTGTATTTTAAATATCTTGAAAAAAAAATTAGAAATCTTTTCTATATTATTTTCTTTCATCTAGAATCGAAACTGGTGTTGCTAGGAAATAACGAAAGATAGGAAAAGTTTTAAATTTTATTGAATATAAAAAACACATCCTCAAAAATAATCGAGGCACTTTTATGAAAGTAAAGTATAATTTCTAAAACTTCAAAATAAAATAACAATTTCTCCAATTTATTTTCCAAAAGTAATGTTATGAGATGTCCATCCGACTAATAATGGCAATTTTAAGTTTGCTTAGCATTTTACTTGGCATTTTTGCACTTCAAGAAAAAATATTATCAACCATGAAGTTAAGATTACTCGCAAAAAATGCTTTCATATATCCATAATATAATACCACTGTCTGATCACGCCATTTTCTATTATAATAAAAGCTGTAAAATGTGGCTTTAACCTTGGATAGCATAAATGACAGAAATCATAAAAATGTAAATGTATATCATTAGTTCTTCTTTGAAACCGTATAACATGGCCTAAGGACATTCCACAACTTTAATTTAATTAATTCGTGTTCGTGAAGAAAGGCAAATACAAAATAACAAATGTCAGTTAAACGAAAAATTACACGCTTATAACAAGTGCTGAACGCTGAATTAGATATTTGTTCACCCTTTTCTTGTTTTCGTGGTCCTTTTTATTTGCGTCGTTTTATTTTGTATAAAAAACACTTGTTTTCGATTGTGTCCACCAAACTTTCTTTCTATACATGGAATCATGATTCTGAAGTTTGTACAGGCGCGTATTAACCCCCCCCCCCCCCATGATTCCAATAATAATAGGAAAAATTATAATTAATAAATATATCAACTTATTAAACAATTAAAAAAATATTCCGAATATGGTGGATTCTTTTCAAACGGGATAGCAAAAAAATAAATATCTCTCAAACTTTGGGAATATATTCGTGAACTCGATGTGATATACCAAAATTTTTTTTAGCGCAATTGGGTGCGCCGTTTCGGAGTTACAACTGTTATTGAAAAAACGCGATTTTTCAAAAATCACGCATTTCTCATTTATTTATAGCTCTCGACAAACTCTGACTTTCGGGATGGCCATATAGATTTTTGTAGGAAATTTTCCGTCTTTTCAGATGAAATTACGCAAAAAACAATTGGACGCATTTTTGGTCAATTTTTTGGCCTTTTTTGGCCAAAATTTGAAAAAAAAGGAATTTTTAAATTTTTTTTCATGTCACCAATCGATTTTCTGACTCAAAAACTTCGCGCCACCAAGTTTTCAGAGTAGTTCGCTTCTTTTGGGTAAAAAAATTGTAAAAATGCCCTAAATCAAAGTCTAAAGTCTTGCGCACACCACGAGACCATGATTTTTGGAGAAAAACAAGACATTTTGTGATATTCGAAAAATGGTCAAAAATTATTATTTATGTTTCTTCACAATTTTCAATAAAAAAATTGCGATAAAAATATACCTATAGGTAATTATTTTTATAGTGAAATAACATAAAATATAATATAAGTACATAGTCCTATTACATGAGAAAATTTTTATTACCCAATATGTGTACAACATATGTTTTGTGAAACCCCCCCATGGTTATATCCTGCGTACGCTACTGAGTTTGTATAATACCGCACTTGGCTGTGAGGATTGCCACGGACTATAACGTTTCGAAATTGTTGATTTAAAGATAGTTTTTTATAAATACGATAGAGAGAAAAATCCATACATGACAATTTTGGCTCTTTATATTCTGCACCTAAATTATAATCATATCAAATTCTTTTTTGTAAATATGTTCTTATTATGTGCTGGAACCATAAACTACAATTCTGTAATTCAATAATTTTTCGACAATTTGACCTTAAATCATCCCTCAAAAATGAAACAAATGTTCGTTGACCTCGCACGAACTACATCAGGCGTGACATCTTCCGAACACGATCTTGGGAATCACAATTTTGAAATAAAGGGACATTATACTTTTGTTTCTCCTTTTAGTTAATCCTACGAGTTCCCTAAAACCTAAAGGATGTGTCTATCCCCGCTCCTCGCCACTTGCCAAACCATATAATAAAACGACTAGAGAGGGTTTTGGCATAAATATTAAAACCGTAAAGAATTAAACACGACATTAATAGGCGAATTCTCAAATCGTCAGTGACATATCACAAATCACAGCAAAGTCAATTGTGACTTTTTCGTATTCTCGTGCTCCAGTCACAAGTTGTGACAACCACAGACTTGTGATGACTTTACAGTTTACAGGAGTTTACACCAAATGAAAAATAATAATAATAGAAGACATCTTATTAATTTTTGTTTTAACAACTTTTTGCTATAAACAACAGAAAGAGTAAGCATTTAAACAAAAAAAAGAAACCGTATGTTTTTACTTTGTCAAATTTCCGACTGATTGCGATAAAATTCGATGAACTATGCGAGATGTTGCGGAGAGGTTCATTGGTAAGGCTTTTTACCTTCTGTAAAGACTTAAAAATAATGTAAACATCCAAATTTCTTACTATTCACAGAACCATTTACCTGTTTCGCTTTTGGCGCCCGGTTAATAATTGACATTGTAGTTGACAAGTTGATCACAATTTCACATCATTTAATATTTCACAGTTCCACCACAATTGTGGTGGAATCGTTGTGATGAATGTTCTGACTTTTAACTAAGAAACTGAAACATCTGATCGGTCACAAGATTAAGCTCGTCATACTTGCTTATGACTTGTGACTCGTCACAACTAAAAATTGGCCATATTAATTTAAATTCAATTGTGTGATATTTTTTACCACTCATATCAGAATCTTTAAAAAAAGTCTAGACATATTATACTCAAGGTCAGAGGGACAAGAGCCGCCTGCTTCAATAATAAAAATATAGCCCACATATGCCCATTTTGTTTGGAATATACATACAGCCTAAATATATGTATTTTGTTAAATCCATATTTCACTCAAATCTTAAATGTGGACTAACTGCTGTTTACGAATACTCCGTTTGGTTTATCTAAAAAAAGACGCAATGTACTTTGTCAAAGTAAAAATTATCAGAATCTGTTAGAGCATTTTCTTGTAAGAATGGTCTTGTCTCCATTCATCGATCATTTAAGCCCAAACTCATTTCATCTAGTTAATGATTGCACTAGTGATTCGCCGAAATTGTTGGATTAAAAATCTCATAATGCTGATATTTAAAACACCCACCGGGCAACATTGTAGACACCATTACCTTTTTGACACAATATTCCCCTTGAACCCTTGCGATTGTCATCATCGTTATTCAGCCTGTTCTCAGAATGCCTTCGTGTTTCATTTCGAAAATCAAAATCGCTTCTAGTAGCTTCTAAAATCATTGATGGATGCAATGTCTGTTTATTAGCTATGCTCTCCGACAGTTCAAGTTTTCTGCGTTGCATTAGTTCCGGCATGGGACTTATATTCGAAAAAGAGCAATATCTTTAAAATTCAATGTTCAAAAGGCAGTTTAACATAATCACGAACCAAAAGGTGGTGTATTCGTATATGTAACTTGAATAACGCCGTTATTTTCTAGTATTGCGAAAACATTGCCAAACCTTAAATTTCTCACACTTTACACTGCTTAATGTTGAAGCATATTAAAAATATTTCGGGTAACGGATCAAGGCAATTCTTGAATGATTGTAATCCTGATTAATGTTTACTCCTGGTCAAATAAAATTCACCATCCTTGCGCCTTTATTGTAACGTTTTGAACCTATTGCTGATACTTAGGTCATTAAACAACCTGATTAGTCGTCTTCATTGTTGTTTCTACATTTATTTATTTTTCATTTTTTTACTTCAACTTAATACTAATATTTTGATGCTCAGCAAGTATATTACACATGCTTAAATGCTACACATCTTGCTGCTTTAACTACACTCAATATTACAAAATAAACTTCGAACTTTTGGGATAAAAATTTTTTTTTAAATTCTTTGTCGATAAAATAGAACAAAAATGTTTAAAAAGAAATCTATGTAATAAAGAAGAGAAAAAGTTATATTTTTCTTTTTAGCCATTTTGCGGTTTTAGCCATTTTGCGAACCTTTCCAACTTCAAGGTGCCGAATACTCCAAAATTTGGTGACAGGTACCACCAATATGTTCCAAATTTATTGAAATAAAATTTCTAACTTCGATTTGCTGCTTTTGGCGCCAAAATTATGCTTTTGTATGAAAAATTGAATGAGATCCAAGTAGTAGTTGCAGTTTTTCAACGTCTTTTCTTTGGACGCTTTGATTATCAACAGAATTTGAAAAAAGGCGCTAAACGGCCTCTAGCGGCGAAAACTATACGGAATTCAAAAAAACAGTGAAAACAAAATTTGTAGGTAATTTTATGCCCTACAACTCTCTATTGCTCTATTGATATTTTCATAAATTCATAGTTTCTCCTCAAAATAGAAAAAAAGGCGAAAACCATCATATAATGTATATTTCTCAAAAACAACCCTTTTTTCAAACTGCGGGTTGTGAAAATCATTATGATAAACTTTATTGGTGAATATTTTCATCACATCGATCTTATTTATTGAATATTCTCAATAATATTATCCATGGGATCTTAGATA
This sequence comes from Thereva nobilitata, assembly GCA_963855945.1. Classification (NCBI taxonomy): domain Eukaryota; kingdom Metazoa; phylum Arthropoda; class Insecta; order Diptera; family Therevidae; genus Thereva; species Thereva nobilitata. Next base: position 155,567,708 of record OY979694.1, on the reverse strand, counting down.
ATATACCTGTCACAAGAATTAATGCCAGTTAATATATATATATATACATAGACCATGTTCGTATCTTTAAAATAATCTACAGAATTGAGTTTTTGAAGTTACCCTTTCTCAGAAAAGTCAAAGATTTTTTGTTTTTGCAATAGATAATTCTAATTCGTTGTATGTGCCATGTCATTTGATAGAGGCTGCGCCAAATTAAAAGGAAAACTCAAAATCGCTGTCTCCATGCCCAGTGAGACTCTAGTGGCGCAGTGAGAGTCTCTAGTGGCGCAGTATCACTGCAGTATTCAGCTAAAATTGCTGAATATTGCAGTGACACCAGCGTTACCGTTCTACTACATATGTAGTAGTTTTACTACCTTTTTAAAAAAAATTAATAATCTACTACACTACTACCTCAAGTTATCATTCTACTACCTTTTATTTTGATAGTTCTAATATTTTTTATTTATGGCTAAATCGATCGCAGCCCACTCGTTACTCGCTGTCAGAAACATGTTTTCATTCCATTCTGTTACTTTGGTTCATTTTGCATACGAAATTTACAAATATTAAATCCAGAAAAGGAAAATTCTCCTGAATACCCATCTATCGCCAATTTGGTTAAGTCGTTTTCGCATATAGTTAAGCCTCTAATTATGATGTGGAACAAATTTGTACTGAGTGGAGGCTTCTTAAAACATTTAATGATATACCTTCCAATTTGCCCATCGAAGAACACTGGTATGAAATATCTAAGATAAAAAATGCAGTAGGAGAGTTTTCTTTCGTAAATCTTTGTATTTTTGTTTCTGCCTTGTAGTGCTATAGTGCTGCAGCCGAGTGTGCATTTTCGAAACTCAATAGGGTTAAAAATGGAAAAACAAACTGCTTAGGTACAAACAGTAAGCTGTAGATGAACTAAGAAATCACATTAAAACCCACACACTTTACGCTGATTATGGCAATATACAATGCAAATACGCCAATTAAATAAATACTCTTTCTTAATGATAAAATATATGCGTAAATGTTCATAGTGTTAATGGGGTATTTTAAAATTGGTTTGAAATCAAAAAATTTACTACCTCTTTTTTCAAAAAGGTAGTAGATTTTACTACTCTAAAAATTCATCTTGCGGTAACATTGAGTGACACCGAAGTGGTGCATTTTCGAACTCACCCAGAGTCTTGAGTGGCGCAGTGCACGAAGGTGGATTATAAACCATACACTGTTAAAATGCATGCCAAAAAATGTGCTGAAAAAATTGAAAAATTGAACGCCTTTCTCATGGGAAAATTACGGATTAATTATTACAAAAAAAATAAACCTTAATAAAAAACATTATTCCCGTTTTTAGTGCATATTTACTTCCATTTTTTTTTCTGAAACTTGATTAACTTAAAAAAAAATTTCTTAAATGTCAGATTTCTAGCAGTGTATGAAAAAAGCAAGCGACGTCACTCTGTTCGTTCCAATCAGTCTCGCTGCGGCTCTTGCCGTGGTCAGATGATTTGGCGAAGTGTTGTCGCCCGCCCATAAACCAATTTCGATGGGTAAATTCAAAGCCTTCTGTATTTACAAGCCATGCACTAGAAAAATATTGAGAGCCAATTTCCCCTGAATAGGACTTCAAATCTCCAAATTACATTAACAACATAACGTGACTTCAGAGAATTGAAGTCCTATTGAGAGGAAATTTTGAGAGCCAAATTTTCTAGTGCATGGCTTGTAAATGCAGAAGGCTTTGGTAAATTACAATGTACGTGCGCTTTTGTTTTATCCATACCCTCAAACTTAATGTGTATGGAATTGTCATTTCCCCACAAGCGCGCTAATTTTCCTTTATATATGGCGCAGCCTCTACCAGACTACAATCCCAGAGGTTTGCGAATCGTCACTTGTCTCCTCTAGATAACCTTCCTTCTTGACAACCGTCTTTACAGCAATTCTGCGCCCTTGCTTTTGACATCGCCTCTAAGCAAAATAAACGAGTAAACCATCTCCTATTCGATCATCAGAGGCGCTCTATTGTGGTAGTTTTGGATAGAAACCGGTAAAATAATACCGTGTGTAGAAATTAACAGTTTTTTAACTCTTCTCTTGACTAACTTTTCGACTAGAGTTTGGTGTCCGACATTGCACTCAATGGGCATATTCACACAGTGCACATTCATAGCGCCTAAAACCGGTTTTATAGATGAGAGAGGGAAGGGAGCGGAAGAACTTAACGAAACATTTTTCACGCAAAAGCAAATGCGTGAAAACTGGCACACATATAAAAAGTTACTTCTATCTCTTGCATTCTTTAGCTCTGTTTTTCTCTAACAAGTAAATTTCATCTGCAATACATTTAAAGGTTCGTGTATAGCATTCAAATTTACTACACTCATTTACGCCCCGTCTGAGTTGCTAGGAGTTGAATAAAACCGGTTTTACTCACCACAATTATGGCAGCGTGTGAATATGCCCAATGGTAGAAACGTCGATAGCTTTAGGCTGGTCGTCCGCTGGAAGCGTATTCGAGCGGCTACATGCTTTCTCTACATGAACAGCTACATGCGGCTCTGAGATACGTGGCTACACGCGACAGGTGTCGTCCACTGCAAGTTTTTCGTGCTGTTCAATTTGAAGTGAACTGAAGTGAATATGTATTTTTTGGAAAATTCTACGTTCATGAGACGAAAGATTAATAAAAAAAGACGAGCGTGTTGGGTTAACTTTATTTTGGAAAAGAGGAGGTGTCTGGGGAGTTCCATCATCTACACAGCCTTTAATTCTTCGATTATTATCGTATGAGCCCCAACACATTCCAATATAATTTGGATGCCATAGCGCCAATTATCATCAGGGATTCTAACTTCAGGCAGACTATTGCTCCTGCGGAACGTTTTTACTTACTATGGCCGCGTTTAGGCCGAAGTTAATTTAACTGAGCTAGGCAAGTTAACAGCGGCATAAACAGCAATTTGTTTAGCGCTGTTAGCTAACTTATTTCTGCTTTTTGGCTTAGCTAAAATTTAGCACAGGCAAAATTCCGTTTGCTTGTATTTTTTTGTTGTAAGCAAATAATTTAGAAATATTTCAATACAGAATGAAGATTTTATTATTTTTATTAATTTTTTAGCTTTTTATTAATTATAAAATGGAAAATGTTATTATTTTCGTCTGTTATTAGCTGTAAAATGAGAATTGTCAAATGGCATGCTAGAAACGGTGCTAAGTTAACAGCGCTAATTTAACAGAGTTAAAATAACTCGGGCCTAAACGCGCCCTATGACCTCCCACTTCAACCGCAACTTTCTCCCACAGATTTCTCTGTATATGGCGGGAGTGATACTTTTTAACCGATTTCAAAAAAGGAGGACGTTATCAATTCGACGCGTAGGTATCTGTTCACGCATAACTTTGTAACGCTATAACTTTTTTGCTTTTTTTCTTTTTTGTTTGAAAGGGTAGTTTACCACGGGTGGTCCCGTGCATTTTTTTTTAAATTCTAATAAAGAAGTTCGAAGGTAGGCATAAAAAACTGGTAAAATTAGTACACCTTGAACGGATAGAAGTATTTTCAAAGACAGCGAACAAATTACTTTATTGTCGCGCGGTTGATAAGAGGCGCGTGGATGAATTGGTAAAGCCATTGACTGGAAGTAAGAATTGCGGGTTCAAACCCAGGACCGGGCAGTTCGACTTTTTTTCTTTTTTTCTCTTTCTGAATTCATTCTTCGGTGAGACATTTCATGCATACTCTACTCATGCAGTCGACTGTAAGAGAGTATTCCTTTGTATTGAAAAACTATTTAACCGAATTTCAGCTCGCTGTAACACTCTCTCGTGGCACAGCGGCTTAATGTCGCCTCTCGTCCATGGGGTTGCGAGCTCGATTCTTCGGCGTGTGGCAACGTTTTTTTTCAATCGACTATATTCTCACAATAAATATTTTTTTTTAATTTCCTTGGGGAATTTTGTTTCATATTAAATATGTTTTTTTTAAATTACTCCGAAAATACGCAAATACATTACTGCAAAAACTGTTTAGCTACTGCCTCGATCTTATCGACGGCGCGCGACTGACTGAGTGTCATACATCTCGTAAAAAATAATTTTTTTTCATATTGCTCCCGAAAAAAATGAACGGACTAAAAAGTAAGAAATAAAAAAATTTTTAAAAACCGGCTTCAAAAAAAAAACTAATCCCGTCGTGTGATGCACAAAAAAGGATAAAATAATTGTTTGTAATTCTTTACAAAATTAATCCAATCAGAACGGATTTAATAAGAAGAAACACTTATTCACGATGATTCGTTACCTGTGGTAAAACCGAGTTTTTAGAAGAGAGGGGCAAAACGGCACGAGGAGATTGTTGTAACTTTTTCAACAAAAATTTTCGCGTGAAAAACTAACACATGCATAATGTGCTTCCTTACTTTTAATCTTTCTTTCCTCTGAAATTTACATACTCTTTCATATCTCCTTGTAAAGCCAAGAAAGATAAGCATCGTGAACTCCCTGCCGTGTAGACCCGAGAGTAAAGGCCCGTCCTCACTACGCGGACTTAGATCCCACGCGCTTTTGGCCGTACGACCAGACAAAAGCGCGCGTGATCTTTTAATTTTCTGAGTCATGAGTGAGAAAAAATCAATTCTCATTTGAAACGGCGTACGCGCTTTTGAAAAGCTCATAGTGTGTGGACGCACAATGTACCTTTTTAAGCACAGCCGTTTGTCCGCGTTGTTTGGCCGCACGGCCTTTACCATGGACAAAGTCGTAAAAAAGTCATAAAACTCTATATGAAAAAAAAGGCAAAAGCGCGTACGACCCAAGACCGCGTAGTGTGGTCCCACCATAAGGTGGAAAACTGGTTTTACCATATGTAACAAGAATAGTCGTGGAGATACACGGAATGAGATAATGAGAGAAAACCCTTACTGTTTCGCGCGGAATCGCGCGACCGATCCAAATCAAAGTGGATTCGCGCCGCAAGCACGAATACGCTTATAGCCGCCCGCTCAAAGTCGCCCGCAGTGGACGATGTTTATATGAAATTCTTTATGTTGAATCTGTCGCGCATAGCATCGTGTAGACGGTCATGTCATGCTGTCTTGATCGGTTTCGATGTGTTTGATATTTTCACAATTTGAACCAATATATTCCCCGTCTAAGTTTTTTCAGGATTTTTTAAATTTGTCAATAAACATTGACGATTATAGTATGTGAATCAATAAATGCTATAATTTTTTATAGCTAGAAATTAAGCACAATTGTAGTATGAGAATAATTTTATGATTATATATATCTACCTCAAGTTTAACATCAAAATCTTTTTATTAGAAAAGTTGCTGCCTTTCGTAAAATTTCTAATCGCTGTTGATTTTAACTCGAATAGATAAAATTACACAAATAAACATAAAGGGTCTTCAGAGTTCTATGTAAAATAACTATTGTGTTGGCCAATTTTACAATTTCAAAAAGTGTTGGGTTAAAACGTTCGCTTTCTTGTTCGTTGATATTACTGCAGAGCACTAGTAACAAATATATCATCGTAATAAAGGACATGTTAAAAGATTAACCAGATTTTTTTAATTTGTAATATTTAATATACTACTCCTTCTTTCAAAGCATTTTGTTTCTCGATTCACACAGTTTTCTCTTCGGTGTTTCTGCTTGGTAAAGTCCTGGAAAGCTTTAATACCCGTGATTAGGGATACGGAATCAGTACTCGATTCTTTACTCATATGCGTATTAGGCTTTCGATTATACTCATATCAGTACTCGAAAACGGGGATGGCATGTAAACGGGCCTTTATAGGTTTGAATTTGCCCCAGCCGGAAATCGAGTAATGCATACTCTAAGGGTGAAAACACAAAGAAAGCAGGTTGCCTGCATTCCTATTGCCAGCGTCTAGCGGCGCCAATCAGCACAAAGAATGGATATCCATTCTTTGTGCTGATTGGCGCCGCTGGACGCTGGCAATGGGAATGCAGGCAACCTGCTTTCTTTGTGTTTTCACCCTAAGGCAGGTGGCAGGTATAAAGCAACCCTTCGTTGTAAGTCAAAACCAAAGCAAGTAGTCCAATAGACCCTAGGAAGCAAAAGCAAGGGACGGCAAATTTGCCGCTTTTTGTTCCATGTACCCGAAATCAAAATGTCAAAAAAGTACTTATCGATTCTCAAGGAACGAGGGAGAAATTTTGTGTCGATTCTACTCACGAATATTTACTCGAATACTTTCCACCGATTCCGAATCCCTGTCCATGATGAATATGTACTTCGTAATGTCATCAATTGAGTCGAAGTGACCTTTCAACCATGAAAGGTATTATCGTGTTTACCAACTTTTTACACTGCCACATAAAAAAATAAAAAAACTGGGCTCACTTCTAAGTTTAATATTCTACAAAAAAACTCTTTTGCAAGCACTCTGACAATGAACCGGCTATCAGCCGCATGGGTGCCTGATTTAATGTGTGTGTCATCAGGCGCTTCCAAAATTCCAAATTCATAGTTACCGACCAATGTCCATTATATTTTATAGAATGGAGCTTGAATTTCTGAATTGTGTCACAAAACCAGACTCTACTAGCGAAATAGACTTGGGCTGACCAAAAAAAATAATAACTAGAGAAAGTTTAATTACATATTTGAATTATTAATAATTTTCTGTAATTTTAGACGATTGCCATTGTTAAAATTAACTCAGTTCAGTGTTAAAATTAATTTATATTAAAAACAAATATTATTAATTTAAACAATATTTTTAAGGATGTGCCTTAGTTAAAAAAACCTATAGAAAAATTCGAGTTTAACATTTTATTTGAAAAGTATATAAGTATATTAAAATATTAATGTAAAAAATGTTAATTCAATTAATTTGTAGAGAAAATATTTTACTAGTGATAGGAGTAAATGTTTTGCTTGAAGAATGTCAACTCCGTTACTTTTATTACTATTTTTCCTATAAAACAAAAGTAAAGAATTTTGCAAAAGAAAGAGAGGATTTTTTTTTCAATTAAAAAAAATAAAGTAATTCCTTAAAAGCCGTTCTTCCCCTTTTTAATTAATCTTTTTTTTAGTAAAATTTAAGATTTTAACTCAAAAAATATAAATTATAAAGCAAAAAAATTCGTTAAATTTTCAGCCCCTCCAGAGATGGGTGTATTTTACTCGCAGTGTCCTATCTTAATGAATGGCATAATTTATGTAATTAGGTAAAATCAAAAATTTCATTTATTTATTTAAAAAAAAAACAAAAAAAATAATAGGAAATATAAAAAATCATGTCTATGGCATTGTGTGATGCTTTTAATTGAATCCATATAATTTTTTTGGTGTTTATATTAAAAGTACAAATTGTCACACCAGTAAAAAATATTTTTTGATTCTGTATTAATATTTTTTTTTAATTTCCCATTTATTTTTAATTCTTTTTTTTTGCAATTGCAAATCTAGCGATATTTTGAAAACTTTTTTACCAAAACGGTTAATATTATTTATTTGTTTAAGTAAAAAAGACACAAACAAAAACAAATATATTTTCTCAAAAATAAATTATTTGGGATCCGCTTATGAATGTACAAATTCGCATCCCTTCTAGTGCCTCCTATTAGGATACTGTGCCTACACCAGACTATGTGAGTTTTGAGCCATTGTTCTCTCTTAAAATAGTTGGTAATTTTATTTTTTTATTTTTTTGAGTAAACTTTAAAAAAATAATTAGGCAACAAGAAAACATTTTATTAATTAAACATTGAAATTTTTGACAAAAATCTTTTTGGCTGTTATATTTCTTGCTCTATCAAAATGTCTGCATATTGGTCTAATTATAATTTGTTTTATTTATTTAATTATTATCATTTTTATTTAAAAAAAATGCTTTAAATTATATGAAAATGCTTTCTGCTTGTAAACCTTTATTATAAGTGAACAACTTACAAAAATAAATTAGGGCTTATTATTCTAAAACAAAGTAAAAACAAAATAAAATGATATATAAAATGTAAAATTGAGTACCTCATGCTTTTACAATTATTTTATTATTATTAGTATCACATTTAGAGACATGGAAATGGTTCGCCATATCAAAAGTAATCAACTTTCAGAAACTAACAGCTTTTTGCTTTATTAATATTTATATATGCAATTTACTTTACAATAATATTAAAACTCTATATTTTCTCACCGTATAATTAGTACAAATTCGTAGTAAAAGAAACAATTAAAGGTATAAAACATCAAAATTACAAATTAAATGTAGTTTAGGTTTTAGCACAGGAATTTAGATAGATAGATTTTTAAAAATATATATATTCTTTTATATTAAAAAACTTTTTTATTATCGTTTTTAAAATAAAAAAAATAAAACACAAATTAGAAATTAAATATAAAATATACCTAATCTTAGATCCTATAAAAAAAAGAAACGAAAAATGAACTTAAGAAAAAATTGTGATATTTATTGTTTTTAAAAAAATATTTTAAGATAAGAACTTGACTCTTTTTAAGGTCAAAATATAAATTTTATATATTAAAATAATTAATTGTTTTGTTTTCATCCTTTTTTCTGAAAATGTTTATTGAATATTTTCTAATTAATTTTTTTTCTTTTTCCTCCACATATAGTTACTGGACACCCTCCCGGTGTGCCAAGATTTTAATAGATCTATGTGCAGTCGGTTAAATTGTAGATTTGTTCATTTAATGGAAAGTGAGTATTTTTTATTCATAACTATTGAAGTACTCGTATCTACGTATTAAATGTCAAGGTTAAAAACTATTTAATAAATATTATAGTTAAATAAAATATGCATTGTTATATATACAATACAATACACTGTTAAAACACCCCTTGGTCCGAATTAAAAAATTTTAGGCTCCCCATCAAAATTTACTACGCAAAAAAATCAAACAAATGAAATGTAGGTTTTCTCAAGTTTAACCCTTCTCGTACACCTGAATGAACGATTTTTAAGGTTATGAGCTCTGCGTTTGAAGTCTTGGATATTATAGGAGTTCGGGAATACTAACTGCGAAAGATTGTCCCATAGTTGCATGGTTCTATTTACGAACGAATTCCTAGTCTGTGGCATGCTAGGAAAGAGCGACTGTAGACAGAGAAAATGAGCGGAGCGGGTTACGGGTAAAAGGCTGTGGAGGCAGAGAGCCTTATTTCGATGGAATAATCGCTATAATCTTCCTAGTGGACAACACCAGTCATTTTATTTACTAACCTACTTATATGGTTCAACCGTTATCTGGTTCTGCATCAATTCCGTTCTGGAACCTCGGTTAGCTTCATCCGCTAGTCCTGTTTCCGGTCGCTTTATGCTCCTGTATTCCGTTTCTTGTGGTATAGGCCCAATATATTTGACCACCTCCGAGATGCCGAGTGGACCAAACTTAGTGACGGTAGAGTGAAATAAATATTCATCAGGTATTGGTGGAGTCCCCAATTCCTCATACCCAGGCACACAGCACTTTTTAACTCTCAACTATCGCTAATCATCGTTAACTGGAGTGTGTGTTGCCCTGAGTTATTAGTTAATACCAAATTTTTGATGATTAACATCAAGCCTAAATCATCAAAATGTAATCAAGTTCGTTACAGCGGTTCTCTTAGTTTTTCATTTTCTCATAGATGGCAAACCATGCAGATGTTTAATGTTCATCTTTAATATTATACATTTTTTGTCTCCTTAAACTTTTTAAAATGCGTCGCCCTGAGTTGTTAGTTAGTACCCAATTTTTTGATGATTAACATCAAGCTAATCATCAAAATATTTTGATGATTAGCGAGTTAATCGAGTTCGTTACAGCGGTTCTCTTAGTTTTTCATTTTTTCATAGATGGCGAACCATGCAGATGTTTAATGTTTATGTTTAATATTATACATTTTTTGTCTCCTTAATGCGAAACTTTTTAAAATAAAATTTTTTATATATACTTCTTTGCGTATTGCGTATTTTTTCTTGTTGTTGTTCTGCACTGCTATGTTTATTGCATTTTTAAAATTTCAAAGTTTTCACTGTCAAAAAACATATGTTCATCAAAGAGCTCCAATGTCATGCAGATAGTGTCTGCCGCCTTATTTTTTACTGCACATTAGCGCCTAATGTCGATTTAGCAAATGTACATTAAGAGCGTGGTCTATCCTGGGTATAATGTCCGTGTAGCAAATGCACATTAAGAGCGTTGTCTGCCCTGGGTAATTAGCTTGCTAATGATGTTCGTTACAGCGGTTCTTTTAGATTTTTCGTTTTCTCATAGCTGGCGACGATTTGATAAATAAAGGTTTTTGTTCAACCGAAGAAATAGAACAATTAAAAGTGAAACGAAATTTAATTTCTACGTTTTTTTTTCAGTTTTTATACTTTAACAGTTGGCACTGACAAAAAAATGATAATTTTACTCTTCTTAGCTCTTTGTATTTTTTATGCATACTAGCGAGGCTAATGCATTGCTCAGTACACAGCATTCAACGTTCAGTTTACGACTTCAGGCTCCATCGAACTAGTCCTGTCGATCTGTATGACATTAAGCTAAGCCCTACTAATAACAGGATTTCTAATAGTCCAGTAAAATAGTATTTTAATCAGGAAAGTTTTGGGGTAGTTTTGATTTCTTTGGTTTTTTATGTATTTTGGGGTGCTGAATCCGAATCTGAGGTTTGCTGACAAAATTTCGTGACGGAACATTGAGAAAAATGCAAAAATATGAAAAAGTTCGGACTTTTTCGCGGGTTTTCGCTTATAACTCGGAAACTATCAACTTTTCGTCCATAATATTCATATACTAAATGAAAGAGCACAAAATTTCCTACAAATCTCACTACCCAAGTATCTCTATCCGACTCACCGTTTTGGTTCTAGCGCTAGTTGAAAATTTCCATATTTTTCTAAGTCAGCAAAAACCCGATTTTCCAATTGATAACGCTATTATACAGGGTGTATCCGTTAAGTTTACAAAGCGGCCGGCTGTTAATAGGTTTTGGTTGAACGAACAAAAAATCTTTTGGAAGTGGGGTGGAAATCGTAACGGTTTAGCCGCTAGGGCGTTATGAAGTTTTTTCTTTAGAGTTTTACATATCACCCTGTATTTTTGTAACCCTATGCCCTATTTTCATGAGTAAGGTATCAGTGTACGCAGAATACTCTCACCTATCTAAAACTGTCAAGTCAAGGTTCCACCCTATCAACTGCCAGAGTAACGAGTCATCAAAGACAAATTTTCGGTTTTTTTAAACCGAAATACACATTTAATAGAATTTGAAGCTTAAAGTTGGAAAAACAATTTTTTACAAATGCTTTTATTTCCGGTAGAATTAGGGATAGTTTTACCCCTTTAGGAGTACCCCTTATCATAAAATTTGGCTTGATTTGGTATAAATATTGAAAAAAGTGTAATAGATTGGATTATTTTTGATTATTATTGAAATTATCCCTTAAAAAGAGGCATTTTTGCATTTTTAAGGATAAGGCCATATTTTAGGAATGCGGGACCCTAATTTTCGTAATCAGCGACACAAAAAACATATAGGGAACGAGACTTCTAATAGTAGAGGAAATATCAAAAAATCAGCGTTTATAAAATGACGTAAGTCGACATCAATTTTCTGCACATTTGCTACCTCCTTCCTGCCAAAATCACTGCGGCTCAAGGTTCTTACTATGATGTAAGTCATAACGTTTATACTATGATGTAAGTCTGGCGTTCACGGGCTCTTGCTCTATCAATAATACAGTGTAATTTATGAAGAAAAAGGTGTTGTTAGTTGAAATTTTAGTTTAAAAAAACGAAAATTTGACTTTGCTGACTCATTACTCTGGAAGTTGATAGGGTGGAACCTTGAATTTTACAGTTTTAGATAGGTAGGAGTATTCTGCGTACACTGATACCTTACTTATGAAAATAGGCCATAGGGTTACAAAAATACAGGGTGATATGTAAAACTCTAAATAAAAAACTTCATAACGCCCTAGCGGCTAAACCGTTACGATTTCCACCCCACTTCCAAAAGATTTTTTGTTCGTTCAACCAAAACCTATTAACAGCCGGCCGCTTTGTAAACTTAACGGATACACCCTGTATAATAGCGTTATCAATTGGAAAATCGGGTTTTTGCTGACTTAGAAAAATATGGAAATTTTCAACTAGCGCTAGAACCAAAACGGTGAGTCGGATAGATATACTTGGGTAGTGAGATTTGTAGGAAATTTTGTGCTCTTTCATTTAGTATATGAATATTATGGACGAAAAGTTGATAGTTTCCGAGTTATAAGCGACAACCCGCGAAAAAGTCCGAACTTTTTCATATTTTTGCATTTTTCTCAATGTTCCGTCACGAAATTTTGTCAGCAAACCTCAGATTCGGATTCAGCACCCCAAAATACATAAAAAACCAAAGAAATCAAAACTACCCCAAAACTTTCCCACTAGGGGCTCTTTTATTCACAAATTCACTGGATTATAAGGCCTTTTGCAATAGTTGCAGATGGCCTATTGGCTGCGATTACCTCTTGACGGCGAATCCTTCATTATGTTCCTTTTCCTTTTATTTATTAATCTAGCATTCAAGTATACTTTTTTCACAAACAATTTACATATAGATTTTATCTAAGTATTATCAATATTGGTAGTGTAATAGTACGTGAAATGTCACAGATGTAATTAATCGATCTAATGAAATGTTATCGTACTAATAATATGTACTGCTTTTTTCCGGTAAAGTAAAGCCAAAAATACACCGCTTGTACTACTATCTCTACTGTAGAAGAAAATAGCGAAAAGCATTGTTTTTGGAGCTTTGAATGTTCAGATTGAAGGAGTTCGCGAATACTGGCTGTAGAAGGTGGTGGATTGTCGTGCTGTTCTACTGCAAAACATTTTCTTAACTGGTACATCTGCTTCTTGCTTACGATTGGTGAAGAAAATGCTACCCAACGAAAACGGGATCTTTAGTTGTTTAGTCCAGTAACATTCGAAATTTTAACATAAATAATTCTGTCACATATTAGCCAAGGCCGATTTTCGGATTTGTAAATAACAGATATTTGTGCATCTTAAGAAGTTCAAAGCTTAATGTACTTATTTAACAATTTGGAGGATATGGTCGTTCCATCGTAGTACGTCAAGCAAAAGTACGTGCACTACATGGAAAGAGGGGGTTAACTACGTATTTAGTTTGCCTGTGGAAATGCAGGTGGTGGAATAGTACAGGTTTTTTCATAGATAATACAGTACTTTTAGTGAATTTGAACTGAACATCATTGTCTGCATTCATAGTTACAAGACTTTGGTCCTTTTTTAATTTACTTTACATAATCCAACGTTGTTATGGAGAATCATGGTGTAACGCTTGTTGCGAGGGTTTCGTAGCTTTCAAGCTATCAAGTTCAATCCAATAGATGTCAATATTAATATTTTTGTGATTTATGTCAAGTACTAGTAAAAAAACCCGCGTGCGTTGCAACGCCTCTAAATAAAGAAAGTTTATATGTGCACAGTCCGCGGTAGGAAAAAAGTATAATGAAAACAACAAAAAATCTGGAAAAAATGATTTTGGATACCATACAGAAATTTAGAGTTACCTATAAAAAATATTGTAATATTTCTTCTCGAGCGTTCTCGGATTCGTCAGGGATTAATTGGAACAATTTGTTTCTTTTTAACAACTTCAATTTCAAAACAAAATTTCTTGCACACATGTGCTCCTCCTTTCTCTTCTTGGCGGTTCAGTTAGAACAACCGTACTAAATTGAGATGTGACACTGCGTTATGTATGCATTCAAGTAGGTGCCTCTGAACATGAAACTTCTGGGTGAATTGGAATTTTAACTTTCTCTTTTCGGTTAGCCGTTACACTGCCCCCTTCTTACTTAATATTCGTCCCGAACACAGTTTCCTACAGGTCCCGTTCTTACCGATCGAACATTTTGATTACTGTGGAGGGGCCGTTCGAATTTGCTTTGTAGTTTTGACAATTTACCTTTCATTCGTGGAGGATTATATAGCTAGACTCGATCGCCTTCCTTAGGTCGCCCTTAGGTCGTAGTGGGTCTTCATCCTGTTGGGCGATTCCCAAATTTAAATCACTTGGCAGCGTAATCTGTTTCCCGAAAATCATCTTTGCAGCAGTCTGACCGGTAGAACGTGGATAACTGTCCTGTACTGCGTTTTTTTTATTGAATTATATAAAGATGTTCTTCATATTAATTTGAAAACCTATTTCTACCGTTTTTACTATTTCTATACTGGTTAGGGCAAATTTAAGAAATTTCCTACATGTTCTTCCATTTGGAGCTAGGATGTGAAAATTTTTCGATTTCCTAACCCTTGAACAACCTACATACAGCTGACCGGGAAATGACACTTATTTGGCCCCGAAATTTAAAATTTATAAGTTTTGATTAAAAATTCTTTATTTGTTACCTTAAAATCCCCCAGATACCGATTTTCATTGGAATCGGAATACAATTGGCAAACTCATTGGCCATATTGGTGCGGCCATTTTGAATTTATAAGTTTTGATCATAAATTCTATATTTGCAACCGTAAAAACCCTAGATATCCACTTTCATTGGAATCGGAATACAATTGCAAAAATTCGTCCACCATATTGGCGCGGCCATTTTGAATTTATAAGTTTTGATTAAACATTCGTTATTTGCTACCTCAAAAAACCCCAGATACCGATTTTCATTGGAATCGGAACACAATTGGCAAATTCGTCGGCCATATTGGCGCGGCCATTTTGAATTTGTAAGTTTTGATTAAACATTATTTATTTACTACCTCAAAAAACCCCAGATACCGATTTTCATTGAAATCGGAATACGATTGGCAAATTCGTCGGCCGTATTGGCGCGGCCATTTTGAATTTATAAGTTTTGATTAAACATTCGTTATTTGCTACCTCAAAAAACCCCAGATACCGATTTTCATTGGAATCGGAAGACAATTGGCAAATTCGTCGGCCATATTGGCGCGGCCATTTTGAATTTAATTCTATAACCACCCCCTGGATGTAAGTAATATGTGGTTAAATTTTTGTGGCAATCGGTTGGATGGTTTCAAAGTCTATAACGGACAAAGAAACATTTTTTGTGTTTTATATATATAGATTATATAGACCATTCATGCTTGACATAGTTCTCGAACTCTAGTGGATGGACAATTTTACAAAAGTTCTCAACCATACACCTCTCATGCAGTGAAAATATTTTTTTAGATTTTTTTCGAAATGAATACCCAAGGTTCGTAGCTCTTAAACTTTAGCCCAGTTGTCAGAGACTTTGACCTCGCACTAAATGTGATCTCGCTGAAAATTGGAACTTAGGTACTTTTTTGGGTGTAGAAAACGATAAAAAAATCTTTGCTGCTCTAAAGTGAATGCTAAGTTCACAATTTCGAAAACAAATTCGAAAATTTGGTTTTTGCTTTATATATTGAAAAATAAAAAAAATTTCGAAAATCTAATAGCGCCACGTGAAGGAGCGGAAAATTTTACTAAAATCTATATTATAACTTATTATAAAAAAAATTGTTTCATTATTATAAAAAATTATTAAAAATAAGAAGCAAATTCGAAAAAATCTAAGGGCGCCAAAAAGCTGAATTTAAATATTCTAGCGAGGCGTTCGGAGAAAAACTAAAGTATCCTTGCGTCGAATGGATGCTGTAAGAAAAAATTAATATTTTAAAACATGGATTTTATTAAACCGAGACAATGTTTATTATTTTCATTTTTTTTACATCAAAAGTAAATGTCTAATGATGATGAATGTACAAGGATTTTTTTGTACGCCTCGATTAATATAAATCTTGAATTTTATAAACATCAGTGAGAATTTTACAAATTATAACTTCCGGTCAAGTTTTCTATGAGAAAAAAAACAAAAAAATAAAAACTAATGGCTTTCTTAGAAACCTTAGAGTGTCCTCTTTATAATGTTTTTTTTGGGAAGGATACTTCACATGAGTACATTTTAGGCAAGGATACTTTAGTTTTTCTCCGAACGCCTCGCTAGAATATTTAAATTCAGCTTTTTGGCGCGGTTAGATTTTTTCGAATTTGCTTCTTATTTTTAATAATTTTTTATAATAATGAAACAATTTTTTTTAAAATAAGTTATAATATAGATTTTAGTAAAATTTTCCGCTCTTTCACGTGGCGCTATTAGTTTTTCGAAATTTTTTTTATTTTTCAATATATAAAGCAAAAACCAAATTTTCGAATTTGTTTTCGAAATTGTGAACTTAGCATTCACTTTAGCCCAGCAAAGATTTTTTTATCGTTTTCTACACCCAAAAAAGTACATAAGTTCCAATTTTCAGCGAGATCACATTTTGTGCGAGCATTCGGTCTAATTTTGGCTCTGACGACGGGGCTACTAAGCTATTGTAAAAATTTAATATAATAAGACCAAGTAATTTATTTTAATTCTAAACTGATTTTTGTAATTCGAAGTGGATAATAATTTTTTTTAATTTTTTCAGGCGATAAAGTTGAAGTATGTGATCAACGCGTGGCTGTGTGTCGTGATCATGCAAATGGTCAATGCAAACGTAAACAATGTAAATACTATCACATACCGATTGTCCTGCCACCAGCTAATGTAATGGCCACATTATTTAAAACGCAACAAACGCAACTAGCTTGCAATAGCAGCAACAGCATCAACAACAATAACAATAATATTAATAATAATAATAATTATAATAATAATAATAATTACAACAACGTAACTGATCTAACTACATCACAACAAACGGCATTAGCAACAACAATAGATACAACATCATCGGCAACAATAACATCAGTATCAGCATCTTTATCATCAACAGCAGCAGCAACAATAACAGCAGCAACAACAACCGCAGTTATATCAACATTATCAACAACATCATCACCAACAACAGCAGCAGCAGTAGCAGCATCACAATTGGCCAATGTTAATGCTGGTAATATTGGTCATTATACGTTCAACACTTTGCAGCCCACCACCAATAATAACGGTAATTTATTATTTTTGAAGAATATTAATACCGTAGCAACATCACCAACAATTGCAAACAGTGTTAATAATAATAATAACAATAATCATAGTTCAATTGTCACATCGTCAGTCTTTCCAAATATAGGCGTTAATAATAATAATAATACTAATGTTAACTCGCTGCTGATTGGGACTAATACAATTGGCAATATTACAGCTGCAAGTTTTCAAAATAATGGTACCACGTCGATTTGAATGTTTCTTTTAAAAAAACCGTGTATATATATACAGTATAACAGTGTATATATATATAAATTTTATTTTTCCAATTTATTATTATTATTTTTATATCAAAAACGTTATTAATTTTAAGTTTTAATTATATTTTTTTTAGAAATTTTTAAATGGTGTAAACTAAGTTAAGGCGATATCGACAACGGGATATGATAACAAAAACAAGTGTTTTTACTCTTATTATTATTATCCTTTTTTTCTATTTCATACATAAATATATATAAAAAAAATATTATTTTGTTTGTTAAGACACACATCCACATTAATATAAGAATACACCAATATATACACATTGACAAGTATATAGGCACTAAAAAATCTTTATAACAAAGAAAAAAATCTACAAAATATATAAAAAAAATTATTAGTACTTTATATATACACCTACACGATTTAAGTAAAACTAAGTAAATCGTTTATAAATTAAGAAGACTTAAAAAGGACACTTTATATAGGGATCTTTTTAAGATCAAAAAAAGATAAATAAATAAATAAAATAAAATAAAATAAATTAATATAAAAATAAAAATAAAAAAAATAATAATTTTATGAATGAAAATCCAAAATTTTCATAACTATTGAGTAAAAAATGAATTACTAGCAAATAGCGTTCCAAACAAATTAAGTAAAAAAACATGAAACAAGAAAAAATAAATTTAATAAAAAAAACCTTTATAACAATATTTAAAGATGCGCTAAAAACAATTTGTCACGTCCTATTTTTGCAACGATTTATAAATTTAAAAGAAAATAAAAAAATAAAAAATGATGAATGAAATAATAACAGAATACAAAAAACAAATAAATCTAATTCAACCAGAAATAAAACTTAAATCAAAATAATATGAAAAAATAGTTAAATAAATAAATACACTCATTGAAAAAAACAGACATTAAAAAAATATGTTTACACGTATACACTTATACACACAGTATATATATTATATATTTGACAACAAGAAAAACAACAAAAAACAAAATGGAAAATACTGAAAAAAAACAAAGAAACATGTAAAAGAAATGTGATTTTAAGTGAGTAAATCATTATTATATAGATAAATCTTTAAAAAAATGCAAAAAAAACAAAGAAAAACTTAAAAAAATAAATTTTTAATATCTCTAAAAAATACTCTCCTAGTTACTATGATAAAAGTTATTAAAAAACCAACTAAGTTCTTTTTTCTCTCTATATAAATATTTCATTTTTTATAAATAATATAGTTTATAATTGTTCTATTTATATATATATATATATATATATATATATATATATATATATATATATATATATATATATATATATATATATATATATATATATATATATATATATATATATATATATATATATATATATATATATATATATATATATATATATATATATATATATATATATATATATATATATATATATATATATATATATATATATATACATATATATGTTTATTATTATTATTTTCTTACCTCTTAATTTTTTTCTTCATCCTTTCTTCTTTTTATAGATCCTTCATTTTTTATTATTATTATCTCACAATTATTTTTGTTTATGTAAATTGTTAGCATTTAATAATTTATATTTTTGCCATTGTTTTAATTCTATAACATTATTTTTTGTTTTTTTTTTGGAAAAAAATAAAACAAAATAATAAAAAATTTTATTTTATGTTGTGTATATATTTTATATGTTAAATAATAAAAATACTGAAAGAAAAAACAAAAAACATTAATAAACAAATACAATTTGTATTTGAATTATTATCCTCTATACAAGATGTGATCGCTATTCAAAAAAAAAACTTAAAGCAGTTTTAAACATAATAATTATTTTTTTTACGATTATGTTATTAATTTTTATAAACTCTTCTTTTTTTTAATATTTTGTTAAATTTCCATCAATATATTCTTTTCTAATTTCTAATTTCTGTTTTGCCTTTTTTTACCTTTTTCGTTTTTTTTATTTTTAAAGATGGATATTTTTTGATTATTTTTGTGATAAAAAAAGAAAATTTTCGTATTATGTCATCAAATTTTATTAATTGTAATGTTTAATTTTTTTGTGCACGTAATAAAAACAAATTTTGTTTGAGCATTTCAATTTGTTTTAATTAATTTAATTTTTTATATTTATAATTTATAACAATAAATAAATAAAAACAGAAACAAAACACAATTGAATAAAATTAACAAATAAACTTATCATGGGAAAAAACTATAAGCAATGGAGATATTGTCCTTAAATTCTTATTATTTAATAATATCAAACGATGACCTAGGAATTATTCAAATTATGTCTATATGTCTCAAAAAATAAAATAATTGGATGGAAATGTGCAACAATTTGTATAGCAGAATATTATTATTGAGTAAAATGAGGAAATTACGATAATCCTACTGACAGACCATGACATTAAAAACTAAAAGTCTCTTCTTATCTTCTTAAATCAAAAGAAAAGTCGGAGGAGTTTTTATTTTTATCGTATAATAGGTCGTTTTTTAAAACAAACATATTTTCCACTATTATTTATTTATCTTCAGCCTATTATTATTTTTATAAATCACATTCTCAGCAAGTATAAAATTAATTTTTATATAAAAACCACCTATGTGTAATCGTGTTTGAGGCGGTAGGTTTGTTGATTAGAATGGATATCCAAAGAACGGTGAGATTATTCTATTTCTTTAAGAAAATATTTTTTATGCATTAATAATAATTTCGAACAAAGTTCTGCTAATAAATCGTGCAAAATCTCGAGTAATTAGTAAACTACCTTAATTTTAAAGCGAGGAGTAAACAGGTTTTATAGGACGTTGTATATTCCATATTCGTTTCGTTAATAACTAAATAATTTCGTGCAGTTTTTTAATTATAAAATATAAAAATTCAATGCGCTAATATTTAACAGTGTAATTACTATTCCACTCACACAATGATCATTTGAAAATTTGACGTGGTCTTGCTTTATGTGCTATGGGGTCAATGTTTTGTAAAAATAGTACTTTCTTCTGATTTGTCGATCATGGTTGTTTTTGAACAAATATATTCACAGCTGCGTTTGACGTAGTGTATTCTTTCGGAAAAACTATTATAATTATTTGATTATGTCTTACTTCACCACTGCAAATCTGAGCTTTTAAAAGTGTTTTACATATTTCAAACCACTTAAAACATTTTATTTTGCCGTCACCCATTTGATTAACATTGTCAACTCTTTTAAAACACCTCAAAGTGTTTACAAAATGTCTACAATGTTAATCAAATGGGTGACGTCAAAATAAAACGTTTTAAGCGTTTTGAAATAAAACACTTTCAAAAGCTGAGATTTGCAGTGACGAGAATCGCTTTAACAAGGAAATTTTGTGATACCTATGGAGATTTTCTGAAAAGTTGTTCTAGATTACTATAAGTTATTTCTTTGACAGGCTTTGAAGTGAACGCACGTTTAACTTGATACGGACAATGATCAGCAATGAATCATTTTCGCTTCACACTCCGGTTTACATAGAGGTCATTTTTTATTCAGGAGTGTCATTAAAGACAAGTAGTGGTTATTTTATATCAACATATATTAATGGTTATATTAAAACCAAACACAATTCACCGTCAACAACAACTCATAAACAGGAGTTGTGCCACAAAATATTTCAATGTTAATTTATAAATTTAATTCTGTCTTGAAAACTAAATACATACATGAAAGAAATTATCCTCGACAAAAATATAATATATATAAAAGAAAAGTAATATTTTTGTTATTATATTGAATTATCGATTAAAGATAGGTACATATATACAGGGTGCATTATGAAAGTAATGCGCATTTTCTGGGAAAAAGTGCATTATGAAAGTAATGCGCATTTTCTGGGAAAAATAGATTTATTGATCCGATTGGTACAAGTCGTTAAAACTCTTCAAAATAGTCCCCTCCTACATCAATGGACTTACGAAAACGATTCTGCCACGCATGGAAGGCACCCTGGAACTCTTCGACTGGAATGCCTCTCAGGAACCTTGTAACATTAGCTTGGATATTCTCCACCGACTCCCAGTGCTTTCCCTTCAGCTCTCTCTTCAGTCGGGAGAAAAAAAGAAAGTCACACGGAGCTAAGTCAGGCTGTAAGGAGGCTGGGGCACTAAAGGGGTATTGCTCTGGGTGAGGTAGTTGGTGACGACGAAGGCCGTCTGGCTGGGGGCATTGTCGTGGTGGAGCTAGAAGACGTTTTTGAAGCTGGTGACATATCCAAGCGTACATGCGTTGCATTCGTTGACAGATAATATAGAATTGTGTGTATTCAAATACGACCTGACGAAATATTCCGTGAATGTTCCGCATGCCACGCAAATGTCGGGCTACTTTCAACTTTTTCTGCATTGCCGCATTCGACATAGGGCACACAAGCATACACAACAAACACATGCGACTCGTTGCTCAGAATTTTGGGCTATCTGTGAGAGCCGGGACGGAACGCAACCATGCAATTATGTGTCAGTGGAAAATCTCCGCATATCAGGGAGCCGCTGAATGCAATGCATGTACGCTTGTATATGTCACCAGCTTGATGTCAGGCTTGACGCGTGCGACCCGACGTTTCAGTCTCTTGAGCACCTCCAGGTAAAAGGTTGCGTTGACACGTCCTACCGCTCCTACTACTCGGAGCGAACTGAGACCGGGCGCTTTTGGAAGGGCAGATCCCCACCACATTTTCCGACCGGTCCGAGCGCGCTGCGATTGATAGTCGCGTCACAATAAAATCATGCGCATTACTTTAATAATTCACCCTGTATAACTAACTATTCTAGATTTCCGCACCTTCTAAGGTTTGAAGTTTTTTCGTCGACGTCTTTTCTTATTATTATTATTATTATTATTATTATTATTTTTTTAGGAATTCTTATGTATTTACATACTTTCCATATTTTATTTTCTAAAGATATCATTATTCATCCAGCTGTCAGAAAGCAATTTGCAAATTCCAATGTTTTATTCTTTTTCGTAAGCCTAGTATAGAATTCGAACGGAATTCCGTTCAGCATATTTGTTATTTATTTCTACCCAGAAAAATCCTATGTAGGATACCGTATAAAAAATAAACAGCTGAGAAAAAGTTAACAGCCTAACCTGACTGTTATGCCGGATCCACACGTTTGTCAAGGTTTGACAAACGTTCGCAAATTGAAAACGTTTGCTTTGGTTTGGGTAGCTTGATCGGCTACAAGCGCTGCCAAGCTTACATAAGCCAAGCCAAACGCCTTAGCCGCATTTACATCCCAAAGTCAACACGAAAGTGCACTTTGAAGCTCTTTTATCGCACAGAAATTTGTATGATTTTTTCTGTTCTGAAACTTTCGTGCAACAGAGAAAAAAGCCTACAAATTTCTGTGCGATCTCCAAAGTGGACTTTCGCGTTGACTTTGGGATGTAAATGCGGCTTTATCCACGCGTTTGAATTTGCGAACGCTTGCCAAGCCTTGACAAACGTGTGGCTCCGGCATTAAAAAAACCACGTACTTGACGATTACAGCTGCTTTTCTTTCGTTCTTTCAAAATTACCTAACAGTCTCCAATTCCTTGTAGATGCGCAATAGCGATATATTACCACTAGTATTCGGTTCGAACTGCGTACTCATAAAACAAAAAGCACACCGAACAATTGGTTGTACGGACTTCTCTGCAACTTTTTACGTCTATTTTATATGGAAAACAGATAACCAGGAAAACCATTCTAGGCTAATTGGAAGTTCGAGGCCTTCATTAGTTTGATAGTATAATTGACAGTTGGTTTCCGTAGAGTGCGTTTGCGCTAGCATGTAACAGTCACAACATTAAATTTAATGTAAACAGTTAGGTGCATTGAATTTGTTCATATTATGTTTTAGATAAGAGTTTTTTAGTAGCACATATTTTCTAAGTCTTATAATCATTCCACGAGGAAAGAGTATCAGAAAATATTGTGCTAGCTTTTGTTACAAGCAGGCATTAATTCAATATTTATTAACCGTCGATGGTCTTAATTGGTTTTTATTTACTATGATTAATATGAGTATTCTTGTAGCATTTAAAAATATTCGACTTAAAACATCTGCTACCTCTTATTCATAATTTCTCGTAAATAAGGAGATTATAATATTTAATATATACTTAATTATAAAAAGTCTACATAAATAAAGGAAACCACTTTTCCTAGTATCTAAAAATATTTTCAAACTCATTTCTCTACTGTGCGATCGGAGTTCTTCCAAGTTTTACAACAATCACGGCAATATTTAAATTCACTCGAATCTGATATTCTCATTGTCGAGTGACGTGACTATAAGGAAAACGGTGGAATGAAACCATTTTTTGTTTGATAATTATTGAATTTGATGTACTCAATATTACCACGTTAAATGTGAAAAAGGCAACACATATCTATTAATAATTAAATAAAAAAAATAAAAAAAGATTTCTTCCGTGTGCATCATTCACAGATTGTGGGTCAATTCAAAAAGTCAACACAAATTTAAGTGTTGCAGCAGTGTTTCTGTCATGTTACCACAACATTATCGTAACACTGTTTAGGCCGTGTTGCAGATGTGATTACTTTTACGAAATTTTTGATGACATTTCGGTTTATTTTGTTTAAAAGCGGGAGAATCATGGAGAATTTCTGAAAATTTCCAAAAAAGTGTAGTATCTAATGCATTTAACCGTTGTTGTATGTTTTCAAAAATTAGAAAAACATGTGAGTTCGTCCTGTAAAATTAATAATGTGGATGTATACAGCACTCCCCATGGCTCCAAATAATTTTATTACAATAATAATATAAAGAAATGTCTAAATTAATGCAAAAAAATTATAAAATTAAAATACTTCACTGTTTTCCATTCTAATTATAGGGGTTATGTTCTGCAGTATAAACAAATATGTTGCGACATTACACGAATGTTACGACAACACTGCCTACCTTTTTGACAAAATGAATACTAAACTACAAGTTTTTATGTTGCAATGTTAAGGCTGGTACAGACTATGCCAGTATTTTAGTCGAGTGAGTAAGTAAACCAGTATGGACAAACAAATTTACCCCGCGATTCTAGTTGTTAGATTGTTGTCAGATCTAACAACTCGACCCCTATAGGCTATAATCCATTTTCAAATTAATTAAAACAAACTTTTTAATTATGAAAATGCCAATACTTCACACTTTAAAAATTTGAAAATCACAGATATCCAGATTTGACAATCAAATTCAGATTTCAAATGAAAATATCATAGGTAACACTTTGTTCCGATCTGAAAATTTTACATAGTACCAATTCACTTTCCAATCGGAAGAGGGTTTCGGAAAAATAAAACTTTCAGATCCGAATACATAGTAGGCCCCCAGGTATCGAAAAGAGCTTTGGCGTAAAGCTTTCCCCTCGATTTTGGAGACTTTGAATTGTCAGACTTCCCCTTCAGCAGTTCGCTCAATCATGTTAGCCGGTGTTTGTTCACGGTATACAGAAACAAGGTAATTTCTGTTTTTGTGTTTGTTTACGTTTGAGTGCCGGCTGCGCGAAAATAATAATTAAAATCGAAGTAAGAAAAATGCGTATTTTAAAATATTTTTAAAGTTTTAATATTGCAAGTTAGACCGTTTGGCTTTGTTGAAGGCCTGTCTACTTTCAGACCTTAGTTTGAGAAGCTTACTTTTCCACCAAGGAGGTTTGGTTTTACCCCTGTATTTCTTAATGGGACAGGCTGCTTCCAATGCATTATTTAAGAGGTTGCTGAGATTCTTCACCTGATCTTCGAGATCTTCAGCGTTCCAAAAATGGGTGGGAACATCCTCGGGAAGTGATCTTTCCACCAACTGTCTATATACGGCCCAATCTGTGCTTCGGACATTCCTGGGGTGGAAGCACGTAAGTCGTTTCAATCGACCTCTTCATACAAAAATTCTGAATTTTTGTATGAAGAGGTCGATTGAAACGACTTACGTGCTTCCACCCCTGTAACCAGGGGCCTTCTTCACACTTGAGCACGTATTGACATTAAAAAGAATGACTCGATGGTCAGAAAAGTAGTCTTCACTTGATATTCTCCAGTTTTGTACACAATTGAGCAGGTCTGAGGAAACAAGAGTGATGTACGTGATTCAAAAAATCTGGTGTTCGGTTTTTCTTAATTTTAAGCGGTTTAATGAAAATAAAGTATCAAAATTTATAGACCATTTGAAACTAGACCTTTCAATGGTTAAATGAGCACTTATTGAACATCAAAATTCGACAAAAACATCAATAAAGTTGTCCATGCAAGATTAGGGTATTTTTTTCGAAAAATGTTAATTTCTAGGAAACTATCCGTTATCCAAACAAAAAAAAATCATGCTTACTTAACGCAACACAAGGTATACTCTTACAAATTTTTATGTAATTTGAATTATTTTTACGGGAAAAAAAATTTGAGGTTATGTCAAAATATGTTATATACAAAAGTTTAATCTTTTTATTATCTACAACTTTTGTATGAAACATTTTCCTCTAGGAGGTCATGTTTCACCGCAAATCGCAAAAAATTCGCTTTGGCACTAGCCTAATTAAAATTTTAGTCATAGAATTTAATACCTAAATCATCAATACGACCATAACAGTCAGCTCGCGAGTCGCTGGCTATAGCAGCGAGCAATAATAACAGGATGCCATGCGGCAGGATGCCATGACTTTGTCATGCAAATTGATTAATTTAATAATTTTTACCTTGGTATCCTGTCGTCTGTTTATTTTGACAGTTTGCTTGCTAATGCACTGTGTTCGGACACTTTTTAGCTACTAATACGTTTTAAGACGTTTAGTGGTAAGTAAATTACTCGCCACTCGACTAAAATACTGGCATAGTCTGTACCAGCGTTTACTGCAATGTTGACTTTTTGAATTGACCCTGTCTTTTATCCTCTTGCGCTGCATTCTTATTAGTTTTGTCTTCT
The DNA here is from genome assembly GCA_963855945.1 of Thereva nobilitata. NCBI lineage: Eukaryota > Metazoa > Arthropoda > Insecta > Diptera > Therevidae > Thereva > Thereva nobilitata. The sequence goes on along the minus strand of OY979694.1, from coordinate 155,541,490 downwards.
ACAAATATCAAATAATACAAATTGTCACGCTTATAGTTCATTAATATCTCGTTACAACCACTTAGAGAATCTAAAATATATGTAGCTCTTATACTTTTGGGTACTCTGATATGTTAGGATTTCTTTAAAAAAAAGTCGGTGATGGTACAAGGACTTAATTTTTCCGATTATTTTGCTCTATTTGCTCAAAATTCAACAATTCCTCGAGATTACACAAATTTTTTTCAGTAATGATTTCTTATTCAATGTATATATTAAATTGTTGTGGAATCTGATGTATAAAAGTGGGTAAATGTTGCAAACACATCATAGCGAAATTCCAACAATCTAATAGTTAAAAAATATTTTGATGCAGATAAAATCGATATTTTTTTTAGTATCGATCTAGGATAATTAAAAAAAAATTTTTACCTAATGCTTAAGAGTACTAGTTATTTAATTCCAAGTAAATTGTGTATTAGTTAAGAAACAAAAATTACCACTATTACTACAAGAAGATTATCCAAAATTTGGATTTTGTTTAAGATTGGTAGTTTAGAGTTGGGCTAAACAATTTTTTACTAGCTTCGGGCGCTTCCAAAAATTCAGCCGACTGCAGCAGTCAACTGTTCAAATATTCAACTGAAGTCAAAGGGGAATGCCCATTTCTGGCCCTGGGTGCCCACATATAAAACTATAAGGAAACGATAGTATGCAATTAAAGGAATGAAATGGTTAAGGAATTGGTTTAAAAAAAGTCCGGATTTTTAAGAAATACAGGGTGCGCCAAAACTCCGGCAACGATCCGATATTTCCTGAAGGGTAGGTGATCATGAAAAAAGTTTCGAGCGAAAGTTGCTCAACTTGGAGGGTGGAATCGTTTGCACACAAATCTCGTGGGGGGGGGGGGTGAGTGGGTGGGGGTGAATAACATTTCAAATGGCAACCCCATTTTTTTCACAAATTCTAATTCTCCGCAGGGAAGTATGAAACTTTTGCCTGAACAATTTTTTTATCCGAAGCCCCTCTGCACCCCCAAAAATCATCAAAATTATCCCCAAAAATCATTCATCGTAATCCATCAAATGAACGAACTCTACTGGCTGACTGATTGTGTATGATGCAAATGATGTATAAGGTCATAAAATACCTTTCAGATCTAATCAAAACTTAATAATGTATGTACAGTAAAATAATCACATAATTAAACGGCAAGCATTTACTGCGCCCTTCAATTTTTTATCTGCAAAATATCTCAATTGATGAAGTTCTCTTTAATATTTAGAATTGATTGTGAAAAATCGTTGATGGATTACAGTATATTACCGATGCGTAAAATAATAAAATAAACGTATTTTTTGAACTAAGAATATGCAATATTATTTACAATAATACTAATAAAAAGACACTTTCCACACAGTTTACAACTCGGACAGCTGATTTATTTTACATTCTTCATTCCAATTTTTTTATTCTTATTTTGTGCACATAATTTGCTATTAAAATAAACAAATATTACCTTTTTTGGAATAGAAAGGTCCAGAAAATAAATATTTGGTGGACATCGTATTCATATCTGTCAAAGACACGAAAGCAATTAACTACTAGTTAGAATTTTGAATTTTAATCCGTATTTTTTAGTTTATCAACAATTCCCAAATATAATCCCTATTTATATCCATTTTTAATTATTTTATTTTATTTAAATGAAACATAAATATTTTTCTAAAAAAACACCACTAGCCCGTTTGGATTAGTGCGTTCAAGTTGTTATCCTTATCAAATAAAAATAAATAAAAATATATATCAGATTCAACCACTACTGATAATATTTAAAAAAAATATATAGGAAAAAAATGTTCAGTATTGTAAAAAATAATTTGAATGAAATATTAGAGATAGGATTTTGTGATGTGACTATTGAATTTTTTTATTATTTTTAATAAAATAGTACTTTTATAGAAAAACAACCTTTTTCAACCTCCTTTTGTTTTCGAAATTTTACACTGTAGATAAGTTTATTGTTGAATTTTTATATTAAAATGTTCTTTCGGTTTCTTTTTTTGAGTTTTCTTTTCCGTTTCCAAAAATATACAAAGCATCGAAAGTATAAATGTTACTTAAAATTAAAATGTCTTCCAATAAATTTTTTTTGGATTTTTTCAATACATATTTTATTTGCGATTACAAATGTATTTTACTTTTATGAAAATGACTACAATGAAACTAAAAAAGGATAATTATGTTTAGAGAAAGCATAATGGGATGACAATTGTTGGTGAGAAAATTAATTCCAAATGTTACGAGAACGACATTTGATTTGAAGACATAACTTTAAATAAAGTAATACTTAATTATTGTGAAAATTAACTAAAAATCAGAAAATTAAGTGTCTTAAATTTTATTATTGCTTTTTAATTAATTAAGCAATTTTGTTTATCTACAGTGTAAATATTGTTATTTAGTATTTGAAATCAGAATTGTCATTCCAAAAATAAACATACATATAGTACTTCTTTAGTAAAAAAAGCACACAAAAAATTTTCACAATAGAGATAAAACAACAGCATAATAAAATGTGTAAGAAAAAGTGTGAAAGGCCTCACACGCATAAAAAAATCAAACCGTTTAAAGCAAAAATAAAATACCTAAAAATGACTACCGTAAACAATAAAAATGGAATCATCAAAATTTTTTATACAAGTACATTATATGATCGAAGTTACTTAATGAATTGTAAAAATAAAAATTTAAGTTTTTCCACTTTATTATTATATATATAAAAAAAGAAGTAAAATTTGAATAAAATTATATACAACAAAAAAATCAACAAATAAGAAAAAACACACAAAAAACAAAAGAAGAAATTCTAAAAAAAACTATGAAATATTTATAAATTTTATTGAATATTATTCTAAAAAAAATATGCAAAAATAAAAATTTGCGATAATGGTGGAAAGATTATCATTTTTTGAAAAGCGAAGAACTAAAATGAAAATACAGAAACGAAAAGAAAAAAGAAAACAGAAAACAAATCAAAATTCTAATAAAGAATTGAAAAAGAAATAAATGCGAATTTTTTCGAAATTTTTGGTTTTTTTACAGAAAATTTCACGGCATGATTATTAAACATCTGAATTAAAAAAAATGAAATCGAATGAAAAAAATAATAAAAAGGGAAGAAAAGTGAAAAAAAAATTTAAAAAAGTAATAAAATAACAAAATTTAAGAAAACGTGTATTTTTATACTGCAAAACAAAAAAAAATTAAACGGAAAAAAGGTTAAAACAAATTTTTGTTTTTATTTTTTACGTTTCGTTTCCTTTTTGTATATGATATACATAAAAAAAATTATGACTATAAATATATTTGACTAATTAATAAAATATTAAATAAATATTATATTAACAAAAGATATTATTTTAAAGAAAAAGAAAATAAAAAATACATTATAACAAAAAAAATTTACACTATGACATAAATATATAAAATTTTTCTTGTAAATACTGAAATTTGTCTTTTATTTCAAACAATATCCCATGTTTTCTTATGTTATTTAATATTATATTAAGCGGGAGCCATAAATCACACGTCCTCGGTGTTCTGGTTTTTGAAAAAAATTGATTACAATGTTTTAGTACTATTTGACAAACAAAAAAACAACGGAAACGGAGAAGATAAACAAATTTAAATTTTGAACGGATAGACGGAAATTCCTCACTTTTTTATCGATTGAGTAAATAGAAAAGCTGTTTTTTTAGATTGAAAAAGAGAAAAATTGAGGATTTTATGGAAGAAGTGAAAGGACAACGCGAAGTGTATGACAAAAAGAACTTAAAATATAATCAAAGAAAAGAATAGTGAGATTTTTAATAAAAAGAGATTTTATGTACATACAAGAAAGTTCTTTATTTTCAGAAAAGAAGTTTTATTAATTTAAAAAAGTTCTTTAAACTTTATAATATTTAGGGTAGGTAGCTCGAGTCGGGAAAGTCTACCCCGGTGCCCGGCTCAAAGCACTTGACGCTAGCGAGATACCATCTCGCCCGAAGGCCAGAGCATGGTTTCCAGTGGCTCCATCGGAGCCTGAGGAAATCCTCACAATGCTCAAGGCCTTCAACCCCCACATCAAAACTGATCAGATAAACAGGGCCACTGCAAGTTGTTCTGCTCCTAAATGAAGAGTGCCTAGAACAACTGGCAAACGAAAAATACGATGTGAACTACGGCTTCCAATAAATAGAGCTGAAGGTCTATAAAACAGACACGGAAGCCCTAGTGAACCAGGCGGCCTGCACAAGGACCTCAGGTGAAGAGGATGAAAATATGGAAACCGATGGTGAAAGTGCAGTTCGGAGCGAAGTTGACGCGTGGATAGACTCCGAGCTGGGCAGAGCCATCGGTGGTATGCATATGGAGCACCAACTCCTCAGCTCAGACATTGACACAGACATCCCCAGCGACGAAGAGGCGGAGGTGACTGTCGTCGAAGTACACCACCCTGAAAATGGTGCGGGTAATACAGATAAACCTGCACCAATGTAAAGCAGCGTCCGCTGCGCTCTTGCTTCACCTGGTATCAGGCGAAGTCGATGTTGCCCTAGTCCAAGAGCCATGGATCGCTGGTGACAGGATCTGTGGCTTAAGGACGCCCAAATTTAATCTCTTCTACACCAAAATAAAGGGAAAACCCTTTCTTCTCCCTCAATTTAGTGACGGAGACCTTACTGCGGTCGACCTCGAGTTAAAACAGAAGAAACTCAGGATGGCCTCTTTCTGTCTAGCCCACGATGATGAGGGCGCACTACCTTCTATGGCTTTTCAGAACCTGGTAAGATACACCGATGCTACCACGGTACTGGTTATTGGAGGTGATGCAAATGCGCACCATTCACAATGGGGCAGCACGGACACCAATGATCGAGGTGAAGTTATTTTTAACTACCTACTAAGCACCAAACTTGCTATTTGTAACAAAGGTAATGATCCCACCTTCGTATCCAAAAACAGAGAAGAAGTGCTGAATTTGATTCCTGAAAAAATTCGGAGTGAATACTCACGCGATTATGCAATTCGCGATGTCGGATTTGCTTGGGCAAATTTGACGTTTCAAATTCGCTGGAAAATTGTTGCGAATCACACTTGTGAAAATCCTAATTGGACGTTCGGTCGCACTAGAGGCAGCCTCCACCTAACTTTTACTGAATAATAGTATAGCAAATACAGCAGAAAATGTTTTATTCTATTTCCATAAAGCCATCGACAATAGTTAAATATATGTACCATCTGCTTTTTAGAACCCTCTTCAACAACATAATTAGGCCCAATTAGACAATTCTTGTTGTAGATCCTTTATTTGCAACCGCACGGTTACAAATTATTTAATTCTATGTTACACCTAAAAAGAATTTCGGTATTGAACATTTAAAAAAACAAAATATAAATTTAGTTCTTTACTTTCTGATTAAAGCCCACAGACGATAAACACAACTTTAACACTCTAGCACCAATTTTGTCCTTAAGAGCTTCTCTGGTTTTGTTTCTGGATGAATCCCAATTAAATCCCTTTCAATTACACTGCCATCGAATCCACCGGGTAAAAGAAGAGCAGCCACCGAAGCATCATGTTGGCGAAACTTATTTAATCGATACACGCTAACAATTGCTAACTACACCGCAGGAAATTACATTTAATTACACTTCTAATTTCATTTTTTATTCTTAGAAAACTTCAAATACCGATTTTGACATTTCCCATTTGTCAAAGAATCAGCTGATTATTTTCGGAGTTTTTAAATTCGCAGTTTAATAGGGCAATTCTCTCGGCGGATATAAGAATCGCTCAAGAACTGTGAAGGGAGTCCCAATCGCGACGGGAGTGTCCACGCCGCCGGTTTCGGGAATCGAGGCCATTAACTAAAGCACCAACAATGCTTAGTTATTTACACAAAGAAAACAGCGATTGGACTGACTCAAGCAGGGAATCCCTGACGCTACTTATGGACACCCATTTCCCGAGTAGTACTACGGCTGAGTCAGCCTTCCCGATAAACTCTTCAGCCTCACCACATCTGGTCAAATCTATCATAAGTAGAGCAAGAATTGAATGGGCTGTAAACACCTTCCAGCCCTATAAATCTCCAGGCCCGGACGGCATAGTCCCGGCACAACTGCAGCGCACCCTTAGTGACATCATGCCCTGGTTGCAGGCCATGTTCACCGGGTGCCTTCAAATTAACTGCATTCCCTCTAGTTGGAAAGAGGTTAAAGTTGTTTTTATACCCAAGGCAGGAAAAGCCTCCCACGCAACACCCAAAGACTTCAGGCCAATTAGCCTATCATCCTTTCTTTTAAAGACTCTTGAAAGGCTAATCGAAATATATCTGAGGCAGACCATACCAACCTCGGAACTCTCTGGCACACAACACGCCTATACAAAGGGCAAAATCTACTGATACTGCTCTCCACTCATTGGTCTCAACCATTGAAAAATCACTCGAGGTCAAGGAGTATACATTAGTGGCATTCCTTGTCATAGAGGGAGCGTTTAACAACGTACTCCCGAACGCCATCACCCAGGCCTTGACAGAACAGGGGATGGAGGCATCGCTGGTGTCTCTCACCCACCAAATGCTTACTGGCAGGATGGTGAGCTCGAGCCTAGGCGACAGCTCGGTCCGAAGGGCCGTAAACGGAGGCACCCCGCAAGGAGGAGTACTTTCGCCGCTCCTATGGGTCGTAACTATAAACCAGCTGTTGCGACGCATGGAGGCCGATGGGCATCACGTCCTGGCGTACGCGGATGACGTTGTCATCGTCATAAAAGGAAAATTTCCTCAAGTCCTCTGTGATCTCATCCCTTTCAAGCTGGACAGCCACCCGCGGACTCAGCGTTAACCCAGTAAAAACGGAACTAGTCCCCTTCACAAAGAGGTATAAAACCCCACCTTTAACACCCCCACGGCTTAACAATGTTAGGCTCAGATTTAGCAATAGTGCCAATTATCTGGGAGTAGTCAGTCCTAGACAAGGAACTCCCATGAAAATATAGAAGAGCGCATTAAGAAAGCGAACATAGCGCTTTTCGCTTGCAAAAAATCCATTGGGAAGAAATGGGGCTTCTCCCCTAACATAGTACGGTGGATCTACACAGCGATCGTCCGACCAATACTCCTATACGGAGTCTTAGTATGGTGGCCAACCTTGAGTAAGTCCACCGTGCTAAACAAACTACAGAAAGTACAAAGATGTGCCGAGTTATGCATGACAGGAGCAGTTCGTTCCACACCTACAGATGCCCTAAATGTTATGCTATACCTCCCTCCTTTGAATCTTGTGGCAACGGAAAGCGCAACCATCGCAGCCCTTAGAATAAAAGAATCTGGATTTTGGACCGGAATCAGGGGAAGTCACACGAAGGTGTTGAACTCTGTTATCGTCCCCACTAAAACCGACTTCTGTATACCCGAGACTACCTTCACGAGGAACTACGGAGTCCACATCCCTTCACGTCGTGAATGGAGTAACAGACCACAGTTTTCAGGATGCCGTAAACTTCTTTACTGTTGGCTCTAAGCTCGAGGGTTGAGTAGGAGGAGGAGTCTTTTCCCCAGAGACTGGGATTGAAGTCTCCTTCCGACTACCCGATCACTGCAGTGTATATCAAGCGGAGGTTCTAGCTATACATAAAGCTGTTCTATGAATTAACCAGCATGGCGATAGGAATCGGACTGTCTACATCTTTTCAGATAGTCAGGCGGCTCTGAAAGACCTGCGCTCTTGAACAAACAGCTCTAGAACTATCTCTGAATGTCGCAGATCTCTTAACGAGATGGCTCAGCAGTTCAGGACCCTCCTCGTATGGGTGCCCGGTCACCGAAACATAGAGGGAAATTGTAAAGCTGACGAACTGGCTAGTAAAGGCACGACCGCCACTCTCCTTCCTAGAAAGGAAAGGGTTGGTATGCCTTGGGCCACTTTTAAACTCCGATGCAAACAGCACACAATGTAACAAGCAAAGAAGCATTGGAGGGATCTTAATAAATGCACCTTGGCCAAACTAACCTGGCCCTTTTATGATCTCAGGCCGACTACTTCACTAATGAGCCTCGGGAGACAAGACCTAAGCTACAGTGGGAGTGCTTACCGGACACTGTCTGATAAGGACGCTTGCGACCCGCTTAGGTCTTGAGGACTACGATTTTTGCAGAACCTGTAAAAATCCGGACGAGGAGGAAAGTGTACTACATCTCCTCTGTCACTGCCCAGCCCTAAGCAGAAGGAGACTGACCGCATTTGGTGCACCCTTTCTAAGCTCGCTTGCGGAAATCTCGAACATTGGGATCCCGCAAGTCAGGAGATTCATTGGTTCCCCGAGATGGTTTAGCGAAGAAACGACACTTTAACATCAGGTTTAAAGTGGGATCACTATGGCATCACAATGGGCCTACTCCTGTGGCCTAAGTGTTTGAGCTGTACACCAGCAGCTCAGCCATATCTAACCTAATCTAACCTATGGAAGGTAATAGGTATCGACGCTGTGGCTTCTTCCACTTCCACGTTTTGACTGCATCGGTTAAAAAAATTCGTTCATCGCCAACTTGGGGCTGATTGTTGAATCCGGCGGATTTGGAATTCCCGCCGCTAAAGAGTTTCACTTTCACTTGTTGCTGCGATTGTTCAATCCGCCGGGCGCAACTCCCATATGAATTGACATATTTCATTTTCGAAATTCAAATGACAATCGAATGGACAGTTCCATAGAGTAAATATACATACACATAGAGGCTAAAAGCCCATACAAAATGAAACCTCAGCCACAATTTCTAAAAACTCCATCTGATTTTCGTTAGGCGAAGCTTAATCTGAAACAAAAAGCTTTTAACTACATCTTATTCATAACGCATGTAGGGAAAAAAGTCAGAAGCTTACTTGGATCTAAAAATAAATTTCTGTTCGGGTACGGGTTTTGTTTTTGCGGGGAAGAAGCAAGGAAGTGAAAAATCAAACAACCTACGATTTCTTGAAGGAAAGAATGAATGGAAGAAATGCAAATGCGTGAGAAATGCTCAAGGACAGTTGCGATTAGATAATTTTTGTTTTAAATGTTTGTTTTCATGTATTATTTGAGGCTAGGGATATTGTCGAGCGGGAGCTAAAAATTTATATTTTTTAAAAAATGATAATGATATGAAACTAATATTTTTTTTGCTATTATAGAAATTTAAAATAGGAAGTTAATAAAACAATTCAAATATTTTTGAGCTCCAACTACACGTTTCTGATTGTAAATAATGCATTAAAACAAGAATTTCATTTTTTTTAACAAAAGCGAAACTGTTCTTGAGCATTGAGAAGTAAGAACCTTCGTTTATTCGACTACTCTTGGAAAAAATAAACAAAAGATTTTGAATGAAAATTCGTACGTTTTTGTTTCGTTTTTTTATTATAGGCAAAGATTTTAAAATTTATATTTTATATATTTGTTGCAACGCCTTTAAGGTATGGACAGCATCGGAATCGTACACTCGATAGCAGCTGCTGTGAACTCTAACAGACGTTTGTTTCAAGAGCTGAATGTACATTCCAACCTTCCGTTGTTTGCTTGATTGAATGAATTTTTTTATCCCTTGCTGTTGTACAACCGATGAAGATTCTTCATCCATGATGTTATTGTCGTACAGAATGCATTTCTCAACCTCGCACCCCGTTCTGATTTTCACTTTTGCGGTACGTTAAAAGCCTGTACGGAAGAAACGTAATGTATGTGTATGCATTCATAAGTATATGTGCAGTGTATATACTTGAAACGAGGTCGATATACAAATAGAGCGCTCGCGGAAAAAATCGCTCGATTTTGTTTGCGTTTTCACGGCTCTGTCATGCATCTGGGAGATTTATAATTATGCACAGGTTGTAGGGCAACTCTTAACGAAAAAAATGTATTTTTTTAAATTTTCGTAGGATGCTTTCTAACAGATCGCGCACGGTTTTTCCGAAGCACCTATTTCTACATTTTCGCAAATTGTGCGGAAACTTAATATTATTTTGCGACCAAAATTTTTTTACAAAGAAACAGTATTAAAAGATATAATTTAAGCCCCAAAGGGATTTCCTACTAGTCACACAAGCTGAGAAAATGAATGGCAAAAAATCGCGATTTTTTCGAGATGAAAGCGTGTTTTCTCGTAAAGTTTCGAAGGGATTTGACTTCAACAAGTATCATTTTTTTCGTTTCTTTTCACACTACAACCTCCTATTTTTTGTTTTTCCATTAAAAATTTTTTTACCTGTTTTTTCCGATATATCGGTTTTCCCACCTTCCCGATTTTTTTTCGATAACTTCCTACAAACCGATTTTTTCTCTATTTTTTTTTTAAAAACTAGAACTTTTACCTATATTATCCCGTTGAAGAACCAGGCAGGTTATTTTTTTCGATCTGAACCTTCTCAGCCAGTACTAAATGCCACTTTAAGACTCTGACGGCAGGAAGAATCAAAAGAAATATATACCAGCGAGCCGTAAAGGAAATGAGGGACAACAAAAGATTTGATAACTTTGGCTCGAATAGGTGAGGATAACAGACTACCATGTAGCCACAGTTTACGAAGTGACGACTAAGGAAATTTGCTTGCTTGAAGATCATTAATATATAGGGAGAAAAGTAAAGGCCCAAGAACCGAACCCTGAGGCACACCTGCAGGCACACATAGGAAAGAAGAAGTAACGTTATTATGCCGAACACACTGAGCTCTATTAGAGAGAAGAGAAGAGAAAAGACGAACAGAAGAAGACGAGAAGTGATACAGTTGACTATATGCCGTGATAATTCAATCACCCTTTAAAAAAAATCACCTTGTCCAAATAACCTTGTTTTTATTACAAAATCCTTGATTCGTATAATTACAATTATTTTGTAAATTCGTTTTTCAATAAATTCAATATTTAATTCAATGTAAAAAATTATTTCAAAACAAACTGACTAATTCAATATTAAATTTACTTTCAATTTTTTTTATGATTCGATTATTATTTGCGTATATGCCCTTAATTTATTACTTTAATGTAAACAGCTATTATTATTTTGGAGAAGTTAAATATGCCTTTAATTCAGTAGTTCAATGTAAAACAGCTTTAATTAGCTCCCTTGTCAATGTTGCCCGAAAGATGGCCCGATTATTCGTTATTTCCTGCTAGGTGCGTTTGCGTAAGGTAATCGAGTTACGTGTTTACACTTGGATCTGGGTGCTGGATGCTTTCCGTAAGTGGATTTACGGTCCGGTGTTAAGTTTCCTTAAGGCTCGCTGAGTTACGAGTTAAGAACTGCTTCTGGGTAGAAATACGCCCTCTGTACGTCGGGTTGTCGTTGCTTGATGGAGTTTGTTTGGAACTATAATTTTTGCCAGAAAGTCTGCCGATGGTTTGGTGACTTAAGTTCCTTAAGGTCCCTGGGTTACGTGCGTAGACTTGGTTAAGTTTCCTTAAGGTCCCCGTAAGTCTGATGATTGTACGGCGTTCTTGGGTTCTGCGTGGAAATTCGTGTTGCTGCGAGGATGCTGCCATGTTGCGTTGTTGCGGTGTTGGGTTGCGTCGCTTGGATGAAGAACTCACTGCTCTCTTGGGGGTTTTGACTCACCACGTCGAATTAGGATGAGGGTCGCGAGAAAAAAAAGACTGCAGTACAGTCTGTATTGCTAACTCAATGCGTTAGCCGATGGGTTAGGATTAGATCTCAATACAGTCTGCGTCGCTAACTCAATACGTTAGCTGATGGGTTAGAATTAGACCTCAATACAGTCTCTGAATCGCTAACTCAATACGTTAGCTGATGGGTTAGAATTAGACCTCAATACAGTCTCTGGATTGCTAACTCAATGCGTTAGCCGATGGGTTACGAATAGACCTCAATACAGTCTCTGGAATAGGTAAAGCCTCACTACAGCCTTTTAGGGTGAAATTGTCTCCAAAAATCTCAGAACGATTTTTTTCTTCTAGCTCAAGTCGCTAGGAAGATTGAGAGCAATCTGAGTTCAACTTAGTCTGAGTGCCGGTATGGGTCATTTTACACGATGAAACACGAAACAAAAAGTTTCATGCAACTTTGCTCGGTTTGATGGGGAGAGGAGAGAGAGGGTTTGTGGAAACACGTGTTCCCTCCAGCCCTCTCTCTCCTCCCCCCTTCAAACCGAGCAAAGTTGCATGAAACTTTTCGTTTCGTGTTTCAGCGTGTACAATGGGCCTATTTATTTCGGTCTGGGCAATAGATTTTGGGCAATTTTTCTGGTGGGGGCTTCACTTGAAGTCATACATAATTCCGTGTTCTGTGTTTCATCTATGATCGTCTGGGATCAGCTGTTCCTTTTCGGCATGTAGACGTCAAATGATGTTTTGTTGATGGTGAGTATTTTGTCTCATTTGGTTATTTAGGGTGGGTGCCAAGTGACAATTGCGAATTTGCTACTTTCACCACGGACACTTCGAAATTACAAAGTGTGCCAAAAGACATTTCATTGACAGTTATTTATATTTGAAATATGGATGACAACGAAATTTTTCAATTAATAAAATTTTTAATGGATTGTTTTAAAGTAGCCCGGGGCTACATTAATGCGGCTAGATTGGTCGAAATGGATGAGCTTGAAGAGCCTCATCCGGTAAGGGTTAGTAAAATCATTAATTATTTACTAATTTTTACATGTTTTGAATTCGTTGTAAAAACAAACTGTCAAATGAATGTTTGGCTAATATTTCCCGACAATTCAAAAATTTCCTTACAATTCCAAAGACACAAACCTCCGAAAATTGAATTGTAAAATCGAAATGCGTTTTCCATACAAATTGACATTTGAATTGTAACTTGGCACAGGCCCTTAGTTTACTTATTTTAACTTCTATTTTAGGTTTGTTTTTAGACTTGGTGGGGTTTTTCGGGAGGAGGAGCCGATTTTTTAGTGTTGTCAGTTAAGAAATTTTGTGGAATTTGTTCATATTATTGTCTAATTGTTGTTCTATTTTCAGATGTCTATTTGCCGACGGCATTTGATGGTTTCCTGGATCTTGTCACATTTTTTGAGTACGCGCCCTTTTTAGTTATTCTTCATGAAGGGAAGTATTTTTGTATATTAAATTAATATTAGAATCTAATATTTTCCCTTTGACAGAATTACAGCCTTCTACAGGGTGTCGTTGTCGGCTTCAGATTTTAGTGATTAAGTTTTTATTTTGTGTTGTTTAATTAGTGTTTTTTGTGTAGAATTATAAATAGTAACTAAATCCGTGGTTTATTTATGATGTGTCCTTTACACTAGTTTATTTTCATGTTTAGTGTATTCATTTTGTATATATTATGAATAAAGAGTGTTTTCCTGAAATTTGTGTTTTTTATTACCTGGAATTTTCCCTTTCAGATTTCAAGTTCGTCTGAGGACGGAACAGACTAAGTTGATGGAGCAGTAGCGAGTGAACTACAGAGTCGAATGCTTTGGAGAAGTCAAGAAGAACTAGTATTCCAACATCACCTTGGTCAAGGGCAGAGCGAAGATCAGTTGTCACCTTCAATATAGCAGTTTCGCAACTGTGGGATTTACGGAAGCCAGATTGGAGTTTAGAGAGGAAATTTGAAGAATCAAGATAACGCAAGACTTGAGTAAATATAATTTTCTCAAAGATTTTACCGAAAAAGGGAATAATGCTAATAGGGCAAAAGTCTGACAAATCAGCAGGGGAGGACTTTTTAGGAATGGGAGTCACAATGGCTTTTTTCCAGAGTGAAGGTACTTGGAAGGTTGTCAGGCAATAATTAAGAATGTGCGTGATAGTTGTAATGGTGTTTCGTCCGGTAGTTTTCTAAACCTCCTTATTTAAGGGATGGTTGCCGGGGGCTCTTGAGTTGTCCAAGGTCTTGTGAGAACACACACCTTCTTACAAAATAATATTTCTTTTATTCATTCAAAATCCTTATATACTAACAATTTGGATATCTTAAATATAAATAACTATTTATTATATCTGGATATATATTTACATGTTTCTTAAGGGTATATCTAAGCAACTAACTACCACTACTGCACTCTACTATCTACTCATTACTGCACTCTACATGTGCGTAAGCTGGTGTTTAGCGGTATTACTGGTGCGGTCTAGGCGGGTATGTATATAATGCGGTGTTCGGTATATTGTCGGTATTGTATCTGGTCATACCTCGACTCTAGTCTAGGAAATGCTGCCGGGAACAGTGTCGGATCATACACCTCTACACTGGTCCAGGAAACATTCCTCAGGTATTCGGTGGTCGGTCGGTATGCGGTCGGTATGTGTTGTGTATGTGTTAAGTATGTGGTCTAACCGTGCCGGATCACACACCTCGACACGGTATAGGAAGCGCTGCTTCGGCACATTGTCGGATCATACACCTCGACAAGGTCTAGGCCGCATTCCTCTGGTATTTGTGTAATGTGTGTAATGTGTGTAGTGTAACCGTGCCGGATCATACACCTCGACACGGTCTAGGACCGGAGAAGATGACCTCTCCGGAACGAGCCTGGTTAAAGACTGCCTTTGGCCTGGTGAAGCGGTTTGTTTTATAGTGAAAAAGCTCATCTTGGCAGGAAGCTTTAAAGATTCGAAGTGAAGCTTTCAAGGATTACTAGACCTCTAGATATTTTTCTAAAGTTCTTGGAGAGGGATTCTAGTGGCGTAACGTGGTACGATAATATTTTTCTAACGTTTGTGGAGAGGGATTCTAGTAACGAAACCTGGTTCGTTACATCCCCCTCTTTCTTCGGGAGGAGGAAAAGAGTTAATTTATTGTTTTAAAAAGGCTAGAATAGGTTTTTTTTGTTTAAATAAAAGCTTTAATACTAAAATTCAACGAGCTTCTTTCTCAACTAACTAAAACATAAATAAGTTCTACCTTATAGATAAATTAATTTAGCTTCGTGCTTAAAAATAAAAAATAACAAAACAAAACGGGTTTTTATGGAGGGTTGCCATTCTCTTCTCCTAAGGTTGTAGTGGTAACTCTGCTTCTTGGCAGCTATTGCGGGATTCCGGCGGACTACTTCGTAAATGTCGGTCATGGCAGGTTGATTGTGTTCCTCTTCCAGAGTTTTCTGTGTGAGTTCTCTTCCGTAGTTCAAATACGCTGGGGTATATCCTGTGGAATCATGTGAACTGGTGTTAATGGCCAGCATGAGTTCTGGGTTATATTTGTCCCAGGTTCGGTGATCGGTTTCGAAGTGTTGGGCGATCATGGTGTGTATAACTCTGTTGACTCTTTCGGTCGGATTGGCTTGTGGAGTATATGGAGATGTAAGTCGGTGTTGTATCTGGAAGCCTTCTAACATTTGTCGGAATTTCTTGCTGGTGTATTGCGCTCCGTTGTCCGTGATGATGACTCGCGGACAGCCAACGCGGGAAATTATTCGTTGTCGTAATGACTTGGTTATGGTAGTAGCGGTAGCTTGTCGTAATGGTTGTATTTCGACCCATTTGGTAAATTTGTCGTGAAATACTAATATCATGGTATTTTCTTCTTTGGAGCGTGGTAGCGGTCCTATTAAATCCGAACTAACGACATCCCATGGTTTATGAGGTTGGTATGTGTGCATTTTACCAGCTGGTCTCTGTTGGTCTGGTTTATGTGTGGCACACGTGAGACAACTTCGAACATATTTTGCCGCTTCTCGGAACATTCCCGGCCAGTAATATGTTTTGGCCAGTCGGTTTATTGTTTTGGCCACTCCTAAGTGCCCTGCTGTGGGTGTGTCGTGATTTTCAAATAGGATTTGTTTCCTATGCTTTTTTTGCTATACAACGCTTCCATTCTTGCTCCCGATCTGGTTCGTTCAAATGATTCTGAGCCGGTATGAAATGATATAATTTGTCGTCGTGGATTCGGTAGACTTGGTAATCGTCGGGTTTGACGGATTGGTATTTGTGTGAATACCATTTACAGTTTTGCTGCTCTAGGACACCTATTTCTGAAGTTGGTTGGCGTGAGAGGGCATCGGCGACTTTGTTTAACACTCCTTTTCGGTATTTGATATCGAAATCGTATTGCTGTAATTCGATGGCCCATCTTGCCAACCGTCCGGAGGGATTGTCTAAGGTCCGTAACCATTTTAATGCCTGGTTTTCGGTGATTATGATGAATTTGTATCCTTCAAGATATGGCCTCATTTTCCTGATGCTCCATACTATTGCAAGGCATTCCTTCTCAGTGACGGAATATTTCTTTTCTTGCTCGTTTAGCGTGCGGCTGGCATAGGCGATGACCTGTTCTGTCCCCTTGATATTCTGTGCGAGTACGGCTCCGAGGCCTTCAGCAGTGGCATCTGTTTGTAGGGTAAAAGTATGGTTGAAGTCTGGGCATGCTAGTACTGGTGCGTCGGTAAGTGATTGTTTTAATCTTGTGAACGAAGCCTCCTGAGCTGGTCCCCATTTCCACTCTTGTTTCTTCTTTAGTAGTGAGTTAAGAGGCGTTACCACTTTGGAAAAGTCTTTTATAAAGCGTCTATACCATGAGGCTATGCCTAGAAACTGACGAACTTGCTTTACAGTTCTAGGAGCGGGTATTTGTAGTATCGCTTTGATCTTTTCTGGATCTGTTTTGATACCTTCTGGTGTTATCAGGTGACCTAGGTATTGTAGCTCTGGCTGGCAGAACTTACATTTGTCAGGATTTAGTCGGAGATTTGCTTTTTGTAATCGCTGGAATACTTCCTGTATATTATCTAGGTGTTCCTAAAAGGTTCTTCCTAGGATGATAATGTCGTCTAGATACACAAATGCTTTCTTGTCCATATCTGAGCCTATTATGGTGTCAAGTAATCGCTGGAATGTTGCTGGCGCGGAGTGGAGTCTGAATGGCATGACGGTAAACTGGTATAACCCTCGACCTGGGACAGTAAATTCAGTGACTGGTTTACTCTCCTTAGCTAATGGCACTTGCCAATAACCCTGGTGTAGGTCGAGTGTGGTTATATATCTTGCCTCTCTTAATCTATCTAGAATGTGATTAATTTGCGGCAACGGGTAAGCATCTTTTATTGAGATCTCATTGATCTTCCGGAAGTCGATGCAGAATCGGTATTGGCCATTCTTCTTCCTTGCCAGAACGACGAGTGAACTGTATGGGCTGCTGGACGGTTCAATAATTTTTTCTGCCAACATACGGTCTATTTCGGTGTTGATTACTTGTTGCATTGCTGGATTTCTAGGGAAGTATCGGTGTTTTATTGGCTGGTCGGTTTTTAGCCTTATCTTATGTTCGACAAGGGTGGTAGTTTTCCCTAATCTGTCAAATTTGGCTAGTTCCTTTTTGTAGGAATTCTTCGAGTTGGGTCTCTTCGGATATGGTAATAGTTAGGATAGGGTTGGTTACATTCGGTTGTCTGGTGAACGTCATTTCTAGTCCAAAACGGTTTAAAAGGTCCATGCCTATAATGATGTTCGGCTTGACACTAGGAAGTACGCGGAATGGGTGTTCAACTGATTCGTTATTGTGTTTGAACACGAATTGGATGACTTCAGTTACTTTATCGGTGATGCCATTGGCTAGTTGTACTTTCTGTTTGTGTGTTGGTATAATGGTGCTGGCAGCATGGTTTTGTTTACAAATGTCAGCTATATCTTGTCCAATGTAGGTGTTCGGTATAAAAAACTTCAAAATTATGCAAAAAATAAAACACCGACGAATTCCCTTAAAAATGACAATGTTTATTCAAAACAAAACTATGAGTGCTTGTATATGCCGAATAATCACAATTCAAAAAATTACTTTACTGGAAAACAAAATCTTGCGGAAATTATGCCGAATTTATCGAAAAGTCTCGAAAACGGCTGAACTGCACCACTTTTCTCTTTTTCTTTTAAAAACCTTCTTTTCGTACCGTTTTTTTCTAAAACCGTTTTTACTTGTGCCTACGTCCCTCGTTGTACCTCTTCGTTAGCACATATTTTTCTCTTTTTCACTTGACTTGCACATTTGTTGTCAATGGCCACCTATTGGTGGGAATTAACAACAAGTGTGCATCAATATTAGTTTTATACTGATAAGTATAAGAAAAATGTTAATTGTTATACTGTCTCGAAATGACAGTTCTAGTTTGTTTATGATTTTTATAAAACTAATAAGAATAAGTGTTTGTGATTTTTGTTCCTTGTTAGTTGAGTTTGGTGGTGCAGGTCAGTGATTTGTTATATTTGATTGTTATTTATCTAATTTGTTCAATTTCTTAATCTAATGTTAGTATATTTTATTTTTAGGATGTACAGTTTCTTCCGGGTGTCTTTGCTGGGGTTCTCATGGACCCAATCTTATAGATGTGTCGATCATCAGATAAGTAGCTTTGTACTTTGCTGAACATTAGTTTCTTTGTGTCTTTTAGGTGGTTCCAGGATGGAACAGTAGGATTGGGTTGATCCGGTATCTAATAAGGCTTTGCGGGTCTGGTCGTATGTTTGAATGGTGATGAATGGACGGTTGTCTTTACTGGTATCGGTGTTCGGGATTTCTATTGTGGTCCGTGCTGGTTCCAACCGGTGGGACCGTATTGTTTCTGTCCGATTGGTTTGGCGTTTCCCGGGCATCTGCAATTTTTGTTTAAGGTCCCCCTGGTACCACATCTTGAACAGAATAGCCTAGCTGGTTCCTTGCATACTCTTCGGTCATGCCCTGGTTGTCCACATGTCCAGCAGTGATCATTTCTGTTATATGCTGGATGTATTAGGTTCGGCATGGTGGCGGCCAATCGCATTCGGTTCTGGTAGGTCGGGTGATTGGTTCGTTGAGCAGATTGGTCCCTTCGGATTGCTTCGTACTCTTCGCCTTGAATTTGTAGTTCGGTGATGGTTTGAACATCACTGCGTCGGATATATAATCTATACTCTGGCCTCAGGTTGTCGAATATTCGTGCAAGTTGGTCTTCAGGATTAGCTATCCCCACTCGTCTGCTGAGAGTTTGCATGTTGGTAATATATTCTCGGATGTTCTCGTTGGGTTTCATCTTCCGGCCTCTGTAATCTTCTTCTAATTGTTGCTGGTATCTTGGCGGGAGAAATTGGTTTTTTATTTGCTCTAGGAAATCGTCCCATGTCCTCCAATTGGCTTTGTTATTTCGGTACCAGAGCTGTGCTTTCCCTCTGAGTAATTCTGTTAGTACTGGTACGAGGACTTCTTTGGTGATTCCGTAGGCTTCGGTTAGTTCTTCCACTCTTTCTATAAACCCGTATAGGTCATTTGTTCCGTCGAAGTAAATGCCCCATTTTCGGATTCTGTCCATGATTTCTATGTTTGGACTGGGTTTCTCGGTGACTGGTCCGGATGTTCGCACTGGTGTCTGGCCTGCTGGTATCATCGTCGGGGTGTGGGGTACTGATGGACTTTCCCCTGGTATTATTTGCTGGATTAGACGTTCCCTTAGCGTGTGCACGTCTCCGGTGGTGGGTAGTCCGTGAAATCTTAATTCGGCTACTAGCTCCGTCTTCTTCGTTTGGAGAATTTCCTGGTGTCGGTTGTCCATAGCGAAAACTTTGCTTTTTCTTCTCAGGGTACTGGATTATTTTGGGTTCTTTCTATCAGCTTGGTTTTCCTGGTTCTAGCTGGTTTAGATGTTCTCGCCTTGAGCTCTGATTACTTTCTGATTTTCTTCAGTTCAGAGCCCGATACTTATATGCATTTTCTATCCCTACTCTTTTTCCTTTTTGACATCGGTTATTTACTTAACTGGTTATGTATATACATATTTACAGGTCCGTGCTCGGGCGTCAATTTTGTAATGGTGTTTCGTCCGGTAGTTCTCTAAACCTCCTTATTTAAGGGAAGGTTGCCGGGGGCTCTTGAGTTGTCCAAGGTCTTGTGAGAACAAACACCTTCTTACAAAATAATATTTCTTTTATTCATTCAAAATCCTTATATACTAACAATTTGGATATCTTAAATATAAATAACTAGTTATTATATCTGGATATATATTTACATGTTTCTTAAGGGTATATCTAAGCAACTAACTACCACTACTGCACTCTACTATCTACTCATTACTGCACTCTTCTTCTTCTTCTTTAACGGCTCTACAACCGGGATCCGGTCCTGGCCTCTCGCAACTGTTCTCTCCACCGGTCCCGATTCTGAGCCGATGTCATCCAGTTTGACACCCCTATGCTCTGAGCGTCCTGGTCTACGCCATCCTTCCAGCGGAGGTTGGGTCTCCCTCGCTGTCGCACCCCATAAGTCTTACCGCACTCTACATGTGCGTAAGCTGGTGTTTAGCGGTATTACTGGTGCGGTATAGGCGGGTATGTATATAATGCGGTGTTCGGTATATTGTCGGTATTGTATCTGGTCATACCTCGACTCTGGTCTAGGAAATGCTGCCGGGAACAGTGTCGGATCATACACCTCGACGCTGGTCCAGGAAACATTCCTCAGGTATTCGGTGGTCGGTCGGTATGCGGTCGGTATGTGTTGTGTATGTGTTAAGTATGTGGTCTAACCGTGCCGGATCATACACCCCGACACGGTATAGGAAGCGCTGCTTCGGCACATTGTCGGATCATACACCTCGACAAGGCCTGGGCAACATTCCTCAGGTATTTGTGTAATGTGTGTAATGTGTATAGTGTAACCGTGCCGGATCATACACCTCGACACGGTCT
Source organism: Thereva nobilitata (assembly GCA_963855945.1). Classification (NCBI taxonomy): domain Eukaryota; kingdom Metazoa; phylum Arthropoda; class Insecta; order Diptera; family Therevidae; genus Thereva; species Thereva nobilitata. The sequence goes on along the minus strand of OY979694.1, from coordinate 155,520,852 downwards.
AGGAATTGCTGCTTCGGCACATTGTCGGATCATACACCTCGACAAGGTCTAGGCCGCATTCCTCTGGTATTTGTGTAATGTGTGTAATGTGTGTAGTGTAACCGTGCCGGATCATACACCTCGACACGGTCTAGGACCGGAGAAGATGACCTCTCCGGAACGAGCCTGGTTAAAGACTGCCTTTGGCCTGGTGAAGCGGTTTGTTTTATAGTGAAAAAGCTCATCTGGGCAGGAAGCTTTAAAGCTTCGAAGTGAAGCTTCCAAGGATTACTAGACCTCTAGATATTTTTCTAAAGTTCTTGGAGAGGGATTCTAGTGGCGTAACGTGGTACGATAATATTTTTCTAACGTTTGTGGAGAGGGATTCTAGTAACGAAACCTGGTTCGTTACATAGTTTCAACAATCAGAGGGGAAAGAACCTTAAGAAATCGAGGAGAAATTCCATCATACCCAACACTATTGGACGAAATGGAAAGCAATATTCCAAGAACTTCAACTGAGTCAACACATCGGAAATTAAAGCCATCAGAACTTAAAGGATTAGGAGAAAGGCGATCAGAAGGGAAGACAGTGGGAAATTCGGAGGGGATGGAATGAAAGAAGCATTGAGTGAGTTTACATCAACATCAAATGAGTTAGGCTCAGAAGTATGAATGCCGAGTGACCGAAGGTTAGACCAAAGTTGCTTAGTGGACAGGGCAGGATCAAGTTTACGGGAATAAAATTCACGTTTGGCCGATTTGACTTTGCTATTGATTAAGTTGCGAAGATTTTTGTACCCATTGAGGTACCTCAGGATCCTTGTTCTGCGATAGCGACTGTACAAGAACTCACGCTCAACAATCAGTTTGCGAATTTCATAAGAAAACCAAGGGCAAGTTGGAGATTTACAACGTCTTCTTGTAACTAAAAGGACACATTGATTAAATAGGAATTGGATGAAGGAATTCAAGAGATCAACCTTAGTATCAACACAGGTTATATTATAGATATCAGCCCAGGGTAAAGACGAAGTAATTTCCGAAAGGCGAGCAAAGTTGATATTATTGAAGTCACTGTATGGAGAAAAATTAGGCAGGGAGGGAGGTTGAAAAGTGAAACGAAGGGAGAGGAAGAGAATATCGTGGTCAAGATAGCTGGGAGGAGAGATTTGGCTATGTTTTAACACTAAATTGGTGGAGGTAGCAGTGAGAACATCAAGGAGCGATGGATTATGGCAGTTCAAAAATGTGGGCAGTTGATTTAAAATACGCAGATCCAACGCCCCAAGAAGTATTTGAGTGTGTTTGCACGTTCATTGGCCTTCAGCAGGTCGACTTAAAATCGCTAGCAGCAATTATGTTATCATAATGACGGGAAAGACTAGATACAAGATCGAAGAAATTACCAGCAACATCAGAAGTAAACACATTAGGTGCGCAGTAAACACTGACAATAACGCATTTGTCATATGATGATTTAATTTCCACTTCTATAAATTCGAATTGTGAGCCAATGGGCTGGTCTACTACTTTTGAGGAGAGAGAGGAGGTGACATATATTGCAACACAACCCCCCGTATCAAACAAGTACCTCAGTTCATCCATTTTATTTCTCAGGCTTCTTGCATTCATAGTACATATATTCAGCCCTGGGGAGGAGGAGCAGAGAATATTCACTAGCCTTCCTTCACTGCGCACTCTATCAGAGAAATTCATCAATATATATTGAGCAACAGAGCCACATAAGCCGAATAGCACATGCAGAAAAGGAATAAAGGCAGTAAAGAGAAAGGTTAAGCATTAGGAAGAGGAGAGAAAAATAGAAGAAGAAGATAAGACGAAATTCTTAAAGCTAACATAATAAAAGAAGAAGGTGTGGAAATTAGAAGAAGAGTTGCGAATTCTTTTCGTTGATTAATAAAAACAATTATTATTTTGTGTCTTAATTGTTTTCTAAAAATATATGTGTGTGTTTTTTTAAAAAAAAAGCCTTCGTGGAGTGTAAAATATATCTCGTAATTATTAATTTTTTTTAATTATTTGTAAAAATATACTTTTAATTTTATCAAAAATTTACGCTTAAATAAATGTGCATTCCAAATATGTTCTCAAAGAATGCCTCCATGGCGAAATTGAAAAAAAATTAATTAAAAACGAAACTATTTAAAACATATTTCCAAATTTAAGTCAAAACACGCTAGGAAACGTACAACTGCCGCCACCAAAAGTTCACGTTTCACAAACATACGGGGAACTGCAGCCGCACGTTTTGAACGGTACCGAAAAAACAATTTCGAAATTAGCGTTTGCCGTTTTCCCCTGCTGCGTTTACAACGATACCAAAATTGAACGTTTCACGTTTCGTTCGCGTTTACGTTTTGGGAGATAAGCCCCATCATCGGGTGAAATTTAGGGTATTCAGCTAGCCTTAAAATCATCATCACTTACAAAATTAAATAAAATCTGTAATCTCATATTTTAAATTTTACAATGATTCCAACAAAAAAATTCAATATCCGAAAGAATATTCCTAAGCTAAAACAAAAAAGTATATTTCTTCTGCTATCCACCGAAATTTAATTTTGTTCATGGGCAGACGACTTTGATTTTTTTCTTCGAATGCGCATAAAAGGAAAAAACGCAATCCACGCATCTCAGACGTCTGGGACCCAGAACAAACTTCCCCCCAGATTCCCTTACCGCACCATAAAATTGAAAGATTTTTATTTATCCCAACTGCGATCCCAGCTGTCAAATCAGTTTTCCAACTGCCCCAAACACGCTTCGATTTAGTGACAACACAACTCAGTTTCGGCAACCAGTTGGCCGGTGGATGGGCCCCATTAGGCTCAGCAAACTTTCACTGTCAAGGCAATAGTTCATGCTCCCATGAAACCTCCCCACGGAGGCCACAACCAAATATGCTGTTAAGAAATGCTAAAATCATCATTTCCATACAACAACCATCAATGCCAAAAAACAATATTCAAAATAACCCAGACGTAATTTGACGCCTCTTCGTTCGATGGATCGAACACGTTAAAATTTGTGAAACCATTTTTGCCCAGATAGCAATTTTGAGGGAAACATTTGTACTTATTGATTACGCAGCAATTTAAGTTTAAACCTTTGAATTTTGTTCTTATTTCATGTATGTAGTTGTTTGTTATTTAATTTAATTTGTTATTATTATGTTTGTATTAATAAGTATAAATACCTGGAGAAGTGAAAAATAAATTCATTCATTTTTTGAAGCTTGAGAATTGATTTTTATCACTTTAATTAAGATTCATTGCGCTTAAGTGTTGCACTTATAGCGCAGCTCATCAAAGGTCTAGGTGTTACACCTAAATCTAAATCTAAAAAAAAGCGAAGAAACAAAAGTGTTTCTCTGCTTAACAAAATACATTGGTGACCCCGACGTGATCACAAGAGAATCACTTGTGACACGATCACAGCCATCAGTTGAACCACATCAACAATCCTGCAATCATCTCACCATAGAGGAGCCAGAAATTATCCAGAAGTTAAAATTGGAATAAAACCAGGTACATCCAGCAGGTACCATCTTACCACAGCCACCAGTAAGGAGGTCAACGATTCCATCAGCTTTCAATTAGGAGGCAGCTATCTACACCACACAGTTAAACCACAACACCAGCGAGGATGGATGGACTTTTGGATTTACAATCGCAGTTAGGCGAAGAGATCCAGAACAACTTCCGCAACTTCAGAAAAGATTCCAACAAAAGGAAGACAAGGGAATACCTAACCAACCGCCTAGAATGGCTTGAAGAGAGATGGGAGCAATTCCAGGCTAACCATCAGAAACTCACAGACTTTGAAGCCAGCAGTCAAGATAATGAGTATTTCACCAAAAATTATTTCAACACTATTGAAGAATTAGTCAACCAATACAAGCAACTATTGCTTGAATTATTGCAAAACCAGCCGGGTCCGAGCCAGTCAGCACATGAAGCCAGCCAAAATGCACCAGCGAAGACTGCAGCAGAACACCAGGCTGAGCATAGCCCACCAAGGGAAGCCCAGCAAAGAGTAAGGTTTCAAGAACCACTCAGCCCAGCATCATCAGAGCAGTCGCAAGAAGAAATACAGAGGAAGATTAGGCGACAACAACGTGCCATGGCAATATTAACGCGAGCCCTGAATGACATAACAACCAAGTCAAGTAGTACACAGTCAAGGGTGTTCTACGAAATCAACCTTCAAACCATCCACAAAATGTTCGATGCAATAACTGACCTGGATCAGGAAATTTGGGAGGAAGTGGTGGATGCGCCACTAGATTACACTAGAGAATTATATGAAAGCCTCTACGATTGGGTACAGGAAACCCTCGTACACTTACACGAAAAATTAGAAGCCAGGGAAGCCACCACACCAAATGGGCAGCCACCCCAAATCAAACTACCACGTGTTATATTGCCAGTCTTTGATGGAGACTACACAAAATGGACCCAATTCCATGACCTGTTTGAGCAAATGATAGAGTCAAAACCAATTAGCAAGACGGAAAAGATGTTCTACCTCACAACCAATTTGAGCGGTGAAGCAAAGGCACTACTGAACCATCTTCCTATATCAGATGCGAACTACACCACAGCGTGGGAGGCATTAAACAAAAGATACAATAACCAGAGGTTGCTTTGTACAGCATTGCTCAACAACCATGCAACCATGCACGCAGGGTCAATCAGCAAACTCAATCAAACAGCTCCACGATGTAACCAGTGAATGCATACTCGCCTTAGAAAACATAAAGGTTTCCACCACAAACTGGGATCCAATGCTATTACATCTTCTTCTCAAAAAGCTGGATAAGAACACACGCTCTTTTTGAAGCTTCATTGGATTCACCAAGAAATACTCCCACCATAAAGGACCTGCTAAATTTCCTAGAGAAAAAATTCCAGACCTTAGAAGCTCTTGGTAAAGAATCATCAGGCCATTCTTCAGGGCGAGAACAAGCATCCTCGAGGAAAGGTAACAGTTATCCTCGCTCCTCACTGATGTCTACAAACAAATCCGCCCAGTGCATAGTATGCAAACAAAAGAATCACCCGTTGTACGCATGCCGAGAATTCCTAGCACAACCAATCGCAAGCCGTCGACAAACCATCAGGCAGCACAATTTGTGCATGAATTGTTTGAACGATGGACACAAGACAGTAGAATGCACACTTAGAAGTTGCCCCAAGTGCTCTGAAAGACACAACTCCTTACTACACTTGGACATTGCCCCCAAATCAGTTCACGTTAAGCAAGGGACCTCCAAACAATCTCACCTTTCAACTTCAACACCAACTCCCAAATCATACTTCAATCAAGGAATTTCAAGGCATACTCAACCACCAGGTTCACCGGTTGATATAGCTGCACCAAATCCAACGGCATTAACAACCAACGCTAGAAATAATATGCGTAGCTATGTGATGCTAGGCACAGTCGTCGTAGAAGTTAGCAGTGGCCAGGGACAACGAGTGCGATGTCGAGCAGTCCTTGATTCTGGATCCCAACTCAGCTTCTTCACTGATGAATTGGCAAGGCGACTACGAGCTCTCCGTATTTCCGAAGCAATGTATATCGATGGCGTTGGTGTGGAGCGACTAAAAAGTAACCATCGAGTCAATATTCTGGTACACTCCACGATCAATAACTACTCTACAGCAGGCCACAAGATAGAATGGAAAAGCTGGCCCATTCCAAGCACACTTGGCGGACCCCGACTTCGACGTACCCGGCACCATCGATATGTTGATCGGAGCAGAAATATTCCTCGACTTGTTATCAGTCGGACAGATCAAGCTCGGTGAGGGATTACCAACACTCCAGAATACAGTATTTGGTTGGACGATAGCTGGACCAGTACGCCATGAAGGCGCATCCTATGCTGTGTGCGGCATCTGCAGTGAAGACGAGAAGCTTGAGAACCAACTCAGCATATTTTGGAGACTGGAAGAAGTCGAATCATCAGACGAAATCAGTACATTGACCAGAGTAGAACCAAGGTGCGTGGACCACTTCAATCAACATGTCAAAAGAGACGAACAGGGCAGATTCATTGTCAAACTCCCTTTCGCACAAGATCCCAACTCACTAGGAAAATCAAGAGACATCGCTCGGCAGCGATTCCACTCATTAGAAAAAAGGCTTCTTCGACAACCGGACCTACAGCAACAATACATCAAGTTCATGAGGGAGTATGAAGCATTAGGACACATGAAGGAAACAGATGCATCCTCCATCAAAGGTCCTCATTACTTCCTGCCACATGACTGCGTCACTAATTTAGATAGTAGCACAACAAAGCTACGAGTCGTTTTCGATGCGTCGGCAAAGACCGCATCAAACTTATCATTAAACGACGTGCTATGCAAGGGCCCAACCATTCAGAATGAACTATTATCAATCTTGATACGCTTCAGGTTTCCTAAATTTGTATTCACAGCGGACATCGAGAAGATGTACCGACAAGTAAAAATTGCTGAAGAGGACCAACAGTATCAATTAATCGCCTGGAGAGAACATCCACAGCAGCCATTGAAATATTTCAAACTCTGCACTGTCACATATGGATTAACACCAGCTCCGTTTCTAGCTACTAAATGCTTGGATATGCTTGCTACCCAAGGTACCCGGATACATCCACTGGCAGCTCAGGCTCTCAAACGCGACTTTTATGTGGATGATATCATGTCAGGATCGGATAGTTTACCCGAAATACTAGAAATTCAAGGGCAACTCAAAGATCTCCTGTCTTCTGCCGGCTTCAATCTTCGCAAATGGTGCGGAAATCATCCACAGCTACTGAACAACATTCCAAGAGAAGACATCGAGCTTGAAGTAAACTTTGACAAGCCTACGGACGAATCCATCAAAACACTTGGGCTGACTTGGGAACCAAGCGCTGATACCTTTCAAATAAAAAGCAACTGGAGTGACACACGAAGGATTACCAAACGAACAGCTCTCTCTCTGATATATCACACATATTCGACCCACTTGGATTCATGAACCCTGTCACAATAATCGCCAACATGTTCATCCGAAAGATCTGGACATTGAAACTGGACTGGGATGCAGCCTTAACAATGGACATGAACACTAGCTGGAGTAGATTCCGGGAGGAGCTAAGAGTACTCAACGATATACGAATTCCAAGACATATAGCATCTGGGAAAAGATACAAGACAATTCAATTTCATGCCTTCTTAGATGCATCTGAAGCCGCGCATGGAGCTGCTATATATGTGAGGACAACACACCATGACGGCATCATCACTGTTCGTTTACTATGTGCTAAATCAATGGTAGCCCCAGTAAAGACCACGACCCTATCAAGACTCGAACTATGTGCTGCAAAACTGGCAGCCCAGCTGATGCAAAGAGTAAGAAAGGAAGTGAATCTGCCCAACGTGAAGGCGCATTTTTGGACATATTCTGAAATAGTTCTGGCCTGGATCCGATCAGATTCGTCATCCTACCACACGTTTGTGGCCAACCGCGTTGCAGCAATTCAACGGTTGTCCAACCCAGATCAATGGAGGCACGTTGGATCTAATGACAATCCCGCAGACATTGTTTCACGAGGAATGACACCAGCTAAACTGATTAAATGTAATCTCTGGTTTTATGGACCACAATATCTACACGGTCCAGAGACCATTTGGCCTGCACAACCACCAACAACAAACACAGATATAGAGAAAAAAGGTCAAGGAAAAGTGGCATTAACATCAACCAATCAAATCTCATGGATCAATGATATCAATCATGGCAACTCATTTCAAAGACTCCTGAGAATTGTTGATTTGTTCAAAGACCAGCAAAACAACAGTCGGAGAGACAAAAGACTCGGCATCTAACAGTCAGTGAATTAAGCAAAGCGCACCGAGTGATCATTTCCCAGATACAACAGGAAGGATTTAAGGACGAGCTCCATCAGCTTCAACAACACAATTGCGTCAACAACAACAGTCCATTGAACAGCTTGTGTCCGTTCCTCGATGAAGAAAATATTATCCGTGTCGGAGGCAGACTAACAAACGCAGAGATACCATACGATGCTAAGCATCAAATGTTGCTTCCGTACTCTAACCCATTGACGACCATGGTGATGACAGACATCCATATTCGTAATCTACATGTTGGGCCTCAAGGACTTCTAGCAGTCACCAGGCAACGCTATTGGCCTATCAAAGGCAAAAGCATTGCCCGAGCGATCGTGCGACATTGTGTCCGATGCAACAAGGTGAAGCCCAAACTGATGACACAAATCATGGGAAATCTACCCGCTATGAGAGTTCAACCTGCCAGACCTTTCGTAAATGCTGGAGTTGACTTCTGCGGCCCGATAGAAACACACTTGAAGCTACGAGGAAAGCGACCTCAGAAAGCGTATTTCGCGTCTACTGCTGTTTTGCCACAAAGGCCGTTCACCTAGAGGTCACAAGTGACCTCACTACAGAGGCCTTCATAGGAACACTCAAACGCTTCATCGCAAGAAGAGGGAATTGCCGAAACCTCCATTGTGACAACGCAACAAACTTTGTTGGTGCCAAAAACCAGCTTATGGAGCTCCAGGACTCCATACACTCTCCTGCCTCACAGCAGAAAATTTCCTCGTTTTGCCAAATAAAAGGAATAGACTTCCACATGATTCCTCCTCGAGCACCTCATTTTGGAGGTCTATGGGAGGCCGCGGTAAAATCAGCCAAGACATTATTACGAAGATCAGTAGCCTCAGCAGCACTTACCTGTTAAGAACTATCAACCGTAACTGCAGAAATCGGAGCCATCCTAAATTCAAGGCCTATAACGCCATTAACTGCTAATCCAAATGACTTGACGGCTCTAACGCCTGGGCATTTCTTAATTGGGGAACCACTCACCAGCATTGTGGACCCAAATGCTGCTCCACAAAATGTCAACCTTATAAGAAGATGGAAGCTGGTATCGCGCATCAAACACGAATTCTGGCGGCGATGGTCCTATGAATACCTGTGTGAACTACAACAACGACAAAAGTGGATTCAACAAGGCCGAAATGCCAAACCAGGCATGATGGTGTTAATCAAAGAGGACAATGTACCACCTTTGAAGTGGCAACTTCAATCGAATGTCGACTGAGTAGACGTGCTTCCGTATAGCTCCCGGTTATTTTAATTTATCCGCATAAATCTTTGAATTCGAAACCTTATTTTTGGTCGCCAAGTATATATTACCACAGTTTTTTAAATCCGGAGTGCGATTGTCTTTTTCTCTTTCATTTTTTCCGTTTTTTTCCTGCTTCAAAATGTCTAAATCGAACCAAACAAGGCCGAGAACCAGAAAATGTGCCGAAAGTGTAAACGTTAATCCCGCTGGGGTCAACACCCCCGCGAGCAGTAGCAGGCACAACGACAGCAGCAGCAGAACGCCTAGATCGACGTCAGTTGCAGGCCCTGAAGACAGCTTTGAACTTCTGGAAAAAAAGCTTTTAATAAGCTTCAATCGCATGCTGGACGGTCAACTTGTCACCTTCGAGGACCGTTTGAACTCCCTGGAGACCCGCTTAATTGCACGTATTGACGAGGTCTGTAAAACATTTAATAATCAAATTTCAGGGCTGAGAGACGATGTGGAAACAGTCCAGCATGACATCGCCTTGGTTTCCAATGAACTAGATGATCTGCGCCGGCAGTTATGACTCCAGGACCTGGTCATTCGCGGCGTTCCGATGTGTGAAAATGAGAAATTTTTATAACTCTTTATAATTCTTCTGATGATTAGTCCTCTCTGTGTAACTTGCTTTTATATTTTTCTTTTTTTTTCATTTTTTATGCTACATATTTCAATTTTCGTCTTCTTCTTTTTTGTAATGATGGAATATTATTACTTAATCTTTGGAAGCAAAGGAAGCACTGCTTCCCTTGACCAAATAGGCAACTTCATAAAAAATTAATTTAAATATATTAAGATTAATCAAAAACAAAATCTTAATATATTTCTTCATCTGGAAACACTAAGCAAGCAATGTATAGATTTTTTTATATAAAATGTACAATTCATACTACTGTATACAAAGAATAAAGCCTCGGCCACGATACGAGCGGAGAGCGGTAGAGCGGCAATACTAAAGTGCCGCTCACCTCTAATCCGAGACATTAAATTTTTCTGGTGCCGCTCGCCGCTCTTATCGTGGCCGAGGCTTAACATAACGTAGGGAAGCTGTAATATCTCCAGCTTCTTTGGCACGGTTATGGTCCAACACATTCAATGCAATTGAACTCACACTCACGCAAAGGTTTGCGTTGATACAGGTCCCTGAGAAGCTGAACTAAACGCAGCTTCTTCGGAGCCGAATACCGGGATATGAGAAGTCGAACATAGACAAATTTTCTCTATCCACCATATTCTCTTGTTTTCTTGGTTTCGTTTTCTGGTATTCTGCTCTGGTTTCGCCTGCTGTGGAGTTGCTCTTGAAGATTTTGCTTCGAAATTCGTTTTGACTCTTATTATGAATTTTCGTTTGAGTCAATAAAAAAAGAGATCGATGATGGGTGAACTTTCTCTTTATTCTAATGGGGTGGCAGGAGGTGTGTATTGAAGAAGCTGAAAATTTGTAGCTTCCATTTGTTTTTTATGATTCTCTTTAATGATGATTTAAAGGGATAGGGTGCCTTCCATTTAGACACAGAGAGACACAGTGTTACACTGTGTCCGACACAGAAGTGTTCCATCAACGACACAGCTAGACACAGCCGGGCACAACTAAGACAATGCTACCAACCCTCGCCAATTGAAATGTGATCGTTAATTTATAATTACAACAATATTGTTTCATTTTTAAGATTCCCAGCATTTATAAGATGTCGGGTAATTAATTTAAAGAAATTATCAACATAAAATTTACGATTTACTTGCCAAACAAAAATAAAAACGAGGAAAGTGCGCCGTGGCGGATTTTTCATGAACTTATGTGTTCCATTTGGGCTTACACAGAACGACACAGAGCGACACGCTGTGTCGGACACAATTGTCTTTCTGTGTCTAAATGGAAGGCACCCATAGAGAGAGATTATTTTTTTGAATTGTGTTACACATTGGCGAACAAAAGTCAACGTACACAATATAAAATAGCGAAAATTCGTTTACTATAGCATAAAAAAATTGTGATATTACAAAATAAATAAGTACAATCCTCTGTACAAAAACATTATATTGAAATTGCATAATGAAATTGTTTCAACAAAAAATAATAGAATTTTTTAAGTGTACGTAGACTTTTGTTATTTGTGATTTCTGTATATTTCACTTTTTTGTTATTTTTTTTGTAGAAATAATTTATTATGGAATTTCAATAAAATGTTTTGATACGTATATTGTGATATCACAATATTTTCAATTTTTAAAAATAAAATAAAAATACGAATTTTCGCTATTTTGTATGGTGTACGTTGACTTCTGTTCGCCACTGTATGTATATCTTACTATATTATTTTTTATTATATTAAAATAAAAAGAATACAGATTGGTAGTACGGGTTTCTACTTTTTGCATGGGGTTAATTACTTAATTCGTTTTCAAATTTGTTATTTTTCAGTTTTTCTAATTAAAGCCGCCGATACCTTTACTTTTATCGCTCGCGGGGTACATTAGCTTTGACGCCCTACGCATTGCTTCCCTTATCCTGACCTTACGAACCGCCACTGTCCTGTACACGTTCTACTACCTCGCACCGGCGACCTAGGTAGTTGATTTTTACCTTTTTGACATGAACAAAATTAGAACTTTGCTCAATATATTCCAAAGTAGGGCTCGGGGATTAAATTTCTGTCACATCAACGCAAGAAGCCTGCGTAATAAAATCGACGAACTGCGGGAAATCTTTCATGGGTCTAACATTCACGTCATATTGGTGTCTGAAGCCTCATTACGCGATCATGTTCCTTCAATATCTGTGTCATTGGATGGCTACAGTCTACTTAGAAACGATCGGAAGGGTCGCCCCGGCGGCGAAGTCGCTGTCTATGTAAAGAATGGTCTCCGGTGTTTCAAGGTAAAAGAATCCATATCCAATGCCCTGGAATTCTTTAGCGTTGAAATTGTGTGTGGTGCTAGGAAATGCCTCGCGACCGTGGTTTACTGTCCTCGCACATTCTCGTTATCTGAAGCCAGTGAATTGGAAGTGTGGCTCTCTGAAGCGACCCACAATTATGATAGCATCATTGTTGGAGGAGACTTTAACGTCAATATCTTATCTTACAGTTCACTGTGCAATAATTTCCAAACTTTTGACCTGAAGCCTGTCAATCAACTTCCAACCTACTGTAACACTTCTAATCCATCCTTGTTGGACATCTTCTTCGTGTCGGATATAGGAAATGTCTTATTTCACAATCAAATCAGCCCACCAAATTATCTTGATCACGACATCCTATATCTTTCCTTGAACTTCGCAATTGTAAGCAGCGAGAAGAAAACTCTCTCCTACCGGGATTATAAGGCCATTAATACTTCTGAACTGTTACAAGAATGTTCCGCGCTATCCTGGGACAATGTATTCTGCTTTCATGAAATTGACGACCAAGTAGCACACTTTAGCCTTCTGTGCAAGCACCTGCTCGAGTCATTTGCTCCAATCAAAGTTAAAACCATACTTCCCTCTACCTCACCTTAGCTCTCCTCTCAAATAAAACGTTTCATATCTGAGAGAGAATACCTGTTTAGAAGATATAAGAAAAATAAAACTGAAGCGAACCTTAGGGCCTACAAAGCTGTCAGGAACGTAGTTACTTCGACTATCCGCAAAGCAAAACTGAAGTTTTTTCGGCTAAACTCAGTCCCACCCTACCCTCGAAGAAATTTTGGGCTAACGTAAAGAAACTTGGGATCCATGGCGATGATTGCGCCGCCCAGAGCAGCCTAACTGCTAACGATCTAAACAACTATTTTACCACAGTTGTCAACAATACCAGTGACCATTACCGCTCGATACTAATTGAAGGCAACCTTAGGCACTTCAGTTTTCGCAATGTGGATTACTCCGAAGTTGACAAAGCTTTTTACTTCATAAAGTCAGAATCTGTTGTACTTGATGATCTTCCGCCTACCTTCCTTAAGTGCATTTTTCCTGTAATCATCCCTTATATTACACACATTTTTAATAACTGCCTGACAAAATCATACTTTCCACTTCAGTGGAAAAAAGCGAAAGTAATTGCCTTACCTAAATGCAAGTCCGCGAAAATTCCCTCTGATTATCGCCCCATCAGTATCCTATGTTTCTTAGGCAAAGTACTAGAGAAATTAATGTCATGGCAAATCCAGGCCCACTGTGAAATCTGGTCTCTGCTGTCGAGTACACAGTCCGGCTTCCGGAAAAGCAGTAGCTGCGAAACTGCGCTGCTAAAGGTAACTACTGACCTTCGAATGGCTCTTGATTGTGATGATATTGCATTTCTGGTGCTCCTCGACTTCAGTAAGGCATTTGATAGTGCCAGTCACAAGCTTCTCGAAACTAAACTATCAAACTATCTGAGTTTCTCCCCCTCAGCGATCTCCTTAATTCGGAATTACTTAAGTAATCGTTCCCAAAATGTATGGTTTCAAGATTCTATCTCTGATCCATCACTAATTACATGTGGGGTTCCGCAGGGCTCCATTCTTGGGCCATTACTTTTCAGCATCTACATTAATGATATCTGTTGTACCGGCACAATGGAGCTCCTTGCTGTTGACAGCAAGGCTACTGCCTTCGTGCTTGGGTAAACATAAAAAATTTTGTAAGACCACATCCTCCCTAGTTTCCTGAATTCTTATAGGGGATGCTAAACCGGCCACACGGTTTACGCTAGCTCGCCGGTGGTGGCGTGGGGTTGTGTGACCGGGACTCTGCACACATGATTCACCACTTACCTATTAGTTAAAAGGGAGATCTCTTCATACTGTTCTTGTCCTAGGTTATCCAAAGGTATTCATCGCTGGAAGTTCCCAACGATCCGGTGGACCTGCAAATGTTCAACGCGACTTAGAGAGACCCCTGGAGAGGAAACACAACCCAACCATCCTGGATACATTACCCCCTTAGGCTGTCATGCCTAGTAATACTCGTGGATTTAAAGAAATTGACAACAAATATATTATATAATAGTTACAACTTAACACAATATAATTAATTAACACAAAACGAAGGTAAATTTGCATTACTTATTTGCTGCGTGAACATCAAACAAAAATTAACTGTACAATATAGGTAATGTGGATGCAACCAACTATTACCACCAAATAAGAACTTCAATACCACAACAGAAAGGAAAAAAACAAATCGTCGCGCTGGTACCAGTCGAGGATTCCATGGTTTCGTACAACACACAAAAACCACCTGATAATGTTTATAATTTAAGGCAATATTATTATAATTAAAGGTGTGTGCTAACGACAAAAGGTAACCATATTATACTTTAAAGTTTTGTAAGTATGTTAAAAGTATGGATACAAAATATTGTAACTATATTATAATATATGAAAATAATCAAATATTTTAAAAGAATGTGTAAGGATAAAATGAAGTGTGAATATATCTTGGAAAAGGGGTAATGTGTTGTAAGCGTATCAATATAATTTCTTAATTTTTAAAAGTCATTGTAAATATATATAAGTAATATTTTTAAAAAAATTGTAAGAATATGACGTAAGTATTTAAAAAGAAAAGTAAATATGCGTAATTATTGAGTTCTTCAGTAACCTTTTTGTGTTTTTTTTCTTGTTATTCCCTTTTGAAAACCCCGAACAAAATTTAAAACTCCCAAAAAAATCCTCCAGTCCCTCTCGCTCTGGCTCGCTGTCTCCAGTAGCTCTTGAACTTTATTATTTTACGTAGTATGCTTATTCTCGTGGTGTTTTTTTTTCTCGCGATTAGTAATGTTATGATGTCAAAAAAAAAGTATCTTTTTCCTTCCTTGATTTACTAACACTTTGCTCTGTTTAGACGTATTATTTCTGATTTTTTTTTTCCTTTTCTGTTTTTTTTTCTTGTTTTATATTTTACTATAAATAACTATATCGTTTTTTTTTCTATTGCACATTTGAGTGAAACATTAAGTCTATAAAAAAAATTTTTTTTTTGATAATTCCTTATATACTCTGCCACAATCATCAGTATCTTCGGTTATAACAACAAATCTAACAATTATACCTCCTACCTCAATATCCGGACCACTGTACCGAAAGGTTGCGCTTCCTTCTTCCCTTGTTCTTATAAGGCCTAAATCGCCAGCATGCCGAGCACTTGATGGGTCGTCTGGTGCCCCCTTCGGAGACCCTGTTGGATTCTAGTGACCTCCAAGTGATTCGCCTCCTAAAGATGTATCACCAATTTCATGAACTTGTATCCCAGGTAAGCCGGGAGATAGACCCTCAATTACACCATCCACAACACACCCCGTGTTAAAAAAAAGTGTGTTATTGCATCTGCGGCTTGTCCTCCAAAGCCAGCTAAAACTGCTCTCCTGCCAGTTCTTCTATTTTATCTTGGATTTGAAACCAAGGTAAGGTGGCATCTACTGCAAAACGGCCAAGGGACGCAGCAAGATCGGCCTCTCCAAAATTATACTGTCCGTTCGAACTAAAAAGAAAATCAGACTCTATCCGGGCACCAATAAATCCAGCCTCTGTTACAGAGTTTGAAAACTAAATTTGAAAACTATTTTCCCCGAATTTTTTTGTGAAGTAATTTTATTTATGGAGCCTGAAATTTCCGATAGATGGGGGGACCATCAAAAGGAGGAATTTTTCGGTAAATAACCGACCGTTACATACCCTCGGGTCCACAAGGCCGACTTGCGAGGCAGTGAGGAGCCGAAAAAAAACGGAAGGTTTTTCTGTCGTAAGAATTAGTGTTTGGCGCCAATGTGTGGCTCGTATCACACCCTGAGATTCAGAGTCTCATGCTCTAGCTACAGAGCTAGCCGGGTATTTAGTGTATAAGCTTTATCCATAAAAATCGGTGAGAGTTTAGTTGTGCTGTCAAAATGAAAATTTTTTTTGAGATGGACAGTCTGACGAGTCTCTCGGAGCGTATGCCTGGAATTGCATAGATCCGGCGGAAGGCAATACCACATTGTCCCACTCCGGGTCTCTACAATCATCCAGACCTCCACGCCGAAACTGTCTCCTCTCCGTCCATCGGGTCAGTTTCCAGCAATACCATATTGCCTTTGACATTCCCCGGTGGATCGCCAGGACCACTATTCGCCGAGAGTTGTTCTCCAGACTGACCGAAAAGCAAGGAGGGGTACCATCCGCTAGGGAAGCTACCTAAGCGGATTAAGGCACCCTATTAATAACCGGTGAAGCCGGCGAGATGCCTTCTTAGGGCTACTCCGAGGACCGCTTGCTTCGAAGACAATCAGGGAATGTTAGTCCTGAGCCGAAGGTTTTTGCATGGAAAAGCGGAGCTGAAGCCAGTTGGTTTATGAAAATGCTAATAACCACAGTGAAACAAAAAGGCATGGTCATTAGCTTAGACCGTTTTAAACAAACTTGCTTAAATAACTTGGAGAAACGGTGCCTAAGCGTAAGTTGATCAAAAATATTAACGATTAACATCGGGGATAAAAATACGGAAAGTATCCCCTTCGAAATAAAACCAAAGGCTCAACCTGGTAAACCTAAAGGAACTTAATACCCTCGACTGAGGCTCTACAACTAAAGGAATAAGTAACAATGCCTATCGCTACTACCTAACTCTAACTACGACATTAACACGCCACTAACTATACGATTAGGACTAACGGGATTTAACATAACCAACGAAACAAGGGTTATACATTAAAACAAAGTAACAAGAACGTAGAACCATTTTAATACCATGCATAACAACATGTATGAATGCCGTAATATAAAAAAATAACCCAGTCGCCAACTGAATATGTTGGTCGACAACTTGTCGTCGACAACAATATAACAATTAACTCTAACAAGAACATGAACAAGGAAGTCAGGAAATATAAGGTGGTAACAGCAACAAAGAACTTAACACCGCTTAAAATATTTAAGCCTGGACTTTTACCAGGGGGATGTCCTGTGCAAATCGCGTAGTATTAGAAAAATTTTATAAGGGCAGTCTTCTATCAGCTCCCAACCGGCTGCTTTGCACGCACGGCACAGGCATTCCAAATTGTCGGGAGTTGGCTCTTGGAGTAGCTGATTCGTCAACCCATCCAGCATCTGCCCCAGTTCGCTTCCAAGTGAAGGAACCTCCTGCAATCGACGGTACGTCTCCGCTACGAGCAATGTTACCCCGCGTAATTGATGCCCAACCGGTGGAATACACCTCTGGATAACTCCCTGTTGATATGCCATGGTAAGTCGCAACAAATTTCGAAACACGCTATTTTCCACGGGATTCATTGAGTCAACCAGCTCATACAGACTCGCTCCCGTATGGCAGAAGCCCGGTTCCTTCAATGAATGGTGGAAAATAATCTCCACAACGTGGATCAAGGTAAGCGGCTTGTTAATAATATCAGCCAGCATGGTCAATAATCTGGAAGCCATGGTGTCGAAAGCACCTGGGTGGGCTTCCAAACATTTCACGACGTTTAGGGTATATCGTATAGCGACGCCATCCATCGTTGTGGACAACCTCCTGGCTTTGATGGCTGCATGCATCGGAACAAATTCTCTGGCGTGCGGGGATAAACAGTATAATCGATGTGGTCTTCGCAATACTTTATGTACCACTGGGCGTCCATAAAAAGTTACAGATCCGGTCACGTCCATCTTCTCAGGGACGGTAACACGGATATCCCGTGCAGAAAAGAAAGTATAAGAGGTATGGGTAATTAAAAATTCAACAATATACCCGATAATTAAAAAGAGAAACAAGTTAATTGGTATTTACTAGCCGAGATATAAGCAGTACCAGTTAACCGTATACGCCACAAGATCGGGACTAACCAACAAAAGAAACAACTGAATAAAACTGATGATAACGTCGGTACTACTACGGTAACGTAGATATCCTAATCAAAAACTTCCGTGAGCCGACTAACAATAGTTGTGATACTCGCAATAATCAAAACCGTACAATAGCTGAAAAAAATTAAGGTGTAAAATAGTTTTTTGTTTGTGTTAAAATGATTTGGTGGAATTCCAGGATGGTCGGAAAAAAATCTCTCTCCCCAGGACTCTCGGTGGTCGATGTCATCGGTGTCAGTCGGTGGTAGCTATGAGACACAGCCAGCACCGAGTGCCATCGACAACTCCGGAAACACCACACGTCTTCATCTACTTGAACGACATGAAGAGTCTACCTCCACATAAAAGACAAGGAAATCTTCTTCGAAAATCATAAAAATTTAGTTGGATTCCGCTGTCCAACCACAACTGAGCTACACTACGGAAAATCAATCAGCAGTGGGGACAGACTGGAGAGAAAAACAATAAAAGCACAAGGAAGTAGCCGGATGTCCCTCAACAAAAGTCCACAGGGCGCAGGTGATTAGCCAGACGGTTAAGCCTGTGCGGCCTCCTAGAGGTCCACCTGAAGTGACCACATCCCTTACCACATTTCGACTAAAGGTCTAAAATGAAAGAAAAGAAAAGAATTTGGGAGGACTGAATGGATTAAAGAAGTCCACGGGGCGCAGTGGGCAGGCGATATGACGCCTGTTACTTCAGTCGGTTAAGCCCGAGTTACAACTCAAACGTCCATCAGCAAAAAGTAACAAGGATCCTGTCCACTGAACGAAGCACTGGCAGGCGGTATGACGCCTGATACTCAGGACGACGAGCAAAAAAAAAGGACAAAAGAACTCCAGACTCAGCCTTCACCCATGGCCAAGCGGTCCTACGCCTGTTAGCCAGCGGTGCAGGTAAGACTAGTTCAAGATGCCTAAAGCGAAGAAGATAACATAATACGGGGTAATCTAAAAGTGAAAGCAAAGGAAAATTCACACTGAATTTAGACAAAAGAGATGAATCTGAAAAAAAACATTGGTGGTGAACCATAGTCAAAGTTAATTTTAATAAGTTACCAGAATTTGGGGCGCCATTTATGTAATAAATGGGCGCCGGAATTTAACATGGAAAACTTGTTTGCCAAATCGTTGGGCGCCATTTATGTAATAAATGGGCGCCGGAATTTAACATGGAAAACTTGTTTGCCAAATCGTTGGGCGCCATTTATGTAATAAATGGGCGCCGGAATTTAACATTGAAAACTTGTTTGCCAAAACGTTGGGCACCATTTATGTACCGGCACAATGGAGCTCCTTGCTGTTGACAGCAAGGCTACTGCCTTCGTGCTTGGGTAAACATAAAAAATTTTGTAAGACCACATCCTCCCTAGTTTCCTGAATTCTTATAGGGGATGCTAAACCGGCCACACGGTTTACGCTAGCTCGCCGGTGGGGGCGTGGGGTTGTGTGACCGGGACTCTGCACACATGATTCACCACTTACCTATTAGTTAAAAGGGAGATCTCTTCATACTGTTCTTGTCCTAGGTTATCCAAAGGTATTCATCGCTGGAAGTTCCCAACGATCCGGTGGACCTGCAAATGTTCAACGCGACTTAGAGAGACCCCTGGAGAGGAAACACAACCCAACCATCCTGGATACATTACCCCCTTAGGCTGTCATGCCTAGTAATACTCGTGGATTTAAAGAAATTGACAACAAATATATTATATAATAGTTACAACTTAACACAATATAATTAATTAACACAAAACGAAGGTAAATTTGCATTACTTATTTGCTGCGTGAACATCAAACAAAAATTAACTGTACAATATAGTTAATGTGGATGCAACCAACTATTACCACCAAATAAGAACTTCAATACCACAACAGAAAGGAAAAAAACAAATCGTCGCGCTGGTACCAGTCGAGGATTCCATGGTTTCGTACAACACACAAAAACCACCTGATAATGTTTATAATTTAAGGCAATATTATTATAATTAAAGGTGTGTGCTAACGACAAAAGGTAACCATATTATACTTTAAAGTTTTGTAAGTATGTTAAAAGTATGGATACAAAATATTGTAACTATATTATAATATATGAAAATAATCAAATATTTTAAAAGAATGTGTAAGGATAAAATGAAGTGTGAATATATCTTGGAAAAGGGGTAATGTGTTGTAAGCGTATCAATATAATTTCTTAATTTTTAAAAGTCATTGTAAATATATATAAGTAATATTTTTAAAAAAATTGTAAGAATATGACGTAAGTATTTAAAAAGAAAAGTAAATATGCCTAATTATTGAGTTCTTCAGTAACCTTTTTGTGTTTTTTTTCTTGTTATTCCCTTTTGAAAACCCCGAACAAAATTTAAAACTCCCAAAAAAATCCTCCAGTCCCTCTCGCTCTGGCTCGCTGTCTCCAGTAGCTCTTGAACTTTATTATTTTACGTAGTATGCTTATTCTCGTGGTGTTTTTTTTCCTCGCGATTAGTAATGTTATGATGTCAAAAAAAAAGTATCTTTTTCCTTCCTTGATTTACTAACACTTTGCTCTGTTTAGACGTATTATTTCTGATTTTTTTTTTCCTTTTCTGTTTTTTTTTCTTGTTTTATATTTTACTATAAATAACTATATCGTTTTTTTTCTATTGCACATTTGAGTGAAACATTAAGTCTATAAAAAAAATTTTTTTTTTGATAATTCCTTATATACTCTGCCACAATCATCAGTATCTTCGGTTATAACAACAAATCTAACAATTATACCTCCTACCTCAATATCCGGACCACTGTACCGAAAGGTTGCGCTTCCTTCTTCCCTTGTTCTTATAAGGCCTAAATCGCCAGCATGCCGAGCACTTGATGGGTCGTCTGGTGCCCCCTTCGGAGACCCTGTTGGATTCTAGTGACCTCCAAGTGATTCGCCTCCTAAAGATGTATCACCAATTTCATGAACTTGTATCCCAGGTAAGCCGGGAGATAGACTCTCAATTACACCATCCACAACACAGCCCGTGTTAAAAAAAAGTGTGTTATTGCATCTGCGGCTTGTCCTCCAAAGCCAGCTAAAACTGCTCTCCTGCCAGTTCTTCTATTTTATCTTGGATTTGAAACCAAGGTAAGGTGGCATCTACTGCAAAACGGCCAAGGGACGCAGCAAGATCGGCTTCTCCAAAATTATACTGTCCGTTCGAACTAAAAAGAAAATCAGACTCTATCCGGGCACCAATAAATCCAGCCTCTGTTACAGAGTTTCCTATTTTCTCCCGTTAATAAAAACAGACGTCCTTCCTTCACAGAATTCCGAACTCCTCTCTCGAAACTTCCTAAAATCCCTTTTTTTCCCAGAACAAAAACTATTTTTATTTTCCCGACTACTTGAATTTGAAAACTATTTTCCCCGAATTTTTTTGTGAAGTAATTTTATTTATGGAGCCTGAAATTTCCGATAGATGGGGGGACCATCAAAAGGAGGAATTTTTCGGTAAATAACCGACCGTTACACTGTAATACTGTAAAGGATTGCAAACTTCACATGTATGCGGATGATGTTCAGATTTATTTAAATAGTCCCCTTGGATTAGTTGAAAACTGTGTCTACAACATCAATGCTGACCTTGAGCGAATATATCAATGGTCGTTATCCAATCAGTTGCATCTAAATGCCTCTAAGTCAAGTTGTTAGACGCAGTTAGACACCTCTTATTTACCACCAATCACTCTCATGCAAACAATCTTACCCTACCAGCCACGAGTCAAGAACCTAGGTGTTTACCTGAACACACAACTAACCTGCTGTGATCAAACTGATCATACTTTATCCAAAATATACGGTAATTTGCGCCGCCTCTTTATCCCGCCAAGAGTTCATCACCTTGTTGGGCAAAGGTCCTTTTTTGTTCACTGTCTTTGCTTGTGGAACAATTTGCCACACGCCATACAGAGTGCGAGGTCTTCGAACGTGTTCAGGAAGCTTGTATCTAATTACCTTACTAGCCAATAATCTTCCATCAAATTAATTCTTTTGAGTAATAATTCTTCTCGTTTTCTCCCCTTCTCTTTATATTAAGTAAACTTTTAGTTTAATTTTTGATTGATTTATATGTACTTTTTTCCATTGTTTTTAATGTACATACGTGTTAAAGCATGTTAAGATTATAATTATCTTTATGTACTAAATAAATATAAATAAATATAAAAAAAATATATAAAATAAAAAACTTGGACGAATCGAGCGCACCATCCAAGGAGACGACGGATTCGTGCGAGTTGCTGACGTCAAAACTACTTCAGGAACATTGAGACGACCAATCCACAAACTAGCCCCATTGCCAATTGAAACGGAGGAAAAGTGCACAACCGAAGAGTCAACTGAACCCCTCAGAAGCAACACCAACACAAGACCAGCCATAGCTAGCGAAACACACCACAGGGCTAAAAGAATGCGGCCATCAACCAGTTCAGCTATTAGCACATTTCTCCTTACTTGCCTCATCCTACCAATCCAGCGACACTCTACAGTTGAAGTTACGTCATTTACTTCACAATCAGGAATGTACTTCGAAAACCTCGGCACAGCAAACTTAATCAGGAACGAGTGGTCACTCATTGTCTACTACAACATGGAAGGTTACTGGAAAGAGGGTGCTGCGATAGACGTTAGTATTGATAATCTGCGCAAGCTTTGCAATTCACGCAAAGACACAGATCATTGTTCTCTCGTCATCAATCAATTTGTTCAGATATCACAGGAACTCGCCAGCAACAACGAATTATTGCAACCCGTCGCGTCCAAAAGATTGAAGCGATGCCCACTCAACATCGTTGGAAACATTTCCGGAGCACTATTTGGGGTCCTCGATTCCGAATATGCCGAAAAACTATCAGTCACAATAGACAACATACGGAGCAATGAAAACCATCTTCTATATCTGATCAAAAATCAGACATCTCTCATAGATTTCACCCCAAACGTATTAAAAAATGACCACAAGGAAACAGAGATGCAGCTAGAAGCCATTAATAAGCACATAAGACTTATAGACGATCAACTCAACAAAGTTTCAGATGAACTCTACCAACAAAGGGTGGCAGAAGCTTGTTCGATGTTGGCAGTGCAACTGACTTTGATGACAATGAACTATCAGCGGGCACAGACAGCAATTACAAATGTGCTAATCGACACACATCACGGGAAGGTCAACACTCAGCTCCTGTCTCCTAAACCAGTAAGGGAACAATTATCCACTATAAAAGATTATTTACCATCAACACTGAGACTACCTGCAAGACCCGACAATTTGCTTCAACTATATAGGCTTATGAAAATACAGGGTCGAGCTACAAGCATATATATTATCTTTCAAATAAGACTTCCACTGTTTGCATTTGAAGAATTCGAACTGTATCATCCAGGGGCGGCGGAGCGTGTGGGGATGGAAAGCAAAGGGCACACGCACTTCGCTTTGGGTGGGGAAATTCACACCCAAAATTTTTGATGTACACCTAATAACCCAGAACTTTGGAGCACCATCTCAGTCATTGGCGACGAAGTAACGTGGTCGAAGCTATTAGGAACTTATAACTATATAGCCTAAGCTTTTTAAACCCCACACGACTAGGAGGGATTTCACCATTTGTTCCTCATGAGGACCGTATGTGGCAAATGAGGGGCATACCGAAAAGGGCTTTCACCTTAGTTTCGCATGAACACCACACAAAAACAATCAGCGATACTGAAGTGAGGTGCATACCTCTTCAATATCTCATAAAGGCCCTATGAGGCAAACCTCATTACAAATGAAATGGGACAATCCCAACATCTGCCTTACGTATTCGGAAAGCGTTTTAAAAAGCTTTACAGTAATACCCTTAAATTCATTGCATTGTTTTATATTTCAGTCATTTAGGGAAGGGTGTCATTCAGCCTACTCAATATACTGATTCTGATTCGATTACAGAGGTCAAGCAGCATTGAACGTGATTAGTACTTGGTAGGGGGACCACATTGATAAAACGACACTCGCGTTTAAAAATGTGAAGTTTTCGACACCAGCGCAATTATTACTAACAAATCCACGCCGAAATTCTTAATTTTCTTTTTTCCTCTCGGGATCGGGTAGCAATAATTTTCCTCAAGAGGCGGCCAACTAGAGCGTTCCTTATAACGAGACGAAAATGAGGCAAGGCGTTAGATGCCTGCGTGAGCCCTGTAGAGCAAAACACACAGGGTCCACATGAGGTAGTGGAGCTAACCTCATAGGGGCCCTATCTGCAGACCCACCCGTCAAATGCTAAATTATAAATTGGCCCAACTATTGACATTTTAACGGTTCTGTTCACGTGCTCCCCACCCACAATGATTATGCTCCGCCGCCCTTGGTATCATCTCATAGCTGTACCCGTCATAGTCAACGGAATATTTATGGCAATTAAGCCGTCCGCCGAATTCCTTGTGATCAATCTTGTGACAAATACTATCCACTCAACAAGCAGGAATTCGCGCTATGTGAGACCATCGGCGAATCCGATCATATGTGCATTCAACAACACCCAATTTATAGAAAAGGTGCAAACATCTGCTCCTGTGAACTCAATCTCATCACCTACCTCGAGCCAACCAACACTTGTGAAAAAATCAACGCCGAAGAACTACCTAACTGGATTCACCTCTACAATCCCAACAAATGGATTTACTCTCTGCGTAAAACCACGGTTGTAACAATCTTTTGTGGCGATACAACTGTTCAACAAGCCCTTCAAGGAACAGGAATCTTGAGTATGGAAATCAATTGTGAACTTAGGCAGGACCATCTAACATTGCAGTCCCACAACGTTTATCCGAAATCAATGAAGTCTTCGTTCTATCCTACACAAAATCTCACAGATTTTTTGCACTTGGAAGGCCAGGAGCCTCTCCTCAAGTTCGCGGCACCTATCACTCATCGTAATTTTGAGGAAATTAAGAATTTACGAAAAATTGATTTTTATCACTTTAATTAAGATTCATTGCGCTTAAGTGTTGCACTTATAGCGCAGCTTATCAAAGGTCTAGGTGTTACACCGAAATCTAAATCTAAAACAAAGCGAAGAAACAAAAGAGTTTCTCCGCTTAACAAGCACGAGAGAAAATACCGAGCCACACGCCCGAAAAAGAGTCCCAAACTGAGGTAACAGATATAGGCATCGTCCCCCAAGGCAACGGTATAAAACACTCAGATAACCAACCACCCAATTCCCCCGAGTCCCCAGCCACGCAGAGCCCCGTGGACACGTTAGTCGAAACCAACCCCCTCGAGAGGCTGACATGAATCAAAGGCCCAAAATCAAAGTAATAACGGACCCCGAAAAGATAGCCACCATCCTGAAAGACTATCATGACTCCGCCTTCGGAGGTGATCAGGGCGTGATCAAAACGTACAAACGAATCCGTAGGAAGTACTGGTGGCGCCACATGCTTAGGGATATAGGAAAGTATATTCGACGATGTAGAAAATGCCAGACAAATAAGTCCACGCCGGCCCTTAAAATGCCGATGGTAATCACAGACGTGGCCGAAAGACCATTCGATAAGGTCAACTTAGACATAGTGGGACCCCTAGAGACTACTCACACCGGGAACCCATACATACATCTTAACATTTCAAGATAACCTAAGCAAGTTCCCAGATTGCTATGCAATTCCGAACGCCGAAGCCGAAACGGTAGCGCAGATAGTCTTTGACCAAATCATTACCCGCTACGGGATACCCAAAACCATAGTAACCGACCAGGGCACCAATTTTCTTAGCGGCCTTTTCAAGGACCTGTGCAAACTCCTGAAAATCAAAAAACTACAAACTTCCGCCTACAACCCCCAATCAAACGGCGCTCTGAAAAGGGCCCACCCGCCCCTAGTGGAATATTTGCGCAGCATCACTGACCAAAACCCCAAAGCCTAGGATTAAGCTACTACCATATTCTAAAATATAAACTACAAAAAACATACTCCATAGCCCGGCAAACTTTGCTATCAAGCAAACAGAAATGTAAAGCCCCCTATGACCAAACCACTAGATCACACACCTTTCTATCGGCGACCAAGTCCTTATTAAGAGCGAAAACCGGAAGGGCAATTTGAATACTTGCCAAGCCTCACACAATCACTCTGTAACCCAAAACAAAAAGCCCTAAAGACAGCCCCCGACTTAAGCCGCCGCCAAACGACCCTGTTTAAAGTTCGGGTCGACACTTCTTTTTATATTAATTGTATTTATTAATATTTGGTATTATTTGAGTGAACTACTCGAAATAACCAAGGAGTACATAAAAGCACCCAGTGCGAACTGCTCAACAACCTCACACACTCACACATAACGAGGCCCTCTGCATCGGTAGCACTTGAGTTGAGGTGGCACCAAGTAAGGACCCTAGTGGCAGCCACGATCTCCAAAATTGCCCGTGGTCTGAGGAACGGGTACCTCCACCGCAGCCTCTCTCTTCCTTTTTGAAACTAATTTTAAATTCATGTCGCCCTCTTCTTCCTAGCGATTTTTAAAAATACACATAAGGCATTGCTCCTAAGCTACCTAATCCTAAACCTACAATCAATTTTAATGTTGGGGGTTTTAAACATGTTAGGGGTGCACTGGCGCAGGTCTCTCACCACTAATGGTTCTCTCCTTGATGCATTGGTTAAAACTCAGATTGAAATGCGCTGGACTCAAAAAGCAACACCATAATAATAGACTTAGACGCACTAGGCAGTGAATGTGGAGTATCAGCTCCAGAACTATAGTATCACTCGAAATGAACGTTACACACAGCGCATTGACCTTGTGATTTACGTCTCCCAGACGTTTACTCCCAGACGTTTACTCTCAGACCTTACTCTCACTAGTGCTTTTATTGAAGTTGTTGACATCTTCCTTTTCTCACCAGTAATTACACAAAACAAAAAAACACAAGATCGAGTTACTACCGATCTATTGCGTTAAGGATATGCCAAGAGGACAATCCCCAAAAGGGGCTCTGCCATGATCAGCAGTAGCACATCTACTCGGTGATCGAATACATTCGGAGACGGACTAACATAATCCGGGAGTTAATAGCCCCAGCGCCAGAGTTGGGCTTAGTCACTAATATTAGGTCCGTTCCAATAGAAAACCTGTCCTGTCGTAGCCTGCGAAAAGTTACTTGATTGGTGGGGGAAAATTTAGTCAAAATCCCGAAAAGTGAAGGAACGCTTTCTGGGATGTTTCGTGCAAATCAAGAAGACCATAACCTAAAAATCACTTGTGTTTTCAAAACAATGACATAAAACTATTGAAATTAATAAATTATTTATGAAATTATTCAAAATCTTGTAGTAAGGCACCAAATGAAGAAATTATTTTCAGCACATCGTAATCATTTTGGTTTGACATGACAAGTAACAGCTGTTTTGACATGTTGAAAACGTCGTAAGATTTCACTCCACCTAAAAATCTCCTGCGGTTTCTTGGTCGAGGGGAAGTAAAAAGTTCCCCGCTTTTCCGAGCATGAGATTCTATTGGAACAGGAATCGGGTGATTTCTTGGTCCCGCGGGATCCCGCATTCTCTATTGGAACAAACGTATTTTCAATCGATTGACGAATCAAAGTAAAAAATTAGTGATTATTTTAGTTATGACTAAATCAATCACGATTGAAAATTTAGTTTTAGTGACGAATAAAATTGAGTAATCATTAGTTATTAGTTTTAGTTTAATTGAAAGGAGGTATTGAAATATTATTCAGGACATGTACATGTACTTTCAAATATCAACTGACAGAAAGTAAATTCTTAAAAATTATTCAGGAACATTGAATTCAAAATAAGTCGTAGATACTTTGCTGTATGAAGCATATTCCTGTTGGTGTCACTACTAGACCAAGATCCGTAGGACAACGACCTTCACCGATCGAGTAACCGAATGAAATTCTTACATCGGGCAGATCTACAGAGACTGCCATTCATGTTTTAGTGAGAGGGCCAAGGAAATATCTCTCTGCGCCTTTGCAGACATTGAGGGTGCGTTTGACAACGTTACCTTCGGCGTGATCAATGAAGCGGCAGTAAAAAAAGGCATTCATCCCCCCACTGCGAGATGGATTACGTCGCTTCTCAGCAGCAGATTGATAACTGCTGAGATGAATGGTGAATCGATTACGGTAATGGCCGCCAAAGGCTGTCCTCAATGGGGCGTTCTATCACCCCTCTTATGGTCAATCGTGATCGACGAACTTCTTGCCGACCTGAATAGCCGGGGCTTTAAAGCACAGGCCAATGCAGACGACATCGTCATAACGATTAGCGGCGGTCATGATGGCACCGTTTCAGACCTCATGCAAGCCGCTCTGTCATATGTGCATAGCTGGTGCCGTAGTAAGAACCTGGGTATTAACCCACAAAAAACTGTCATAGTACCATTTACTAATAGAAGGAAGCTAAATTTAAAAGCTCCCTCTTTGGATGGCAAAGAAATGGTTTTCTCAAAAGAGGCTAAATATCTAGGCATAATCCTGGATCAAAAGCTCTCCTGGAAACCTCAGATTGAGAGAGTAACTGCTAAGGCAATTACATCTCCCCATATTTGTCGTCAATTTGTAGGTAAAACCTGGGGCCTCAAACCGAGGTTATTGTGTTGGCTATATACGACGGTCGTAAGGCCCATGGTCACGTATGCATCCATCGTATGGTGGGTCAGGACCAAGCAAAAGGGTGCTGTGAATAAGCTGGCCAGGGTGCAAAGACTGGCCTGTCTTGGTATCACAGGGGCTAAAAGCACCTGTCCGACTGCGGCTATGGAGGTCCTACTGAACCTTCCTCCGCTCCACCTAGTGGTGAAAAAGGAGGCTCTGGCGGGGGCGTTGCGTCTACGAGAGCTATTCTCCTTTAAGCCAGGAGACCTTCTGGATCATTTATCGATCCTCAAGGAGCTAAACCTGGAGCCAATGATATCATTGTCCGATACCATCCCTGCCACTCTTGACTTTGACAAACCGTTTACGACGATTATTCGAAGTAGGTCAGAGTGGCAATATGGCAGGCCCCTCTTTAGAGGAAGCACGGCCTTTTGGTATACGGACGGTTCCAAACCGATAAAGGGGTAGGGCTGGGCGTATATGGCCCAAAAAGTAAAATATCCATGGCTCTGGGCACTACGCCCACTGTTTTTCAGGCTGAGGTACTCGCCATCCAGGTGTGTGCTCAGACTTGTATTAATAGAGCTCCAAATAGCTCTAACATTGTTATTTTCTCGGACAGCCAAGCTGCGCTGTTGGCCATTAGATCTTACAGGGTGTCGTCAAAGACTGTCCTGGATTGTCTCCTATCTCTGAAATCCCTCAGCAGGAACAACAGTGTCACGCTGATGTGGACTCCGGGCCACGAAGGTCACATTGGTAATGAAATTGCCGATAGCCTGGCTAGAGTAGGGGCAAACTCATCACCTATTGGTCCGGAACCTTTCTGCAGCTTAGCAAGCTGCCACGTAAGAACGGCCATCAAAAATTGGGTCGACCAGCTGTTTCTTCATAGTTGGACAAGGACCCAGGGTGCTCGTCAAGCTAAAAGATTCATCCAAATCGATAAAGCTAAAGCGGGCAAACTTTTAAATTTCAGAAGATGGGAGCTTAAAATAATAGTAGAACTCATGACGGGCCACTTTTCGCTTAACTACCATCTAAACAAAATAGGACTGGCAGCCGACTGTAGCTGTCGGTTCTGCGGAGCAGCTCCCGAAACTGCGGAGTACCTGCTGTGCGACTGCGAGGCTACAGCGAGGAAGAGATTGAGCCTCCTCCATCGCGACTTCCCTACTCCCAGGGAGATTTGGGATATGAACCCTAAATCAGTTTTAGGCTATATTGGAAGCCTTAACCTAGATGGTTTTTAAAGACGGCGATGGCACAATAGACCAAATAAATAGGTCGCAGTGCCCGCCAAGGCGCCCCTCAACAAGAATAGAATAGAACCGAATGAAATCAAAAAACAGATTTTATGATAAAAAATATGCTAACAAAAGTAACGATGATGGGTTACCTAATGAAATATGGTCAAGGTTCAATTTAATAGGCGTTTTTTCGCCTTTTCCGCCTTTTTCTCTACTTTGAGGAGAAACTATGCATTTTCGTGAAAACATCAACAGAGCAAAGTTGTAGAGAATTCCGCATAGTTTCGCATAGTTTTGCGCCTTTTTTTAGATTAGGAAATATGCAGCTTCAACTAATGGAAAAATGCAATGTATTGTGGAACTCAGCTGAACGACCAAAATCGGCTGAATATATCCAAAACGTCCTAGGACCCACACTGCCGCGTCCGGGCCTAACAAGATTGAACAGTCTATGGCCGTGCTCCGTAATATAGACTAGTATACTACCCAGTGATAAAGGTTAAATTCAGGCGTTTACGCTATGATTATCAGCATCATACATGAAAGTGTTACAACTGAAACTGTTTCATCCTCCAATCTATTATATTTTTGTGATTGCTAGTACGTCACACTGGTTCGCACAAGTAAAATATTGCAAGAATTAATGACGTCACTAGCGCTGCCCTGTTACTGGGGTATATTTCGGAACAGAGCCTATATGATAGCGTCAAGCAAATACTGAATATAAAGAACAGATCAAATAAACTAGGCCAAGAGCTTCAAATTAAAAGTCCATCGAGAACAATCGAATTTGAGTACAGTGAAGAATACTTACAGTGCGCAGCTCCCATAGCCGACGCTCTACATATTCTTCAAGGAGACGATACTTTTTATGGCATCGTATTACCGTGCCTATTAGCTCTGCGAAAGAAGTTACAAAAATTATTAAGACAAGAGCTCAAGTATTGTACACCCATTGTCAATACATATCTGAAAAAAGTGAAGAAGTTTCAAGCACTAATGCAGAGAACGCTGTAGTTGCAGCTTTGGCTCACCCCAAATTCAAACATAAGTGGTATGTATGCTTAAAACCAACTCAATACAAAAACGCACACGGCTGTTAGAATTATTAGCGTTACGGCAAGAAATTTCCCAATATTCACTAGATATGGAATTAGCACATCAGAGTGAAGAAACTTTTAAGTCTAGACAAGATGAATTTTGTTACTTTAGTTCATTCCGAAAGTGAAACCGACTCGATCTGTCCAAGAAAAATAGCAGACCTGATGGTTAAAAATTATTTTGCTGAAGAAAGTGGTGAATTAGAACTCTTGCATCAATACCCTGTTGTGAAAACTGTGTTTGTGAAGTACAATACGCCTATGCCGTCATCGGGACCAGTCGAACGAATGTTTTCCTCTACAACTATAACAAATTCATCTAAATCACACAAACTATCTGATAATATGTTTGAGAAAAGAGTACCTATGAAAAATAATTTAGATATAATGAATCGAAAACATTGATGTACACAACTTATATTTATGAATAGAGAAAATCATCTGATTATATGTAGTTCTAGAAGAAAGTTAAAAACAACTATGTATGAATAACAAAAGAATAAACCATTTGATGAATTTAATAATTCGTTTAGTTCGCATTTTCCTCGTCATTACTACTTCAATCAAAATTTTAATCAAGATTGAAAACTAATACTAATTCAATCGATTATTTCAATTGTTTACACGACTAAAACTAATTTAATCGTTAATCGTTAGTTAAACTAATTACGTCAGATTTAGTTTTTAATCGTCAATCAAACTAAATTTTTGCCAACATTGCCCAGCGCGAAGCAAGCGCTCCATCTTCGACGGCGTGGGAATGGGCTTACACTATATGTTCGGTACCATGGAAAGCGACAACGAACAATAGGTCTACAGCAGATTGGGCGAATTAGGGGAAAACCAAGCGACCCTACTGGAACTGGAGAAACAACAGATAAGCGTGGTAAACAACACTTTCCAGGAGATACAAAAGCCCCTGTGTTCCGGCCTAAGCGTCCTGAATTTGAAACCTAAAAATACATTAAAAATCGTACGACCATCATCACCGTGATAAGACACCTGAAACGAAACAATGTGAATTGAACACACAAATTTAGCAATGATAACAGTAACAGAACACTTAGATTTATCGTTAAAACACATTAAATTACTTATTCAACTACACCAAAATACAAGACTAAATACTAAACTTAATCACTAAAAATTAGAGATGCGCCGAATTTTCGGCCGAATATTCGTATTCGGCATGTTCGGCGTATTTTTTTATGTTCGTATTCGGCAGAATATTCGGTTAGTTTGCCGAATAATTACCGAATATTTAAATAGTATTAATTTAAGATTTACATATGTTAAAGAGGCTTGATTCTCGAACCGTACAAAGGTAGTATTTGTAAATAAAACAAACACTACATTGAGTAACCATTATTTATTTAAAAAATCCAAAATTAAAGAAATTACCGACTCATTTATATGCTCAATCACAATTAAAACAGGCCCCTATTCCCATAGTCACGTCACCTATCGGATAATGTGAGAAACCACCTGACCTTCACAAACCATGTGACCTTCGTATTCTCATAAGCACCTGAAAATTGTCACAAAAATGAGAGTGCGGCATTCCCGAAGTCATTTATAGTTGCATTTTTCATGGATAATATGTCACTTATTGTTACGGAAAATTGTTAAAGGACGTGACTATTTTTTTAAAATAAATAGAGACGAAGGGTAAGAAAAATTTTTTTGTTAAAATTTTTGGTCATTTCAAATTATCTATTCTTATATTCTCGAGTTAAAATAACAAGAAGGAGACAATTTCATTGTCATGTTGCCTTTATGGAGAAAAACCAAGTTACATCGAGGGGCGTAAAATAAGCCAAAGTAAAGCAGAGTTTACTAGAAAAAGGACGGAATGTTCACTGATGCTCTATGGTTTAGGTCCACCATCTCTTCACACGTCGAAGGAAATTTTATTACCAAGGGGCAAAGTTCTCTCTCAAAAATATTCAAGAAGATATACAAACATTGCCTTGTTCCTGAAATATTGTCTAAATCTGAAGAGAAATAAATCTATTAAATTGTTAAGAAAAAAATACATAGTTTAAAAAACTAAAAAATACGCTTTTACTTAAAAATGAACTAAAAAGTAAAAAATAATTTTGAATGTAGTTTTTTTGCTTTAGCCAGTATATGGGAACAGCCTACCTTTCGAAAAGTTAAGAATTCAATTAATGAAGTTATTGGTAAAAATTATACATATAACTTATTTAAATGTAAAAAAGCGTGGGGCGCTCTTTACCTATATTCTTATTTTATTAATACTGGAACCTTTCGTTAGCACCCACGCTTTTTTCCATTTAAGTAAGTTATATGTATAATTTTTACCAATAACTTCATTAATTGAATTCTTAACTTTTCGAAAGGTAGGCTGTTCCCATATACTGGCTAAAGCAAAAAAACTACATTCAAAATTATTTTTTACTTTTTAGTTCATTTTTAAGTAAAAGCGTATTTTTTAGTTTTTTAAACTATGTATTTTATTTTCTACTTTTTAGTCTATGATACATATTTCTTTTTTACTTTTTAGTCTATTATATGTGTACCGCCATTTTGTAGTGACCGCAATATTAGATTTAAAATGACGTCACACGTCACATATTAGATATAAATTGACGTTACTGTATTACACTCGTCTTACATTTTTATTTGATACCCCTTCCGAGCGCGTTGTAAAGAAAATGGTAGTCCGCCATTTATTTTTGGCCGCCATTTTGAATTTAGAATGACGCCACGGAGCTAATAGTATTCTAATTGTCACACCCTTTCATTTGATACCCATACCAAGTGGGTTGTAAAGAAAAAGTAGTCCGCCATTTTGTTTTGGCCGCCATTTTGAATTTTGAATGACGCCAAACAGCTAATTGTATTCTACCTGTCATGCTCTTTCATTTGATACCCAAGTCGGAGGGTCGGGGAACACAATAGCAAAAATCAGCCGCCATCTTGATTTTCTTACAAAATGGTCGAATTGCATTGTCACGCGAACTATGCATTTGTGCAAAATTTTAAGTTGATCGGTTATATGGAAGTGGGTCAAAATCAAGTTGCAAAATTTGCTTACATAGAACATACATACATACATCTGGTAAAGCTAATCTAAAGCTAAAACATATATACATACAAACATCCATACATGCATACATACAGAGCACATATATACAGGTGGAGCTAATATAAAGCGCATAAAAATGAAATGTTTGGTTACGTCAACCCGAGCAGCATGATTTGATTTATATGTACCTTGTTAATGGTTTTCTTACTAGAAGCCTTAAATTCCTCTTCCCTCATCGCTATAAAACTACATTTCCACAGAGCTCAAAAATGAACCAATAATTCGGCCGAATGTTCGGTTCGGTACATTTTTGACCGAGTATTCGTATTCGGTTGAACCCATATTCGGCGCATCTATACTAAAAATCCTCTGATAGGAACGACGTCTTCAAAGTCCTAATGTTGTGATCCTGTCTAAAAGGAAAATTGTTTAACTATAAATCTTAAAATAAATTGAAAAATACCTTCTTCATTAAAATAAACCAAGTGAGGATCCGGCTAAAAAGAAATATGGCAAAAGGCATAGAGTAAATATACACATAGAGGCTCAAAGCCTATACAAAATTTTCGCCCGGAATGAAACCTCGGCCACAATTTCTAAAAACTCCATCTGATTTTCGTTAGGCGAAGCTTAATCTAAAACAAAAAGCTTTTAAGTACATCTTATTGGGTGGTGCTACACGGAGACTCGAGAAGTCGGCCGAAATCAGATTTGAGTCTCGTTATTTAATGCTACACGAGGCTGCCTTCGGCTTGGAACAAATCTTTATTCTACATGAAAGCTCTGATTGTGTGTGTTTACCGCGGCCTTTGTTTACATCTGAGAAGGGAGAAGAGAAAGAAATGTGCGTATGAGTTAGTTTTCACCCCGGAAATTTTTGGGTGAAAATTCTTTCGTTAAAGTTTCGTCATTTGTGTCCTTCTTTCTCTCCTCTCCTTCGTTTCTTTCCTATAAAACCGGGTTTTTCGTACGTCTTGAGTCTCCGTGTAGGACCCCACATTCATAAGCGCTTTACGCATGTAGGAAAAAAGTCAGAAGCTTACTGGCCTTCCGCACACTTGTCCATAACATCAAAACAAAAACCGGTTTTATAGGCAAGGAGTCGCAGGGAAGACAGTTTTTCTTCCATCATTTGTTCACCCAAACATTTTCAGGTTTCACCGTCCATTACACTAACACAAGCACGTTTTCGTTCTCGGCAAAACTGCTTCGCTGTGCTTGCACCCCACACCACTCCATAGGCATTACAATCGTTACACGAAAATGATGGAGAAAAGTGAGTTCCGAGTGTATTATTGAACTCATATTAAAACCGGTTTAAAATTATGGACAAGTCTGCGAAGGGCCACTTGGATCTAAAAATAAATTTCTGTTCGGGTACGGGTTTTGTTTTTGCGGGAAGAGGCAACGAAGTGAAAAATCAAACAACCTTCAAGCGACGATTTCTTGAAGGAAAGAATGAATAGAAGAAATGCAAATGCGTGAGAAATGCTCAAGGACAGTTGCGATTTGATAATTTTTGTTTTAAATGTTTGTTTTCATGTATAATTTGAGGCTAGGGATATTGTCGTGCGGGAGCTAAATATTTATATTTTTTAAAAAATGATAATGATATGAAACAAATTTTTTTTTGCTATTATAGAAATTTGAAATAGGAAGTTAATAAAACAATTAAAATATTTTTGAGTTCCAACTACACATTTCTGATTGTGAATAATGCATTAAAACAAGAATTTAAATTTTTTTAACAAAAGCGAAACTGCTCTTGAGCATTGAGAACTAAAAACCTTCGTTTATTCGACTACTATTGGAAAAAATAAACTATAATATTTTATATTTTGGACTAGCAAACGCCCGCGTGTGTTGCAACGCCTTTAAATAAAAAAAAGATTATGTGTCCGCCGTCCCTGATAAGGTATATTGTAAAAAAGAAGAAATCTTCACAAATTGATTTAGTGATTTCAATCATAACCATAAATAAAAAGACTGAGTTGAGCTCTTTTTATTTCATTCCTAAAGGATCTATTGACGAGATTGAGTCAGTATCCATAGAAAACCGAGTTGAAGGTTTTCATCCTATCCTATCCCAGATCCGCTGATGAGCTTGAATCAGCATCAATATATCATAGAGGTAGTTGGACCTTCATAAACATTAACTCAAATTAATTTTCTCAGCACAACCGAATTTGCGGGCGAATTTGCGTGTATCACTTATCACAGCGTTAGCAGGAAATTCCACAGAAGGCGACGCAGTGAAGCAACAAAACACAACAGAAGCAAGGCAAGATCACATAAATCAAGTTCAAACTCCGAGGTACAGGTGGCGTTTATCTAAACAATAATAAATCAAGGTGGTTCGTAATTTTAAGGCAAATATTTTTGGCAGTTCAGAATTGTCTTCACAACCTCTCAACATTATTATCAAATGAAAAGGTATAATAAGTAGAATACAATAAGCTATGTCGTTAGATCCATGGCGGCCATCTCAAGAGGGCGGATTACCATTGTCTTCACAATCCCTCAACATTGGTGTCAAATTAAAAGGTATAATAAGTAGAATACAATAAGCTATGTCGTCAGATCAATGGTGGCCATCTCAAGAGGGCGGATTACCATGGTCTTCACAACCCCTCAACATTGGTATCAAATGAAAAGGTATAATAAGTAGAATACAATAAGGTATGTCGTTAGATCCATGGTGGCCATCTCAAGAGGGCGAATTACCATGGTCTTCACAAACCCTCAACATTGGTATCAAATGAAAAGGTATAATAAGTAGAATACAATAAGCTATGTCGTTAGATCCATGGCGGCCATCTCAACAGGGCGGATTACCAATGTCTTCACAACCCCTCAACATTGGTATCAAATGAAATGGTATAATAAGTAAAATACAAAAAAGAGTGATATCTCACAAAAAAAACCTTAAAAAACTAAATTAGAAGTTCGTGGGCGCGGAGATGATTTATCGGGACAGCTTAAAACACACTTATAACAAAAAGATGTGATATGGATTAGTCAAGATGAATCGTTTATAGCCTGAAATAATTAAACACGTGCATTGACGAACGAATTCAGTGTGGCTCAGTCTATAGTGTTTCTAATGAAATTTGTTACATTTAGAAGAACAGCTAAGATTCATGCTATACAACGAACTCGCTAGCCAACTTTTTCACGATTTCGAATAATATTTTATTTAGTTTATTGAAAGTTGGCTGGCGAGTTCGTTGTATAGCATGAATCTTAGCTGTTCTTCTAAATGTAACAAATTTCATTAGAAACACTATAGACTGAGCCACACTGAATTCGTTCGTCAATGCACTTGCTTAATTATTTCAGGCTATAAACGATTCATCTTGACTAATCCATATCACATCTTTTTGTTATAAGTGTGTTTTAAACTGTCCCAATAAATCATCTCCGGGCCGACGAACTTCTAATTTACTTTTTTAAGGTTTTTTTTGTAATAACCTGTACGTAAAATAAATTTAAACAATTTAACTTTTGGTGGTGCCACTTAGGCTGCGCGCCCTGATTTTTTAAGTAATTAACTGTACATAAAACAAATTTGAACAATGCCCGTTCTTGAGCATAATTCACAAACTTTTCTACAAATAAAACTTTTGGCTGTGCGACTTAGGCTGCGCGCACTTATTTCATAGGCAATCAACGGTTCTTGAACTAAATTTAAGCAATTTAACTTTTGGTGGTGCCACTTAGGCTGCGCGCTGGTTTTTTTTATAGATAATTAACTGTACAAGAGAGATTGTAAAATCCGCCTACCGCGGATAAAGGTTAAAACAACACTTTTTAAATCGACCGCCGGTTTTCGCAGTTAGAACAACACTTTATTATTTAACAGCCACCCGATGGTGGTTACAAAAGATTTGGATCGATACACGTCAAAACGTCCGCCGCCGCTTAAGGTTGAAAAAGGCCGGCCGTTTTTTCAAGAAAAATGGAAAAACTTTTCGCACGCCCGCAAGGAACAATTGCTGATCTCATCAAAAAACTTTTTCGCTGCCAAAATGTGCAGCCTTGAGAAGACAAGATACGAGCAGAAGATCCAGACGAAACCTGACAGCCGAGTCTGATAAGATTCGAATGTGGATCGCTAGTAGTTTTTTCCGTTATTTTTTATGTTGATCCACGGTGTTTATCACTGTGGATTTCCAAGAAAATATTGGAACGGCCAATTCGTCGTTCCCGTATAGGGAAAAATGTGCCAAGATGCAATTTTAATTTCCCGTTGGAAGATTTTTGTAAGATGGTTGGAATTTTGGAAATGGGAGACTTTTGTAAATTTTTTATTTTTTGAAATATAATAGGACGGAATTTTTTGATTTTTTGGTTTGGATATATTTGGATCTTATAATATTGAATGGAGTTTGAGATATTGATTTTAATTTTGAAAACGGATTTTTATTCATAACAATTATTAAGTTTTAACCATTCAAAATCATTAGTAAAACAGCAAAAAATCATCGCTTGATATTGTACAGTTGCCATATAGCAGCGGTTATCAACCTTTTTTGGCTTGCGTACCCCTTCGCAGTTCATTATCCTCAATCGTACGCCTTACATTAGAAAAATGTTTATAGTTTAATTACTCGTAATTGTTATTATTTGAAACTTACACTAAATAAATAGCAATAACGTATCAAGGAGTACACTACAAGAGGCACGCTACGTACCATTGGAATTCTAACACTAACTTTTGTGATGCGAAGATGTAATTCCGAGGCCGCGGGATCGCGGGCGTAAAATTGTTCCCGCCAACCGGTAACATTTCCCGGGAATTCCTGGGAATCTCTCTTTTTCTTTAATTTGCTTGTCAACTAATTCACAGCTCTGCCAATGAATCTACCGGATATAATTTCGAACCAAGGAAGTGTGCTTGCCTTTCTCAGTTTCTTAGAATTAATTTCAGGGATACCAGTATTGACTAAAGTTACAAAGCGGCCAGCTGTGGATTGGTTTTGGATATTTTTTTGTCCAGGGTTTGCCCCCGCTCTGAAACTGGATCGAGACGAGATGAGAATAGGGTATTTTTAACATCCGCCATAACTAATTTTTTTCGCGTACCCCTCGCTGCCATATAGCTTTATTATTATTTTGGCCAGTTTCACACGGGCCGACAAACAACCAAGAAAAATCTTTTGAAAAAGTCACCAGTGTGAAACTGGCCCTTAGAATTTCGCGCATAGCTGATGAACAACAGGACACGGATCGGATTTCCCTCCATAGCCTCGCGACAGACCCCTCACCAATCAACGTCGTGCACAGTAAATCGGCTACGTATCTTCCTATGGCCACAAAAAAACCCAAACCTTCGCCATTGATTATATACTAGTAGACATGGACAAACGCGAGTCAAAATAACATCAGTCTAAGACGCTATGAGCTTCGTGCGCTAGTATCGCAGGGTTTTGTTCTCCTCTATATGGTTAGTTTCCGAAATAAATGTTTCCTTGTTTATGAAAAAGCCCTTCGCGCATTTGGAAAAAATCAGAAGCTGCGGCTTTGATTTAAGGGGCTGCGGATCTAAAAATAGATTCCTATGCGCTTATCGCTATTGTTTTGTTCATGGATGGATGAAAAAATGATGATGATTTCGTGGCCGATGGGTGAAATTTCACAATGGGCGAAAGAAATGAATGGTCGAGACAACTTAATGGGAAATTTGGCATCAAGCGTTTTTTTATTTTGTTGAGAAAAATGGAATGGGTTTTAAGGGATTATTTCACTTTTTTTAGCGAGAAAGTGACAAATTTTTAGAGTTTTTTCTCTGGTATTTTAATTCGTAGAAACTTGAAATTTTTAGAGATAATTGTACTAGCATTGAAATATATAATATAATTTTTATTTTTGATTTATTTTATGTGACATGGTCAAGCTCGGGAACCACCCTTTGTACCACTAGTCCGTCATCTCGTTCAAGTCATGGTGCAATGTCTAGTATGTAGTAAGTTTGATCTTATGGATAGAAGAGAAGGAATAGGTTAGGGGTCTGCAAGGTGCGTGAGTAGATGTCGATGAATCTTGCGTTTGAACTCTGAGGTCTTATATGGGTTCAGCAATACCGACTGTGGAACACAGTTCCACAATCGAGTTCTTCTATTTATAAACGAACTTCTAAACCGTAATGAGTGCGAAGAGGTGGGGGTGAGTGGTGTTGGCTAGTATTGTGTTGCAGGAAAAAACTTGCCGTGTAGGCAGAGGGTTCTTAATTTCAGTGGAGCAGTCGCTATGGTAATAGCGGTAAAACTTAATGAGTGCTGCTACATCCCTATGGTGGCTTAAAGGGTTTATGGATGTGCAAAGGGTGCTATTGCCAATGACGTTTTGCAGCTTCTCCAGCCAACCCAAGGTAGATTTTGGGGCGCCGGCTCGGATATACGAGTTATATTCAAGGCTGGGTGGAATGTAGGGCTTGTAAATTGTAGCCATGGCAGCTGGCTGAAGAAGGAACTTGCATCTCTTGAGGAATCCCAGCCATTGGTGATTTGGTTATGTGATTATTCCATCGCAGATCTAAAGATAAAACTACGTCTAAGATGTTAAGAGATGAATCAGCCATTGCATTCTTTTTCCATCATAAATAGCTCCACAGCCTGTTATTGGCCTTGGCTTCCTGCAACATCCTCCTCCAGAACTGTCTGTCCCTGGCTTGGGGTCTCCAATTTCTTATACCTAGGGTTCGTAGATCCTCCTCTACGCTATCTGTATATCTCTTTTTTGGACGTCCTGTGCCTCTGTGTCCGTCTGGTCTCTTGTTCATAATAATTTTTGTTATGCTGTCATCACTGCTACGTTCAACATGTCCTGCCCATCGAATTCTGCTAATTTTTATAGTTTTTATGATGTTCGGATCTTTATACAACTGATACAATTCGTGATTGTATCTTCTCCTCCAAACACCATTTTCGTTTACTCCTCCATATATTGTGCGCAGGATTTTTCTTTCAAAGCACCCCAGGAGGTGTTCTTCATTACTTCTTAGTGTCCAGGTTTCGGATCCATACAGTAGTATTGGCCTTATAAGGGTTCTGTATAGTTTAACTTTAGTCCTCCTTGATATGTTCCTTGTTAAGAAGTGTTTACGTAGCCCAAAATAGCATCTATTTCCCAGCGCCAATCTCCTTATGACTTCTGCCGTCGTGTCGTTATCTTTTGAGATTAGCGTCCCTAAGTATATAAATTCTTTTACACTTTCGATGTTATATGTATCAATGGTCATATTCTGGCGATCATTCCGTCTTTTAGAGATGCACATATATTTCGTTTTCTCTTCATTAATTGCTAGTCCGAATTTCTTTGCTGCTCTTTCTAGCAATATGAAGGCTTCTTTCATTGCTATGCTGGATCTGGCTAGTATTACGATGTCGTCAGCGTATGCCAACAGTTGTACCGACTTGTTGAAAATACTGCCCGCGGTGTTAATTCCTGCGTCTCTTATCACTTTTTCCATAGCTACGTTAAATAGTAAGCACGACAGGGCATCTCCTTGTCTTAGTCCTACTGTGGCGTTGAATGGTTCTGATAGCTCTCCTTCAATTCTTATTCTGCATATAACCTCTTTCATTGTCATTTTGGTCAAATCTACGAGGTGTTTGGGAAATCTTAAATACTCCATAGCTTTATATAATTCTTCACGTTTTATTTTATCATACGCGTTTCTGAAGTCTATGAATAGCGAATGTATGGTAATATTAAATTCATTTGCCTTTTCCAGGACCTGCCTAAGGGTGAAAATATGGTCTGTGGTGGATCTTCCGGGGCGGAAACCGCTTTGATAGTTTCCCAGAGCTGCTTCTGCGTAAGGCTGCAGTTTAACGTATAAAATATTTGATAATACTTTATATGCTACGTTCAATAGCGTGATACCTCTATAATTACGGCAGTTTAGCTGATCTCCTTTTTTGTGTATAGGGCACATAATGCCCTCGCTCCATTCCGATGGTATTCGTTTCTGGGTCCATATTAGTGTTACGATTTCATGCAGGCTTAATATTACGTTTTCACCTCCTTGTTTCAATAGCTCTGCTACGATGTTATCTTTGCCCGGAGATTTGTTGTTTTTTAGCTTTTTCACTGCGTCTTGTACGTCTTCTAATGTAGGCATGTCTCCCGCTAGTTCTTCTGCTAGTTCCATGTTTTCTGTAAGGGGTTGCTCCTCATCTCGAGCTAGCAGTTCTTGAAAGTGTTCACGCCATCTAATTAGAACTGATTCTTTGGTACTTAAGATCTCTCCATCCTTATTTTTGCACATGGTTATTCTGGGCTTGAAACCGACTCGTTGCTCCTTTACTTTTTTATATAGTTTCCTGACATCGTTTCGGTTGTTCGCTTCTTCTATTTTCAACATTTCGTTTTCCCAGTACTCCTTTTTCTTCGCTTTGTGCACTCTTTTCTCCTGTCTCCTTTTTTCTTTGTATGTCTCAACTGCATTTCTCGTTCTGTGTTTCTGTATCATTACTTGATATGCTATATTCTTTTCCTGTGTTACACGGGTACACTCATTGTCGAACCATTCATTTCTGCTTTCACGGGGTTCGTATCCTAGAGTATTTGATGCTGATTCTTTGATTAGGGTCTTCAAGTTATTCCATTTAACTTCTATGTCTTCGGCGTTGTGATTATTTGCATTTATCACTCTTCTATTTATTTCTTCCACATATTCTTCTTGTTTTGCTTCTTCTTTTAATAATTTCACGTTAAATTTTCTTTCCCTGCGGTTTCTTCTTTCGTTTAGTGTCGATATTCTGCTTCTGATTCTCGTCCCAATCATATAATGGTCGGAGTCGATGTTTGCACCACGATATGATCTGACATCTAGTACTTCTGAACAGTGACGCGCTTCTATAAGTATATGATCAATTGAGTTTTGCGTTCTTCCATCTGGAGATCTCCAGGTTACCTTATGTATATCTTTTCGCTGGAATCTTGTGTCTGCGATCACCATATTATTCATCATTGCAAAACTGATCAGTCTCATACCGTTTTCATTTGTTTCGTCGTGTAGACTAAATGCTCCTATTGTTGGTCGGTATGCACTTTCATGGCCAATTTTTGCATTTGCATCTCCTATGACAATCTTTACATCATGTCTAGGACAGTTTCTTAGCGTCCTATCTAAGGTTTCATAGAATGCATCTTTCGCTTCTTCTAGCGCATCTTCAATCGGGGCATGTATATTTATTATGGAGTAATTAAAGAATCTTCCTCTTATACGTATTCTACATATTCTTTCATCTATAGCGTCAAACCCCATTACTAGATGTTTAATTTGTTTTCTTACAATAAATGCCGTCCCAAAAGTATGATTCTTCTCGTTACAACTATAAAATATATTGTGCGTTTTTTTCTCTAGGATCCCCTTTCCAATCCATCTCACCTCTTGCACTGCTGTCAGGTCGCTTTTATATTTATCTAATTCGTTTAGTAGAACTTTTAGTCTGCCAGGTTGATACAGTGTCCTTACATTCCAAGAAAAAATTCGTAAATC
Organism: Thereva nobilitata; assembly: GCA_963855945.1. Lineage (NCBI taxonomy): Eukaryota > Metazoa > Arthropoda > Insecta > Diptera > Therevidae > Thereva > Thereva nobilitata. Next base: position 155,477,335 of record OY979694.1, on the reverse strand, counting down.
ATGGTCCTTAATACGATATCCGGGTCTTCGTTGTGTGGTCAATCCTATCCGAGGCTCTGTTGTAGGTCTCGTGGCAATGTGGTAATGCCAGGACGGGTTGCCAGCCCGTCGCTGGTATGCGGGAATATAGCGTCCCACCCTCGCTACTACCGTCGTTAGTTGGCTATCCAGTGGGCACCACGGGGAGGTGACGGTTCGATTTTACCCACCCATTCTTTTTGCCCACTGAGATAAAGGGAAGAACGGTGCAGGTTTTTGTAGAGATAAGACAGTATTTTGTTTTGTATTGTGTTGAATTCGACACGATTCTTGCGGCCCCAATCAAGAATGAGTTCAATGTCCCGTTAATGGAGTTGGACATGAGTTCACGGTCTAGGAGACAAAGTCTGGCAAGTGCTTGTCTTATATTGTAGGAGTAAGGCAGAGTACCGTAATCGGCAAAACTATGAAGTGGGTTGGAGGGGATTGAGAGCAGATCATTAATGAATATTAGAAAGAAAGCTGGTGAGAGCATCGACCCTTGGAAACGCCAGCCGTGAAGGAATGAGGGTTGGATTTGGAGATTCAGAAATAAAAAAATCACTACAACCATCTATTTTTTTTGTAAATATTCTGACATTAGTTCAAAGGAAGAAATGAAATCAGCAACCGTTTTGGCGGTTTTATTGTAAATTTCGCTTAAAATCATTGCAGAATTTTATTTATCGTTCTTATTTTACTGAAAAGATAAAAAGTTGTCGTATTTTGTTGCTTATTGAAAGTAAAGAGTAAAAATATTTAAGAAAATGGAAAAGTGTGCAGTTTTTGAATGTCAAATTTTAATTTTTGCAGTTTGGCACTATCTGATTTTATTCCTGCCAGTGAATGCACTGAACTCTTAACACGAAATTTAACAAAAGTTTTACTTCAAAAGTAGTATAAAAATTCGGACATTATTCAAAGGAAATTCTCCAAACTTTCGAATTTTGGAAAAAAATATGGGTTAACTAAGTATTTTTTGGAGAAAAATGTTGTTTTAGTTGAAATTTTAGTTAAAAAAACAAAATTTTGATTTGTAAGTAACACATTTTCTAAACGGAGTGACATAGGCTTATGCTATTGTTATCAAAATAAATAATGAACATTTCTCTAAAAAATGAGCCTAAGTAGTTGCTCTACCATGCACATTTGAGGAGAAAAGTAACAAATAAGCATCAAATGAGGCCAATTTTATCATCAAAATTGCTTACAAAGTAGCATACAAATTTGGACATTATTCAAAGGAAATTCTCCAAACTTTCGAGTTTTGGAAAAAAAATTATGGGTCAACTAATAGTCAGAGTGCCCGCCCACAAAAAAAAATTTATACATACTCTCTTAAAACTTTTTGTATGGATTAAGGACATCTAGTCTACCAACTTTTCCTCTGCGAAAATTCATGAAACCGCGGCCTTTTTCCTCCAGGTTTCTCGAAACTCGACCTTTTTATAGTGCCCAAAAAATTTATAGCTACTGTTTCTTTACCAATTACGTACATATTTCTCGATTTTTTCAATTTTTTTCAAATTTTTTAATTTTTCTTGTTAATGAGGGATTAAATTTTAATGACAGAACTTAAATAAATTTAATTACATAAAGGGTGGCAAAACCATCCTGAAAATTTTAAATAAATAAGAAATAAAATAACAATTTCGTTTGAATTGAACTACGCCGTGACTAGGTAAATGTTTCCAGTTTCGTAATGGAATTACAGCATCATACTCAATATGGTTTTGGGAGATTTTTTATACATTATTTATTTTAATTAATTTAAAAATTATAGATTGACAATATGACCGTATTATTTCCAAAAAAGATGATCCAAATGATTTGTATGAAATCAAAGCAGTTTGGTAATGTAAGTAATATTATATGACACTAGTCTGTCATTAAAACTAAATCCCTCATTAACACAAAAAATTAAAAAATTTGAAAAAAATTGAAAAAATCGAGAAATATGTACGTGATTCGAAAATTCAAGTGTTCGCTTTTTCTTAATTTTAAGCGGTTTAATGAAAATAAAGTTTCAAAATGTATAGAGCATTTAAAACTAGACGTTTCAATGGTTAAATGGGCACTTATTGTATATCAAAATTCGACAAAAACATCAATAAAGTTGTCCGTGCAAGATAAGGGTATTTTTTTCGAAAAATGTTATTTTCTGGGAAACTATCCGTTTTCCAAACAAAAAAAAAGTCATGCTTATTTAACGCAACACAAGGTATACTCTGACAAATTTTCATGTAAATTGAATTATTTTTACGGGAGAAAAAAATTAAAAACTGAAAAATCGATTTTCCGCCATTTTCTTCGAAAATTTGAGGTTATGTCAAAATATGTTAAATACAAAAGTTTTAGATCTTTTTATTATCTACAACTTTTGTACTAAACATTTTCCACTAGGAGGTCATGTTTCACCGCAAATCGCAAAAAATCGTTTTCAACCCCTAAATAGCATCCCCATTTTACCATTTCCCCTTTTTTCGAGTTTAAAAGTGTTTTTTTCTTTTAGTTATGACCTTAACGACATTTCATTGCCGGTCCCTCCCAGCTATTAATTTATTTTTTTTCCTCATTTAAATCCGCTTTGGCACTAGCCTATTATATTTGTGTTAAGGTGGGTTTAAACTTCACGAGTTTTTTGCCAGTTATTTATTTATTTATTTATTTAGCCAAAACAAGGCCCACTTAAACTAAAATTACATCGTACACATGGAACTTAACATAGAACATATGGCACTTAAAGTTAAGCACTGGTCGTAATCTTAAGTTATAAAAAAGGTTGAGTTGTTAATAGGGATTTGAGTTTAATTTTGTAGGAGTGTTTATTTATGGAGGGGGAGAAACATGATCTATAGGAATTAAAAACCATATACAGCATCTGTTGACGGGTTCGTTCCTAGCGTACTCGGTACGATGCGGGTATTCCTTAAGCAGTTGCGTATGTCTTTTTTGTCGAACATCATCATTAAATTTGATCATATCCGACAGATACTGCACTTTAAGGTTGCCATTTAGAACGTCGAGGGTGAGGCATGACGTGAGCAGCTTCCTCCTACACGACAGAGGCATGACTTCTAACACCTTTAACCTTTCCATGTAGGGTGGTAGGCTATGATAATCATGCGGGTCATGTAGATTCCTCAGAGCAAAAAGAAGGAATTTCTTTTGAATTGATTCAATTCTGTTGCTGTGAACTTGGAATATAGGGTCCCAAATTGGACAAGCGTATTCCAGGATTGGGCGGACTAGAGAACAGAAAAGTGTTTTTGTGACCCATACATTGTCGAACTCTTTGGCCCTTCTCTTTATAAAGGCAAGAAGTTTATTGGCTCTGGCCGTAATATTATCAAACTGTAGATTAAAATTTAGTTTATTATCAAGGACGACACCTAAATCTACAATATGATCAACATGATTCAGTACTTTGCCGTTGAGATGATAATGATGCAGCTGCGGGTTTTTTTTGCGTGAGAAGGTTATTGCATGACATTTGCTGGTGTTAAGGTGCAATTTATTGACTGTGCACCAGTCATGTAATGCATCGAGTTTCGACTGGAAAAAGACTACGTTTATTTGGGACTCAATGGCGCTATATATTTTAAGGTCATCAGCATAGAAGAGATGTGGAATATCTTGTAACTTTTCAGATAGATCGGTTATGAAAATATTGAAAAGAAGAGGACCTAGATGACTACCCTGGGGACCCCGGAAGTTACTGCGATTTCATTAGAGAAAAACCCTTGAAATCTAACGACCTGAGTTCTTTCGTTCAGATAAGATTTTATCCATTTCAGGGCAGCACCTGACATACCGACTTTTGCGAGCTTTGCCATTAAGGTGTCGTGGTCTACTCGATCAAAGGCCTTGCTGAAGTCAGTATAAACAGTATCCATTTAATGACTATCTTCCATGCCACGCAGCAGATCAGAGGCTAAGACCATAAGATTTGAGGTTGTCGAACGGCCTTTTCTGAAACCATGTTGTTGTTCGCTAAGGTATGGGTCAATTAGGGGAGCAATTTTGTCATAGACAAGTTTTTCAAAAAGTTTGGGAATAGATGATAAGATAGCATTGCGCCTATAGTTGCCCACCGAGTGCTTATCGCCTGCTTTATGTATCGGCGTGAGGAAAGATCTCTTCCACATCGTTTGAAAGTGCCCTAATGATAATGATTTATTGAAGATGATGTGTAGAGGAAATAAGAGCTGTTGTGAGCAGCACTGCAAAAAGGCAGGAGGCAGATTGTCAGGACCGTGACCTTTTTTTGCATCAAGGTTATTTAGGCCGGTCATTATGTCGTCAAAGGATAGAGATAGATTATTTATGAAAACTGAACTGCCAGTGTGCGTATCTGCATAGACAAATAAAAGGAAAGATATTCCATTTCATACAAGAAAAGTGTGCGCGTTCCTGTTCAGAGAGCTTTCCTATTTCCTCCATTTAAGCTTCCTCCGAGCGAAAGCTGCCCCCGCTAAATATTTATTTTCGGTGGCACTGTCAACATATTTGAGTAAATCGTATCTGAAGAGAGTAAATGGAAAGGAAAGCATGGGAGCATGGTTCTTGTAGAGCTATTCGCGTTTGCGCTTCTTTTTTTTACAGGTTTTCTCATTCATGAAATATCGGCATGTACGAATATGTATATTGTATTCTAGGTAAATTTTATTAAAGGGATTTTTTTGCTGGAAATAAATGTAAATAAGAAGAAAGCTATTAAATGTATTGTTTGATTTTTTGTTTAAATGACAAAAATCAATTATACATTTTTAGAAGTTTGAAGATTTTGTTTTTTTCAGGTCTGACTTTTCGGTTTCTACTACTTTGCAAAAGTTAGTAAAATTGTGAGTTTTGTGCGAATTTTGATTTTGTTTTGATTTATAACAATGATTTCCGCGATGTGTTTATTTTGCAGATTTGGGAAAGTATTATTTTGATCAAAGATTCACAAGCAAATTATCGCGTTTTACAAGGATTTCAAGATGTAAAATATCATATCATGAACCAATTTAAAAATATGAAAAGTGGAAATTATTGCTTTATTTGTGGCCATTCTCACTTAATAGTGCAGCCAATACAAGAATTCTATCTTAGGCACTTGAAAAAAAATCCAAATAACTTGAATTTTTTTTATCTTTATTATAATGTTCTACTGACATCCTGGAAAGTATCCTAGTTTCAGCGGTCACGTTTTCTTTTATTGGGGTAAATTTTAACTTGACGCAATTATTCGTAAAACGTGCGGGAAAGTTTCGATGTCCCTCTAATACTGGTATTTTGTTGAAAATATATACATACTCCTTTCAACACCACCGCAGGGGTTGAGTATTAAGCGCGTATATTTTAAAGTGGTTTCCCTAAGAAACCTATTTCACAAAAAAATGTCGGCGTTACATCCCTTACAGGCATTTACGCTACTACTCCTAAGAATTTGAGGTAACAACTTTCCCTTTTAGGATTTTATAATTTTTTGCTTGGAATAGTTTTTAAATAAGTTCTTATCTTAAAATTGAAGTGAATGCCACAAACAAAATTCTCTAAGAAGAATGAGGATCAAATAATTTAAGATTTGTTTGTGGTGATCGTAACATTCATTTTAGCTAACCAGTGGGAAAATTCAGATTTTTTACTTATTGTATCCATACAATGTTCAATTATTTTGCTTTTTAAACTTTTATTTCAGGCGTATTTTGAATAAAAGTGAAGATTTTTACAAATATTAAAAAAATAATCTGTAGGATTTTTAAGTGCAGCAAAATCGGTACTTTTTGAATAATTTTTAAAATAAATAAAACTTCCCGAAGGTTTTAAATACTTAACAGTTTCGTTTGGGTTTCTCATAATCTTGTAGCATTACAAACACTTTTCCTTTTTTGACAAGCGGTCAATTATGAACCCCACAAAATACCTTAAAGAAGTTTTTTCGACAGAAATCGAATCTTCATTTGCCCCATATTCCAACAAATCGATTGACTGGATTATATTGCTAACTTCGTGACCCTCATTAGTGACATCACCAATCTACAGTAAAAATACAATGATCGTCATTATTATTTATTGTTTTGCCATCACTAAATGAGTCAATAGCTATAAATTGCTGACTACCTTCGTCACAATTCTTCCTATGGGAAGATATAGACAAAATTTTGTTCGATATAATTTTGCAAATGATACTATAGAAATTATATGAATACTCCAATTCCAAAACTCCTTTCTTCCATTTTGAAAAACCAATGAGGTAGTGGCGGTTTTTGGTCTCTGAACAGGCTCCTTTAACGAATCTGTTTCTAATTTCATAGCTAAACTTGCTAAATGTATGTTCACCGTAAAACTGAAAAAAGTTGACCAGTTTGGTTAAAGAAGTTTGTTTAGAGGTTGAAGCCGCTATTGCTTTACTGATTTTTAAAAATGGAAGGAAGCCGTTTTCGAATTGGAGTATTCATACTATAAAGATGGGTTGTTACTGAAGCCCCCTCTTGATCGTACTATGGAAAGTAGGTTTTCAATTGGGTCTTGGGTAAATTTTATTGGGAAACTCGTTTAATATTTCATCAATTGTTTTATCGGTGGCAAAAAAAACTAATAATAAATTGCCAATTAGAAAATAAACCTCGGACCATAAAAACAGACACATACTTTGCTGGTTCTTTATTTCTAAAATCACCTGTATCTACAAAACCAACCATTTCATCTGTTACCTGATCATATGTTAACTGTCTTTTAATATTAATTTCATCGAATATTAACACAGTTTGCCTCATTTCTACATCCCAATATGAAACAATCTTCTTAAGGTTTTCTGTAACCGTGTTATTAAAACCGTTGAATATTTTTAATTAGTTTCCAAAGATGCATAGAGGTCAGAGATGGTAAATTTATGTTTAAATAATCTTTAAAATACCTGTAAGTTGTAGGAGATTTGTAATGGAAATTCAAAGCTAACGATCTTCCTTCATAACTCCATCTTTTTTATTTTTCTTGTTAGAAAGTATCATAGTGCAAAATTTTTTGAATTTTTAGTCACATATCGCTGTTTTGCATAGATACTGGCACAACTCAAAAAATTTCAAATTTCGTTTTATTGTATAGAATATCTGCATTATATGTCTACTTTCATCCTGTAAAATGACGTATTTTTAATTCTGCAAGTTTTTATCAGATAGCACCTTGATGTTTGAATGAGATTTTTAGTGATGAAACGATTATCACTTAGCGATTACGATAACGATTACGATTATCAGCCACAATAATCGACGATTACGATTACGATTATCGCAAATTTTTGCATATTTTCAATAAACATATTTTAAAGTTAACGAAATGTGTATTCAAGTTGTAAAAATCAAGATGTTACAAATTTTACTATTAAAAATTTAAATATTGCAAATTTTTATTCAGAAAACACAATATTTCTAAGTTTTCTGCAGACATTCTGTTTCTTTTGTCGGTCTGAATCAAGCCGCGGCAGTAGAAAACAACCTCTCCGATGCGACGAAAGTTTTAAACACAAATATTTTTTGCGGTTCCTAGCAAAACAGGGTATTGTGTGGCCGTTTTCCAAAACTGAAGTACTCTTGCAGTAGATTGGGTGAATTGACATAAGAATCTAATTCTTCTATTACTGGATTTCCTTATAAAAAAAGTATAAATAGTGGCGTTGTCTTTGAAATTTTAAAAAACCAAGAAGTATGAAAAAAAAATTTCCGATTAGAGCTGAAAGAAGCTCCTCTGGATGAGCTCATCAATCAACATCATATAACATTTATTTGAAAATATTTTTGGCAGATAATCGACAAATAATCGCAATGATAATCGACGATTACGATTAATCGCTAAATACTGATAATCGTCGATTACGATTAATCGTAATCGAGATCGTTTCATCACTAGAAATTTTCTGAAATAACGGCACAACTCAAAAAAAGGTGGTTAAATCTAAATTTTTTGTGTAATTTTATAAATTTATCGAAAAGCACCATAATTAATTAATAATTGCATCACAATAACTAATCCTAATATATAAAAACTACGTGTCACAATGTTTGTACACGCTAATCTCCGAAACCGCCCAACAGATTTAAATGAAAATTTGGGAATGTGTAGGGTTGGTTCCAGATTGAAAGATAGGTTAATTTTGGTCCAGATAAGTGAAGCTGTTGTCGAAATATAGAGAATTCCAATGTTTCACTGATTATACTTAAGTTGGCGGAGCGAAAAAATATTTAATTTTAATTGTCATGTACATATAAAAAACCGTTAGCTTTAAAAAAGCACTCCGATTTACACGAGTGACAACGTATGAATTAGTGTATTGAGTGTACTGAGTGTACAGTGTGTACAGTATGTACAGTGTGTACAGTGTACTGTGTTACGGCGCAGCAGCGCGTAACAGAGGTCGTCGAACCCAACAATAAAATATGGGCATGAAACGCCCTACATAACAATCACAACACAACACATAAACATAAACAAATAAAAAAAATTAATTAAAAGGAAAAAAAACCACAATATAATTTATAAATAAATATAAACTTAATATAATCCTAATCACAAACTTAAATAATAATTAAAACTAACTTATAACTAGTTAAAACTAAGCAAAATACCTGAAAAGAAAAAGAAGGTTAAAAAAAATGACTAAAACAAATATAATAAAACATTACCTGGAAGGCACCTGGGCCAAGTGCCTTCATCCATAAAAAACCTGGAAAGCAGGGCTTTATACCTAAAATAAAATAAAATTAATAAATAATTAAAATATTAACAAAAATATTAAAAAATATACAAGAAATAACAAAATTCCACTTACCAATTTTTTGATGACATGTAGAACTGTCAGTTTTATCGAAAGCTCAAAGCTGGGGCACGATCGGAGAAAGCTGTTTTGTTCTAAAAAATAAAAAGTATAACACTTGAAAACAAGTATAACAGCTTTCTCCCCCCCAAGCTTTGAACTTTCGATCGATGCGCCTGGACTATAAAGTTCAAAGCATCAGGACAGAGCTTCTCATTCCGTCCAGTTTTTAATAAGCATTTTGCAACGCGATTTACAAGTTTCAGACAGGCATCGACCGTCGTTAAGAATAGGCAAAGTCCATTCAGTTAAAACAAATTAATTATAGACTGGCAAAGACCGTCTTTTACTAAAAATAATTTAACCATTTATTTTCTTTCAGAGTTTAGACAGGTAGTTACTGTCTTGTGATTTCTTTGGCAGGCTTTAGTCGCCAAGATAGGGCTTTAGATAACCGATCGGTTCCACGATCGGTTCGGGGGTTAGTTTAGATTATATGTTGGTTTGGGCATCGGACCAGGGAATTAATTTCCACAATTGAAAAGAATTTGTATATTCTTACGTGTCAACAAGGAATTTCAAAGGTTGCAATTACCTTGAACTTCCTGGGACACTAATAAATTAGATAGAAAAAAAATATAAACAATTGAAATAGGGATTTTTGAAGGTAAAAACATACCTCAAACATCCCTAAAAGGTCTACGAAAATAATTGTTGAAGGGTCCAAACACAGGTGAATTTGAGATCACCTTTGAGTGGAACCATATATATATATATAAAGCTCGCGGAAGGTTCTTCTGCAAATTTAAGTGGTTGTTAAGGCCCACATTAATATTATTAACATCACAGCGATAGTGGCCAAATTCAAGCTCAAAGAGCTAACGTATCTTGCAAGAAGCAAATATTATACGGCACTATTTGCGGTGATAAAGTGCCAAGTGTTGGCAGTCACGTCAGGTTTAACCGGCGTAATTTCAAGGGAAATTTTTCCATACGCAGAATAGAACCTCCGAGCTTTTTGTGTAAAAAATCTTTTGACATTTAATTGATGTTTTTATTCCAGAATCATCCGGATTAATATAAGATAATTTTAAGAAATTTGACCTTCAGTCAATTTTAATTTTTACCTTTTTTTTTCATTGTTTATTTTGAAGCTTTAACGTAGATTTAACATTAAGATAGATTTAATTAGCGATTATAACATTTAGGAGAAATTATATTTGAATTTTAAACCACTCCTGTGTTTGAATTAGCGACTTATCCGATTTTTTACAGTTTTCTAACAGATGCAAAATAAATTTTTATTTACGGCGTCTCGCGCCGTAACATGGTCCTTCGAGCCGGATAGGTCGTGGTTAAATCAAATGTAATTTCCGATAAATCGCTAGTTAAAAATCTTGTACTGCTTCAATTATTTTTATTTTTTTTACTCTCCAAAGATTTTATTATTTGTTATTTGTCTAACCCCGTAGTATTATTAATCTAAACCCAAAATGAAAGGTATTCTGCAGAAACAAATGGCCATAAAAGGGCAACTATATCAAATGATATTTGACCACAAGAAAACCCCGGTGATTCAGAGAACCCAGGACTATCTATCGGGAAAGTTAGATAGCATGAAGCCCTTGTGTAAACAATTTCTTAAGAATCATTTAGAACTACATTCTGCAGATGTTAGCGATATTAAGGATGAGAAAATCCAAGCCGCAGTGACGGCATACGCTAACAGCGAACAGTTCTCAGAATTCGAAGAACTTTACTGCGAATTCTATGGAGAACTTTACGACGGTCAAATTGCCAACCCAGAAACTGATAGGGAACAAATTGCTGTACCCAAGCCGTGTTTAGAAGCACCGACCTTGGATATCCCTAAGTTTGATGGGCAATATGCGTCGTGGAGAACGTTCCACGACCAGATTGTGTCGCAGTTACATAATGAAGAACGATTATCAACGGTAGATAAGTTCTATTACTTGAAGAGTCGTCTGACGGGAGATGCCCGTACAGATTTAGACTCCTTCGACGTCGCTGCAGAAAATTATCAAGCAGCATGGAAGGTTTTGTGCGACCGGTACAACAAGAAAAGCCAAAAAGTAGTACGGAATCGTACCGGGAAATAAAAGCAACATTGGATGAGTTGCAGCATACACAGCACAATTCAAGAACCTTCAAATTAGGCATAGCCAATTCAGATCCCAATTTCGTGACTACAGTAGCACAAAAATTGCCAGACAAGTCACGGAATTTAAGGGAACAATTGATAGGAAGGTCAGATGAGCTGCCTTCACTAAAAAATTTGAGTACGTTCATAGAGCAACGTTCTCCAAGCCTAGAGGCAACATTGGACATCCATTTGCATAAAGCAGGGAGTGATCCACATGAAGCTGGGAAGGATTGTAGTAGCCTTACAACCTGCTACACCAGCCAGCAAGGCCTAGTGGCAAGTAAGGACATCCAACTGCATGAAGCAGGGATAGATCCATATAAAGCTGACAAGAATTGTAGTAGCCTTACAGCCTTACAACCTACGGATGAGCTCATCAATCAACATCATATAACATTTATTTGAAAATATTTTTGGCAGATAATCGACAAATAATCGCAATGATAATCGACGATTACGATTAATCGCTAAATACTGATAATCGTCGATTACGATTAATCGTAATCGAGATCGTTTCATCACTAGAAATTTTCTGAAATAACGGCACAACTCAAAAAAAGGTGGTTAAATCTAAATTTTTTTTGTAATTTTATAAATTTATCGAAAAGCACCATAATTAATTAATAATTGCATCACAATAACTAATCCTAATATATAAAAACTACGTGTCACAATGTTTGTACACGCTAATCTCCGAAACCGCCCAACAGATTTAAATGAAAATTTGGGAATGTGTAGGGTTGGTTCCAGATTGAAAGATAAAGAATCATTTGGGTCATTATGTAGAGGAGCATCACGATTGTGTGTTAGACATGTTTCATGCCCGTGATAATAGCAACCATGAAATTCGAAAATCTGATTCGTTTCTGGACAATATCCGTCTACTTTAACTCCATTCAGCACAGCCTCGTTGTTTAGCAATTTTGTTCGCGAATATATTTCCGATAAAAAAAATAATAATAAAACTGAATTTATTTCCACAGTTTATTTTAATATTTATTTCAAATGAAAACTATTCACTACTTTTACAATTTGTTACAATTAAATTACTTTTTAATATTTTCCCGCGGAACCTCAAACCAAACGACTCTTAACGCGTCTAAGACAAGACTGACTTTTCCAGTTCGAATTATAATTTGCAAGGTTTAATAGGAATGAACTTAAATTAGAATTTTGCTGGTAAAGCGTCTGCTTTACCGGAAAGTGGATTTTATTTCTTGTGCAATTTCCCATGCATTTTTGCATGACTTTATTTCTAAGAATTGTGAAAATTGCTGGAGTGTGTAGATAAGCACTTAGGCAATTTTCACATGAAATTTTAAAGTTTTTTATATTATATTTGAGGGGCTTGCAACTATAACTTTTAGCCGCATGCAAGATATTAATTTTGCGTCGATCTTCCTCCCATATCAGCCACTGCATTGCTATTTCTGATTGGTTATCGGCTTTTCGATATCCATTTTTCGGAATAACCCCGATAATGTCTTTCTTGAGAAAATTACGCCTGTAGACAAGGTTGCACGCAGAAGCTATTGTTGTTGCCTCCAAAAACGGCTCAACGTTGCATTCATCTAACATCAGCTTTCTAAATTTTAAACATGCCTCTGTCAAAATTTCCACGTCGCTAACGCAGTATTCAACAATATCACGCTGCATATTAAATTCGTCATTTTTATGTTCTTCATGCCATTTAAGAAATGCAGCTCGTTCTTCTGTTTTCATTGTATCAGGGCTATAGTATTCTATTGACGGTAGTGTACCAATATAATTTTCATTTTCAGCAGTATTGAAAAGATGCGGAAAATAACCTTTTTTATAAACGGGCGGCAAGGCAAATGCTTTTGGTAATAGGGCTAGAGCCATCGGGAAGTAATTCAAAGAATCTATAAATTTCACATTACTCAGCTGCATCATGATTATTTTCGTTCCTCGCATAATTAATTTCGGTTTTAAATCGGTATTCTGCAAAATATGGTTTAACATAAATTGATGGTCAAATGCTTGGCCATTATGCGCTATAACAACCACTTTCTTGAACAATTTTCGCTGATTCAGTAAATACTCTACAAAGTTCTGAACAGGCCCAACTTTTAAAACCTGTTGCCTTATTCCACATTTTTCACATATGCGTAGATCTTTTTCAATACATCTGTCGCATCTCTGTTGAAAAACGCATAGATTTGGTTCATGCAGTTTAATTTGTCCTATTGATCGTTCTTGAGCAATTTTTTCTCCCAATACTTTTTCCTGCCGTGTCTCTAAATCGTAGAAAACAAAAAGAGTATCGTCTATACGGGGTTCACGATTATCCTGCTGGATAAAGCATAAATGGCCTTGCGGCACGTGCTCGTCACATATTTTGCAAAAATATTCTCCGCATGTATGACTTTTATCAGCCTTATATGTTTTCAAGCAATCCATACATCTTTTAATCTGTTCACAAGCACTTTTCTTATTTGTAGTTTCAAAAGTTTTATGGTTATCAAAACATTGCTGACCTCGGAAACGTCGGTTACAATCTTCACACAGCAAGTTAATATTTTCATTGATACACACCGGGGATTGTTGGCAGCAGGGACATGTTCCTCCACATCGATGGTCGTTTTTAGTGTTATACGGTATATGGCATATTTCACAATAATAACTGCAACAAAATGCAGCGGTGAGGGATGTTATAACATAATAATGATTATTGTGGTATAACAGATTCAGCCTGAGGCCATCGCTCTGTCCTTAAAAAATAACATCTCGCCCCTTAGTTCCGTATTGATAAACGACAATATTATATTCTCTCAAATGGTTCTGAAACTGTTGAAGTTCCGAAACTCCAGCGCCTTCAATGGGAATATGAATTTTTGATTCTGCTAATTTTGAAACACGCAGAGTTTGTAGTTTTCCAATATTTCTTCTGATTTTCCTATAGTCGACATCTTTCTTTACGTTAGCGATTGCAACCACTAAGGCTCGAGGTAAACATAGATTGTCCTTATTCACTATCGTTATGATACCCCTCCTCATGACACACTCTTCATTGAATGCATTATACTTCCCTCGACGCTCATTTCCGCTCCCTTTTGGTACTCGTACAGATGTCACAACCAAACAAAACGTGTCTGTACTTATTCCTAAAATAAAATTTCAGTAGAAAACCTCATCTAAATCACGCACAATTATAAAAAACTTACCTTCAGAATTACTTTGAAATATTTTAGAAATCATTTCCCAAACATCTGATGTATTGATTTCTGTAGCGGGTTTAAAATTAAGCCACCCCGGCCCTCTTTCCTTAAAACTTTCGCCACAAAAGGTGATTCCGACATAGTCGGTTGACTGGAGCCCCTTTACGGCATGCTGTATAATGTCTTCTATGGAAGTCTTAATCCAAGATGAGGGCTCCGCATTTTCAGGAATTGGGGCTATTTTAAACACAACTTTACGGCCTTTTATATTGAACCTTTTGATATAGGTTATGTTATCTTTTGTAATTGCAAATTTTTTCATCTTTCAATAAATTTGTACGTCTGAACACTTAGAACATTCAATTAAGAATGATCGTATGCCACCGTGCAGGTATATTTTGTATTAGCCCACCTCACGAAAATTTATTCGCGATCCCCACGACTTATTCGCGAAGATATACGAAGATGTAGCGATTATAAATCAATTTTCTACTGCATTCTATTCTCTAATAATATATGTTGCTAGGGAGATGGAAATTGTTATTATAGGTTAAAGATAATGAATGATATACCTATTATAGATATTTAATTATTATTTTAAGGTATTTTTTGTTTATGGTTTGAATTTTTTAAATGTTATTATTATTCACTAAGTTGTACGCCCGAACCATCGCCTCCGATACCAGGCGACCATAAGCCATGAGCATAAATTTATCGTACAAAAACAAAAACAAAAGGCCTAGCGGTGCTATGAGGTATTATTTTCAAGCGCTGTTCTTATCAGCAGCTCAAATTAATCATCGCTCGCTCGGTCGAAATTAGAATCGGCATTTGAGAAGTTATGTTGTTTTGTCTCGAAAAAGTTTTTTTGTTTTTACTTGTTTTTTGCTGTTGGTGTGGTAAAGAACGAAAACGAATGTTGAGGCTGGACTGGATTGCTGTTGTTTGTTTTGTTAAGGCTGGGTAAATTTTTTATCAGGGCAGGCAGGGGCCTTTGCTGCTGCTGATTTATGATCGCCTGGTCGGAATATCACGAGAAAGGCAGAAATAACGGTATTTATTTATTATATTGGGATGTTTTGGTATGAATAATGAGTAATAGCAATAGTAAATGATAAATGCTATATACATACGTCACTAATATAATTATAAATTGATTATTACTCAATTTAAAAAATATTTCACCGTGGTTCCGACATAAAAACGATCGCAACATAAAACATATCACACTATTTCCATTCGCACACACACACACCAACATTCGCAGCATGGTCGAAAGAAAATAAAAATTCTATTTTTAGATCCCTCGCTCGTTCGGCGCTTTTATACCCAAATAAACAACAACACCCAGAAGCCTCGATAGCCTTACGGTGCGATACAGGCCTCTTAAGCCACCGATCCCGGGTTCAAGTCCCAGCCCAGGCCGCGCAGCACAACTTTGACTTTTTTAATTCGCAGCACTTCCAGCTTTAACAAATTCTCACGACAGATGGCGTCTCATCATGTGACGTCTGCCCCCAAAATCTATTTGTCTGGTGACGTCACCAATGTAATGTAGGGTAATACTATTTGGCACACACAGGCGCCATTTCCGTCCAACAGCCCCTACCCTCTACCCCTTCAACCTGACAACAAACCCCAAAATCTATTTGTCTGGATCCGGCGTCGGCGTCGGCGTCGGCGCCAATGCACCGTCCAACATCCCCCATCCCACACCCCCGTACCCCTTACCACTCTTCCCCAACTTTCATAGGGTAATACTGTCTGGCACACACTGGCGCCATTGCATATGGCACTACTGTCTGTCCCAATCGCCCTAATACCTACTTAAGGGAAGCAGAGGTTATCCCATTGCACAAAAAACAGAACTGGGGTGGATGTTATCAGGGAAGATCCGCGTTCCAAGTGCAGAAATTAAATGTCACGTATCCCAGGTAGATATCGACGATTCACTAAAAAGATTCTGGGAACTTGAGGAGCTAACAACCAAGAACGAAACTTCAAGTGAAGAACACCTAGCTGAAAAGATCTATTCACAAACGGTTGCTAGAGATCACGAAGGAAGGTACACGGTTCACTTGCCTTTCAATGAGAAAACAAACCAGTTGGGATACTCTAAGGGGAGAGCCATGTCTAGATTACTACAGATGGAGCGAAAATTCAATCGAGATGATAAATTCAAAGAACAATACCAAGCATTCATCGATGAATACCAAAATCTTGATCATATGATACCAGCATTGAACGCTCAAACTGCGTGCTATCTTCCTCACCACGCTGTTTTAAAATTAGACAGCACTACAACAAAATTAAGAGTGGTCTTTGATGCGTCGTGTCCTACTATGTCAGGAGTAAGTCTCAATGATGCCTTATTAAAGGGGCCACAATTACAACAAGACCTCATGTCTATACTCATTAGGTGGAGAAAGCACAAGTTTGTCATATCATCTGATATAGAAAAGATGTATAGACAGATTAGAATTGTCGAAAGTCACCAGGATTACCAGAGAATCCTCTGGAGGGAAACGCCTCAGTCCAGTCTTCAACAATTTAACCTTTCCACAGTAACATACGGCACCAAGCCTGCCCCATTCTGGTGTCCACACAGAGATACCTTCACATTCAAAGTCAATATAGGTCAACAGACTACAATCCCAACCAAAAGAGTGGTACTTTCAGAATGGTCACAATTATTCGATCCACTAGGTTGGTTAGCTCCATGCATCATACAAGCAAAATTAATGTTCCAATCATTATGGAAGGCGAATTTATTATGGGATGAAGAGTTACCAGATCCAATCCAAGGAGAATGGAAAAAATTAAGAAGCCAATTCCCTGATCTAGAAAATATTGAAATTCCCAGGTGGGTTCATATAGCTCGAACAAGCGCGATCCTAGAACTCCAAGGTTTCTGCGATGCTTCGACAAAGGCATATGCAGCCGTCGTTTATACTCGAATAATCGACCACCAAGGGTCGGTAAAGGTCCAGTTGCTTACTGCTAAAACAAAGGTGGCCCCTCTAAACAAAGAGGTGAGCCTGCCACGCTTAGAACTTTGCGCAGCCGTCCTCTTGGCAAAATTACTAACCCGAACAGTGGAGTCCCTCGACATTGAAGGGTTGAATATACATGCGTGGTCTGACTCAAAGGTTGCACTGGCATGGATACAAGGTAACAACAAAAAATACAGTACTTTCGTAAATAATAGAACACGCGAGATTAACAATTTAATACCAGGAAGTCAATGGCACTACGTAAAATCAAAGCAGAGTCCTGCGGATTGCGCCTCTCGTGGATTAGATCCATCGAAATTAACGAACTTCACGTTGTGGTGGAATGGTCCAGAGTGGCTCAGCCAGAAGGAAATCGAGTATGTCACACACAGTGAACCAACGGAACAAGAATTAAATAATCATATAAAAGTATTTACGTTGGAAAGAAATGATACATTAGAACAAATATTATCAAAAACAAACAATCTGCAGAAGTTGTTAAGAATAGTCGCGTATTGTCTACGCTTCCGTAAGCTCATGCAGCGGAAGGTACCTTTAAGGACAAACTACATAAACATACAAGAGCTAAGAGAGGCCAGGAATCTCATAATCAAACTGGTTCAAGAATAAGAGTTCTCTTGCGAAATAACTGACATAAAGTTGACTGGAAGAGTATCGCAGAAAAGCAAGATCCTCTCATTAAACATTCTTAGACACGAAAGGCATCCTTAGGGTAGGGGTAAGGTTGAGGAATTCATCGCTCGCTGATGAAGCGAAATTCCCCATCATTATATCACACCAGAGTCCACTATCTGCGTTAATTACCTCAGAGGCACATTTACACACCCTACACGGTGGACCAAGACTAACCTTGTCACACATTCGTCAACAATATTGGATCCTCAATGGAACTAACGCTATAAAGAAACATTTACACAAATTCATAACATGCCGTAAGCTAGTAGCCAGACCCTTAACTCAGCTGATGGGAGATTTGCCCAAACCACGGGTCGCAGTTTCCAAACCCTTTACCCATTGCGGAATCGACTACGCGGGCCCTATCACATTAAAATTAATGAAGGGTAGAGGCAAAATAACATTTAAAGGGTATATTGCAGTATTTATCTGTTTGGCGACCAAAGCCATTCATATAGAATTGGTAAGTGATCTTACCGCCGAGGCATTCGTCGCAGGCTACAAACGGTTTGCCGTCAGAAGAGGCAGAGCTGTTCACTTTTAAGGTCAAAACAGAATTGCGACTGCAACGGCGGACGGCGAAGTCGGTCGTTTAGGGCAAATGTAAAAAAACGTTGTATAACGAAATTACAACTGCAGCGGCAGTGCGCCGCGAAGTCGAAGTCGGCATACAAAACATAATTTTTTTCAAACAAAATTTTTGGATATGTAAAACATCATGTCTCAATAGAAGTTGCGGTTGCAATTTCGTTATACATTAGCTGCGCCGTCCAACTATGACATAAATCGCAGTTGCAGTCGGCCGTTGCAGTCGCAATTCTGTTTTGAGCTTTACAGCGACAACGGCACCAACTTCGTGCTCGCAAATAAAATATTGAAGTTCCATAGCAAGGAACAAAAAACTGAGTTCTTCGAAATACTTCAAAAGGAACTTTTAAAGCAAGAGACTCAATGGCATTTTATACCGCCAGCCGCACCACACTTTGGAGGATTGTGGGAGGCTGGAGTACGCTCAATTAAATATCATTTAAAACGAGTGATAGGAACTTCCATTCTGAACTTTGAAGAAATGTATACCCTCCTCACACAAATTGAGGCTTGTTTAAATTCAAGGCCTTTATGTCCTCTCTCAGCAGATCCTGAAGACCTCGATGTTTTAACACCAGGACATTTCCTAGTAGGGATGCCACTGATATCGGTGCCAACGCAAAACCTTTGCGAAACTCCTATGAACCGTCTGAGACGGTGGCAGCTGATGGAAAAAATGCATCAAGACTTTTGGAAAAAGTGGAGACACGAATACTTGTCACGGCTGCAGCAGCGTCTCAAATGGTTGAAAACCCAGGAGAGTATCAAAGTAGGGGATATTGTCCTACTAACAGATGAACAAACTCCTCCAACACACTGGCCACTAGCACGGGTGGTTGAAACCCATCCTGGACCAGACAGCTTAGTCCGAGTTGCGACAGTAACAACCGGAAAAGGCAACTTTAAAAGACCAATAACTAAATTGGCACCGCTACATCTTCGACAGGACATGAAAAGTCCGTCATGGTAGAGGCGAGCAAGGACACAAGCGGCCAACAAGTGAAGAAACCGAATAAGTCACGTCGTCATTATTCAGTTGGGCATTTGTTACATTCAGTACTATTAGTTCTACTAGCAATAAGTCCGTCGTTCTCCTTAAACGCGTCACTGGCCACTTATCCACTAACAGCACGAGCAGGATTGTATTTCGAAGATTTAGGATATATCAGCTTAGTAAATAACGCATGGAAAATAATCGTCTATTATGACTTGGAGAGCTATTGGAAAGAATATACGGGAATAAATGCTAGTATTCAACAGATAGAAGGCTTCTGTAGTTTACAATTCAGTAACGACAACTTCTGTTCAGTATTACTCGAGCAACTGAAACACTCCTTAACAGAGTTAGAACACAAAAATGAACTTATTAAGGGCGGTGTTGTGAACAACAAAATAAGAAATCGGCGAGCGCCACTTAACATTGTCGGAACTGTTGCCCATGGATTATTTGGGATTTTGGATGACGAATTTGCCAGAAATTACGAGGGGCAAATCACCCTCATGAAAACGAATGAGAATCATCTCCTTCAGCTTATCCGCAATCAGACATCTATTGCAGACTCAACGAGTAACATCATTAAGAAAAATAATAAAGCAGTCTTAAGTCAGTTTTTAGCATTCAAGCATCATCTAGCAGATATCGAAGATAGTATCAACAACACAAATCAAGAACTGGCCAAACGTGACAAGTATGAAGCGTTTACGTCGGCGATGTTTCATGCAACTTTAATGTTACTGGCCTACCAAAACACTCAAGAGGCACTTCTTCAACTGATCACGGATACGCAGCACGGGGAAAGTGAGTCCTCTTCTACTCACACCGGAACAACTAAGATCCCAGTTAACACTTATTCGGGAGAACATACCTGAAACAGTAACGATCCCTGGAGGCACAGATCAAAAGGGTGTCTTACAGACTTACAAATTAATGAAAATAAGATCAAAGGTCACGGAGCGTTATGTATTATTTGACATTTCTATACCTCTTCCCAATATCGAACTCCTCCAGTTATTCAAGTTAATCCCCACTCCAATCTTAGACAGTGACAAATACATATATATCCATGCAGTAGCTGAGTATCTTGTGACTAGCTTGCATAGGGATTACTATGCCCCATTATCTAAATCGCAGGTGGAGTCATGCTTCCAAGTGGAGGATAACCGAAGATTATGCCAACAAACATTTCCTTTATATAACCACAACTCTATAGTGGGCCGATGTGAAATGAGTATACTAACACGTCAACAAACACTTTCTGAATATTGCAAGATTGATACAATGGATCCAGTAAATCTATGGATTTCGATGCAGTCACCAAATCATTGGATTTATTGCCTCAAGGAAAACTACAACTTCGATGTGATATGTGGCAGTGTAGTACATCCGCATACACTCAATGGCTCGGGAATATTAGAGCTCCAACCCGGCTGTGTACTTAAGCAGGACTCAATGGTGATCACATCATACCATGTTTTTGGAGGTAGTGTAAGATCTTCCTACAAACTTACAGCACCAATCAATATGCCAATGGTTAACAATGCTCCAAGATTGAAGAAATCCTCTGTAGAGACTCCACTCACTTTCAGCGATATGTCAGAATTAGAGCAAGCCATAAAATATCAAAAACAAACGGAGGCTCAAAGTCAATTTGAGCAAATCAACACCCATGATATCCACCATTACTCAATAACTTACCTTTTAATTGGAATAGGCCTGATCGTAGGGCTGGTATACTATAAAAAAAAAACACGACAGAGGAGAACCCACCAAGTAGGTACTCCTGAATTCCAACTTCCCACAATTTCCAGAGCCATGCATCCACAACCTACCCCAAGACGTTAAATCTTTGCTCAAACAACCTCTTGCGGGGAGCATGTTCAAGAACAATAATTTAAATTTTTATATTTTTTGCCATTTCAAATATTGATACATATTTATAATTTGACACCCGCATGCGGCGGAATTTCTACATTTATGGAAACCTGCCGGTGCAAATGAACACCATGCACGCGCAAATCAATTGCGCTAATTAAGCGATTTATGCATAAGAATATTTGCACCTAGATGTAAGTTATAATTAAATTAATTAACCAGTACTTGTCTAGATTTCAACCCGTTCGGTATCCACATAAGTTAAATTAAACGTTGTTATTAAAAAAGTTGTTTTTGTTAACTTTCCTAAAATTTCTATGTTCCCGGAACAATGTACAACAATGAACTTATGGCCGATGTGTAATTTGTTGTCGGATCCGATGATAATATTCAAACAATTCCAGCACGTAAATACATTCTTGCTACCGGAGGCTCGGTTTTTTTATGCAATGTTTTATGGTGGCCTAGCAGGAGATAAACAAGAAATCAAAGTTCCAGATGTAGGACCATCAGCTTCCTTAACATACTGTTCCGTGAAGCAGCTTAAATTGGGCACACAACGCAGGCCTAAAAATGGAAATCAATGTTAGTGCACAAAATAAAAGGAATATCTTAGGACCGGCATTACATTTAATTCGTATAGGGTCAATTCAGAAAAGTTAACATTGCAGTAACAGTGCAACATAAAAACTTGTCAGGTGTTCAAAAGTCAACACGAAAAGGTGTAGTATTCATTTTGTCATCACGGTAGGCAGTGTTGTCGTGACATTCGCGTAATGTCGCAACATATTTGTTTATACGGCAGAACATAACCCTTTGCGTTTTTTTTCTTAATAACGCCATCTTTAATGCATGAGATACCCTTGTTGAGAATTTTCAGAATTTAACAAGTTAATTATGATTTTTCAATATAAAAGTCATAATTTCTCTACTTTTAAACAAAATAAACCCATAAACAAAAGAGAATAAAAATGTCCCTGATTTTTTGTGTTACATAAGAAAAATAAAGGAAGAAAAAAATAATAATATAACCTAGGAATATATACAAGCAATTCGAATTTTTCGTCACCGAAGCCCCGGCGCAAGTAGCCGCAGTGAGATAAAGGAAAAATTTACCGCTCATCGCGCGGGAGATCAAAAATTGCCAAGTGGCGTGATCGAGTTGGGTTTGGAAAAAAAAGGGTGATTGGAGGACAGTCGGGGATGAGATTTTGCTTGGCAATAGTCGTCGCGTCCGCGAATTTGTTTTAAGAAAAAGTAATTGAGTTTTTTTTTGTTTTATTGGGGGTGCCGATTAGGTGATTAGATATAAAGTGGAAAAAGGATAGATTTTACGAAAAGGGGAAGATTTGAGATTAGAAATGTGAACTTGGTGTTGCGCGAGATTAGAAAAACAACGGAAAAGGAAAAAAATCGAAAAAAACGGTGAATAACTGGTGTGGCTAGGGAGTTCGGCGGTAGTGGTTTTCAACCGAGGCAGTGGAATTCAGCGGGAAGGGAGTTTTTTTTTGGCTATTGATGGAGGTGCAAATACAGAACAAGTGTAACTCGTGCCGGTAAAATTCCTTTTCGGTTTTGATTATTTCTAAAAGTCGCAAGTAGTGAATTCTATTATTGAGATACAGGGCGAGAAGTTTTTTTTTGATATGAAGTCGGGATCGTGCTAGATTTTGAGCAGAGAGTGCGGAAAAATTGTGAATAACTAATTATATCGACGAATTTTTGAGCTTTCAACACCTAACTAGCTTCTGTGTACAGAAATCGATAATATAGAAAAAAAATAAATTCGGTGGTAGTGAAAACACAATTCCTTTTCTTAAGGAAAATATGCCTGGCGGTATGTTCTTTTTCGCTTAAAGGGAAGTACAAAAAAAAAGTTTTTTTTCTCCGGTTACTATTTTCAAAACTAAATTTTTAATAAAAATACTCTATCCTTGTTGCCAAGAAGTTTTCTGTGGATGAGTGGATAAGATAACCATATTTCTTCATTATTAGAATACTACCACATATATAAAAACAAAAAAATAATATATAACAACCCATCCCTGTTAGCAGTGTATAATTTTTTTCTATTCACATACACAAAGTTCTGGTATAACTTGATCACGAAGTTTGTTCGAAGAGTTCTTACGTACAAAATAATTCACCGCGATCGTAACTAATTCATTGGTTAGAAAGAGTCAAATCCAGTTGGCTCCCGAGGCTTTGGTGTTGTATATGGTTGGAAACAAATTTGCCATCTTTGAATGCCTATAAACAGAAACGTGTGAACGAACGCTGTGGAAAATAATATTATTACGGATTTGGTTTTGAGGAAAAAAATCTTTTGCCACGGTTACAGGGCGACTTGATTGCGGAGAACGAAAGGAATTACGGCTACAGGAAGGTGATATTAATACATAAAATTCGGTCGTCATCGTACAGTCTTTCGGACTCAAATAAATAGTTAACTAAATTTAAAAGGAAGATTAAACTGAACTCAAATAAGCAGTTAACATAAAATTTAAAATAAATTATAAACTGAACTCAAATAAGCAGTTAACATAAAATTTAAAATAAATTATAAACTGCACTCGAATAAGCAGACAACGTAAAGCTAAAATAAAGTGTGAACTAAACTCAATTTAATAAATACCATACATTTAAGATAAACTAATAACTGAATTCCAATGAACCTATAATAAGCAGATAACATAAAACTTAAAATAAATTATAAACTGAACTCAAATAAGCAGTTAACATAAAATTTAAAATAAATTATAAACTGCACTCGAATAAGCAGACAACGTAAAGCTAAAATAAAGTATGAACTAAACTCAATTTAATAAATACCATACATTTAAGATAAACTAATAACTGAATTCCAATGAACCTATAATAAGCAGATAACATAAATTTAACATAAAGTATAAACTGAACACAACTAAGTAGATGACCTAAGGTTAAAATAAGGTACTAATTGAATTCAAATAAACACATATAACCTGAATTTAAAAATGAGGATAAAATATTGAATACTTAATATCAACTTGCACAACTATTTAACGTAACTTTAAACGACTAAATAATTGAACCAATATAAATAACGCGTATGTGATGAAATAAATAATCTTTGAAACAAATAACCCAGTAAAAAGTATAAATAAAATAAGACTGAATAAGATTTGAAAGGCATAACCTTAAATTACCTAACAATAAAACTTAATATTCCTTGAAATAAATAACATTGGAAATAAATAACCTGGAACTGAATAACATTAAAGCTCAATAAAATTTGAAACGCATTTTAACTGGCGATGATGGAGTAGAACCCCCGCTATCGGTGTGGCCCCAGATTAAGGATGCTTCATAAACTAAGGTAAGTGCCGCCCACGCATGATTTGTTTATATTGTCTGACATAATGTAGCCCCTAGTGATGACCTGGTGACCAGTGACCACCCTTTCTTTCTTCTTCCCTTCTTATTAGCCCCTCTCGTTGGCCCCGGACGTTGTTCCACCCCCTCGACGCCCCTTTAGTTTTGTTGTTGTAAAGGCACGAGTGTTTTAACAGTATAACTGTCACCCCCTCCGGCATTCAAGCACCGCTAGCTGGCGCACCGCTAGTCGTGCCTACAACCGGTGCATTGGATGCGTAAATTCGCGACTCTTCCCCGGCGGTCGAACCGTCCGAGCCACCCTTTTTTTTGAGTCCCCTTCCCCAAATTTTTGTAATATGAGTCTTCCTGGCCTTTATGGCAATTTCACGTCGTCGTGCCCCGGCACAACCATATCCCGACAGCTACAAATGGCGCCCAACGCAGGCTAGTGAATTGAATTTTCTTTTGATTCTCTAGTCTCGGCATCATAGCTCGGATAGTGTGTTAGTCATTTAATGATTTTAATTCCCCTAGTTCCGACATTTTGTTTCATTCTAGTTAACTTACCCCCCCGAGCTATGGTTTTCCTATTAGATTTTTTTTGTCCCAAATAATAGTCGATGATTAGGTTCTTTTAATTTTTTTGTGTGGCTCAGGCCAACGAGAGGAGCCAGGAGTGGACTTCCTTCATTCTCGTGTTTCCATCTCACTCCAAGTCCCTCCGGCTTTTGGTTAAATGGGCGAAGGCACTTACCGCGGTGCCCTAGCCCTCTTCACTTCTTCTTCTTCCTCTTTCCTATCTTTCTACTTCTTCACCCATTTCACCTTTAATATCTTTCTGCGGTAGCCTCCCAAACTAATTTACGGTTCTTGTCATGGAGACTCAAGTCTGGTTAACAGGCGTTATACCGCCTGACCATGTGCGAGCCTTCCCTGACAGGAACCATCACTCTTTAGTTTTCTTGCATATCTTTGTAGTATGGGCGGATGTATGCCTGGACGTCGGACCTGCCCCGTCAAGGCTAACAGGCGTTCTATCGCCTGGCGCTGCGACAGGGTCGACCTCCTGATATACACCCGCCCCCGGCTGTTTGACCGTTCTGACAATTCACCTTCCTGGGGCTCGGCAGAGTTGCCGACCAGTTGTGGCTGGGTGTCGGAGCGGTCTCTATTATCACTTAAGGGAGGCTTCTATCTCTCCTTCTTTCACCCCTTCTTCTTCCGTGATCACTGGGATCCTGTCATTGTTTTGGGTTGCCGGATGTCAGGCAATAGGGATTTCTTGATGAAGATGGTGCTAGACATTAGCCTGACACCACCTTAATCACCGATCCCGCAAGTGGAGGCACTTGGTGCTTCTGGCGACGCGGATGCCACACAGTCCTGAGTTCAGGCTGTCTGTCATCGGTGCCGTCAGCTACCGCACCCTGGGGAAGGACATCCTTTCTTGGGGCCACACTCACCCACGAAAATATATAATATTAAACATCGTAGTTTTTTTATTGTATTGTTATTAAATGCAGGAAGAGAGGCAACTAACAAAACAAGAGACAATATAATTCGAATTGAACTCGCACTTATTATTATAATAATTGTGATACGGATTGAGAGCCATATTTTTTTTTCTCTTCTCTATTTTTTTTGGTCTTAATTATTATTATTATTTGTCATCTAAATTGCATAATTATTATGTTTATGTCGTCGAATGATGATCTATTTAGTTGATGAGTTTGTTGGGAGGTAGATAAAATAAGTCTGAACTTACGAAACAAAAATATTTTGTTATCAGTAGTTAGTTAAAGGTCAGAGAAAAAAAAACATTCTAATTGATAAACGGCGCATAATTGTCGCCCTTATTTCTAATTTGGACTAATCACCCTAACCTTGGACGGCTTCTTTTAGCTAACTTCTTTCTTTAGTTCTCTCTTAAGGGCTAGTACCTATTATTAAAGTCGGTATACTTGTATGTAATAAATAGGAATAGAAAAAGGGGAAGCTAAACCAAATTGTCCTAAGTACCGCGCCCATTAGTGAATACCTTATACCTTGGCTTGTCAATCTCCCAACGATGCCGAAGAACAGGAATGAGAAGGGGCAATTTGTCGCTAGTGAAGGAAATGATGAATACGACGATCGCCCTCCATCTGAGGACGACGATCAGGACCAGGACCGCGTGTTGACGGCGCTGACCGATAAAGTAGCGGCCTTGACGCAAGTAGTGGACAAGTTGAGGCAGCTAGTCCCGCCCGAAGCTCCTCTAAACGAGACCTCGACTAACTTCCTTCACCCTCCTACATCGGCAGGGGCTGGGCCCAGTGGCTTTCATCAGCGGACCAGCAATATAGGCGAGCGCCCTCATCACCGCACAGAATACGCCGAATACTACTTATAGGCAGAAGTCGCCAGTACTGCACTGGAACATCAAATTCACAGGTCGACTGGGATAAACCTCGGCAGAGGAATTTCTCTACCGGCTCGACACCCGAGCTAGAGATGATGACGTGTCAAGTCGGGAGTTGGTGAGGAATGTAACCGCTCTGCTGTCAGGACCCGCTGAGGACTGGTACTGGACCCAGTTCCGGCGACAACAATCCAATCCCTTGTGGATAGACTTCAAGACCGGTCTATTAGACCAGTTCGGGGAGGGTGAAACTGATTACGAGATAATCAAACAAATGCTGGAGACAAAACAGTACAGCCAATCCTATGACGCTTACGCGGCGAAAATGATCGCCTTGGCGAATCGCCTGACGCGCCCGATGCCCCCCGTCGAACTGGTGCGTATCATTATGAGCAACTTAAATGCGACCTTGGGGACGGCCATCATAGGATCCACCTATGGTGACGTGCGCCAGCTCCGCGAAGCATGCATCCGCGTCGAGCGGTGGCAGAAGGCTAAGAAGGAAGAGGGCCGTCACTCATATAAAGTTCATGAACTGGACGACTTAGGTCACCACCAACCAGTCTCCACGTACCCAAACCATACCGGCGACGCATCACCACCTGTTGTCGAAGAAATGAATACTGGTTTTACCCATAGAAAACCTGTCACCTGCTGGAACTGACGGCAAGATGGCCATACCTTTGTTGACTGCCCCGTTCAAGACCGCAAGGTTTTCTGTTATAGATGTGGGAGACCTGACGTCTACACACCGTCCTGTCCGAATTGTTCGGGAAACCCGACACGGGGTGCGAGGCCTCCAGGGGGCTCGCGCCCGACCTAGTCCCGGATATCATAGACGAAACACCAGACTTGTCCTCCTACTCGCCAGACCGCTCTGACCTGTCGGCAATGGAACCATTACCGGTTTTCCCTTCCCAACAGGCCAGAGCCTCCTTTATGCAACGTTGGGCCAACTATCACCAGGTCCGTAAACGAATCTTTGCAGACAGCGACGTGGCGCAGCCCAACGCTAAAACCCCACGCATCCGCCAGAAGGCCATAGAGAAGCGTATTCTCACCAAGCGAGTCCTTTCAAGGATACTTACTGACGCCGCTGATGAACGACCATTTGCCAATGTGCAAATTTTGGGCGAAACGGTCCTTGGCTTGCTGGACAGTGGAGCAAGCATTAGTTGCCTGGGAAGAGGGGCAGAGTCGTTCCTCCAGAATCACCCAGAAGCACAGCTGACGCGTTTGCATACCTCTGTCCAGACAGCCGACGGCTCATCCAACCAAATTCTGGGCTTCATCACGATCGTATGGCTACCGTACATTGCCTTTGACCATCTACATAGCTCCTAGCCTTTCGCAACCATTATACCTAGGAATAGATTTTTGGAAGGCCTTTAAGTTGGCCCCACACATTATCGGTGAATTACAGTTAGGCCCTCAACCTGATCCAACCTGTTATGTAAAAAATCCCAGAAGGGAAAATTTCTTAAAAATTAACATTCCTAAAATATACTTATCCATTTTTACATACGTCGGTAAATTTTCCATGGGAAACGGCCCTGAACCAAAGTTTCAAGACGAAACTTGAGCCACCCCAAATGATAATTTTCGCGCAACTTGCAATGCGCCGCGTGAGAAGCGCGCTGTAAGCAAGTTGCGCAGGTGCCAGGCTAATAAAGTTCAAGGGCGCGTTTCCCCGGCGTTTTGGAATTTTCCCTTGTTACCACCGGCGGGTGGAAATTTAAAAAAGTTGAGTGTTGTTTGATCCGTCACCACCAGCGGTTGGTTTTACGCGAAAGAGTGTTGTTCTACCGCTTTTTATTATAATTAATTTTGTTTTTTCGGCCACGGCGACGATGCGACGGCCGGCGGGTGTTTCGATGTTTTAGTGTTTTAGTGTTTTACTGTTTACAGTTTTAAACGGTTTTGAAAAGTGATTCATATTGTTGTAAACATAGATAGTAATTAATGAAAACATTTAGTAAATGAAGGATATTGCTTTTTGATTGATAACAATAATAAATTTAGTATATACATATATGTATCATGTTATTTATTATATAATTATATAATATATGTGAAAGTGAAAAGAAAAGGTGTTAAGTTTTATTTATGTTACAATTGGCGCAGCCGGTAGGATCCGGGCGAGCCTGACAATTATTGATCGAGTGCTGGATATAGGCACCCTATCCTTGAACTCAGTCTGAGCCGAGGCTGAGGGCACAAGATCAGCAGAGGCGACGACCTCGGATCCTATTAAGAATCAACGCTCGGGGGTAATCATCTTTACGTGCCTCTGCTCCAGGCGAGCACGCATTTACCCCCCCGTAAATTATATCATCGCTGGACTTTTGTGGGCTTCATCCCTGCCCAGGATAAAGTCCATAAGGACCAACAAGGGGACGATCTGTCCACAGACGCTCCCCCGACGAGGGAATTGAAGACATTTCTGGCCCTTCACTAACTTGCTACCTCATCAAGGGCTCCGACGGCCAACCCTTCAACCAATCTCCACACCACCAATCCAAATCTGTTTGTTTGGTCTCAATCGATTCAGATCTTCACTCGGGGGTGTTCAACCACGGTGCCTCTGCTCCAGGCGGGCACGCGCTCACCCCCATAATGTCATCGCGGGAATTTTAGTGGGCTTCATCCCTGCCCAGGACCTGCCCTATGTCCAGGGCCAGCAAAGGGACAACAATCACCAAAAAATCCCCCACCGACGGACAAAGTATACCAGGCCCTTCAGCCCTACCAAGGCCCACCGACACCTCGGCAGACTAGGATATTCAACCATACACACCTTTAGACCCTCCAAGCCATCAGTTCCTGCATCCCCAGCAAGGACTCCAACAGGCCAAATCTTCTGAGTGGTCGACACACCATCACTGTTATCCCCAAGTTATTGTATGTACAAAACTTAATATATTTACAAAAGATGCTACTTATATCTTAGTCCTTATATATATAATTCCTTTTTATTCTAAAAATTTTAACCCTATTTTAAATTTTATTCTAAATAATTAAAAAATAAAGTTAAATCATTAAAATTAATAAAATAATTAATTACGTCAAGAGGAGATTGGGAGGAAATCAATCTTCAATTTTATAAATAAAATTTTTTTGTTAGAATTTGAAAAAAAAAAAATAAGAAAACAATAGATAATAATTATTTAAATTTTGTTTTTTAGCAAGTATTTAATTAATTGAATTCAGTAACTTTTTAAGTTGTTTTCCCTTATTAAATTTTAATCTTATTTAATACAACTATCGACCTCATTACAATAAAAATACATAAACCATAACAAATATTAATTGCCTCATATAGTTAATAATAACTTTTAAAAAAAAGGGGGAAGACAAGACAAAAAATAAACGATAACAAAAATGAATTCCAGGTAAAATAATAATAATAATAATATTCTTGACTTTTATAATGTACATTTACATACAATTTTAAAGAATATATTTACAATTTGGAATTAAGGTTGGTTAGTCAAAAAAAAAAAAATTTTTTAAAATTTATACTAGATACTATATTGTTTACTTGCACTACATTGGAAACGCCCGCCAACATCACCCCCGCCGTCGACACCCTGCACTCTCTAGGCAAACCCATTTTTGATTCTTTTATTCCTCAACTCACCAAAGGAAACACTATAGTTATGGGGGACGAGTTAATAAAAGTCGCCAAACTAACGTCTCAATTGGTTCCTATATTCACTGGCGGAAATAGCCATACCACAGCAACAGATTTACAAATCTTCATAGGTTGTTGCCGTCGAGTCTTACAGTGCCTGACGGACCCTGAAAAGAATGCATTCTTGCAAATTTTCCCTACAAGGCTCCGAGGAGAGGCCTACCAATTAGTTGCCTGTAACCAGCCAGCCACCTTCGAGGAAGCCGAAAAGCTCCTCAGTAGGACCTACCTCCCCAGAGAAACGTATCAGGAACTAGTGAGTAAACTGATCACTTTACGCCAGTTCCCTTTGGAGCCCCTCAAAGCCTATATCTCTAGGATCAAGCAACAGCTGTCCCTATGTGTGGAAGCAGCTATCTTCAAATATGGTGAAACAGCGACCGCAGTCACAGCGCAACTCGAGGATTTTGCCAAAAATGCCCTAAGAGGAGGAGTAACAAACCCTCATTTATGCCAGTATTTGCTGGCAACAGGCGAGGATGGCCTAGATAATTTAATTCAAAAGGCCCTTGACATGGAGAGACTCCAGCAAATGACACTAAACGTGCATGCACAATATCATATGGCTCAAATGCCCCAAGGTACTCCCACCTATGTTGTGCCAAAACAGAGTCACCCCTATCCATATAAAAGCATCCATGCCTCACAATTAGGCCTGAACGGTCTCTCTTCGACAAACGCACAGAATATCACAGTGCCGAACCCCATACCGCCGCAGACAACACCAAACACCGCCATCACTCCACTCAACACCACCCCTAGCGGTTACAACACTCCACATCACACCGCCTTTAGTAGTCTATTATTCTCTTCTCCCAACACCCAGCCAACTTACGCCCCACCCTCACAGGTTCCCTCAGAAAATACTTCAATATCACAGGCTTCACCCGTAACGTCAGAGCCTCAAATACCACAAGGGAACCCATTGGCGAAAGTCTCATGCAGTTACTGCCTGAATAAGGGACACACATACGCAGACTGCATCAAAAGGAAAAATACTCCTTTCTGTACCATTTGTAGGGCCACTAATCACGACGCGCGGGATTGTAAACGCCCGCCAGATCGCCCAAGAATAAATTTTCCCAATAGCCTCCAAGAGCAGCGCCTTAAATACAATCGTAGTGGACCCCCTTTGAACAATAGTAATCGATACCAACAAAACTATCTCCAACAGCTGCAGCCCCGCCCACAACCGTCAAACAGCCCAAATCAGGCAAACGGTAACACCCGAAGGGTACTTAATATCCACTTCACGTGTGACTTTTGCGGAAGGCACAGCCACAACTTGCATGACTGTCGACAAAGACAGCTTTGGGAGTCCTCACAATCGAGAAACTCCTCACGGTCTGAACCAAGACGTCCCGGTTCGAACATAAATAATAAGAATAAAATAAACGAGGGACCTCAGACGCCCATAAACAGTACCCCACTAGTCAACTTTCCACTTGACATAAGCCTAAACGGCACTGCTCAACTACTAGTTGCCAAAAGCGCTGAGGTTACCAATCTAAAAGCACATAATCTCAAGGATCCCAAACTACCAGATCCCACTCAAAAAAAATACATTCCAAACAGCACATGGCCAGGGAAAAACCCTCGGGAGCTGTCAGGGGAATTTCAGTCTAAAAACCCCCTCCCATGCACCTTCAAAATTGCGCGAAACATGCCAGGGCTCCCCAATAATGGCCTATTAAGGAATGATTTTCTCTCAAAACATGGTAACATTGAAGGCCCAAACAAAACGCTACGATTTCCTCGCACGGAAATCAATCCAGTAGAGATAGCAATTCCGCTACACAGTGAAGCCACCAAGTCGAAACCCAGAGAGCAGCAGGAGCAAACCCAAACCAGGGAACCTCAGCTCGTAGCAGCAGAGACAACCCCCGGTGGTGTCTCCCAAATATTCTCACAGAGGAATACCAGCTGCCTATTTCAAGATGGGTCAAGGTTGGAAAACAACCCCAATGACTTTGAGACCCATACAGGCTCAAAACAAAAGGTAGCATTGGAGAAACCCCTTTGCCTACCAAGCCAGTCTCAAATGGTGGTCCCCATTCCACTAAGGTTAGAGGAGGAAATGCTCCGTGAACCATACGAGCCGAGCGAAGGAGTATTCCTCGCCAATGCCCTCTTACCATCTGGAACAAGAACAGTGTCTTTAGATCTTCTCAATGATAACCCCCAACCAGTAGTCGCGACGAGCCTAACTCCCACGCTCGCTCCAACAAAAGAATACACTACCAATCAACTAGCCCCCAACAACAACCCTAAGCCTCTAACCAATGCTAACGACGAATGTGGGTATCCTTCAGGCTCTGAACCAGTTGGTCTTAGGAACGCCAGTACCCCATCGTCGTCTAACGCAAGGCTCGAAAATATACCCAAAAATGGTGCAATCCCGCATGGTATACTCAAGGGAAAACAGGCAAAATTAAAGTTGGGCCAAAAAGAAATAGAAAACAATTCCCTCCAATACCTACGAGATATATTCCCCGACTATGAGGACCCGGCTCTTGAGCGCGAAACGAGCCTCACACAACCAGACGAGGGGCTCAACCTCGACCACCCTGTAATGACCGACGAGAAACGGTCCATATTCCATTTAAGAGAGGACCTTACCTTCACGGAAGCCTTGAAGCAAGAGATTCCTATGGTCTACGACCAATTCAATAATGAAAAAATATACAGACTGCCCAAAACACAACGGCAGATCACTAATGGGCAATTAAAGGAAATGCTGGAAAACGACATTGTCCAACCAACTAAAAGTCAGTGGAACCCACCCCTTCTAGTGGTCCCTAACAAAACGGGTTCCCATGGTGAGAAAAAACGTGTCCTCACAGCCCTGCAAGGCCCCGAATGGTTTGCCTATCTAGATGACTTCGTTATCCACGGTAAAAACCGTGAGGTCCACAACAGCAAACTAAGAAGAGCCTTTGACCGGTTGAGGAGAAACAACCTCAAATTACCACCGGAAAAGTGCCAGTCCCCTCGAAAAGAAGTAATTTACCTGGGCCACACATTCTCAGCACAAGGAGCCCTACCAGACTCCAGAAAAACGAAGTGCGTTCAAAATTTCCCAGCGCCCCGTACAGTTAGACAAGTGCAGTCTTTCCTAAGCCTTGTTAACTACTACAGAAACATGCCTAATTTCTCCAAAACAGTCCGCCTCTTAACAAATATAATACGAAAATGCATTAAATTCCTCGGGACCTCTAAATGCGAAGAAGCATTTCAGGCAATCAAGTCCTCCCTAGTCCCCCTCCACTACTCATACCCAGATTTCAGCTAACCGTTCAATCTCACAACGGACGCCAGAAGTGAGGCCCTTCCAGTGTCATTTAAGGGGCGCAAATTCAAGGTCTATACCGACCATAAACTCCTCAAAGGTGTCTTCAACGTCAAGAACCCCCCTACACGCCTCATCTGGTCCAACCAAAAGCTGTCATAGTACGAAACAGGAAATTAGTGACGTCTACAACAAACGTTTAAAGCCGTTTTACGAAGATAAAACGCCACTTTAGACGAACAAATGACGGCCTGCCCCTGAGAATACCCAAGCCCGTTTTATTTCGTAAAACGCCGTGTTGGACGACCACTAATGGGCAGATCCTCCCTCAACAGCTAATGTTACTAGGCTACCCCACATACAGATGTACACTGTTACTGATCCATACGGTTCGATCCAAGAACTCCAAACTAATCTTTTGTACAATGCAAATGACCCTGCCGCATGATTGCCCAGTTTTTTTTCCCCATAAAAAATAGTACTCCCTTCAAGTACTGGGTACGCCCGCCCGGCCTAACCTCCTTCATCCCCTCATTTCCTTCGAGTACGAGAATCGCTCTACTCCGTAGCGATTCTCTTGCTCTAGGGGGGAAGGAATGTTATGTAAAAAATCCCAGAAGGGAAAATTTCTTAAAAATTAACATTCCTAAAATATACTTATCCATTTTTACATACGTCGGTAAATTTTCCATGGGAAACGGCCCTGAACCAAAGTTTCAAGACGAAACTTGAGCCACCCCAAATGATAATTTTCGCGCAACTTGCAATGCGCCGCGTGAGAAGCGCGCTGTAAGCAAGTTGCGCAGGTGCCAGGCTAATAAAGTTCAAGGGCGCGTTTCCCCGGCGTTTTGGAATTTTCCCTTGTTACCACCGGCGGGTGGAAATTTAAAAAAGTTGAGTGTTGTTTGACCCGTCACCACCAGCGGGTGGTTTTACGCGAAAGAGTGTTGTTCTACCGCTTTTTATTATAATTAATTTTGTTTTTTCGGCCACGTCGACGATGCGACGGCCGGCGGGTGTTTCGATGTTTTAGTGTTTTAGTGTTTTACTGTTTACAGTTTTAAACGGTTTTGAAAAGTGATTCATATTGTTGTAAACATAGATAGTAATTAATGAAAACATTTAGTAAATGAAGGATATTGCTTTTTGATTGATAACAATAATAAATTTAGTATATACATATATGTATCATGTTATTTATTATATAATTATATAATATATGTGAAAGTGAAAAGAAAAGGTGTTAAGTTTTATTTATGTTACAAACCTGCCATCACCTTGAGGAAGCCCAGCAGGCGCGATTGAATCAGGCCAAGGCGCGGTTCCCGTCTTTCGACACCTGTGGCCTCGGCAAGACGCACCTAGTACAACATGTTATCGACACGGGCGAGGCGGTGCCCATTAAGCCGAGACACTACCCCGTCTCTCCTGCCAACCAGACCCTCATGTATGAGGAGGTCGATCGCCTGCTGAGTCTAGGTGTGATTGAAGAGAGCAACAGTCCGTGGAACTCTCCTGTGGTCCTGGTTCGAAAGCCCGGCAAAGTACGGCTTTGCCTGGACTCCCGCAAGGTGAATGCAGTTACGGTGAAGGATGCATATCCCTTGCTCAACATCGATGGTCTACTGGGACGGCTACAGGACACGAAATATATCTCAGCTATCGATCTAAAGGATGCCTTTTGGCAGATTCCTTTGGAGCAAAAATCCCGAGAGAAGACGGCTTTCACGGTCCCAGGACGACCATTGTATCAATTCACCGTAATGCCGTTCGGCCTTTGTAACGCGCCTCAGCGTATGTGCCGTCTCATGGATAAGGCAATCCCAGGCTCTCTTCGAGAACATGTCTTCGTATATCTAGGCGATCTCTTGGTGGTGTCTCCGACGTTTGAAGCCCATATCCAGACGTTGGAACAGTTGTCTGCGTCGCTCAGGGCTGACGGTAAACCTGAACAAAAGCCGGTTTTGCGTCAGAGAAGTCAAATATTTGGGATTTATCATTGGCGATGGGTCGCTAAAGACCGACCCCGACAAGGTTTCAGCCATCAGGGATTTCCCAGTTCCAAAGTCGACCAAGCAGGTACGACGGTTTTTGGGCATGACGGGAT
This sequence comes from Thereva nobilitata, assembly GCA_963855945.1. Classification (NCBI taxonomy): domain Eukaryota; kingdom Metazoa; phylum Arthropoda; class Insecta; order Diptera; family Therevidae; genus Thereva; species Thereva nobilitata. Next base: position 155,441,183 of record OY979694.1, on the reverse strand, counting down.
GGTACCGGCGCTTCATAGGTAACTATGCAAGCATTGCCTCTCCCATCACGGACTGCCTAAAGAGCGGCAGATTTGCTTGGACCGACGAAGCCCAACAGGCATTCGAGGAACTGAAGAAATCCATGATGTCTGCACCCTTACGGATAACCCCAGATTTCACCAGCCCTTTCTTCATCCAGTGTGACGCCAGCAAGACCGGAGTAGGAAGCGTCCTGTTCCAACGACGCGGAGACGAAGAGCACCCAATCGCTTACTTCTCGAAGAAGCTGAACAATGCTCAACGTAACTATTCCATCACAGAACTTGAGTGCTACGCGGCGGTGCTAAGCGTTAAAAAGTTCAGGGCATACGTGGAAGGCCACACCTTCACTATAATAACCGATCATGTCAGCCTGAGGTGGCTCATGAGCCAGACCGACCTAAGCGGCCGTTTGGCTCGCTGGAGCCTAAAGCTGCAGGGCTTCCAATTTTCTATCGAGCACAGCAAGGGTAGTCAGAATGTGGTGCCGGACGCCTTATCGCGAGTCGACTGTGTCGATGAAGTGTTCTTCTGCAAAGACGTGGACCTATCGTCCCCAGCTTTCAAATCTGAAGACTATGTCCAGCTCGTCGAGCAAGTGACTAAGAAGGCTGGTCAGTTACCTGATCTTCAGGTATCTGATGGATACGTGTTCTATTGTTCGGCCCCACGGACTGGCGACCCCGAGACGGACGACCTGATCTGGAAATTGTGGATCCCTGCAGAATTGACCGATCCCTTGATCAAGTCCGCCCATGAGCCCCCTCAGGCTTCCCATGGCGGTGTTCACAAGACCCTAGTACGCCTTCGGGAAAAATATTATTGGCCCGGCATGACTAGCCAAGTCAGAAAATACATCGCGAGCTGTGAAGTATGCAAGGAGACAAAAGCTCCAAACACACCCCTTCGGCCCCCTATGGGTGAAGCCATGGATGTGTGCCGACCTTTTCAACTCTTGTACATCGATTATATGGGCCCATATCCTAGGACGAAGAAAGGCCATACGGCTGTATTGGTAGTCCTAGACGCGTTTTCTAAATTCAGTTTTCTCCACCCGCTAGCTGGCGAAACATCTAAAGCCGCTGTGAATTTCCTCGAGCACCAAATTTTCCACGCTTTCGGAGTCCCCGAGGCGATATTCTCTGATAATGGAAGCCATTTTATGTCTAAAGAATTCGCGAAACTGTTGTCCGACTACGGCGTCAAACATCAACTCACCGCCGTCTATTCCCCACAAGCCAACGCTTCCGAGCGGGTGAACCGCTCCGTCTTAGCTGCTATCCGAGCGTACCTGAAGGAAGACCACCGGGATTGGGACCTACACCTGTCTGCAATTGAATGCGCCCTACGGAGCGCCCATCACTCCTCCATCGATACCTCCCCTTACCAGGCCCTGTTCGGGTGTCCAATGATCCTGCATGGATCCGCTTACCCGGTACTGAAGACCTTAGGTGCCTTGCAAGAGGGAGATATAACAGTACTGCCGGCCGTAGATAGATGGCAGGCCCGGCGTGACAAAATAGAGCAACACCTGGCCGCGGCTCACACTAGACATGAGAAACACTATAATCTGCGATGCAGAGCAGTAGAGTTCTCGCCCGGCCAGGTAGTCTATCGACGAACCTTCCCCGTAAGCAGCAAGGTCGACCGGTTTAACGCTAAACTGGCAAATAAATTCACGAAGGTGTAGTGGATGTAGTATGTGTACTATCAAAAACACTGTAGAAACCTACTATGAGAAATACTTTGACATAAATTAATTGTAACTTGATTTGACTATTATGATTAGCTACTGTGTTGCAAGTAGATTGTAAATAAAATAATTATGTAACGAATAGTTTTGTAAGCGCAGTAGGATTAATTAGGAGTATAAATAGTCGTAAGATTTCTGTAATTTGGGCAGTAGTTCCCTGAGATCCAATCCGGTTCATACGAGCAGTAATTTGCTTACGGGACAAGATATATATATAAAGAAATAATAAATACATATATCTTTTATTAAAAACTAAAAACACAAATAAGGCAGTCACTAGACGCCACATGCAAAGGCTGGTTCCGCTAGCCTGGAGAACCCAACACAAAACAACACATGGCGACCCTGCCCGACGAACTAGAAAAAGAAGCGGGCCCTAAACCAATTTCTATCGAGGAATATAGGAAGAGGAATAAAAAGAAGCAAGAAGAAAAGAAAGACGACCAAAACGAGCAGCAAAAGAAAAAGAGTTGGCAGAGTTGTATCGTTTGGTAGCCATTGCCACCAATAAAAAAGAAAAAAAATCATTTTTGCTAATGGCAAAAAAAATAAAGAATGAGTACTTTGCGGCTAAAAGGCAGGCCAAAAATAATTAAATTAGTTAAAGGTTAATTTAGATAAAATATACAAACAAATAAATAACTAAATAAATAAAAAAGGGAGATTAGATGTAAAATTTTCTTTTCTTTTCTTTCTTTTCTTGATATTTTAATTTACGTTGAGCTTGTTAGAAGGTAGATGAATCTGTTAGAACAAACAGTAAAAGAAATAACTAAAATTTTAGAGTCATTGAAAAAGAATACAGGCAGAATACTCACGTCAGAGTACCTGTTGAAAAAGAAGTTTGAAATAGATGAAAGTAAAGGCAAATATCAAAATATAATAGACAACTTAGAAGAAAATGAGAGTATTAGAGATATAAATCAGAGGTTCATAGAGGTATATGAGGAAGTAAATAATATTATAAAGCAAAGGTGCGCTAATATAGTAGCAGTACTAAGAACGATAGAAGGGGAAACAGAGACAGAGGTAGTACAAGAAAGATTACCAGAAATAAATAATAGAATGGCATTCAATATGACGGTAGCGATAAAACTGATTCTAGAATTCGATGGAAACAGTAAAAAATTAAATAACTTTTTGAATCTAATAGAATGTGTAAGAGACACACTAGAAACAGATGAGGATAAGGAGAAACTGATAAAGTTTTTTGATAAAGACACGAATAAATGATAAAGTACGAAACAGGTTATGCAATGAAACATCACCAACGAACTATGAAGATCTTAAAGAAACATTCGTAAGACTATTTAGACCAACAGTGAACCCATTGAAAGCCAGCTTAGCCAAAGCAAACCAACATAACAAATCAGTAGAGGAGTTTGCAGATGAAATTGAAGAGCTAACAGCAGAATTAAATGCAGCGCAAATAGCTGAGCCAGGAGAAGAAAGTAGGAAAGTGATAGTTAAATTGAATGATCAATTAGCTATGAATGCTTTTAAAGCAGGTTTGCGGTATAATATAAAAAGCACGTTATTTGCAGCACAACCTAAGACGATGAATGAAGCTGTACAATTAGCATCAGTCGTAGATGCAAATGATGGACAAACGAAACAAGTAATGTTAGCAAACAGATTAAGAAAATTTAAGTGGTCTGGATGGCAGCCAAAGCAGTTTGATAGAATGAATGGCTGCAGGGAGAGAAGTAATGATAGCTATGATAAATGGCGAAACAACGCACATAACTATAATCGAAAGAATAGTTGGGGATATCAGCAGTATAGGCATCCGAATGAAAGAAGGTATGAAAATCAAAGAGAAAGGAAGCAGTACTTGAATAATCAAGAGCAAGGAAAACGAATGTTCAATAATAAACAAAAAGAAAGACAGGACAGACCGATGCACAGAATAAATAGAGTTAAGTTGGGAAACTCCTTAGCCGTCCCCACAGAAAGAAAGGTGGGGGACGAAGAAGAAACCTATACAATAAAAAATATTTAAAGATATATAACATAAGCAACGCAAAACTAGCAAACTATGTAAAGATAAGAACTGATGCGAACAAAAATGAAAATACAACGTGGTTGATAGACAGTGGAGCTGATATATCAATAATAAAAATAAATAAATTATCGCAGGACAAAAAGATAGACGAGGAAATATGCATAATAACAGGTGTTATGAACGAAGAAGTAGAAACTATAGGGACTATAGAGTTAAAATTTAGAGTAGAGAACGAAGACATAGCACATAAAATACATGTGGTTGCGGAGAGCTTTCCTATAACAACAGATGGTTTGTTAGGGAAGGATTTCTTCATTAAGCATGGATGCAAGTTAGACTATGAAAACTTCATACTAGTAATACAGACAAACCTAGATGAAATAGAAATACCAATAGATACGACAATTCCAGAGGACGAGTATGTGACAATTCCTGGTAGAACACAGATATTACAAGCTGTTAAACTAGAGTTAGAAGAGGATAGTATAATATTTAATGAAGAGATAGCTGAAGGAGTTCATATAGCAAACATGATACTACCAGCAAAAGGGGTAAAGCATATAAAGATGGTAAACGTTAATGAGGAAGAAGTAAAACTGAAAATACCAAAATTAAGGCACTACCCGCTAAGGAACTTTTACTATATGAAAAGGACGTATAATGAGAAATCCATGGAAGAAAGATTTGAGCAATTGAAGAAGGAGTTGAATACAGTAAATTTAGATGAAGAAGCAAAAGAGAAACTACTCAAAATTTGTAAGAACTATGTAGACATATTCTACTTGGAAAAAGATAAGTTAACTGTAAACAATTTCTATAAACAAAAAGTATTACTAGAAGAAAAGACGCCAATATATAAAGAAAACTATAGACTGCCAAGAAGTCAATTGGAAGAAATTAACAAGCAAGTAGATCAATTACTGGAAGATGGGATTATAGAACATTCTAAAAGCCCATACAATTCACCATTGCTTGTAGTACCCAAGAAAAGTATAAATGGAGAAACTAAGTGGAGGATGGTAGTAGACTTCAGACAACTGAATAAAAAAATAAGTGATGATAAGTTTCCTTTAACAAGGTTAGAAGATATTCTGGATAATCTTGGAAGAGCAAAATATTTTTCAACATTAGATTTAACGAGCTCATTCCATCAAATTGAGTTAGAAGAACAATCGAGGCACTTGACAGCATTCTCGACAAATAAAGGACATTATCAATTTAAAAGATTACCATTTGGACTAAAAATTTCGACGAACAGTTTTCAACGCATGCTATCTATAGCACTAGCGGGATTGGATGCGGAAAGTTTCCTGTATATAGATGACATAATAATCTTTGGATGTAGCTTACAGCATCACAATAGGAGCCTATTAAGAACATTTGACAGGTTAAGAGAATATAACTTGAAACTCAATCCACAAAAATGCAGTTTCCTGCAAACGGAAGTAGTTTACCTTGGGCATTTAATAACGAAGGATGGTGTACGAACTGACCCAAAAAAATTTGAGACTATAAGAAACTACCCAATTCCGAAGAACGCAGATGAGACTAGAAGATTTACAGCATTTTGTAACTATTATAGAAAATTTATAAAAAATTTTGCGCAAATAGCAAAGCCACTGAATGCGCTGATGAAAAAGAATACTCCATTTGTTTGGACACAAGACTGTCAGCAGGCATTTGAAACACTGAAAGAGAAATTAATGTCACCACCTGTATTACAATATCCAGATTTTGATAGAAAATTTATTTTAACTACAGACGCTTCTAACACTGCCTTAGGCGCGGTGCTCTCGCAGGGAGAAATTGGCAAAGATCTACCAATATCCTATGCAAGCAGAACATTAAATAAAGCTGAGATGAATAAGCCGGTAATAGAGAAGGAACTGTTAGGAATTAACTGGGCAATAAATTATTTCCGACCATATTTATATGGACGAAAATTCACAGTGGTCACGGATCACAGACCGCTGGTGAGTCTTTTCACGCACAAAAACCCATCATCGAAGATGACGCGAATAAGACTGGAATTAACGGAATATGAATTCGACATAATATTCAAGAAAGGTACTTTAAATACGAATGCTGATGCATTATCAAGGATAAAATTAGATTCAGACATGTTGAAGGAAATGATTCCGACACAGATAATGAGGATAGAAACTAGAAGTACAACACGAAATTTACCTGAAAACAATAGTAACAGAGATGAAGCGTATGGCCAACAATTCATCTACACATGTACATCAATAACAGAGATCAGGAACGTGAAGGTATTAAAGTTTATAAATAAGGATATGCAGAGAAGAAGGAATGAAAGAGAAAAATATATATTAATAGGAAAAAACGAAGTAAGCATAGAGTATGGTGATAATCTAAAATTGAACTTAGGTTCAGTATTGGAGAAGCTATCACTCGCGATGATAGAGAAAGGGATCCGGAAGCTAGCACTATCATCAGAAGAGAAGATATTAGAGGAAATAGAAATAGAAGAGTTCAAGAAAATTTTCAACGAGATACAAAGAAAAATAGAGAAAGAAAGAGGAAGATTTATACAAATAATAATATTCGCACCACCAGAACGAATTGAAGGTGAAGAACAGCAAAGGAGAAAAATAAAAGAGTACCATGATACAACACATATAGGAGGTCATACAGGAGTGAAGCGAACAATAAATAAGATCAAACAAAGATACTGTTGGAGAAACATGAGTAAGATGGTCAAGGAATATATAAATAAATGTGAAAAATGTAAGAAAAATAAAATAGTAAAGCATACAAGAGAGCAATTAGTGATTACTGAAACACCGAGTACGAGCTTTGAGATAATAGAAATGGACACAGTGGGACCTCTAAAGCAGAGTAAGTTTTACAGATATATACTCACATGTCAATGCCAGTTAACGAAATATGTTGAGACGTTCCCGATGGAGAACAAAGAAGCGAAAACAATAGCCAAAATATTAGCAGAGAGGATGATATTAAGATATGGAGCTTTCAAAATTATAAGAACAGATATGGGAACAGAATTTATGAATGAGACATTCAGAGAGATCTGCAAGATTTTCAAAATTAAACATAATACATCAACTCCATTTCATCATGAAACATTAGGCGCGATAGAAAGGAATCATAGAGTATTGAATGAATACTTATTAACCACAGCAGAAAATGAAGAATGGGATGAATGGCTCTCATACTTTACCTTTTGTTACAATGTGACTCCACAATCGGAGACAGGATTTACACCATTTGAACTGGTATACGGAAAATTAGCAACATTTCCGAACTACGAGAAAGTGAAAAGGAAGGTATTATATAATGTTGATGACTATTCGAAAGAGCTAAAATTTAGACTGCAACAAGCTCAAATGTTAGCAAAAGAGATAATAAAGAAAGCAAAAGTGAAAAGAAAGGAAAATTACGATAAAAAAATTAACAGTTTGAATATAGAAGTAGGAGACATGGTAAAAATTAAAGTAGGGAATAAAAAAAAAACCAAGCACCTTATAAAGGACCATATGTAGTGGTAGAAACAAATAATGTTAATTCTAAGATTAGACTAGAAAATAATAAAATAAAAGAAGTACACAACAATAGATTACTTAAATATTAGCATAAAAATTTTCTTTGCTTCAATAAAAAGAAAATTTTTTCCCCGAAGGGAAGGTATGTAGTGGATGTAGTATGTGTACTATCAAAAACACTGTAGAAAGCTACTATGAGAAATACTTTGACATAAATTAATTGTAACTTGATTTGACTATTATGATTAGCTACTGTGTTGCAAGTAGATTGTAAATAAAATAATTATGTAACGAATAGTTTTGTAAGCGCAGTAGGATTAATTAGGAGTATAAATAGTCGTAAGATTTCTGTAATTTGGGCAGTAGTTCCCTGAGATCCAATCCGGTTCATACGAGCAGTAATTTGCTTACGGGACAAGATATATAAATAAAGAAATAATAAATACATATATCTTTTATTAAAAACTAAAAACACAAATAAGGCAGTCACTAGACGCCACATGCAAAGGCTGGTTCCGCTAGCCTGGAGAACCCAACACAAAACAACACAAAGGCTCGCGTGAAGCGAAAGCTTGGGAGTGGGAGATATGAGTTGGAAGATTCAAAAGGCAAACCAATCGGAACCTTTCACGCCAAGGACCTCAAGGCCTGACAGCCTGAGTAGCGGAAAGTGACTCGTGGACCAGGGGTTCGAGACGACGACTATGTGGTATAGCCGGCGGATCGAGTCCTTGGGGCAGGAGACACCATCCGGAAGAGAGACTTCACGCTCCTGGGGACTCGCCGGGACACTGTGGAATTGCCTCGACCTGTCCCATGGGCGCACGAAGTCACTCCACAGCGCGTTCAGTCCTAGGGCGCGTCCTAGTACAATTTCTGGAAGCAAGGACACCTCTGAGTAGCCCTAATAAGGCATCTCGCCGGCTTAACCAGTTATTAATAGGGTACCCGTCGAGGTCCGCTTGGGTAGCTTCCCCAGCGGACGGTACACCTGCTTGATCTACTTGACTGTCTGGAGCCAAGCTTCATGTTGATAACTTCAGGGGTTGCCAGACCAACCCCCCAAATATGTATATGGAGGTGACCCACGAGGTCGCAGACATTCTGCCGTACCGCTTTGCCTTGGGAGGGGGAGTTCTTGGACACGAACGTTGCGCTAAATAATTCCAACTACCACCTCAGGACCATATCTGTTATGAGTATAGAGCCAACAATCTAGACACAATCCCGGCTCATGAGGCGCGAACGACCCTATAAGACGCTTGCCTAGGAACGTATAAGAGATATGCAGAGTACGGTTGTCCCGGGCGGAACAAAACGTCTCTTGTACCACACCCCAGTAGGGAGCGCCTGGTGTAAGTGGCGATAAGGAACTAAATCGCGGCCGTTGTCCAAAATGATGCCAATACTTAAATAAATCTCGAAAGTTTTTTTTCTTCTTTAAATATAAAGCTGCGGATAAGGTAGTTGATGCGCTCAACACATACGACTTCAGCCTTGTCTCCCGAACTCAACCCCTCCGAAGGCATAGCGGGGTGGAATACACACCTAGACACGCCCAGACATAGGCCGGCCAGCTCAGTCGGTAGAGCATGAGACTCTTAATCTCAGGGTTGGGTCAGCCCCACGTTGCGTCGCAACCGGCATGTGAACCGAAAACCTAACCATACCATAGAGCGGGCTTCCGTTTGGGGTTTTCGCGCCCCCTCTCCCCTGGCGACATCTAGGTGGCGCGTGTTGTAACGGTCGCCCGAGAGCGTGTGGGCCTCTGACGCACCAAACTCCACTTCTTCCACTACTGTAGATACCGTAGACCCCCATTGGAAAACAACCAAGGCCACAGTCCTGGAACGTAATGCTGCAATGTACAACAATGAACTTATGGCCGATGTGTAATTTGTTGTCGGATCCGATGATAATATTCAAACAATTCCAGCACGTAAATACATTCTTGCTACCGGAGGCTCGGTTTTTTTATGCAATGTTTTATGGTGGCCTAGCAGGAGATAAACAAGAAATCAAAGTTCCAGATGTAGGACCATCAGCTTCCTTAACATATTGTTCCGTGAAGCAGCTTAAATTGGGCACATAACGCAGGTTTAAAAATGGAAATCAATGTTAGTGCACAAAATAAAAGGAATATCTTAGGACCGGCATTACATTTAATTCGTATAGGGTCAATTCAGAAAAGTTAACATTGCAGTAACAGTGCAACATAAAAACTTGTCAGGTGTTCAAAAGTCAACACGAAAAGGTGTAGTATTCATTTTGTCATCACGGTAGGCAGTGTTGTCGTGACATTCGCGTAATGTCGCAACATATTTGTTTATACGGCAGAACATAACCCTTTGCGTTTTTTTTCTTAATAACGCCATCTTTAATGCATGAGATACCCTTGTTGAGAATTTTCAGAATTTAACAAGTTAATTATGATTTTTCAATATAAAAGTCATAATTTCTCTACTTTTAAACAAAATAAACCCATAAACAAAAGAGAATAAAAATGTCCCTGATTTTTTGTGTTACATAAGAAAAATAAAGGAAGAAAAAAATAATAATATAACCTAGGAATATATACAAGCAATTCGAATTTTTCGTCACCGAAGCCCCGGCGCAAGTAGCCGCAGTGAGATAAAGGAAAAATTTACCGCTCATCGCGCGGGAGATCAAAAATTGCCAAGTGGCGTGATCGAGTTGGGTTTGGAAAAAAAAGGGTGATTGGAGGACAGTCGGGGATGAGATTTTGCTTGGCAATAGTCGTCGCGTCCGCGAATTTGTTTTAAGAAAAAGTAATTGAGTTTTTTTTTGTTTTATTGGGGGTGCCGATTAGGTGATTAGATATAAAGTGGAAAAAGGATAGATTTTACGAAAAGGGGAAGATTTGAGATTAGAAATGTGAACTTGGTGTTGCGCGAGATTAGAAAATTGTTCCTAGAAAACCAAACTTTTGAATTATGAATATTATGAATATAGTAAAATACTTCCCTCCTGGAATAAAAACCAAATGAGCGCCCAAAAAATCCAAAGAGAACAAAGTGGCCCCAAACAAACTCCGCAAAGGTAAAAATCCCGTCGGCAAACTCACGAATCTGGAAAACAAAAATAATCAGTCCAAAATACACAAATTCCACAAAGAGAACTTACCTCTCAACACTAAGAATGAGACTCCACCTCCCGCAAATCCCACCAACATCAAAATATTCCTGAAATGAAATAAAATTAGTTACTAACTATTAAAATAGAAGAAAGCAAACTTACCCGCAAAATGTCAACAAACCTATTTGACAGAAGAAGAAGTGAAAGAGAAGCAACTACATGAACCGAGAATGATGTACACCAAACCAAGGTCCCCCACCAATTTTATTGTTAAGATTCAGATAAATACCGGCAGACGGCCAGCGTTCCAACAGATCACTTCAAGATCTCAAGCGCGCTTGAGCTTCGAAGACATCAATAAAATTCGAGTTTGAGAATTTTATTAAAGGTGATTTCAATCATTAAATCAAGGGATTGAGCCGAGATCCCTTCATCATATCCATACTGACGAGCTTGAGTCAGTAAGCTATAACAGATAGGAAAAACCCGAGTTGAAGGTTTTTTTCCTTTATCCTATACGAGATCCGCTGACGAGCTTGAGTCAGCATCTCCACCATAGAGGTCGTGGGACCACAACGAATAACCACTGAAATTATAATTCCAGACATCGCTTCAAGTACACCTACCACCCACTACACGGTGTATCAGGCTCCAAACCAAGATTTCAGAACATCCAAGGGCAGGAGAGAGTAGAAAAAATCAACATACAAACGAGGCAATTTGGCGGCAAAATAGAACGAGCAATATAATAAACTAGTTGGGATGTGGCTTTTGACCCTTTCGGTCCACAAGATTAACTTCCCAGTATTCGTTCAAACAAAAAATGACTCGAATGATCATACTTCCTTTAACACGCTTTGAACGGCATCTTAACGAAGTCGAAATCTTTTTTGGTTCTCGCGAAATCGTGCCGGTACAAAAATCACTTAAGTCGTTCAAACAAAAAAACAGTTCGACCGATTTTTATGAAAATCTTTTCAATTCATATGTCCTTTAACATGCTTCGAACGGCACCTTAACGAAGTCGATATTTTTTTTGGTTCGCGCGAAATCGTGCTGGTACAAAAATCACTTAAGTTGTTCAAACAAAAAAACGGCTCGACCGATTTTTATGAAAATCTTTTCAATTCATATGTCCTTTAATACGCTTCGAACGGCACCTTAACGAAGTCGATATCTCTTTTGGTTCGCGCGAAATCGTGCCGGTACAAAAATCACTTAAGTCGTTCAAACAAAAAAACGGTTCGACCAATTTTTATGAAAATCTTTTCAGATCATATTTCCTTGAACACGCTTCGAACGGCACCTGAACGAAGTCGATATCTTTTTCGGTTCGCGCGAAATCGTGCAGGAAAAAATGACCACATACGTACGCACACACACACACACACACACACACACATATTTCTTCTCAAATTTTTGCTTAAAATGCTATTGGGACCTTGAAACGTGTAAATACATTGAAAATTTCGAATCCGATTTTCGGACCGATTACAATAACTTCCTACTGGGAAGTTAATAAATCAAATAACTCAAATAACTTAATACCTTGAAGGAAGTTTAAAGGACATAAAATTAATATAAAATAAATAAATTAAACTCAGCGAATTATATTGAATATTAGAGGTAGAATTGTAAAAAATCTGAAGTTTTAATAAATATAAGGAAGAAATTGATTCGTGGAAAGGTTTATCTTTTATTTGGATCACATCCTTCCGGCACCTTTCTCTTAGAGTCAGAACTTAAATTGTTAGTTTTGAACATTTGGTCCTTCGAGCCGGATCGTGATTCAAATAAGATAACTTACTAATCAAAATGGACGCGTTGATAATTCAACAGACTGAAGTCCGTGATAGACCATCCAGGAAAACCGAGCAGTATTTCAAAAAAAAAGCTCAAGACGCTCGACGACGACTGGACGGAATTCAAGAACAATCATCGACAGATTACGGCAATCAAGACGAAGAAGGATGAAAAGGAACAACTATACTTCAAGGAGGAATGGTACACCGAAGGCGCATATATCGAAATGTACAGCAAAATCGATGAAGACTATCAACAAACGCTTCCCGCAGAACCAAGAGCTGAGCAGTCATCAGTCAATTTGAACAACAGCGATAGTGCCCACCATAATAATGATGTAAAGCTCCCGCGAATTTCAATTCCAACATTTGCCGGTGACTACGCTTCGTGGCCATCATTCCTAGATTTATTTTCCAGCCTCGTGCATGCAAAAACATCGTTATCGGGAGCGCAAAAGCTCCAATATCTGAAAGCTCATCTTTCCGGAGAGGCGAGGAGATTACTCAGCAACACCCTCATCAGCGACGCCAACTATGAGCCAGCATGGAAGCTACTTGTAGACACCTATGACAACAAGCGAGCATTGTTGAAGACGCAACTCGACATTCTGCTCGGTCAACCTAGATTAACTCGGGAATCTGCGCAGGGCATCAAGGAGCTAAAAGCAAGGACCCATGAATGCCTCACCGGCATTGAGAATCTGGAGGTCCCACCCAGAATTGGGACCCCATTCTCATCCACTTACTGGTCCAAAAATTACCTACGGAAACACACGAATTATGGGAACAGTCGCAAAGCACCAAGTCAAGGCGATCATTCCATCTTGGACGGAATTACGAGACTTCTTGGAAACCAGATTCAGGACATTAGAAGCCGTCAGTAAACCAACAAACATCAAGAATGATCGGCACGAAACTAAGTCCAGAGACCATCAAAATCGGAAATCTCAAATATTCCACGTGTCGGCTCACGACACATGCAGTTTATGCAAGGGCACACACGTCATCAGAAAGTGTCCCAAATATCTACAATCAAGCATTAGCGAAAGATATAAGGCAGTTAAGACAAGGGACCTGTGTATCAACTGTCTGGGAAAAAATCATCGCACTTCACAGTGTCCAAGTAAGAATAAATGCTTCCAATGTGGAGGAGCCCACCACACGTCCCTGCACAAGAATCAACAAGGAAGTCAGCCCAATAGCAGCGACAACGCAACATCATCAAGCTCAAACAAGGAATCAGGTACAGACCTATTTCGCTCACGCAGCCCCTCGCAACTGTCAACAGGTGCTACTGGCCACAGCACTGGTCACTGTAATAGCGCCATCCGGACGACAACAAGTGTATAGAGCACTCATCGATCCTGGATCGCAATCCTCATTTGTGCGAAAGTCAGTGGTTCAGGACTTACGACTCAAACAGGAATCCATACAAACTGAAGTTTTAGTACTACAAGGTATACCAGCCGGCACAATCAACAATAGGGTCATATTGCAGGTGAAGGCACAGGGACAACCACCCAAGATCTTACAAGTACAGGCGCTCGTAGTCCCCAAAATCACAAATCCACTACCAAGAAGCGAATGCTTTATCAGGGAGTGGCCTCACCTGGAAGGACTCCAACTAGCAGATCCAACGTTCCACAAACCAGGACCCATTGACATCCTCTTGGGAGCTGACATAAGTTCCGACATCATCATGGACGGGCTAAGAAAGGGTAACGATGGAACTCCAATAGGACAGAACACCGTGTTTGGATGGATCATCTTTGGAAAAACAGCTCCAGTGGCACTAGGAGACCCAAGGCTAGCAACATTCTTCACACAAATCATCCCCGACAACGATTTGAAGAAGTTTTGGGAATTGGAGGAACTTCCATCTAGACCAAAATGGACTAAAGAAGAAGCACAATGCGAAGCCCACTTCGCCAACAATGTGACGAGATGCAGCGATGGACGCTACCAAGTTCGACTCCCATTTAGGACTAACCAAGAGCAAATTCAACTTGGCGCATCTAGGCAAATCGCCATCCGAACATTAATCCAAATGGAGAAACGATTCCAACAGGATCCAGCTCTAAAGAACGAATACATAAAATGCATTCGAGAATACGTAGCATTAGGGCACATGACGGCAACAGACGTCCCAGAATCCTCATTCCAGAAGCAATTAGCAAATGGTAAAATAACATATGGATGCTGCTACTTGCCACATCATGCCGTCTTGAAACCCAGCAGCACAACCACCAAACTACGTGTGGTCTTTGACGCATCTCGCCCCACGTCGAATGGGAATTCCCTAAACAGCACGTTGCTGAATGGACCAGTCATTCAAGATTCATTAATGTCCACCCTCATGCGGTGGAGAAAATACCGCATCGCATATATGGCAGACGTAGAGAAAATGTACCGCCAAATACGGGTACATCCCGATGACGCCGAATACCAACGGATCGTCTGGAGAGAATCTCCCGAACAACCCATAAGAGATTATAAGCTACTAACAGTAACATTTGGAACCAAAAGTGCACCATTTCTAGCAATCAGAACAATGCACCAACTAGCAAGGAATGAATCAGACAAATATCAACTCGGATCAGAGGCAGCATGCGTCGACGATCTAATGACCGGAGCAGACAACATCGAGGAAGCACAACAAAAACAGGATCAATTAATCCGCCTCCTTCGATCAGGAGGCCTAGAACTTAGGAAGTGGGCAGCGAACCACAATGGCATTTTGGAAAGAATACCAGAAGCAGATCGAGAAATCACTCTTCCTCTCGCAGTCAACTCAGAGAAAGTAAAGGCACTTGGACTGTTCTGGAATCCCACAACAGACACCCTTTCGTATAGAGTCAGCATAGAAACCGCCAACGACACTTATACCAAACGCAAAATACTCTCCGAGATCGCGAGATTATTCGACCCCATCGGATGGCTCACTCCAGTCACGATCAACGCCAAGATTCTGATACAGAATCTTTGGCTCCTAAAAATCGATTGGGATGAGACAGTCCCAGCTACCGTAGAGGATCAATGGCGAAATTTCCGCTCAGCACTCCAAGAGATCCCAGCAATACAAATTCCTCGATGGATCCAAGTCAGCAACAAGAGCAAAACCATCGAACTACATAAATTCTGTGATGCATCCATCAAAGCGTACGCCGCAACAGCATATATACGGACACAAGATGAGAAAGGACTAATCCACTGTCACTTGATCGCAGCAAAAAGCAAAGTAGCACCAATAAAAACCATTTCACTCCCGAAACTGGAACTTTGCGGTGCATATCTACTAGCCAAACTACTGGATCAAATCAAGAAAGATCTAAAATTGGAACAAATAACAACAACAGCATGGACCGATTCAACCATCGTGGTGGCATGGTTAAGAAAACGCCCGTCTTCCTGGGAAACATTTGTGGCGAACAGAGTATCGCAGATTCATCAAATCCTAGAGCATTGCAGTTGGAACCACATACGAACAGAGGACAATCCAGCTGACTGCGCAACAAGAGGACTCACCCCGGATGATCTGAAACATCACAAGCTGTGGTGGAAGGGTCCACCCTGGCTCAGCAAAACAAAGGAGCTATGGCCGAAATGTAAGGAGGTTCACGACACCACAGTAGGCCAGCGAAAAACAATCAATCTGCACACCAGCACCAATCCACAGAACCCCAGTGACAGCATACTGGAAAAATATTCATCTCTTACAAGGCTACTACGAATTACCGCATATTGTCGCAGATGGCTAAGAATACTCGAACCGAAATCCGCAAAATCACAACCCGCATATCTCACAGCAAACGAAATTCAGAAAGCGCTAATCACATGGATAAAGGCCACACAAGCCTTGGAATTCCAAAAAGAGATCCTAATGCTGCAGTCAAAACAGAATCTACCCAATAAAAGCCGCTTGTTAAAACTCACTCCATTTCTCGACCAAGAAGGAATACTGAGAGTTGGAGGACGCATCCAGAACGCCAACATACCATTTACTGTCTGCCATCCCATCATACTACCAGAAAAGGCACAATTAACCACCCTAATTATAGACAACGTGCACCGGGCCACCATGCATGGCGGAACCCAACTCATGATGAACATGATCAGGGAAAAGTACTGGATCTTTGCACGCGCGAAACGCCATTCGAACACACAACCATAAATGCATGAGATGTTTTAGACAAGTCGCAGCAGGACAAACCCAATTAATGGGCAACCTTCCAACATATAGAGTTCGCCCTGCCAGACCATTCGCACACACCGGCGTAGACTATTGCGGACCGTTCAATTTGAAGCTATCAAAACCACGCGGAGCCAGAACGCAAAAGGCATATATATCATTGTTCATCTGCATGGTAACCAAGGCCATTCATATAGAGGTCGTCACTGATGCATCCAAAGAAAGTTTTATCACAACTTTTCGGAGGTTCATGGCACGACGAGGATTATGCTCCGACCTATATAGCGACTGTGGATCCAACTTTATTGGGGCAAACAATCTCCTGACACGCTATAAAATAGCAGCCAATAAAACACTTGAACGAGAATTAGCCGAAACCATGGAGAACCAAGGGATCATGTGGCACTTCATTCCGCCAGCCTCACCCCACTTCGGAGGCCTTTGGGAAAGTGGAGTTAATTCCGTGAAAAATCATCTAAAACGCATCATCGGAGATTCAACTCTAACGTACGAAGAATTCAGCACACTGACCACTCAGATCGAGGCCGCCCTAAACTCCAGGCCAATCACCGAACTCTCTCAAGACCCAGGGGACATATCCGCTTTGACTCCAGGACACTTCCTAATCGGCAGGCCTTCTAGACATAAATGTGAACCGACTAAACCGATATCAACTCATACAGAGGATGTATCAGAATTTTTGGACTCGCTGGAGTACAGAATACCTAAGTCGCCTGCAGCAAAGACCAAAATGGCTAAAAACAGCACCCGAAATTAAAATCAATGATTTGGTACTTGTAAAGGATGAGCGATTACCACCCTCACGATGGTTGCTAGGAAGAGTAATAACCACACATCCTGGACAGGACAATTTAATCCGAGTAGTCACGCTAAAAACACAACATAACATTATAAAAAGACCGATTAATAAAATATGCCCACTACCAACCAATACCTCAACAGCTCAAATATAACCATGGAGGCACTTCCGCCAAATTATCCCAGAACTCAACCAAAATTCTCAAACCAAAATCATCACAACTACCAACTACACCGAGAAAAATTGCAACAAGAACGACCGTTAGCGAAATTACAACGGCATCTAATAAGAGTCAATTAATCATAGTCACCATTTTTGAAGTGAAGACAGAAGTAAACTAAAAGACATGGAGTATTTGTGGATTGATGATGTCCCTCAGCTTAAAACACCACCACGGACAACACCGTCAGCATCAACAGTGAAATCGACGATCTCATCACCACAACGGCCTATTATCAAAAGACCATTTGAAGCTGAGCCATGCGGGCCTGAAATACGTAAACGGACGGCACCACGAAAATTTAACGCACTACAATAAAATCAACAAGAACAACCCGAATTCAATAAATGACCACATCAAATTATTCGCAAGGAAATGCTCTACAAATAATCTCTAAGGCATTTTTTATGTAGAATCAATAATAAAAAAGTTATAGCGCTTTAAAGTTCACCACGCCCAAAATTTTAGTCATTTTTCGTCGATATCTTTTTTATTATTAATATTACGGCAAAACGTTATTTAGGAAAGTTGTAGATAATTTGATTATCTAAAAAAAACATTTTTACAAAAATTCTGTAGGATTCACGGTTTTCGAGCAATAAGCAAAACCATTTTTCACACTCAAAACAAGATGGCGGCCGAAGGACACGCCTCCGGATCCCGAAAACTCGCTTTTATACTCCCAACCAACCCCCCTACACATTACAAAAAAAAAATGCTGTTTACATAAAATGTTCAGATGGCCCTTTTTTTGCACCATTTTACTGGACTACAACCATATCCCGACAGTTACAGGTCTAACAATCCCCATTGTATGCCACCTGTTCTAGTATCTAGAGCGCTAACAAGGATGTGATTTATTACTATAAGAAATAGTAATGGTGAAAGTAGGCATCCTTGCCGTACTCCTGAGCTCACTTCAAAGCTGTCGGATAGTTTTCCATTGTGAAGAACTCTGCATTTGGAATTGTTGTACATATAGAGCTTTTATCAATTCTATTATTTTGTCCGGCAGTCCACGTTGCCGTAGAGCTCGCCATATAAAGCTCCTATTAACCGAGTCGAACGCTTTCTCATAGTCTACGAAAGCAAGGTAAAGGGGGGATCGGAATTCAGTAGACTGCTCCACTATGATTCTCACGATGTTAATGTGGTATATGCAGGAGCGGCCTTTTCTGAATCTACCTGCTGTCTTCTAAGCGGTCGATCTACTGCCTCTCTTATCCTTGATAGTAATATGTGGGACAAGATTTTTCCCACAGTCGATTATAGACAGATGCCTCTCCTGTTGTCACATATTATTAGGTCCCCCTTTTTTGGTATTTTGACTATGATACCTTCCGTCCAATCCTCCGGAAAGGTACAGGTGTTCCATGCTATTTCCAGGATTGGCTGTAGCGCATCTGCTGTGAGGCTTGAGTCGGCTTTCAACAACTCTGGCGGGATGCCATCTTTTCCAGCTGTTTTACCATTGGCCATTGCATGAATTGCGGTTACCATTTCAGTCTTGGATGTGGCACGAGTGGTGATTCTTATTAGCTGTGCATTGTTGTTGTTGTTTTCTTGAGGTTCCTGTGTAAATGAACCATTCAGGGCGGCGAAGAAGTAATCTCTCAATATTTGGAGTTGCTCCTCGTCGCTGCACAGCAGCCTTCCATCCGCACTCTTTACGGCATGCTTTTTAGTATAGTGCTTTCCCGAGAGCTGTTTAGTGATTTTGTACAGCACCTTACTGTTGCCTATGTTTGCCGCGTTTTCCGCTTTCTCTGCGAGCTCATTTATCTGCCGCCCTTTATCACGCCGGACACTTCTCTTTACCTCCCGGTGCAATTGGGAGTATTCCCGTTCAAGTTGTTGTCGTTTTTCCAGGTCCCTTGTAGAGTTCACGTTATTTTTGAGGGCCCTTCTGCGTTCAATTTTTTGCCAGGTTGTGTCGGAGATCCAGTGTTGCTGGTTTCTTTGGACATAACCGATGCTTGTTTCCGCTGCTGTTATTATAGGGCCTTTTGTTGTGTGTGCTCCACAGCTCTTAAATATTTGTGTCGTCAGAAACGGTTTGCTGGTTTAAGATTTCTTGCAGTTTGCCACCAAATTCTCGCTTTTTAGTGCTCTCACGCAGAAGGTCTACGTTAAACCGTCTACGGTTTATGGCATCGCGTTGGACGTTTCTGATTGCGGCGATTTTTAGGCGGATAGTTGCTACTACCAAATGGTGGTCACTTCCAGTATCTGCTCCCCTAAAGCCCCTGACATCCTCCAGAATAGTTCGCCATCTGCGACTGACGGCCACGTGATCTATCTGATTTCTCGTTCTACCATCGGGCGATACCCAGGTCTCCTTGTGTATCTTCTTGTGACAAAAGTAGGTTCCACCTACCATGAGTCGATGGGAACTACAGAAGTCAACGAAAAGCTCACCATTGTTATTGGTATCTTGGCTTAGGCCTTGATTTCCAATTGTGTTTTCAAGGCCGGTGTTGTTGGGGCCGATCTGTGCGTTTAAGTCCCCCATCAAAACAATGATGTCTCCCTTGGAATAGAGCGAAAACCTCATTCAGTCGCATGTAGAACTCGTCTTTGATGTCATCGTCTGCGTCTTCAGTTGGAGCGTAGCATTGGAGGTTAAAAAACAGTATCTATAAATTTTTTGGGCACCATAAAAAGGTCGACTTTCGAGCAACCTGGAGCGAAAAGCCACGGTTTCATGAAGTTTCGCAGAGGAAAAGTTGGTCGACTAGGTGTCCTTAATCCATACAAAAAGTGTTAAGAGAGTATGTATAAATTTTTTTTGTAGGCGGCACCAGACTATAAGTATTTTTTGGAGAAAAATGTGGTTGTAGTTGAAATTTTAATTAAAAAAACAAAATTTTGATTTTGAAGTAACATATTTTCTAAACGGAGTGACATAGGTCTATGGTATTGATATCAAAATAAATAATGAACATTTCTCTGAGCCTAAGTAGTTGCTCTACCATGCATATTTGAGGAGAAATGACATCGAAAAGTACCAAATAAGCATCAAATAAGGCCAATTTTATAATCAAAATTGCTTACAACTTCAAAAGTAGCATACAAATTTGGACATTGTTCAAAGTAAATTAAGGGTTAACTAAGTATTTTTTGGAGAAAAATGTGGGTTTAGTTGAAATTTTAGTTACAAAAACAAAATTTTGATTTTGAAGTAACATATTTTCTAAACGGAGATGTAAAAAAACGCCTAAAAAGACGAAAAATATGAGTTTTGGACAATTGAAATCGGTCAACAGGCTTTTGCAAAAAAAAAAAACCACGAAATATGGCAATTTTTTGACATTTAATTATAGGGACTCTAATTATCGCAGAATCTTGGTTCAGGGCTTAAACTGTGGCTTCTGTTGGTGCCTACCTGCCAGGGCCGGCGCGTGGTTTTTTACGCCCGGTGCAGTATGGCATTCTGCGCCCCATCAGTTGATAATATGAAGAAAGTCTGTATCGCAAGGACTGCTGCTTTGCTTTTTCAATAAATTCCTGAAATTTTGCTCTGATCGTAAATCTATCAAAAAGCCTTTTGTGGAATTTAAAATATCAACTGCAGCAGATAAACAGACATATTGGTTGAATTTATTTTTTCTAAAATATCACACTAAGATTACTATGGAACAAATTAAATTTAACTCAGTAATTTTATTTCGTAAAGATTCTGCTCTATGTTTCGATACGGGTTCCCCTACATGAACGAGTTCTACCAACGCCTTGTACAATTCATGTAATTGACGAACTAATCGTTTTAACGCGTCTATGCTACTTTCACTACTAGTCTCACTAAACTTCTTAAAAATTAATAATTTTACATGTTTTTCAAAATAATATTTTTTTAACCGAACTGGAGATATAAGCATATAAATTTTGAATAAGTAGTATCAAAACAATAAATTGCCCATACGTTTTTTCGAAAATCACCATTTTCATAATTCATGGCACAGTAAAATATTTTAATTTCCGTAAACATGCATAAAAACAATAAACAAATTAATTCTAATAAAATATAAATATAAATAATATAATTTAAAAATGTATTTCCTAAAACTAGTACATAATTTAATAATTACACAGGCCGACAAAATTTAACAAAAGTCCAGACCCAGAGACCAGACCTAACATACCCGAAGGATTTTGATGCGCTGAATCCGAATCCGTGTTCAGAAAAAATCGAAAAAATTCTGCCCGAGACCAGACCATGTTGATCTTGTGTTTTTGGGGTCGCTGATTCCGGATCCGAGGTCTAATTCACCCCATAAGACCAGAATTTTTCGTAAGCTCAAAAAACAACCCCTAAAAACCACCCCTACCAAACCATAACCAGGCTAACCCACCTGACCTTGGGAACAGGGAGTTAAGTAGATTATTTCTTTTGAAATAAGTCCTATTTTTATTCAAATTGGATCCCACAATACTAGCGAGCTTACTTACCCACCCCTAAACCCCCTAATACCTACCTTCCTATTTTTTCGATTTTTTTTTGCAGTTGGGTTAATACGCTAAAGTGTAAAATTTCAAATAGCGATATTTTGGTGAAAAAAAAATGTATTTCAAAAATTCCAAATAGGTTTAAAAGGGACAGGGTGGTACTTTCAATTGCCATACAAAATTTTTGGATTATAATTTTTTTCCTTACGTCACGTAACCTCAAAAACTGCAAAAAACGCGTTTTTTGCACTTTTAGGTTAGGATATCTCGAAAACCAGACGTGTAGGAGCCATTCTGAACACGGATTCAGATTCAGCGCATCAAAATCCTTCGGATACGATAGTTCTAGTCCCTGGGTTAAAAATTTGTAGGCCTTTGTTATTATTAAATATAAAATATCACATTTATCACTCAAAATTTGAAATCTAATAAAAATATTTCACACAATTTATTTTTCATAAATTCTTCCAGAGGAAGCAGGCACAAAACTTAAAAATGCACCATAAATAACTCGTATAACATAAAAAAAATCTACATATTAATTTGTTAGACAGTAAGGGAACAAAAAAAAATCGCAAGATATTTTGTTCTCATTTCGTTTATTTATACTTACCTCTTTTAACAAAACTTGGAACAAAATTTAAAAGTGCACCAACAGCGCCCTGAAGTTTATATCAATCACAGTAAACAGCAATACCCAGTACAGAGCCATCGGAACAATTTTTTCCCGAGCTGAAATGGCGCATTTTACAAAAATTCAGTCGTAAATTGTAGTCAAAATGAAATTATTTTGTGTTTCATCTCTCTCACTCCACTGTTTAATTCTGTATTTACATCTCACGTTCAAATTTGAGAACATCAGTTGAATAAGAGATTTTTCTCTCATTTGGTGGATATTTCTCCTGAATTTTTACTTCTGCTGATTCTCTGGACAGAAATTATATGAAAATCTCGAAGCAAAAGTCTCGAGAGGAAGTAGCAAAAGTCTCGAGAGTACGAGAGGAAGTAAAATTTCCCCGCTTTTTCATGCATGAAAAGTACTGTGACAGAATTTGTGTAATTTCTTGAGAAATTGTGTTATGTTGTTACATGAGTTAAAATGTAGAATATTTTATTGGGAAAATAAACTGGAAAACTAGATCGTGGTAATAAAAATGAAATCCTTTAATATATGAAAATAATGTTACAGAAACACTTTTTCAATTTTTTTTTAAGTTTTAAATTGCAAGTGCACCAATCGCACCTATGAAAGCGCTGCCCATGCTACCCGCAATTGAAATTTCATGCAAAATTATAACTTTTCGCGTAAGATGTAAAAACCACGCAAAAATGTAAAAACAGCTGTTTCAGGAAAAAAGTTTGAACAAGAGCCACAGTGGTGCTTGAAATGGGGTGTTGGTATAATTAAATATCCTGTTGGCCAAACTCCATCTCATTGCAATATGCTATGCGCGTATTGCCAATAATATTTTCATTAATATATATTTAGATAAACTTTAAGTTTTTATTTTATATCGTTATTTTATTTTTAATATACAAACTTTAATAGTTACGTATTCGAAAGAATTAAAATTACATAATCTTTTTATATAACCGTTATAATCTTACATAGTCGAAGTTCCAAATCGAATGAACTTCTAACTAACACTATTACAATATTTCAAAATTATTTTATTGAACAATATTTGTGTGGCTATGTTTTTTAAATTTCGTTTCTGTGTACAGTGTATACATACGTGATATGTCAAGCTAAATTCTCCAAGTGTATTTCCTAGTAGTAGTGAGAATCCAAACTATGACGTATTCAAAAACACTCTATTAAAAATTAACGAGTACAGAAACTGAGTAACTACCTGAATAAAACTTACTACAAAAAAACGTATATACATGATAAGTAGCGACTGCTACATAACTCCCCCTTCAGCGCGAGCGTCCATGCCTGTATTACGATAATTTCTCAAATAAAAACCACCATCGAGAAACGAAAAAAAAAATTTTTATAATCGAAATGAAACTTTTTTCTTTGAACTTCTAGTTACTGGTTTTTCGGTGTCTTCCCTCTTTTCAATAAAAGCGGGTTTTAATCTGTCAATTGATACCACCGTTACTCTTCCGTTGACGTTAATAGTGAAAACTTTCTTATCTCTCTTCATAACTTGAAAAGGACCTTCATACGGATTCTGCAAGGATCCCCTCTTTCTGTCGATCCTTAGGAAAACAAATTCGCACTCCTGTAATCCTTTTGGGATATAGAAACTTCTTCTTTGATCTCTAGCGTCCGTTGGAACAATATTCCGCATGTGCCCTCGCAACTGCGACACTAGGTCTGCTGGATCTGATACGTGGTGCGGGTCCCTCACAAAGAATTCCCCTGGAATACGTAGTGTTTGCCCATAAACCAATTCAGCCGGACTGCAATTAAGATCCTCCTTAACCGTTGTTCTTAAACCAAGTAATATAGCGGGAATGTGCAACAACCAATTTGGATTACTCATCTTAGCTCTAAGTGATGCTTTTAACTGCCTGTGGAGTCTCTCCACCATGCCGTTTGATTGTGGATGATACGCTGTTGTTCGAATCCTATGCATTCCTAAAAGTTTAGAAAATTCTTCAAATAGTCTTCCTTCAAACTGACCTCCTTGGTCCGTTGTAACTGATAATGGAATTCCAAATCTCGGAAAATATTGCTCATATAATGTCTTAACAACTATGCTGGCTGTCATACTCTTCAGTGGGTATACCTCCGGCCATCTGGTGAATCGGTCCACGACCGTTAGCAAATATATGAATCCCTCTGCCGGCTGCAACGGACCTACCAGATCTACATGGATGTGTTCAAACCTTCCCACTGGTATCTGAAACTTTTGTGTTGGAGATTTTGTATGCCTGTGGATTTTTGCCTTCTGACATGCTATACAGGACTTCGCCCATAAATTAATATCAGTATTCATCCTCGGCCAAAAATATCTTCTTGCAATTAATCTCCTAGTACCTCTTATTCCCGGATGTGACAAGTTATGGATTCTGTCAAACATGTTTCTTCGTAATATTTTTGGTACGAATGGACGATCTTTATTAGTGGAACACTCTAACCAGATTTTACTTTCCGACAAAGGTACATCTGTTTCCATTAAAATAAATTTCGAATTCTTGCTTGGATTTTCAACCAAATGCTTCAACTCTACATCGTCCTTTTGTGCTTCAGCGATAATGTTTAAATCTATTTCGGTTTCGTTTACCGCGTCACAATTGTTATTCTCCATAGTTACTTGCGATAAAGTATCTGCTACGACATTAGATTCTCCCTTGATGTATCTTATATCAGAGGTGAATTGGGTAACGTAATCACAATGTCTTGCTTGTCTTGGACTCCTCTCCGCTTTAGTCCAAATTGCAGATGTTAAAGGTTTGTGGTCCGTGAATACTGTAAACTCACGACCTTCCAAAAAATGTCGAAAATGTTTAATACTTGAATACATGGCCAATAGCTCCCTGTCAAAAGTAGAATACTTCATTTCTGCTCTGCTTAACTTCTTGGAGTAAAATGCTAAAGGTTCATTCTCGTCGTTGTTAACTTGTTCTAACATCGCTCCAATCGCCACGTTTGATGCATCAACAGTCAACTTCAAAATAGTATTTTCCGCTGGATGCACTAATAAAGTTGCTGAAATAAATGCCTTTTTTACCTTTATGAACGCGTCTTCGCATTCTTCAGTCCATTCAAATTTTTTTAAATTCTTAGGTTTCTTGAGCTCCCTAACTAAATGCATATGAATGGGGCTTAACAATTCTGCTAGTCGTGGAATGAATCTATGGAAGTAATTTACCATTCCGATGAATTGTTGCATCTGTTTAATTGAAGTTGGTGAAGGAAAATTTTGAATGAATTTAATTCTGTTTTCAGATGGAAGAATCCCGTCCTTCGTAATCTTGTGACTTAAAAATTCAATAGTATTTACACCGAAAAGACATTTCCCTGGATTAATATTTATCCCGTATTCTTCTAAACGTGCAAAAACTTGCTCCAAATGTTTCTTGTGTTCCTCCTCATTTTTGCTTGCAACCAAAATATCGTCAATGTAGACAAAAACAAATTCCAAACTAATTAGAACTCTATCCATAAATCGTTGGAATGTTTGAGCAGCATTTCTAAGTCCAAAGGGCATTCGAGTAAATTCGAATAAACCGAAAGGTGTAGTTATCGCTGTCTTAAAGATGTCCTCTTCTGCCATAGGTATGTGATGATAAGCTCTCACTAAGTCAATCTTCGAAAATATGGTACAACCATTCAAATTCAACGTGAAATTTTGAATGTGAGGAATCGGGTATCTGTCTGGAATTGTTATTGAGTTTAGTCTCCGGTAATCTCCGCATGGTCGCCAGTCTGTAGAATCCTTTTTTGGAACCATGTGTAGTGCTGATGAGACTGATGATGACGATGCTCTGCATAAACCTAATTTTACCATGTGCTCGAACTCTAATTTGGCTATTTTAAATTTATTCGTGTCGAGTCTCCTAGGTCTTGAAAATGGTAATTGACCTTTAGTGGTGATAGTATGCACTACATTATGTTGAACAGGTACATCCTAGCGTAAAGGCTGAGTAAGTGAGGGAAATCTAGATAAAACTTTATTGTATTCACTATCAAAGGAACAATGCCTGGGTGAAGGAGAATTTGTTTTAATAATGATTCCATTAACACTTAACTCTGTGTTACCATCTATCACTCGTTTATTTCTAAGATCAACGAGCAAATTAAATCTTGAAAGAAAGTCTGCGCCAATAATAGGTTTGTCGACGCTTGCAATAATGAACGGAAACGTTAAATCTCGTCTTAATCCAAAGTCCAATCTAAGAAGCTTTGTTCCGTAGGTATGGATAATTGATCCGTTAGCTGCAGAAAGAATTAATTGTGGATTTCTCTTACATTTTCCATAAAATGCATTCGGTATGACTGATAAATCAGCTCCAGTATCAACTAAAAATTTAAACTTATTCTCCTTATCAAAAATAAATAGTCGATTAGATTTTTTTGGGGTATTATATTTAAAACATGCTGAAGGGATATTTAGTTTTTTTGGTTATTAAATTTGCATGGTTTAACACATCTTTTCGCTTTGTCGCCGAATTTAAAATGAAACCAGCAAAATGGTTTACTATTATTATTATTATTATGTGAATCACGGCTTCTACTTCTAGACCTTGACCTATGATGAAATTCATTACCTCTATTAATTGTAAGTTTCTTAATTAAATCCGTTAAATTTTCGATTTTATTTTCCAAATAATCAATCTTTTTAGTAAAATCTATGCTACTTACATTGCAACCTAACTGGTTTATAAAAGGATTTGAAGCACAATCACTGATGGATGAAACATATTGTAATCTTGAAACTTCAAAAATTTTATCCGTTTTCCAGAAGACATCAATGCGATATTAATACTGGGTGGTAATTTTCGCATCCAAAGCTTTCTAATCAAGTCCTTTCCTAAATTTGATGAAGTTCCGGCAAGTATCTCCATTGATCTATAAAATTCTGATGGTTTCCTATCTCCCATCTCAGAATTGCATAATAGTTGTTCCAGTTTTCTTTCTTCAGATTCGGTAAAACGTTGAATTAATGTTGTTTTTAAAGCTTCATATTTGTTCTCTTGCGGTGGGTTTTGAATGCAATCCAATACATTCATTATGATATCTAGAGGAAGAGCTTGGATGACATGTTCGTATTTAGTCTCATCCAATCTAATTCCTTTAGAGTTAAATTGGCTCTCTGTTAAAATAAACCATGCCTCTGGGCACGGGGACCAGAAAGTTGGTAGCTTTACAGCAGATGCACTGATACTTTCACCATTTCTATTCAATCCTTCATTTTCACCACCTTGGACACTCATATTAAACACAATTTATTAACACTCTCGTAAAAAGAAGTTCAATAAAATTTCGACTTTACTTTAACTTCGCGATACTATATACGACAACCGTGGACGTTCGCGCTAATAGTCGAATAGTAGTCAAATTTAAATAAATTGTACCGAAATTTTATTCACGTTTAACTTTCTGAAAAATGAAAAATATTCACCTTATGCGGAAAGAAAAATAAGTTGGATTGTCACCAATATTCAATTATGAAAGTGTGATGAATGTGCATGTAATTCTGAACAATTTATATTTTAGAGAAAAAGAAAAATATATTTAATTGAAAAGAGTAATTAACTTCCCCTTCATTGTAAAATAAGTTTCTTCTTTTCCTTTAAATTCCTCTTCAAAATTTCTTTCTTCGTTTTTCTTCTCTTGTTTCTTCACAAATTTTCTACATTTTCTTCAGGGCTTCTTTTAAAATTACTTTTCTTTTATTGAAAAAGGTTGTCTGCTCTTCTCAGCTCGGGGTCACCAAAATGAAATGGGGTGTTGGTATAATTAAATATCCTGTTGGCCAAACTCCATCTCATTGCAATATGCTATGAGCGTATTGCCAATAATATTTTCATTAATATATATTTAGATAAACTTTAAGTTTTTATTTTATATCGTTATTTTATTTTTAATATACAAACTTTAATAGTTACGTATTCGAAAGAATTAAAATTACATAATCTTTTTATATAACCGTTATAATCTTACATAGTCGAAGTTCCAAATCGAATGAACTTCTAACTAACACTATTACAATATTTCAAAATTATTTTATTGAACAATATTTGTGTGGCTATGTTTTTTAAATTTCGTTTCTGTGTACAGTGTATACATACGTGATATGTCAAGCTAAATTCTCCAAGTGTATTTCCTAGTAGTAGTGAGAATCCAAACTATGACGTATTCAAAAACACTCTATTAAAAATTAACGAGTACAGAAACTGAGTAACTACCTGAATAAAACTTACTACAAAAAAACGTATATACATGATAAGTAGCGACTGCTACAGTGCTAGAGTTATTTTGAAAAGCTTTATTTATTCGCGAAGAGTTGCTCTACCAACCCATTTTCATGAAAAGTTTGGGAGGTTCGATTTAATACCTCATAAAAGCGTTTGAAAACAGGCACTTTTCTTGATTTTCAGAAAAAACCAAAGCCTTCTGTATTTACAAGCCATGCACATTGATTATATACTAAGTAGATATGGACAAACATTTGTCCGACTACGACGCTAGATGGCGATAGTTACACTGATATGAATTTTTGGGATTCTAATTTCTGTTGTAAACCTCTAAAATCAACGGGGGTGGGTTTTCATCATTAATTTTATAATATTATTTCGTTCTACGTGCATAATAATCATAACATACAAAAATTTTCAATTTTATTAATTTTAAGTAAAACGTGAAGAAAAGCAGGTTTGCGCCTGAATTTAAAAAAGCATTACAAAGCCCTTCACGCATGTTGGAAGAAAAGCCAGAAGTTTTGGATCTAAAAATAGATTCCTGTCCTTTTGTTTTGTTGTTTTGTTGTTGTTGGAAAATACGATTTCTTGGTCGGTGGCTGAAATTTATCAATGAAGGGAATTATGATGAATGGAAGAGATATGCGAATGTAATCGGAAATTTGCTATCGTGTTTTTTTCTATTTTGAGAAAAATGAAGTATGTAGGTTTTTTTTGAACAAAAATTCAAGCCTTTTTGTATTGATTTTATTATTGATTATAATTATATAATAATTATAGAGAGAAAATATGTATGAGTCATTTAGTTTGGGTAAACTATTTCAAAATATAAATTTGAATATAATTGTTTACAGTAATAAAAAACAATAAAAAAAATCAGAATTTCGCAAGAGTAGTGGAATCATTGAAGGGAGAACAGTTCGGATTTTGAAATTTCTTTTAAAATGCTTGTATTAAGGGTAATTGTTTACTTTATCACCCCGCACCGCTTTGGGCGGAACACCAAAATAGTCGCGCCCTACTCCGAGAATGAGATCGAGGTTGGGGTGGGGGAGTGTTTGGGGGCGCGCAATCCAGAGTCAAAATCGTTACTAATATAATTGCTTATTAAACCGCTATTTTTAAAAAAATACTTGTAAAAAAGTGATTTTTACGAAATTTCAACCCTGAATAACTTTTTAGAGGGTGGCCGACGGCTAATTCCAAAGGAAATGTGTTCAGGTCAACCCCCTATACAACCACTACCGCCTGCGGGGGTGGGCTGATAAAGTAAATAATTACCCAAAATTCTAAGATATGTACATAATGGAAGTGAATGAGATCAGTCTGTAAAAGTTTTATAGACTCCGAAACCGGTGGAGGAGAAATGGGGGTTCAAAATTTGTGAAACTCGAAATGGTCTTCATTTAGGGTTCATCATTGGCTTCATTTAGGATTCGTTTTTGAGTTTCACATTTTGTTATTTCGAATCAAAAATACGAAAAAAAATGCCTTTTTTGAAACGCTCATAGTATATATGAAAATTCGTATCACCTCAACTGCAAAATAAACGGAAGCTACTATTGGCTTATGGGTGCAGCGAGGCGCAACGGGTTCCAGCTAGTTCATCTATATATCCCACGCCATCACCCTTCATTGGTTTCAATAAAACCACCTCCTTGCTTACTTCCGATGGCATCAAATTTTAAAATTCAATGAAAATAATCCAAGAATTGGAAATAAAAATACTGCCGTGAACCATAATTAGTGGCGAGTCCCTCGACACAAAAACTCTCTGGTTTTGTGGTGACAAAAAGATTGCAAACAAGTTGGAATTCTTGATGTACAGGTTGCAACGAGATCCAAAATCAAAGAAGAAAGTTGTAGATGTAGACATATTGTGTAGTTATACGCAATATGAGGGGACGCAAACCATTGTTTGGGACGACCAGCTTCAAAAAGGGAGTATGGTGTTACAGAAGTATTAGAAAACGGAAATAGAGATAACATACATAAGCACAGACGAAGAAATATCTAGGATAGAAAACTCTAGTATGTATTTACAAATTAACCGATAATTGAAAGAAGCAAAGCCGCTTGAAAAATTTAGCACAAACATTCGGCCGACATTGACCGCACAGGCACTCCGTCACTTCAAAATACGACCGACAAAAGCCTCTTTCAAGTGGACCCACCATAAGTTCTATAATATACATATCTACAATATGTTCATTAATTTTTAATATTTTTTTATTGGTTCAAAGGTAATTTTTTTTAAATGCTTGGCTTTTTCTCAAAAGTTGTTACTTTGCAAATTACTGAATAGATAGAAAGGCCGGCCGTCTTCTGAACTACATACATTTTTGTTCTTTGCAGAAACTTAAAAGTAGAGCAATGCGTGCAACGGAAAAGCGGAAAATTGTTGCAAACTCTAATTCAAAGCCTTCTGTAAAACTGTAAAATTAACTTACATCTCAGTTCTAAGGAGCTGGTATGAGAGCTTTATTTCTGGCCATTCAATCAAGGTGGTATTGGGTGGTTTCGAATCCAACAATAATTCCATCTCGGCTGGCGTTCTCCAAGGGTCGATTCCCTCACCTGCTTTCTTTCTAATATTCATTAATGATCTGCTCTCAATCCCATCCAACCCACTTCATAGTTTTGTCTATGTCGGTACTCTGCGTTAATCTTACGCTTTCGACAATATAAGACTTTCCAGACCTATCTCCTAGACCGTGAACGCATGAATCGTGTCGAATTCAACGCTACAAAAACAAAGTACTGTCTTATCTCTACAAAAACCTGCACCGTCCTTCCCTTTATCTCAGCGGGCAAAAAGAATATAATGTCTGACTCATATCTAAATATCTTAGACGTAATTTTATCTTCAGATCTACGATGGAATAATCACATATTCCAAATCGCCAAAAAAACTTATCAATGCCTAGGATTCCTCCTTCAGCCAGCTGCCTTGGCTACAATTTACAAGTCCTACATTCCACCCTGCTTTGTATATAACTCGTCCCAAAAACTATTTTGGCTGGAGAAGGTGCCAGGCCGCACCTTTCTCCTCCATAGACCCTTTAAGCCACCGTAGGAATGTAGTAGGACTCATTAAGTTTTACCGCTTTTACCATAGCGACTGCTTCCACAGTCGGTGTTTCTGAACCCAGCAGAGTTCAAACGCAAGGTTCATCGACATCTACTCACACACCCTCCAGACCTCTAACCTATCCCTTCTCTTCTATCCTTCAGACCAAGCTTATTACTAGACATTACACCATGACTTGAACGACATGACGGAGTAGTGTTGCAAAGGGAGATTCCTTAGCTTGACCATGCCCATTAAAAAAATTCAAAAATAAAAATCATTTTATATATCTCAATACTAGTACAATTATCCATAAAAATTACAAGTTTCTACGAATTAAAATACCTGAGAAAAAAATCTAAAAATTTGTCACATTTTTCGCTAAAAAAAGTTAAATAATCCCTTAAAACCCATTTCATTTTTCTCAACATAATAAGAAACGCTTGATGCCAAATTTCCCATTAAAGTCGTCTCGCCCATTCATTTCTTTACCCCATTGTCAAATTTCACCCATCGGCCACGAAATCATCATCACAAAAAACGTAGGAATCTATTTTTAGACCCGCAGCCACTAAAATAAAAGCCGCAGCTAATAATTTTTTTTCCAAAAGCGCGAAAGGCTTTTTCATAAACAAGGAAAAGTTTATTTCGGAAACTAACCATATAGAGGAGAACAAAACCCTGCGATACTAGCGCACGAAGTTCATAGCGTCGTAGTCTGATGTTATTTTGACTCGCGTTTGTCCATATCTACTTAGTATATAATCAATGCCATGCACTAGAAAAATATTGAGAGCCAATTTCCCCTGAATAGGACTTCAAATCTCCAAATTACACTAACAACATAACGTGACTTCAGAGAATTGAAGTCCTATTGAGAGGAAATTTTGAGAGCCAAATTTTCTAGTGCATGGCTTGTAAATACAGAAGGCTTGTGCATGGCTTGTAAATACAGAAAAAACACATTTCGGCGAAGGGGAAGTGTAATATCACAGACTTAACTATCTGTAATACAGATGTTCCGCTTCATACAAAATTTTGGCACCAGGAAATTGCTGGGTAGGATTTGTTTCGTATCCTAAGGCGAAGCTTTAGAATACACATTCCACAAAGCTCTCCACGCATTTCCCCAAGTTCTCTGTTGATAGTCAAAGGAAGAGAGGAAGGGCAGGGTGGCTACGGAGCTTCATTCCACACGGACGAAATGTATTTTTTCGCCTGCTCCACCCCTCACTCACTTTGCCTTACCAGCCAGGCAGCAGACGAAACAATTTTTTTTGAATAGCCAAGTGCTCACGCGCAGGATGGATTTTTTTGTTAATTGCCATTGTGGCAGGTCATGATTTTGTTTTTTTGTTGTTTTCAGGCATTCAATGATATTTCTCGGATGAAATGGAATATTCTATTTCGCTACATTTCGGATTTCCCGGCCTAAGATTTCAGGTGCGTGGGACATAATCTATTTGAATTGTATTTGATTAGCCAAGGGCTCAGGCGCAGGGCACCGCCGGATGGATTTTTTAATTTCCAATTTTTATATGGTTATTTGAAATGGTGAATTGTCGCAGGTCATGATTTTGCTGTTTTGTTGCATGCAGGCATATTATTTTTCCGATGAAATGGAACATTCTTTTTAGATTTCTTTTCGTATTTAAGGCATTATGCTACATTTTGTTTCCGGCCGTAGATTTCAGGTGCGCGAAATATAATTTATACTTCGGAATCGAATAAAAAAAATGTTTTACAAATTGAATTTATGTCTTTATTACTTGAGTTTATAAAATTGACCAACTCTAACTTAATTCTATATTAATTATGCACCTAACAGGTGAAGACTAATTATGCTGATTTCTAGATTCCTATAGATTGTGAAAATTTTCATGGCTCAACGTCTAGACCAACGGTAGGCAACCTCCGGCCCGCGAGATGTTTAGAAGAAGTTATAAAAAGTATTTTTCGATGTTTGTCGTCTAGTTTAAATTGAATATTACATCCATTACATCTATTAGACTATGCATCATTTCTTTTATCACCCCCATACACAAACCGGTTTTATAGACAAGAGGTCGCAGGGAAGTTTATTTTATCCTAGTTTTGCCTCAGAAAATTTGTCAGACTCACCCATCCATCACCGTAACACAATTATAACATCATTCTCGGGGGTATGAGGAGACTATGAGTAACTCCTCATCTCATTCGCGTTTCGTTGCAAGAAAAAGAGACAGAAAAATGAGTATTTTGAGGGTTATACCTACATTATACACAAACCTGTTTGAGTTGAGGACCGAGTGTTGGATAGTGTGATTTACCCCATTAAAGGGGTCAAATGCAGACAAAAAATATAGTGTTGGTTACGATACGATTATAAAATGAATTGGTAAGAGGTGGCTTCAAATTAGGCGAGGGGCGATTGTAATGCCAAAAACCAGCAAATTAAAGAAAGAAGCTTATATGCATTAAACTGCCTCAGAGTAAGTAAGAAATCTATGCCTCCACGATGTATATTTATATTTTACAATCTCACTTCACCTAATTTCAATTTGGAACCTTTGCTGCCTCAACAAAAGTAAGAAATGCCTCTCCAGTTCGTATTTAAAATCTCACCTCGTCTCAGCTCAGTTATTTTACTGCAGCAAAAAAAATAACAAATGTCTCTCGTATTTACAACCTCACCTCACCTCGCCTCATTTTAAGTGGAATTTTACTGCCCCTAAAGAAGTAAGAAAGAAGAAACTCTTGTCTCTCCACTACGTAAATACAATCACATCTCAAAAAAAACTGATATGTGATCTTTTGAATTATTTTTTTGCTCCCCACCGAAATTCGACGCTGTTTCCATTTTCAGCTATTCTTGATTTATCCCGAGTTTGAATGTCTATTTTGACGGGGTATAAAAAAAACTGTGTACACCCATGTTTTAGGCCTGACTCTGACTCGATGTGATCTATTTATCCCTAACGGTATAGGAAAATTGTTGCATCAATGCAACAAATGGATTGAAAGGGTTGAAATGAATGTGTTCCTGTATCCCTTGGGTTTACACGCTCATATCAAGAGTACTAGGACATTATATTTGAAGCCTCAGTACAATTTACCGTCGTGTAAGGAACAAAAGTACTGCCTCACGTGTGTTAATCAAATACCTCACAAAGCTATTGTAGCTAGAGGTTTCTAAAATTAGTGTTCTATTAAGCCACGTTTTTAAAACTTCAACAATTCAGATACAGCACAGATAACATTTCAAACTAAGCGCACAGCTACAATTGCAAAATTTTCAAGATTTTTTTTTCATCAAAACTACAGATAGTAATTTTTATGATTATAGTATATTTCGAGGTGAATTTCCTATTTCAATTGCTTTCACTCGACATTTTTTTTGAAAACTAAAGTAATCCATATATCATAGAGCTCTTGGGGGGGGTGCCCCTCATTTATCCCCCCCCGCCCACTGTATCCCCCACCGTGCATGTTTTATTCATTTACCCTGTGGCCTCGCGCAGGGTAGCAAATATGCCTTCATTATTCCCTGGTTGTTGATTTTTGGATGTGCTCCACCTACTGAGCCTTAATTTAGAAATTAGCCTTGAAAATATCAGTTGTTTTCCTTATTAAATTTTTTTTTCTTAAAAATTTTTAAGTCTGGAGCACCACTTATAGATATATACCAAAATTTGTATTGAAACTTATTAATAAGAATTAGTGAATGCTTTTTACCTATGTGTTTAATTATGAAAAAAAAAGTTGTAGACTTTGTCACATCGAAATAATATATTGAACTTGAATCCTTATCCTTGTTTTCAGAAGAAAATCCGAATATGTATGATCTGAAAACCCAGCGATCAACTTCCACCGATCGCAACTCAAATTAACTTCAACCAATAAAATCGATTATGTCGCGTGAATTACCGATACCGCCTCTAAGCCCCACGTGCATTAGTATAACGTGTTACGATAACACGATAACCCCATGTCCTACGCCCGACCAAATTAGGAAGCTCATATTGCATGCAGATCCAGATCCGGTGGTCTAGACCAAGGGTGGGCAACCTTTTTATAACATGGGTCAGCATAAATATTACCTTTTTCCGCGGGCCGTAATAGCCATTTGGCACGTTCTTGTGACCTATAATTTTTATAAAATTGAGCCGGACTTGCACTAGGCAGTACATTTGTCCCTTACACGATGGTAAATTTTACTGAGGCCTCAATTTTTTGTCCTACTGCTGGTATATGAGTGTGTGTACCGAGATGTGATTGTAATTACGTAGTGAAGAGACAAGATTTTCTTCTTTCTTACTTCTTTAGGGGCAGTAAAATTCCACTTAAAATGAGGCGAGGTGAGGTGAGGTTGTAAATACGAGAGACATTTGTTATTTTTTTTGCTGCAGTAAAATATCCAATTTGAGCTGAGACGAGGTGAGATTTTAAATACGAACTGGAGAGGCATTTCTTACTTTTGTTGAGGCAGCAAAGGTTCCAAATTGAAATTAGGTGAAGTGAGATTGTAAAATATAAATATACATCGTGGAGGCATAGATTTCTTACTTACTCTGAGGCAGTTTAATGCATATAAGCTTCTTTCTTTAATTTGCTGGTTTTTGGCATTACAATCGCCCCTCGCCTAATTTGAAGCCACCTCTTACCAATTCATTTTATAATCGTATCGTAACCAACACTATATTTTTTGTCTGCATTTGAAGTGACCCCTTTAATGGGGTAAATCACACTATCCAACACTCGGTCCTCAACTCAAACAGGTTTGTGTATAATGTAGGTATAACCCTCAAAATACTCATTTTTCTGTCTCTTTTTCTTGCAACGAAACGCGAATGAGATGAGGAGTTACTCATAGTCTCCTCATACCCCCGAGAATGATGTTATAATTGTGTTACGGTGATGGATGGGTGAGTCTGACAAATTTTCTGAGGCAAAACTAGGATAAAATAAACTTCCCTGCGACCTCTTGTCTATAAAACCGGTTTGTGTATGGGGGTGATAAAAGAAATGATGCATAGTCTAATAGATGTAATGGATGTAATATTCAATTTAAACTAGACGACAAACATCGAAAAATACTTTTTATAACTTCTTCTAAACATCTCGCGGGCCGGAGGTTGCCTACCGTTGGTCTAGACGTTGAGCCATGAAAATTTTCACAATCTATAGGAATCTAGAAATCAGCATAATTAGTCTTCACCTGTTAGGTGCATAATTAATATAGAATTAAGTTAGAGTTGGTCAATTTTATAAACTCAAGTAATAAAGACATAAATTCAATTTGTAAAACATTTTTTTTATTCGATTCCGAAGTATAAATTATATTTCGCGCACCTGAAATCTACGGCCGGAAACAAAATGTAGCATAATGCCTTAAATACGAAAAGAAATCTAAAAAGAATGTTCCATTTCATCGGAAAAATAATATGCCTGCATGCAACAAAACAGCAAAATCATGACCTGCGACAATTCACCATTTCAAATAACCATATAAAAATTGGAAATTAAAAAATCCATCCGGCGGTGCCCTGCGCCTGAGCCCTTGGCTAATCAAATACAATTCAAATAGATTATGTCCCACGCACCTGAAATCTTAGGCCGGGAAATCCGAAATGTAGCGAAATAGAATATTCCATTTCATCCGAGAAATATCATTGAATGCCTGAAAACAACAAAAAAACAAAATCATGACCTGCCACAATGGCAATTAACAAAAAAATCCATCCTGCGCGTGAGCACTTGGCTATTCAAAAAAAATTGTTTCGTCTGCTGCCTGGCTGGTAAGGCAAAGTGAGTGAGGGGTGGAGCAGGCGAAAAAATACATTTCGTCCGTGTGGAATGAAGCTCCGTAGCCACCCTGCCCTTCCTCTCTTCCTTTGACTATCAACAGAGAACTTGGGGAAATGCGTGGAGAGCTTTGTGGAATGTGTATTCTAAAGCTTCGCCTTAGGATACGAAACAAATCCTACCCAGCAATTTCCTGGTGCCAAAATTTTGTATGAAGCGGAACATCTGTATTACAGATAGTTAAGTCTGTGGTAATATGGTGTGGAAAAGCTTTCTCACAGCCGAGCTTCTTGCGATGGAAATTTTCGGGCGTTTTCATATACTATATCAAACAATTGTTGTAATAAATTTGGGAATATTAAAGTAAGCGGTGCTATGGCGGTCAAAAAAAAAAGAATCGAGATCCTTTCTGAACGAGTTTTATTTCATAACTAACTAGATTCAAATAAATATTCAATAAGTAATTCAAGTATTCATATAAAACAAAGCAATCCATGATTACAAAGTACTTAACATAAGACAACAACAATTAGTATTCTATTAATTTTCAACATCCTCCGGCCGCGCCAACTCCAGTGGATATAAGTGTTGGACAGATCTTCTTGTATGTTTCCCATCAGCAAAACGTATCTCACAGGCCCTAACTTTTCCGTCACGCCCTGGAAATATATTTTCAACAATGGCTAGTTTCCAATGGATCCTGGGCCTAGCAGAGTCAAAAACTAGAACTACGTCATCCTTTCGGATTGATACAGAAGGCTTTCCATTGTTGTGATGAAAAGATCTTAAAAGCTGCAAATATTCTATACGCCATCTTTTTCGTAGCATAACAAGAAATTTCATTCGTTGCTTCCATTTTTGCTGAATGTCATCAGGAGAGGCATCACTAGGAGCCGTATCCGTCGAGGTGGAACTACGTTGACCCAATATAAAATCATTCGGTGTAAGGGGTGACAAGTCCAACGGATCATTACTGGAATAAGTCAGTGGACGGGAGTTGATGACATTTTCCACTTCAGCTAGAATCGTACGTAACTGCTCAAAATTTAACTTAGCCTTTCCAATTACTACCTTTAACGCATTTTTCATAGTTCGTATGAGGCGTTCCCAAAATCCACCCCACCAGGGGGCTCGCTCAACTATGAAATTCCACTTAATCCGATGCTGTGCCAAATATTCTTTCAGATATTCATTTTCAAAAAACTTGAATCCATTTCCAACTTCCAGCGAGGCACGGCGAAAAGTCCTGGCATTGTCAGAATATATTGCGGCTGGCATTCCTCGTCGTGCTACAAATCTTCTTAGCGCCATCAAACAACTCTCGGTGGTCATACTTCTAACTAATTCTAAATGTACCGCGCGAAGGGCTGCACATGTAAAGATCATGACGTAAACTTTAGACGTAAGTCTGTCCTTGATGTCTTCATAGCAATACAAGGGTCCAGCAAAGTCAACTCCAACGTGCTCGAAAGGCCTTGTCAACATTATACGTCCTGGGGGAAGTGGAGCAAACGGCTGAGAGGCAGGTTGACCCCAAAGTTTCTTGCATAGAAAACAATTTTTAATTGTAGGGGTAAGTGGGGAATCGTGGGCCATGGGGAATCGTGGGACACCGCCATCTTTCGGCAGTATGTCAAGATAGACAGTTCAACACAACTGGCAACGTCGTCTCTTAGCCTAAGCATATTTTCACATTAGTAGATGACCAGTGAACGCGTACTATTTGCTCTGTACGATACTAGCCTGAAAATAAGACTCTGCAAAAGTTTTTCTGCGTTCTTAATATACATCAATCTTGAAGGTATCGCTACGAACCAACACAGGTAAATATGCTAATTATTATCGTTGGAGCTTGGCCTGTCAACATACAAAAGGAATTTTGCATGACATTTCAACAAGTCACTCACACGCCGCTATGTTGGAAACAATAGCTTGTGGGGAATCATGAGCCACTTTTGGTGGGGAATTGTGAATTTGTCACTGAATTGCGCCAGAAGGCTGAAATCAAGCGCAAAAAGCCAGGAAAAGGAAAAGAAAATCAAGCAAAAGAGGCACCTGAACCGAAAAAGCGCAAAACACGAACACAACCAGCGCGACGTGATGACGATGATGTGGACTTCTGCATACTTTGCCTAGAATCAATGCCGAAGAAACTGACCAAAAATAATTCAATGAAATGCATTGAATGTGGTCGAGAGGTACATGCAAAATGTGTCCTTACCTCCGCCAACACGTTCACGTGCCCAAATTGCGAATCTGATTGATCGTCTTCATTTGTCATTTCCAGATATTTAATAAAGTTTTACATCACAATTGTTTGGTTTTGACTTAATAAAGGCGCTGTCCCACGATTCCCCATCATTTTTTGAAATCTCGAAATCATCGATTTTTTGCAAACAACAGAAACTTAAGATAAAAAAAAAAAAAAAAAAAAACTGTAATGGTCAAAAGTTGCGTTTGTACACGTAGAATACCATAGCATATCACAATTTGCAAATTTTCTGATATTTGTTAAAGATATCGAGCAAAATAAAAACGTGGCCCACGATTCCCCACTTTCCCTTACTTTTAATACGCTGTCGTCCTTTGATAATCCAAAACCTTTCTCTTAATTTCGCTAACACAACATTAACGCCGCCATGCATACTTCTTCCATGATAATCAATTATAATCAAATCCATCAAATGAGATCTTGGGGGTAAAATTATTGGATGCTTGAAATCAGTTGATTCATCCAGAGCTTGAAGGCGTCCTCCCAACCTTAAAAGGCAATTTTTGTCAATAAACGGATTTAATTGTGCAATTTTTGATGACTTCGGAAAAGGCTTTTCTCCTTGTAAGGCACAAATTTCATTAGTATAAGCCTCTTGCTGAATATATTTTAGCCAGTAAATTTCCGCTAAATTTAAATCGTCACAGGTAAGAGTTGTCGACAAAAACTTCTTTCTTCTCGTAATTAACGCAACGAAACGCATAATGTAACCTGTAACTCGAAGTAGACGAGTCCAGGATCTAAAATCTCGATAACATAGCAACGGCTCTTGTCCTCCCGCTATTAAAACAGGTTCTTCTACCAATAACAAAGATGTTGCGCAAGTATTATCCTCCTTAAGCTCTTCACTCTCCCAATCGCTTTCTTCTAATTTGAGCCAAGTTGGTCCTTCAGTCCATAAGGATGATTCGCAAAGTTTGGATCCCGATATTCCTCGTGTGACTAAGTCGGCTGGATTATCCTTCCCAGCGCAGTGCCTCCAATCCTTTATGTGTGTAATACTACGTATTTCGTTCACTCTATTCTGAACGTACGGTTGCCATTTGTGCATTTCACCCTGTATCCAATTAAGCGCTATTTTGGAGTCGGTCCACAAATAATAACGTTTAGCCACAACCTTGAGAGATTTTTGTAAATATGCACAAAGGCGAGCTGCTAATAACGCTGCAGTCAACTCTAATTTAGGCAAGGTAAGGTCCTTCGAATTATCTGTCTTTAGCGGTGCTACTCTACTTTTTGCACATAAAAAAGAAGTATTATTATTTCCTTTTCGATCTTTGCTTCTAATAAATGCCACTATCCCATATGCTTTCATA
The DNA here is from genome assembly GCA_963855945.1 of Thereva nobilitata. Taxonomy (NCBI): domain Eukaryota; kingdom Metazoa; phylum Arthropoda; class Insecta; order Diptera; family Therevidae; genus Thereva; species Thereva nobilitata. The sequence goes on along the minus strand of OY979694.1, from coordinate 155,399,985 downwards.
CTAGCATCAGCAAATAAATGTATCGTCATCTCTTCTGAAAAAGGGTATAAAACCGACCTCGGTATCGTCATCTCTTTTGCCTCTAACAAACTCCTTACGCAGCTGTTCCAGTCTTCATTTAATCCTTCAGGAAGCTCTTGATCCCATCCTAACTGTCTTTTCCAGACCAACTGGAAAAGGATTTTCAGTTTTATCACTACAGGCACCAATATTCCAAGCGGGTCGAAAACATGAGCGATTGCTCTTAAAATGTTCCGTTTAGTTCCCTTCTTCCTATCTGTGTTCAGGTGTTTCTCAATTGAATCAAAGGGGATTCTAATCTCATCGCTGCCAACATACCACTTAAGACCCAAAACTTTCTGAACGTCTGGACAGCTATCAAATTTACCAACTCTTCGCAATTTATGACTATTGGAGTTCCATTTCCTTAAATTCATGCCTGCTTTGCTCATAATAAGCATGGATTCTTCGAATAACTGTTGACACTCCTCTTCTGTGTCTAGATGTTACAGTAAAGCCTATCATATGATTTCCCATTTAAAATCTCCCAACATCCCATCCACTTTTTATCCAAAATTAATATTCTTATTTGTACCTAAAATTCCATTTAAAGTTCATTTTTCAATCCTCATATTCACTTAATGTTATTTAGAGCGATTTCCCAATTTCCCATGCCGCGCTAGACATGCAGTAAGCATATTTTGCACGAGCATCCGGTGGGACATACAATTCCTAAGAATTTTCTGTCCTCACCGTGAGAATAGATAGCAAACACATCCCAACAGAAAACTTTACCTTTTCACATAAAGTCAGTTCAGAGTTTTATTCCAAACGGCGCGGTCCGATTCTTAAACAATTATTAAAGTAATATTAAGTTGATTTAAATTAATAAAGTTAAAACTAAGTTGATCTACTATATAATAAAGTGATTGAGAAAAAGTTGATTTTTTATTTGATGTTTATTTTTTTTTTGCCAAATTAAACGCTCGATTATTTAAATGGCGCAGTCGGTAGGATCGCGCGTAGTGTCGATTTAAAACGGTCCTTAAGATAGAACCTACGACGCGTGTACTTTAATACTTTAACGTGCGATAAACTATTTTATTTTTCTTACGAAAAGATTCAAGAAGCCGTGAATTATCAGCCAGCCAAATTGTAGCTGATAGCCAAAGGAAATCGCAACTGTTAACCAAAGAAGATTACAGTTGTAACCAAAGATTGCAGTTGATAGCCAAAGAAGACATCATTGCAGCTTATAGACGAAGAAGACATCGTTGCAGATTATTGAATAAAACCAATCATCGTTGGAATCACCTCCTGTTAAAGAAGACATCACCGGAGTTGCCAACTAGCAACCTAACAAAGAATCACCGTTGGAATCATCGCCACATCCCGTCAAAGAAGACATCAGTGGAACTCTGAAACTCACTAGTTAAGAACAAGTAGGATTATTTTATTACATTTTTTTTTTGCCAATTATTCATATTAAGTGGAGAAAATATCGTTAAAAATATTATCTAAATAATTATCATTTTAGTTTTAAGTTGAATTTTTTATTTTTTTTTATCACCAATATTACATTTATTTTTTATTATTAACATTTACAATTTTTTTTTCTCTCGATTATCTTACCATTATTTTTATCGTGAAAATATATTATTGTCCCCACACCAGTTGTGGAAAGTGCTTAAGAGTGTAAACGTATATGTGTTGAGCCTGCGGGAATCTTCTGTTTTAAAATTAAATTAAAGTGCGCAAGTTGTCTCAAATCTCTTTTTAAATTTCAATTCTATATTTCATAATGGCGAACGAAGAACCTAATGCCAGCGAATTAGGTAACAACCTTAGAGCCACATTAGAGGGCATGAGAAACCGCCTTAATGCTATTAACCCCGAAAACGTACACTTACCTAACCCTACTCCCTCAATAGCTATAGACCCTATTAAATATCTTTCAAAATTACCGGAATTCGACGGCAACCCCTTCTATTTACAAAATTTCATCGATCTTATTGATAGAATTCACCCAACATTACAAAGATACGATGAAATTTCGCAATTAGTTTTTTCCGATACAATTAAATCGAAATTAAAAGGCAGAGCGCGCGAAGTAATTGAAATTAATTATCATATTAAATCATGGGGGGAAACAAAATCGTTATTAGTTAACAATTTTGGAGATCGCAAATCCGCAGAACAACTCTTCGACGATCTTAGAAGCGTAAATTTCAAAACCAATAGCCAGGATTTCTACAACGAAATTAGAACGATATTGAGACGGTTAAATATTAAAACAGCCCAAGAAAATAACTTCGATAACGATACTTTAGGACTAGCTTTGAGAGCCAACATAAACTCAGCCTTAAATATATTTAAAAGCAAAATCCCAGAGCCTATGAAATCCATACTCTATTGTAGAGCACCAAACGATCTAGAGAGCGCAATGAATATTTTATATGAGTCAAAGCATGCATTTTATAATCCCTTTGGTCAGAACAACGGACATAAAAATAAAACTGAAAACAGACAACGACAATACCGAGACAATAGACCAGAAAATAATAACCGGCGAAGTCAGCCAACTTTTCAAGATCGTAACATAAGACCACCAGACGTTAGATTTAGGCAAAATTCATTTAATTCTCGAAACCTTCCTCAAGAGAGTCAAGTTTCCAACCAAAACAATTATAATCCCCAATATAGTCGTACCAATAATTTTAACCAAAACAATAATTCTCGTTACAACCAAAATAGTAACAATAATTCCCGTTACAACCAAAATAGTAACAATAATAACTACCGCTACAACCAAAATCACAATAATAATAACTTCCGATCTAACCAAGATGACAGGAATAGACCTGAACCTATGGAAGTGGATCTAGCAGTTGCACCTGCTGTAGAGTTAAATCCACAAGACGTTTATCCAAATTTTCAATCTCATGCCTCAAACCCATGCTTCCCTATATAGTAGTAGAATCTAAGACAATTCCTCTAAAATTTATTATCGATTCAGGAGCTACACATTCAATCATAAACCCAAATCTCTGTCACCCGAAATGGATGAGAAAACTCGCCGAACCTTTTAAAGTTAGGACAATTAACGGTATCGTTGAAATAAGAGAAATGGTCAAAATTCCATTATTTAAAGAGTTAGGTGATCCCTCGAATATAGTCGAGATGTTCGTGTCTCCTTTCCACACCGATTATCACGGGCTAATCGGAAATAATATCCTTAAACCACTACAAACTAAAATAGATTATGAGTATGATCTATTAATTTCCGGCAAAAATAAATTAAAATTATACTTCGAATTAGACGAAGATATAAAAGATAGTGAAGATACTATCGAAATGTCCATACCCGTACCTCAGAAGGAAGGGTTAGGATATATTAAGGAACATATGGCTAACGATAACTCAGTTATTATCAGGGAAGGTATTTACAATATAGAAAACCACAAAATTTGTGCGCAAATTAAAGTATTAGATAAAAGCTCCGAGATAAAAATTCCTGAATCAATCGAAGTAGAAAGAATAGACGAGGAAAATTTCAACATTATTGAAGATAAAGAAAGCAAACCCCTGTCTGACCAATTACGGGTCAACCACCTAAATCACGAAGAGAAAGAAATGCTCTTACGATTGGTAAAAAGGTATTCCAATATATTTTACAGGGAAGATTCCGACCTAACCTTCACTAACGCGATAAAACATGAAATTCGAACCCCAAATTCAACACCAATTTTCGCCAAAACCTACAGATACCCGTACATTCACAAGAGTGAAGTACAATCGCAAATAAAAGAGATGCTAGAAAAAAATATAATCAGGCCTAGCAACTCTCCCTATTCGGCACCAGTTTGGATAGTTCCAAAAAAACTGGACGCCAGCGGAAAACGCAAATGGAGGTTGGTCATCGACTATAGGAAGTTGAATGAAGCCACCACCGACGACAAATATCCTCTGCCAAACATAGATGAGATATTAGAAAAACTTGGCAGATGTCAATACTTTTCCACCTTAGACTTAGCTAAGGGCTTCTACCAAATAGAGGTAGCAGAGGCAGATATACACAAGACAGCGTTCAGCGTTGAAGGAGGACATTACGAGTTCCTTCGTATGCCATTTGGACTGAAGACAGCCCCGGCAACCTTCCAACGCCTTATGAACAACGTCCTGTCCGACTATATCAATAAAATCTGCTTCGTCTATTTGGACGACATACTTATATTTTCAACCTCTTTGCAAGAGCATTTAGAGTCGTTGAGGAAAATTTTCGATAGATTGAGAGAAGTCAATCTAAAAGTCCAACTAGACAAGTCGGAATTCCTAAAACGCGAAGCCGAATTCCTCGGACATATAGTTACACAAGATGGTATTAAGCCTAATCCTCGAAAGATCGAGTGTGTACTAAAATTCCCTTTACCCAAAACGCCAAAGGAAATCAAACAATTCCTAGGTCTTACGGGCTATTATCGTAAATTCATCAGGGATTATTCTAAAATAGCAAAGCCTATGACTAGATACCTGAAAAAAGATGTAAAGATGAATATGAAAGACTCCGATTATATAGAAAGTTTCGAAACCCTCAAGAAACTCCTGGTCAGTGATCCAATTTTAAGGTACCCTGACTTCACTAAAACCTTTACGGTTACAACCGATGCAAGCCAGTTTGCAGTAGGAGCGGTTTTGTCTCAAGACAATCATCCTATTTGCTATGCGAGCCGCACTCTCAATGAACACGAGGAGAATTACAGCACAATAGAAAAGGAATTGCTGGCAATAGTATGGGCCACAAAGTATTTCCGGCCATACATTTTTGGACGAAAATTTATCATCGAAACCGATCATAAACCACTAACATGGCTTTTTTCTATCAAAGAACCAAACTCTAAATTGATACGGTGGAGATTGAAATTATCTGAATTTGATTATGAGATCAAATATAAAAAAGGGACAAAGAACAGTAATGCCGATGCACTATCTAGAATACCAACTGAAGCATTAAACTTTTTAGCCGAAAACCTTTCGATACCTACTAGTAATTCCGTCTTAAATGTCTTTAAAAACCAAATTGTAATCAACAAGTCTACTACAGGATCTTTGAGAATTATCAGGAAGCAAATATTTAACAATAATCGCACAACAATCCACACAAAATCGTTTGATGAACAATTTGCAATCACGCTACTGAAGACACGTTTCAACCCCAAATCCCTTAATGCTGTCTTAATTGAAGATGAAAATTTCTTTAAAACTCTAGAGACTACGTACCAAACGCACTTTTCAAACAATAAAAACTTTAGAATCATACGCTGTAACAAGCTACTAGAAGACATAGTGGACGAAGGAAAGTTGTTCGAGGTGATTAAGAGCGAACACTTGAGAAATAACCATCGCGGAATTGACGAGGTATTTAAAGAATTAAAATTGCAAATATATAGTCCAAAATTAAAACTTAGAGTCACTCAATTAATAAATAATTGCGAAGTATGCTCCATAGAGAAATATGAAAGGAACCCACCGAAGATCAAGTACCAGATCACGGAAACGCCACTGAAACCTAACGAAATTATTCATGTAGACGTATTTTATAGCTTAAAGGGCGAACTCTTTCTGACTATAATTGATAAATTCAGCAAGTTTGCGCAAGCCATAAAAATTAACGGTCGCACTTGGACCGAATTCAGACGCGCACTTCTCCAATATTTCAGTGCCCAGGGTGACGTAAAGAAAATAATAGTCGACAACGAACTAGGATTTAAAGCTTTACCCATAATAGAATTCCTCAATACCCGAAACATAGAAATTCATTACGCCTCAAATAGTAATCACACATCTAACGCAGATATTGAACGCTTGCATAATACGATTAACGAACATCTTCGTCTCCTCAGACATAGCAACAGTAACGAATTAGAAACAGTAGAAGAAAAGATTCTTAAAATAATAGGGTTTTATAATAACACCATACACAGTACAACTGACAAAAAACCAATTGACTTTGTAACAGGTAGAGTAATACAGGAAGAGTATGGTGCGATACACGATAAGATTCTTAAGAAAAAAGAGAAGATTATTAATAAGATTAACCAAAATAGGGTAGATGTAGATTTAGAAGAAGGCCCAAATTTTATTAAAGAAATTAGAGGTGGCAAAAACCACGCAAAATATAGAAAAATCCGTGCCGAAAAATTAGATGATAATCATATAGTAGATGTAAACAATAATCTAAAATATTATAAAATGCATGTGAGGAAATCTAAAAACCTTCAGGATAAAAACAATCCAGTAATCAAGAGAAAGCTTAGACGTCGATAACTCAATTCCATTAACATAATAATTCTCACAATAAGTATAGGCATATTAGATATTATAATAACGTAGGAAATTTAGTTTCAGGACTACGATGGAAAACTGGCAACTGATTATCCGACTGATTTTGACTACCATAACAATAACACCATACAGAACGCAGGAAATACACCTACAAGACTTAAATAACAACAACGGTTATATAACACTCCACATAGGGAACGAAAGAATAATTAAAAATTACAACAAAGTCCTACATATAATAAACATGACGGAAATTTCCCTGACAAAGGATCACATAAAAGATAATGTTTTAAATCTTAAACCTAAATCCGAATTAATAGGACCCATGTATAGTACGTTAAATCACAGCCTCATTCTTTTAGAAGCAAAAATAGAAAACATGAAACCTCATTATAGAACAAAACGAGGACTTATTGACGTCTTAGGTACAGGACTGAAATACTTAGCAGGTACTATGGACCATTCTGACGAAATCGAGATCAAGGGAAAATTAGATGCACTCCTTGAAGGCAATAATAAACTCGTAAAAGAAAATAATAAACAAGTGCTCATCAATAAGCAAATTTCCGATCAAATTCTAAACATAACCTCCCATATTAAAAACCAACAACGAACAATAGAGCATTTCTTAAACAACCATAACAATGTAATAGTAGGAAGATTAACTACACTAGAAGATGAAATGAGGTTGATGCAATATGCATACCACGTCAACCATGATATTCTCCTCTTAAGAAACCATGTAGATGACATAGAGCAAGTCCTATTCTCTAGTAAATTAGGGCTCCTTTCAAGAAACATCTTAACTGAGAAAGAACTATCACTAATTCAAGATTTAGACAGTTACCAGAACATAAAGGTTACCGTAGCTTACTATAAAGATCAAATTATAATCATTCTTTTAATTCCTCAACTCTCCGATCTCACCTTCTCCAGGACACTTGTCGAACCAATGCCTGATATAAATAGAAAATCGTTGCATGTAAATTATAGCGAGATCCTCGTAGACCAACACAATACGGCTTTCGAGTTCCAAGTTAAAGATAATCTTAAGAAAAACCTTATACCAATAAAAAGTTCCTGCATAGCAGACATAATAAACTCTAAAGAAACATATTGTAAAAAACAAATACTAAATTTAGAAGAAATCAAATCAGTAACAGAAGGTATCATTATAACCAAGAATTTAAATAACACAATCTTGAAACAAAATTGCAACAGTTTGAACCTTAGTATTAGTGGGAACTATCTGATTAAATTTAGTAACTGTAAAATAGAGTTAAGAAATACAACGTATGAAAATAAAGAAACTAAAATTTATGATAAAATTATATTGCCAAATTTTGTTACAAAAATTAAAGAAGAAAACCTAACGGAAAATATAAAATTAGAAGAATTATACTTAAAACATATTACCAATAGAGAATTAATAGAAGAAGTATCTTTCAAAAATAAAACAATCGGAACCGCATCATTAGGAATAAATATGATAATAATAATGATTATAGCTATATTATTTTTTGCAAAAATTATAAGAAAAGTAAAAAACCGGACTATAGTTAAAGTAATTTCGGCGGAGCCTCAATCAAACGGTGGGGGTGTTACAGTAAAGCCTATCATATGATTTCCCATTTAAAATCTCCCAACATCCCATCCATTTTTTATCCAAAATTAATATTCTTATTTGTACCTAAAATTCCATTTAAAGTTCATTTTTCAATCCTCATATTCACTTAATGTTATTTAGAGCGATTTCCCAATTTCCCATGCCGCGCTAGACATGCAGTAAGCATATTTTGCACGAGCATCCGGTGGGACATACAATTCCTAAGAATTTTCTGTCCTCACCGTGAGAATAGATAGCAAACACATCCCAACAGAAAACTTTACCTTTTCACATAAAGTCAGTTCAGAGTTTTATTCCAAACGGCGCGGTCCGATTCTTAAACAATTATTAAAGTAATATTAAGTTGATTTAAATTAATAAAGTTAAAACTAAGTTGATCTACTATATAATAAAGTGATTGAGAAAAAGTTGATTTTTTATTTGATGTTTATTTTTTTTTGCCAAATTAAACGCTCGATTATTTAAATTCTAGACTCAACACCAGATCGTCCATATAAAACCCTCTCTTAAGCAAAGCACAAATGAACGGAAGGTTTTTCTCTTCGAAATCTAGATGCACGCGTATAGTAGCAGCCAATAAGAATGGACTCGAAGATACTCCGAATGTCACTCTTGTCATTCTATAAATTTGGAGTGCTGGTAACTCATCGTTTGCTGACATTTTTTTCGCATACCAAATAAAACGATGACTATCACGATCGTCCTTTTGTAATTGAATCTGTAAAAATGCCTTTTCTATATCGGCCACTACAGCATACTTTCCAAAACGAAAATTCAAACAAATTTTAAAAACGTCTGGCAATAAGTTGTCCCCAACACATAGGTAATCATTCAAAGAAGGCATTCCTGGGTCATGGGACGACGCATCAAAAACAATTCTTATTTTTGTCGTGGTGCTTTCTTCCTTATAGACCGGTCGATGCGGAAGGTAAAATATTCTCTTCAAAGGTTCTTTATCTTCCACTGCAGGCTCTGCAATTCCATTTGATATTAGCTGCCTCATTTCTCGGTCATAATCAAAAAAATCTTTTGGATTTCGTAACAATCGCTTCGTCAACGAATTTATTTATTTTATTTATTGCCAAACAAGGCACACTTAAAGCTAACAACAAATGATACAATGATTTTTAATAAAATCTAATATACATTACTATGACTAATACTATATAAATTTAATATGTTGTCAACTTAAATTTTAATTATTAGTGGATAGGATTTTGGTTAGGATGTAAAGAGGGCAATCATTTTCCTTTTATAAGATGGTTTACTGATGGTAGGGGAGAAACATGGACTGTGTCTATTAAAAACCACATAACATTTGTTGACGGGTTCGTTCTTTGCGTATTCGGTACGATGTGGATATTCCTTTAGCAGTTTCGTATGCCTAGTGTGTCGAACTTCAACATTGAATCTGATTCTGTCCGACAAAAACTGCACTTTAATATTATGGCTTAGGACGTCTAAGGTAAAGCAAGAAATAAGCAACTCTCTTCTACAAGATAGCGGAATAAGCCCCAACAACTTGAGCCTATCCGTGTAGGGTGGTAGGTTTTGATAATCACGCGGGTCATATAAGTTTCTCAGAGCAAAAAGAAGAAATTTCTTTTGCACCGATTCAATCCTGTTGCTTCTTATTTGGAATATAGGATCCCAGATAGGGCATGCGTATTCAAGAATTGGGCGGACAAGTGAGCAGAAAAGGGCCTTTGTCACCCAAATATTGTTAAATTCCTTAGCCCTTCTCTTTATAAAGCCTAGAAGCTTATTGGCTTTGGCAGTGATATTGTCGTAGTGCAAATTGAAATTCAACTTTTTGTCTAGAACAACACCTAGATCCCTAATTTGATCGACATGATCCAGTGCTTTCTCATCGAGATAATAGCACTGGGGCTGTGCATTTTTACTGCGGGTGAAGGTAATTGCGTGACATTTGCTGGTGTTAAGTTGCAATTTATTTAAAATGCACCACTCTTGTAATGCATTCAGTTTCGACTGCAAGAAGGCTACGTCAACTTGGGACCTTATGACATTATATATTTTAAGGTCATCTGCGTAAAATAGATGTGGGATATTCTGTAGTTTAACAGACAAATCGGAGATGAATACATTAAATAAAAGTGGACCTAAGTGACTTCCCTGCGGAACACCGGAAGTTACTTCGATTTCTTTTGACAAACATCCTTGAAATCTCACAACCTGTATTCTTTCGTTCAAATATGATTTAATCCATGCAAGGGCAGGACCTGATATCCCGAATTTTAATAACTTTGCAATTAAAATATGGTGGTCAACACGATCAAAGGCCTTGCTGAAATCAGTGTAAACAGCATCAATTTGATGACCGTTCTCCATACCACACAGAAGTTCGGAGATTAGAATCATAAGGTTTGTGGTGGTCGAACGTCCCTTTCTAAAACCATGCTGCTGCTCGTTAAGGCATGGGTCAATTAGAGGGACCATCTTATCAAATACAAGTTTTTCGAAGAGTTTAGGAATTGATGATAGGATGGCAATGGCTCTGTAATTATCTACAAAGTGCTTATCACTTGATTTGTGGATTGGTGTGAGATAGGATCTCTTCCACATTGTAGGAAACTTTCCTTGCGACAATGATTTATTGAAAATAATGTGAAGAGCGAATAATAAATGTTGTGAGCACAATTTCAAAAAACAGGGAGGTAGATTGTCAGGACCGTGACCTTTAGTGACATCAAGGCTGTTTAAACCGGACATAATGTCGTCAATAGACAGGGATAGATTGCTTATAAGAGCTGATGTTTCAGTTTCCGTTTCGGTGAAGTTCGGGTCTGTGGTACCAGATTTGGGGCTGAAGACTTCACGAAACCTATCAGCAAACATGTTGCAAATTTCTTGAGGGCATGAGGAGGATGTGCTACCATTTGTCATGGTTTTCGGATAACCTGAAGTCTTTCGTTTAGTGTTAACGAAATGAAAAAATCTTTTTGGGTCCTTTATGATGTTTTCTCCGATAGTATTAATGTATTCAGTATAGGCCTTGCGTGACCTATTAGAGAATTCAGAAGCTAGTCTAGTGTACTCTAAACTCACTTCCTCATTTACTTTCGGGACATTTCGCATTATATTGTATAGTTTGTTTCTCTTGTTACGTAGAGCCCGAACGCTTTTATTTAACCATGGTTCCGATAGCTTATCCTTTTTTTTAATTTTGGGTACATATTTGTCGACGGCTTGAAAGACAATATTGTAAAAGGTAGAGACTATCGCGTCAAGGTCGTTACCTGATAGTCTACTATTCCAGTCGATAGAGGATAGTTCGAAGCCAATATTGTTAAAATTAGCGTTCTTGAAGTCGTAGACAACAGCGTTATTGAAGGAATGATGGTTAGTAATTGAGGAATTGAGCTCGAGAGTCCATGCGGAGTGGTGCATAGTATTAATGAAAAGGTTCTCCTCTTCGGAAGCGGGTAGAACGATTACATCCTCATATGAGTTAGTAAAAATTAGATCCAACCAATTTCCATTAGCATTTGGTTCCCATATAACTTGCTGTAGATCATGGCCATATAAACTATCAATGAGGTTTATGTCTATTGCATGTGTGACATTTATTGGAAGTAGGTTACCATCTTCCTCGTCAGGGATGAAGTATAAATTAGGACGGTTAAAATCACCTAATACAATTACTTCGTGGTCTTCTTCGTTTCTGCCGAGTGTTTCGTGTAAATCATCTAAAATATGAATTAAATCATCATATTTAGATTCGTCCGAACTGGGGGGAATGTAGAAAGTACCGATAACTATATGTCTTTTGCCAGATTTAAGTCGTATCAAAACGTGTTCAAAAGATTGAGACCGATTTGTCATGATTAGCTCACTATCTATAAAATCTTTGATAGCTATAAGGACTCCTCCTCCTCTTGAGAGACCAGTGGAATTATAGTCTCTATCGCATCGGTAAATTGTCCAGGTAGGGTCTAAGATCTCCTCATTAAGAAATGTATCGTTTAACCAAGTTTCAGTGAATACAAGTACATTAAAATGAGACGATTTTGCGTCAACGAAGAGATTTTTTAATTTACCTCTCATACCGCCACAATTGTGGTAAAAGAGCCTTATGTTTTCGGGTAAAATTGGCGTTTTCGAGTAATGGGTTTTGATGGGTTTCGTTAAGGGAGAAACAGATAGTTATGGGCGATAATACCTATTTGTTTCATCACGGCTTCTTTGAAGCTGCCGCACATGTAATGATCTTACATGAGACGCATATGCTGAAAGGTCCTTGCTTACTTGTTGTAAAGAAATTTGGTATTGCTCATGGTACTTTGTGTACAAGTTGAGCAGAGCATCACGATCAGTGGGTAGACCTTTTTGTTGGATCGAGATGATTAGGCTAGTCCTGGTATTACCATGTATACAGGTAGAGTCAGGTTTGTTATGCATGTAAGCAAGGAAAAGCCTTACATTGTCAAAAACCTTTCTTTCTCTCAAGCGAGAAAGTAAATATCGACTCTCAGTTGAATCAGCAGATATAAGGGTATTTTTTACGATAGGAGGCTGTAACGGATTCAGGAAAGGTGGTTTGATTGTGGCAATGTTGCTGTTTATAGGAGAATCCGCCGTGGCGCTTCTTACGACTGAAGAGTGAGGTAGCAATGAATTTAAGACTGGTGGATTGCTACCTGGAACATCGTTAACATCATTGATTGGGATGTGGTTGATACTGCTCGTAGGCGACTCCGCAGATATTGAGGTGCTTCTTACCACTGAAGGGTGAGGTTGCACGGGATTGTTTCCAGGAATATCGTTAACATCAGTATAAGAACGACCGCCGACGATTATGTGACTTCGGGCGAAATTAGAGTATTTATTATTCGTTGCTGGGGCGGTAGAGAATGCAGGTGGAGCGTTAGTGATCTTAGTATTATTACGGGTTATAGTTTTACTATTAGTAGGTGATGTTTTATGGAACTTATTCTTATTGGCTAAAAACGTATTTGTAATCCTACTTTTAGTGATGTTATTTTTTCTTAAACTAGAGGACATTATTTTGGATTTATTTATAGACTTACTACTTAACTTATCAACCCAACGGCAAAGTGTTAGATTTTTCCACCTGAAGACATCTGTTGTTGAATTAAGAAACATCCATTCGTATCTACTGGGCATGAGCAGTTTGAAACTCTTCAGTTTAGTCGTCTTTTTTTGGGGCGTCACACATTCACAATTTAGGAGTTTGATGAAAAAATTGGTCTCGAACAGGTCGGCTACCCAGGAGGGGTCAGCTTGTGTTGGCGCTCCTTTGAGGAAATAAGCTGACACGTCTTCGGCAGGAGTTGATTTTTTTTGTCGTCTGTTTACCTTTAATTTTTTTTCTTTGGCTGCATTAATTTTGTTTATTGCTCCAATTTTTTCAAGCCTACTGTTCCACTCATCAGGTGACCACGTTGTCCCGAATTTATCGATGTTTTGTTGAGGCAGGTGCAGCGGTGGTAAATGGTGGGATGAGCATGATGGTAGTGACAGAGTTTGCTCGTGGAGGTTAATTAAATTTGGACGACCAATGCTGAAATTGTCCCTGAAGTTGAAGTCAACTTTGTTTGTAGTTTTTATTTCTTCTCTTTCTAATTCATCAGCGAGAGAGACTGTTTGGTCGTCTTCAATGAGGCTTGTGTTCAGCAGGTCCTCCGTAGTAGATTTCGTACCAGGAGACCTACAAACTGATTTTAAAGTAGCCAACTCGGTTTCAAGATGACTAAACTGCCTTTCTAAGTTCCGTTTGAGCTGTACCATAGCGTCATCGAAGAATGTAAGTTTGTCATAACAGTCAGAAATTTTTGAGAATAGCTCAGTTAATTCGGTGTTCCCATGATCACGGGAGTTATTCTCTACGTTGAGTTTAATTTTCTTTAGGCCAGTGTTTATCGAATTTAGTTCAAATTTTATCAACTTCGATAAATCGTCAACTATATCGCTGTTACTCGGAGCATTATCTTTAGAGGTGGATAAGTTGTCAAGTTTCGTTTTTAGAGAATTAAGATTTTTGGTGTGACCGTGAGAATTATTTTCAATGCGATCAGCAGCGCACGAAAGCTCGTCAATGCTTTCCATTAAAAGCTGAGAGTTTTTTTCTGTCTTATGAGCTTTTACGTTACAAGCTTCAAAATCAGTTCTCATGTAATTAACTGACTCCGTCAGGTTGATTAGGTTGTCGTTGTTAGATTTGATAGCCAGTAATACATGAGAGAGATCGATGGATTTACAATCCGTGCAGAAAAATTTGAATATCTTTTTATATTCTTTTATAAATTTGATTGCACTGGAAGAAAGTCCAATGCATGACGCATGGAAAGAGTTATCGCAGATTCCATTACACGATACCCATTCGTCGGTGTCAGCGAAAGACACATTGTCTGTGGAGCACATATTACTTTTGCATTTAAACATAATGATTTTGTTTATTTATATATATTGACACAGTTTCACGCAATTAATTATGTCAGACCAAAGAGCACTTACGCGGCAATTAAGAGAATTATAGAATCAAAAGTCTAAAGTCCAATTAGGAATTAACTGTAGCTGAACACTTTCACAAATATTTGAAAATAATTAGCTACGAGGGGAGCACTTATCACTTTAATATAATAAAAATAACGTGTACAATACACACTAATACTGAGACAGAAAAAGAATTAAAATTATCGGGAATTTAGGGCAAAGAATTTTTTTTGATTGGGGAGCAGAAACACGCGACCGCACACGTTTAAGTCAGAACTCGAGTAATTCAATCTGCATAGCGCTTGTCCCTCGTTACTATGGAATTCACTTCTTGAATCTTTCCATGGAAGCTTAGCAACATATCGGGAGCTTTCTCTCGTGATACAATCTCTTATCAACCGCTGAGTTAATAACAAATTTTCCTCTTCTTCTTGTCTAATTCCAATCGTCTCCAGTGCCCAAAAATTCGATAAATCATCTGGATCTAAATTAGACACGCACAACATACTATTTGTGGTATATTCCGCGTTTGACGTACTCCAACTTTCGTATGCCTTTAACTGGGGAGAACCTTGCAACGTCCAACCAAAAATGGTCTCTACAGCCCTTAGTCTGCCAGATATTCGCTTCTGCCTTCCGGTAACTATGACCCAATAGTAGTCGGAGCCTAATAGAAGACTCAATCCCTCCGCTTTTTCCACTTCAACAACCTGAGTGTCAGCGAGCTTCAGTCCTAAAAATAAAGTATTATTAACATCTGGAGGTTCCAACATGTCTGCACAAATATCTGGAACAGAAATGGCTTCAACTTCTACACTCTTCTGATCATACTGGCTTTTTAAAGTAACTTTGACTTTATCAAATTTTCGGAATGGTGCCTTCGTTGCATTACCAAAAGACATAACTGACAAATTTATAGTTCCGATTATGTTTAAATTCAGTTGTCTAACAACACTTCCACGGATGTAAGTGTGTTGACTGCCTCCATCAATTACCATGGCCAAAAAATTGCACTTACAACATAGTAAAGTACGGTATTTATAATGGGTGTGATATCCTTTTTGTTTGATGACCTCCCTAAGGCGGTTTGCCATTGAAAAAACAAGTTTTTGAGAATCACTTGCCGTGATTTTGCTCCATTCTTCGATAAGTTTAGCTTTAAGGACCTTTCTGCTGGTAAATGTGTGTTGACGAAGCCGCCGTTCCAAAAGGTCCCAAAGATTCTCGATGGGATTGAGATCTGGTGACTGGGGAGGATGTGGCAATGTGGACTTAATACTATATAGCAACCATTCTCTTACTAGTTGAGAGCTATGGTTAGGATCGTTGTCTTGCACTAATGTAATATCTCTTGCTATTCCAATTTTTCTAGCACTTGATTTTAGATGTAGTTTTAAAATGTCCAAATATTTTTTCTTATCCATCGTTGTCTCAATAAATACCAGATCGCCAACCCTCCCCCATACCATCAAGTTACCGTCTCCGTGGTTAACTGTGGGTGTCAGATTTTTCTTATCGAGCCTGGTACCTTATTTTCGCCATACAAATCTCCGTCCATCGGAACCAAAGATATTGAATTTCGATTCATCCACAAACCCAACCGTCTTCCAAAATTCTTCGGACTTACTAACATATTCGTTAGCGTAAGCTAGTCGCTTTTTAACGTTCCTTTCACATATAAAAGGCTTCTTAGCTGGTACACAACCTTTATAACCTTTGTTATGAAGAAAGTTTCGAACCGTTTGCGCACTTACCGAAATATTTAGAGATTTTTTAATCTCCTGTTATCTTAGGAGCAGTTTGGGGTCAGCTTTCACCATTCTTTCAATTGCGCGTTCTGTGGTTGTCGAAAACGCTTTCTTGCTTCCTCTACCAGGTGCAATTTCGAAAGATCCTGGAGACCGAAAACCTTCGGAGTTCCTCCAGGCTCTCAAGGCACTAGCCGGTGGATCGACGGCGGTCAATGATGACCTGATCCGGACACTGTGGGAGAGGAGACTTCCACAGGCCATCCAGGTAACATTGGCCACCCCTGGCGACCAAACTCTAGCCGGGCTGCCTGTCACGGCAGACAAGGTATGGGAGGTGCTTCCACACGGAAGCGCCTCATACGCGTCCGCCGTCCATGCCACACCATCCAACGCGGAACCACCGTGGATGTCACTGCAAAGTGCCATCAACAAACTGACTTCCAGGATGGAGCACTGGATACGGCAGCCCAACAGCCCAAGAGGCCGAACACCTGCCAATCGGCAGGGCGGCCCTTCACAGCCCTCGGCCAATCGGCCACCAGGGGCCAACAAACTAAGGGGTAGCCTGTGCTACTTCCATTACCGCTATGGTAAGGAAGCACGCACCTGCAAGGCCCCCTGCAGTTTCGGTGGTGGTAATGCCAAGTCGGCAAAGAAACCACCAACCACCAAAAAAAACTAGAGAGACAGGGGGTCGACATGAGCGAGCGAATCTGTCACTGTGCCGGATAGATATCCGATCCCGCATATACAGAATTTTTCCGTGAATCTTCACGGTTGCACAATTTTTTCGAAGGTTGACTTGGTACGTGCATATCATCACATACCAATCGCCCCAGAAGACGTGCATAAGACTGCACTCATTACGCCATTCGGCCTATATGAGTTTATCCGTATGCCATTCGGCTTACGGAATGCAGCACAAACCTTTCAAAGGTTTATTAACGAAGTTACGAGAGATCTCGACTTCGTATATGTATACTTGGACGATATACTTATAGCCAGTAAAACCGAGGAAGAGAAATGCGTTTTTGGTGCACAAGAGATCAAGTTTCTAAGCCACCGCATCACAAAAGATGGAATACTTCCATCCTCCGATCGGGTTCAGGCTATCGTTGATCTCGCACCTCCAACTTCTGTCAAATCGATCCAGAAGTTTTTGGGAATGGTGAATTTTTATCACCGATTTATCCCAAAATTGGCTGAACAGTTGGTGCCGATAAACGAGCATTTGAGAGACCTTCTCAACCGCTCACGTGCCAATAAAGTATTTACCTGGCCAGCAGAATGTCAGGCAGCATTCCTCAAGGTTAAAACCTCGATGGCTGAAGCAACCCTGCTCAACCATCCAATCGAGGATGCAAAATACAGTCTAACGACTGACGCTTCTGATTATGCAATCGGAGGCGTTTTGGAACAATTCAACTGTCAACGGTGGCAACCTCTAGCTTTTTATTCCAAAAAGCTGTCACCAACAGAACGGAAGTACTCTGCATTCGATCGCGAACTTCTCGCAATCTACGCAGCGATCAAACACTTCCGTTATTTCGTTGAAGGACGCAATTTCGTGGTCTATACTGATCACAAACCACTGGTTTGTGCCCTTCATACAAAGACCGAACGATCCCCTCGACAGACCAGACATTTGGGTCTAATCTCTCAGTTTACCACAGACATCAGACATGTGTCGGGTAAACATAACGTTGTCGCAGACTACTTGTCGCGCTCACTGGCAACCGACAACGTTGACTCAGCCACCTTCGACCTGCCTACACTAGCTCAGGCTCAACAAGGTGACACAGAGCTGAAATCCCTACAAGAACACCCCAGCAACGGCTCACGGGTAAAACTAGTTCTCACACCAATACCATTTACCGCCCATGTGTGGTGCGAAACTAGTATAGGCATTCCTAGGCCTTATATACCCACTTCCTTACGTAGACTAGCGTTCAACTCCGAACATAGTCTCTCTCACCCTGGTATTCGTGCTACAAGACGAGCCGTTACCAAGAAATACTTCTGGCCATCGATCAATAAAGACTGCAATGAGTGGTCTCGATCATGCCTTGGTTGTCAAAGGTCCAAAGTTTCACGGCATACCAAATCTCCATTGGAAGCTTTCAAACTTCCAAATAATAGATTTGACCATATCCATATGGATATAGTGGGACCCCTACCCCCATCTCGTGGATACTCTTATATCTTAACGATAGTCGATAGGTTCACGCGATGGCCTGAAGCATACCCAATTCGGGATATCTCAGCTTCAACAGTGGTAAAAAGATTCGTCACTGAATTTGTCCCACGATTCGGCGTACCACTTGAGATCACAACCGATCAAGGTACGCAGTTCGAATCGAAACTGTTCAATGAAGTTGCCAAATTACTCGGCACTCATCGAATCCGGACAACCGCCTACCATCCGCAAGCAAATGGGATGGTCGAACGGTTCCACAGGCAACTAAAAGCAGCCTTAATGGCAAGGGATAACACTACTCGTTGGAGTGAAGACGTACCCTTTGTCATGTTAGGCATACGCACGGCAATTAAGACCGACTTACAATGCTCACTAGCCGAGCTCGTATACAGTCAGAATCTAGGACTTCCCAATTCGATTTCTATCACAACCGATGAAAATCCAATTGAAGAATCAGAATTCCTCTCTCACCTTCGTTCTCATATGCAGAACATTAAGGCAATACATCCTCGGCAACCCGTCCAAAAGGATGTCTACGTGCCAGAAGCCCTGGAGAACGCCAACTACGTTTTCATACGAGTCGACCGAGTTCGAAAACCTTTCGAACCTCCATATGAGGGCCCATACGAAGTAATCAAACGATTACGAAAACACTTCGTCGTCAAATTGAACGGCACAACCTAGTCAATATCCATTGACAGGCTAAAACCAGCCTTCGGTTGTGACCGCGACAACGAAGCTAAGCCGTCTAAAGCGGTAACATTCCGTTAACGCTACGCTGGGGGGGGGGAGTATGTGGTGACCGCGTATAAGTTTTATCACTAAACTGTACGCAATGTCACACAACAACTTCCGGCACGATAAAAACGATCGGTCGGAACACTCCATCGATCACCGAACGATAGTTCAGTGATCTCCCCAATTTCCGGCATCTTCGCCATCACTCTATTCTGAAAGTTCTTATGAGCAATACCAGACGGTCTCCCTAGATTACCAGAAAAGTTACCAAAAAGGTCTATACATAGTGTACCCTATAATGAAAACTAAACTTAATATTGCAAATACTAAAGTGATAACAAAATTTTATATATAACAACAACTACGGTGTTATTATTGTGCAATCGCATGGTAAGGTGGCTAAAGATGACTTAGTTATGAGCGTTAACGAGCACGACTTTGCTAAAAGGGTTTGCATCGACACTTGCGAACTACTGAAAGGAGCTTCCATGGTTATTAGGAAGTGGAACTCAAACGACGCTCATCTTCGTTCTACGTTTCAACTTAGTGATGATGTACCGACGAAGCAAAAGGTTTTAGGTGTTATATGGTACTGTCTTGAAGATGAGATAGCGGTTGATCTACAGGCGGCCCTTGATTTCATAGGTTTGCTTTCACCATTTATTGTCAAAATTAAAATATTATTTCAGGATCTTTGGCGCTTAAAGTTAATGTGGGACGAGGAACTACCTCGTAGCTATACAAATAATTGGAACAAGAGTCGCCAAGAACTCTTGAATCTTGAAAGTTTGACTATTCCCAGACGCATTTTAAAGGACGATTGTGAGAACACTTTCCAGGTTCATGTATTCGCCGACGCGAGTCCCGCTGCCTATGGAGCTGTTGCGTATTTGCGAACGGAACTTGGTACTACAGTTGCGCGAAGAATCGAGTGTCACCATTGAAGAACAATGAAGAGAAACAACTGACACTACCCAAATTGGAACTTACTGCCGCTCTTGTAGCTGCACGCCTCTTGAATTTTATTCTGAAGCATTTGACTGTGGAAGGTAGGTGAATATTTTTATGGACAGACTCAAAAATTGCGCTATATTGGATAAGAGGCGATATCGCACGTTGGAACCTATACGTAGCAAACCGAGTCCGGGAGATTCGGCAACTCTGCCCAGTTAATTATTGGAGGCACTGTCCTGGCGAGATGAATCCGGCTGATTATGTAACGAGAGGTGTTTTTGGATCCTTAGAGTTAGGATTGACTCTCTGGTCCATCTTGGTTATCAAGCAGTAGCAACGAATGGCCCGAAGAAGTTACGGACGAAAGCGTTGATATTCCTTGTTTATTTGCTATGCCGCTGCTAAGCTATGCCGCTGCTAAAGAGCCTGTGAAGGAAAATGAGGCAAATATGCTTATCGATATAAACAAGTTTAGCTCTTATTTGAGACTCCTCAGAATATCCGCTTATATTTTTCGCTTTATAACACACTCCAGAAAGTTAAAGGAGCGACCATTTAATCGATTTCTTACCGGATCAGAATTGAAGCACGTTCAGTTATACTGGGTAAAAAGGCCACAGCACGATTGTTACAGAAACGAAATAAAGGCTTTGAAAACGGGGAAGGTGGTTCTTGCTAATTCGTCGATTTTAACTTTAAACCCTATAATAGATGAGGATGGTATTTTGCGAGTTGGTAGCAGATTACAGGAGATGGACAGTAGTGATGAGTCGAAGTTTCCCGCAATATTATCGAGATCTAGCCATCTAACTAAATTAATTGTTCAAGACTCACACGAAAGAACTTTACACGGAGGAGTAAACGCAGTTCTAGGACGACTTAGAGAAAAATTTTGGGTGACGAGACACCGACAGTTAATCAAGGATATCGTACGAAGCTGTAGAGTATGCCGTCGCCTTTTTGTTAAACCAGCCGAGCCGTTCGCTCCACTGCCTAAGAGTCGTCTAGTATCAACAAGGCCATTTGAAACAGTAGGTATTGATTTTGCTGGTCCTCTTTATCTTAAATCTTCGTTGGAAGCAAACATAACAAGCAAGGGATACATAATGGTTTTAACGTGCGCTACAGTCCGTGCGATACATTTTGGAGTTTGTTCCAAACTTGACGGTGGAAGCTGCATGTTGGCGCTAAGACGTTTCATTGCCCATAGAGGAGCTCCTAAGAAGATAATTTCTGATAACTTTCTTACGTTTAAGCGAGCAGCGAAAGAGATTCGACATCTAGGTAGTGCGATTTTCTCCGAAGAATTTCGAGGATATATTGTTAACGATATATTGTCACTTGGGAATTTATCGTGGAGAGAGCCCCGTGGCGGGTGGATTTTGGGAACTATTAATCCGAAGCGTGAAGAATTCCCTAAAGGTCACCATAGGAAGAGCTACTCTTACGACGGAAGAAGTTGAAACAATTTTGACTGAAGTCGAATCCGTAATAAACAATCGCCCATTAACGTATATAAGTGAGGACCCTAAAGACCTAACGCTTCTATCTCCTTCTCATTTTTTACGTCCCTCACTGCCATTAGCCTCATTATCATTGCTCAACGATGGAACATCGGGAACTACAATTCGAGACCTATGGAGAAAACATTTTAAACTTATAAACTCATTTTGGCGCCGTTGGCGCACAGAATACGTCCACTAATTGCGAGGATTTCATCACTCTAAGGAGAGATCTTTCAACACTGGACTTCAAGAAGGAGAGGTCGTCATAGTACACAATCAAAGAGCGCCACGTTTAATTTGGAAACTAGCCATTGTAGAACGAGCCTTCATTGGACGTGATGGAAGAGTCAGATCCTGCCTAGTAAGATTTGGCAACGGTTCTCGTTTAAGGAGACCTATACAGCTGCTGTACACGATGGAGCTACAAGGATCTGAAGCTGCAGCATCGCCGCGCCCGGAGGGTGTAGAAAAATGCATCGTAATCCCAAGGCCCGTTACCCCGAATGCCGCTGCTGCAGTTACGACTCCCCCCCTTACTTTATTACTTAATTGCTCCTTTAATCCCTCATGGGACATAGGGCGGAAACAGTTGCCCTCCAACGGACTTTGTTTTGCGCGACAGCTCTTACCAGGATCTCCCAGTTGTTGGGTTCTCTTCCACGTTGTCGTAGGTCTTCCGACTCTAGATTCTCGTTTTCGCGTCGCAAGGTGTGGCCAACCCAATTCCATTTCCTTCGACTGATTTGGTCGACTATCCTTTCTTGGCCGGCACGGCGCCATAGTTCCTCATTTGTATTTCTATCATGCCAGCGGATCTTTAGGATACGACGTAGGCATCTGTTGATGAAAACTTGTAGGCGCCCTGTGATGAATTGAGTGACTTTCCATGATTCGCAAACGTATAAAAGAACTGCCTTAATTTTGTAGTTGAACAGCCGCAATTTGGTGTTAATTGAGATCTCCGTTGATCTCCATATGTGAAACAGGCATGCATATGCGCTTCTTGCTTTATTTATTCTGGAACTGACGTCTTCTTCTGTACCGCCGTTTTCGGTAATAATGCTACCGAGGTAACAGAATTTATCTACCAGTTCCACGTCACGGTTATTTAGCGCTGTCCGTTTAAGGATGTTTGCATTTATCCGTATTTCTTTAGTTTTAGTCGGATTTAGCCTTAAGCCCGCCGTACTACTTTCTGTTGCCAAATTTTTTAACATGTTTTTGAGGTCCTGGTGTCTGTGGGCCAGCAAACAGATATCCTCGTAGTCGAGATTGTATGCCACCTGTTCTTCTATCTAGAGCGCTGACAAGGATGTCGTTTATTACTATAAGAAATAGTAATGGTGAAAGTAGGCATCCTTGTCGTACTCCTGAGCTCAAGTCAAAAGCTGTCGGATAATTTTCCATTATGGAGAACTCTGCCTGTGGAATTGTTGTATAGAGCCATTATCAATTCTATTATTTTATCCGGCAGTCCACGTTGCCGTAGAGGTCGCCATATAAAGCTAAAGCTCCTATTAACCGAGTCGAACGCTTTCTCATAGTCTACGAAAACAAGGTAAAGGGGGATCGGAATTCAGTAGACTGCTCCACTTTGATTCTCAAGGTGTTAATGTGGTCTTTTCTGAATCCAGCCTGCTGTCCTCTAAGCGTTCGATCTACTGCCTCTCTTATCCTTGATAATAATATTTGGGACAAGATTTTGCCCACAGTAGATAATAGACAGATGCCTCTCCAGTTGTCACATATTGTTAGGTCCCCTCTTTTTTGGTATTTTGACTATAATACCTTCCGTCCAACGCTCCGGAAAGGTACAGGTGTTCCATGCTATTTCCAGGATTGGCTGTAGCGCATCTGCTATTAGGCTTGAGTCGGGTTTCAACAATTCTGCCGGGATGCCATCTTTCCCAGCTGCTTTACCATTGGCCATTGCATGAATTGCGGTTACTATTTCTGTCTTGGATGGTGAACGAGTGGTGATTCTTATTGGCTGTGCATTGTTGTTATTTTCCTCAGGTTCCTGCGAAAAAGAACCATTCAGGACGGCGAAGAAGTAGTTTCTCCGTTGGAGTTGCCCCTCGTCGCTGCACAGCGGCATTCCATCCGCACTCTTTACGGCATGTTTTTTAGTTGAATGGGCCTGACGCCTATTCGCAGACTCAGTGGATGGCTAGAACCTGAGATTTTAGAAAGGGCAAAATTCCACTTAGTTTTACTTTCAATTTTATTACTTCAATTCAAATGGGTTCTTATACATATACAATTTCTCGTCTAAATCGAGTGTACTGACTTTAATTTCAATTCAAATTAAATTAACCCCCGGTCTACACCATACATAAATTCTCTCTTGACAATTGCCCCTTCTCTTTCGCTCGCATGCAAAGTTAGAAAGAGAGTCCCCCAAGTTGGCCATGAAAATATCTATCAAGCGATGGCGATGGCAAGACACCGATTAAGAAAGATTTTTGACATTTGGTAAAACAGAAATGGCGGTTTGTCGATTTGAAGTGTTTTTTTGCGAATGGATGTTTACAATACCTAACCAAATTATTTCAGGACGAGAATAATGAATCAACTGCAAAAGATTACGAACGATTTTGTTCACTTTGCCATTTTTTCCCGATCATTTTGGCGCTTTTAAAACAATGTTGCTTCGTTGAAAATTATTTTCAACTGAATTGTCATGACAAAAATTGCCCACAAAAAATGTTCTGTCATATGTCAAAAGAGATATCATACCAGAAGATATATCTCTTGTAGACGCCGGGTAACGCTAACGAGCAAAGTCAATTCAAAATATATGTTAGAAGCAAAGTATTCAATTATATTAATTCAATTTCGAGACATCAGACTTAAACCATTAAAAAAAATATATTCACTTCAATGTGCAATCCTTTTTTCCTTTCTCCCTTCTTTGGTATGGTTTCAAACTAGCTGCTGCGAATCTCTAGCCGCAAGACTCTCCTTCTTGTGAATCCAATATAAGCGCCGCTTGAATCCCTCTGCTGGGCTATACGACTCTGTTTAATTAGCACGGTTCGTAGCTTAGCTGAAATTTCAAGTTTTATTAAATAAACTGGTTTCGGGAATCAGGAATTCACATTAACTCGATTCGCTAAATGTGAGATTTAAGACTTTACATCAACTCGATACATTCGATGTATTTGGGGATCGGGAGTTTACATTAACTCGATACGTTAAGTGTACCTGGAAGATTCGGCATGAACTCGGTACGTTGCATGCACTTTTACTGGGGAAATTTACACTAACTCGGAACGTTGAGTGTAAACTTGGAGATTTTGCATGAACTCGATTGGTTGCATGAACCTAGGGTGAGATCACTAGCCTTTCGCTGGGTTTTCTTCGAGCTCGATTCGCTACGAAGATAAGAAGTGATCTGAGGTTTCGATTCAGCTGCTGCGATATTTATTTCTCGGCCAACAATGGAGCTGGCAATCTGGCGGGACAATTTGTACTGGGGCGATGCTTTACTTTGCTGACTGAAGTGCTGAATTGGCGATGTGTTGGAGAGTGACAGTTTGGTCAGCTGTTTGTTGGAGGTAGGAGGTAGGTTTTAAGTTTTATATTTATTTTTATATTGTGTTATATTTTATTTTACGTTTTTAGGAATTGGGTTCGGACTTGGTCGGGACGACTGGAAATGTTGGAGAATAATTTGTGTTTTTAGAGTTGTCAGGTATGTATTTTTGTGGACTCTTTTTTCTTTGTGGTGATTTTGTTTACTTTTTAGGAGTGATGGACGACTGTCACCGGTGGATTTATCTTCGGTTTGGATAAGTATCATTTGTTGATTATGTCGTGACCTTTTTTATTTTCTTTATTATTATTTTTTTAGGCTTTCGTGATCACGACGGAACATACTTCGGGGCCTTGAAGCGTTAGCTTCAACAAATCTTTTGGTGGAAATAATTGGGGAGTTTTTTTTTAATAAAATTCAATGTTTAAGTTGATTATTATATTATTTGTTTTGCTTGACTTCAATTTGGTAACAAAGTTCTTCCGTTTTTTCTATTTTTGCCGTTTCCCTGAGGTTGGGATTGCAACGTGATACGGCATCTTCTATCCTTTAAGAAAGTGAATCTTATCCTTCCTTAATTTTATGTTTGTAGGACCGCTTGGCCTTCTGGACGCTGTCCCATGGTAATGGAAGTGCTTGAATTTTTCGCCAAAAAGCTGAGTCTACTATTATGTTGGGTGGTGGTTGTCGGGCTCGATATTCGTCCAGCGAGATCCGCTTCTTGTTAGAGGTGGGTTCACTCTGTGCTCGGGGGGCTCTATGGGTGGATGTTGGAATCTTACACGGTTGAATTCGCTTTCGGATCTCAGGGACGCATGGTATAACCTCAAAGGTTCTTTTCCGACGTGGTGGTTGTGGAGATGTTGGCCTTTTTAACTCCTTTTTAAGTGGTGATTGCCCCTGCCTTGGTGCGGTGGACAGTCGGGGCACATCATCGATCCATAAATAGTCCATGGTTTTTCCTTAAAAAATACTTGTCCTTTCACTATGATTCCTGTGTTATCAATGATGGCGGTGAATACTGGGCGATTCCATTATCGCGGGTGCAACAGTTGTACGTATGTAAAGTTTTTTAATAATAAAATAAAAAACATTTTTAATGAAATTATTCTTGGAAGAGCTACATTTTAACATGTTCACTTTTTATTAGTTTATACGAATTTTAATGAAATATTTAAATAGTCAGGAGAGCCGTTCAAAGGGCATCGCGGGTGCAACGAGTCTTGTGATGATGGATCCTTGTAGTAGGCCAGTAATGTGATTTCGTCAGCCATTCGAGTCCATTCCACCATAATCTATGACCCCTTAAGTTCTCGGATGTTAATCCTCGGTGGCGCAATCTGCGGGATTTTGATTGGTTGGCACATGACGCCAGATGATGTCTCCTGGGTAGTTATGTATGAGGGATACGCGGTTTGCGATGAAAGTCTTCCATTTCGTGGGGTGTCCTTTCAGCCAAGCCAGGCGATTTCGGAGTCGGTCCAAGCATAGGTGGGCGTATTATCCGCGAGTTTTAATGCCTTTCTTGTAGTTTGAAGCAATTTGGTGAGTAACACTGCCCCGCATAGCTCCAATCTAGGCAGTGATACGGTTTTTATCGGGGCCACTCTAGTTTTTGAGGTGACAATGTTGATCCGTCTTTTTCCGTCATGAATCGTGGATAAGTAAATCACAGCTGCATAAGCGTGAATAGATGCTTCGCTGAATCCATGGATCTCCACTTGGGTACTCGAATCGATGATGTGTAACCATCTTTTAATTTCAATTTTGCTTACCCCTTGAATACCATCTTGATATTTGGCCCACTCTGATTGAAGTTCAGTTGGCACCGGGTCATCCCAATCAATTTTTGCCATCCATAACCTTTGCATTATAATTTCGGCACGCACAATGACCGGAGCTAGCCATCCTAATGGGTCAAATAATGTGGATATTTCCGAGAGGATAGATCTCTTGGTTAACTTGGATGATTGTGGCTTTCCCTTCAAGGTATAGGAGAATGTGTCCGTTCCTGGGTTCCAATAAATCCCGAGTGTTTTCACGCTGTCTTGATTAGTGATACTGAAGGTTGAATCTATTCCTCTTAGTTCTTCTGGTATACTTTCCATCACTGCTGCTGAATTTGAAACCCATTTCCTGAGCTGAAACCCACCTGCGTTCATGAGATTGCTCAGTTGTGTTTGCTTTTCCTTGGCAGCGGTTTCCGTGTCGGCTCCTGACATTAAGTCGTCCACATAGAAGTCGGTCTGGGCTGCTGCGGATCCCACTGGGTAATTCATTTGCTCATCGATTGCTAATTGTTTTATGACTCTTGTCACCAAATATGGCGCACTTGTTGTCCCAAAGATGACCGTGAGCAATCTGAAATCCTGAATCGGTCCTTGTGTTGATTCTCGCCATACGATTCTCTGGAGATCGGTATGTCGGCTTGAAACTCGGATCTGCCGATACATTTTTGCGATATCAGCAGTGAATGCAATGCGATGTATTCGCCATCTGAGAAGGATTGTGAATAAATCATCCTGTTGTGGAGGCCCGTTCAATAGATTGATTGAGCGATAATCCATTGCTCGTTGGTGAAGATGCATTGAAAACGACTCGAAGTTTTGTTGTACTGCTATCTTCCTTTACAACCGCATGATGAGGTAAGTAGCACCCTGCGAGTTTCTCGTTATTGGAGATAAGTTCCATATGGTCCAGGGTGACATATTCCTTCAGGCAAGCATTATACTGCTCTTTGAATTTGGGATTTTTGCTCAATCGGGTTTCGGAATGGTAAAGACGAGAGACCGCTGTTGGTTGCGAGGTTCCTACAGATGTATGCTGGTTGGAAAATGGAAGCTCAACTTCGTAACGTCCATCTGGTCTACGCTTGTGGGTCTTAGTAAAGTGCTCTTCACATTGTTGTTCCTCTTCAGTGAGCGGTTGCTCATTGGTTAGTTGTTCTAGTTACCAAAACCTTTTCATCTATTCTTGTAGGTCGAATAGAACATGAAAATTATTTACAATGACCGATGATGTTGGTTCTTCTACCCTTCCGGATAATATCCATCATAGAGCTGTTTCTTGAGCGACCGGTGATCTCCTTTGGCTGAGTACGATACCCTCCTTTAGTATGTCTCCGTTAATGTCTGCACCAATTAATTTGTCGATTTTTGCGGGATGGTAGTAGTGAGGATCTGCTAGTGGTAATTGGTTGATGTGGTCCCAGTCTCGGTTGTAGATTGCTCTTGTTGGAAGAAGTTGGTTACTGTGTTCATTACTTATGCCGTCACATTCACCGAAAAATCGTCTTCATAATGTGGTTCGACAGTCAATTCTACTTCAGCGTTGATGTCTCCTGCACTGACCTGGCCTGCCAAAGTTACATCGGCTATAATCGCCTTATTTTTCTGCTTCAGTTTTCGCACGACGGCTTCTGTGACCATCGATACCTGGGATCCTGGATCAATTAATGCCCGGACTACCAATTGCTTGCCTGCAGCGGATCGCAATCTTACGAGTGCTGTTGCCAATAAAATGTGACGAATTGGCGATCCACTCCTTTTATTGAGTTTAAATTACATGATGGTGGTGTAGTAGATATTGCTGTTAAGGTTTGACCGTGAGTCTCGGTGGAGGCCGTCGGTGTTAGTGGTTGAGGTGTCGGTGGACCGGGTTTCATGGTTCGGAGTTCTTCCCTTCGATGCAACAACGTGTGATGAGGTTGGTTGCAGATGCTACATTTGTATTTGCTCGGGCATCGTGCCAATAGGTGGCCATAATCCTGCATAATCCTGTCGGTTTGACAAAAGTCATCCTCTCTGCAACTGATAATCTAAGGAATTTCTGGCATTGCCGAATACTATAGTTGCCTTGACAATGGCTGCATTTTGTAGTCCCTGTTGCGTGGAATGCTTGCGACGTGGCTCTTGGCTTTGATGAGAACCCTCGATAAGTTTTACCCACCGGTAAGCCCTTCTGCGCGACGGCCTCTAATGTCCTAAAGCGTCCCTCCATGAATTCTTTGAGAGTTTCCCACGATGGTATAGATGTATCCTTGCTGATGGTTTGTTCCCATAGTTGATGGGTATCTGATGGAAATTTCCGGACATCCCAGCTTTCCACCTTCATTCCTAGATTATAGAGGGCTTGTAAACATTCTGTAGTTACGTCCATTAAATTCTTGATCCCTTGTGCAGATTCAGTCGATACGGCGGGTTGAGAGAATAGTAGTTTCAATTGCATATTGACTAATACTCTCTTGTTGTCGTATCGGTCAACTAAAAGTTTCCATGCTGGATCATAATTGTCGTTGGTGACTGGTACTTCACGTAAAAGGCCCTCAGCTTCTCCACATAGGTGTAGTTTCAAATATTGCAGTTTTTGTGCCCTTGACAAGTTAAAATTCTCGTGGATCAAGCTCGTGAACAAATCATGGAATGTCGTCCATTTTTGGTAGTCTCCCGAGAATTTCTCTAATGTGATTTTTGGTAGTTTTATTAGGTTTCCTCTGCCAGGCATAGTCGTCTCCTGGAAACTATCAGAGTGCCCTGGTGATTGTGGTTCTGGTTCTGGTTTGGGATATTCTTTTTCGAATCGAGTTTGTATTTCCGCATAATTCGAGAAGAAGAATTCCTCCATGGTTGAGTACAAATCATTGGTGAAATATTCATGTTTTAAATTACTGGAATCTGCAGGTTCCCGATTTTTCTCCATGAGTAATTCCGTATGGGTTTTCTGAATTTTATTGAATAAATCCTGAAAGGCTTGAAGACGTTTTTTGTAATAGGAAGGCGTCCTTCTATCCTTTCCATCCTTTCGATAATTGGACATAAAATTTTCCAAAAGCTCCTTGTGAGCTAATTGTTTGTTGAGTGATCGTTCCATTTTTGATCGTTTCTCCGACCGCATTGATTGTTTACCAACTCTTTCTAAGGTTCACGTTGCACTATCCGGCTCGAAGGACCAAAATGAATGGGCCTGACGCCTATTCGCAGACTCAGTGGATGGCTACAACCTGAGATTTTAGAAAGAGCAAAATTCCACTTAGTTTTACTTCCAATTTTATAACTTCAATTCAAATGGGTTCTTATACATATACAATTTCTCGTCTAAATCGAGTGTACTGACTTTAATTTCAATTCAAATTAAATTGACGCTAACGAGCAAAGTCAATTCAAAATATATGTTAGAAGCAAAGTATTCAATTATATTAATTCAATTTCGAGACATCAGACTTAAACCATTAAAAAAAGAATATTCACTTCAATTTGCAATCCTTTTTTCCTTTCTCCCTTCTTTGGTATGGTTTCAAGCCGCAAGACTCTCCTTCTTGTGAATCCAATATAAGCGCCGCTTGAATCCCTCTGCTGGGCTATACGACTCTGTTTAATTAGCACGGTTCGTAGCTTGACTGAAATTTCAAGTTTTATTAAATAAACTGGTTTCGGGAATCAGGAATTCACATTAACTCGATTCGTTAAATGTGAGATTTAAGACTTTATATCAACTCGATACGTTCGATGTATTTGGGGATCGGGAGTTTACACTAACTCGATACGTTAAGTGTACCTGGAAGATTCGGCATGAACTCGGTACGTTGCATGCACTTTTACTGGGGAAATTTACACTAACTCGGAACGTTGAGTGTAAACTTGGAGATTTTGCATTTTACTCGATTGGTTGCATGAACCTAGGGTGAGATCACTAGCCTTTCGCTGGGTTTTCTTCGAGCTCGATTCGCTACGAAGATAAGAAGTGATCTGAGGTTTCGATTCAGCTGCTGCGATATTTATTTCTCGGCCAACAATGGAGCTGGCAATCTGGCGGGACAATTTGTACTGGGGCGATGCTTTACTTTGCTGACTGAAGTGCTGAATTGGCGATGTGTTGGAGAGTGACAGTTTGGTCAGCTGTTTGTTGGAGGTAGGAGGTAGGTTTTAAGTTTTATATTTATTTTTATATTGTGTTATATTTTATTTTACGTTTTTAGGAATTGGGTTCGGACTTGGTCGGGACGACTGGAAATGTTGGAGAATAATTTGTTTTTTTAGAGTTGTCAGGTATGTATTTTTGTGGACTCTTTTTTCTTTGTGGTGATTTTGTTTACTTTTTAGGAGTGATGGACGACTGTCACCGGTGGATTTATCTTCGGTTTGGATAAGTATCATTTGTTGATTATGTCGTGAACTTTTTTAATTTCTTTATTATTATTATTATTTTAGGCTTATGTGTTCACGACGGAACATAGTAGAGTGCTTTCCCGAGAGCTGTTTAGTAATTTGGTACAGCACCAGTTGCCTGTGTTTGCCACGTTTTTCGCTTTCTCTGCGAGCTCATTTATCTGCCACCTTTTATCACGCCGGGCACTTCTCTTTACCTCCCGCTGTAATTGGGAGTATTCCCGTTCAAGTTGTTGGCGGTTTTCCGGGTCGCTTGTAGAGTTCACGTTATTTTTGAGGGCCCTTCTGCGTTCTATTTTTTGCCAGGTTGTGTCGGAGATCCAGTGTTGCTGGTTTCTTTGGACATAACCGATGCTTGTTTCCGCTGCTGTTATTATAGCGCCCTTTGTTTTGTGTGCTCCACAGCTCTTAAATATTTGTGTCGTCAGAAACGGTTTGCTGGTTTAAGATTTGTTGACGGTCTACGGTTTACGGCATCTCGTTGGACGTTCTTGATTGCGGCGATTTTTAGGCGGATAGTTGCTACTATCAAATGGTGGTCACTTCCAGTGTCTGCTCCCCTAATGCTCCTGACATAGTTCTCAGTCGGAGCGTAGCATTGGACTATCGTAGTACTTCTTAGTCTGGTACGTAGGCGCAAGGTAATAATACTCTCAGAAACTGGTGACCAGCTAATGAGGCTGGACCTGGCTTCCTTGGTGAGTATTACGCCAACGCCATTTCTACGATTTTCAGTTTCGTTTCTCCCAGAATATAAGAAGGACTCACCGTTTGGGCAGATATGTTCCCCGCATCGGGGCATCTGTTCTCGCTGAGTCCCATGACCTTGATTTTATAGCGGTTCATCTCGCTGAGGACTTCATCCAGCCGTCCATCACCAAGCAGCGTTCTCACATTTCATGATCCGATTCGTGTCCTGGTTCGAAAAGCAAAGATTGTCGTCGTGTTGTCCATCCGGTTCCGAGGCATTGTTTGCCGATTCGTAGCAATTATGTGTTTTATGGGAGCGGGTTGCTAACCCTCAACCCAACCGACTTAGAACTCTGTTTTGTGGCGCAGAGAACTCGCCATTCGACCGTCTCCCGTGAGCTCCTTCCAAATAAATACCCCACGGGGCACCGCGGGGAGGTGGGATTAGGACTTGCTAACAGAGCTGCTAGGCGTTCGTCTGCAGTGACTCTTCTCGGGTTTTGGCAGAAGTGACAAATCGGGTGCCACAACCTTCCGAGGTCTTTGTTAGCCGTTCGCCCCCAACCTTAAGATTTTTTGTTCAAAAATGTGGGTTGCCATGACCCACCCCCTCGCAGGAGTGGAGGTGAATAATTGTAATCCACATTTTTTTCACGGATTATGATTCTCCGAAGAGAAATATCAAACTTTTGTTAGAAACATTTTTTATCCGAAGCTTCCATGTACCCCAAAATGAATGATTTTTGAGGATAATTTTGATTTTTGATGATTTTTGGGGGTGCAAGGGGGATTCGGATAAAAAAATCGTGCCTAATATTTCTATTGTTTGTATTTTCTTTTATTAACTTCCTATTTCAAATTGCAATAATAATAAAAAAAACCTTTTTTCCATATCATTATCATTTTTTAAACAATATATATAAATATTTAGGTCCCCATGAAAACAAACATTTAAAACAAAAATTATCAAATCGCAACTGTCATTCTTAGCTACTGATAGATACAAGCGCTATCGCGGTGCGGCAAGACCCTCGTAAGTACAGGCCTGGAAGCAGCCAGGCCAACTAATACTAACATAGCTGAAAACAGGCCAAAAATATTCTGACAGTTGTGGAATTAACATGGCCGAAGCCATACGAAGTAATTTTTTAAGTTTGTTTTTGCACTAAAAAGTGGTAAAATATTGTATATTATCACTTTTTGGTGCACATGGATTATCAGTGATTAGTGCTTTAGTGATTTAATAAAAAAAATTAAAATGAAGTGAGTGGTTAAGTGTATTTTAAGAGTGTTAATTGATTAGGTGACCATTTTTGTTTACATTCGCGGTGGTTTTTTTGTGTTAATTTAGGGTAAAAATGTTGAATTTGTGTAGTAATATAATTAAAAGTGCTTTTTAAGTGATTAAAGATTATTATAGAATAGTTATTAAAAACATAAGTGCAGAAAAATGTGAAGGAAAAGTGAAAAAGTTATTGTTATTCATGTTGTGTGGTAGTACTTGCACTTATGTTTTTAATAACACTTCTATAATAATTTTTAACTACTTAAAATTCACTTTTAATTCCATTACTACACAAATTCAACACTTTTTCCCTAAATTAACAAGAAAAAACCACCGCGATTGTAAACAAAAATGGTCACCTAATCAATTAACACTCTTAAAATACACTTAACCACTAATTTTTTTTTAATTTATGGACTCAGATCACTAAATAACTTATCACTGATAATCCGTGTGCACTAAAAAGTGATAAAATACAATATTTTACCACTTTTTATTCCAAAACCAAAGTTAAAAAATTGCTTCGTACGGCTTCGGCCATGTTAATTCCACAACTGTCAGACGATTTTGGCCTCGCACAGACACAACCAAAAAGTCTGCTTCCAGGCCTGTACTTACGAGGGCTTGGGTGCGGACATTGGCTTCGCGGTATGTGCGGAATTTCACTGACATATTGGTGCGGTGTCGGCGGCGCGTTCCGACTTTGATACAACCTAAAAATCAAAGTGGCAAGTGCTCGTACAGCACTATTGTCTTTGTTTTAGGTGCTAATTTCATTAAATAAAGATTTCTATTAAGTATGAAATTCAACAAATTTACTATCCCCACCAACATCAACACACGACTCAAAACACAAACAAACCATGCCATAACCTTCTATATAGAAAGCCATGAACAGCAGTTGTGTATGTGTTAGTCGGTGGGCCGGGTGCCATATTCGTTTCCTATCAAATTATATGTAAAAGTGGATGTGAGAATTGTTTTTTTTGTGTCTTTAATGAAATAATTATATAAAAAGAATGTTATTAACTCAATATGCATGAAAACAATTAAATTAAAACGTTGTCATAGAAGTGATATCTAAAAATTATGAATTTTAGTGCAATTTTAGTGTTTTTTTAGTGTCTCACAGTGGGCCTTATTAAAAAAAAAGAAACTACATATTATATTCATGTAAACCTCATGTGATTTGATTAAAAAAATTAAAAAACATTGAGTAATTAAGTGCGTTAATTGTAAAGGTGGCCACTTTGTTTACATTCGCGGTGGTTTTTTCGTGCTTCATTAAGATAAAAATGTTCATGTTGCGGTGGTAATTATTAAAAATATAAGTGCTGAAAAATGTGAAAGAAAGTGCTAAAGTTATTGTTTTGATTGCCTTCTTTCACATTTTTCAGCACTTATATTTTTGGTAATTACACCACAATGTAGATATTAATCACTTAAAAATCACTGGTAATTCGATTACCACCGCACAACATGAAAAACTCAACAATTTTCCTAATGAAACACGACAAAACCATCGCGAATGTAAACAAAGTGGCCACATTTACAATTAACACACTTAATCACTCAATGTTTTTTAATTTTTTTAATCAAATCACATGAGGTTTACATGAATATAATATGTAGTTTCTTTTTTTGTAATAAGGCCCACTGTGAGACACTAAATAAAACACTAATACACACTAAACTAAACACTAAATAAACACTAAAATTCATAATTTTTAGGTATCACTTCTATGACAACGTTTTCATTAAATTGTTTGAGTTAATAACTTTCTTTTTATATAATTATTTCACTAAAGAAAAACAAACAATTCTCACATCCACTTTTCCATACAATTTGATAGGAAACGAATATGGCACCCGGACCACCGAATTGCTTACATGTATGTGTGAGGATAGCATGTTCATGGCTTTCTATATAGAAGGTTATGACCATGCCCATCAAAACCATCACACGACTCAAAACACAACTTCTTCACATCAGATCGGTCTAGTCGTTTTTTTTGTTTGAACGAAGTTCGTGATTTTTGTACCTGCCCAATATCGCGCGAACCAAATATGATACCGACTTCGTTGAGGTGCCGATCGAAGTGTATTAACGAAGATATGATCTGAAAAATTATTATAACATACGGTCAAGGCGTTTTCTGTGTTTAAATGAAGAGACTTCGGCAAGTGTGCCAAGTATTTTAAATTAATTAGCTTTGCTACTGTGTAATATACTCGTTGGAATGAAACCCGTTCCAAATGAAGTTAACTTTTATGGTTTCAGCCGAGCAATAGCTTCACACGAAATTTTCAATCATTTGTCCATTTCCTGCCATACATCTGCCTACACACTTCACGAATAGGTGATTTATCGTGACTTAGTATTTTGTAACGTAAGGTCCGTATGAGTTGTTAAAGAGTGGTCATTATTTTGGTAGATCGTAACTCCAATAGCTGCATCTTCAGGTCTCTTAAATTTAACAATATACTTGTTAAATAAGTTTTGGAATAACAACATATTCTTCATTTTTCATCCAAATGTCAGTATTAAAAGTAATACATTAATTTTGTTTACAACTTCGTCATCCTAATCTTGTAAATACGCACATATCATTTGACAACCTAGCGAAAGTCCCTATTGATAAACAAATGTGACAAATGTTAGGTATTATATATTATTAGGTATTATATAATATTCCACATTCATAATACTGGGAAATTGATCTTGTGGGCCAAAAGGGTCAAAACCACATCCCAACTAGTTTTTAGAAAATTTAAGGCAAAGTTATCCGAATGTATGGTATCTAAACCAACAAAGAAGAATAATCTAGGTCCGCTTTTTTGAAAATAAATTTACAAGGACTAGAAGACAGACAGGAATTTTGGGCAAAGACGTAGCAACTTTTGGGGAAAAGAAAACTACATGGTGGGCCTAGGAGTCTTAGACGGAGAATAACCGTGGGAAATTCGACTAAGGGTCCAAAAAAACCAAAGAAACATTTTTTCCTAAACCCCCGAAGAAACTGGCGGCCTGGTAGCTGAATGTGGTTGCTGTGGCGGTGGCGTTGCTGGTAGCAAACTAAGAGGGCGGCGGGCCAACCAAGCCAGAAGGGAAAATCTGCGGTAGATGAAGCGGTGTTTGAGTGTCATAGGCCAGGATTGATATACCTCAAGCCCAAAAAGATTCTTTTGCGTAAAATAAATAAATAAAACACCAAAGGTTGGCAAACCAAGATGTATTGGAGTTTATGATATTGATGGTTTCTGATTGAAAAAGTAGAAAGTAGTAGAAAGTTTTTTTTGGAGCATATGTAACTATTGTTGTCTTGGGTTCGAAGATTTAATTTTTTGAGTGATTGTTCACAACTCACTTGGTTTGTAATTAAATTCTTTTCGTTTATATCTACGGACAGTTATGAATGGAGTAATTTATTGGTTTGTTTGTGTTGAGGGCAGTAAGGTTTGATTTGGAGTAGAAATTTGTAAACAATTTGAATTAATATAATAAGTATTGTATTTATGTTTGATGAACTTTAATTGGTTTTGCGTTGAAATGATTACGTTAGTGTTGTGGCGTTATCTAGAGTTTGTTAGTCGAGATGTCTAACATGTAATATCGGCGTGGTCAATAATGAAATTGTAAATCCACTATACCCGAACTCAGAACTCAGAAAGTTTCATTGAAGAACGAAAATAAAAACTTATTCCTCTACTGGACACCACATTCCCCTTTTTAAAAACCTATAATAAATAAAGGCGCTCATGTTTATTTCGTGACAGGTCTTTTCATTCATACTGCCAGAATTTGGGGAAACTCTTATAGGCTCATAAAATCTGAGGCCCGACACAAATAAGTCAAAGTATAAGTCATAAATCCATAAAAATAAATAAAATAGAGTGTAAGGGATTTATTTTTGTTTAATTTTTGGGGAATTTTTTGGAGATGGGGAAAAC
The DNA here is from genome assembly GCA_963855945.1 of Thereva nobilitata. Lineage (NCBI taxonomy): Eukaryota > Metazoa > Arthropoda > Insecta > Diptera > Therevidae > Thereva > Thereva nobilitata. The sequence goes on along the minus strand of OY979694.1, from coordinate 155,362,766 downwards.
CCGTAATCTCTTGAAATGCAGGATCTACAGTAGAACCCGAGTAAAAAGAATTGAGCTGGTAAAAGGAACTCGAAAGTAGCATGCATAGCGAAAAAATGCTCCCGCCTTACGGGTATGCACGCTCCCGCTACAGGCGCATGGAAAAGTAAAAATGCTTCCGCTATAGAGGTATGCAAGCCTCTGTTACGAATGTCCAATGCTGCTTGACTTCCGAAATCGAGCGAAAACCGGTGTATTGACTATGCTAAAGGCACCTTTTCTGGTCACTAAGATAATTCGTCGTTTGCTTCGTCCTATAGGCCATTCCCACCCGAGGGACCATGGTTTAAAAAAAAGCTCGTGCTCCTAGAACCGTGGTCCCTAGTGTAGGAATGGCCATACCATTTCTTAAAGCTTCAATTATTAATCATATGTATCATTATACATACATTTACTTAGGACGCTATAATCTACGAAAATAACTTTATCGTTTTCATTTTCAATTTTAGTCTAAAAAAGTGTGAGCGTACCTTGCCTCGTACGGGTGCATGCAGGCTTCAATTATTAAATGTATCATTATACATACATTTACTTAGGACGCTGTAATCTACGAAAATAACTTTATCGTTTTCATTTTCAATTTTAGTCTAAAAAAGTGTGAGCGTACCTTGCCTCGTACAGGTGCCATGCAGGCTAAGAACGGGCGAGCCTTATTTTTACTCGGGAATACTCCACAGACAGCTAAAATAAGAATGAGTGATTGCAGGTCATAAATTAACCTCAGGAAAGTCTATATTGCTCAATATTTTAAAATGCTTATATTTCCGCATTTGGTCCATGCTTGGTCCCAACTAGGAAAACCTCATGTACTTTATCATTCATAAGATTACAATACAAGCCCTGTACCTGACTTGTTCCTAAGAAGGCATGCTTGTAGTGTCATGCCTTACAATTGCCTTATCAAGACCTAATATATGTTTAGGTTTTGCCACAGGTAAATTCTAGTCCGGTATCCTTCAACAGCGGAATTTCCAACACATCTAACGCATTTACTTTCTTCCCTTTGTATTAAGGGTAAAATGCTTTCAGTCAATTCCAACTGCGAAGTTCTGCACAGGGCGCCTAATTTCCCAAGCATAGCAAAATCTACGCAGACGGTTCTGAATATATTTGGCTAGGCGTGTGTTTTGCACGTAATACAAAATTTTCCATTGTCGAATCTTAAAAAAGTTTTAACATATTTTTTTATAGATAACTCTAAATTTTTTTATATACCTATGCAAAATCAATTTGTGAAGATTTCTTCTATTTTACAATATACCTTATCAGGGACTGCGGACAGATAATTTTTTTTTATTTCAGGTACTACTGAACATTAGAAAGGCGTTTTTGAGTGACTTTTAAAAAAAAAAATTCCCAGCTCCTTTATAAGATATCATTATACAGTTTTTTTTCAAAAGATTAATTAATATTTATGGGGTAAAAGAGAATATTGTTTTTCAAATTTGGATAAATAGTGTAAATTATAGGTGGCGCCAAAGTAGAGTGCTCGAAAAAATTGTTGTTTTGCGGCCGACGGCTGGTCTAAAACAAATAAACCAAAAAGATTCTTAAAAAGGAAGGTCTTTTACAGAAGAATTTACCTTAATTAAGGAAAAATCGATAGAGAAGGCAAGGAAGGAAAAAAAGTACAAAAATGGACCCTGTTTTTGACCGTTTTAACCTTGCTAAATATTTGTTTATATGTTTTTTTGGCAAATTAAGGCAAATTCTCCTTAAAAATATGTCAATTAATAAAACACAGCAAGATTTTTCAAAATCGGCCTAGCCAATCCGGAGATTAACTGTCGGCCGCAGAACAACGAGGACTCTACTTTGGCGCCACCTATAATTTACAATATTTATCAAAATTTGAAAAACAATATTCTTTTTTACTCTATAAATATTAAATAACCTTTTAAAAAACTGTATAATGATATCTAATAAAGGAGCTGAGAAATTCTTTTTTTAAAAAGTCACTCAAAAACGCCTTTCTAATGTTCAGTAGTACCTTAAACGTGTGGCAACGCACGGGGGCGTTTGCTAGTCCAAAATATAAATTTTAAAATCTTTGCCTACAATAATAAAAAAAGAAACAAAAACGTACGAATTTTCATTCAAAATCTCTTATTTATTTTTTCCAAGAGTAGTCGAATAAACGAACCCAGCGGGAAATGAATCGATTCAGAAAAGGTACTGAATCGCTTCTTTTGAAGTAGAGGAGTGCTTCTCTTAGCCTTGCCTTGCATTTCTTCTTTAACATTGCATGTCCTAGCGGAGAAGCGCTTCAATTAAGTTTATTTGTAACGATTCGAAAGCGATTAATGGCCCTTCGCAGACTTGTCCATAATTTCAAACCGGTTTTAATATGAGTTCAATAGTACACTCGGAACTCACTTTTCTCCATCATTTTCGTGTAATGATTGTAATGCGTATGTAGTAGTGCTGGGATAGCACAGCGAAGTAGCTTTGCGGAGAACGAAAATATGCTTGGGTTAGTGTAATGGACGGTGAAACCAGAAAATGTTTGGGTGAACAAATGATGGAAAATTATGGAATAAAAACTGTTTTCCCTGCGACCCCTTGCCTATAAAACCGGTTTTTGTTTTGATGTTATGGACAAGTGTGCGGAAGGCCTATAGGAATGCAGATGGACGCACAATTGGCTTAGTTCCCTTATGCCAGTTGGGAAAAAGCTTTTTTTTAGATTTGATTTCCTGCTGCTATAGTTAAAAGTTTTTATAAATTTTATTTTGCGTTGACGTCCATCCCAGTTCATTGATGAAATGCCTCTAAAAAATATTGATTCTCTCTCTGGGACAACATGTGCTTATGAAGAGATTCCTTTGGCAGTGGCATAAAAGCGATTCTTTTGTGCTTCGGTTGGAAGCACTTCTAATATTTCCCGCTGGGAAGGTTCTTACTTCTCAATGCTCAAGAACAGTTTCGCTTTTGTTAAAAAAAATTGAAATTCTTGTTTTAATGCATTATTCACAACCAGAAACGTGTAGTTGGAGCTCAAACATATTTGAATTCTTTTATTAACTTCCTATTTCAAATTTCTATAATAGCAAAAAAATATATTTTTTTCATATTTTTTAAAATATATTTTTTTCATATTTGTTTTCACTCCCTCGCATCTTTCTCGCAAAAACAAAAGAATACCTGTACCCGAACAGAAATCAAGCTTCTGACTTTTTTCCCTACATGCGTAAAGCGCTTATGAATAAGATGTACTTAAAAGCTTTTTGTTTCAGATTAAGCTTCGCCTAACGAAAATCAGATGGAATTTTTAGAAATTGTGGCTGAGGTTTCATCCGGGCGAAAATTTTGTATGGGGTTTGAGCCTCTATGTGTATATTTACTCTATGCTTGAAGGGAAGCTTTGTTTGATTTTTCAGCGACCTTGCCTCTTCCTGACAAAAACAAAAGAATACTCGGACAGAAATCTATTTTTAGATCCAAGCAAAGCCTTCTACATTTACAAGCCATGCCCCAGGTATGTGCATGTATGTGTATGAAGAGCCAAAATTTTTTGAATTAACATTGCCGAAGCCGTACGAAACAATTTTTTAACTTTGTTTTTGCACTTAAAAGTGGTAAAATAATGTATATTATTACTTTTTGGTGCACATGGATTATCAGTGATTAGTGCTTTAGTGATTTAATAAAAAAAATTAAAAAGAAGTGAGTGATTAAGTGTATTTTAAGAGTGTTAATTGATTAGGTGACCATTTTTGTTTACATTCGCGGTGGTTTTTTCGGGTTAATTTAGGGAAAAAATGTTGAATTTGTGTAGTAATATAATAAAAAGTGCTTTTTAAGTGATTAAAGATTATTATAGAATAGTTATTAAAAACATTAGTGAAGAAAAATGTGAAGGAAAAGTGAAAAAGTTATTGTTATTCATGTTGTGTGGTAGTACTTGCACTTATGTTTTTAATAACTCTTCTATAATAATTTTAACTACTTTAAATTCACTTTAAATTCCATTACTACACAAATTCAACATTTTTTCCCTAAATTAACACGAAAAAACCACCGCAAATGTAAACAAAAACGTCACCTAATCAATTAACACTCTTAAAATACACTTAACCACTAATTTTTTTTAATTTATGGAGTCAGATCACTAAATAACTTATCACTGATAATCCGTGTGCACTAAAAAGTGATAAAATACATTATTTTACCACTTTTTATTCCAAAAACTAAGTTAAAAAATTGCTTTTCTCACAGCTAAGTTGAAGTCCATTCTGACTGAAGTCCATTCTGACAGATAAATTGAAGAGCCATTTTCTTTGAATGGGAGTGTGAGATTTCGTAGTGCATGGCTTGTAAATGTAGAAGGCTTTGGATCCAAGCAAAGCTTTTGACTTTTTTCCCTACTTGCGTGAAGCGCTTATGAATTAGATGCGGTTTTGTTTCAGATTAAGCTTCGCCTATTTAAAACCAGATGGAGTTTTTAGAAATTATCGTTAAGGTTTCATTCCGGGCGAAAATTTTGAGGCTCTATGGCCATTCGCAGACTTGTCCATAATTTAAAACCGGTTTTAATATGAGTTCAATAATACACTCGGAACTCACTTTTCTCCATCATTTTCGTGTAACGATTGTAATGCCTATGTAGTAGCCTGGGGTGCAATCACAGCGAAGCAGCTTTACTGAGAACGAAAATATGCTTGTGTTAGTGTAATGGACGGTGAAACCAGAAAATGTTTGGGTGAACAAATGATGAAAAATTATGGAAGAAAAGTTGTCTTCCCTGCTACCCTTGCCTATAAAACCGGTTTTGGTTTTGATGTTATGGACAAGTGTGCGGAAGGCCTATGTGTATATTTACTTCATGCTTATAATATTCTTATCTTAATATATAAAAACTACGTGTCACAATGTTTGTACACGCTAATCTCCGAAACCGCCCAACAGATTTAAATGAAAATTTGGGAATGTGTAGGGTTGGTTCGAGATTGAAAGATAGGATAATTTTGGTCCAGATAAGTGAAGCTGTTGTCGAAATATAGAGAATTTCAATGTTTCACTGATTATATTTAAGTTGGCGGGGCGAAAAATAATTTAATTTAATTTGTCATGTACATAAAAAACCGTTAGTTTAAAAAAAAAGCACTCCGATTTTTACGAGTGACAACGTATGAATTAGTGTAATGAGTGTGCTGAGTGTACAGTGTGTACAGTATGTACAGTATGTACAGTGTACTGTGTACTGTGTACTATATACTATGTACTATGGACTGTATACTATAACTACCGGAGCCCGCAAAAACACAGCAGTTAAGAAACATATAATTTATATACAAAATAAAAATATTTGTGAACATTTGGAAACCAGTAAAATATTAGCATCCATTGTTCTTTATTTAGGTACTTCCACCGAAAAATGCGTAAAAGCTTTTAATTGGTGCGATTAAATAACGTGTTAATAAGAAAATATATAAATGTCGAGTTTTTTAATTATGCCTCAGATTGGGGTATATCTTTAAAACGGTCAACGTGTATATTTCACTGAAGAAAATGCTCTCCAACGAGCTTTTTGTCGTTTCATTCTACTGCTGCGGTGATGTCCCTCTTCTTTAAAATTGACGACAGTGTAGATGGAGGAATATTAAAGCGTTTGCCAAAGTCGATTACTCTTTCGCCATCGGCAAGGCTTTTATAATCTCCTTTTTTCACAAATGAAGAGACACTTATGGGTACTATTTGAACTCATGGTAAAATCACACTAAAATGACATAAAAATTAAGTGAAAGAAGTAAATACACATGTAAAAGGAGAAGATAGAAATCTAACGGAAGAATAAAAATTTCTAAAACGTGATTAAGAGAATTGAAGAATGTGAACGAGAATTCTTTTTCGAATTAACGGGATTGTCAACGAAGAATTACGAATTATAAGACGTTTAAGTGGCGTTGGGTACTAAAATTATTACGAATTACCAAAGGGACCGAAATGCATTAATTTTTTACATATAACCGCGATTTTTCCAAAGGACCAGAAGTTCATTACGAAAAAGCGCGATTTACGAATTAACGGAATACGAAATACCGAGATTGTACTGTATTCCGACGTCCCACACTATTATACATGGAACAAATCAGGTAAGAAATGGAAGCCAGGTAGACAAGGCTAATCACATCCAACTATCCCGCGCGTATTGAAAGCAAAGCCATTGGGACGACTTTACACAGTACATCCAAACAGGGCCGGCGGTTGGAATTCAGCCCGAGTGGGTAGTTGGTCGGAAGGGGGATATATATATAGTTGGCCGGGAGGGGTATACAAAGGGATACGATTTAAAATAAATAAAAAAATTTTAACTTCGAAATAAAAGCGTTGAAACTCTTTATATTTATTAATTAAAAATTATTTACGTAACGCAGACTGTATTGGGGCTTTGTATGGGCCGAAATAAACTTATTTAATAGTCTTTCTAGATCAAGCTTATCAGTGATGATAGAATGTATTATTTTGCATTGTTTTTCTCAAATAACTCTTAAATCGAAAAAAAAACTTCTTTCATTAGAACATGAAGATCCTGGTATTGTAAGCTCCATGTTTCCAGTTGGAAAATCCACCATCCACGCAGGCTTGTTAGTCCAGGCGAAATGGTTCAAAAAAATGATCATCTGACGATTTTTGGTAAGATATTTAATTCCTTTTGCTCATTGTTAAGGAGGTTCAAGTGAAGTAAAAACTCGATTTGCGTGACACAGGGGGTTGTGGAATCGCCGCCTTCTTGAGAAGAAGGGTGAAAAAGTTTTTCTCGATTTACGTCTGTCTAAGTTATAAATACGGGGGTCCTATTTTCGTGAATAAGGTGGCACTGCACGCAGAATATTCCCACCTATCTAAAACTGTAAAGTAAAGGTTCTACCCTACCAACTTCCAAAGTTATGGGTCATCAAAGTCAAAATTTTCGTTTTTTTAACAAAAATGTCAGCTTCAACTACCTTTTTCTCCAAAAAATACGTAGTTAATCAATATTTTTTTTCCAAAATCGGAAAGCCTTTGTTTTTGAAGATATTAGCAAATTTTTATGTTAAAATTGGCTTTATTTAGTACATTTTTCACATAAATTTCGAAATTAAGGGCTTGTAGTAGGGGAGTTGACGCTTGAAAAAATCATGTCGTCCCTTCTGCCGCTTGATATATAAGCTTTTTAAGTAATTTCGAGCATTTTTTATAATATGACTTTTTTATTGGAAGTGGACCCATCTCGAGATAGGGAGTAGGGGGGTAAAAAAAGAGTTAAAATTGAAAAAAAAAATTCTGTCGCTGCGTATGTAGGTTCTCTTAGGGAATAACCGTTAAATACTAGTGGCAGAAATTTTTTACCATATATCTATTATGTTCTGAAACTGTCGCAACATTTAATGGCAACAGAGACTATCTCGGTGCTATAGACACTGAGCTATTAACTGCGAACCCAGAATTTGTGCTCTGAGAGCCCGATTATTGGGCTCCAGGAATTCAACGATAAATTGAACTGATTCTTGTATATTTGAACTCTCACAACTCAAAATTTTTGTCCGTGTACTTTCGAACTTCGAGTTGGTATTTTACCCACTCGGAATTTTTCGAGAGGGTAGAACTACCCACTCAACCCATATTAACCGCCGGCCCTGCATCCAAAACAACGTGAGTGTTTCTTTTTGCGTTTGTTGTTGCTGAATATTCCAGAACCAACGTCTTTCGAATTTTTACCAACAGTCAATGGTCAAATATTCAATACATTTCAAGATGCATGTCGCGAGTTGCAATTGCTGGAAGACGATAATCATTGGGATCTGACACTTACTGATGCAGCATTTGCGTCCACACCGAATATCATTCGTCAACTGTTCCCAATTATATTGACGACATGATACCCAACAGAACCATCGGTTTTGTGGGAAAAATACAAGAACTGCATGACTGAAGACATACTTCGCAGAATTAGACAAACAAACCAATATCCAAACTCTCGAACTTTTATAGGAATAATTGGTTTTTCGTTAATGGTTATAAATATTTGTTGAAGAGTTGAATTTTGAAGATTTGGATTAATTTTAAATGTCTTAAGGTTGGGTGCAGCGAGTCGGAAAGGCATCATCTTTGTTTATTTACGCGCCGGAAAACAAAACCAAAAACATACTTTACCAGCAAGTTTTGTAAAAGAATATGTACATACATACTTAGGTAATTTTGGTCACACTTAATATGAAAGCATATTGAATCTAATGTCTCCCAATTTTACAGAAATAAGTATTGGTTCTTTCCTTAGATCTTGCGAATAGTTTGATTTTCAATATTTGCATTAATTTCACATGTTTTGACGAACACAATTTCGCAATACAAGAGAAAATAAAAGTTGGTTTTTTGGCATTGCTTTTTCTAAATATAAAATATTTGTTTAATTTTTCGATTTGGTTTTATTGTTCTAGAAAAATTTTGTTATTGAAGACTTCTAGATTTAAATTAAAAAAGCTATAGAAAATGGCCCTCGAATTTCGAGTGCTGGATGCTGCTATTTGCAATAATTTTACATCTTTTTACGTTCATGGTTTTAACAGAATACGCAGGCAATTTTGGTCATAGTTTGAAACTAATGACACCAACTTTTATAGGAATAGTTGGTTTTTCGTTAATGGTTAAGAAGAGTTGAATTTTGAAGGTTTGGATTGATTTTAAATGTTTAAACGTTGGGTGCAGCGAGGCGCACTGGGTCCCAGCTATCCAAAATACAGAAAATAAGCGGTTCATTGAGACACTTTATCTGTGTATGAAAATTCATATCTCGAAAAATGCCATGTCAATGGGCATATTCACACGCCGCCATAATTGTGGTGAGTAAAACCGGTTTTGTTCAACTCCTAGCAACTCAGACGGGGCGTAAATGAGTGTAGTAAATTTGAATGCTATACAGGAACCTTTAAATGTATTGCAGATGAATTTACTTGTTAGAGAAAAACAGAGCTAAAGAATGCAAGAGATAGAAGTAACTTTTTATATGTGTGCCAGTTTTCACGCGTTTGCTTTTGCGTGAAAAATGTTTCGTTAAGTTCTTCCGCTCCCTTCCCTCTCTCATCTATAAAACCGGTTTTAGGCGCCATGAATGTGCACTGTGTGAATATGCCCAATGGATGGTTTTTATTGTCTCGATCAAAATGTCAGATCCCTAATAATTTCACATTTTGTTATTTGGAATCAAAAATACCAAAAAATTGCCTTTTTCAAACTCTCCTACTGTATATTAAAATTCAAATCACCTGATTACTACTATTGGCTTATGGGAGCAGCATAGGCGCGCCGGGTCCCAACTAGTATCATATATTTTCGATTAATATTTAATTGAACGAGTTATCTTGAAGTTGCCAGTTACACCTTTATTTACAGTGTTTTTAAGGGTGAGTTGCACGCCTATTATTAATCAGCTTTGGTACAACCAGTATGTGTAGTTGAGATCATGGTGAAATTCTAGTAAGAAGCTTGATTTGAAATATGGAAGAGAATAGGATAGGTTACGAGTCTGGAAGGAGTCAATGAACCTTATATGTGAACTCTCGGATGGTATACGAGTTCGGAGATACTGACTGGGGAATATTAGCTGTGCTCCTTTTCTACTTTTTAGTACTTGCGAGCAGAGCAGAAAAGGAACGCAAAATTTGTTGATTTGAGTAAAACCTAACCTAACATTTTTGATGTTATTTCATTTGTATACAAATAAAAGGTCAGATTAATAATTTACAACATAATTTAAAATAATGCGATTTTATTATTTATATTTTTATTTATTTTATTTATAAATTTATTATTTTTATTTTTATTTATAGACGGTTTTATATGAAAAAAGCTCAAAACAATCAAAAGCCATCTATGGGGTGAAAGGGTAAATAAAATAATTCACAATAGACTCCAAAAGGGAGCTTTCCTCTAGCGGATTATAACTGCGTAACCAAAAGTGTTATCTAGTCATATGTTAGAGAAAGTGTAGCTGCGAGTGCTCACGATTAAAAAATAGTAGAAATTAGCAGAAAAGGAATTTGGTCTGCTCCATGGCGAGAGTTGTTCAATGAGTTTATGTAAGCGCCAAAGCTGCAATCAGCGATGGGTTTGATGCGGGGCCTTGCATCATGCCCAGCTACATTAAAGTCGGTTTTATGGCGTTAGCCCAGAAAAACCAGTTGTATTCAAGGCGAGGCCGAATGTAGGACTTGTAGATTATACCCCGGCCTGCTGGCTGAAGGAGAAAGTTGCAACTTTTAAAAAATCGCAAATCTTGATATGCTTGTTTGGCGATTTGGAATATGTATTTCATCATTCAAGAAATAAATATTTTCTGCATGCAGGACAACTTCATTTATACTAGATATTTATTTCAACAAATCGAATAGCCAAACCCTCAGTATTATTTTGATACTAAATTCTTTTTTCTAATAATCACCGGAGTTTAATTTAATTAAACTATAAACAAAGTCATTACACTGCAATTTTATAATTGTTCAAAACAAATTGTTATAAAAAAAACTCTTGTGAAACTATTTTACTTAATTTAAATGGTTTTTTTGTGGCATAAAGGGATGCCTGTAAGTCCGAGTCATCATCACAGTTGAAGGAACCTGACATAGGCACACACCCCCGAGTCAAGGGAGTCATGATTTCACTTCTTCTTTTTATTTTGTTACTGGACCCCAGAAGACAGGACGCAATTCATTGTATCCGCCAGAAATCCTTAAGAGCTTAAATTGAAAAAAATGCTTAAGGTTTCAAGCACAACATACCAAAAAGGACATAAAAAAATAAGTAACGCAACGCGGGAGAAGAAAAGCTAGTAAATGGGAAGCTAGTCCTGATAAAGGATATTCACTAGAGCTGTCGCGAGACCATTTAGGGTCATTAATTCCTCTTCCGGTTTTTGTGCTTGGCATGGACGTGTGGCCAAGGTGTAATTAATCTTGTTTAACTTGACTTCATTGTATTGGTTTAGGTGTGCTTCAGTTAGAATGGTGTGCCCGTGAGCACCTTTTTTATTTCTTTCTATATCGAGTAAAATAAATGTTGGAAGTTTTTCTATAATTTACTCAGTGTCTTTTAGACTTTTTGATTAATGAACTAAGTACAAAACAAAAGAGCTTAATCTTCTACATGGTGTTTATATATGGGAGATTTTTTAAATTTAATATTGCAGTTTAGGGAATTCCATTTTTCACCCAAAGATATTTTTTTTGTAAAACTTTGATCTTTATAAGCTGTTGACACTTTCAGTAAGAATATAATTTAATGTTTTCTTGAATCTCTTTCCATTGCTTGTATTCTTTGTTTGTTCGAATATTACCAAATTAGCATATTTTATAACTTATAAAAAATAATGGATTCTAATGGTGTTGTATCTTTACTGTTGTTTCTATTTTTTGAAAGATTTCATAAGCTGCCCAAACTATGACGACAAAGCTGGATTGTCGAGACCAAAGCCAGGAGGCGCTGGTTTGAAGGTATTTTTATAGAAATACCAACCTGGAGAGGGTAAAGTGAGGTGAGGTATAAGGTGGGAATTTTCTGCAGTCTGGTGCCCAGCTGGTAGCTCTGTTCAGACATCTTACCATGATTTTACTAATAACGGTTAGTAACAATCCTGACACCATTATCACTAGGACGTCTGTGGATGTTACTAGCTTAGCTCCACTTCATTCTAACTTTTGTAGTAAAATCAACAATTCACTCTTTCAAAACTCAGACTATGTGAGAAAAATAAAATTCTCGTTGCGTGTAGCGCTGCCGCCAGAGCGCCCGGAGGCTCAATTAGCGCTATGGCTCGCTGTTTTGATGTCACAACCTCTTGTATCTAAAGTTCGGTGTTACTTATGCCCGGTTTACATTATTCCAGTCCAGTAATCCAGCGAGTCAATCAGTCATTCAAAATTTATTGGTCGGTAACACTATAGTGAATATGATTTCACGAAAGGATCTCAAAAATTGTGTGTTTACAAAAAATAACAATGCGTGTTCACTGTGCAACGTTTAATCCAGCACTGGATTGGTCGTCTACACTATTCCAGTGGCGCTGGAATGCGCGAGCTGGAATGAAAAAGTAGACTGTCAATCCAGTCACAGTACTGGATTGTTCATTGGAATGGGTGCATTCCAGTGTCGGTTCCCATTATTCCAGTGGCATCCCAGCGCTGGTGTCGATCGCTGGGCTGGACTGCTACTGGAATAATGTGAACCGGGCTTAAACTCGGCGCCCAATGATACCGTCTATGGCACCATCAAAATTTTCCAATAACGTCCTGATGATTTGCTCGCTTAGGGGCCGTCCATAAAGGACGTCACAGTTTTTCAGAGGATTTTTGACTCCCCCTCCCCTCAAGTCACAAATGGTCACATTTTTTCAGACCCCCCCACAATGTCACGTTACAAAATTAAAATCGAAAATTACAAATTGTTGCGGTTAATAACGTCATTAGCATGTGGTAAATAAATAGCCGTAAAAACAAATAGGATTCATAGCCATTAATAGAAACATTTATTTATGTACTGGAAAAAAAGGTGAAAGTGCAGTGAAATTCAAAATAGTGAAATTCAAACCGACATTTTTTTTAGTAAAAAATACATGAAATTTTTTCGAGTTTGGCATCGTTTCACCAGCAGTAATACGAATTTCTACCAATTTATTTCTCTCCATGTAAATTTCGATAATTCATTCACAAAAATAACGAAAATGGTTGATTTGGTACTTACAATTTTAAACAATATATGTCGGTTCGCAGAAGACTAGATATTTTCTAGAGTTAAAGCTGTTAAATCATTGCAAAGAGAACGAAACATGTGAAAAGTGCGAAAATAAATCGAGCGAAAATCGCGAATGATCAACAACAACACGAAAATGAGGCCCACGATATTTGGAGGTTGGAAATCGCTGAATAACTCGAGTTGTCAAACTAAACTGTGTAGCCTACTAGGGGTTGAATTCAAATTAGTACTCAGCTAGAATTATTATTCCGTACGTCACATTTTCATGAACACCCCCACCTTTCTGTCACAAATGGTCACATTTTGCCAGAACCCCCGTCCCCCTCAAACCGTGACGTCCTTTATGGATGCCCCTTAATGAAATCATCACGACAGAATTTGACATTGGACCCAATTGTCATTTTGTGATAGTTGATTACAATACAAGTGATTGCGAAATTGATTTTATTGTGTTTTTTTAAAGTTATTAATAATAAATTTAAAGCAAACTACTAATTAAATAAAGTGAAGTGATTGAGAACATTGTTTGGAGTTTTCAATAAACAATTTAAAGTGAAATAATAATTAAATAAAACTAAGTGACTTAAAACAATTTTTTTTTATATTACAAAAATAACTAAACATGGACTTATGTGTATTATCGAGTGAACAATTAAGTGCTCTAGCCATCGTGTCGTTAAAAAAATGCGAAGCACTAAAGAAAATCAAAACAAGGCGTTATTGGGTGCACGAAATATATAGGCAAAGATTAACGCATGGCTTCTTTGCAACAACGTGTACGTGTCCAATAATAAAAGAAGATCCTGAAAAAAATTTTAAATACACACGGATGAATTCCACATTGTTTTTTAATTTGTTAAATTTAATAAAACATCGCCTGGAAAAATTTTCTATTAGGACACCACTATCCCCAGAACTGAGATTGCTTGTGACAATAATGTAATGTAAGTAATGCAAAAATTCTTCCCTGTTGTTTGTTATTTAATATGTTACATTGCTTTCTTAGGTACCTAGCACATGGTAGTTCAAGGTTGCTGTACTGCTCCAATTTTTTAATTGGGGAGACTACATTCCGAAGAATTTTTTATGAAACATGCACTGCTGTATGGGATGAGCCATCAAAAGTGTATTTATCCTTTCCAAACGAAGAAGAGTGGAATAATATTTCAGATAAATTCTACAGGTTCTGCTAAAGACTAATTTTTGTTTTCACATTGATGCTAATATACATTTCTTTACTCATATTTTTTACAGGAAATCTAAAATGCCTAATTGCTTAGCCGCCATTGACGGAAAGCATATAAATATAGTATGTCCACTCAAAAGTGGATCACAATTATTTTACAATTACAAAAGTATAAATAACGATGTCAACGTTTAACATAGATATATAAATTCACTAGTTGGGTCCCGGCGCGCTTATGCTGCTCCCATAAGCCAATAGTAGTAATCAGGTGATATGAATTTTAATATACAGTAGGAGAGTTTGAAAAAGGCAATTTTTTGGTATTTTTGATAACAAAATGTGAAAGTATTAGGGATCTGACATTTTGATCGAGACAATAAAAACCATCCGTTGACATGGTATTTTTCGAGATATGAATTTTCATACACAGATGAAGTGTCTCAATGAACCGCTTATTTTCTGTATTTTGGATAGCTGGGACCCAGTGCGCCTCGCTGCACCCAACGTTTAAACACTTAAAATCAATCCAAACCTGCAAAATTCAACTCTTCTTAACCATTAACGAAAAACCAACTATTCCTATAAAATTTGGAGTCATTAGATTCAAAATACATTTATTTGAACTATGACCAAAATTGCCTGTGTATTCTTTTAAAACCATGCACGTTAAAAGATTTCAAATTAATGCAAAAGCAGCACTCGAAATTCGAGGGCCATTTTCTATAGCTTTTTTTAATTTAAATCTAGAAGTCTTCAATAACAAAATTTTTCGAGAACAATAAAACAAAATCGAAAAAAGATACAAATATTTTATAGTTGGAAAAAGCAATGCCAAAAAACCAACTTTTATTTTCTCTTATATTGCGAAATTGTGTTCGTCAAAACATGTGAAATTAATGCAAATATTGAAAATCAAACTATTCGCAAGATCTAACGAAAGAACCAATACTCATTTCTGTAAAATTTGGAGACATTAGATTCAATATGCTTTCATATTAAGTGTGACCAAAATTACCTATGTATGTATTCTTTTACAAAACTTGCTGGTAAACTATGTTTTTGGTTTTGTTTTCCGGCGCGTAAATAAAAAAAGATGATGCCTTTCCGACTCGCTGCACCCATCCTTAAGACATTTAAAATTAATCCAAATCTTAAAATATTTATAACCATTAACGAAAAACCAATTATTCCTATAAAAGTTCGAGAGTTTGGATATTGGTTTGTTTGTCTAATTCTGCGAAGTATGTCTTCAGTCATGCCGTTCTTGTATTTTTCCCACAAAACCGATGGTTCTGTTGGGTATCATGTCGTCAATATAATTGCGAACAGTTGTCGAATGTTATTCGGCGTGGATGCAAATGCTGCATCAGTAAGTGTCAGATCCCAATGATTGTCGTCTTACAGCAATTGCAACTCGCGACATGCATCTTGAAATGTATTGAATATTTGATCATTGACTGTTCGTAAAAAATCGAAAGACGTTGGTCCTGGAACATTCAGCAACAACAAACGCAAAAAGAAACATTCACGTTGTTTTTGGATGTACTGTGGAAAGACGTCCCAATGTCTTTGCTTTCAATACGCGTGCGATAGTTGGATTTGGTTCGCCTTGTCTACGTAGCTTCCATTTTTTACCTGATTTGTTTCATGTATACTAGCGAGGGACGTCGGTATATAACAATGTTGTTGCGAATTGTCCGAAAATATCAGGTTTTTGGCACAGTGTGGAAAATTCAGTAAGTGTAGTTTTTGGTGGCGGTAAAACTCGTTGGAGAGCATTTTCTTCAGTGAAATATACACGTTGACCGTTTTCAAGATGTACCGCAATCTGAGGCATAATGCAAAAACTCGACATTTATATATTTTCTTATTAACACTTTATTTAATCGCACCAATTAAAAGCTTTTACGCATTTTTCATAGTACATAGTATATAGGTCACAGTACACAGTACACTGTGCACACTGTACATACTGTACACACTGTACAATCAGTACACTCAATACACTAATTCATACGTTGTCACTCGTGTAAATCGGAGTGCTTTTTTAAAGCTAACGGTTTTTTATATGTACATGACAATTAAAATTAAATATTTTTTCGCCCGCCAACTTAAATATAATCAGTGAAACATTGAAATTCTCTATATTTCGACAACAGCATCACTTATCTGGACCAAACTTATCCTATCTTTCAATCTGAAACCAACCCTACACATTCCCAAATTTTTATTTAAATCTGTTGGGCGGTTTCGGAGATTAGCGTGTACAAACATTGTGACACGTAGTTTTTATATATTAAGATATATCATTTCAGAAAGATTCAGTATAGTTTTATTAGCTACGTGCGATTCCGAGAACAGGTTCACTCATGTTGACATTGGAGCATATGGGAGTCAGAGTGACGGTGGCATTTTTAAAGAGAGTATTTTGGCTTAGCAATTATTAAACAATACTCTACAAATTCCGAAGGAAAAGTTATTACCTAACAGTAATATTTTATTCCTGTACTACCTCGTTGGCGACGCTGCATTTCCGCTGAGGAACAACCTGATGCGACCATACCCGGGGAAAAATCTTGACGCAAAACAAATGTATTTCAACCACAGATTGTGTTCTGCCAGAATATCAATTGAAAACACTTTTGGGATCATGTCAAAACGATGGCGAATCGTTTTGAATGAAATTCACGCAGCTCCCGGAAATGTAGATATCATTATCAAAGCAATTACAGTGCTCCATAATTACATGATGGTGGCAGATTTTCAGGATAGGGAAGAATCTGGGATACTTATCGAAGGCGGATGGAGAACCGGCATTATACCATTACAATCAACTCCAACGGGTTCACTATATAACAGACCAACCGCCGAAACTATAAATTTAAGAGATATCCTGGCAAAAAACTTATATGAAAATAAATAAATATAACTATAACAAAATAAAAACAATCAAAACATTTTAAAATTAAAAAATTCTCAAATCTTTATTTAATGGGCTTCAAAACAT
The DNA here is from genome assembly GCA_963855945.1 of Thereva nobilitata. Taxonomy (NCBI): domain Eukaryota; kingdom Metazoa; phylum Arthropoda; class Insecta; order Diptera; family Therevidae; genus Thereva; species Thereva nobilitata. The sequence goes on along the minus strand of OY979694.1, from coordinate 155,345,808 downwards.
TTCCTATTTGCTTAACTCTTTACTTATTTCGTCCAGTAAGCGATGTTGGAGTTGAAACCTTCTACGGAAATCCAAATTAGCTTCGCGAACTAAGTTTTCCGCGTATCGAAAAAAATGAGACAAGGAATCTGCCTGCTCTACATTTTTCGTCACCGTGTCCAAAAATTTATCCAATTTGGAACCTTGCAAACATTTTCTCTACTCGTCGCTTAAACGACTCGTTTACGAGTCGAGGATTGCTCGCCAAAAACTTTTTTCTCGACTCGTCGCTTTAACGATTCGTTTAAGATTCGAGAATCACTCACCAAAATCTTGGTTCTCGACTCGTCTATTTAATTATAAACGGTAACCTTTACCGCAAAAATAGTTAGGATAAAAAATGTATCTTATCTTGAATAAACTTTTTTACATACGTTCAACGATCGGAATTTTCTTATATTTCATTTAATGACGTTTTTTCAGGTCTGAACGAATTTTAAGGGATCAGGGAATTTCCGCGAGCTGCGTAGTCCGGTTTTATGAAGTTAAAAATAGAAAGGATTCTAGGAAAAGGAAAGGTTAGGATTCTGAATGGGGGTGTTCTCACTCGCTTCCGTAACCAGTATCATGCCGAAAATAAGTGGACCGATTTTTTAGCGCTAATTGTCTCGCCTTTACTAATGCCTGAGAACAATTGACACAATTTATACTCTGGAAGTTAGTCCGGTAGAACCTTCACTTTTACTGTTTTAGGTAGGTGAGAGAATTCTGCGTATACTGCTGCCTTATTCATGAAATTATGTCATAGGGTTACAAACATACAGGGTAATATGTAAACCTCTGCAAAAAAAAATTTCAAAGTGCCCTAGCGGCTAAACCGTTACGATTTCCCTCCCCTCCCATACGATTTTTTGTTCGTCTATCCAAAACCTATCCACAGCCGGCCGCTTCGTAACTTTAGGTGGGACACACTGCATAAAGAAAACAATATAACTTCGAAATAATTTTTCATAATTTTTTTCTTTACCCCCCATTTTCCGATCAAACGTGAGGCTTTCCGGAAAAAGCTTAAGGCTGGAGTACAATGATTCCGCTCCGTACCGTTTCGTATAAATGTCAAAAGTCGGATTGTAGGAATTTTCATTGGAAATGTTCGTGGAAACGGAGGGTGACTACAATGGACGGTTCGGAATGGTGCGGAATGGAAAAGATGAGCAAATTCCATCTTTTTACGAAAAGGTCGGAAGACATAACCTCATTTGGTGGTCGGTAATTTAAAACATAAATGTGAACGACGAAAAATTAATTGAATTAGTAAAAAAATATCCGGAAATTTTTGATAAAACAAATTAATTCTATTTGAACACAACATTTTATTTATTTCTGCACTCATTTCTTTTAAACTTGATAGTTGTCAAAAACGGAATGAATAGGTTGTATTGTAGCCAGTTATCCAACTCCACGGGACGGTACGCTTATGGTGCGGTTCGGAGCGGAATCATTGTACTCCCGCCTTTATAGGAACTTTTTTGTCGAGAATTTTCATAGCTTTATTTTTGTTCTCTTGACATTTTTGCAATTTTTGGTCCCGAGTTACGGCCGTGAAAGCGTCGGACAATCCGTTCAATCGAATTTTCTCTTGATTTTCACAAAGTATGGCCCGGAACTCAACAGTTACCTTTTATCCTATTGCTAAACTCCCACCATTCCAAATTTCATTAACTTACAATTTTTTTTCAGAAGAAATCTCTAGGAGCTGTACTATATATTTTTTCTAGAATTTCTCCCCGCCCATCAAAGAAAATGAATAAGGAGGACTCGTTTTCGAATCGCTACTATAAGGAGGACTCGTTTTCGAATCGCTACTACGAGTCGTTATCGAGTCGTCAAAGCGATTTGCTATAGCATTCCGTTTTCGTCTTTTACAAATCGATATCGTTTCGATAACGACTCTCGTCTCGGAGTCTTCTCGAAGATTTCGCGACTCGTTTTCGAGTCGTTCTCGAGCCGTAATGTTTGCAGGGAATGTTCCTGTGTTTTTTTTTGGTTGTTGAGCTTGTCCTAGCGCTTATGCTTGTATTGATGTCTTCATCAAGGGTAAGACAATGGGTAAGATGTTGATTCCATTTGAGGGGAAAAGTCTTCCTCCTCAATAAATATTTCTTCAGTTGGTAGTAAACTTGAATGCATTCTATAATGCAAATAAACATAAAATATTATTAATATACAAGTAATAATAGCACAAAACATATTATACATACGATCTGGGTGTATAGCAATCTTTAAGGAAATTCATCCTATCGTAGGGCTTAAACTTTATTTTTTCTTTCTCTCCTAGGCTAGCTGCACTACCTGAGCTACATTTAATTCGCCTTGCCTCCCTAAAATACTGGTCTCTTAAAGAACACCATCTTTTTCGGGCTGTTTCTCCTAAAATAAGGCAGAAATTTTCGATAATTCCAAATACATACATATATCACTTTGTTATTGTATTACTTGTTATATTTAACTTTGTCCCAATCTCCTCCCATGGCTTGGTTTTTAGCTTAACATTTTTGTACATTTTTGTACATTTATTGTACAAAAATGTGTTCTCCTCCACTAGTTCAATTCATTTTTCATCTAACATTATTATTTTCATTCACTTTTGGCAAATACTTTTGACAAATGAAATAGTTGGAAACTTCAATTGTCAAATTCAATTATTGGAAAGTACAGTGGAAAATTGGAAGTATTCCTGCGCCGCCACCATCAAAAATAGAATCAAATCTATTTTATCGTCACGAGATGGTGGCGTTGCCATTGGGCGAAGTTGCATGAAATTACGTGGAATTTATTTTCACTTTTTTGGCGGTGCCGGTTGGCGTTGACGGTATCATTGGGCGCTAACCTTTAGTCGACTGTGGCGGAAGGAAGCTTTATCAGTGATCTGATCTCCTCTTTTAAGTCTTCCAGAATATAACTGCCCAGTGTGCGGTGCCTAGCTTTGGCTAAAGCCGGGCATTTAGACAGGAAGTGAAACAAGTGTTTCTCTCTCACTCGTCTCCCCACAGAAAGAGTGTAGGTCTCCAATGTTCTCCACCTTTGGCTTGTTAGCAGTAATGGGTACTCAAAAATTGCGATAGGAGAGACACTCCCTGCATGGCTTGGTAGTCGACTGTTACGTTCACATTTATATTTCTATGGAGGTGTACCTAGACAAGAGTCATGTTGTGCTTTCTAACCTAACTCAGCTCTGCATCGCTCCACTAGCTTGGCAGTGAATTAATGTTTTATTTTATGTGATTGTAAGTAAATTTAATGTTCCATGGTTGATTTTGTTTCACGTTATAGTAATTCTAGTTATAAGTAAGTACTAATTATATCGTAAGTTTTTTTGCTAACTATTCTACAGCCGGCTCCACACTCCGCGCAGAAGATCTCCGGCAGATAAATATTCCGTCGAATTCAATAGACATTTTGTGCTTTGTATGAGTTTCACGATTGTCAAGACACACAACCTTCTATATTACAAGCCAGGAACAAGGAAAATATTGAGAGCGAATTTCCGCTCAATCGGACCACAACTCGGTGAAATCACGTTATGTTGTTAGTGTAATTTGGAGAATTTGGGAGAATTTGGTGGTCCGATTCTCTCAATTGAGATTCTTGTTCATGGCTTGTAAATATAGAAGGTTGTGCAAGACAACATTTACAGTGAGGTTGCATTTGATTAATGTTGGTTAATAAATTGTTGATGTGTTAACGACTTCATGCTGGACAAATACCAAGGACCTCCTGTCGAAAGAAATCTTTTATAGGAAGAAGAACCAATTTTGAGATTGGTCGCTGAGCTACCGATCAGTGGAGTAGCGTCTTTGGAAGCAAGGGAAGAATTGTTTCCCTTACAATTCCTAAAAAAAAATCTAAAATTGATCAAAGTCAAAATAAAAACAAACTTTTGTAAAACAAAAGAATAATTTGTTTTACAAAAATTTATTTTTATTTTATCATTCTCAGATTAACATTTATCTGATTGCTTGGCATTTTTTCTAGCCCAAACTATCATCGTCTCGAAATGAAAAATTAATTATATGAAAGCAATTTTTAATATTATGTCCATCAGCGAAAGTTTTCTTCTTCTCTCTAAATTCGCATACGATAACTACACTTTATACGCAAAGAAACATGCCAATAAAGTCCGAGAAGCAGGAATTGAATTGTTTCCCTTGACTAGTATTACACTGTTCGTAAGAAAGCAGTTCTTTCCAACTTGTGGATGAAGACTGAAATGGAAAACGCGAGTCTCGACGGGCATTTGTTCCACCTTAATAAAATCTCTGAAATAAAATCAGCGTCATAAAGTAAATCTATTTTTTATGGGTGTACTGTGTTTTGGGAGCCGTGTAATGGCGAATTCAAATAAAGGTTTTTAAAACAAAAACAGGCATCCTTCATAACATTGGCCAGCATTTCGGGCGTTATAGCAGCGGACCGGTTTTTTCGTGCCAAAATGGAACTCAAGCAATTAGGTTAGTTGCGACATACGTTAAGGTTAAAACCGAATCGGTTTCAGAGCATACCGGAGACAAACAAAACTGGAGACGGTTGGAAAATGGTTCGGGTTTTTGAGCACACTGCGGTCCAAACAGAACAGAAGTTTCGTGAATGACGTGTGGGTTCTCTCTCCAAATTGGACAGTTTTGTTTATTGTACTCAAAGAAATTCTTCACCAAACGACGAATTGTGTTGTCTGAAGACGCCGAGTTGTCTGAAGACGCATAGTTTTCACAATTAAAGGGTTATTTTAAATGTAAAGCGCTACAATTTCAGCGTGTTCTATCGGTGTTTATCTGATAGCTAAAGTGGCACTTTTCTGAATCGTGTACATTTTTCGAAATCGACTAATAAATGTCGGGTTATTCAATGTTGAAATACCGAAAGTCTAGATGGTGCACCCTGTAGTTCTTCTGAAAATGATGTTTAAAATACGATTCTGATTATCGGACCGATCGGAAAGGTTTCTTGAAATGAAAAACAGTTTTGCTTTCAACTATTATTTTATATTTAATTAAATATTTTCAACCGGATGGCGGACACGATGCTACTCTGAAATCTACAATAGACTAACTAAAACACTATACTCCTGAAAACATTAAAGGAGATCACCCAGATTGGGCTAATTCTGAAAGTGCCGGCCAATAAAAATAAACTTATTTCAAAAGAAACATTTTTTATTACTACACCAAAGTTCTAAGTCAATTCTCGGAGATTATATTTAACCTCAAAAATATTAGTCAGCTTAGTATTACAAAGTATTATAAGAGTAGTATTATAAAAGTGGTGTTGAAATGGGCCAAAGGGGGTGGGCGGTGATCATTTTTATACTTACCGACATACTTACCGTGCTTTAAAAATGTATAAAAACCGGTTTTTTAAATACATTTTTAAAGCACTGCAATATCGTGAGAATAAAAGTCACTTTTTTTATATTTTGTTTTATGTTTTGAAGATATGTTTTCTGCGCCCAACATGGATTCGAGGTGTGGCTATTAAATAACGAGACTGTTGCTGTAAAATCTTTTACTTTAAGTTTATACATATTTATTGGTTATCCCCTTCAATATATACCCCTCCACTATTCTTACACTTTTCCATACCAATTTTCCATGGAAAATTTTCCAACAGTGCTTCAAGTCTTTTTCTGTGAGGTCCGTCATGGTGCTTGCCGCTTTTTGTTTTACTGCTTCAACGTTATTGTTATATAGCAGTCTGGCAACACTTTAGCAGGGTTTAATATTGAAGAAACTTAGCCACTAAGTTTAGTCATAAGTAGTCCGAGAAATGTTAAAGACGTGAGAATTAATAACCGTTTTTTAAGTATAACAACCGTTTTGTTAATACATAACAGTGGCCACGAGGAGAAAAAAGCAAGAAAAAATGTCACTAAAAGACGTGGACGAATAAAACTCACGGGTTAATTCTACCGCGTTTGCAATCGGTAGTGTGGAAATATATACAGCAACCACGTCCTGGATTAGTTATATAGAACGTTTGGAGTTCTATTTTGAAGCTAATGGTATAACGGATGCAAGCAGAAAGAAAGCAATCCTGCTGACGATGGTTGGAGGAGAAACATACGAGTTGCTGCGATCACTAGCAACCCCAAAAGCTCCGAAAGATCTGCAGTATAAAGAAATCGTTGTGATACTAAAAAATCATTTTCATCCAAAGCCCAATGAGATTATTCAAAGATATAGGTTTTACAAAAGACATCAGCTGGATAGTGAGCCAGTGGTGAACTTTGTGGCAGATTTACAAAAAATAAGTGAATATTGTGAATTTGCGGAATTGGACAAATTGCTAAGAGATCAGCTCGTAATTGGCATAAAAGATGAAAGCGTTCAGAAAAAATTATTTGCAGAACCGAATCTGACTTTCAGAAGGGCATTGGAAATAGCTACAGCATCAGAAGCGGCTAGCAGTAATGTGCAAAAATTGCGTGCAGATACAGTCACACGCAGAACAAAGCCACAACCCAACGATATTTTTACAGTAAGAAAACACAAATACACCGATAAAATGGTTCCTAAAAAAAATTCTAGAACCAAATACGAAGCCAACCAATGTTACCGTTGTTTAGAAATGCATAACCCTTCATGTTGCAAGTTCCGCAATGCAATTTGTTCTTATTGTAAGAGGAAGGGACACATCGTCAAGGCTTGCTGGAAAAGGATTGAAAAAAATAAAAAACAAGGACCGAAACATTTCTTAAATAGTGTCGACAGCGACATTGCATATTATACCCGGGACAGACTAGCATCATTAATGACGAATATGACGTCAGAATGACGTAGACTCCATTTTACTTCCATATCTTTTTTATGGGTCTACGTCATTCTGACGTCATATTCGTCATTAATGATGCTAGTCTGTCCCGGGTATAACTCAGACTCTGTGTTAGATATTAATACTGTGGAGCCAGAAACTACAATGCCGAAATTTATGGTGAATATTTCGCTGAATGGTGTAATTGTGCAGATGGAGGTGGATTCAGGCGCGTCAGTTTCGATAATTTCAGAAACAAATGTAAAATGAAGTTAGTAAGAAGCAAGTTTGGTTTGCGGACGTGGTGGTGGCGAAGCACGGGTAAATGTGTCATTTAAAACATCAACATAATGCTGCCTTTATTAGTTGTCAAAGGAGATGGTGGTAGCCTGTTGGGAAGAAATTGGTTCGCTCCCTTAGGTATCAGCGTCCAAGGAATTAATTTAATTAATAGTCAAGTTACTGATATCAAGTTTGAAAAACTAAAAAATATATTTTCAGATGTTTTTTGTGATAATTTAAGCGCATATGCAGGTCATCCAGTCACACTCGAATTAAAAGCTGACGTAAGACCAGTGTTTCTTAAACATCGCCAAGTACCTTTTGCTCTAAAACCTGCAGTGGAAGAAGAAATTGATAAGCTAGTGCAGAAAGGTATTTTTGAACCGACAGAGTTTACAGATTGGGCAACACCTTTAGTTGTAGTTCGTAAATCAGATGGATCGATAAGATTATGCGGTGACTACCGTAGTACGGTGAATAAATTTATCAGGCAAGGTACTTATGCTTTACCTACGATTAATGAAATTTTTGCAGCTATAGCTCCAGCTAAATTTTTCGCTAAATTAGATCTAAAACAAGCCTACCAACAGCTTGTTGTTAATGATGAAGCGGCACACATACTTACAGTCAATACACATAAAGCTCTGTTCAAAGTCAGACGTTTAGCTTTTGGTGTATTAAATCGGCAGCAGGAATTTTTCAGCGCTGCATAGACAATATTCTAAAAGGTCTACCGGGAGTTGCAGCTTATTTAGATGATATTTACATAGCAGGAGATGACAAACAACAATTGTATACCCGGTTATTTGAAGTTTTGCAGCGATTACGTCAACACAAATTAACTGTGAGGCAGGATAAGTGTCAATTTCCATTAACAGAAATAGAATGTTTAGGATTTATATTAAATTGCAACGGCATTTCGCCATCGCTCAAGCGAATTCAAGCCATTAATCAAGTACCTGCTCCCCAAAATAAGCAGGAATTACAAGCATTTTTAGGAATGATAAATTTTTATAATCGTTTTTTAAAAGATAAGGGTTCTGTAGCGGAAGATTTACACAGGCTTTTTAGAGAATAACAAACAGTTTATTTGGAATAGAAGATGCTAACATCCAAACCAGTTTTGACACATTTTGACAAAGATAAACCAGTAGTGTTAGCCTGTGACGCCTCACCTTATGGTGTAGGGGCTGTCCTCGGTCATAAAATTGAAGGAGAAGAAAAGCCGATTGCGTATGCTTTGAGGATACTAAGTAAAAGTGAAAGAAATTATGGTCAATTTGACAAAGAAGCGTTAGCAATAATTTTTGGCGTGAAACATTTCCATCAATATCTAGCAAACAGGCCATTTACGATCATAACAAATCATAGGCCGTTATTAGGCATTTTTGATGCAAATAAAAGTATTCCGATAATAATTTCACCGAGAATGAAAATGTGGTGTTTAATATTAAGTACTTATGACTACTGTCTGGAATACAGAGCTGGTAAAGAACACGGAAATGCAGACTGTTTAAGTAGATTACCGTTACAAGCACGAGTGGAGGAATCAAATACGATGGGTGATATTTTGCTACTAGAAGGAGTTACAGACCCACCTGTGAACCACAATAAAATTAAACAAAAAACTGATAAGGATCCGATACTGAGCAGGGTCGTTCGTTTTTTACTACACGGTTGGCCGTCATCTACACAAAAACTGCAACCTGAATTTGAAACTTTTCGCAGTAAGAAGCAAGAACTATCAGTACATGAAGGATGTTTTCTTTGGGGAAGTCGTGTAGTGGTACCCAATATTTTGAGAGATAAAATAATACAATTTCTACATGCTAATCACCCAGGTATGTCAACTATGAAAGCAATTGCAAGAAGCTACGTGTGGTGGCCTAACATCGACCGTGACATAGAGGAGTTCGTAAGAAGTGTCAGCAGCAACGAAGAGACCCTCCGAAAGCCCCCGCTAATAGGAATCCAGAAATTCCATGGTCGAAGCTACACATAGACTTTGCCGGGCCATTTAGAAATAAAAACTTCCTGATTGTCGTGGATTCATACTCTAAATGGGTTGAAGTATGTATTGTAAATTCGCAGTCATCTGCAGAGACCATAAAACATCTCCGAAAATTATTTGCAACGCATGGCATCCCCGACCTGGTCATTTCAGATAATGGAAGAGCGTTTGTGTCAGAGGAAATTCAGACATTCTTCAGCGGAAACGGTATCCAATTTCGATACACAGCACCTTACCACCCCTCGAGTAATGGACAAGCTGAGAGAATGGTCGGATATACAAAACAAGTCCTGAAGTCTTTGGAGGAAGGTGATATCAACGTCCAAGTCGCAAGGTTTATGTTCCGGCAACATACTTCGCCACATTCCACTACAAGGAAAACGGCAGCCGAGTTGTTGATGGGACGCAAAATCAAAACAGCGTTAGATTTACTACGCCCTGACAAAGCTATAAGAACTGGAAAAGAGGAAAATTTTGATGAAGCAATTACAAGGAAATTCGTAGTAGGTGAAGACGTGCTCATTCGAAACTACAGCCCAGTTGCGCGCTGGATTTTAGTCAAGGTCATACAAAGATCCGGTCCAGTCTCATATGTATGTGAAACCAGCGAAGGACAAATAGCAAGGAGGCACGTAGATCAGATAATCAAACGATTTTTCCAAGAAGACTTAGATAAACCCGCGGAACACAGACAAACGAATCAAGAAGAGTTAAACAGATACGTGGGACACCGGTGGCAGAATCAAGAAGGATTAGAAACAACAGTGGCAGAAACAAATAACCAGCCTGAAGTTCGCCGATCCTTAAGGACGCGGAAGCAAATAGATTTTTACAAGCCAGCCTAAATAGGGAGGACTGTGATATAGCAGTCTGGCAACACTTTAGCAGGGTTTAATATTGGAGTAACTTAGCCATTAAGTTTAGTCATAAGTAGTCCGAGCAATGTTAAAGACGTGAGAATTAATAAACGTTTTTATAAGTATAACAACCGTTTTGTTAATACATAACAGTTATCAAAACGTATTCCTTTCAATGCTCATTTGACCTTAGGAGACAGATAAAAGTCACATGGAGCCAGGTCAGGCGAATAAGGCCTAACACTGGGATACCATGCTTGGCGAGAAACGTCGTTCAATTGTGAGATTTGTTGGCACCATTTTTGCACACCCCTTTTTCATTTTAAGATCATCATGGAAAATTTGTTTAACGGATTCCTTGTCAATTGCAATAGCTTCAGCAATCGCACGAATGATTAATCGACGATCCTTTCTGACGATGTTATTAATTTTATCAATATTATCGTCTGTTTTTGATGTGACAGGGCGAACCGGGCGAGCGTCATCCTCCACGTCGTCACGGCCTTCTTTAAAACGTTTCAACCACTCAAAAATACATGCACGTGATAAGCACTCATTACCATATACTTTATGTAATAATTCGTAAACTTCGGTGGACAAGTTTCACATGAAATTCACAGCAACTTTTGCTCGACTAAAATATTTAACATTTTTCCGGCAAACAAAAAAAACTCAAGTTAGGGGGCATCCATAAATTGCGTGAGGTGATTTTGGCGATTTTTCGACCCCCCTCCCGCCCTGGTGAGATGTCGTGAGATTTGGCTCGACCCCCTACCCCCCCCCCCCTTCTCACGTGAGATTTTTAAAATTTTAAAAAATTTGTAGGTTTTACACTATTATGCGTATTTTTAGTGTAAACACCTCTTTGCTTGATTGCGTTGGATTTATTTAAAAAAAATATATTTTTGTGTTGAAGAACAGTACCACAAAATCATAACAGCACCAACTTGGCATGCACCCAATATAAACTACAATACCTGTGGATTACCATTTAGCAAGCGATTCTGCCTATCCTTTGGAAATCAACCTCATGGTGTCTTAGGGCCGATTCACAATGAACGCTTCAAGCCTCAAGCTTCAAGCTACAAATTTTTTTTCTATAGTTTCAAGTTCATTTGAAGCTTGCAGCTTGAAGCTTTGAATGTGAATCATTGTACATAAATCCTATAATCCTAAATTTTTGAAGCTTGAAGCTTGAGGCATGAAGCGTTCATTGTGAATCGACCCTTACAGGGATAATGATTTCTTAACCAGATAACAGAAAAATTTCAATTCTAGTTTGAGCTCAACTCGTGTATTTGTAGAGTAAGCATATGGAATATAAAAAAAATTTAGAATTTTACAATGTATTGACATACGAAGGTTGACTTTGGCATCCACTGATTCGTTTTTAGAGAGTAACGACTTGACTGTTTGAATAGCAATGGTAGAGCCATTTATGACTCTGGAGATATACAAACTTCGGAGCATTCTTCTATAAATGTTATCGTTGGGTAAAAAACCTGTGACTGAATGACCCGGGGGGTTATCCTGGAATGCGATTTGAAAGTCATGAAATTCGGAAATAAGAAAATGGTATCCTCCACCAATGCGAATTCGAATTAACCCTGCGTCTCGACTTGCAATTTTTCCTTGCATGAAATATGTCATTGCAACGAAATTGCTTAATCTAGACCAATGATGGCAGCAAGAATTTACTTGCATGAAATATTGTAGTGAGATAGCATGCCATTTTTGCATGATATCTTTGCTACAATATTTAATTTGCCCACTAAAATATTTTTTTGACAGAAATGACGTCATCCAAAAATATTTTATGCAAAAAAATTGCACGTCGAGACGCAGGGTAAATTTGTCCGCCTGTTATCGGATTTCAGTCCGCGAGTAAAGCCATTGCGCATGCCCTGTATTTATTTGTTTGTTTTAAAATATTCTAAAAACTCTTTAAATATTCTTGAAACAATTTATTGTTCGCATCAAAATATCAAATTAAGTTAATAAATGAAGTTGGTTGGCTAAAAATAATTTCTTTTCGAAGATTTATCAGGCATCGCTACTAGCTTCCGTTTGCTTCATACTTTCGTATCGCCTTAGAAAAGCGGAATCTGAAGTCACAGCCAGCTTCTCAAATTGACGTTTGAGCCGCCTGTACATCAGGATACAGATTCAAGAAGTGCGGATCTGTTAGACTTTCATTCTTCACAACTCTCGATAATGATAACAAAAGGTCTTCAAAATCTATCTTGGCTTCTAGTAGGTATGTCAGAGCAGATGGTCGTCGATTCAAAATTCGAGTCCTGTAAGATGCTTAGATAACTAATTATGTCGCCTGGTGCATATATCTGCTTTTTGTAGTGACAATGCACCGCAGATAGTGTTCTGACTGATGTGAAAAGAGCCGTTTCTTAATATAATCTCTATGATTGCAGTAGGATTGGGTACATTATGCACTTGAGATACTTAGGAGGGCATTAGGTTCCAGGTTTTTCAATTGGGCTTCCAGGCCTTTTTGTTTTGTTTAAGCTTAGACCCCAACACTAGTTCATCGTAGGGTCGCAATCTGTCCAAAAATGGTGGTATCAGTCAATGCATACATTACTTTCGCAGTTTTTCCCAGACCATTGTATATTGTATATTGTATGTCTTCATTCCCAGATATTTAAATTATTTTCTTTACTTTTTTTTGGATGTTGTATTTAAAACAGTGAACAAATACAGTGTAAACGGCAGTGCAAAATTTTTATTGTTCATCTGATACTGCACCATGATTTTCGTGAATGAAATCTAAGTACGGGTCCAAAAAGACGATTTTAAAGATTTTCTCATTTACAGATATTGTACTTAAAATTGAAAAAAACAAAAAGATATTAAGAAATATTGCAAAAAAAATTACAGAAAAATCGAAAAATACCCATTTTGAGGGCTAAAACCCCCTAAAAAGTGGGCTTCTCGGGGTAGAAAATCGGTAGACTTTATAACCCCTTATTAAGAAGCCTAAAAAGAAGCTCTCGGCCAATTTTCACCCTGTACCTAACTATTTCCGCTATATCGCTTTTTTCGGCTTAATTTACCTGTACTATTAATTTAACCCAGTTTTCTCGCGATTTTACAGTGTTTCTTGCGGAAAAAAAATTACGTGATATTTGCGGAGACCCCTCCCTCCCCCACGTGAGATTTGGTGATATTCGGCTCGACCCCCTCCCCACCCCTAAACACCTTACGTAATTTGTGGACGCCCCCTAACGAAAACAAACGCTACGGTACAGAGAAAATATCTACTGACATACGACTTTAGCGCAAGCGCAGTTCGCCCACAATCACGTTAGTTTCGTTATTTAATAGCCACACCTCGTATTATATTCTTTATCAGCGTGCTGAACTCTACAACATAATAAAATTTCATGGTCATCGGAAGTGAGGGGTTAAACTACACCTCGGATACTTGACTTATTTCACCTCGGATACTTGACTTAGAACTTTGGTGTGATAATAAAAAAAATGTTTATTTTGTTATAATTTCCTTTTGTCTTTTAATGTATATGTCAGATTTAAACTGCTCGTTAGTGTAAACTAGTTGTAGTTTAATGAATTGTAAATACTACTGTAACATTTCGATAAATAAAAAAAAATGCAAAAAAAAATTTGTTATAATCTATTAAAATAATTAGTTTATTTTTGTTGGCCGGCACTTTCAGAATTAGCCCAAAAATTTATGGCGACTGGGTGATGTCCTTTGGCTTGCTGGTATTACAAAGGATTTCAATGAATCCTTTCTTCTTTTTGAAGTTATACTTCTTTAGGCGCGTTTGGAAAATATTATGAGAGTGAATTTTTATCGAGACGCGAGACGCAACGCGAGACGGTGACGGAGAATATAGGCGAAGGGGTATGGAGGGCAAGCATTTCAACTCGCATTCTTTATAGGCCAGTCAAATTAGATTTTTTCGTGCCAACCGAGCCATCCGAAAAGTAAAATAAAATTTTAGTAAAAAAAGTTTCATTACAAAATCGTTTTTTTGGTAAAAGATATGAGCATTTAAAAAAAACGTGATTTTTAGCGGTTTTTTTGCAATTACTCCTTTATTTGTTTATGTATTGACATCAAACTGGTGTCATTTTATTAGTATGAAGAAGATCTACAAACTTTATTTAAACCTTTTTTTTATACAATGTGTAGTTTTTTTAAAACGCGAAAATCTGTTTTTGGCCCTCTTTTGACGCCATTTTGGAAACTTTCCCAAAGGCCTACGACTGCCAAAAGTAGTTCATCGAATTCTACGGAATTTTTCATATTTTACACATACTATTTTACTTTTCGGATGGCTCGGTTGGCAATAAAACGAGGTTTTTTCGATAATTTGACTGGCCTATTAGCTGATGTCGTGAACAGACGTCGATGGGTGAGGGGGTTTTCATCGTGAGGCTATGGAGGGAAATAAATTTCATGTACATTCATCAGCCAAGCGAAGGTTTGGGCTTTTTGTAGGTCAAAGAAGATTCGTAGTTGCTGCGGTGAGGGGTTCTGTCGCGAGGTTATGGAGGGAAATCCGATCTGTGTTCTATTTATCACCTAAGCGCGAGTTTCTAAGGGCCAGTTTTACACGGGCCTACTTTTTCAGAAGATTTTTCTTGGTTGTTTGTCGGCCCGTGCGAAACTGGCCAAGATAATAATAAAGTGTATGGCAACTGTACAATAACAAGCAATAATTATTTACTGTTTTACTAATGATTTTGAATGCTTTAAACTTAATATAATTGTTCAACCAGAAATTAGTTTGAATATATAATACAAAATATTTACTGTTATTATTTGGGAAAATAAAAGAATGAACAAGATATTAATGATTTTATTTAGCTTGACCTCGTATATTTGTTTGGTTTAAATCTTGCGACAGCTTTTTCAACTACTTGTACTAAACCGATTCTTATGAAACTTTGCACACGCGTTGAGCTAACGTGTCAGTGCAATCTGACAATTTTGTAAAAAAATCAAGATGGCGGTTCCAAGATGGCTGACGAATTTTTCAGTTGTGTTCCAATTTCATTGAAAATCAATATCGGGGGGGGGGGGGGGGTTTAGGGCCACAAATGACGATTTTATGGTCAAAATTTGAAAATTAAAGATGGCGGCGCCAATATGGCTGATGAATTTTGGAAATGTGTTCTGAATCCATTGAAAATCGGTATCGGGAGGTTTTTAGGGCCACAAATGACGATTCTGTGGTCAAAATTTAAAAATTCAAAATGGCGGATGAATTTTGGAAATGTTTTCTGATTCCATTTAAAATCGGTATCGGGGGGTTATTAGGGCCACAAATGACGATTCTGTAATTAAAATTTGAAAATTCAAAATGGCGGATGAATTTTGCAAATGTGTTCCGAATCCATTGAAAATCAGTTTCGGGGAGTTTTTAAGGTCACATTTTGGCAATTTGTATTCGATTTCACTGAAAATAGCTATTTGGGGGTGTTTAAGGTCGGAAATAATAAATTTGTTGTCAAAATTAGAAAATTCAAAATGGCGCTGGAAATATGGTATGCATAACAAATCACTTCACCAAAATTTTGTAAAAAGTAAAATCCAAAAATAGGTAAAAAAAACTTTTAAGTTAAATGGTTTTATTTTAAATCTGCTGTACCAAAAACTAGAAAATAATTAGAACACAAACATGGACCTTCTGGAATAGTAGGAGTGCTGTGTTCTAATGTCGTTTGCCAAGGGGCACTTTGCGTCCCTGTGTCAGCGAATTAAGTAATATTCTGGGACTTTTAACAGACTAAAATAAAAACATGGGGCGCATAAAAACCTGTATAAATAAGAACAACTTGTCTAGAAAAATGTGTTTCCTCTCTGCCGGAGAATGAGTTGACTAGTAGGTGATTTTAGTTAGGATTAGAATCCGGTATAACCGACAGGCTGGAACGTGTCGGCATCATGCTGCTTCCACCTGCCAACGCACGCAAATAATAAAAAATCCAATAAATTATTTAAATTTAATTAAAAATTAGTCTTAAATCACGCCAAATAAGTATAACTTCTAATGCGCGTACATAATTTTTATTATGATACATACATACAGCTTTTAGCCTTAAAATAATTCTCTCAATAGCTTAATTTTTGCTTATTATAAATATAAATATCTAATACTGGGAAGTTAAAATTTTTTGTATGATATGTATGGTAATATTTATGGTATTACTGATTTCCCTTAGTTCCAGCTTGCTCGGCTAGAACCGAGAAATCTTTCCATGGACCCCTTCTCTCCCTTAGGTGTGTCCCTTTGACATGGTTTATCCGTTTGTTTGTTTTTGGTTTTTTTCATGCTGGTAATTGCCTCCTTGCCCCAGAAAACCATGAACCCCCCACCCTCCACAAACGTCAACCATGCTTTATGTGTGCGATTGTCCGGTGGGGGCTCCATCAGGGTAGCGGCACACCCGTATTTATATCTTACGGCATCACCATAAAAATGTATGTTAAATGTTATAAAATTCTTGCTCGCGAACAAGTAGTATCACTTTCAACATACCTAACCAGGACACATCTCAGTAAATATCAGCAAATATTTGAAACTTTCAAACAACTTTAAACATCCTTGTAAATCCTTCCTTCCATCAATTGTTTCGTCGCGAACTGATAAATAAAACACGATTAAAACAGGTTTCCCGTTGAATTAGTCATTGGGGCGGAAAGCAGCAAAATGGAAATCCTTCCATTCCATCGCACACACCCCGAAAACACATTTTCCAGCAGAATAAAAGCCACATAAAATTCGTTTATCATACGGAAATTTAGAAGATGATCGCATTATGAAGAACAAGCAAAAGTTCCCATATCCCTCCATGACTTAATTCCTAATTCCGAATTATGCAAAACAAGCATCTTATAAAGAATTATTCCCCTCCAAAATGGTTTTATCAACAATTTCCACTACTCAAGATTTTAATCCACTCCTAATTGTGCCAAAACAGGAAGGAAAGAAAACAATTCGAGAATATGCAAATACCAAAGAAGACGCCAAACCAGTAGCTCATGTGTGGCAGAGAAAAGGTGGCAAATACACAGCGAGACCAGATGTAGCAGCGGTAACTTAACGTGCGAGTGTAAGATTAAGTACCTGAAAGCTTTTTGCTTGTTTTGCAGTTCATTAACTCAAGAGTATTTCAGCGTAAATTTGACTTGAAGGAACTGAATAATTTGGAGTCGTGAGTTCTGGGGTGCAACAAATGCAAATCAGCAAAATGCATCTATCCGTATCAGACGTGGTAGAGTCGTCGTAGGTAGTCCCGACAATCTATCATCATTTGCAGAATATAAATTCGGGCATAAGACAGGAAAATCTGCCGATTTGCATGCACATCCACATATACAGGTCCAATTTTGCATTTTCCCCATGGATGCATATGATACCTCTATAGGCGGGCATATTTTTGGGCATGAGTAAGCCCAGTTCATAAATAGCTACATCTATGCGCTAGCGAGGCACTGCCGGGACCCATCCGAATCCTGCATCCAGCATACCTGGCTGTATCCAATTCCGCAAGCGACATGGGATTCACTAGTGCATGCAAAATAATTTGTTTGCGAACCACTTACTGTTTGCATTGGGATTATATTTTGTTGAATTTAACGCCGATTTATTTATTTGTTTTCAAATTACTCCAGCAAATGAATATTCAGTGCGAGGCCAAACCGAGATTAGTCAAGGATAGTCAGGTGAAAATAAAGTAATTATCAACTTCGCCACAATATGTTCCACAAAAGGTTCATCGAGGTTTTTTGGTTGATGTCATAATTTTGCTCGTGCTATATATTGTTTCAATCATAATTTTTTTTAAAGTGCCCCGGTGTGTGAATGGACTTGCAACTTTTTGATGTAGTTTGTAGAATCACATAAAGAGCAACCCCATGCAAGCTTTAATAATAGAATGAAACGGGATACAATTGCATTGGTGATATGCATCAATTTAATAATGTATTCATGACTGGGTTTGAGTGAATTGCCTTACAAGTGTCTCGTTTTACTAGTATAAAAGGCATCGATATAAACAAAATATGGTTAAAATTATCACAGGCTGCTTAAATTTCTTATACTATGCCCCTTAAACAATTTATTAATAACTTTTACTTCGTAGGCGAAGGGGTTAGTATGTTTGTTTGGGGAAATCGAAAAAAATTTTATGTGGCCCGAGTTACCGAAGTCATATACCCCGATCTTCTCCACGTGCCGCAATACAACATGCTGTTGACCGCAAGCTCTCACGGCATAGGTAAAAGGGTTAAATTTCAAAACACATCCGGCGTTGCAGACAGGGGCGGATCCAGCCCTCAAAAAAGGTTGTGGGCACAGCCACCCGAAAATCGGACAAGTGCGAGTCGGAGTATGAACTCGCTCATGATCGATATAGTTCATTCGTACAAAGGAGATGTTTACAAAATATATGACGCCCTGACCAAGATTTTGTAGTGTATAATTCCACGTGGGCAAACACTAGTAGGTAAATTAATAACCCAGTAAAATGTTAGTTTGTTCGCTCACGAAAATTACAAAAGTAAATGAGTGTTTGTTTACACATCACAATGTCACGTTTAAACTCTAAACTACTGAACCGATTTTGATGAAATTTTTACAGCTTTAATGGATATCAAATTAAATTAAACGCTAGTATACATTTTACATTAAATAATTTTATTTAGGTGCTTACTTAAATTACAAATTCAAGCTTACGTTTCTTTTTCGCGGAAGCGTTGGTAATTTCATCGATATTCAGGTTCACATCTTTGTTATTATTTAGGAGAGCCCGGACAATCTTTCCTGTGCCATTGAGGCACGAAACCAAGATTTTACGCTTCACAGAGTAGAAAACGATCTCTCTGCGGTAGCTACGCTGACCGGGAAAGTTGCCAGTATTTGTAAGAAAATTTTTATGTTAGGGTACAAATCTTGGTCGCTTCAATGAGATAAGCTACCACCTCTGGTATAGCGAAATTGTTTTCACATTCTCTTTTCCATTTGGCCATCCAGAGTCGGTATTCATTTATAACAGTTGATTCATTATCGTTAATGAATAGCCGGTAGGTACATCTGGAAAACTTTTTTAACTGTTTCGATATCGATATTCCAGTCGCTGACACTAACATTTGGTTTAGGTAGAAAAACTCCAAACTGAAACAGGTCGAGTATAGATCGGGCCAAGTCAATAATGCACGTTGCGCGAGCAAATGACTTATTCAGCTACAGACTTCCAATTGCTGAAGAAGTCATTTGCTCGCGCAACGTGCATTATTGACTTGGCCCATCTTTTCAAACTCCGTGACATTTAGCGCATGTTGGGGTAAAAAGCTCTTAAAAAGGTTTAAAAGCTTGAGATAAATTTTCTTCTTTGTATTTTACATATTTGCTACAGAAATAATTTGTAGCAATTTCAATTAAAAAATACGAAATTTGTGTTTTTAATACTTTGATACTAGGATTGTGACGTTTTTCGTCAGTCGCATGCGCGCTTCTGCCTGGGGAGATTGTGTTACTTGCGGCTGCGGAGAACTTTCATCTTATGAATGAAAACGCTCATGTATATTTAAAAAAAATTATTCAGGATTGTTTTTAAATTATTTTAAATTTAGAGATCAGAAATATTTCGCCTAATTATAGTAAAATTATACTTATTATGATGAATAGATTTACTTTGTTGAGCTCTGCTCAATACATATAAAGATAACTTAACTTTATTCATTCGGCATGCGCGCACCCATAACCTTCTATATTTACAACCCATAAACAAGAATAGATATTGAGAGAATCGGACTACCAAATTCTCCCAAATTCTCCAAATTACACTAACAACATAATGTGACTGCACCGAGCTGTAGTCCGATTGAGCGGAAATTCGCTCTCAATATTTTCCTTGTTACACGGAGTTTTTTTTATGTGGAAGATTAGAGGGAAAGCCCTTTGTACTGTCGACAATCTATTTTCTTCTTTTGGAAACATCTATACTTCCGGAGACAATCTCTGCCCTAAATCATTAATAACGGAATCTAATAAAGGTATGTAAATTGATTTCCGAAAGTACTCTTCTGCCGATTTCATTCTGCCGGAATTCATACATGACAATCTTCACTTCTGAAGGTTCAATTTTACTAGGTCAAAACTTCAACGAAATCCCCTTGATTTTGAGTGGCGATTTCAATATTATTTTTTCATCAGATACTAGGTTCGAACTTTGTGGATGAAGGGGAAAGTGAGGATGATGAGAGGTACCACCCCACTTCTCCCTTCATCCACAAAGCTCATGAAGAACGTTCTTGGAAGCGAAGGGTCTAAACAGACCCAATATTGACAAAAGAACCACGACATAAGGAACCTCACGATTTTTAGACCAGTTTCAATCGAAAATATTTCAGTTATCCTAAAACCTTTGCTTCGTTTTTAGGTTTTAATTTAAATAGGAATTCATAAATATTGATATTCTGAAATTGTACTTGTATCAAGTCCCTCGGTAGGCTCGTCCAGGGGCGGCGCGTGGTTTTTTTGCGCCCGGTGCATTATGCTATATTGCGCACCATCAGCTGATCATATGAAAAAAACTTTTTTCGTCTGGATCGCAAGGACGAAGAAGCAGAAAATACACAAGGCACTTCTAACTTGGTAGCAATTTGCTTTACTTTTTCAATAACTTCCTGATATTTTGCTCTGATCGTAAATCTATCAAAAAAAACTGGTGTGCGTAGGACCACACGATGGAAGTGAAAACTTCTATGGCCATTCTGTATTTCCTATTCAATCTTAATATTACAGGAGGATAATGGTCAAACAATTTTGTCTATGAATGTGAATGCATTTGAAATATTTTTTTTTGTGGACTTGGAAACACATTTTACTAGACAAGTCGTTCTTATTTAATTATACAGTCGTTATACAGGTATTTATGCATTTTACTTTTTACAAAATTCTGGTGAAGTGATTTGTTATGCATACCATACATATTGCCAGCGAATTTTTAATTTTCTATCATTGACAAGAAATTCATTATTTCCGACCTTGAACACCTCCAAATAGCCATTTTCGGTGAAATCGAATCGTAATTGCCAAAATCGTACCGCCATATTGGCGCCGCCATTTTGAATTTTAAAATTTTGACCACAGATTCGCCATTTGTGACCTTAAAAACCCCTGATACTTAGTTTCAATGGATTCAGAACACATTTGCAAAATTCATCCGCCATATTGGCACCGCCATTTTGAATTTTCAAATTTTGAGCACAGAATCGTTATTTGCGCCGATAAAAACATCTTGCTACCGATTTTCAATATAATCGGAACACAATTGCAAAATTCGTCCGCCCTCTTGGAACCGCCATCTTGATTTTGTTACAAAGTTGTCAGATTGCATTGCAGCAGTACTCACTAGTTAGTAGTTAAAAAAGCTGTCGGAAGATTTGAACCAAAGAAACAAACAAACAAACAAATATACGAGGTCAAGCTAAATAAAACCATTAAAAAATCCATAATAAAAAATAATAATATATAATCAAACATAAGAATATATAATACATAGTAATATAGTATAATAATTTATAACACTTAATACAAACTAAAACCCCCAAAGGCAAATTTTTTCTCACATGGTACGGTAGCGTGATGATGGTTCGTTAGCGTGACGCGAATTTTTAGTTTTTCCCCGGGCCAAAAAGTGCCCAACGTGCTTATAGAAGTTTTCACTTCAAAAAACTTTTGTGGAATTTAAAATATCAACTGCAGCAGACATTTGGGCTTTGTAAGTATATTTATTTTTCTAAAATATCACACTAGATTACTATGGAACAAATTAAATTTAACTCAGTAATTTTATTTCGTAATTCTGCTGTATGTTTCGATACGGGTTCCCTACCTGAACGAGTTCTACCAACGCCTCGTAGACACCATCCAATTGACGAACTAATCGTTTTAACGCGTCTATGCTACTTTCACTACTAGTCTTACTAAGCTTGTTAGTGTCTTCTTTTTCAAAATAATAATCTTTTAACCGAACTGGAGAAATAAGCATATAAATTTTGAATAGTATCAAAACAAGAAGTTGCCTTTAGAAACATACGTTTTTTTCGAAGTTCACACCTATTATCAAACGATGCATCAATGAAGTCTGAGTTGAAGAGTTAATTAATGGAAAATTGTATGTTCTATTTATATTTGCCCGGTATACCATTTTCATAATTCGCGGCACAGTAAAATATTTTAAATTTCGTAACATAAAAACAATAAACAAATTAATTCCAATAAAATATAAATATAAATAATATAATTTACAAATGTATTACCTGAAATTAGTAATTTAATAATTGTTATTAAATCTAAAATATTACTTTTATAACTCAACTTTTTAAATCTAATAAAAATATTTCACTCAATTTTCTCTTTATAAATTCTTCCAGAGAAACAGGCACAAAACTTAAATTTGCACCATCAATAACTCGTATAACATAAAAAAAATCTACATATTAATTTGTTAGACAGTCGCAAGATATTTAGAAATCGCAAGATATTTTGTTCTCATTTCGTTTATTTACCTCTTTGAACAAATCTTGGAACAAAATTTAAAAGTGCACCAACAGCGCCCCGAAGTTTTTATCAATCACAGTAAACAGCAATACACAATACAGAGCCATCGGAACAATTTTTTCCTTTGTGTGAGTTGATATGGTGCATTTTACAAACATTTCAAAAAGTGCTCCAGCGTAGTAAAAATGATATTATTATGTGTTTCGTCTCCTTCATTCCACTGGTTAATTCTGTATTTACATCTCACGTTCAAATTTGAGAACATCAGTAGAATGAGAGATTTTTCTCTCACTTGGTGGATATTTCTCCTGAATTTTTACTTCTGCTGATTCTCTGGACAGAAATTATATAAAAATCACGAAGCAAAAGTCTCGAGAGGAAGTAGTACGAGAGGAAGTAAAATTTCCAGGTTTTTTTTGCATGGAATTTGTGTTGTGTTGTTACATGAGTTGAAATATAGAATATTTTATTGGGAAAATAAACTGGAAAATTAAGTCGTGTTAATAAAAATGAAATCCTTTAATATATGAAAAGGATGTAAGTAAAACATTTTTAAACATTTTTTTTTCAAAGTTTTAAATTTTTTTTTAAAATCTGAATATCTGAAATAGCGCCCCGTCCAATAGCGCCCGGTGCAAGTGCACCATTCGCACCTATGAAAGCGCCGCCCCTGTATTCGTCACTATACTTCCTGCATCTGTCGTTGGCCCTACTTTTCTGAGACCGTACTATATATCCGACAGACCTCCTATATCAATTGCATATTGCTAGTGTATCAGTTGTTAAATTAAAAAAAGATTAATTTTTAAATTAGTTCTTTATTTAACGTAGCTCATTAACTATGAGAATAACTCGTAGTGAGACCGTTGGACCTTTCAGTGCCGGATAGTGCTCACTAGGAGTTCTATTTCATGAATGACAAATATTACTCTAGGCAAAGCTATTTATACTACTTGGTAACCAGGGTAACCAATAAACAAGGAACCTTAAACTATACAATAATTTAAATGTCAAATAACTACAGTGAAAAAGTTACAACAAGTGTTTACAGTTAACAAGTGTTTTTACAACTAAAATATTAAAATCCTTGTGTTACATTCTCCCCTTTTGTATCTGAGGTAGCATGGTCGTTGAAGATACAATATTAAGGTGATGACTTCTTGGGTCGTCCTCTTCTCCGAATAGGTACAACTGGTACTACATCATTGGGACCGGAACATTTTCCAGTGCACACGTATGGTAGGTACCTAAGACCTTAGTAAGAAGTCGACTTATATAGCCTACTGGTCGTTCATCTGGACCCTCCCCTTGGAGTAAAAGTGCACCGATGCCATAGCTACTGGCGTCTGAGATGAATTCGTCTACTTTGGCTTTTGACCGTTCAGCATTAAAGCGCACCGTACAATAAGCAAAATTTCCTATTATACAAGGCGGAGTTGGCGTAGCTGCACGAGTAATCGAACTGAGAAGTTCCTGGACTTGGTCGTTGGTCATCTGAATTTCCATGGATTCAGACGTGGGTTACGCCAAATTATCCTATGTCCAATTTTCTTTTTCTTAATCTCAGGGTCGTGGAATTAATGTGCCCCACGTTGGGCGCCAATTGTATCAGTTGTTAAATTAAAAAAAGATTAAGTTTTAAATTAGTTCTTTATTTAACGTAGCTCATTAACTATGAGAATAACTCGTAGTGAGACCGTTGGACCTTTCAGTGCCGGATAGTGCTCACTAGGAGTTCTATTTCATGAATGACAAATATTACTCTAGGCACAGCTATTTATACTACTTGGTAACCAGGGTAACCAATAAACAAGGAACCTTAAACTATACAATAATTTAAATGTCAAATAACTACAGTGAAAAAGTTACAACAAGTGTTTACAGTTAACAAGTGTTTTTACAACTAAAATATTAAAATCCTTGTGTTACACTAGCTGATTAATATTTTAATAATTGTGGCAGTTGTTGGGTAAAAAAGGTGTACTTCTAAAGTGTGGTCTGAAGCATATTTTTTTATTTTATTAAGGCGTAGGATATAATATCATCAGCCTATCAATCTCAATAGACCGTGAAAGTGTGACGTCAAAAGTCTATTAGGGTTGTGGGCATGCCCATCGTGCCTACAACGGTGGATCCGCCCTTGGTTGCAGACGCTGACCAAGGGAAATTAACCATGGGAAATTATTTTTAAGTTAGTTGTAATGAAATTAGATTTAAGTAATAAGTTAGTTCAATTGTGACTTTCGAGCAATTAACACAAAATTGTAATAAATTAATATTCGGTTATAGATTGTCTTTTTTATTTTTAAAAATCCGAGTCCGAAAAGTATAATTGGCGCAGTCGGTAGGATAGGTGTACGGTCCTATCCATTAATGTCTATCTAATCGAAATTTTTTTTCACTAACGGCGGTTTACCGATAATATTGAAAAATATTGTTTCGAAAATAATACGGCGGATTACCGACATTTTTTGAGATAATAGTGAAGATTAGAGACATTCGGGAGTGTTTTTGAAGTGCTTTGAATGCTTCCCTCGATCAACACATCATATTCTGACGTAAAACCAGTTGCAGCAACACACCGTTGGACCGGAGAGTTTCAACTCGAGAACACCTATTCGAAAAGGACTCAGGACGATGCAATTCCTTGTAATACTTGGACATATGTAAGTCGAATATTGAATTACTCTCTCTTTTATCTTTCCCTATATGAAAAAATTTACCAAGAAATCTTCCCTTTGGCCCTATCCGCAAAAAATTAATAGGCTATTTAAAAGTTTAAGCTCTATTCCTGGAAGCTCAGATAGTGAAGAAGATTTAAGTGTTAATTTAAAAATTAGTGTTCCGAATTTAAATTTTGAAAGTGAAATTGAGTCTACTAGGCTACTAACAATAGTAATCCCGTACAAAATCCCCCATGCACGAGTGCATCAATTTCGCCCACAGACGTTTTTAACTCGTTAAGGATTCCTGATGTGATCAAGAATCTTCCACGATTCGATGGAAATCGAATTCTTCAACAATGTGGAAGAAATTTTAAAATATTTAAAAGAAATTGACGGAACACCCTACTCTTTAATTCTTATGCGTGCCATACGGAACAACATCGAAGGGCAGGCAAATGAAGTTTTGAATTTATACGGCACTCCTCTTGTTTGGGAAGACATAAAGAATAACTTAACTTTACATTACTCTGACAAGAGCACGAAGACTTCACTAATTAGAGACCTTCATTCGATCAAACAAAACAACATAAGTATAGAAACATTCTACAGCGAGATAGTTGAAATACAGGCCACCCTTAATAATAATATATTGATTCACGAATTCCGTAATTAAAGCTAACAGGGATTAGAGAACCCTTGGGGTCTATAATCCGAGCGATGAGACCGGATTCTCTACCCATAGCTCTATCCTATTGTATTAAAGAGCAAAATATCTCCTACATGAGATCAAACCCACTTTCAAATCATCATAAATTTAACAAGAATCAAAGGCATAACAATTCTTCAAACTTACAATTAAATAACTTTAAATTTTCACCCCCCCTTCCCTCATAAGCAATTTAATATCCCACAAGGATTTAACAATCAAATCTCGAGGCCCTTTTTCAGAAATCCGAATCAAAATTTTAATAACTCTAGAAACGCCAATCAGAATTACAACAATTTCAGAAACCCTAATTTTAACCAGAACGTGTTTGATCGTAGAACAAAGCGACCTAGGTTACCTCCACCAGAACCTATGGATACTAGTTCTGGGACCTCTCACTTAAGACAACGGACGGCTTTCAACCAACCCAGAAACCCACAGAATAATTCCTCTATGTGTAAACCATTTCGTCCTAGCGGATTCCCTAAATATATAGCGGAAGAAATTCATAACATAGACAAAAGCGAGGAAAACAGTAATAATATCCCACTCAGAAGTAGTTCCTACCAACAACAGCTGGATCATTTTTACGAAGGAAGTTCGTTTAACCCAGATACCGAAATTAATAACACAAAATTTTTGTACAGATGCCTTGGACAACCAACAGGATACCTAGACGTTAATAGGCATGGCACCACACTCGCCTACATTAACATATCTAGTCCATTCGGACCCCCACTTAAGTTCCTAATAGACACAGGAGCATCCTCCTCTTTTATCAACCCCGAATTTATTCACCCAGCAGATCACATTGAATGTGAACCTATAACAATACTACCATACTAAATAAGTATCAAATCAATAGACTAGTAAAACTCCCAACCTTTCTCGAATTTAACGAACCTGGTGAATTACAATTTTTTATTTTTAAATTTCACGGTTACTTTGACGGGCTGTTTGGCCTTGTCGTCCTCACACAATTAGGTGGAAGGATCGATTTGGTGGAAAAAGCACTTATAACTTGGAATCATAGAAATATAAACTAAACACGGAATGGCTGTAAGCCAGATTAAGCGTACCACAATTCCTGATGTGTTTGAGTTCACTCCGTAGTAGTGGTCAGGCAGTGCAGGCCAAAATATGCAGAAATAATAAGAGGGACGTTTTAAAAGCGGGGCGATTGAAATTTCTGGCATAAAATCTATGCCCCCCGGATATTGACTTGGCACGCCACCATTCACTCAAGAAGCTACCCCTGACAATTCGGCAATTTGGGTCCCACTTGTGCACACTATTGCTGTCCTTTTAAACAAGCTACCTTTAATGTGGTTGCTCACGTACAGGGTTTTTACACGACACAGCCGTTCCATGTTAGTTTATATTTCTATGTTTGGAATTCATAAATTCCCCTCAAATTCAAACCGAACTTAAGTTCGGGAAAACATATCATTCAACCCCATACGAAAGCAATAATAAGGTTACCCGTTGCCGTTGATGTTAAGAACAGAGAAATATTCCTTCCTATTTATCTCTGAGGGTTTATACACAGCCACAGATTGGCATAGCATCGTGGAAGTGTACAACGAATCTAGTCTAGAACAAATCTTATATTTAGAACACCCGCTAAAAGCAGAGAAATATCTTTCCTGTGAACATCCCAGCTAGCACAAATTAGTAGCAGTGGAGTTAATGTAACAAGTAAAAGAGTCGCAAGATAAGATAAAAAGCAATTGTAGCTCCATTGTGACTGAAAAAGCAGATTTTTAAAGTTTATTTTGCAACAACTTTGGTCGGAATGAGGCGACAAATGTGTTGTAGCTATGTTTTAAATGAATTGTTGCCACAAATTGAAGTTGCACGCAACAAGATGAAAAATGGTTGTAACATCCGAAAAAGTTACTGTTCTTTTAGTCGAACAAATTTAATATGTGTTTGTAACAAAATATAAATCGCAGTTTAAGTGTGTTGCAAAAGTCAGAGACATAATAAAATGAAATAGAAAGACAAGACATTACTTTAAAATTTAAAAATTGCATGATTACACCAAAATTTTAGAACGAATATCATTTTGTCGATGAATGTGGGTGACTTGCCTCTGGAAAATTCACGCGCCACCCAAAAAATTAAAATTTGGTAAACAATTCGCAATTTAGAAAGTTTTCGAATTCTTAATATCAGTATGGAAATCTGAAAACTGTAGCTAAATACATTTTTTTAGGTTCCTAATGTCATATTACACTGAAAATTATTAAAGAAACTATAAAATAATATATAAAATCGCATTTGATTTTTTCCAAATAAAATTACATGGTGTAGGAAAAACATAGAACAACGGAAAATATGGCGAACATAAAGCTTTTTGACAGATTTTATCCAAAGTTCTTGTAAATGAGTAAAAACTTCCCTGCAGCGTTCTTGTAACTAAATGAATTTTATAAGTTCGATCCGTTTTTTTCTTACGACATTGCAACACATTAATAACCTCACTGCATCGTTTTGGACATTGTTGTGACTTTATAGTAACTTGATAAAAACATATAGCAACTTAGTCATATTAAGGTTGCTAACTTGTTACTCTATTTATGACAGTTACAATACAATAACGATTTTAATAATGTTAATTTAACTTTAATATGTTATCTTTTTTTGCAACTTTTATGGAACATTTTTACAACAGCTGCCACTGTAGTGTAATTGAACCGGATGATTTGTTGCAAAATGCTAATTCGAAACAATAATTTAACCTATTTGTGACTAAATTTGTTTAAAAAACTGGATTACAACCCAAATGTAACATATTTTTGTTACAAATTGAAATCTGTGCCAGCTGGGATTTGGAAGTAAACAATGTTAGTTTCGGTTACAATAAACCAACCGAGCCTAAGGATGTGATACAATTAATTCGCACCCTACACCTAACTCGGAAGAGAAAAAGGCACTTTTAAAAATCTGCAAGGAATATGCAGACATTTTCTACAATGAAGACGAACCTTTAAGTTTCACTAATCAGGTTAAACATGCTATCCCCACTACTGATGATAGTCCCATCTATACCAAATCTTACAGATACCCATACATACACAAGGAAGAGGTAAAAAAACAAATAGATGATAAGCTAGAGCAGGGGATCATACGCCCTAGCTACTCTCCTTGGAGTTCGCCTATCTGGGTAGTGCCCAAAAAGCAAGACGCCAGCGGGAGGCAGAAATGGCGCCTTGTAGTTGACTACAGAAAGTTAAACGAAAAATCCCCAATATAAACGAGATTCTCGATAAACTCGGTAAGTGCATGTATTTCTCCACGCTGGATCTGTCCAGCGGATTTCACCAAATAGAGATGAATCTGAGAGATATCCCCAAAACAGCCTTCACGGTAGAAGACGGCACTATGAATATGTTCGTATTCCATTCGGGCTTAAGAACGCACCGTCCACCTTTCAAAGGGTTATGGACAACGTTCTCAAAGATCTTCAAGGGAAGATTTGCCTAGTGTACTTGGACGATATAATTATATTCTCCACCTCACTACAGGAATATATACAAAATCTAAGGAAAGTATTTGAGAAGATTCACGAAGCTAACCTCAAAATACAACACGATTATTGCGAATTCCTTCATAAGGAAATCGCCTTCCTCGGGCAGTCTCCACTGAAGGTATTAGACCTAACCCCGATAAAATACGAGCCATTAAACAATTTCCGATCCCCCGCACTCTAAAACAAAAAAAATCGTTCCTCGGACTTCTAGGGTATTACAGGAAGTTTGTAAAAGACTTCGCTAAATTAGTATAACTCCTAACGGAGTGTCTTAAAAAGGGCAGAACTGTTCAACTGAACGAAAAATACATCCAAAGCTTCAATACGTGTAAGGAAATTCTAATGAATGACCCATTACTCCAATACCCGGATTTCGCCAAACCATTTAACCTCACCACAGATGCCAGCAACTTCGCAATAGGTGCCGTTCTTTCGCAAGGTCCTATTGGTAGCGACAAACCTGTGTGCTACGCCAGCAGAACCCTCACCGATTCGGAGATAAATTACTCCACAATAGAGAAGGAGCTGCTAGCCGTAGTTTGGGCCACAAAGTATTTCCGCCTTTACCTGTTTGGCCGAAAATTCAAATTTGTAACGGACCACAAGCCTTTGACTCCAAACGAACTCCAAATTAGTTAGATGGAGATTGAAGTTAGGGGAGTACGACTTTGAGATAGTCTACAAACAAAGGGACATTGAATACTAACGCGGATGCGCTTAGCCGAAAAAAAAAATTGAAACAACCAATAAATGCATTGATATTAATGTTAACGAGGACACAAACTCAGTTCAAAGTACCAGAGGTACCAGCGTTCATTCAGCGAACGAAAATTTGAATGTTGGTATCCCCATCTCGGAAAAGCCGATTAATGAATTTAATATACAACTTATACTGGAGAAATCAGACAAAACTCCAAAGATTTCCTTAGAAGTACCATTTAGAAATAAACAACGCAGGATAATAATCAAACCGGAGTATACGGAAGAGATTATATTAGATTTATTAAAAAAAATTTTAGTACCTCCGAAGCTAATAGCAATAGCTACCGATGACGAGACCTTTAGAATAGTTCAATCTATATATGCAAGACACTTTTCAAGTAATACGATTTTTGGCTAATTAGATGTAAAGTAATTTTAATAGACGTCAGAGAAAATGACGAGCAGGATAGATTAATAAATAATTACCACAAAAATAATAACCATAGAGGTATAGAAGAGACATTACTCCATTTACGGAGAGACTATTATTTTTCCTTTATGAAAAACAAAATAGCCCAAACAGTCAACAACTGTGAAGAGTGCCAGACAGGCACCCACAGAAAATTAAATTCCTCAAACCAGAAATGCCCGAAAAACCACTGGATATCATACATAGACGGTGATTACACTGTTCGTTCCTACGTACGTTCCTCACGAGCTTTATAGATGAGCGGGGAAGTGGAGATGATGAAGGGCGTCATCTCCGCTTCCCCGTTCATCTAAAAGCTCGTGAGGAACGTACGTAGGAACGAACAGTCTAATCACCGTCATACAGATATACATATTAGTCCAGGAGGGATAGAAAAAAAGTTGAAATAAATCTACCCTGCGATTTTTGGACGCTATAATTAAGAGAAAAATCGTAGGAATTCAATTAATGTGTTTTGGAAAAAATCGGTCCAGGAGAACAGGTGGAAAAAAGCTAATAATAGTAGCGAAAACTCGTTTTTCAACGTTTTAGATGCGACAAAATTTTGTTTTTGGAAAACAAAAAATAGTACGTAATAGCGCTTAAAAAGACGAAAATTATGAGTTTTGGACAGTTGAAATCGGTCAAAAGGTTTTTGCACAAAAAAATAAAAACCGCGAAATATGGCAATTTTTTGACATTTAATTACAGCGACTGTAATTATCGTAGAACCTTGTTTCAGGGCTGAAATTGTGGCTTCTGTTAGTGCCTACCTACAATAAAAATGTCATGCAAAAATAATTATAACTTTTCGCGTAAATCTCAAAAATGTAAAAACAGCCGTTTCAGGAAAAAAGTTTGAACAACGCCCACGGTGGTGCTAGAGTTCTTTTGAAAAGCGATATTTATTCTCGAAGAGTTACTCTACCAACCCATTTTCATGAAAAGTTGGTGAGGTTCGATTTAATACCTCATAAACGCGTCTGAAAACAGGCACTTTTCTTGATTTTCAGAAAAAACACCTTTAGGCGAAGGGGAAGTGAAATATGGTGTGGGCAAGCTTTTTGTAGGCCGAGCTTCCTGCGATGGAAATTTTCGAGCGTTTTCATATATGCCTGACAGGAAAAAATTTTGATTTCTCGAAATCTACTGAATAGAAATCCACACCATATTCCACTTCCCCTTCGGCCAAAGGTGTTTTTTCTGAAAATCAAGAAAAGTGCCTGTTTTCAGACGCGTTTATGAGGTATTAAATCGAACCTCACCAACTTTTCATGAAAATGGGTTGGTAGAGTAACTCTTCGAGAATAAATATCGCTTTTCAAAAGAACTCTAGCACCACCGTGGGCGTTGTTCAAACTTTTTTCCTGAAACGGCTGTTTTTACATTTTTGAGATTTACGCGAAAAGTTATAATTATTTTTGCATGACATTTTTATTGTAGGTAGGCACTAACAGAAGCCACAATTTCAGCCCTGAAACAAGGTTCTACGATAATTACAGTCGCTGTAATTAAATGTCAAAAAATGGCCATATTTCGCGGTTTTTATTTTTTTGTGCAAAAACCTTTTGACCGATTTCAACTGTCCAAAACTCATAATTTTCGTCTTTTTAAGCGCTATTACGTACTATTTTTTGTTTTCCAAAAACAAAATTTTTTCGCATCTAAAACCTTGAAAAACGAGTTTTCGCTACTATTATTAGCTTTTTTCCACCTGTTCTCCTGGACCGATTTTTTCCAAAACACATTCATTGAATTCCTACGATTTTTCTCTTAATTATAGCGTCGAAAAATCGCAGGGTAGATTTATTTCAACTTTTGAATACTTTTCCGCTATCTCTCCTGGACTATATATAGTATTAATAACAAACAAATCCTAACCATTGTAGATCATTTTTCTAAATTCGCTTGCGCTTACACCCTTCCTACTCGCAATAGCATCTCAATAGTTAGGCATCTCAAACATTTCATGAGCCACCATGGCATACCTAAAAAACTAATCTGCGATCAGGGCTCAGAATTCACAGCAAATTTATTCAAAGACTTTTGTAGAAAATACGACATAAATCTCCATTTTACTTCATTCCAACAAACCACAAGCAACTCACCAGTAGAACGTCTCCACTCTACATTAACAGAAATTTATAGAATAATATTAACCCAGTTCAAAGAAAATAAATTTGACTTAGACCATGATGAAATTTTATCAGAATGCTTAACCACACACAATAACGTAATTCATTCAGCAACCAAGCTTACTCCGTTCGAACTTTTCTACGGTCGAACTTACAAGTTTAATGAGAACGTAAGTTTCGACAATGAGCACAAATATTTAAGAAAACTAAACGAATAGCAGTCAAACAAAACTATACCCCTCTATACGAAAACAACTATTAGATCTAAGTAACAGTAAAATAGATAAGCCAAATATATCAAGAAAGGATCCCGAGCAAAGGGATATAAATGAAGTTATCTTTCGGAAAGAATGTAAAAGAAATAAACTAACCCCGCGTTTTCGGAAACATAAGGTTAAAGAAAATAAAGAATATTCCTTGTTAACTGACAACAATAAGAAAATACACAAAGCAAGAATAAAAGGCAAACATAAACTTTCGGAAATCACCAATTTAAAAGGTGATGAGAATAGTGAAACCGCCAACAGCGAAGAAAATGTTGGAAGATTATCAGACGAATTCCCGGAATTGACTTCAGATCATCCCGCTTCAATTACGAAAGCTACACACGGAGGATCTGAAGATGAAGTATTAATTAGCAAATTCAATATTCAAATAACGCGAAGGGACATTTCAACTCTCAATGGCGGAAACTGGTTGAACGATAAGGTTATCAACTTCTACATGGATCTCTTAACCGAACGTGCAGAACAACGCCACTCAGAAGGTCTTCCACGTGTCTACGCAATGAACACGTTCTTTGTTACAAAATTAATGAATTTTGGCAATAGTTCTGTGAGTCGTTGGACTCGCAAAACTGACATATTTTCATATGACATTATCCCAGTACCTGTCCATATTGGCAGTGTACATTGGTGCATGGCAATCATTCATTTAAGAGATAAATATATCAAATATTATGACTCAATGGGCACACGAAATCCAAAAGTACTGCAATCCCTCGAGAATTATATTAAGGAAGAACCCTTAGACAAGCGGAATGAGAGATTCGAGACGTCCGATTTTGTTATAGAAAGTGTTAAAAACATTCCAAAACAGTCGAATGGCAGCGACTGTGGTGTTTTTAGCTGCATGTTTGCAGAGTACATTAGTAGAGACCGCGAGATAACTTTCTCACAACAACACATGCAATATTTTCGTTTGAAAATGACCTTGGAGACATAGCAAGGAAGATTACTATCTTAACAATTAAGTTATAATAAGGGGGGTAAAATCGAACCGTCACCTCCTCGTGGGGCCCCCTGGATAACCAACTAACGACGGTAGTCTACCAAGCCAAGATGTAAATGCATCGTGTCGAGGGCTGCATGGCAGTGGGTAGTGTTTCACTGTCTCAAACGATCTCCTCTGGTACCGGGCGCACCCAGTTGTATATAGCCTTATCCTGATAAGGAGGCTCTGTCAGGATGGACCTCCCTTTCCTGCCGTACTCGTGGGACTTTTTATGGACCAAAATTTTAAAAAAACAGACGAAGATGGAGGTTGTGGGTCTGATGCTATAAGCATCAGCTCAGAGCTGGAGAGGGAACTCCTAGGAGGTACCTCGTCCAGCACAGAAGCTTCGGCTTCTCAATCATCAACAACAATGCCCCAGGCAGCTGGCGGCAATGTTGTTGAAGAAATAACTGCCAAGGTTGTCGGTATGACCGTGCAGCCTAGCAGGAAGAAATCTGGCGCTGCCAAAAGGAAGAGGGCCAAGGCAAGTAAGGCTGCAAGGGAATCAGGGAGCTCCACGGAGCACACCAGAGTCCCGCATTTGCAACTTTCTTCCCAACAAACCGAAGGCAGGACAGTGGTACCGGGGGGCTCCAAGGAGCGGACCCAGACAACCACTGCACTACCAAAAGTTTGTGGACCCACCAAATTGGCAGCACCAGCTCCCACATCTTCTGGAGGGCAATGTCGCATGTCGGACCCAACTGATGCACTGCCGAAACGGCAGCGATCAGAGGAGTCTCCGGCTGGGCAGGGACCCCAGAAGAAAAAAAGGAGGGAACAACAGGAACCTTCATACCGGGACAAGTTGGCTGGGATCACCATGGCAGTGGTCCTGGAAAACTATCCCGAAGGCAAACTGACGGAGGAGCAATCCTCCTCTATTTGCGACTCCATCTTGACTGAGGTGGACAAAAGCCTTAAAGGCGATTGCTCACCTCAGTTTTTGGGTGTAAAGGCGGCAGGGGGTCTTATTAAGATCACCTGCGCCAACGATGCTACCAGCCAATGGCTGACGAAAGCTGTCGCCAGACTGCAGGTTTGGGAAGGGTGCAATCTCAAAGTACTCGAGGAGAAGGACCTTCCCAAATTTAAAAGGATCGCATTCTGGGTTCCTAACGATGTTAGGGAACCGGAACAGGTGCTTAGCAGGATGGCGATACAGAACCAGCCAATTGAGGTGACCTTCTGGCAGGTGATGGGCAGGAAGGTTGACCAGAACGGCCAAACTCTTGCCCTTAGCATTGACGAGAGGTCGCTCATGCAGCTAAAAGAGCAGGGCATGTCCCTATTCTACGGCTTCGGCCGAATAAAAGTCAAAGAAATTGGCATAAAAAAGGAGGCTCCTGCTGGCTCACAGCAGCAAGAACAACCACAGGATGCGGGTGGTACAGTGCAACCTGCAACATAGTAGGGCTGCCTCGGCAGTCCTTTGCAGGGTGCTTGCCACCCAAGCTGTAGACGTGGCTCTTGTACAAGAGCCATGGGTTAACAACGGTGCTATACAGGGCCTGCGGGCATCCGGCTACATCATTGCATGCAGTGATGTGGACGGAGACCCTCGGACCTGTATAGTTTACAATAAAAACACCAACTGCTTCCCTCTCACAGATAAATCGTCGAGAGACCTGGCAGTGGTGAAGATACAGATTACCAGGGGGGGGTAGCAAGAGCATGATTATTTTATGCTCAGCTTATCTCCCCTACGACTCAAGGGACCCACCACCATCCAAAGAACTCAAGGATATCGTGGGTCACTCGAACAGGAGCGGTCTGCAGATCATCGTAGGATGTGATGCGAACGCCCATCATGATGCCTGGGGCAGTAGCGGAGTGAACAAGAGGGGCGAGTACCTTTTTGACTACCTCTTAACTACTAACCTGGATATATTAAATCGCGGCACGGATCCTACCTTCGACAACGGTAGGAGACGTGAAGTTATAGACATCACGCTGGCCACTCAACACGTTGCTACTTACGTGAGTGACTGGCGGGTGTCAGATGAGCCATCGTGCTCAGACCACAAACACATTCACTTTATGGTGGGTGAGTCTTTGGAAAGAGTGAGTGCATATAGGAATCCCAGATATACAAACTGGGCAGACTTTCGGGGCGAACTCAGTAGCGTACTGAAGGGTTCCATGCACTCAATCAAATCTACGATGGATGTGGAACTATCCGCGGACTTCCTTACGGAGGCGGTTACTGCTGCTTACAACAATAACTGCCCCCTTCTGATGAGGACGCGTAACAGGAAAACTCCATGGTGGAATAATGAGCTCTCCAAGTTGAGATCCGCTACGAGGAAGCTATTCAACGCAGCCAAAAAGAGCGGCAACTGGGAGAGCTATAAAAGCTCGCTAACCACCTATAACAGGGCGATCAGAAGAGCAAAAAGAAACAGCTGGAAGAATTTCTGCGAGAGTATCGAAGACATTCGAGACTCAGCAAAAATCCACAAAGCTTTATTAAATGGCATATCGGGAGATCTCGGATCTATTAAGAGAACCGATGGCTCTTTTACACAGTCTAGGGAAGAAACTTTGATAACATTGCTCCAGGCACACTTCCCAGGCACAACCATTTATTCAAATGGGAATACAGCTTCCTCTGGGCAACTAACAGGCCCACTTTCTAAAGTGACCAAAGCTGCCTGGACAGAAGCAAACGCCGTGTTTAATCACGAAGCAATTAGGGAGGCGATTGGATCGTTCAAACCATACAAGTCCCCTGGAGCAGACCGGATCTATCCCATTATGTTACAGAAGGGCTGCGACCTAGTCACTCCCTTTTTATGCAAAATATTCAGGGCTTCCTTCGCACATGGTTATATCCCATCTGTCTGGAGGAACGTCAACATTACATTTATACCCAAGCCAGGGCGTTCGGATTACACCTCGGCTAAGGCCTTCAGGCCGATAAGTCTCTCGTCTTTTGCCTTGAAGACAATGGAGAAAATTGTCGACAGGGTGATAAGGGAAACTTGTCTTCAACGCCAACCACTAAGCTCCTATCAGCATGCGTACCAGGCGGGCAAGTCCACTGAGACAGCACTGCACAATCTGGTGCTCAGGCTGGAAGGCGCAGCACTAAACAAAGGAGTTGCGCTGGCGGCTTTCCTCGATATCGAAGGAGCCTTCGACAATACATCCTTTGATACTATAGCTAGGGCTCTAAGTAGAAGAAGTCTAAGTAGCACTTTCTGCGACTGGATCGACTCTATGCTGAGAACTCGCAAACTAATGATTTCTCATGTTGAGGGGTCTCTGGAGGGCACTATAGCAAAAGGTTGTCCGCAGGGAGGAGTTTTATCCCCACTTCTGTGGTGCCTTGTTGTAGATGAACTCCTGGAACTACTCAACGGCCACAACTTTTTCGCCCAAGGCTACGCAGACGATGTCGTCTGTGCGCGTCAATATGTACGCATGAGGAAAACTTCAAAAAAAATAAATAAATACGAGTGGTACGAATTTA
This sequence comes from Thereva nobilitata, assembly GCA_963855945.1. NCBI lineage: Eukaryota > Metazoa > Arthropoda > Insecta > Diptera > Therevidae > Thereva > Thereva nobilitata. The sequence goes on along the minus strand of OY979694.1, from coordinate 155,308,349 downwards.
AATTTATTTACGTCCGGTATGACTGAGTTGAGTTTTACAAGTGAAGTTACAATATTAATTATAATTATTTTAATTCAGCGCAATTTTGCTGATTATCTTTTATTTTAAAAATTTATTTCATAAATAGGCCAGAAGTTATTAAACTCGACGTTAATAACCTCTGGCTAAGTAATTAATTTATGCAAGCAATTCGTAAATTATTTAGAGCACTTGCTCAATAATTATGTTGCTTAAACATTCTGCGCCCCTTTGAAATCGCCTAGATTTCAACTGCTGCTTGATGATCTGAAAGTAAGCATTTATTTTTCGACTGTAGTAACTATAGAGGGATATAGAGAGGTTCTTTCTGTTAATGCGGTTAGATGTTGGATGTTTTCATTTTCACGGTGTGTTGATTCAGCTGTGCGGGTTGATACATCATGTATGACTACGGATGTAAGTTCAGGCATTGTTTCCTTATTTTGTGATCTTACTTGTTGGTGTTTTTGGATGACGTGATTAGTTAACGTATTCCATGCCGCTGCTGAGACTCTCCAATTCCATCCGAATATTGCGTGTAATCGGGTTCCATTTAAGATAGTATCGCAAATAAATTTGATACCTTTCACACATGTGTAAAGACCAAGAATAATTAAATATATTTTCCCAATTTCGCCAAATACATTCCATATTTTGTTCTGAACGGATTCTATAACAGTGTGCATTGCTCCTGGCGTTAATAGATTAAGTACATTCATGTCTTGATGATTGACGTCTTCACCTAGAAGTCGTTTTGTGATGATGTTTGTTATAGCTTGCCTTTCAGAGGCATACATTGCTTGTCTTCGCAAATCGGTGAGTGCATCTGGGGAATATATACCAGCGTTCATTAAATCTCCTGGTTCTTCATATCTCCAGTCTATATTTAGTGATGGATGTAACTTGTTTGGAGCCTTTATTTTGTGGATTAATGGATTTAACCCATACCAGTCATTTAGAATATGATATGCAGGACTCATAATGGACGAGCAGGCAACTTCTGTACCGAATTCTTGGATGAGATGGGTTTTGGGTGTCATGAAAAAGGATTTATTCATATATGTGATCGGTAGTTCATTGAAGCAATTTTCACTTTTACGAACCGCTACTTCTACAGGTTGACATTTTATGATATATATAATTTCTCCTCTAGGTACAGCAGTATAGCCTCTTTCTTTCATATGCCTTAATGCAAATTCATCAGGGTAGTGAGGTGCTAGAGTTAGCAATGTTTGAATTACTTCTCTTTCAAGCTCGCATCTTCGAGTTATTAGGTTGATGTATAGTTGTTCAATTTGTTGCCGCATATGTCTTTCAGCATATACAAATTTAGAATTTACATATGTTATGATATCTAGGTTTGTTGGTGATATCGATTTCTTGGTGAACATAAACTGTGTAGAAAGTCTTGGTACGATTATTAAACGAGGATGTTCTGTTTGATACCCTTTAAATTTACACACAGGAATTGGTTTTCTTATCTCTAACGCAAACACAGTTTCCTCTGTATTGACAGTGTACACGATTGTCGTTTTTCCTACATCATTGTTATGTTCATTCGTTATTTTATTAGCCTTTCCTTCCCACAGAACATCGTACCTAGACTCTTCACATTTTTCTTCGGTAACTATTTTCCAAAAGGTAATCCCGTTCTCCGGATCGGTGCATTTTTCGCTGAGGTACGAGCACACTATATTATTTCTAATCGTAATTTGGTTTTCGTCTAGTCTTACGGTGCTAATTCCATCGGTAATAGTGATTGTTATGGCTTGCAGGACTATTACATCTTTCCATGAATTTCCATTTAAGGTGTAGTGTATTCCTATGCATTTTCCGCTTTCTTCTAAATCACCTGCTACTACCTCAGAATATGATGATGATGAATTTGGTTTAATCCCTGCAATTATTCTTCCATTTGCTACTTTATATGTCCCTTCATTATGTAAAAGCATACATTCTTCATATGTTAGTTCCACAATAAATGTGGATAACCCTCCCGGCACCACAGAGATATGGCTAAACATGCCGCATGTGTATACGGATTGTATGATGTTAATTTTGCATTGATACGTATGTGTGTAGGTAAGTTCGCTCAACTGGAGTAATTGTATCTCTTCTAAGTCAATTTTTGTTTTCGGTTTTTCTATGTGACATTCCTCAATCTCTATCAATGAAACAGCTGACATATTTATGTTATTATGTCCGCAATCGTATGCAATGATGGCAGAAACAATTACGAAATGCAATGCTAAGCATATCGGGAAGCACAGGTGATATGAGTTCATTATGCTGGAATGAAAGGCTGTTATTATTATGATTATTTTTGTGGTATGTACTCTTGTAATTAGGTTATTTGTTTTCTTATATATTTTTGCTTATTTTAGTTTTTTTTTTTTTTTTTTTTTTGTTGATATTTTAATTAACTGTTTTTACTTGCTACTTGGCACGTTAGTGTTATGGGGGATTTTGTGGTTTTGTTTTATTGATTTTCTTCAATCGGTAATAGGCATATTTTGGTTATTGGTCTTTTAAGGGTGGATTCTTTTGATTTTACAGTCACAACTCTTACTAATCCGTCAGGTCCAGGGTGTACCTCTATTACTCTTCCTAACAACCATCGAGTAGGTGGTAATCTTTCGTCTTTTATTAAAACAAGATTTCCGGTTTTTATGTTGGGTACGTGTTTATTCCACTTAGGTCGTTGCTGCAATCTGTGGAGATATTCTTTCTGCCATTCTTTCCAAAAGGTTTGATGCATTTGCTGCATATATTTCCATCGATTTAAGTTGCTTATTTTGGTATTTATTAAATTTTCCTCTGGTGGAGCAATAATTGCATTTCCAGTAAGGAAATGCCCTGGAGTTAAAACTGCCGTATCCTCTGGGTCATTTGTAAGTGGACATAGCGGTCTTGAGTTTAAGCAGGCTTCAATCTGTGTTAATAAAGTCGTTATTTCTTCAAAGGTAAGTAAGGCGTTTCCTGTTACACGTTTCATATGGTATTTGGTAGATTTTACACCACTCTCCCATAATCCTCCAAAATGCGGAGCAGCTGGTGGTATGAAATGCCACTTTATTCCCATTTGTTCAACAATTCCGTAGACTTCATCGTCCAATCCCCATTCTTGCTGTAGTTGGATAGCGGTTAGTTTTCGGTTTGCGCCAACAAAGTTGGTGCCACAGTCACTGTATATGTGATTACTTAGCCCACGTCGTGCTTCAAATCTCTTAAGGGCTGCTAGAAATGCATCACTAGATAATTCACTTACTGCTTCTAAGTGGATGGCTTTGGTTGCCAGACATACAAATATGCATACATATCCCTTTGACGTTTTTATTCTCCCTCTACACCGAGATTCTCTGATTGTAATAGGTCCACAGAAATCAATGCCAACATGTTGAAAAGGTCTACTTCTAGTAATTCTAGCTTCAGGCAGATCACCCATTAATTGTTGTTGTGTTGTTGCCTTCTGTTTCCAACATATGACGCATTTATGAATTCTTTGTTTTACAGCGGTCCTAGCCCTAAGAATCCAAAATTCCCTTCTAATAGTGGCTAGTGTTAATTGCGTTCCTCCGTGTAGGGTGGTTTTGTGCACTTCATCTATTATTGATGATGTTATTGGATTGTTTGGTTCAAGAATGATGGGGAATTTTTCGTTGTATGGTAAATTGGAATGTTTTAAACGTCCTCCTACTCTTATAATTTGATCTGTATCAATAAATGGGTTTAGGTTAAAAATAGAGCTTTTTTTGTTCAAGGGAAGATGGTTGCGCAGGTCATGAATCTCTTCTTGGAAGGAATAAAATTGTGCTTTTCTTAGAATTGCCTTTTTTGCACGTGCTAATTCTTCGCATGTTATGTATCTCGTATTCCGTTTATCTGGTGACCTACAGTTGCTAGTGAATCTGAAACAAAGTGCGGTAATTCGTATGAGTTTGCTCCATGATGAGAATTTAGTTAGCAGATCGATATCTATGTTGGTGGTTTCCTTTGCTATATGCACTGGTATTCGTCGTATTTCTATCTGAGTGGTTGTTACAATATTTTCTGGCCACTGATGTGCTGCTTCAGTAAGCCAATGTGGCCCATTCCACCAAATTTTATGGTTTAATAATTCTTTGGGTGTTAATCCTCTGCTTGCGCAATCAGCAGGATTGTCTTTTGTGGGTACATATCTCCACAGGCATCCATCGGTTTCTTTATGAATGTCGCTGACACGATTAGCAACGAACGTTTTCCATTTTGATGGATGTCCCTGTAACCATGACAGCACTATACTAGAATCACTCCATAAAAAGATTTTTGATGCCTTATCTGGTAGTGCACTTTTAACTTGTGTAAGTAGTTTTGCGACAAGTGATGCAGCACACAATTCTAATCTTGGAAGACTTAATTGTTTTATGGGAGCCACTCTTGTTTTCGATGTTAACAGTGTGCTAGTGTATTCACTATTGTTCGTTACACGAAGGTAAATCACTGCTGCATACGCTTGTATAGATGCGTCGCAAAATCCGTGTAGCTCAAATTTAACATTTGAAGTTGTTTTTAACCACCTAGGGATGCTGATTGTTTCAATGATATTCAACTCAGAGCGGAATGTTTGCCATTTATCAATAATAGGTTTTGGTAATTCATCATCCCAGTTTGCTTTTAATAACCATAATTGTTGCATTAATATCTTTGTTGTTATGACAATAGGTGCCATCCATCCTAAAGGGTCAAATAATTTTGCGATTTCTGACAGTAATTCTCTTTTCGTTTTGGGTATAGTGGATGATGCTTTTATTTTGAATTTAAAGCTATCACTAATAGGGTTCCAGTGTATCCCTAATGTTTTTATAGTGGTATTGACGCTAATTTCCATAGTAGACTTTAATTCGCGATCTTCATCCGGAATATGTTCTAAAATTTTTAAAGAGTTGCTACTACATTTACGAAGGTTAAATGCTCCTTTATTCATTACTTGACGTAAATTATGCAGTAGGCTTTCTGCTTCTGCCTCGGTATTAGCTCCTGACATAATATCATCTACATAGAAATCTCGAAGAATTGTTTTGCTGGCTAGCTCATGTTCATCCTTTTCATCATGTGCCAATTGATGTAGAGTACGAATCGCTAAGAACGGTGCAGCTGAAGTTCCATAAGTGACAGTTAATAGTCGGTATTCTTTAAGTGGGTGTGTAGGATCTTCTCTCCACAGGATTCTTTGGAAGTCAGTGTCTTCTGGGGCAATTCTAATTTGCCTATACATTTTCTCTACATCTGCTGTAAACGCGAATCGATGTATTCTCCAGCGTAGTAAAATGAAATGTAAATCTTCTTGAACAGTTGGTCCAGCGATAAGGCTGTCATTTAGAGAAGTATGGTTTGTGGTTTTTGCTGAGGCATCGAATACTACTCTTACCTTTGTGGTGGTACTATCCTCCTTGATGACGCTATGGTGAGGTATGTAGTTTGTTGGCTTATTTAGGTTGGTATGGTCATTTTCAATTACTTCCATATGTCCTAATGATATGTATTCCCTCATAAATTTAATATATTCGGTTTTAAGGTTGGGATTATTTTCTAATTTCTTTTCCAAGCTAATGAATCGTTTTAATGCTAGTCCACGAGAATTGCCCAAGTTGGGAGTACGAGGATATGCTTTGAACGGTAATCTTACTTCATATCTTCCATCAGGTAAACGTTTATGTGTTTTTTGGTATATTTCTTCGCACAAGGCTTCTTCTTCGGTGAAATGTTTTTTATTTGCGGGGTCGACGGTTTCTTCAACTTCCCAAAATTTTTTGATTAAATCTGCAATTGGTGTAGCTTCACAGACTAAGCTCATAGTAGCAGTTGTTATAGGTTGGTGCTGGGTTGGTCCACAAAGGATCCAGCCTAGAGTGGTGCGTTGAGCTGAAAGACGATTAATAGAACCTTTAATTACGCCTTCCTCTATTATTTGTGCATAAATCTCAACTCCTAAAAGTATATCAATGTCTCCAGAGTTAAAGAAATACGGATCCGCTAATTGTAATCCTTTAATATGACTCCAGTTCTGAGGAATGATTGAATCGATTGGAGTTCTTCCTGTTATTTTCTTTATAACATGTGCTCGCACTCCAATCTCCTCTGTATTTGTAAAGTGTGGACCCAATTTAAATTCAACAACGCTTCTTGCAGGTCCTGTTAGTGTACTGCCTATACCATTGATTATCATAAAGGTTGGTTTTTTGTTTAATTGAAGTAATTGTGCGCTTCTTTCGGTAATAAAGGACATTTGTGATCCTTGATCAATCAATGCTCTTAAGACAACAATGCCTGATTTTTCGGTGTACACCTTGACGAGTGCGGTAGCTAATAAGGCAGTTGTATTGGTTGGTCTTTCTACAAGATGTGTATATGCTTGGTTGGTATCGTATGCCGTATTGTGGTTTACATTTTCTACTTGTTGAGTGGGTGGGTGATGAATTAGGTTTTCTTGGTGTGAGGTCGTACTTAAGTGGCTGGAACTTGGTAGTGGTGTAAATGTATTATTTCTATTTGGATTTGCATCAATATGGAGCATAGTGTTATGTCTTTTTTTACATTTTTGGCATGAAAATTGCTTAGGACAAGATGTTGTGTTATGTGTTTTTCCAAAACAGTTGCAACAACGACTGTTTCCTTGAATAAACTTTAGTCGTGCATGGGGTGACATTTGGATGAATTGATGGCATTCACGCAATCGATGATTTTTATTACAGAGTGGACAGTCATTATACATTTGATAAGGTTGCTTACGCTGTAGGTTTTGCTGTTGGGATACGTGTACCTTGGTATGTTCTTGTTTATATTCTGTTTTTGGTTGAAGGTTTTTATTTCCTCCAATGGATTCTAACGTGCGGAATCGGTTTTCAAGAAATGACTTGAATTCATCGATAGTTGGAAGGGCATTAGGGTCATTGCGACTACTTAAGCTAGTTTCCCAGTGTGTAATCGTTTCTTTATTGAGCTTTTGAGAGAGAATGTGGATGATCAATGGGTCCCAACTGGTGGTATTTATTTTTAATCCTTTAAGTGCCTCCAGGACTTCATTCAATTTGTCCAACATTTTTTTTAGATTGTGGGAACCCTCATATGCATGATTAGGCATAGATGTGAGAACATTTAATTGGCACGTCACAAGAATTCTATTATTTTGATAACGCCTTTTGAGAATTTCCCATGCAGCTAGGTAGTTCGAATCACTTAATTGTAAATGTTTTATTAAATTTTCTGCCTCACCACTCACGCTACTACGTAGATAGTGTAACTTTTGTACATTCTTTAATTGATTATTTTGATCAATTAATGATTCGAAAAGAGCATGAAAGGATGGCCAATTAATGTAATTTCCGGAAAACCTTGGAATTTCAATTCGGGGTAGTTTAATATCGGTGTGCTCCGGTGTTTTAATTGTTGGTACGGACGCTATAGATCGGGATGCTGATAATTTAACTTCAGTGGGGGTATTTAATTCTTGTAGTTGCTCATTCATTTTTCCACTAGTAACACAATATGTCTCCTCAAGATTACTAATCACCTCTTCTGCAAAATAATGCCGATCCTTGTCCGCACTAGAATACAGTTTTAATAATTTTCGGTGGGTTGTATCAATAAGTTGCCATTGTTTTTGTAGCAATAGCTTTTTTTCCTTGATATAACCTTCTTTCAATCTATCTTTTGGTGTCTTCCTATAATTTTTGACAAGGCGTTCAAGTTCAGCTTGATTAATAACTTGTTCTTGTATTAATTCTTCTACCACGGAGCTTCTGGCTGTGGAAGATGTAGAAGCTGTGTTTTCTTTCGACTTACTTGTCGATGGTGGATTATTGTCACTATTATTTTCAACTGTAAAATCACTATCCTTTGAGGTCATGCTTACAGAGATTCACGTATATCACTATTAGAAATTTTATGTCACTATGTATTATAATTTTATAGATTCGTGTTGGTGTATGGTAAATTGTGCACTGGTGTACCGAGGTTGTAATTATTGATTTGTGTATTATTATGGTATATCACGGTGGTGACTAATATAGTTATTATTTAAATGTGAATAAGGACAAATTAAATTCTGGGTATGGTAGGATTAGGTACTAAAGTCGATCAAAATGCTTACTAACCTGTTGACTTCGGTGGTGCTGATTATGATTGTGCTGCTGGTGGTGTAGATTATGGTGATTTCGGCTAGCGTTGGTGTTGATCGCTGGGTAGCTGGTTGGTGATAATTAGTTGTGGGATCGGCTCGTATGAATGCTGTGGTTGATCAGTGTTGTCTTCACTTTCACTATTTTACACTTCACGAACAAACTGGTAGATGGTGATAGATTTCCCGACAAAAATTTTTGTTTGAAAAGTTATAGTTTTATTACTTTTATATTAAAACGTTTACACACGAGAGCGCGATCCGGCTCGAAGGACCATTAAATGTGCGCGTCAATATGTACGCATGAGGAAAACTTCAAAAAAAATAAATAAATACGAGTGGTACGAATTTAAATTTATTTACGTCCGGTATGACTGAGTTGAGTTTTACAAGTGAAGTTACAATATTAATTATAATTATTTTAATTCAGCGCAATTTTGCTGATTATCTTTTATTTTAAAAATTTATTTCATAAATAGGCCAGAAGTTATTAAACTCGACGTTAATAACCTCTGGCTAAGTAATTAATTTATGCAAGCAATTCGTAAATTATTTAGAGCACTTGCTCAATAATTATGTTGCTTAAACACGTCATCGTAGTAACGGACGAAACTGAAGAAGCCATGTCAAGACGTCTGCAGCAGGCACTAGATCTAGTATCTAGTTGGTGCGACAGCGTAGGACTAAAAGTCAATCCCGACAAAACTATTCTGGTTCCTTTTACCAGGAAACGATCACTACCGGGGCTTTCGGAACCGACACTCGCAGGTAGAACTATAGGCTTTTCACAACAAGCCAAATATTTAGGAGTGACGCTAGATGCCAAGCTCAACTGGAACCAACACATGGATACTCTGATGAGCAGAACGCGCAGATCCCTGTGGGCTTGCCACAGAGCTTGTGGCTCCACATGGGGTTTGCAGCCGAAAACCATGTACTGGATATACACCACCATCGTCAGGCCCATGGTAACTTATGGAGCCTTAGTATGGTGGCACAGAACGGCGCTTAAGGGTTTCATAACCAATTTGTGCAAAATTCAAAGAATGGCCTGCCTTTCCATCACTGGAGCCATCCGCACTTCCCCGACGGCAGCACTGGAGACTCTCCTCAATCTGGTACCACTCCACCTTGAGGTAGAGAAATCTGCGATAAACGCGGCGCTGCGGCTGAAAGCGAATGGCTATCTGGGCGCTGGTCTCGAGCGAGGACATTCTACAATTATTAACATTATAGAAGGGATTTCGGAAGCGGGGATGCTCTCCGATTGCATGCCTTTCAAAATCTCAAAATTCAAGCAACCCTCTGTGCACATACAAGACAGGCTAACCTGGACCTTTCCTAAGGTATCGCCGGGTGGACTAGTATGGTACACGGATGGCTCCAAAACAGAGACAGGTGTGGGCGCCGGAATCTGGAGTGAAAGCCCCAGATTCAGCAGAGCGATAAGCTTAGGCACCCTAGCAACTGTCTTCCAAGCAGAGGTGTACGCTATATTGGCATGCACTCATGAGAACTTAAGAAGGGCCTACCAAAATAAACGGATTTTTATCTTCTCTGATAGCCAAGCGGCAATTAGGGCGATAAGGTCCCGTAGAACCAAGTCTAAATTAGTTTGGGACTGCCAACGTGCTCTAGGTGAGCTGGGCGTTCTCAATCAAGTTACCCTTGTCTGGGTCCCGGGGCACCGGGGCTTTAAAGGCAATGAAAAAGCGGATGCCCTAGCTAAACAGGGCTCTGACACTGCATTCATCGGTCCAGAGCCGGCTATCGGAGCACCTACCAGCTTGCTGCGAAGGGCCCTAGCCGATCGGACTTTGATGAAACATACTGAACGCTGGAGGTCCGCGCCTGGACTGGCCAACTCTAAGCGGTTCCTTCCTGGGCCGTCTCCTAACACGGCCAAAGAATTGTTAGGGCGCAGTAGAAACGATGTCAGGACACTTGTTGGCTTGATCACCGGACACTGCGCCCTAAATTACCACTTATGGAGGATAGGGAAAGCGGAGGACCCCACCTGCAGGCTATGCCTGGAGGAGGATGAGTCTGCTCTCCACGTCCTCTGTGAATGCCCCGCAATAGCGAGGAGCAGGGTTTCTTTATTCGAGGAGTCCCTGCTCGATTATTCAAGTCTAAGCGACAAGCCACTAGGCAGACTGCTGAACTTGTTCAAGCGGTCTGGCCTAAAAATATGAGGTATAGGGGTGTAGTACAATAGGCCAAATGAATGGCCGCAGTACCTATGGACCCAGTACCTCCCACGAAAAAAAAAAAAAAAAAAAAAGTTATAATAAACAATCCCATAGACTAATTATGTAGGATAGAATAAACACTTGGGCAAAGATTAGAAATGCACGATCTAGCAAATAGTAAGGGGTTACTCCCTTTAAAATTAGGAACAGCACGCACGATTACTAACTATTACAATCTAGTAGTAAGATTAGATCCCTACATGGCCAGCTTAACAAAAATCGCAAATTCCATTAAAAACCTTGACACTATAGACGAACTCAAGGACTCAATGACAGTGACCAAACTAAAACTTAGGGAACTAGAGAATATACTTGAGACGTTGAATCCCAAACAAAGAGTTAAACGAGGTCTTATAAATGGATTAGGAACTGCAATCAAATTTATTACGGGGAACATGGACGCAAATGAAGCACAATCTCTAAACGAGGAGATAGAAAAGCTAAACTTAGAACAAACAAAAATTAAAAACGAAGTAAACCAACAGACCAAAAATTAACAAACTAATGATAACCAGATTTGAAAACATAACTAACCACACTAACCAAGAACAGGATACAATAGCAAATTACTTTAAGCGCTATCAAGAACAAATCAGAAACAAGATCCATACTAACGAAATTTCCCTCTCACATATGCAATATCTCTCCCAAATAAATTACAACATTGACTGGCTCACTAACCATATCACTAACGTAGCTGAAGCCATAATACTAGCCAGACTCAATGTCATACCCAAATTTATTTTAAATCCTAGCGAACTCGAATTAATTGAGAAAATTTTCACTCATCAGTCAATAGAGATTAAATCCAATGATCACATATACGAACTATTAAGCCTACAAGCCTACCACAACAATTCGAACATAATATTCAACGTCCGCATCCCAACGCTATCCCGAGAAAAATACTCCCTTTTCCATATCCTACCACTTCCGATTAATGAAACCAAAATAATAGCCACTAAACCATACGTTATCCTTGATAAGAGAAGAATCCAATATTTCCGTGAAGTTTGTCCTAGGATAGAAGGTATCTTTTATTGCCAGGAGAGCAGGGATCAAGAAACCACACAACAATCAAGATGCATAGCGCCCTTACTTAATGGTGAAGCAGCAAACTGCACAGTCAACGATATAGGAAAAATTGAAACAACTGTCCAATATATTATTAAAAGGTGTGAAGAAAGTGGTAGAATAGCAAGCAAGCCAAAAAACAGTATCAGGAAAGTATTTCCCAACAATCTGCCATTTCTCTTTGACTTTTGCCCGCCTTATAATGAGAGACTACTAAAGAACGAATTGCAATACTCGGTTGTTTGGTATCGTATGGAGGTGTATGGCGGTAAATGGCACTGGCAACCTTGAGTTCATCCGAGGAACAGTGGATGCAATGGTTTAGCTTGATATTCTAAAAAGAAATGTGCACCAGAGTGCGCAACTTGTAAGCATTACTGCTGGGTTTGCATTCTATCAGTATAATGGCCCTAAGCATACCTCAGACGTTGAACGCTATTGGCTGATATACAATTGTAAAACAGTTTTCCCCGTTCCTCCTCAATCCCTAACTTGACTGTTAATAGAATTTATGGGATACACCGGGCAGGAGCATTCGTAAGACAATATTACCTCGCTGAAAGACCTTGAAAATGTACTCAAACAGGAATGGGCTAGAATTAATCCTAAGTATACTAAAAATTAGTAAATTCAATGCCGAACAGGCTTCTAGCAGTAATTACAGCATAAGGAGGACCAACTTTCTTAGTATTGAGTGTTATGGACGACATTTCTTAGTATTGAGTGTTATGGACGATTTTCATTGTGAGATAGAAATATGACCTTTCCGGAAATTTGAATTTTTCCCGTTTTTGTTATTGATTAATTTCATAATTTTTCGTTATTATTTTGAAGAAAATAAATGAAAAACTTAGTTATGTTGTAAATTCTTATTTGGATTTGTTGAGAGCTAGATGAAAAAAAATAAATAGTTTAAAAAACTAAAAAATAATCTTTTATTTTAAAATGAACCAAAAAGTAAATAAATAGTTTAAATTAAAATGAACCAAAAAGTAAAAAATAAAAAATAAATAGTTTAAAACAAATAATTTTAAAATGAACCATAAAATAAAAAAGAATTTTGAATGTAAAGTTTTTATTGCTGCAGCCACTTACTTAAATGTAAAAAGCGTGGGCCGAAGTAAGTGGCTGCAGCAATAAAAACTTAACATTCAAAATTCTTTTTTATTTTATGGTTCATTTTAAAATTATTTGTTTTAAACTATTTATTTTTTATTTTTTACTTTTTGGTTCATTTTAATTTAAACTATTTATTTACTTTTTGGTTCATTTTAAAATAAAAGATTATTTTTTAGTTTTTTTAAACTATTTTTTTTTATTTTCTACTTTTTAGTCTGTATGTATTCCACCATTTTGTGGTGGTCGCCTTATTAGATTTAAAATGACGTCACACAGCTTGCTATAATCTACCTGTCATACTCTCTCATTTGATACCCATATCGTGGGCTTCAGTGGAACACAATTGCAAAATTCGGCCGCCTTGTTGATTATTTTTGCAAAATGTTAAAACATTTAAAATTACTGCAAATCGAACAACACGAACGTTAAGTCAACTCTCCAATTATTCCTATAAAAGTTCGAGTCATTAGATTGAAAATGCTTTTATATGTAGTATGAACAAAATTACCTAAGTATAAGATCATTGAGAATGCTAAGGCTTTAGTAGTATGACATTAGAATAGACATTTTAGTGTCTGTGCTGTTGATCGTTGAACCCTGAGGGCAGTACCCATGTCATGGTTTAGTGATATATGGGTCCGCCATATTGAATTTAGAGTGACGTCATTTTATTTTAGTTTTTCTTCTCAGCAACCCTTTCATTTGGTACCCATATGAAGATCTTAGATAAGAAAATTTTGTCGGCCATCTTGGGGCATCCGCCATATTGAATTTGAAATGACGCCACACAGCTAATTGTATTGTACCTGTCATGCCCTTTCATTTGATACGGATACCTGTGTCGAGGGGTCGGGGAACACAATTGCAAAATTCGGCCGCCATCTTGGAACCGACATCTTGATCTTATAAAAACACCACTAACTTGCATTGTCACCGAAGTTATACATGTTCGCCAAATTTCATTTAGTTTGGAACACAATTGCAAAATTCGGCCGCCATCTTGGAACCGCCATCTTGATCTTATAAAAACACCACTAACTTGTATTGTCACCGAAGTTATACATGTTCGCCAAATTTCATTGAGTTTGGAACACAATTGCAAAATTCGGCCGCCATATTGGAACCGCCATCTTGATCTTAAAAAACACCACTAACTTGTATTGTCACCGAAGTTATACATGTTCGCCAAATTTCATTGAGTTTGGAACACAATTGCAAAATTCGGCCGCCATCTTGGAACCGCCATCTTGATCTTATAAAAACACCACTGACTTGTATTGTCACCGAAGTTATACATGTTCGCCAAATTTCATTGAGTTTGGTAAAGTCTAAGTATAAAAATTTTGCGTTGCAAGATTTGACGACAAACAGTGTAAGTTAAATAAAAGAATTTAAAAAACTACTTAATTCCTCTTACTCGTAAGATGGACGATTTTCACTGTGAGCCACTGTATATACAATTTGCTTTTGTACACTATTACTGGTAGCCCAGTTGTCAGAGACTTTGACCTTGCACTAAATGTGATCTCGCTGAAAACTGGAACTTAGGTACTTTTTTGGGTGTAGAAAACGATAAAAAAATCTTTGCTGCTCTAAAGTGTATGCTAAGTTCACAATTTCGAAAACAAATTCGAAAATTTGGTTTTTGCTTTATATATCGAAAAATAAAAAAAAATTCGAAAAACTAATAGCGCCACGTGAAAGAGCGGAAAATTTTACTAAAATCTATATTATAAGGGGACGTCCATAAATTACGTGAGGTGTTTAGGGGGGGGGGGGGGGTCGAGCCGAATCTCACCAAATCTCACGGGGGGGAGGGGGAGGGTCTCCGCAAATCTCACGTAATTTTTTTCCGCAAGAAACAGTGTAAAATCGCGAGAAAACTGGGTTAAATTAATAGTACAGGTAAATTAAGCCGAAAAAAGCAATATAGCGGAAATAATTAGGTACAGGCTGAAAATTGGCAGAGCGCTTCTTTTTATGCTTTTTAATAAGGGGTTATAAAGTCTTATCTACCGATTTTCTACTCCGAGAAGTCCACTTTTTAGGGGGTTTTAGCCCTTCTTTTTCTGTAATTTTTTTGCAATATTTCTTAATATCTTTTTGTTTTTTTCAATTTTAAGTGCAATATCTGTAAATGAGAAAATCTTTAAAATCGTTCGGACCCGCACTTAGATTTCATTCACGAAAATCTTGGTGCAGTATCAGATGAACATGGTGAAAGGTTTTATCAAAACATATTGCAAATAGAGAAGGAATAATGAATCAAAAGTATACGTGATACTATTACTATATTTCGACTCAATAGCAATGTGGTATAAAAATTTTGCACTGCCGTTTACACTGTATTTGTTCACTGTTTCAAATACCATCCAACTGGAACATCCAAAAAAAGTAAAGAAAATAATTTAAATATCTGGGAATGAAGACGTGATGAAAAATTCTTATCTTTTTATACAATGGTCTGGGAAAAAATGGGAAAGTAATGTATGCATTGACTTATACCACCATTTTTGGACAGATTGCGACCCTACGATGAACTAGTGTGGGGGTCTAAGCTTAAACAAAACAGAAAGGCCTAGAAGCCCAATTGAAAAACCTGGAACCTAATGCGCTCCTAAGAATCTCAAGTGCATAATGTACCCAATCCTACTGCAATCATAGAGATTAATATTAAGAATCGGCTCAAATCAATTAGAACACATGCTATCTGCGGTGCATTGTCACTACAAAAAGCAGACATTTGCACCAGGCGACATAATTAGTTATCTAAGCATCTTACAGGACTCGAATTTTGAATCGACGACCATCTGCTCTGACATACCTACTAGAGGCCAAGATAGATTTTGAAAACCTTTTGTTATCATTATCGAGAGTTGTGAAGAATGGAAGTCTAACAGATCCGCACTTCTTGAATCTGTATCCTGATGTACAGGCGGCTCAAACGTCAATTTGAAAAGCTGGCTGTGACATCAGACTCCGCTTTTCTAAGGCGATACGAAAGTAGGAAGCAAACGGAAGCTAGTAGCGATGCCTGATAAGTCTTGGAAAAGAAATTATGTTCAGCCAACCAACTTCATTTATTAACTTAATTTGACATTTTGATGGGAACAATAAATTGTTTCAAGATTATTTAAAGAGTTTTTAGAATATTTTAAAACAAACAAATAAATGCAGCGCATGCGGCAATGGCTTTACTCGCGGACTGAAATCCGATAATAGGCGGACGAATTCGCATTGGTGGAGGATACCATTTTCTTATTTCCGAATTTCATGACTTTCGAATCGGATTGCAGGATAACCCCCTGGGTCTTTCAGTCACAGGTTTTTTACCTAACGATGACATATATAGAAGAATGCTCCGAAGTTTGTATATCTCCATAGTTATAAATGGCTCTACCATTACTATTCAAACAGTCAAGGCGTTACTCTCTAAAAACGAATCAGTGGATGCCAAAGCCAACCTTCGTATGTCAATATATTGTAAAATTCTAAATTTTTTTTATATTCCATATGCTTGCTCTACAAATACACGAGTTTTCTGTTCTCTTGTTAAGAAATCATTATCCCTGTAAGGCACCCTGAGGTTGGTTTCCAAAGGGTAGGCAGAATCACCTGCTAAATGGTAATCCACAGGTATTGTAGTTTATATTGGGTGCATGCCGAGTTGGTGCTGTTATGATTTTGTGGTACTGTTCTTCAACACAAATTATGATTTCTAAATGCAATCAAGCACATATTTTTAAGGTATTTACACTAAAAATACGCATAATAGTGTAAATCCTACAAATTTTTTAAAATTTTAAAAATCTCACGTGAGATTGAGGGGGGGGAGGTGGTCGAGCCAAATCTCACGACATCTCACCAAGGGGGGAGGGGGGGTCGAAAAATCGCCAAAATCACCTCACGTAATTTATGGATGTCCCCTAACTTATTTTTAAAAAAATTGTTTTATTATTATAAAAAAATTTTGAAAATAAGAAGCAAATTCGAAAAATCTAAGCGCGCCAAAAAGTTGAATTCAAATTTTCTAGCGAGGCGTTCGGGGAAAAACCAAAGTATCCTTGCCTAAAATGGACGCTAAAATAAAAATAAAAAAAGCATATTAAAGAGGACACTCTAAGCTTTCTAAGAAAGCCATTAGTTTTTAATTTTTTGTTTTTTTTTCTCATAGAAAATTTGAACGAAAGTTATAATATGTAAAATTCTCACTCATGTTTATAAAATTGAAGATATATATTAATAGAGGCGTACGAAAAAAAAATCTTTGTACATTTATCATCACTAGACAATTACTTTTGATGTAAAAATAATTAAAAAGATAAACATTGGGTGGAGTGAATAAAAACTAAGTGTACACTTAAAAGGAACACTCCTGAGTGGAGTGATTCGTTAAAAGTGAACACTCGATTTGGTGTGAATAAAAATTCTCTCATTCAAATACTATTCACTCATGGGAAATTTTAGTTCACTCATGGGAAATTTTGGTTTTAAAGGGAAATGTCATTCTTGTGAAATTAGTAGGCTAGTAAACGTGGATAGATTTATATGGAGTTTTACTTTGGGAAAATTTATTTAGGGCTAAATGAGGTTCTGTGGGAAAAATTTACCTTTGCGGGATTTAGTTTGGGGAAAAGGTGGTTTTGCTGCCGATTCCGCTTTTGGGGGTTTAGTTAGGGCAAAAGGTGGTTCTGTGGGAAAAATTTGCCTTTTTGGGGGTTTTAGTTTGGCCAAAAGATGGTTTTGTTGCGAGGTCAAGCATTTATGTAATGCTGAGTAGATTAAGATCTTTAAACGGATTGAAAATTGAAAATATAAAACCAGTACAATTAACAGGCTAAAAACCATGCAATACTGATGCTCTTGAGGAGATGGAACGCATGAGTAACTTACCTGCTGCTTTTTGAAATGGAATGAAATTTAAAAATTTCTTAGTTATTTATAGTTGTGACTAAAAAGTAAAAAATATTTTTTTCTTTGGCAGTGGTATACACAAGAAAAGTTTTATTACAAAATAAGAAATGCTAGAACTCAGGCTTATATTAAAGTTTAATGTGTATTAACAATTTTAAAATTATATTCTCGTTTGGCTTTAAATGTTTGAACCCTTATCAATGAATTGTGTAAATTTACAGCTGCATTAATAAAAGTTTGGACATCCATAACTATAATCACAATTGTCTAACTGCAACTAATGCCCAAACTTTCATTAATGCTTTAAACTTACACAATTCATTGATAAGAGTTCAAACATTTAAAGTCAAACGAGAATGTAATTTTAAAATTGTTAATACACATTAAACTTCTTATTTTGCAATGAAATTTTTCGTGTGTAGGTATACCTATCACTGCTAAAGAAAAATAATTGTTTACTTTTTAGTGCATTTCATTTATAAAAGTTATTTATTTTAAAAGTTTTTAATTTATTTTATTAAAATGAATGAAAAAGGTCCTCGCAACCAGCCTCAAATTTTTCAAGTGTTCACTCACAGGCAAACGTTAAAACTTTGTTTTATTCACATTAAAATGAAGTGTTCACTCTATATGGAGAAATGACAGAGTGAAGTACTTAGCGAAACCTAAGAAAGGTTATTTTTATTCTCGCCAAAATAAGTGTTCACTCCAAAAAATGAAGTGAACACTTGCACTCAGTTTTTATTCACACCACCCAATAATGCTGTTAAACACATTACCAGATGATTATGAGAACTTTAGGGTAGCAATTGAAAGCAGATACGAGCTGCCTGTGAGCGAACACTTGTAAAATTTGAGGGTGGTTGCGAGGACCTTTTTCATTCATTTTAATAAAATAAATTAAAAAACTTTTGAAATAAATAACTTTTATAAATGAAATGCACTAAAAAGTAAAAAATTATTTTTTCTTTGGCATTGATAGGTATACACACGAATAGTTTCATTGCAAAATAAGAAGTTTAATGTGTTTTAACAATTTTAAAATTAGATTCTCGTTTGGCTTTAAATGTTTGAACTCTTGTGAATTGAATTGTGTAAATTTACAGCATTTCAAGTGCATTAATAAAAGTTTGGGCATGGGTTGCAGTTAGACAATTGTGATTATAGTTATGGATGTCCAAACTCTTACTAATGCATCTAGCATTTCTTATTTTACAATGAAACTTTTCTTTTGTATACCTATCACTGCCAAAGAAAAAATATTGTTTTACTTTTTGGTCACAATATAAATACCTAAAATTGGTTAAATTGATCCATTAAATTGATCAAGAGCATCAGTATTGCATGGTTTTTTGCCTGTTAATTGAACTGGTTTTATATTTTCAATTTTCAATCCGTTTAAAGATCTTAACCTACTCAGCATTCAAATTGTTGACTTCGCAACAAAACCACCTTTTGGCCAAACTAAAACCCCCAAATGACAATTTTTTCCCACAGAGCCCTAACTAAACCCCCAAAAGCGGATTCGGCAGCAAAACCACCTTTTGCCCAAACTAAATCCCGCAAAGGTAAATTTTTGACACAGAATCTCATTTAGCCTTAAATAAATTTTCCCAAAGTAAAACTCCATATAAATCCATCCACGTTTACTAGCCTACTAATTTCACAAAAAAGACATTTACCTTTAATTCCAAAATTTCCCATGAGTGAACTAAAATTTCCCATGAGTGAATAGTATTTGAATGAGAGAATTTTTATTCACACCAAATCGAGTGTTCACTTTTAACGAATCACTCCACTCAGGAGTGTTCCCTTTAAGTGTACACTTAGTTTTTATTCACTCCACCCATTGTCATGAGTTCTTTCGGGATTGGAACGCCGATTTCTTCCATTTGGTCCACATGGTTTTGAAATTCTTTGATATGATCAGACATGGGTTTCGTTGTCTCTTTCTTCATCATGAACAAACTCCTGTATAGCATAACCTTTTTGGCTGGCCCTCTAGAAGAATATATTATTTTCTCTAGGCTTTTCCATGCTTCATGTGATGACGTGGCCTTTTTCACATATGGAAGCTGATTTTCTTTCACACTTAATAATATTATTGCCAATGCTTTAGAGTCCTTATTTTTCCATTCCTTTGTTGCAGGTTCTTGTGATGGACATTTTTCTTCGCCAATTGCATAAGACCGTAAATCATTGCAGATCAGCACACTTCGTACCTGCAGTTTCCATGACTCATAATTTTTGTCATTCAATTTTTCCAGGTTACTCCCACTTGAAAAATTCGCGATACTCATTTTCGAAAATTTAATACTCTTTTTTTTCTAAAAATAAAACAGAGAATTGCACTTTAAATTTTTTTTAATTTTACTTCTCTTGCGTTGAAATCTGGGCCCATAACCTGTTTAGTCCATCGTTTTATTTCAACTAACTTTATAAAAGTGTTATAAAGTAAATTATAACTGTAAATCAAGTGTTATACTTTATCATATACAGGGTGCATTGATTATAGCATACAAAATTCATAATCATTCAACATATTTATCAAAAAACACTCGATAAATTATATTAAACAAATTTTTGACTGGCATGATAAATAAAGTTGGAAGTAATGTTATATGTCAAAGCCGCGCTGCGCCGCGTTCATTGGGACGGTCATACACGCGTCGCACATTTGTTATTAACGCAAAGCATGAAAGCGACGCAAGGGCGTTTCCAGCCAACTGGCTTTGGGGGGGTAATTTTAAAAAAAGAAAAAAACTAAAATTTTTTTTAGTTCCATAAATACCATTTGCACCCTCCCCAAGCCACTCCTAGCTGAAGTTGCATTTTCACCCCCCACACCCCAGCAAATGGTAAAAAATTTCTGCCACTAGTAATTAACGATTATTTAGCCCTAATAGAACCTACATACGCAGCGGCAGAAATTTTTTTCAATTTTATCTAGAGATGCGCCGAATATGGGTTCAACCGAATACGAATATTCGGTAAAAAATGTACCGAACCGAACATTCGGCCGAATTATTTGGTTCATTTTTGAGCTCTGTGAAAATGTAGTTTGATAGCGATGAGGGGAGAGAAATTTAAGGCTTCTAGTAAGAAAACCATTAACAATAAGGGATAAATCAAATCCTTTGCCGCTGCGGTTTTCCGTAACCGAACATTTCACTTTTTCTTAACAATTTAATAGATTTATTTCCCTTCAGATTTAGACAATATTTCAGGATCTACAAGGAACTGTTCGTATTTTTTCTTGATATTTTAGAACGCAATATAAAAAAAAACAATATGCTCAACATCGGTTCTTCCAATAATAAAATTGGCCGCTGTGTTGCGTTGCTTTGCGGAAGGATCATACCAGGAAGGTATAGTGGTAATGACTACGATATAGGTCTATCACAGCCAACTATGTCGAAAGTATTCGGAGAGGCTTGATTTTTGAGAGAGACCTTTGTCCCTTGGTAATAAAATTTCCTTCGACGTCTGAAGAGATGGTGGACCTAAACCATACAGCATCAGTGAACATTCCGTCCATTTTCTAGTAAGCTCTGCTTCACTTTGGCTATATTTTACGCCCTTCAATATCTCCTGGTTTTTCTCTATAAACATGACAATCAAATTGTTTACTGCTTGTTATTTTAATTTGAGAATATAAGAATAATTTTAAATGACCAAAAATATTAAAAAAAAATTCCTACCCTTCGTCTCTTTTTAATTTTGGAGCCTCTTGACAATATGTAAATCCTAAAATAATACTATTTAAATATTCGGTAATTATTCGGCAAACTAACCGAATATTCGGCCGAATACGAACATAAAAAAATACGCCGAACATACCGAATACGAATATTCGGCCGAACATTCGGTGCATCTCTAATTTTAGCCGCTTCCCCGCCCGCAACGCTTTAACTCGAGGTGGGTCCACTTCGCGCAAAAATGTCATATTATAAAAAATACTTGAAATTACTTGAAAAGCTTATATATCAAATGGCTGACCCCCGGAACACAATGAGGCCGACAACGACAATTCTCATATAAATTGTTGTTGTTTTCCCGTAGAAGTTGTCGTTGTCGGCCCCATTGTGTTCTGAGGGTGAAGGTTGGGACGGCACGATTTT
Source organism: Thereva nobilitata (assembly GCA_963855945.1). Classification (NCBI taxonomy): domain Eukaryota; kingdom Metazoa; phylum Arthropoda; class Insecta; order Diptera; family Therevidae; genus Thereva; species Thereva nobilitata. The sequence continues at coordinate 155,286,696 of OY979694.1, read as the reverse complement.
TTCAAGTGCCAACTCCCCTACTAAAAGGAAGAAAGTCATCACTTCTCTTACAGCGCTTGAGCAGTTAACTTTATTTTGTTTGCATAGGCTGTTTCCACACGAGCGTACGAACGACAGACAGAAGTCGTCTGCAATCGTTAATTCTCTTTTGGTGTTCGGTGAAAAATCGTATGAGCTTCTACACGAGGGTACAACTTGCAGGCAACAAATCAGCTTTGTTGTTGTTTTAGACATTTTATTGGCGAGGAAAAGGGAATTTCAGAAAAAAACAACAACAATGCAGGAGCTGTCAGAGTGTTCGATCAAAAATCTGCTGAAAATATCGTTCAAATTTGTGTGCCCTCCCCATCATCTTCTCTCACCCTCTTCTTCATAAATCACTTTGCAGCCAACTCTTGTCTTGTCCTGTGTACGCTCGTGTGGAATCTACCATAGCGTGCCATATTAGTGGGAGTCTCTGTTGTTTGAAATATTAGTAATTTTTAAGAATAAAAATAAATAACCGAACGAAAATTCTTAGGGGGGTAATTACCCAATTACCCCCCTCTGAAACCGCCCCTGAAGCGACGCATGAAACTCATTCTATGGGCTGGCACCTTAAGTCAACGATCGCACAAAATAGCGGTACTCCAAAAAAGTAGAGCAAGTTCCTTTTCCGCCGATAGAGTTAGTGCTTTCCGGCGTTCCGTGATTGATGGTTGCGACCTAATTTTAGAATAGTACATGAATTTATAATTTGTGCTAAAAAATTTATAATTGTTAAACTACATAAATTAAACATTGAATTGTGAATGAACGTTTAAATACAGTTTTATTTAATGTGGACCTAAATAGGCCCGACTTAGTAGCCATAGTTGCGATGTAAGAAGAAATTCGGAAGAAATTTAATCAATTGTTCCGATGAAATGCACAACAAAGGGAGAAGATCTTTTCCGAGAGGTTGAAAAGTATTTTTTGGAGTACAATGTTGACTGGAAAAAATTGGTGAATGTTGCAACAGATGGACTACCAAACATGATCGGACAAAATATTGGGCCCATCAAACTCATTGAAGATAAACTTTCCGAAATCGATCCAAATCAAAAAATTATACCCATACACTGCATTATTCATCAACACGCACTATGCAAAAATATTTGTAGTGAAAAATGTAGTTGTGAAATTAGTAAATTTCCTACGATCAAAAGGATTAAATCACAGGAAATTTATTGATCTCCTTGAAGAACTAAATACCATTCATTTAGATATAGGTACAAAAAATCCGTAAGTTTGGAAAAAGTTTTAAGACGTGTGTGTGTCAAGAGGAAATAAAAATATTTTTAATTCTTAAAGAAAATGAGGATTTTCCTGAGTTATTAGATCCAAATTGGATTTGCGATTTAGCATTTTCTTTGGATATTCTCACACATTTGAATGAATTTAAGAAATGTTTACAAGCAAAAATTTTATTTGCTCATGATTTAGTACAGAACTTAAAAGCTTTTAAAATGAAGCTTAGCCTTTTTTCTACAAATCTGGCTGAATGTAAATTTGATCATTTTGCAACGTTGCAGACGATATCATTAAATATTTTAAAAGAAAAGGTTCAAACATTTAATAAAAATATTGTAAAGTTTTTTCGTTGATAACTTTGATTTTATATTTGAATTTACTTTTACGAAGTTTTTTTGATTTGGCTAGTGTTTTATTATGTGTTAGATTAAGTGCGGAAGAGTCCGCAGGGTTTTTCCTCTTTCAAGAGTTCTTCCGCGCAGGCAGAGTGAACTCAGGAAAGGTTTTTTTAATTTTAGTAATCAATGCTCAGATTTGAATTATTAACTGTGTCTTTATTTTTGATACTCGGGTATTTATACAAGTTCTTATCCTAAATTTTACATTCTAGGCATACATCGACCAATGGCCAGGGATCTTGCCCCTCCAAAAACCTCAAAACCAAAATTTTGCTGATTTCTAAAATTTCCCAATTATGGGCAAATAAATTCTTGTTTATTAATTTATATTATGCATTATTGGGGCACCCATACATTTCCTACATTAAAGGGTTCATATTACCGGTCAGTCGGATGCACTTGACTTTTGTGTTTATTTTTCGCGCGCAATGAACTTGAAAACTTATTTTTGTTTTCGCGCGCAACCATGAACTTGAAAACTTTTCACACGTCCGGCGGCGCACAGTGGGGCAAATAGCTCATTTTTTGGACAATCGATAATTCCCAAGCCTGGAATTAATGAAACTTAAAAAATTTTTTTGTAAACTATTCGTCATAAAATTGCCTTTAATTATATCGAGCCCGAATTTTGCAATTTTTAAATTAAAGATGGTTAATCCAATATGGCGGACATAAATTTTGTAAGTAAATTAAAATTTTATAAAAAGATTCTTTAAAATTATAAAAAATTGTTACTTGGGGGGTTTTTTGGAAACCGAAAATTAATTAATAATAATTAATTTCAATAATTTTAAAGAATCTCTTGATAAAATTTTATTTTACTTACAAAATTTATGTCCGCCATATTGGATTAGCCATCTTTAATTTTGAAATTTCATAATTCGGGCTCGATAGAATTAAAGGCAATTTTATGACGAATATTTTACAAAAAAAAATTTTAAGTTTCATTAATTCCAGGCTTGGGAATTATCGATTGTCCAAAAAATGAGCTATTTGCCCCACTGTGCGGCGTCAGATTGCATACTTTTGTACATCTGTTGACGCTTAGTGCAAGACGGCTAATTAATGTTTTCTTTTGTTATTTGTCGCGTGCTGTGTCTGATGGCATTACATCCCCATTGGGTTAGAGAAAAAAAAATTTTTGATCAAATGAGAGAAATTTTTTTTTGAGAATGAGGTTTTTGGTAGGGTATCTAATATCTAATTACATTTTTAATAGCTATTACATTCTTCTTACCTAGGTTTTGATTTTGCCAATGTATGCTTATTATTAATTATGCTAATGTATCGATACATGTTTTTATAATTTATAATTCTTAATTCTCTTAACTATTTTGTTTTTATATGTCATTTTGATATATTTAGTTAACTAATTTCACCTTTTAGTTTATTTACTTAAAATCTTGTTAGTTGTATCTTTTTTAATTCTATTATTATGTACTTCCTTTATTACGTTATCTATCATTAGCTTAGTGTTAACATTATTTGTATCTATGACTCTATATGGTCCATTATATGGTGCCTGGTGCTTCTTTTGATTACCTACACGTAACCAGACCCAGTGCCCTGGTGAGACGTGTAGTGGGTTTACTTTTTCATCCCATTTGGCTTTAGGTTTTTCTTTTGCTAAATTTAACAGTGTTTGAGCCGTTCGGTGCGCTTGGTTCAGACGCCACCTTAACTCCTTATTATAATCTTCAATGTTGTACAGCGTATGCGGTTCTTGATTTGTTATTGTTCCAGGTAGACACGCTATTTTCCCATAGACCAATTCATGAGGCGAAATGCCTGTGTCATTGTGTGGTGTTATATTATAACAGAAAACAAAATAGGGTAACCACTCGTCTCAGTCATGTCCTTGGCTGAATGACAGTAAGTACTCGTTTAGGGTCCTATGGTTCCGCTCTATTGCACCTAGTGTTTCATGGTGGTATGGTGTTGATGTCACATGCTGAATGTTTAGTGTTTGGCAAATGTCCTTAAATGTTTGATTCAAGAATTCTGTACCCATTTCGGTCCGGATGGTTTCAAATGTTCCAAACCTTAAGATGACATGTTCAACGAGTGTGCGCGCAATAGTTTTTGCATCTTTTGTTTCAATTGGGATTGCCTGTATGTATTTCGGTAGATCACATTGTAACGTTATATATCTGAAGTGCTTAGCTTGCCTCAGCGGTCCTACTGTGTCCATTGAGATTATCTGAAAACTTCTTTGCGGAGTATCTGTTATCTGTAACTTTTCTTTTGTGTATTTTGTTTTTTTGTTTTTCGAGCATTCTTTGCAGTTGTTTATGTAGTTTTTAACCATTTTGCTCATGTTTTTCCAGCAATATCTCTGCTTTAATTTATTAAGCGTCCTTCTAACTCCAGAATGTCCACCTAAGTGTGGTGTATTGTGGAATGTTTCTATTAAGTGTGTTTGTTCACTTTCGTCAGTTATTCTTGTTACTGGTTCATATATCATTATTGTCAGTTCATGTCTCTTTTTACCTTGCAAGTTATTGAATTCTTCTTCAAATTTCTTCCTTGTGAATCGCTGTAATATTAAATCATTCTTTGCCATGGCTAATTTATTGATATTATTTACTTTAGCGAAGAGTATCAGTATCTCAAGGACTAGACCAAAATCTAGTCGTGGATTATCGTTGATCTCTATTACTATTTCTTTCTTTTGCATGATTATTTTAGTTGTGTTCATTTTATTATTTTGCGATTCTTTTCTTAATGGCATTTCATTTTTCACATTTGTACTCGAGTATATAAATTTTAGTTTCGTTATATTCCTACTTTCGGAGATTGAAGTGCATTCCCAAATGTACAGATGGCCTGTCTCTACATTCTTTGGTGTGGCACTTATGTTTTTGTCTTGATGGGGGTTTAATTTGCGTGTTGATCTTGTGATTACTCTAACTTCAGCTTCTGTAGGCATCATTGCTACTAACATGTCTGAGTCTAATTTTATCCGCGATAACGCGTCTGCATTCGTATTCAGCAATCCTTTTTTATACACAATGTCAAATTTATAATCTGCTAGATCCATTCTGACTCTTGTCATCTTCAAAGAAGGGTTTTTATGTGTGAACAGACTTATAAGAGGTCGGTGGTCAGTTATTGCTATGAATTTTCTTCCATAGAGGTATGGTCGAAAGTGATTTATTGCCCAATGAATTGGTAATAGCTCCTTTTCTATAATGGGCTTGTTTAATTCATGCTTGGTTGTACGACTGGCATACGATATTGGTAGATCTTTTCCAATTTCACCTTGGGATAGTATTGCTCCTACTGCGTAGTTTGATGCGTCTGTCGTGAGGATGAATGGTTTGTCAAAATCAGGGTACTGTAGAATGGGTGGATTTATGAGTTTGTTTTTAAGCTCATTAAATGCAGATTGCCACTCTTCTGTCCACTTGAACTCTACACTTTTCTTGCAAAGTGTGCTAAGTGGTTTTGCAATTAATGCAAAGTTCGGTATGAAGCGTCTATAGTAATTGCAAAAGGCAGTGAATCTCTTCACTTCATCTGCAGTTTTGGGTACTGGATAATTAACTATTGTATCGTATTTCTTAGGATCAGTTTTAACACCATCTTTAGTTATTAAATGTCCAAGATATACAACCTCTGTCTGCAGGAAATTACATTTTTGCGGGTTTAGCTTTAGGTTATAATCTCTTAGTCTTTGAAATGTTTTTATTAAGTTTCGGTTGTGATGGTCTAGGCTACATCCGAATATGATTATGTCATCGACGTAGAGAAAAGTCTATGCGTCGAGTCCCGCGAGAACTATAGAGAGCATTCTCTGAAAACTATTTGTGGAGATTTTAAGACCAAAAGGGAGTCTGCAGAACTGAAAGTGACCTTTGTTTGTTGAAAAGGCTACCCCTGACAGTAAGATCAAGGGTGGAAAAGTATTTTGCCCTTCCCAGATTGTCTAAGGGGGGGCGAATGGCTAACAAAGACCTCGGAAGGTGGTGGCACCCGATTTGTCACTTCTGCCAAAACCCGAGAAGAGTCACTGCAGACGAACATCTAGCAGCTCTGTTAGCAAGTCCTAATCCCACCTCCCCGTGGTGCCCCCTGGGGTACTTCTTCGGAAGGAGCTAACGGGAGACGGTCGAATGGCGAGTTCTCTGCGCCACAAAACAGAGTTTTAAGTCGGTTGGGCTGAGGGTTAGCAACCCGCTCCCATAAAACACACAATTGCTACGAATCGGCAAACATTGCCTCGGAACCGGACGGACAACACGACGACGACCTTTGCTTTTCGAAACAGGACACGAATCGGATCATGGAATGTGAGAACTCTGCTTGCTGATGGACGGCTGGATGAAGTCCTCAACGAGATGAACCGCTATAAAATCAAGGTCATGGGACTCAGCGAGACCAGATGGCCCGATGCGGGGGAACATATCTGCCCAAACGGTGAGTCCTTCTTATATTCTGGGAGAAACGAAAATGAAAACCGTAGGAATGGCGTTGGGGTAATACTCACCAAGGAAGCCAGGTCCAGCCTCATTAGCTGGTCACCAGTTTCTGAGAGGATTATTACCGTGCGCCTACGTACCAGGCTAAGAAGTACTACGATAGTCCAATGCTACGCTCCGACTGAAGACGCAGAAGATGACATCAAAGACGAGTTCTACATGCGACTGAATGAGGTTTTTCGCTCTATTCCAAGGGGAGACATCATTGTTTTGATGGGTGACTTAAACACACAGATCGGCCCCAACAACACCGGCCTTGAAAACACAATTGGAAATCAAGGCCTAAGCCAGGATACCAATCACAATGGTGAACTTTTCGTTGACTTTTGTAGTTCCCATCAACTCATGGTAGGTGGAACTTACTTTTGTCACAAGAAGATACACAAAGAGACCTGGGTATCGCCCGATGGTAGAACGAGAAATCAGATAGATCACGTGGCCGTCAGTCGCAGATGGCGAACTATTCTGGAGGATGTCAGGAGCTTTAGGGGAGCAGACACTGGAAGTGACCACCATTTGGTAGTAGCAACGATCCGCCTAAAAATCGCTGCAATCAGAAACGTCCAACGCGACGCCATAAACCGTAGACGCTTTAACGTAGACCTTCTGCGTGAGAGCACCAAAAAGCGAGAATTTGCTGGCAAACTGCAAGAAATATTAAACCAGCAAACCGTTTCTGACGACGCAAATATTGAAGAACTGTGGAGCACAACAAAGGGCGCTATAATAACAGCAGCGGAAACAAGCATTGGTTATGTCCAAAGAAACCAGCAACACTAGATCTCGGACACAACCTGTCAAAAAATTGAACGCAGAAGGGCCCTCAAAAATAACGTGAACTCTACAAGCGACCCGGAAAAACGACAACAACTTGAACGGGAATACTCCCAATTGCACCGGGAGGTAAAGAGAAGTGTCCGGCGTGATAAAAGGCGGCAGATAAATGAGCTCGCAGAGAAAGCGGAAAACGCGGCAAACACAGGCAACAGTAAAGTGCTGTACCAAATCACTAAACAGCTCTCGCGAAAGCACTCTACTAAAAAGCATGCCGTAAAGAGTGCGGATGGAAGGCTGCTGTGCAGCGACGAGGAGCAACTCCAAAGATGGAGAGATTACTTCTTCGCCGCCCTGAATGGTTCATTTACACAGGAACCTCAGGAAAACAACAACAACAATGCACAGCTAATAAGAATCATCACTCGTGCCCCATCCAAGACTGAAATAGTAACCGCAATTCATGCAATGGCCAATGGTAAAGCAGCTGGAAAAGATGGCATCCCGCCAGAATTGTTGAAAGCCGACTCAAGCCTCATAGCAGATTCGCTACAGCCAATCCTGGAAATAGCATGGAACACCTGTACCTTTCCGGAGGATTGGACGGAAGGTATCGACGTTCGACTCGGTTAATAGGAGCTTTATATGGCGAGCTCTACGGCAACGTGGACTGCCGGATAAAATAATAGAATTGATAAAAGCTCTATACAACAATTCCAGATGCAGAGTTCTTCACAATGGAAAACTATCCGACAGCTTTGAAGTGAGCTCAGGAGTACGGCAAGGATGCCTACTTTCGCCAATACTATTTCTTATAGTAATAAACGACATCCTTGTCAGCGCTCTAGATACTAGAACAGGTGGCATACAATGGGGATTGTAAGACCGCCTTAAGGACCTCGACTACGCGGATGATATCTGTTTGCTGGCCCACAGACACCAGGACCTCAGAAACATGTTAAACAATTTGGCAACAGAGAGTAGTTCAGCAGGCTTAAGGTTAAATCCGACTAAAACCAAAGAAATGCGGATAAATGCAAACACCCTTCAACGAACAGCGCTAAATAACCGTGACGTGGAACTGGTAGACAAATTCTGTTACCTCGGTAGTATTATTACCGAAAACCGCGGTACAGAAGAAGACGTCAGTTCCAGAATAAATAAAGCAAGAAGAGCATATGCATGCCTGTTTCACATATGGAGATCGACGGAGATCTCAATTAACACCAAATTGCGCCTGGTCAACTCCAGCGTTAAGGCAGTTCTTTTGTACGGTTGCGAAACATGGAAAGTCACCCAATTCATCACAGGGCGCCTACAAGTTTTCATCAACAGATGCCTACGTCGTATCCTAAAAATCCGCTGGCACGATAGAATTTCAAATGAAGAACTATGGCGCCGTGCCGGCCAGGAAAGGATAGACGACCAAATCAGGCGAAGGAAATGGAATTGGATTGGCCACACCTTGCGACGCGAAAACGAGAATCTAGCCAAACAGGCCCTCGACTGGAATCCGCAAGGAACCCGTCGAGTCGGAAGACCTAGAACAACGTGGAGGAGAACTCTATTAAGCTCAAAACAGAATTGCGACTGCGACGGCCGACTGCAACTGCGATTTATGTCATATTTTGACGAAGCAGCTAATGTATAACGAAATTGCAACCACAACTTTTATTGAGACGTGACGTTTTGCATATCCAAAAATTGTGTTAGAAAAAAATTATGTTTTGTACGCCGACTTCGAGTTTGCGGCGCAGTGCCGCTGCAGTTGTAATTTCGTTATACAACGTTGTTTTACATTTGCGCTAAACGACCGACTTCGCCGTCCGCCGTCGCAGTCGCAATTCTGTTTTGACCTTTAGCAGAGGCCGCAACAACCGGGAGATCCTGGTCAGAGCGGAGAGCTGTCGCGCAAAACAGAGTCCGCTGGAGGGCAACTGTTTCCGCCCTATGTCCCATGAGGGATTAAAGGAGCAATTAGTTAGATTGTCTAATATATCTTCCAATCTGGTGAGCGGAAATTTATCGTCTACTATTTACTTATTGAGTTGCCTGAAATCAACAACCATTCTCCATTTTTTGTTTCCATCGTCTGTTTTCTTTGGTACAACGAGTAGTGGTGAGTTATAAGGGCTTGTAGATGGTTCTATTATGCCGTCAGTCATTAGGTTCTCAACTTGTTTATTAATTTCCTCACACTGCGTCTGTGGAAGTCGGTAGTTTTTTATGTAAACGGGATTTCCACCATTTATTCCTATCTTCTGCTTATAGAAATTACTTGCAGTGAGTTTGTCACCTGTTAGGTAGAATACGTCCGCATATTCTGTACAAATTTTTAGGAGAGCATATTTAGCATGTGGATCGAGATTTCGAACATTTAATTCCTCTAATAATTTCTGAGCTCTTTTGGTTGTATTGTAGTAACTCCTAGTATTGCGTTGTTTCTTGAGGTTGAATATATAGTAGTTTTTTAAAGGATGAATTTTTAAAGCTGGTAATTTCAGTATAACCTCGTGTTCATTCACATTGAGAATTTTAACATGAGATACGCCCTTTGCTGGTATTATTGAATTAGCAATAAATACTCCTGATTCTATTTCTTGGTTGAGGACTAGACTATCTTCTGTGACTTTTTCAGTGATTGCTGGTGTAATCTGCGATCTTGGTGGTATCAGAGTTCCTTGTTGGGATTGTTAATGTGAATATGTCGTAATCTAGTTTGCATTTACCTGCGTATAAGAAATCTATCCCCAAGATTGCATCAGCTCTTATTGCAAAGTTGTCTGGAACTACATGTAATTTTTGCTTAGTTTTTGTCCCTCTATTAGTAATTCCGTTGTTATTGTTCCTAAGGTGGTGATTTCATTTTCTTCTTTAATATTGGCTTCTTCTTGTAGAGTACCTCTTTTTATGACTGAGATTTCTGCACCTGAATCTATTAGAAAGCTTATCTGTTCGTCTGCATGGCTTATTTTAGCTGTCACGTAATTCGTTAAATTATGAACATTATTGAATGCATAAATTTTTATTCTATATTTTCTACGGTGAAGATCTCGTCCCTCGATTGCTGGGCCTCGGGGACGGCTTGCTCGTTTTCCAACACTAAAACATTTACCGCTCTGCTGTTGTTGTAGCTTCTTCCTCGGTTCCTGCATCCCCGATTGTACTGTGGCCTGTTTCTGTATCGTTGTGTACTGGGTGTGTATTGCTGCTGATTTCTGAGCTGTTGTTGTTGGTTTGATGTTGGGTTCCGATACGTCTGCCATCTATTTTGATTGGTTGCATTCTGCCTTTGTGTATAGGTAGCATACCTCGGTTGTCGGTTACAGGTTTGATATCCTTGCCTGTAACTATTTGGACGGAAGTTCCCTCTTCCGCGCACATTAAATTGAATTATTTTTCGTGTCGGGCTTGAAATCGCTTCTACCTGAGACGCCATTTTTACAGCATCATCGAACGCTTTTGGCATGGCTGCAAATACTGTTGTCTTGTATGGTTCACTTAAGCCAGCCTGGAATGCATTAAGTGCTGTTTGGTTGTTCAGCTCTTGTATAATTATCCTATGTTCTTCCCCTTTTTCAGAGATTTGAACATCATTTAACTGCATCATGAGGTTTTCAATTCGTGTTGCGAAATTTTGGACCGATTGATCCCGTTGTTGGATTCTTGCCATATCATTCTGTAATTTCAAAGGATTCGTTTTGACTAGGAATCGTTTTTTGAAATGTTCCTTGAATTTTTCAAAGTCAGTTAGCGATTCAGTGGAACCCAGTTTTACTCTCACTCTTTCTGATATTCTTGCTTTTAATACAACTTTTATTAGTTTTAGGATTTCTTCACTGTTAGACAGTGTTTCAGCTATGCATTCTATTATGTTCAGAAATTTCGTGAGTTCCTTAGCGTCGCCTTCATACGTTGGGACAATTTTTAGCGTGGTAATAATATCGAGTGCTGCCATTTTAGTTATTTTCTCTGTTCTAGCTATGTTATTTTCTTCTCTTTCTTCAAAATGTTCTTCGTTTTCTTCACTTATGGCTTCTATTTTATATTCTGTTGATTTAATTCTTATGAATTCTTTAATTTCTGTATATATTCGCTTGAATTGTACTTCGTATTGCTGCACATTAATTTCTTGTGCTAATTCAGATAATTCAGTTTTTAGCTCATGTATAGCAAGTTCTTTTCTTAATAAAGTGGTGCTAGACTCTTTTCTTGTAGGATTTTTCCTAAAATTCAATCGAATTCTATCAGCTTCTTCTAATATTTTTTTGACTCTATTTAATGACATAACCCATTTGATATTGATATATATATTTTTCTTTATTTTTATTAATATTTATTATTTATAATGATCTTAGCAACATTTTTGTCTTTATATCTATTTATATCTATTTATATGTATTTTTTTTTTGATTTATGTGCATATATTATTTTTAAAAATTTTTATTTATTATTTTTTTTTATTTTAATTCAATGCTAGTGTTTATTTGCTCTTTGCATTTTGCTGTTACCATTGTTGGTTAGTAGCTGCTGCAGCTGGGTTTTTATCGCGTTTGCTTTATTGAGAAAGAATGATTTTTCTTTCTGTGTTACCGCCAATGCTGCTATCCTGAAGGCTTCTGCTCTTTGTGTCCTCAGTTTTTCACGTTTTCCTTCCTGTGGTTTTTTAATTTGGGTTATTATTTGTTGAACTGGTTGCTGTTGTTGTTGCTTTGCTGCCTGTCGTTTTTTGTAATCATCTATGGTGATGGGTCGGGGGCCTGCTTTCGAGTTTGTTTCTAATTCTAACTTCAGAATTTTATTTGCTGGTATCTTCTTGTGTTCGTCAGACTTTTGGAGGATGTTTTGAATTCCTTCTTTGGCTGCTTCTGGGATTGGTTCTTCTTTTGTCAGCTTGCTGGTTCCGGTGATACGGCGAGGGCACGTTCTCTTCCTTATGAATTGATGAAAGAATTGCTGGTCCAGTTGTCCAGGAGGCAGGGTCGCCATGTAAAGTTTTTTCGTTGATAACTTTGATTTTATATTTGAATTTACTTTTACGAAGTTTTTTTGATTTGGCTAGTCTTTTATTATATGTTAGATTAAGTGCGGAAGAGTCCGCAGGGTTTTTCCTCTTTCAAGAGTTCTTCCGCGCAGGCAGAGTGAACTCAGGAAAGGTTTTTTTAATTTTAGTAATCAATAGTCCGGTCAAATTAGACCAAAAAATAGGTATGAGGGTACAGAAATTCACACCAAGCTGGAAATTGGTAAGATTGTTCAAAGCACCGTTATAAATGAAATCTAAAAAGTCCTCATGGATCCGGCACCTGGAACCTGGATTTACTCGGGGTCAAAAGTCACAAAAACCGGTTTTTCGCGATTTTCAGCAACACGGTAACTTTTATCATAAAATAGTGTTTACAAAGTTTGTAGATCGACGGGAATATAGTGGCAGAAATTTTCCGTAGAATTCAATGAACTATTTTTAAAACAAATGACGTACTTACGTCCTTTTCAAAATGGCGGCCAAAGATGGCGAAAAACAGTTTTTTACATTTAAAAAAGAAACTTCGCAAAAAAAGTTAAGTGGCAAAGTTGTGTAACTTTTTAATACCGATCGGATGGCCTGGTCCGGTCTCAAAAGTGCAAAATTAATTAGTTATTGAAAAAACCGGAAATATCGCAATTCTTTGAAATACCTGTATCTCCGTGAAAAGAGAGTGGTTTGTTAAAATCATTTTTTAAGTGTTTTAAAAGTGTCGACGTCAAAATAAAACATTTTAAGCGTTTTGGAATAAAACACTTTTAAAAGCTCAGATTTGCAGAGAATATGCGCAACATCGCAAAAAAAATCGATTTTTTATACCCCAAAAAACCATGACTATCTTTGAGATTTTTAATTATATAGGAATGCCATCATTGCCAATCGATAGCTGACATTTTTCTACAAATTTACAAAACAAAATTTCCTCCCAACCTTCGCCGAGAAAAATCGTGTGGCGCTATCTTTTAAGATAAATCACTGAAATTGGCAGGGGTTATTGTTGAAAACTTATATTTTCAATAAAAAATTCCCGAAAGTTGATGGGCTACTGCTGAGCATTGCAGAATCAATTAAACTCGGAGCTCGATGCTACGGCGGGCATTATCTAGCGCTATAGTCCCATCAAAATTGACGAGAAAAAGCTCAAACTGGTTGATAATTCTGAAGTTGCTGAAAATTGAGCCCTTACAAATATCATTATAAATAAATATGGAGTGCCTAAACTACGCCAAGCGATTCTTGATTTAATTGTGCAAGTATGGGAGCAGGAAGCGTTTCCAGAAGACGTAAAAACGGCATCCTCTGGCCGGTACACAAAAAAGGAGATATCGCAACGTGCACCAATTAACGCGGTATACCGTTGTTGAGTACCGAGTATAAGATATTGTCCGCTATGCTACAAAACAGGATGGCCCCATACCCTAGAAACATCATAGGCCAATACTAGTGTGGCTTCAGCTTAGACAAATCAACAACTGATCAGATTTTCACCTTGAGGCAGGCGATGGAAGAATGTCTAAAGTTTCAAAACTCAACCCAACACCAATTCATAGACTTTAAAGCCGCCTATGATAACATAGCTCTACAAAGCCATAAAAGAATTAGGCATCTCTAATAAGCAGACACGACTATGTAGGTTGACCAGTGTGGCAAGCCAAGTAAAGATATGCGGAACATTGTCCAGTCCAGTACTGTGCTATAGCAGCGAGAATTGTACTATCACCCAGAACATAGCAATAGAGGAACGAGTCAACAGCTTCGACAGAAAGTTCTCAGGTGCATAATAGGCCCAAAGACGAAATATGGCGTAAATGATACAACAGCGATTTGTATGAAATTTTTGTCGACCCAGAAATCTCAACTTTTATAAAAATTAACAGACTAAGGGTAGCCGTCCACTTAATCAGGATAGAGGACAATCGTATTCCAAAATGTCTTATGGTAGCAGACATTTCGAGAAATAGACCAGTAGCAGCCCCTGGAGGTGAAGGATAGACTCTGTGGCGGCTGACGCAGAGGCAATGCTCAACATCCGGAACTGGAATAATTCTGCAAGAGTTCCGTCAAACTTGGAGAAATGCTCTAGAGGAGGCCAAGGCTCGATTTGGGCTATAGCGCCATTGGTTTGCTGGACTATTTTTGATTGAGATAAATTGACAAAAAATATATTCCATCATAGTCTAACAGCCATTCAGCCTCTAAAACTTTTTCATAACTCATCTGCAGCGATTTAAAGAAATATTTCATTTTAATTTTTAATAAAAAATGTTTTTGGAATGCAGTTTGTACATAAAACAATATAACGAGCCTAGTTTTTTGCATTATCTGACTACATAAAAAACAGATGTCGTACGCTTCATACAGGTATAAATGCTTAGGAGTTATCTAAAAGCAATTTTGTTAAATTTCTAGCTAAAATATAATAAATTCCCTTTTGCATAGAAACCTAAAGAGCGACTGATTTGAATCTTCTCTATACAGGAAGTTCCTGTGAACAAAATCCCGCCAGTAAGATAAGCCAACAAAGGTTTTGGCAAGTTTATCCTCTTCGGAGTGCAGAGCATCAAGGCACTTGCACACAAAACTTTCCTAAGTGCCTCCTCATGCAAATGCCATTACCGGGTAAACGAGTGCATTGTCATCCGACACTCCTAAGGCATGAAGTTGACTTCGAAATTTGATTATCTGTGAACGACTACTGCAAGTATCGATTCTCGGACCAAAGGTCGCTCTTCTACTCTAGTCGGCGATGCTGCTGTTAACTTCTTAGAAAGTGTCACTTTACGTAGATTATAGCCTTATGACACTGGCTTTTTCGTACGCTGAAAATGCTGCCTTGGCTAGGCTGAAAATGACGAAATCTGTTGTACTGTGTGACAGAGATAGATTCGGAGAGTAAGAACGATTTTCTGATTATTATAACAGATAGTCGTGAGTTGATCCAGAAGAAATCCGTTGGGAAATATTTGAAATATGTATTTAAATTTATTGTGATGAAAATTAAATTAATTTAAAGGAGAGTGGGCAACTTTGTATGGATTCCGTCCCCAGGCTGTAACAAGTTGTGATATATATCATTTGAAAGGTTTTCACAATGGCTTTATATTTATTATATGACACCAACAATGACACTTGTGCAGGGGAGGAGCTATGATTAACAAAAATGTTTTATTTTCAAATAAAACGTAATTTTTATTTGGCTTTATTTTATCAACTAAATTCATATAAACGGTAGTGTTAGCCGTTAAACGTGTGGTCCTCGCAATGTTTTATTATAAAAAAGGTCTGTACTGTGTAAATGTATGTTGAGCTTCTTTTTCGGGTTGGGGTTCTGGTATACACAATATGTTGGGGCCTCTTCTTTCCGCATATGCTTCGGACTTGAGAGGAGTGCTGCTGCTTTTCTTGGGTTGATGGGGGTTTAACTGAAACACCGCTTTCAATTTCTTATGACCATTAAATTAAATTATAACCCTTTACTTAGGTACAATTAAAATTTATTTTGGTTTTTAATAATTACAATTTAAATTAAATTAAGGGTTTTATCGCATTGAGTCTCGTTGTGCAACTAATGTTTTATTTTATTTTTATTTTTTGTTTTAAGTTCCAAGCCTACTGGAATTTATAAATATTTAATTTTATAAGTAGATGAAAACTGAGTTTGCACACTCATAGTTCTTTCAAACTCAAACATTACTGGCCCGCCTTGAAATCTCATGATTTCAACATCATAACCAGTACTACGGGTGTATCCAAGTGTGGGGTTGCTTCCTTCAACTGCTATCCGTCCTTTGGGCTGCGGTTTAGAGTGATGGATATTGGTCATCTGCTTGTTTAGGATGTAGGTCGTCTTGCTCTTGTTGGTCCACTATTGGACAATTAGCCGGAAGGGCGGAAGAAGGTAAAGAAATTGCATAAATTTACACCCAATACAACTCAATATAATTCCTAATATGCTGGAATTGTAATTAGAACATATTAAAACTAGATTATTGTGATAAAGAAGGTAGTGTCCCATCATTAGGTACTGGGTATGGTAAAATACATATTTTGGTAATAGGACGTTGAAACTCTCCTGCTTGCGTTTGCAAGGTAACGACGCGTACCAGCCCGTCTTTACCGGGATGGGTTTGTGTGACCCGTCCGAGTTCATCTTTAATAAGTACCACGTCACCGATTTTTGCGTTTTTGGAAAGTGCATTCCACTTTGGTCTCTGTTGCAGCCGCGTGAGATATTCTGAGCTCCATTTGTGCCAGAAATCTTGTCTGAGTTTTTGCAGCAATTTCCACCTTTGTAATGCGTTTGTCGGAGTTTCCAATAAATTTTCCTCAGGTGGAGAGAGTAAAAGCTTTCCAATCAAAAAGTGGCTGGGAGTCAGAACAGAGAGATCGTCCGCGGAATCTAATAGTGGACAGATGGGTCTTGAATTAAGACATGCCTCTATTTGGGCGGTCAAGGTAGAAAGTTCTTCATAGGTTAATGCAGCGTTACCGATCACTCTCTTCAAGTGGTACTTGAGCGACTTCACCCCCGCTTCCCAAAGACCCCCGAAGTGGGGTGAAGCGGGAGGTATAAACTTCCACTCAACACCATCATTACTATATAGGTCGGCGGTGCTTTGAAATGCCATTTTTATCGCTCTTTTTTGGTTCTCATCTAGTTCTCTTTTAGCCCCTAAGAAATTTGTCCCGCAATCGGAGAAAATCCGACGACATAATCCTCGACGGGCAATAAAACGGCGAAAAGCTGCTAAAAATGCTGATGTTGTGTATTCACTCACCACCTCCAAGTGAATGGCTTTAGTGCAAAAGCATACAAATACGCATATATAGCCCTTATAAGTTCGAGCGTTTCTTCCTTTCCAGCTGCGGATATTTAAATAACCGGTATAATCCACACCTACATAAGTAAAAGGCTGACTGATAGTGATTCGTTCAGTGGGAAGATCAGCCATGAGTTGGTATTGTGGTTGGGCCGACTGACGAAAACATTTAACACATTGGTGGACAACCCGTTTAAGCAATGGTCGGGGTTTTACTATCCAATATTGTTGTCGAAGTAGACTCAACATGAGCGATGGTCCGCCATGGAGCGTACTAAGATGAGTGTGCCTGATGATGAGCTCTACGAAATGATTTGAATGAGGGAGGATGATTGGGTGTCGTTGATTGTAGGATAAAGAGGATTCCTTTAGTCTTCCTCCGACTCTAATGAGTCCATTGGGGTCCAGGAATGGCTGTAGGGATAGAATCTTGCTCTTCGAATTAACTGATTTATTCCGAGTCAGAGAATCTATCTCGTCTGAGAAATGTGTGCGTTGCACTAATGTCATCCAGAATCTCTTACTCTGAGACAGTTCGGCCGTGGTAAGGAAGTTAGGAATGTTTGGAATGCGTTTGCACTTTGCGATCCATCGACGACTGTATGCCGTCACTCTTATCAACCGGGTTAATGATGAGAATCGCATCAACATGGTCATTAGGTCGGAACTGATTATTTCGGCGTGG
Source organism: Thereva nobilitata (assembly GCA_963855945.1). Classification (NCBI taxonomy): domain Eukaryota; kingdom Metazoa; phylum Arthropoda; class Insecta; order Diptera; family Therevidae; genus Thereva; species Thereva nobilitata. The sequence goes on along the minus strand of OY979694.1, from coordinate 155,269,240 downwards.
AATACTCTCGATTTATTTACCTCAGGATCGTTACGTGCAGTCTCGCTGATCTTTGGTTGTGGCCACGCCGATTCATCTCGTTGTAACCATGACGGGCCATAAAGCCAAAGGGTATCCGACACAAATTTCCGGACTGGCGTTCCACGACTGGCTTGATCTGCTGGGTTATCCTTTGATGCAATATACCGCCAAGTGATGGCTTCAATATTGCGTAGTATCTCCGCAACTCGATTGCGTACAAAGGTTTTAAAAGTCATGGGGGTTTTTTTTATCCATGATAATACAATAGTGGAGTCCGACCACGCTACGATTTTATCGACTTTGGAGGGGAAACTTTTCTGGATGACGTGAAGCAATTGTAACTGTCGGGGTAGGGTGTGCCGGGGCACGAAGAAGGGAAATTGCCATAAAGGCCGGAAGACTATCATTACAAAAAAACTTGGGGAAGGGGACTCAAAAAAAAGGGGTGGCTCGGACGGTTCGACCGCCGGGGGAAGTGTCGCGAATTTACGCATCCAATGCACCGGTTGCAGGCACGACTAGCGGTGCTCTAGCTAGCTCGTCAGATGGGGTGGGGTTCGCGGTGCTTGGATGCCTGAGGGGGTGACAGTTATACTGTTAAATCGCTCGTGCCTATGCAACAACAAAACTAAAGGGGCGACGAGGGGGGTGGAACAACGTCCAGAGCCAACGAGAGGGGCAAAAAGGGGGAAGAAAAGAGAGAAAGGGTGGTCACGGGTCACCAAGTCATTCTCAGGGGACTACATGATGTCAAACAATCAAAAAAAATTTATGAGTGGGCGGCACTTACCTTGGTTAGGGTCATCCAATCATCCGGAGCCACACCTACTGGGGGTGTTTTTACTCGGTCATGCTATTGATTTCACGATATTTATTTGTTTAAGGTTATGTTAATTATGTATTTAAATTATATTATTCATTTGTTTGAGTTCATATTATTTAATACATTAAATTCATGTTGTTTATTAGTTTAAGGTTATGTTAATTATTTATTTAAATTATATTATTCATTTGTTTAAGTTCATATTATTTAATACATTAAATTCATGTTGCTTATTAGTTTTAGGTTATGTTAATTATTTATTTAAATTATATTATTCATTTGTTTAAGTTCATATTATTTAATACATTAAATTCATGTTATTTATTAGTTTTAGGTTATGTTAATTATTTATTTAAATTATATTATTCATTTGTTTAAGTTCATATTATTTGTTAACTTAGATCTACGTTATTTGTTTGGTTAAAGTTATGCTATTTATTTATCTAAATCTTATTTTATCTATGTATTTAAATTTATTTTATTTATTTATCTTGGCATCATTTTAGAGCCGTCATTGCAAAGTAAACAAAACCGCCAATAATAAGAGCGGCACGAAATCATTGAATTAAGAAAACGGAAAATCACTTTCCTGCATGAATTCCTTGGATACACTATATTTTCTTTATGTAGTCGATATTAAGTCACGTACTGCTCAAAGAAGTGAAAAACTTGGCACAGCAATTTATATCGGAAGGGAGATCAACGATGTGGTTTTAAAGAACAAATTACGTACAATTTATCACAAAAATATAAAGAAAATCGGCGTAGTTCACAGAAAGCGACCCGCGTCTAACCATTCTTTTCCTCCTCGCTTCCAAAACACTCGCACAATACCGCGACGGATTCAAGCACGCCTTTCTCGTGGAATTAGTTTTATTGTTTCAAAAAAAATAAATTGCTTCAAAATAAGAGATAAAGTTTTGCAATGATACTTTCCTTACGAGGTTCTATCCATAAAAACCTTAACAAAGCCAATGCTATATTGCTGTATGTAAGCTGAATTATCTTCACAAATTCACTTATGCCGGCCGATTTTCTCCACTTTTCACATTACTTTTTTATCAAAAACCAGAAACTAGTCACTATAAACTGTAATTAAGTTATCTTTTTATATATTACAAAACTCGTTATCTCGATTAAATTGAAAAACAAACTGGAGCTGCGGATCCAACACGAGACTCCTTTCTTGCACAATATTTAGAAGAAAAAAAAATTCGCGGTTTTCCAAAAAAAAACAAATAAAGCCGCCGTCCGCTAGGAAGACTAAAATTCGACTCTTCTTTCCAACAAAATCGCCCGCTCAGCCAGCCAGGAGCCAGCCGCGTTCCGTTATCCGCATTCCTGCCGATTTTAATGTCATCGTGCAGATTTCAATGGGCGCGTTTAGGCCGAAGCTAATTTAACTGAGCTAGGCAAGCTAACAACGGCATAAACAGCAATTTTTTTAGCGCTGTTAGCTAACTTATTTCTGCTTTCGGCTTAGCTAAAATTTAGCACAGCCAAAATGAATTGACGTTTGCTTGTAATTTTTGTTGTAAGCAAATAATTTAGAAATATTTCAATACAGAATGAAGATTTTATTATTATTATTCATTTTTTTGCTTTGTATTATTCGTAAAATGGGAAATGTTATTATTTTTGCCTGTTATTAGCTGTAAAATGAGAATTGTCAAATGGCATGCTAGAAACGGTGCTAAGTTAACAGCGCTAATTTAACAGAGTTAAAATAATTCGGGCCCAAACGCGCCCATTGAGGTTTCAATTTTTCTTTATGGGTTTCGGTGACCAAAAGGGAATTTGCATCAACGGCACTTGCATTTGAATTTATTTGTGTGTTTATGGCGATGTTATTCTGCATAAGAGCTGGTGTCCCATGTTCGGGTTAGAGTATATTCTACCGGTGGGGCACACAAAAAGAATAGGAACTGATTTGAGAAAATTAACGGGCATGCAGATGCGTTGTTGCCATGTATTTTATTGATTTTTAATTGTTAATAAATCGGATCCAATTTGACGCTTACGCCGGTATTGTGTTTTGGATGATAAGGTGCGTCAGAGGCCTATGTACTCTAGGGCGACCGTTACAACACGCGCCACCTAGATGTCGCCAGGGGAGAGGGGGTGCGAAAAAAACAAACGGTGGCCTTGTTGGATCGCTAGTCCAACGTGTGGCTCAACCACGCCCTGAAATCGAGTCTCATGCTCTATAGACTGAGCCGGGCTGTTACAAGGTAATGTGTGTTCTCCACCCCGCTATGCCTTCGGAGGGGTTGGGTTCGGGAGACCATGGACGAGGCTGAAGTCGTATGTGTTAAGCGCATCAACTACCTTATCGCAGCTTTGTATTTAAAGCAACAAAAAAACTTTCGAGATTGATGTAAGTATTGGCATCATTTTGGACAACGGCGCTCGTCAACGGCCACGATATGGTTCCTTATCGCCAATTACACCATGCGCTCCCTACTGGGGTGTGGTACAGGAGACGTTTTGTTCCTTCCGGTACAACCGTACTCTGCATATCTCCTATACGTCCCTAGGCAAGCGTCTTATAGGGTCGTTTGGGCCTCATGAGCCGGGATTGTGTCTAGATTGTTGGCTCTATACTCATAACAGATGTGGTCCTGTGCTGGTAGTTGGAATTATTTAGCGCAACGTCCATGTCCAAGAACTCCCCCTCCCAAGGCAAAGCGGTACTGCAGAGTTTCTGCGGCCTCGTGGGTCACCTCTATATGCATATTTGGGGGGGTTGGTCTGGCAACCCCTGAAGTTTTCAACATGAAGCTTGGCTCCAGACAGTCAAGTCGATCAAGGAGGTGTACCATCCGCTGGGGAAGCTACCCAAGCGGACCTCGACGGGTACCCTATTAATAACCGGTTAGGCCGGCGAGATGCCTTATTAGGGCTACTCGGAGTCACCTTCGCTTCCAATAGTTATACTAGGACGTGTCTTGGGCCTGATTGCTCTACGGAGTGACTTCGCGTGTCCGTCGAGAAGGTCGAGGCAATTCCACATTGTCCCGACGAGTCCCTCTGAGCGCGAAGTCTCTTTTCCGGAAGATATCTCGTGCCCCAAGGACTCAGTCCGCCGACTAAACCACATAGTCGCCGTCTGGGACCCTTGGTCCACGAGGTCACCTTCCGCTACGCAGGCTGTCAGGCCTTGAGATCTTTGGCGTGAAAAATACCGATCGGCTTTCCTTTCAAGTCCTCTAATTCATAACGTCCACTCCCAAGCTTTCGCCTCACGCGAGCCTTCATAAATTTGTCTGCCAGTTTAGCGCTAAACCGGTCGATCTTGTTACTTACGGGGAAGGTACGTCGATAGACTACCTGGCCGGGCGAGAACTCTACAGCTCTGCAGCGCAGATTGTAGTGTTTCTCATGTCTCGTGTGAGCCGCGGCCAGGTGTTGCTCTATTTTGTCCCGCCGGGCCTGCCATCGATCTACGGCCGGCGACACCGTTATATCTCCCTCTTGTAAGGCACCTAAGGCCTTCAGTACTGGGTAAGCGGATCCATGCAGGATCATGGGGCACCCGAACAGGGCCTGGTACGGGGAGGTGTTAATGGACGTGTGGTGTGCACTCCGTAGGGCACATTCGATTGCAGACAGGTGTAGGTCCCAATCCCGGTGATCTTCTTTCAGATACGCTCGGATAGCAGCTAAGACGGAACGGTTCACTCGCTCGGAAGCGTTGGCTTGGGGGGAATAGACAGCGGTGAGTTGGTGTTTGACGCCGTAATCGGACAACAGTTTCGTGAATTCTTTGGAAGTGAAATGACTTCCATTATCAGAGAATATCGCCTCGGGGACACCGAAGGCATGGAAGATTCGGTGCTCGAGGAAATTCACAGCGGCTTTAGATGTTTCGCCAGCTACTGGGTGGAGAAAACAGAATTTGGAAAACGCGTCTAGCACTACCAACACAGCAGTGTGGCCTTTCTTAGTCCTAGGGTAAGGGCCCATATAATCAATGTACAAGAGTTGAAAAGGTCGGCACACATCCATGGCTTCGCCCATAGGGGGCCGAAGGGTTGTGTTTGGAGCTTTTGTTTCCTTACATACTTCACAGCTCGCTATATATTTTCTGACTTGGCTAGTCATACCGGGCCAATAATATTTTTCCCGAAGGCGTGCAAGGGTTTTGTGAATACCGCCATGGGAAGTTTGAGGGGGCTCATGAGCGGACTGGATCAAGGGAGCGGTCAATTCTGCAGGGATCCACAATTTCCAAATCAGATCGTCCGTCTCGGGGTCGCCAGTTCGTGGGGCCGAACGGTGGAACACATAACCATCCGAAACCTGGAGGTCAGGTAACTGCCCGGCATCTTTGCTGACTTTGTCAACAAGATTCTGGTAGTCCGCTGACCTGAAGGCTGGGGACGTTAGGTCCACGTCACGACAGAAGGACACTTCATCGACACAGTCGACTCGTGACAGTGCGTCCGGAACCACATTCTGACTACCCTTGCGGTGCTCGATAGAAAATTGGAAGCCCTGCAGCTTTAGGCTCCACCGCGCTAGCCGGCCGTTTAAGTCAGTCTGGCTCATGAGCCACTTCAAGCTGGCATGGTCAGTAATTATTGTAAAAGACTGTCCTTCCACATACGCCCGGAACTTTTTAACGCTCAGCACCGCTGCGTAACACTCTAGTTCTGTGATGGAATAATTACGCTGGGCGCTGTTCAGCTTCTTAGAGAAAAATGCGATGGGATGTTCTTCATCGCCCTGTCTTTGGAAGAGGACGCTTCCTACCCCCGTTTTGCTGGCGTCACATTGGATGTAGAAGGGGCGGGTGAAGTCTGGAGTGACCAGTAAAGGAGCAGACATCATTGACTTCTTAAGTTCCATGAAGGCTTGGTGGGCCTCGTCGGACCAAACAAATTTGCCGCCTTTTTGGCAGTCCGTGATGGGAGAGGCGATACTTGCATAGTTACCTATGAAGCGCCTATACCACCCCGTCATACCTAAGAAGCGTCGCACCTGTTTGGTCGACTTGGGAACTGGGAAGTCCTTAATGGCTGCCACCTTGTCGGGATCAGTTTTCAGGGACCCATCGCCAATGATGAACCCCAGATACTTCACCTCCCGGACGCAAAATCGGCTCTTTGACAGGTTTACTGTCAGCCCGGAGCGACGAAGGCAGTCGGCGACCTTTTCCAGCAGTTGAAGGTGGGTCTCAAAGTCTGGTGACACCACCAATAAATCGTCCAGATAGACGAACACATTTTCTCTAAGTGAGCCCGGTATCGCCTTGTCCATCAAGCGACACATGCGTTGCGGAGCGTTACAAAGCCCGAACGGCATCACTGTAAATTGATACAGCGGTCTTCCTGGGACGGTGAAGGCAGTTTTTTCCCTGGACTTTTCCTCCAATGGGATTTGCCAAAAGGCATCTTTCAAGTCGATTGCGGAAATGAACTTAGTGTCCTGCAATCGCCCCAGGAGACCGTCTATATGAGGCAGTGGGTAGGCATCCTTTATGGTTACGGTATTTACCTTGCGGGAGTCCAAGCAGAGGCGGACCTTTCCAGGCTTACGCACCAGGACCACGGGTGAGTTCCATGGACTGTTGGACTCTTCGATCACACCTAAACTCAACATGCGATCGATTTCCTCATACATGAGGGCCTGAATGGCGGGAGAAACAGGATAGTGCCTCTGCTTGATGGGCACCGCCTCGCCAGTGTCGATCACGTGTTGTTCCAGGTGTGTTCGACCAAGTCCACAGGTGTCGAACGACGGGAATCGCGCGCGGACCTGGTTCAGTCGCTCCTGTTGGGACTCCTCAAGGATATGGCAGTCGGGATCAGGTTGTGGGGTATGATGGAGTTCCCCAATTATGTGTGGGGCCAATTTAAAGGCCCTCCAAAAATCGACGCCGAGATAAAGATTCTGAGACAAGTCCGGTACTACATATAGTGTCATGGTCATAGTTTTCGATCCATAAGTTACTGGGACGGTGATGAAACCACTAACATTCTTAGACGTACCGTCAGCTACTTGGACATCGGCGCGCAGGCGATGTAGCTTAATGGCCGGGTTGTCCTGGAGGAACGACTCTGCCCCTCTACCCAGGCAGCTAATGCTGGCGCCGGTGTCCAACAGGCCTGTTAGTTTGGTACCTTGGATCCGCACGTTGACGAAAGGTCGATCATCTCCGTTCTCATGTAACATGGCGGCGACAAGCTTCTGTGTATGTGCCCTCTTCTCTAGGGCCCATGACCGTATGCGCGGGGCTTTGCGAATTGGTGGCAGTTCGGCAGAATCATTAAAGATTCGCTTACGAACTCGATGATAGTTGGCCCATCGCTGCATAAAAGAGGCTCTGGCCTGTGGAGAAGGGAAGTCTGGCAGAGATTCCATTATCGACAGGTCAGAGACGTCGGACATGCTTGTTGACAAATCAAGTGTAAAAGGGGGACTTTCGGATACTAGGTCGGGCGCGGACCTCCCCGGGGCCTCGCACCCTGGTTCCGGTTTCCCGAACAGATTGGGCAAGAAGTGGTGTAGACTTCGGGGCGCCCACATCTGTAGCAAAAGATTTTCCGATGTGGGGAAGGGCAATCAGAGAACGAATGTCCTTCTTGCTGGCAGTTCCAGCAAGTGACTGGGCGGCGCGGAGTTGCGTCGGCCCTCATCTCTTCTACAGCAGGTGGTGGTGTGCCACTGGCGTAGTTCATATAAGGCCAGGCCGGTTGTTGTGGGGGCACGTCAGTCAGCTCATGCACTCGATGCGAGTGGCGACTCTCCTCCCTCTTGGCTTTTTGCCATCGCTCTACTCGGATGCACGCTTCGCGAAGTTGGCGCATATTGTCATAGGTGGATCCTATAATGGCCGATCCCAGTGTGGTGTTCAGGTTTTCCATGACAAGGTGTACCAACTCCGCGGAGGACATCGGGCGCGAGAGGCGGTTTGCCAAGGCCAAGATTTTTGCGGCGTAATCGTCGAACGATTGATTGAGTTGTTTCGTCTCCATCATTTCTTTGATGAGTTGATGGTCGGTCTGCCTTCCTCCGAACTGTTCCAACAAGCCAGACTTGAAATCCACCCACAAGGGGTTGGACTGCTGTCGGCGGAACTGAGTCCAGTACCAGTCCTCAGTGGGTCCTGATAACAGGGCGGCCACATTCCGCACCAGCTCCCGTGACGATATGTCATCATCTCGAGCTCGGGTGTCGAGCCGATAGAGAAATTCCTCTGCCGAGGTTTCTCCCGGCCGACCCGTGAACTTGAGGTTCCAGTTCAAGACTGGCGACTTCTGTCTGTAGGTAGGGCCGGTGTGTTCTGGGCGGTAAGGGGGGCGCTCTCCTATGCTGCTGGACCGCGGAGGAATGCCACTGGGCCCAGCTCCGGCCGATGTGTGAGGGTGAAGAAAATTGTACGTGGTATCATTCGGGGACGCTTCGGGGTGTCCTCGCTGTTTCAGCCGTTCAATTTCATGTTGCAAGGCTGCAACCTGCTCAGTCAGCGCTATCAACGCCGCGGCCCGTTCCGACTCGCCGTCCTCAGAACGAGAGTTATCATTGCCTTCGTCATCTTCGCCGTCGGCGACAAATTGCCCCTTATCGTTTCTTTTTTTAGGCATGCTAGGAGATCGACTAGCCGATAAGGAAGCGAGAAGTTGATTATAAAATTTGTTCGAGTAGTTTCTTTTGTTTATGTTTTTATTTATGCACAAAACCGCATTTATTATTCGTATAATTTAAAAAAAACGCAAACGAAAAGGTAAAAAAATACAACAGTTGCGATATGTTCGCGATCATATTTATAATTAATTATTTTTTTTTTTTTTTTATTTCCACGACGCCTTTTTTTTTTTTAAAATAATGGAAGATTTTTGAACTTTTGTTGCAACGATTTTGATTTATAGAAAAAATATAATATTTTAAACATTATTTATTTTTTTAAATTAAGAATTAAAAAAATATTTTATTTAAAAATAAAAATTAAAGCATTTCCCATCAATTATAGCAAAATATATATATTTATAAAAAAAAAGAAAAACCTAGTATCTATAAAAAAATTTACCTAATTTTTTTGTTTTTTTTTTTTTTTTCTCAAAAATATTAAATTATTTATTTATTGAAGAAAAAATGTATAAAGACTACTATTATTAATAGCCAAAAAAAAAAATAAAAAAGGAAAAGAAAAACTTGCAATCTAGTGGAAGATTACTGACTTTTTCTATATCTCTTTCTCAAGATATGTTAACATTACAAATATTAATTATTATTTTTCAAAAAAAGTTTAATTAAATGAAAATTTTCTCACACAGTACTTTAAATATTATTAACTTTTCTGATTTTTTTTTTCTCAGTTTGTTGTTTTCTTTTTCGTGAGTGTGGCCCCAGGGATAAGATGTCCTCCCCAAGGCTATGGTGGCTGATGGCGCCGATGACAGCCAGCCTGTACTCAGGACTGAGTAGCATCCGCGTCATCAGAAGCACCAAGTGCCTCCACTTGCGGGATCGATGATGAGGGTGGTGCCAGGCTAATGTCTAGCACCATCTTCATCAAGGAATCCCAATTGTCTGACATCCGGCAACCCCAAAGCGATGACCGGATCCCAGTGACCACTGAAGAGAAGAAGTGAAAGGAGAAGAGATAGAAGCCTCCCTTGAGTGAATATGTAGACCGCTCCGACACCCAGCCACAACTGGTCAGCAACCCTGCTGAGTCACAGGAAGGTGAAGTGTCAGAACGGTCCAACAGCCGGGGGCGGGTGTATATCAGGAGGTCGACCCTGTCGCAGCGCCAGGCGATAGAACGCCTGTTAGCCTTGACGGGACAGGTCCGACGTTCAGGCATACATCCGCCCATACTACAAAAGGTAGAGCAAAGAACTGAAGAATGATGGTCACTGTCAGTGAAGGCTCGCACAGTGCCAGGCGGTATTACGCCTGTTAGCCAGACTTTGAGCCTCACTGACAGGGACTGCAAGTAAGATAGGGAGGCTACCGCAGAAGAAATCGAAAGATGAAGTGGTTGAAGAGAGAAGAAAGATAGGAAAGTGGAAGAAGATAGAGGTGATAAGGGCTAGAGTACCGCGGTAAGTACTTTCGCCCAATAACCAGAAGCCGGAGGGACTTGGACGGAGACGGAGAACTGCTAAGCGAAAGAAGTCCACTCCTGGCTCCTCTCGTTGGCCTGAGCCACAAAATTTAAAAGATAAACTTCAATAAACAAAAAAAATCTAATATGAAACATAGCTCGGCAGTGGAAAAGTGACTAATAAAAAAAACAGACTTTCCGAGCTATGGTACCGAGACCAGAGAATCAAAACAACGTTATAATTCACTAGCCTTCGTTGGGCGCCATTTGTAACTGTCGGGGTAGGGTGTGCCGGGGCACGAAGAAGGGAAATTGCCATAAAGGCCGGAAGACTATCATTACAAAAAAACTTGGGGAAGGGGACTCAAAAAAAAGGGGTGGCTCGGACGGTTCGACCGCCGGGGGAAGTGTCGCGAATTTACGCATCCAATGCACCGGTTGCAGGCACGACTAGCGGTGCTCTAGCTAGCTCGTCAGATGGGGTGGGGTTCGCGGTGCTTGGATGCCTGAGGGGGTGACAGTTATACTGTTAAATCGCTCGTGCCTATGCAACAACAAAACTAAAGGGGCGACGAGGGGGGTGGAACAACGTCCAGAGCCAACGAGAGGGGCAAAAAGGGGGAAGAAAAGAGAGAAAGGGTGGTCACGGGTCACCAAGTCATTCTCAGGGGACTACATGATGTCAAACAATCAAAAAAAATTTATGAGTGGGCGGCACTTACCTTGGTTAGGGTCATCCAATCATCCGGAGCCACACCTACTGGGGGTGTTTTTACTCGGTCATGCTATTGATTTCACGATATTTATTTGTTTAAGGTTATGTTAATTATGTATTTAAATTATATTATTCATTTGTTTGAGTTCATATTATTTAATACATTAAATTCATGTTGTTTATTAGTTTAAGGTTATGTTAATTATTTATTTAAATTATATTATTCATTTGTTTAAGTTCATATTATTTAATACATTAAATTCATGTTGCTTATTAGTTTTAGGTTATGTTAATTATTTATTTAAATTATATTATTCATTTGTTTAAGTTCATATTATTTAATACATTAAATTCATGTTATTTATTAGTTTTAGGTTATGTTAATTATTTATTTAAATTATATTATTCATTTGTTTAAGTTCATATTATTTGTTAACTTAGATCTACGTTATTTGTTTGGTTAAAGTTATGCTATTTATTTATCTAAATCTTATTTTATCTATGTATTTAAATTTATTTTATTTATTTATCTTGGCATCATTTTAGAGCCGTCATTGCAAAGTAAACAAAACCGCCAATAATAAGAGCGGCACGAAATCATTGAATTAAGAAAACGGAAAATCACTTTCCTGCATGAATTCCTTGGATACACTATATTTTCTTTATGTAGTCGATATTAAGTCACGTACTGCTCAAAGAAGTGAAAAACTTGGCACAGCAATTTATATCGGAAGGGAGATCAACGATGTGGTTTTAAAGAACAAATTACGTACAATTTATCACAAAAATATAAAGAAAATCGGCGTAGTTCACAGAAAGCGACCCGCGTCTAACCATTCTTTTCCTCCTCGCTTCCAAAACACTCGCACAATACCGCGACGGATTCAAGCACGCCTTTCTCGTGGAATTAGTTTTATTGTTTCAAAAAAAATAAATTGCTTCAAAATAAGAGATAAAGTTTTGCAATGATACTTTCCTTACGAGGTTCTATCCATAAAAACCTTAACAAAGCCAATGCTATATTGCTGTATGTAAGCTGAATTATCTTCACAAATTCACTTATGCCGGCCGATTTTCTCCACTTTTCACATTACTTTTTTATCAAAAACCAGAAACTAGTCACTATAAACTGTAATTAAGTTATCTTTTTATATATTACAAAACTCGTTATCTCGATTAAATTGAAAAACAAACTGGAGCTGCGGATCCAACACGAGACTCCTTTCTTGCACAATATTTAGAAGAAAAAAAATTCGCGGTTTTCCAAAAAAAAACAAATAAAGCCGCCGTCCGCTAGGAAGACTAAAATTCGACTCTTCTTTCCAACAAAATCGCCCGCTCAGCCAGCCAGGAGCCAGCCGCGTTCCGTTATCCGCATTCCTGCCGATTTTAATGTCATCGTGCAGATTTCAATGGGCGCGTTTAGGCCGAAGCTAATTTAACTGAGCTAGGCAAGCTAACAACGGCATAAACAGCAATTTTTTTAGCGCTGTTAGCTAACTTATTTCTGCTTTCGGCTTAGCTAAAATTTAGCACAGCCAAAATGAATTGACGTTTGCTTGTAATTTTTGTTGTAAGCAAATAATTTAGAAATATTTCAATACAGAATGAAGATTTTATTATTATTATTCATTTTTTTGCTTTGTATTATTCGTAAAATGGGAAATGTTATTATTTTTGCCTGTTATTAGCTGTAAAATGAGAATTGTCAAATGGCATGCTAGAAACGGTGCTAAGTTAACAGCGCTAATTTAACAGAGTTAAAATAATTCGGGCCCAAACGCGCCCATTGAGGTTTCAATTTTTCTTTATGGGTTTCGGTGACCAAAAGGGAATTTGCATCAACGGCACTTGCATTTGAATTTATTTGTGTGTTTATGGCGATGTTATTCTGCATAAGAGCTGGTGTCCCATGTTCGGGTTAGAGTATATTCTACCGGTGGGGCACACAAAAAGAATAGGAACTGATTTGAGAAAATTAACGGGCATGCAGATGCGTTGTTGCCATGTATTTTATTGATTTTTAATTGTTAATAAATCGGATCCAATTTGACGCTTACGCCGGTATTGTGTTTTGGATGATAAGGTGCGTCAGAGGCCTATGTACTCTAGGGCGACCGTTACACAATTTCGACAAAAGCACTGCTCCACATAACTCTAACCGTGGTAGGGTGATGGATTTTAGAGGAGCCACCTTGGTTTTTGAGCCTAGGAGGGAAACACGGGTACCTTCGGTGGTCACAACTCGAGCATATACCACTGCTGCATAAGCTCGTTCGGATGCGTCGCAAAATCCGTGCAACTGCACCGAAGAGGTCGAAGACATGTGTCTCCACCGAGGTATTATCATCGTCTCGATTAGGGGGAAAGATGTTGAATACTCAGTCCAAATAGACGATAATTCTTCAGGTAATGGTTCATCCCACGACACGCCGGACTGCCACAACCTTTGCATAAAAATCTTTGCGATTATAACGAGAGGGGCTAGCCAACCTAGGGGATCATAGAGTTTAGCTATGGATGAAAGCACTTTTCTTTTGGAATAGGGTGGTGCGGAATTCTCCCAGCGAAGTCGAAATTGAAAAGAATCAGAACTTGGATTCCAGTATATTCCAAGGGTTTTTATCATAAAAGGGTTTGGTACAGATATCACAGCAGGTTCCATCAATCTAATCTCCTCCGGAATGTTACTTAGTAAGCTAGGGTGGTTCGCCGACCATTTACGAAGTTCAAATTTTCCTGTTCGCAGAAGATTGATTAGTTCATTCTGTAATGAAATAGCCTCGCCTAACTCATCCGCACCGGAAAAAACATCGTCCACGTAAATGTCTGTTACTAAGCTTCTGGCTGCTCGGGGATATGTTTGGCTCTCATCTTGCGACAACTGGTGAATGGTTCTTATAGCCGTGAATGGGGCGCTTGAAGTGCCAAAAGTAACAGTATTCTGCCAACGGCAGCTCAGAACTCTTACGCCACACTATTCGTTGATACTGGGCATCTTCCGAAAATACTTTAATTTGGCGGTACATTTTTTCCATATCGCTGCTGAACACGTACCTTTTCTGTCGCCATTCTACCAGAAGAGCAAAAATATCCTTTTGCAAAGGGGGACCCGTTAGTAACCGATCGTTGAGCGAAAATCCATTACTGGTGGGACATGAGGCATCGAATACCACTCGGACTTTTGTGGTTGCGCTGTCATTTTTTACAACTCCGTGGTGAGGTAAATAACAATGTTGATGAGCTGGCAACGAAAGCTCTTGTTGGGACAGCTTACGCATGTGCCCTAATGACAGATATTCTTCCATGCATGCAGAATATGCTTCGTGAAGTTTAGGGTCGCCCTTGAGTTTACGTTCTAATACCTCAAACCGTTTAATAGCCGTAGACCGCGAAACGCCAAATTTACGTTCCTGATCTGGGAGTGGGCGAAAAGGAAGATGCACTATATATCGGCCGTCGTCTTCACGCCGATGGGTAGTGGTAAATATTTTTTCACATAAAGCATCCTCAGGGGATAATTCCGTCGACTGCGGCACTTCCTCCACTTCCCAAACCCGTTTAAGTTGGCTGCTAACATCACAACAGGCCTGTAAGCTAACTGTGTAACATGAAAAGGACTCATTCTGACGACCAGAGTTGTTGAGATCACCAAACAACACATAACCAAAAAGTGTTTTTTGCGCCACCGGCGTCCCTGGTATTCCGTGTATTACGTCTCCTTCTATTACTTTAGAATACACATCTACCCCTAATATTATATCAATGGGTCCTGGGTTTTCGAATTGGGGGTCAGCCAATGTCAACTGTTTCACATGCTCCCAGTGATCGATTCGTACACGTTCGGATGGAAGAATCTTGGTTAAATTGCGTACAACCATGGCTTCCGCTTGAAGGCTAATGGATGTGTCAAGCCTGGACCTCACATCAAACTGAACGATGGAGAGTGCCTGCCCCATTGGAGTTTCTCCCAAGCCAAAAATGTTTACTTCCACTGGTGATTTCCTGAGTTTTAGAAGTTGAACTGCATTAGAACTGATAAATGTTGCTTGACTACCGGGGTCGATTAATGCTCTTAACGGCATCCAATCGCCACAAAATGATTTCACCTGATTAATTGCGGTAGCAAGTAGGGTATTTTTGGGTTTGTAAGTGAAATGGGTGCACAATTTCGATGGGATTTCCGGGTTGCTAGGTGTATGCTCCTGGGAAGAATTTAGAGCACTTGAGGGAGAAACCTGGTCATAATGCAAAAGGGTGTTGTGCCGTTTGTGACATTTAAAACAGGATTGGGTGCTGCGGCATACACGTGACATATGACTTACCGCCAAGCAATTATAACATAATTTCCTTTCACTCACAAAATCGCTTCTCTTTTGAGGACTAAGTTCTTTGAATTTACGACACAGTCGTAATGCATGAGAATCATTGCAAAATATACATTTTGGAATGGAAACCACATGGCACATCCGGGTTGATTTCTCTTCGTAAGCTTTCATGGGTTTCATGGGTTTGGGTCTGGTTAACAATTTCTGATTTTGTTCTACTGACAAGGCTTCTAAGGCTCGAAAGCGTCCATCTAGAAAGGTGAGCTGTCGGTCTAGGTTGGGATATTCACGGGAATCACTTAAGGTTTGTTCCCACAAGGAACGAGTTTCTCGGGGTAGTCGTTGAGCAATGAGAAAAACGACTATAGGGTCCCAATGACTTACATCTACCTATAATCCTTTCAATGAAGCTAGACATCCATTGGTAGTATCCAAAATTCTTCGCAGTTGAGAAGTATTTTCATTAAGTATGACAGGTTGTGACATTAGAGTGGATAATTCTGCAGTGATTAAAGCACGGTTGTTTTGATACCGTTGTGGTACAAGATGCCACGCGATCTCATAATTAGCATCAATGGTGGTCAAGTGACGAATCAACTGTAGGGCCTGGCCAGCGAGACACGATTTCAAATAATGAAATTTTTGTACGGACGGAATCGACGAGTTATT
The DNA here is from genome assembly GCA_963855945.1 of Thereva nobilitata. NCBI lineage: Eukaryota > Metazoa > Arthropoda > Insecta > Diptera > Therevidae > Thereva > Thereva nobilitata. The sequence goes on along the minus strand of OY979694.1, from coordinate 155,253,629 downwards.
ATACACAAGGGACAAAAACAAATTTCTAAAAGACATCCATTCTCGATAATCCCACTGAAGGTTACTAAATTGATCCGAGGTAATTTTATCAGAAAAGAATTTCTTAACGGTGCAGCGGGTGGAGTCGTCGGTGGAACCTCATACTCACTGTCTGGTATCGACTCGGAATCGGCATCGAGATCAACAACTGGGATATCTTCCTCAGGCGTCCTTTGGCTATGGGACGTCTTAGATACAGTTCCACTTTGAACTGTCTTAGGGAACGATTTAAAAACCTCTAACATTAACCCTTGGTACTCGGAATACAATTCTTCTACTACACTATAATTAACTTCTGTGCAGTACTCTTCTGTGGTTTTGTCTTCTTTTGAGGAAGAGGTATATATTAATTGATCATTTGTAGCATACTTCTCCCATAAGCGTTGCAATTCCGATAATTTTCCTTGAACATAAGACTCCGTCAAACGAGCCTTTGGGCACTTTTTATAATTTTTGAACGCCTTCTGTATCTGTTCAGCGAGGCTTCCTTGAAGCGCAACTAACTCGTCTACCGTTTGAGCCATTCTAATAATACTATGTGAGAAGCAAATTAAACAGGGACCACAAATACAAAACCTATGGTAAGGATAAACAAGGGTTTAGTCCGTTACGATGAACAAGAGTTTAGTCCGTAAAGGAAATAACTATCCAACCACAATTCAAAAGAAACTGTAACACAAGATCTGAGAGAAATTTCATGAAATAATTGTATCAGTTAACAATTTGGTCTTTAGAATGACCTCCGCCAGACGCACTGCACTATCAACGCTGAAAACTACAAGTTATTTTGTTCGACTTAACTTTCCTGACACCTATGGTTTCACTTTCCAAATTTCTCAAGTGTCCGTTTGTACAATTAACGGATTACACAACGTTCGCCGAAAAAGAATCTCTCAAATAAATACTACTACGAATAACGTTTGTTCGTTACCACCGGATACACATAAATCAAGTAAGAATGAATACTAAAACCGTTGCAAGATCCCAGAACCAACACCACGTTTTTAAAATTACGTACCTAACTCTTTGGGAAAATATCAAAGCCACTATTTAATATTTCTTTATCACAACAACCAGTTCAATAAAAACACCATCTACTTTTATTATTTTATAACTCAAATAATATAGTTGTATATTTTAAAATTGGGGGCGTTTAAATTTATACAATTTTCTACCTGGAATTAACCCAGATCCGGCTCGAAGGACCAAAATGTATGTTGAGCTTCTTTTTCGGGTTGGGGTTCTGGTATACACAATATGTTGGGGCCTCTTCTTTCCGCATATAGGCCTACCCTAAATGGGAAGTGAAGTGAAGTGAAGTTAGGTACCAATGCATATGAATGTATGAGAGTGACCAAAATAGAAGTGAAGTGGAAGTTTAATTTCGAAAAATTTCGAAAAGTCATTTACAGAAGTAACCGTGCGGTAAGAAGCGCACAAGAAGTAAAGAAAAGTTAAGAAAGTAAGGCTGTTCACTTGCTACACTTCTTATGATCTTTTTATTTTGGTTTATATGTCAATTTTGAAAGAAATTACGACTACTTCACTTCTACTTCACTTCTGCGTTACTTTTCATTTAGGGTAGGCCTTATGCTTCGGACTTGAGAGGAGTGCTGCTGCTTTTCTTGGGTTGATGGTGGTTTAACTGAAACACCGCTTTCAATTTCTTATGACCATTAAATTAAATTGTAACCCTTTACTTAGGTACAATTAAAATTTATTTTGGTTTTTAATAATTACAATTTAAATTAAATTAAGGGTTTTATCGCATTGAGTCTCGTTGTGCAACTAATGTTTTATTTTATTTTTATTTTTTGTTTTAAGTTCCAAGCCTACTGGAATTTATAAATATTTAATTTTATAAGTAGATGAAAACTGAGTTTGCACACTCATAGTGCTTTCAAACTCAAACAGTAAGGCTAGGTGAAAAATAAATTACTTTATCTATTAATAATGTGAAATAGTGTAAAAAAATATAGATTCTGCAAATCCAGGCCTTGCTTCTAAATCTTCTCCTACAAGGCGAAGGTGGCGTGTCCGCTGGCGTGGTAAAGAACGCCCACATATAGCACAATGGTTTATATTATGCTCCATTTTAAAAGAAATTTAAAACAAAAAGAGATTTTTGTTTATTACTTTCAATACAAAAACTTATAGCGATCGCAAGTCACTTTTTTAATTCCTGGTCATGCATAAGAAACTCTGTCGTGAGTTATAAATTGTGAGTTGTTGCTGTTTCGTCCGTAAGAAATGAAAACAAAAATATAAAAAATGAAAAACTACCTTGAACAGACGATCAAGTAGAGTTTATAATAGATGAGATAATGTAGTTTTATCGTTGTAATAAGAAAAATATGTCTCCCCCGCCTTGAAATTACTATTGGGCTATTAAAATATCACCGTGAACACCTTAACATTTTTTTTGGAACGATTTTACAGCGGAGCCCCAATTCTAAACACTTACCATTCAATTATATTTATTGCCACTTCAATTATTATATTTAAAATCACTTAAATAATATTTATAATCACTTCAATTTATTGTTATTCACTCACTGTTATAAAAAGTCTAGAGATGCAACAAACTGTTATAAAAAGCATAGAAAAAAGAACATGAATTCATTCTTTTCCTATGCTTTTTATAACAGTTTTTTAGACTTTTTATAACACTTAAAATCCAGCCAAGAAAAGTTTGGGTGTATTCCTCTCACTCTTACATATGGGAAAATTTCCTTTGAATTTTTTCTTTCAGGTTTTAGCCTAGCCAAGGCAGCATTTTCAGCCTACGATAAAGCCAGTGTCATAAAGCTATTAAAGCAATGACGAAGTAATCAAGTTTCCTTGCCTATGTTTGCTCGAATCAAAGACGTCGTTAGTTGCAAAAATTTCGGAAAGAGTTAAACACTGCTGGGCGAGGTTAATTAGGGAGTGTCTATCAATGTTATTTCTAATTCAACTTTTTAAATTGTTTTTACTCGGTAAATTTTCGAATACAATAATTTACAATATTGAATAAGGAAAGGATATTTCAATCCTTCTTGAGTACATGGCTTCAATAAAACATACATCATTGAAATATTCTGCAAAATATTAAAAGACCTACTATAATTATGAAATTATTTATTTATTTATTTATTTATTATTAGTGAAGTACATCAAGATAATACAGATCTTATAACGTCAAAACGCCTGCACATGTAACAATGGGAAATACAATAAATTGCTAAAAGTTAACTCATTATTAATTGTAAAAATAAATTTTTAAAACCCGACTTCAGAAAAAAAAACCAATCCCGTGATGTACAAAAAAGGATGAAATAATTGTTGGTAGTTGTTTACAATACTAATCCAATCAGAATGGATTTAGAAAAAAGAATCCCTTTTGAAGAATATTTTTGTAATTCTTTATTTTTGCAAGGCAACTATAATATGAATTCAATGGCGTGTGGGTGTGATATCCATCCCACATAATACTTTTAATTCCTGCTCAGATCATCAATGTGTGATTCTGGTGTATTGTACAGACGCAAACAGTATGTGTGCCACTCCCACCAGCTAAAATGCAATTTTTGGCCTCAACTGACAAAATTTGGAAAATCCTATTTTAAGAGTAAGGTACTTTTCTTTAAATAATTGATAGAGCTCTGACAGATTTCCCAATACCAAACGCTTTTGAATTTGAAGTTTCAAACCTTTTTGTCTTATCGTTACAAAATCTTTTTTTCCTGGCATCATCCTACTAACTTCATCAGCATTATAAAATCCAACAACTAAACTGGCTGTTGCCTCATCTAATGTTTCGCCTGTTTGGGATTCGGAGTTGATAAAATACCACTTTCTCTCACTAATCGTTTTACAGCCCGAGCCATGTAATTGGACACTCCAAATTCTTCTTCAATATTTTCAACTTTTAGGTAGTAGTGTTAAAATTGTGATTTCCTCACTTCGCTTTTTAGTTTGTGAAAACTAAACTTTTAACTGGTTTAACATTTCAGATCCTGTTTTGCTTTTATCACTTTCAAAATCACAATCATGTTCTTTTGAGGGCACCATATGTTGTTCAATTTATTGTTTTAATTTTATCAAACTTTTTTTTGCATACTTCTCAACCTACGTTCTTTTCTTTTTGATAGGCGATTCATCCATGAGTTCCAAAAATTTGTTTAGGTAATCGAGACATGCGTTTGGATCAATATATATTTCATGACTTGTGCTACACCCCAGAAAAGCACGATTATCACTTTCAACCAAATCAATATGCTTAACGTCATAAAGTTTTTTTTCTACACATATCATATATTTTCATCCCTAAATGTATGTATACCTAAATTAGGCGAGCACATCCATTCGGTAACATTTCTTGTATTTTTCACTTTTTCGGTGTGTTTTTCGTCACAGAACGGATCGCAGCAGTTTTCAGGAAAAGCGGGGTTCTTTCCATTTTATTTAGACCTAAATTAAAACAAATTCCCAACCTTCTCCCTACACCAAATAACACTACAAAAACTATTTAAAATTTAAAACCTCGATAAATAAAACAATGAAAATCGTTTCAATATATTATACCAAATTTAAATAATATATATAAATCTATAATACAAAATAATGATTTCGACAAGCAACTTCACATGCATTCACTTTAGTTGCACTTGCAACTGCTTGCAAGTAACTGACTGAAAAGAATGAAAGTAGTAATGAAAAAGATGAATGAAAAATAAAGGACAGAGCGTAATAAAACAATAAACTAGAACAATAAAAAAAGGTTTACCATGATATATTTTTTACTGTTAAATGTGAAAAGGGTTAAAGTGTTCGAAATGTATAATTATATATATCGTCTTTTTGAAAAAAAAAACATTTCCACATTTACAAAAAAAAATACAATAGCAGAGATACCTTATTGTATTGAAAAAGCCGTATAAGTATTTGCCTTAAGCAATTTCAAACTGAGCGAAATCACAAGGTACAAAATATTTGATATCAATATGATCCCAATGTCGCCCCATCCTAAATTTTGCCATTATATGTGTATGTAGTGTAATAATAATAATAATAATAATAATAATAATTTATTGTTATAGTTGTACACAAGATTTACATCTTTTATAGTACCTACATAAGTACATATTTTTCTTAATAAATCTTAACTTATTATAATCTAGTTTCGAAATATTCTAAACTTAGCAAAATAAAGACGAAGAAGAAAAAAAAAGAAAAAAGCAAGAACTAAGTGTAGTATTCTAGGGAAACAGAAAGCGAGAGGACAAAGTTAAAGGAAGTAGTCTTCCACATAAAAAAAAAAAAAGAAAAAAAATGTGGAGAAGCATTGAGGAGGTTTACATCAGCCTCAAACGGGATGGCCACAGGAGCATGGACGCCCAGCGAACGAAGATTAGACCAGAGTTTTTTTAGAATTTAAAGTGGGATCAAGCTTGCGGGAATAATACTCACGTTTTGCAGACTTAACCTTACTGTTGATAAGCCGTTTGTAGTCATTACGGTACCTAAGTAACTTAGTCCTACGGAAACACCTGTACATGAGCTCACGCTGAATTATCAAGTCGCGGATTTCACGCGCTGGAGGGGCTGCGTCTTCTTGTGACAAGGGTACACTTGGTCAAAGGCTGATTGAATGAAGGAGGTCAGGATATCCACTTTTGTGTCAACAGAAGTTGTGTTATAGATATCACTCCACGGTATAGAGGAGGCGACTTCAGAAAGCCGGTCTAAATTTATGTTGTTATAGTCACGATATGAGAATGAAGAAGGCGCAGAAGAAGGAAGGAAAGTAAAGCGAAGGGAGAGGAAAAATATATCGTGGTAAAGAAAGCTGGAAGGGGAAATTTAGTTGTGTTTTAATACCTAATAACACTTAGGGCCGGTTTCACAGTCATACTTAAGTATTCCTTAAACTTAAGTAAATTTTTTCACATAAGTTAAACTTAAGTCAAATTCGGTTTCACAGTGGATTTTCTTCTTCTTCTTACTATTATATTTGTTTCTTACGGCAACCCTTCAATATTGTAAATTATGAAGTTTAATAGCCAGTGTGAATTAGAAATTTAAAAAAAAACAATTAAATTAAAGAAAAATGTGTTAAATTCATATTTGAGTATAATACCTATTAGGGCACGTCTTTCATTACTGTAAAAACACCTTTAATTCGCGTTTTAAATCAAATGAACTAGCAATCAACTGACATTTGAATTTTCTATGCATACTTACTTAAGAAAAACTAGGGAAACTGCCACTTAAGTTATACTTAAGTAAATCTTAACTTGCAACTGTGAAACCCCTATGCATACATAAGTGTAACTTCAGTGAATTTCTATATTTAAGCTCTCACTGTGAAACCGGCCCTTAGAACATCAAGTAGGGACGGGTTTTGGCAGTTCAGAAATGTTGGAAGATGATTTAAAATATCCTTCAACAGATCGACATTAAAATCACCAGCAGCAATTATAGTCTCATAGTGGCGAGAGAGGCTTGAAACAAGGTTGAAGAACTCAATAGCAATGTCAGGGTTAAACACATTTGGAGGACAGTATACATAGATCACAACACATTTGTCATAAGCGGAATTTATTTCAACGGCAATAAATTCAAGTTGCGATCCGTTGGACTTGCCAACTACTCTAGATAAAACCGCAGAGTTAATTAAATTGCAACACCACCACCAGTGCGACTATCGGGGGTGCTACACACGAGACTAATTCGGACGGGTGAAACCGCTTTTATGGGAGAGAAACGAAGTGAAGAAAGAGGAAATTTTCTTCACTTCGTTTCTCTCCCATAAAAGCGGTTTCACCCGTCAGAATTAGTCTCGTGTGTAGCACCACCAATACAATCATTGCGATACAACGAGAACTGAGTAATACAAAAGATGAAGGAATTCTGGTTTCAACCAAGTTTCAGTTACAAGAAGAACATGCATTTTAGTATGCTCAAACATATACCTTAATTCATCCATTTTATTTTTCACACTCCTAGCATTCATAACGCACATGTTCAACCCAGAGGAGGAGGAACAAATGATATTAAGCAGCGTTCCCCCCTGTGCACTCTATTGACAGAATGAATGGTACGAGTAACTAGCACGGTACATTACCACGAGCACAGAAGCAGCCATGAAGCGAAATTTTAAAGAGAGAGAAAAATAAATTAACGTGAGAAAAGAGAAAATGAAGGATAAAGGGGAGCTGAAAACGATTGTTCAAGTATAGGGAAGATGTAGAATAGAGAGAATCTGCAAAATTTAACAACTAAATGTAGTCCCTCAACTAAATTCTAACCAGTTTTAAAGCTGCTTCTCCTTCGTATCGAACGAGAGCCGGTCCATTGAGGATGCTAATGCCACCCTTTATGGTCATCAAGGTAATAGCCCATTTTCTTCGTTCTATAAAATTTATGAAAGCTCCGGTAATGCTCCCTCGGGAGCATATTTAACAGCGCTCAAAGTAAGCTCCCCTGAACAGCGCTCGCAATTTTTCCCACTGGATATAGATAGAGTAAAAGATAAATATTATTAATACTAATACATCACGCAGCATATCCAAAGCCTCATAGAGAAAAACCTCAGTAGCCAAGATTTGCACAAAATATATTTTTTTCAAAATTTTGTTTTGAGATTGGTTACTTTTTAGCAAAGGTTAGGCGAAAAAGTACGAAATAGAGCCAATTTTAGCATTAAAATTGCTTTTAACTCCAAAAATAAAAGCCGTAGGATAAAAATTGTCCGGACATTATTCATAGGAAATTGTCCAAGCTTTCCAATTTTGCAAAAAAAAATCAGTTAACAACGTATTTTTTAGAGAAAGCGGTGGTTTGAGTTGAAATTTTCGTGAAAAAAACCAAAGTTTTGACTTTGACGACTCATTGCTCTGGAAGTTGATAGTGTGGAACCTTGATTTTGACAATTTTAGATAGGTGGAACACTGCGTACACTGATACCTTATTCATGAAAATAGGTCATAGGGTTATAAAAATGCAGGGTAATATGTACAACTCTAAAAAAAACTTCAAAAACGCCCTAGCGGCTAAACCGTTACGATTCCCCCCTCCCCCCTTACGATTTTCTGTTCGTCTATCCATAACCTATCCACAGCCGGCCGTTTTGTCACTGTTCGTAGGACACCCTGTATATTTATAGTAATAGAGCCTGAACAAAAAGACTAGGCAATTTTAATGTGTTTGCCACTGATTTCGGACAGGCGGACTTTTTAGATTTACTTTACCTAATTTTATAATAATTCTGAGATAAGTTTCATTTGCCCCGGGCGTGGGGTAATTTTCTATGGGCCATGACCAGTCTCATTTTTTTTCCAAAACCAAAATTCAAAACGCCTTATCTCGGAAATGGGCAGACATAGCCCCCCTTTTGTGTTTTTTGTCGATTATTTTTGGTCTAAATCAATTGCTTGGCAAGCCAGGACGGACACCCTGTACAATTGGCTCTATTTCGTACTTTTTTAGTACTTTTTCACCTAAGCTTGGTCGAAAAGTACCAAATAGTCAATTTTAATATCAAAATTGCTTATAATTTCAAAAGTTAAGGCCGTAGCATTAAAATTGTACGGACATTATTAATAGGAAATTGTCCAAGCTTTCCAATTTTGGACAAAAATATTGATTAACTGTATTGATGTATTTTTTGGAGAAAAAGGCAGTTGAAGTTGACACCCTCGGAGCAAAAGCGGGTTAAAATAACAAAGAGAGCGAAAACGGTTCGGTAATTTTTTTAGCGCAAAACAGGAATACCTTCGTGTTCTTAGAGTTAAAATGGTATAACTATACATCAACGCAAGAATGGTGTATCAAAAAACCGAGAGCAAAAGCGGGTTAACTTTTTATTCCGCTTTTGCTCTTAATGAAAACTTATACCGCTTTTGCGCGGAACTAAAATTTGAACTGCGTTTGTTCTCAGTTTTAATTAAAAATGCTTTTGCTTATGCTTTTACTAATAAAAGCATAACCAAAGCGTCAACCTCATTTACTCGAATTTTCCATAACTCGAAGATTTTTTACAGGCCCTTGCAATTAATGAGGTTCCACTATAGTTTTTGCATTTTTACAATTTTTTTTTTCATTTCTGAGATTAATTTTTGCAACATAAAACATTTTTGTTATTTTTGAAATTCTCGTTTTACATATTTTTCGAAGTTATAGAATTTTTCACTTGGAATTATTATTAACGTACATTTTTACGGTTGTTGAAATTTTTCAGTTTTTATTACAATAAATTGTTATAGTTTGTCTCTCGTTCTAGTTTCTCCACTTTCTGAAATTTTATCTTTAGTTTTTGGGTAAATATTCTACATTTTTTCCGTTAAGTCATGCCATTTTTGTATGCCCTTAATTTCTAAAAAAATTGCTATTTTTCTTTAGTTTTTGGATTTGATACTTTCAGTTTCAAAATGATTTATGCAGTTTTGACAATAATATCTGCAGTTTTTGACTTTGATGCTTGCAATTTGTGAAATGTAGTTAAAATTCGGAATTTTTGAAAAAAATTAACATCTTTTCTACTACTAGATACTAGTAGTCCGGGGGAACTTAGCAAAAAAATGCACGAAAGGAGACAAAATTCCAAAATGGCTGAAAATTTGTCCACAGCTTCCTTGGGACTTTTTAAGAAAACAATTTCGGAATCACAAAAAATAAAACATGGCCGCCGGAGATATCGCGTTTTTCCCTTGTTCTCCTTGTATCTCGGTTTCTATAGGTGACAATGAAATTCTCTACAACTTTAGTTCTTACAAACCTGTTGACCCGATTAACCCTTTTAAGGTTATTCAAGGTCAAAGTTATCAAAAATCACTTTTTGGCCAAAACACCACTCAAAAACTGCTTTTTTCGAAAATTTGTTTTGATCAGTCAATACGAAACGTTATTGCCTACAAAAAATTATTTTGTCATTTTTTCGAAAACTTAACCCTTTCGAAGTTATTCAAGGTCAAAGTTTCCAAAAATCATTTTCGGCCAAGTCAAGGAGAAAAAGGTATAATGGAAATCAAAATTATACGTTCAGTGAGTGCCACAATGTATTCTGCTGTAAAAGTGAATAATAAAATTATAACAGTAGAAGATCCTTATCAAAGAATGCTACTGTTAAAAAATCTGATAAAGAGCTTGAAGAGTACCTTCGTTATGAACTGGCTCCATTTCTTATGACCCTTATTAAAAAAGGAGATATGCGTAAAACTGCCATATCTGATCTTTACGATGAATTTAAAATTGTAGACGAAGCTACATTAAGGGATGCAGAGATAATAGATCTTGTGTTATTGTTGTTGATGGTTATAATGATAACACTATCACTAAAGCAGTGGCTGATCCAGAAACAATTCTTGGGAGGGGAAACTAAATTTTACTCAAAATCTGGAGATGATGTTATCTGAAGTAGTATTCGTTGTATAGTAAAAATTATAGTAAAAAACTTGATTCCCTAAGGCCATTCATACACGAGGGACCATGGTTTTGCAACCAGAAGCTTTGCTGCAAGTTTTCTGAAAATACACGGAGCAACAGCGATGGAAGCAGCTTTTGTGTTGCTACGTGATATTTGTTCGTATTAATGAGATGTCAAATTTTTTATTAAAAACAAAAAGGAAGTTTGGTAAATGTACAGTATACCATGACCCACCTCCGTTTTTTTTGAAATTTTTTTTATTTATGTATTTTGACCTGTAGAAGTCAGTTTTCGAAAAATAAATTGTCGCTGATTTACCGTTTTCGAGTAATTAATTTTTAAATTTGGGAAAATTCGGTTAGCACAAAAGTGATAACCGCCATATTGAAAACACTTATTTAACAGCCGGGGGGTATGGGGAGCAAAACCCTTAAAAATTATAACGGGTGCTTTTAAGAGGGGGTATAGGGGCGATTTAACCTTAAAACGGGGGATAATCGAAAAGTTTAACCTTAAAACGGGGGGTATGGGGGCCGTAGCCCCCAAACGGGGGATGGGGGGCAGAGCCGCCATTCCATAAAAGGAGTACTTCATTTTTCTATTACACCTTTTCTTTTAGCAGAACATAGAGTATAATTTGCAGTTTTACTTAAAACATTAGTGTTAATTTCACGATTTTGCTGGATCCTTGCGCAGGTAGACCAATGCTAAGATTCAACTGAGGAGCTCCTAATTTTAGAAGAACGTATACAATTCATTTATCAAAAAATAAATTATTCTATTATTATTATATTATAATAAATAAATAATATTATTAGTGAAGTACATCAAGATAATACAGATCTTATAACGTCAAAACGCCTGCACATGTAACAATGGGAAATACAATAAATTGCTAAAAGTTAACTCATTATTAATTGTAAAAATAAATTTTTAAAACCCGACTTCAGAAAAAAAAAAACCAATCCCGTGATGTACAAAAAAGGATGAAATAATTGTTGGTAGTTGTTTACAATACTAATCCAATCAGAATGGATTTAGAAAAAAGAATCCCTTTTGAAGAAATATTTTTGTAATTCTTTATTTTTGCAAGGCAACTATAATATGAATTCAATGGCGTGTGGGTGTGATATCCATCCCACATAATACTTTTAAGTCCTGCTCAGATCATCAATGTGTGATTCTGGTGTATTGTACAGACGCAAACAGTATGTGTGCCACTCCCACCAGCTAAAATGCAATTTTTGGCCTCAACTGACAAAATTTGGAAAATCCTATTTTAAGAGTAAGGTACTTTTCTTTAAATAATTGATAGAGCTCTGACAGATTTCCCAATACCAAACGCTTTTGAATTTGAAGTTTCAAACCTTTTTGTCTTATCGTTACAAAATCTTTTTTTCCTGGCATCATCCTACTAACTTCATCAGCATTATAAAATCCAACAACTAAACTGGCTGTTGCCTCATCTAATGTTTCGCCTGTTTGGGATTCGGAGTTGATAAAATAGCACTTTCTCTCACTAATCGTTTTACAGCCCGAGCCATGTAATTGGACACTCCAAATTCTTCTTCAATATTTTCAACTTTTAGGTAGTAGTGTTAAAATTGTGATTTCCTCACTTCGCTTTTTAGTTTGTGAAAACTAAACTTTTAACTGGTTTAACATTTCAGATCCTGTTTTGCTTTTATCACTTTCAAAATCACAATCATGTTCTTTTGAGGGCACCATATGTTGTTCAATTTATTGTTTTAATTTTATCAAACTTTTTTTTGCGTACTTCTCAACCTACGTTCTTTTCTTTTTGATAGGCGATTCATCCATGAGTTCCAAAAATTTGTTTAGGTAATCGAGACATGCGTTTGGATCAATATATATTTCATGACTTGTGCTACACCCCAGAAAAGCACGATTATCACTTTCAACCAAATCAATATGCTTAACGTCATAAAGTTTTTTTTCTACACATATCATATATTTTCATCCCTAAATGTATGTATACCTTAATTAGGCGAGCACATCCATTCGGTAACATTTCTTGTATTTTTCACTTTTTCGGTGTGTTTTTCGTCACAGAACGGATCGCAGCAGTTTTCAGGAAAAGCGGGGTTCTTTCCATTTTATTTAGACCTAAATTAAAACAAATTCCCAACCTTATCCCTACACCAAATAACACTACAAAAACTATTTAAAATTTAAAACCTCGATAAATAAAACAATGAAAATCGTTTCAATATATTATACCAAATTTAAATAATATATATAAATCTATAATACAAAATAATGATTTCGACAAGCAACTTCACATGCATTCACTTTAGTTGCACTTGCAACTGCTTGCAAGTAACTGACTGAAAAGAATGAAAGTAGTAATGAAAAAGATGAATGAAAAATAAAGGACAGAGCGTAATAAAACAATAAACTAGAACAATAAAAAAAGGTTTACCATGATATATTTTTTACTGTTGAATGTGAAAAGGGTTAAAGTGTTCGAAATGTATAATTATATATATCGTCTTTTTGAAAAAAAAACATTTCCACATTGACAAAAAAAAAATACAATAGCAGAGATACCTTATTGTATTGAAAAAGCCGTATAAGTATTTGCCTTAAGCAATTTCAAACTGAGCGAAATCACAAGGTACAAAATATTTGATATCAATATGATCCCAATGTCGCCCCATCCTAAATTTTGCCATTATATGTGTATGTAGTGTAATAATAATAATAATAATAATAATAATAATTTATTGTTATAGTTGTACACAAGATTTACATCTTTTATAGTACCTACATAAGTACATATTATTCTTAATAAATCTTAACTTATTATAATCTAGTTTCGAAATATTCTAAACTTAGCAAAATAAAGACGAAGAAGAAAAAAAAAGAAAAAAGCAAGAACTAAGTGTAGTATTCTAGGGAAACAGAAAGCGAGAGGACAAAGTTAAAGGAAGTAAATGTGGAGAAGCATTGAGGAGGTTTACATCAGCCTCAAACGGGATGGCCACAGGAGCATGGACGCCCAGCGAACGAAGATTAGACCAGAGTTTTTTTAGAATTTAAAGTGGGATCAAGCTTGCGGGAATAATACTCACGTTTTGCAGACTTAACCTTACTGTTGATAAGGTTGCGGAGCCGTTTGTAGTCATTACGGTACCTAAGTAACTTAGTCCTAACACCTGTACATGAGCTCACGCTGAATTATCAAGTCGCGGATTTCACGCGCTGGAGGGGCTGCGTCTTCTTGTGACAAGGGTACACTTGGTCAAAGGCTGATTGAATGAAGGAGGTCAGGATATCCACTTTTGTGTCAACAGAAGTTGTGTTATAGATATCACTCCACGGTATAGAGGAGGCGACTTCAGAAAGCCGGTCTAAATTTATGTTGTTATAGTCACGATATGAGAATGAAGAAGGCGCAGAAGAAGGAAGGAAAGTAAAGCGAAGGGAGAGGAATAATATATCGTGGTAAAGAAACCTGGAAGGGGAAATTTAATTGTGTTTTAATACCTAATAACACTTAGGGCCGGTTTCACAGTCATACTTAAGTATTCCTTAAACTTAAGTAAATTTTTTCACATAAGTTAAACTTAAGTCAAATTCGGTTTCACAGTGGATTTTTTTCTTCTTCTTACTATTATATTTGTTTCTTACGGCAACCCTTCAATATTGTAAATTATGAAGTTTAATAGCCAGTGTGAATTAGAAATTTAAAAAAAAACAATTAAATTAAAGAAAAATGTGTTAAATTCATATTTGAGTATAATACCTTAGGGCACGTCTTTCATTACTGTAAAAACTCCTTTAATTCGCGTTTTAAATCAAATGAACTAGCAATCAACTGACATTTGAATTTTCTATGCATACTTACTTAAGAAAAACTAGGGAAACTGCCACTTAAGTTATACTTAAGTAAATCTTAACTTGCAACTGTGAAACTCCTATGCATACATAAGTGTAACTTCAGTGAATTTCTATATTTAAGCTCTCACTGTGAAACCGGCCCTTAGAACATCAAGTAGGGACGGGTTTTGGCAGTTCAGAAATGTTGGAAGATGATTTAAAATATCCTTCAACAGATCGACATTAAAATCACCAGCAGCAATTATAGTCTGGGTGAAACCGCTTTTATGGGAGAGAAACGAAGTGAAGAAAGAGGAAATTTTCTTCACTTCGTTTCTCTCCCATAAAAGCGGTTTCACCCGTCAGAATTAGTCTCGTGTGTAGCACCACCAATACAATCATTGCGATACAACGAGAACTGAGTAATACAAAAGATGAAGGAATTCTGGTTTCAACCAAGTTTCAGTTACAAGAAGAACATGCATTTTAGTATGCTCAAACATATACCTTAATTCATCCATTTTATTTTTCACACTCCTAGCATTCATAACGCACATGTTCAACCCAGAGGAGGAGGAACAAATGATATTAAGCAGCGTTCCCCCTGTGCACTCTATTGACAGAATGAATGGTACGAGTAACTAGCACGGTACATTACCACGAGCACAGAAGCAGCCATGAAGCGAAATTTTAAAGAGAGAGAAAAATAAATTAACGTGAGAAAAGAGAAAATGAAGGATAAAGGGGAGCTGAAAACGATTGTTCAAGTATAGGGAAGATGTAGAATAGAGAGAATCTGCAAAATTTAACAACTAAATGTAGTCCCTCAACTAAATTCTAACCAGTTTTAAAGCTGCTTCTCCTTCGTATCGAACGAGAGCCGGTCCATTGAGGATGCTAATGCCACCCTTTATGGTCATCAAGGTAATAGCCCATTTTCTTCGTTCTATAAAATTTATGAAAGCTCCGGTAATGCTCCCTCGGGAGCATATTTAACAGCGCTCAAAGTAAGCTCCCCTGAACAGCGCTCGCAATTTTTCCCACTGGATATAGATAGAGTAAAAGATAAATATTATTAATACTAATACATCACGCAGCATATCCAAAGCCTCATAGAGAAAAACCTCAGTAGCCAAGATTTGCACAAAATATATTTTTTTCAAAATTTTGTTTTGAGATTGGTTACTTTTTAGCAAAGGTTAGGCGAAAAAGTACGAAATAGAGCCAATTTTAGCATTAAAATTGCTTTTAACTCCAAAAATAAAAGCCGTAGGATAAAAATTGTCCGGACATTATTCATAGGAAATTGTCCAAGCTTTCCAATTTTGCAAAAAAAAAATCAGTTAACAACGTATTTTTTAGAGAAAGCGGTGGTTTGAGTTGAAATTTTCGTGAAAAAAACCAAAGTTTTGACTTTGACGACTCATTGCTCTGGAAGTTGATAGTGTGGAACCTTGATTTTGACAATTTTAGATAGGTGGAACACTGCGTACACTGATACCTTATTCATGAAAATAGGTCATAGGGTTATAAAAATGCAGGGTAATATGTACAACTCTAAAAAAACTTCAAAAACGCCCTAGCGGCTAAACCGTTACGATTCCCCCCTCCCCCTTAAGATTTTCTGTTCGTCTATCCATAACCTATCCACAGCCGGCCGTTTTGTCACTGTTCGTAGGACACCCTGTATATTTATAGTAATAGAGCCTGAACAAAAAGACTAGGCAATTTTAATGTGTTTGCCACTGATTTCGGACAGGCGGACTTTTTAGATTTACTTTACCTAATTTTATAATAATTCTGAGATAAGTTTCATTTGCCCCGGGCGTGGGGTAATTTTCTATGGGCCATGACCAGTCTCATTTTTTTTCCAAAACCAAAATTCAAAACGCCTTATCTCGGAAACGGGCAGACATAGCCCCCCTTTTGTGTTTTTTGTCGATTATTTTTGGTCTAAATCAATTGCTTGGCAAGCCAGGACGGACACCCTGTACAATTGGCTCTATTTCGTACTTTTTTAGTACTTTTTCACCTAAGCTTGGTCGAAAAGTACCAAATAGTCAATTTTAATATCAAAATTGCTTATAATTTCAAAAGTTAAGGCCGTAGCATTAAAATTGTACGGACATTATTAATAGGAAATTGTCCAAGCTTTCCAATTTTGGACAAAAAATATTGATTAACTGTATTGATGTATTTTTTGGAGAAAAAGGCAGTTGAAGTTGACACCCTCGGAGCAAAAGCGGGTTAAAATAACAAAGAGAGCGAAAACGGTTCGGTAATTTTTTTAGCGCAAAACAGGAATACCTTCGTGTTCTTAGAGTTAAAATGGTATAACTATACTTCAACGCAAGAATGGTGTATCAAAAAACCGAGAGCAAAAGCGGGTTAACTTTTTATTCCGCTTTTGCTCTTAATGAAAACTTATACCGCTTTTGCGCGGAACTAAAATTTGAACTGCGTTTGTTCTCAGTTTTAATTAAAAATGCTTTTGCTTATGCTTTTACTAATAAAAGCATAACCAAAGCGTCAACCTCATTTACTCGAATTTTCCATAACTCGAAGATTTTTTACAGGCCCTTGCAATTAATGAGGTTCCACTATAGTTTTTGCTTTACAATTTTTTTTTTCATTTCTGAGATTAATTTTTGCAACATAAAACATGTTTGTTATTTTTGAAATTCTCGTTTTACATATTTTTCGAAGTTATAGAATTTTTCACTTGGAATTATTATTAACGTACATTTTTACGGTTGTTGAAATTTTTCAGTTTTTATTACAATAAATTGTTATAGTTTGTCTCTCGTTCTAGTTTCTCCACTTTCTGAAATTTTATCTTTAGTTTTTGGGTAAATATTCTACATTTTTTCCGTTAAGTCATGCCATTTTTGTATGCCCTTAATTTCTAAAAAAATTGCTATTTTTCTTTAGTTTTTGGATTTGATACTTTCAGTTTCAAAATGATTTATGGAGTTTTGACAATAATATCTGCAGTTTTTGACTTTGATGCTTGCAATTTGTGAAATGTAGTTAAAATTCGGAATTTTTGAAAAAAATTAACATTTTTTCTACTACTAGATACTAGTAGTCCGGGGGAACTTAGCAAAAAAATGCACGAAAGGAGACAAAATTCCAAAATGGCTGAAAATTTGTCCACAGCTTCCTTGGGACTTTTTAAGAAAACAATTTCGGAATCACAAAAAATAAAACATGGCCGCCGGAGATATCGCGTTTTTCCCTTGTTCTCCTTGTATCTCGGTTTCTATAGGTGACAATGAAATTCTCTACAACTTTAGTTCTTACAAACCTGTTGACCCGATTAACCCTTTTAAGGTTATTCAAGGTCAAAGTTATCAAAAATCACTTTTTGGCCAAAACATCACTCAAAAACTGCTTTTTTCGAAAATTTGTTTTGATCAGTCAATACGAAACGTTATTGCCTACAAAAAATTATTTTGTCATTTTTTCGAAAACTTAACCCTTTCGAAGTTATTCAAGGTCAAAGTTTCCAAAAATCATTTTCGGCCAAGTCAAGGAGAAAAAGGTATAATGGAAATCAAAATTATACGTTCAGTGAGTGCCACAATGTATTCTGCTGTAAAAGTGAATAATAAAATTATAACAGTAGAAGATCCTTATCAAAGAATGCTACTGTTAAAAAATCTGATAAAGAGCTTGAAGAGTACCTTCGTTATGAACTGGCTCCATTTCTTATGACCCTTATTAAAAAAGGAGATATGCGTAAAACTGCCATATCTGATCTTTACGATGAATTTAAAATTGTAGACGAAGCTACATTAAGGGATGCAGAGATAATAGATCTTGTGTTATTGTTGTTGATGGTTATAATGATAACACTATCACTAAAGCAGTGGCTGATCCAGAAACAATTCTTGGGAGGGGAAATTAAATTTTACTCAAAATCTGGAGATGATGTTATCTGAAGTAGTATTCGTTGTATAGTAAAAATTATAGTAAAAAACTTGATTCCCTAAGGCCATTCATACACGAGGGACCATGGTTTTGCAACCAGAAGCTTTGCTGCAAGTTTTCTGAAAATACACGGAGCAACAGCGATGGAAGCAGCTTTTGTGTTGCTACGTGATATTTGTTCGTATTAATGAGATGTCAAATTTTTTATTAAAAACAAAAAGGAAGTTTGGTAAATGTACAGTATACCATGACCCACCTCCGTTTTTTTTGAAATTTTTTTTATTTATGTATTTTGACCTGTAGAAGTCAGTTTTCGAAAAATAAATTGTCGCTGATTTACCGTTTTCGAGTAATTAATTTTTAAATTTGGGAAAATTCGGTTAGCACAAAAGTGATAACCGCCATATTGAAAACACTTATTTAACAGCCGGGGGGTATGGGGAGCAAAACCCTTAAAAATTATAACGGGTGCTTTTAAGAGGGGGTATAGGGGCGATTTAACCTTAAAACGGGGGATAATCGAAAAGTTTAACCTTAAAACGGGGGGGTATGGGGGCCGTAGCCGCCAAACGGGGGATGGGGGGCAGAGCCGCCATTCCATAAAAGGAGTACTTCATTTTTCTATTACACCTTTTCTTTTAGCAGAACATAGAGTATAATTTGCAGTTTTACTTAAAACATTAGTGTTAATTTCACGATTTTGCTGGATCCTTGCGCAGGTAGACCAATGCTAAGATTCAACTGAGGAGCTCCTAATTTTAGAAGAACGTATACAATTCATTTATCAAAAAATAAATTATTCCTAACTCACCATTTATTTTTTATTTAATTTTAAATTTGAATATATATTATGATGAGTTTTTCCAAAAAATAATGTGATACTTAAACTAATGCTACTACTTGAATCCATCTTCTATTTTATTATTTTACCACCATTATAAGAATCGTTACACGTTATAACCGTTATAACGGTAATTCCTTAAGTTGTCTCTTCATTAATGAAAAACGTGCAAGTTGTTCAAGTGATACGTAAGCCTTAAAAAATTTATAAATTGTTAAATATAATAGTTACAAAAGTGAAATAAATAATAATTTAAAGGTGAGTACAAAAACTATAATTGCGGTTTTTAAAATTTAATGTTATTTTAATGTAACTATATTTTGTTTATTTTGCCTCCATTTGTAGAAACTGTGACCAAAATGAAGTTACACCAGTTCCTGACAATCATAAACGCAAAAGAAAAACTAATAAAGTTTTTAATTAGTGCGAAAGTAATCAATAGTGTTTTGCAATGTTCGAAATCTGATAACACAATTAATTTAAATATGAACACGTTGTACATTCGATGTACAAAAAAATATTATGGAAAAAATGCGCATAAAAAAATGATAAGGAAAATATGCACATTTCGCAAAGAGCCAAAAAAACACTTGGTTTGCAAAAAGCAAATTATCAATGAAGAAAATCTGCAGATTTGTTGCATATTTTGTGATAATGAAGCCGCCACGACACCTTTTATTAAAAAAGGAACTAAACTTAAATAATACCACTGTAGTAGATTGGCAGAGTTTTTGCCGAGAGGTAATTTAATAATTATTATCGTTGTATTTTTAATAATTTTTAATAATGGTTAATAATAATTATAATTAGGTGTGTATCTATTGGGTAGATTCCCAATATGAAAAGATTGGCGGGCAAGATGTTATAGTGGAAATAGACGAAGCGAAAATTGGCAAAAGAAAGTATAACCGTGGACGTGTGGTGGACGGGAAATGGGTCTTTGGAGGCATTGAACGCCAAAGCGGGCGGATTTTCATAGTTCCTGTCCCCAACAGGACAAGAGAAACTTTGCTTGCCGTAATACATGATTACATTCTCCCAGGCACAATTATTATATCGGATAAGTGGAGGGCACACGATTTATTAGAAAACGAAGGTTTCCAACATCTTTCTGTAAACCATTCTGAAATAATGGTAATAATATTAATAATATAATATTAATTTAATTAAAGTATTTTTTATATAAAATAATAGTAATATTAAAAATTTAACGATATATATTTTTAATTGTAGGTGCCCACACCCAAAACATAGAAAGAGTGTGGCGTGACGTTCGCGCAAACTTCCCGAGGTTTGGCACGAGAGATGCGCATTTGAAAGGATACCTATCTGAATTTCTTTTTAAAAGAAAGTTCAGCATAGAGAAAGAATTCCTACATTTTTTCAATTTGATTGGGGAATTGTATCCTCCGTTGAATAATTAAAAGTCAACAAATCTACCAAAACAGCCCTTTTCAGGGCTATCAAAACAGCCTTTCCAAAACAGCCCTTTTCAGGGCTACCAAATTATTAAACAAATAGTAAAATTAATTTGCATTAATCATAATATTTCATTAAATTTATGGTACATGTTGATATAAGTGTTTTTTCTGTGGTTTCCATCAAGAAAATAGTGAAATAAAAAGTAATGTCCAATGGTCATTTAAAATATACTCTTCGTTCTTCTAAAATTAGGAGCTCCTCAGTTGAATCTTAGCATTGGTCTACCTGCGCAAGGATCCAGCACAAGCGTGAAATTAACACTAATGTTGGAAGTAAAACTGTACAATGTTCTTTTGGTTCTTCTAAAATTAGGAGCTCCACAGTTGAATCTTAGCATTGATCTACCTGCGCAAGGATCCAGCAAAATCGTGAAAGTAACACTAATGTTGGAAGTAAAGCTGTCAATCATACTGTATGTTCTGCTAAAAGAAAAGGTGTAATAGAAAAATTAAGTACTCCTTTTATGGATTGGGGGCTCTGCCCCCATCCCCGTGCACCATGCTAAAAAAACGAAGAATATTGGATTTTTCTAGTGCTTAATGCCAGAGTTCGGAAACGCACACTCGCGTGCGCACACGAACGACTCAAAACTCATTTTTCGATTCATGTGCGCACACAAAATTATTCAAGTGCTCGCAGCTCACGTGCGGGTGATTGTAGAGTAAAACCCCCACCCCTCCGATTTTCTTGAAATTTTAGTATGTTGTAGTATTCGTCATCCTGAGCAAGAATATGTATATGTATATGTTGGGCGCGGAAACCAAATCTAAGGATGGTTTTTAATGGTTTTATTTAGCTTGACCTCGTATATTTGTTTGTTTGTTTGCTTGTTTGGTTCAAATCTTGCGATAGCTTTTTCAACTACTTCTTAACCGAGTAGTTCCCGTGACAATGCAATGTGGCAATTTTGTAAAAAAATCAAGATGGCGGTTCCAAGAAGGCGGACGAATTTTCCAATTGTGTTCCGATTCCATTGAAAATCAGTATCGAGGGGTTTTTAGGGCCACAAGTGACGATTCTGTGGTCAAAATTTGAAAATTGAAAATGGCGGATGAATTTTGCAAATGTGTTCTGAATCCATTGGAAATCGGTATCGGGGAGTTTTTAAGATCACAACTGACGAATCTGTTATCAAAATTTGAAAATTCAAAATGGCGGCGCCAATATGTCGGATGAATTTTGCAAATGTGTTCTGAATCCATTGAAAATCGGTATCGGAGGGTTTTTAGGGCCACAAATGACGAATGTTTGGTCAAAATTTGAAAATTCAAATTGGCGGTACGATTTTGGCAATTAAAATTCGATTTCACTGAAAATCGCTATTTGGGTGTGTTTAAGGTCGGAAATAATGAATTCGTTGTCAAAATTAAATAATTCAAAATGGCGCCGGCAATATGGTATGTAGCATTGAGTCGCGTAAGAATTTTGGAAGGGCTATGTATTGAGGAGCTTGATTGTGAGAAATTAACAGGTAAGAAACCGTGCAACAAAGATGCAATGAAAGAGTTGGAAAGGATGAGGAGTTTGCATAATAATACGAACTAAAGGCCAAACTAAAAACTAGAAAATAAAAATAGGTAAAAAAACTTTTAAGTTAAATGGTTTTATTTGAAATCATAAGCTGTACCAAAACTAGAAAATAATTAGAACACAAACATGGACCTTCTTGAGATTCTGACGTCTGGTAAGAAATCGGGCAATAGTAGCCGTGCTGTTTTCTCATGTCGTATGCCAACATGGGGTGCATAAAAATCTGTATAACGACTGCATAATTAAATAAGAACGACTTGTCTAGGAAAATGTATTTCCAAGCCCACCAAAAATATATTTCAAATGCGCCCCATGTTTTTATTTTAGTCTGTTAAAAGTCCCAGATTGTTACTTAATGCGCTGACGCAGCGAAACAATTATTGCCATTTTCAACATTAAAAAACCATCCTTAGATTTGGTTTCCGCGCCCAACATATACATATATTCTTGCTCAGGATGGCGAATACTACGCCATACTAAAATGTAAAGAAAATCGGAGGGGTAAGGGTTAAACTCTACAATTACCCACGTGGGTGAGTAATAAGGACAAGAGAAGCAGAGTACGGAAACGCACACTCGCGTGTGCACACGATTGACTAAAAACTTTTCGACTGAAGTGCATGTGCGGTTCTTAAAAACTCATGAGCGTGTGCGTGACTTGTTGCCATGCTTACCCTGCAAACATTACGACTCGAGAACGACTCGAAAACGAGTCGCGAAATCTTCGAGAAGACTTCGAGACGAGAGTCGTTATCGAAACGATATCGATTTGTAAAAGACGAAAACAGAATGCTATAGCAAATCGCTTTGACGACTCGATAACGACTCGTAGTAGCGACTTAAAATCGAAGAGCTCCTTATTTATTTTCTTTGATGGGCGGGGAGAAATTGTAGAAAAAATATATAATACAGCTCCTAGAGATTTCTTCTAAAAAAAATTGTAACTTAATGAAATTTGGAATGGTGGGAGTTTAGCAATAGGAGAAAAGGTAACCGTTGAGTTCCGGGCCATACTTTGTGAAAGTCAAGAGAAAATTCGATTGAACGGATTGTCCGACGCTTTCCCGGCCGTAACTCGGGACAAACGTCGAAATTGCAAAAATGCCAAGAGAACAAAAATAAAGCTATGAAAATTCTCGACAAAAAAGTTCCTATAAGCTTTTTCCGGAAAACTTCACGCTTGATCGGAAAATGGAGGATAAAGAAAAAAATTATGAAAAATTATTTCGAATTTATATTGTTTTCTTTATGCAGGGTGTCCCACCTAAAGTTACGAAGCGGCCGGCTGTGGATAGGTTTTGGATAGACGAATAAAAAATCGTATGGGAGGGGGAGGGAAATCGTAATGGTTTAGCCGCTAGGGCGGTTTGAATTTTTTTTTGTAGAGGTTTACATATCACCCTGTATGTTTGTAACCCTATGACATAATTTCATGAATAAGGCAGCAGTATACGCGGAATACCCTCACCTACCTAAAACTGTAAAAGCGAAGGTTCTACCCGACTAACTTCCAGAGTATCAATTGTATCAATTGTTCTCAGGCATTAGTAAAGGCGAGACAATTAGCGCTAAAAAATCGGTCCACTTATTTTCGGCATGATACTGGTTACGGAAGCGAGTGAGAACACCCCCATTCTAGAATCCTAACCTTTCCTTTTCCTAGAATCCTTTCTATTTTAACTCCATAAAACCGGACTACGCTGCTCGCGGAAAAACCCTGATCCCTTAAAATTCGTTCAGCCCTGGAAAAACGTCATTAAATGAAATATAAGAAAATTCCGATCGTTGAACGTATGTAAAAAAGTTTATTCAAGATCAGATACATTTTTTATCCCAACTATTTTTGCGGTAAAGGTTACCGTTTATGATTAAATGGACGAGTCGAGAACCAAGATTTTGGCGAGTGATTCTCGAATCGTAAAGACGACTTCAAAGCAACGAGTCGAGAACAAAGATTTTGGCGAGTGATTCTCGAATCGTAAACGAATCGTTAAAGCGACGAGTCGAGAACCAAGTTTTTGGCGAGCAATTCTCGACTCGTAAACTAGTCGTTTAAACGACGAGTCGAGAAAATGTTTGCAGGGTAGTCTCGTGTGTAGCACCACCAATACAATCATTGCGATACAACGAGAACTGAGTAATACAAAAGATGAAGGAATTCTGGTTTCAACCAAGTTTCAGTTACAAGAAGAACATGCATTTTAGTATGCTCAAACATATACCTTAATTCATCCATTTTATTTTTCACACTCCTAGCATTCATAACGCACATGTTCAACCCAGAGGAGGAGGAACAAATGATATTAAGCAGCGTTCCCCCCTGTGCACTCTATTGACAGAATGAATGATACGAGTAACTAGCACGGTACATTACCACGAGCACAGAAGCAGCCATGAAGCGAAATTTTAAAGAGAGAGAAAAATAAATTAACGTGAGAAAAGAGAAAATGAAGGATAAAGGGGAGCTGAAAACGATTGTTCAAGTATAGGGAAGATGTAGAATAGAGAGAATCTGCAAAATTTAACAACTAAATGTAGTCCCTCAACTAAATTCTAACCAGTTTTAAAGCTGCTTCTCCTTCGTATCGAACGAGAGCCGGTCCATTGAGGATGCTAATGCCACCCTTTATGGTCATCAAGGTAATAGCCCATTTTCTTCGTTCTATAAAATTTATGAAAGCTCCGGTAATGCTCCCTCGGGAGCATATTTAACAGCGCTCAAAGTAAGCTCCCCTGAACAGCGCTCGCAATTTTTCCCACTGGATATAGATAGAGTAAAAGATAAATATTATTAATACTAATACATCACGCAGCATATCCAAAGCCTCATAGAGAAAAACCTCAGTAGCCAAGATTTGCACAAAATATATTTTTTTCAAAATTTTGTTTTGAGATTGGTTACTTTTTAGCAAAGGTTAGGCGAAAAAGTACGAAATAGAGCCAATTTTAGCATTAAAATTGCTTTTAACTCCAAAAATAAAAGCCGTAGGATAAAAATTGTCCGGACATTATTCATAGGAAATTGTCCAAGCTTTCCAATTTTGCAAAAAAAAAATCAGTTAACAACGTATTTTTTAGAGAAAGCGGTGGTTTGAGTTGAAATTTTCGTGAAAAAAACCAAAGTTTTGACTTTGACGACTCATTGCTCTGGAAGTTGATAGTGTGGAACCTTGATTTTGACAATTTTAGATAGGTGGAACACTGCGTACACTGATACCTTATTCATGAAAATAGGTCATAGGGTTATAAAAATGCAGGGTAATATGTACAACTCTAAAAAAACTTCAAAAACGCCCTAGCGGCTAAACCGTTACGATTCCCCCCTCCCCCTTAAGATTTTCTGTTCGTCTATCCATAACCTATCCACAGCCGGCCGTTTTGTCACTGTTCGTAGGACACCCTGTATATTTATAGTAATAGAGCCTGAACAAAAAGACTAGGCAATTTTAATGTGTTTGCCACTGATTTCGGACAGGCGGACTTTTTAGATTTACTTTACCTAATTTTATAATAATTCTGAGATAAGTTTCATTTGCCCCGGGCGTGGGGTAATTTTCTATGGGCCATGACCAGTCTCATTTTTTTCCAAAACCAAAATTCAAAACGCCTTATCTCGGAAACGGGCAGACATAGCCCCCTTTTGTGTTTTTTGTCGATTATTTTTGGTCTAAATCAATTGCTTGGCAAGCCAGGACGGACACCCTGTACAATTGGCTCTATTTCGTACTTTTTTAGTACTTTTTCACCTAAGCTTGGTCGAAAAGTACCAAATAGTCAATTTTAATATCAAAATTGCTTATAATTTCAAAAGTTAAGGCCGTAGCATTAAAATTGTACGGACATTATTAATAGGAAATTGTCCAAGCTTTCCAATTTTGGACAAAAAATATTGATTAACTGTATTGATGTATTTTTTGGAGAAAAAGGCAGTTGAAGTTGACACCCTCGGAGCAAAAGCGGGTTAAAATAACAAAGAGAGCGAAAACGGTTCGGTAATTTTTTTAGCGCAAAACAGGAATACCTTCGTGTTCTTAGAGTTAAAATGGTATAACTATACATCAACGCAAGAATGGTGTATCAAAAAACCGAGAGCAAAAGCGGGTTAACTTTTTATTCCGCTTTTGCTCTTAATGAAAACTTATACCGCTTTTGCGCGGAACTAAAATTTGAACTGCGTTTGTTCTCAGTTTTAATTAAAAATGCTTTTGCTTATGCTTTTACTAATAAAAGCATAACCAAAGCGTCAACCTCATTTACTCGAATTTTCCATAACTCGAAGATTTTTTACAGGCCCTTGCAATTAATGAGGTTCCACTATAGTTTTTGCATTTTTACAATTTTTTTTTTCATTTCTGAGATTAATTTTTGCAACATAAAACATTTTTGTTATTTTTGAAATTCTCGTTTTACATATTTTTCGAAGTTATAGAATTTTTCACTTGGAATTATTATTAACGTACATTTTTACGGTTGTTGAAATTTTTCAGTTTTTATTACAATAAATTGTTATAGTTTGTCTCTCCTTCTAGTTTCTCCACTTTCTGAAATTTTATCTTTAGTTTTTGGGTAAATATTCTACATTTTTTCCGTTAAGTCATGCCATTTTTGTATGCCCTTAATTTCTAAAAAAATTGCTATTTTTCTTTAGTTTTTGGATTTGATACTTTCAGTTTGATGCTTGCAATTTGTGAAATGTAGTTAAAATTCGGAATTTTTGAAAAAAATTAACATTTTTTCTACTACTAGATACTAGTAGTCCGGGGGAACTTAGCAAAAAAATGCACGAAAGGAGACAAAATTCCAAAATGGCTGAAAATTTGTCCACAGCTTCCTTGGGACTTTTTAAGAAAACAATTTCGGAATCACAAAAAATAAAACATGGCCGCCGGAGATATCGCGTTTTTCCCTTGTTCTCCTTGTATCTCGGTTTCTATAGGTGACAATGAAATTCTCTACAACTTTAGTTCTTACAAACCTGTTGACCCGATTAACCCTTTTAAGGTTATTCAAGGTCAAAGTTATCAAAAATCACTTTTTGGCCAAAACATCACTCAAAAACTGCTTTTTTCGAAAATTTGTTTTGATCAGTCAATACGAAACGTTATTGCCTACAAAAAATTATTTTGTCATTTTTTCGAAAACTTAACCCTTTCGAAGTTATTCAAGGTCAAAGTTTCCAAAAATCATTTTCGGCCAAGTCAAGGAGAAAAAGGTATAATGGAAATCAAAATTATACGTTCAGTGAGTGCCACAATGTATTCTGCTGTAAAAGTGAATAATAAAATTATAACAGTAGAAGATCCTTATCAAAGAATGCTACTGTTAAAAAATCTGATAAAGAGCTTGAAGAGTACCTTCGTTATGAACTGGCTCCATTTCTTATGACCCTTATTAAAAAAGGAGATATGCGTAAAACTGCCATATCTGATCTTTATGATGAATTTAAAATTGTAGACGAAGCTACATTAAGGGATGCAGAGATAATAGATCTTGTGTTATTGTTGTTGATGGTTATAATGATAACACTATCACTAAAGCAGTGGCTGATCCAGAAACAATTCTTGGGAGGGGAAATTAAATTTTACTCAAAATCTGGAGAAGATGTTATCTGAAGTAGTATTCGTTGTATAGTAAAAATTATAGTAAAAAACTTGATTCCCTAAGGCCATTCATACACGAGGGACCATGGTTTTGCAACCAGAAGCTTTGCTGCAAGTTTTCTGAAAATACACGGAGCAACAGCGATGGAAGCAGCTTTTGTGTTGCTACGTGATATTTGTTCGTATTAATGAGATGTCAAATTTTTTATTAAAAACAAAATGGAAGTTTGGTAAATGTACAGTATACCATGACCCACCTCCGTTTTTTTTGAAATTTTTTTTATTTATGTATTTTGACCTGTAGAAGTCAGTTTTCGAAAAATAAATTGTCGCTGATTTACCGTTTTCGAGTAATTAATTTTTAAATTTGGGAAAATTCGGTTAGCACAAAAGTGATAACCGTCATATTGAAAACACTTATTTAACAGCCGGGGGGTATGGGGAGCAAAACCCTTCAAAATTATAACGGGTGCTTTTAAGAGGGGGTATAGGGGCGATTTAACCTTAAAACGGGGGATAATCGAAAAGTTTAACCTTAAAACGGGGGGGTATGGGGGCCGTAGCCCCCAAACGGGGAATGGGGGGAGAGCACCATTATAAGAATCGTTATAACGGTAATTCCTTAAGTTGTCTCTTCATTAATGAAAAACGTGCAAGTTGTTCAAGTGATACGTAAGCCTTAAAAAATTTATAAATTGTTAAATATAATAGTTATAAAAGTGAAATAAATAATAATTTAAAGGTGAGTACAAAAACTATAATTGCGGTTTTTAAAATTTAATGTTATTTTAATGTAGAAACTGTGACCAAAATGAAGTTACACCAGTTCCTGACAATCATAAACGCAAAAGAAAAACTAATAAAGTTTTAATTAGTGCGAAAGTAATCAATAGTGTTTTGCAATGTTCGAAATCTGATAACACAATTAATTTAAATATGAACACGTTGTACTTTCGATGTACAATAAAATATTATGGAAAAAATGCGCATAAAAAAATGATAAGGAAAATATGCACATTTTCGCAAAGAGCCAAAAAAACACTTGGTTTGCAAAAAGCAAATTATCAATGAAGAAAATCTGCAGATTTGTTGCATATTTTGTGATAATGAAGCCGCCACGACACCTTTTATTAAAAAAGGAACTAAACTTAAATAATACCACTGTAGTAGATTGGCAGAGTTTTTGCCGAGAGGTAATTTAATAATTATTATCGTTGTATTTTTAATAATTTTTAATAATGGTTAATAATAATTATAATTAGGTGTGTATCTATTGGGTAGATTCCCAATATGAAAAGATTGGCGGGCAAGATGTTATAGTGGAAATAGACGAAGCGAAAATTGGCAAAAGAAAGTATAACCGTGGACGTGTGGTGGACGGGAAATGGGTCTTTGGAGGCATTGAACGCCAAAGCGGGCGGATTTTCATAGTTCCTGTCCCCAACAGGACAAGAGAAACTTTGCTTGCCGTAATACATGATTACATTCTCCCAGGCACAATTATTATATCGGATAAGTGGAGGGCACACGATTTATTAGAAAACGAAGGTTTCCAACATCTTTCTGTAAACCATTCTGAAATAATGGTAATAATATTAATAATATAATATTAATTTAATTAAAGTATTTTTTATATAAAATAATAGTAATATTAAAAATTTAACGATATATATTTTTAATTGTAGGTGCCCACACCCAAAACATAGAAAGAGTATGGCGTGACGTTCGCGCAAACTTCCCGAGGTTTGGCACGAGAGATGCGCATTTGAAAGGATACCTATCTGAATTTCTTTTTAAAAGAAAGTTCAGCATAGAGAAAGAATTCCTACATTTTTTCAATTTGATTGGGGAATTGTATCCTCCGTTGAATAATTAAAAGCCAACAAATCTACCAAAACAGCCCTTTTCAGGGCTATCAAAACAGCCTTTCCAAAACAGCCCTTTTCAGGGCTACCAAATTATTAAACAAATAGTAAAATTAATTTGCATTAATCATAATATTTCATTAAATTTATGGTACATGTTGATATAAGTGTTTTTTCTGTGGTTTCCATCAAGAAAATAGTGAAATAAAAAGTAATGTCCAATGGTCATTTAAATTATACTCTTCGTTCTTCTAAAATTAGGAGCTCCTCAGTTGAATCTTAGCATTGGTCTACCTGCGCAAGGATCCAGCACAAGCGTGAAATTAAGACTAATGTTGGAAGTAAAACTGTACAATGTTCTTTTGGTTCTTCTAAAATTAGGAGCTCCTCAGTTGAATCTTAGCATTGATCTACCTGCGCAAGGATCCAGCAAAATCGTGAAAGTAACACTAATGTTGGAAGTAAAGCTGCCAATCATACTGTATGTTCTGCTAAAAGAAAAGGTGTAATAGAAAAATTAAGTACTCCTTTTATGGATTGGGGGCTCTGCCCCCATCCCCGTGCACCATGCTAAAAAAAACGAAGAATATTGGATTTTTCTAGTGCTTAATGCCAGAGTTCGGAAACGCACACTCGCGTGCGCACACGAACGACTCAAAACTCATTTTTCGATTCATGTGCGCACACAAAATTATTCAAGTGCTCGCAGCTCACGGTGCGGGTGATTGTAGAGTAAAACCCCCACCCCTCCGATTTTCTTGAAATTTTAGTATGTTGTAGTATTCGTCATCCTGAGCAAGAATATGTATATGTATATGTTGGGCGCGGAAACCAAATCTAAGGATGGTTTTTAATGGTTTTATTTAGCTTGACCTCGTATATTTGTTTGTTTGTTTGCTTGTTTGGTTCAAATCTTGCGATAGCTTTTTCAACTACTTCTTAACCGAGTAGTTCCCGTGACAATGCAATGCGGCAATTTTGTAAAAAAATCAAGATGGCGGTTCCAAGAAGGCGGACGAATTTTCCAATTGTGTTCCGATTCCATTGAAAATCAGTATCGAGGGGTTTTTAGGGCCACAAGTGACGATTCTGTGGTCAAAATTTGAAAATTGAAAATGGCGGATGAATTTTGCAAATGTGTTCTGAATCCATTGGAAATCGGTATCGGGGAGTTTTTAAGATCACAACTGACGAATCTGTTATCAAAATTTGAAAATTCAAAATGGCGGCGCCAATATGTCGGATGAATTTTGCAAATGTGTTCTGAATCCATTGAAAATCGGTATCGGAGGGTTTTTAGGGCCACAAATGACGAATGTTTGGTCAAAATTTGAAAATTCAAATTGGCGGTACGATTTTGGCAATTAAAATTCGATTTCACTGAAAATCGCTATTTGGGTGTGTTTAAGGTCGGAAATAATGAATTCGTTGTCAAAATTAAATAATTCAAAATGGCGCCGGCAATATGGTATGTAGCATTGAGTCGCGTAAGAATTTTGGAAGGGCTATGTATTGAGGAGCTTGATTGTGAGAAATTAACAGGTAAGAAACCGTGCAACAAAGATGCAATGAAAGAGTTGGAAAGGATGAGGAGTTTGCATAATAATACGAACTAAAGGCCAAACTAAAAACTAGAAAATAAAAATAGGTAAAAAAACTTTTAAGTTAAATGGTTTTATTTGAAATCATAAGCTGTACCAAACACTAGAAAATAATTAGAACACAAACATGGACCTTCTTGAGATTCTGACGTCTGGTAAGAAATCGGGCAATAGTAGCCGTGCTGTTTTCTCATGTCGTATGCCAACATGGGGTGCATAAAAATCTGTATAACGACTGCATAATTAAATAAGAACGACTTGTCTAGGAAAATGTATTTCCAAGCCCACCAAAAATATATTTCAAATGCGCCCCATGTTTTTATTTTAGTCTGTTAAAAGTCCCAGATTGTTACTTAATGCGCTGACGCAGCGAAACATTTATTGCCATTTTCAACATTAAAAAACCATCCTTAGATTTGGTTTCCGCGCCCAACATATACATATATTCTTGCTCAGGATGGCGAATACTACGCCATACTAAAATGTAAAGAAAATCGGAGGGGTAAGGGTTAAACTTTACAATTACCCACGTGGGTGAGTAATAAGGACAAGAGAAGCAGAGTACGGAAACGCACACTCGCGTGTGCACACGATTGACTAAAAACTTTTCGACTGAAGTGCATGTGCGGTTCTTAAAAACTCATGAGCGTGTGCGTGACTTGTTGCCATGCTTATAAACGCATACGCACTTGAGTAAGTAATTCGAATTGAGAAAACGCACACTCATGAGTGCGTACAAATTATGCCTTTCCTTATTACTCATGAGTAATAACATCATTTCCTAATAACTCAACAAATGAGTAATTTAAAAGGACATGAATGAATCGGACACAAAATTGCTCGATGCATTTATTGAATAGAAAGCGTGACGTGCGTATGAAGTGAAGATATAGTATAGACTAGTTACAGTATGTTTATTTTATTTATTTTATATTATTTTTCATTATAACATAAAATATGGGTTTTTGATATAAATAAATATGTGACTTATAATAAGGAGACAAATAAATCTACGTGTTTAGTAGAACATTGTGGAAAAAACTTAAGTGGAAGTAGACCTGCAAATATTAAAAATATTAAAAAATTAGTGCATAAAAAAATATAGGAAGCGATGATGAAAGTGAAAACAGTGCTAATGAGTATGCTTCTACTTCTAGAGTAAGGAAAACTAACACAAAAGTTAGTATCAATATAAACATGGACAAAAAAGAATTTTTAAAATGCTGTGTGGGCATGGTGACAGTTAAAAACATTCCCTTTCGTATATTTGACGATGATGAATTTTTTAAAAAACTTATTGCACCGTACGAGATAAAATTCGATATCAATGTAAACTCGAAAAATTTAGGATTAATTGTGGAAAAGACAACCCAAAGAATTAAAGAAATAATAATTAAACGGGTAGAGAAAAAAATGATTTCACTTAAGGTGGATATTGCAACAAGGATGGAGAAAAGTGTATTGGGAATAAACCTTCAATATATAAAGGATTACCAAATATGTGTGAATAAAATAGGTAAGAGAAGTTATAATGTGTTATTATAAATATTATTATTTAACTGGTTTTAATATGTAGCTACCTATTTGTTGAATTCTTTTCATGTTTAACCCATTCGCTGTCAACCACGAGTATTCGCGGTTGGTAGGGTGTTATGGATTGCCAGCACGAATATACTCGTTGTATTTGAAATGTGTTCGCATTTTGAATTTCCAAATGTTTTGTGGCCGCAGACGTAAATATACGTTAATACTTGATTTGTTTTTATAGTTGAAAGTGCGCAAATACTAAAAAAATATTTTGAATCCTGTGGCATTCTCATTGCCAACTACGAGTATTCTCGTGTTTGATTTTATTTACAATTATCTATGACAAAATACAGCCCCTAGCTAAAAAATAATATTAATATTTTCTAAACTCTCTATGGAAATTATATTTTTCAATAGGAAATCTTACTTTATTATCAAATATTTATTTATAGTACTATTAAAGTGGAATCAATTGGGAAAGAGACAAAAATTTTAAAATAAATACTTAATATTTAGTGTTGCCACGTTTCACTCACTTAACTGCTTCGATTCGTCTTGGCATACTCTACGCCAGATTTAATTTTTTTTATTTCACGTGCTCGATACCATATTTGTTTAATATTTTCTATTAAAATTGTACTATTATCTTTATAAACTAGTGTTTTTAGCTCAAGCCACACATTTTCTATTGGGTTTAAATCCCGTGAATCCGGCCATGAAAAAAGGGATGTTTTTCATGGAAAAACAGGAATGTTGTTTTATTATTGTAAACTAATTAGTAAAATCCAACCAATAAACATTAATACGCTCAAGCCTTTTCGAGGAAGAAAGGATGCAGGCAAGACCCTCGTAAGTACAGGCCTGGAAGCAGACAGGCCAACTAATACTAACATAGCTGAAAAGTGGCCAAAAATTTCTGACAGTTGTGGAATTAACATGGCCGAAGCCATAAGAAGCAATTTTTTAACATTGTTTTTGCACTAAAAAGTGGTAAAATATTGTATATTTTCACTTTTTGGTGCACATGGATTATCAGTGATTAGTGCTTTAGTGATTTAATAAAAAAAATTAAAATGAAGTGAGTGGTTAAGTGTATTTTAAGAGTGTTAATTGATTAGGTGACCATTTTTGTTTACATTCGCGGTGGTTTTTTCGTGTTAATTTAGGGAAAAAATGTTGAACTTGTGTAGTAACATAATAAAAAGTGCTTTTTAAGTGATTAAAGATTATTATAGGATAGTTATTAAAAACATAAGTGCAGAAAAATGTGAAGGAAAAGTGAAAAAGTTATTGTTATTCATGTTGTGTGGTAGTACTTGCACTTATGGTTTTAATAACTCTTCTAGAATAATTTTTAACTACTTTAAATTCACTTTTAATTCCATTACTACACAAATACAACACTTTTTCCCTAAATTAACACGAAAAAACCACCGCGATTGTAAACAAAAATGGTCACCTAATCAATTAACACTCCTAAAATACACTTAACCACTATTTTTTTTTAATTTATGGACTCAGATCACTAAATAACTTATCACTGATAATCCGTGTGCACTAAAAAGTGGGAAAATACAATATTTTACCACTTTTTATTCCAAAACCAAAGTTAAAAAATTGCTTCGTACGGCTTCGGCCATGTTAATTCCACAACTGTCAGACGATTTTGGCCCCGCACAGACACAACCAAAAAGTCTCCTTCCAGGCCTGTACTTACGAGGGTCTTGATGCAGGTAATAATGAAATTTACAAGTGTTTGTAATTTTTTGGTCAGGGGCTGTATACATACTCACAAAGAAAAAATAAAACTTAGGGCTTCTCTACACGTTGGCCAGTGTGTGTACCTTGGCCATCGTGTAGAGCGGGGTTTGGGCTCACGTTGGAATGAATTGGGCTCACGTTGAATTCCACATACTTAAAGTTTGTTGGTTGATGTTAGCAGATCATATTTTTGTAATTTCATTTTCTTTAGTCATCCCATGGATGTTCGTTTGAACTGAAATTAATTTGTTTTTATTTGTTTGCATGGTAGGTACTTGCCAAATGGTGTTATAAGGTTTAATTTTAGAATTGTTTCTTGTATATTCGGTTTTTGTTGAAAAAATTTATTGATAACTTTTGTTAACGAAAGGGGTTGCTAAGTGTACAACGAAAAGTCGAGCTGGTACCAGGACAGTTTTTCTTGTTCTGTTCAGTTCTATTTTTAACCGACTTCAAAAAAGAGGAGGTTATCAATTCGACGCGTAGGTATGTTTTTTTTGGTCCTGTTCACGCATAACTTTGTAACGCAATAACTTTTTTGCTTTTTTCTTTTTTTGCTTGAGTGGGTAGTTTCCCACGGTGATCCCATGCAATTTTTTTTAAATTCTGAAAAAGGAGTTCGAAGGTAGGCTTAAAAAACTGGTAAAATTAGTACACCTTGAACAGATAGAATAATTTCAAAGGTATCACAAAATTCTTTATTGTCACCAAATACTTAAGAGCAACTTGGCGTAGCGTCTACGTAAAAGGCTACCTAACTAATTATCGCGGGTTCAAACCCCGGATCGGACAGTTCGACTTTTTTTCTTTTTTTCTCTTCTAAATTTATTCTGATTGTATTAATCTTGTAAAGAATTATTACATACTCTTCGGTGAGAAATTCCATGCATACTCATGTACACTGTAAGAGTATTATCCTTTGAATTGGAGAACTATTTAACCGAATTTATGAGTTATTTTTTTAAATTTCCCAAAAAAAAATGAATTTTTAGAATTTCACTTTTTCACCAACTTGAAAAAATTATAACGTTATTTTTTTTCACTCACGCATGCGTGCACTATTTGTTAGCAGATTAACTTCTGCACAAATGGGCCTAAATATACGCGGAGCAGAAGGAACAGCTTTTTTGAGGAAGAGATGCGTGCGGAGGTGGAAAAAGTAGAGAGTTTCAGGCATCCGTGGAAACTTTTATGGTTCTGTTTAGACGATTCGCTTCCAGGAGCGTGCCTCACGAACTTTGTGGATGAAGGGGGAAGTGGGCATAATGAGAGGTACCACCCCACTTCTCCCCTCATCAACCAAGTATGTGAAGAACGTTCCTGGAAATTAAGCGACTCAACAGGCCTCTAGCTGCACATCGGTAACTTAAAACTCTTAGGTGAGGAATTTCATGCTTACTCATGCAGACTGTAAGAGAATTGGAGAACTATTGCCGAATTTCCGATATGACTTATTTACATATTTAGCCAGCATATATCAAGACTCTCGCGTAGCACAGGGAGTAAATACTTGCCTCTCGTCCAAGGGTTCCGTGTTCGATTCTCCGGGCTGTTGCTGTTGCATTTTTTTCAATCGACTTTATATTCTCACAATAAATTTGATTAAATTTTGTTTTTTAGTTTCATTCGGGGAATTTTGTTTCATACTCATACTAAATAAGTTTTCTTTATAAAATAAGTCCGAAAGTACGCAAATATTGTGTTATACATATCGTAATAAATAATTTTTTTTAAATTGGCCCCAAAAAAAAATGAACGGACTAAAAAGTACGAAATAAAACAAATTTTTAAAAACCTACTTCAAAAAAAAAAACCAATTCCGCGATGCACTAAAAAGGATGAAATAATTGTTGGTAGTTCTTTACAATACTAATCCAATCAGAATGGATTTAAAAGAAGAATCACTTTTAAAAATAGTATATTCTGTAACAAGTTTGGAATGATGCATATTTCGCACAAGTGGAAGTTTGGCGGTCCACGAGTGCGGAATATGCCATTCAAAACGTGTTGCAGACTATACTTTTTCTACGCCTCTAATTATTTTTATTAATATTTTGTAAAGAAAAACATACCTAATGTAAAGCTACTGTCAAAAATATAATATATAAGGCACAGCAACACTAAATAACATATTAGTAGGGAGTGTTCATTCATAACAATTTTGTAATTTAATAATTTGTTAATAGATGGTCGCCGCAAAATTTAATAAAAAAATGCTATTATTTTCTGCAATTTAATAATTGAATAGTTTATTTAAAGCAAAAATATTCTAGCAGAACATCATTGATTGTTTATTTATTGAAACAATCCTTTTTTCTTTAATTTATAAATCTTTTTTTTTTCTTTAATTAATAAATCATATTCTTGGATTACGAGGAACAGATGTCGCCACTAGTAGTCATTCCATAACAAGTGATGGAATGAATATTCCACACGGGGGTGTGGAATGCTGCTAATTCCGTAACTAAAAGTAATATCAGAATGGCCGTATTCTAACAGAGGCGTAGAAAAAAATATTTTTGTAATTCTTTACAACATTAATTCAATCAGAATGGATCTAGAAAGAAGAATCACTTTTGAAGAATCTTTGGGAGAATACCATGTGAAGTACAGTTTAATGGTTTTTAATATAAGTCTTTACAAGGATTATATGCTGTTTTAGAGATCGATGAATTAAATAAATGATCACGTATATTGATTGAACATTTGCGGTGTTACTAGTGTATAGCGATTTGCTTTTCTGCAGGATGGCTTAGCGGCGGGCGATGCTTCTCGCGCCGGAAGTTGATTTCAAGTACTCTACTCCCTTCAAATAAGGACTCGGCGTCCGCCCTAATGGGAGGCGCTCCGTTCAGGTAACAGGTGGTGCATGCATTACGGTGGTACCACCACTCCACTCCAAGGGT
The DNA here is from genome assembly GCA_963855945.1 of Thereva nobilitata. Classification (NCBI taxonomy): domain Eukaryota; kingdom Metazoa; phylum Arthropoda; class Insecta; order Diptera; family Therevidae; genus Thereva; species Thereva nobilitata. The sequence goes on along the minus strand of OY979694.1, from coordinate 155,216,293 downwards.
ACCGCCTTGATGATTGTTAGTTGGTTTTTTGGGAATTTTTATTTGGCCAAATTTTTTTTGTGTTTGTGTGGGAATCTGAGGTTGGCCTCTTCGGGAAACCAATCCTGGGTTCACATTACACTACTAAAAAAAAATTGAGAATTTTATGTTTTCTTATTTATTTACATATTTATTATTTTAGTTTACATCGACATCAGCTACATTTTCAATGACATCTAAACTAGTTGAGCGAAGAAGATTGAAATTTAATTTTGTTAACAAAATATTTGAAAGATTTTTTTTGGATAATTTGGTTCGTAGTTTCGTGAATACTGTTGACAAAGCACTAAATGCACGTTCTACAGACACTTGTGAAGCAGGAACAGCAAGTGCAACTTCTACAAGTTTTGATAATTGTGCATCATTGCGATAAAATTTTTTGCCATATTCCAAAACGTTTGTCTCTAGTGGCTCCCTGGTCTGATCACATAACATTGCTAACTTTTGTTTTAAGGATCTTTGCGCTGATATCTGTGATTGTGAATTTATTGTTGTTTGGTTGATAAGAAGCGTTAATTTGCAGTATTTATGTGTTGATGTATCAGCAACATCGACTGGATCCGGTGTATTTTCAGTAGACATATTTATACTGTCATTTACAGATTCCGCTACCGTAGTTTCTTCTAAATTGGCGATCACATCACAGGTTTTTAACAGATGATTCTGCACAAAAATCAAAATTACAATAACATTTAAAGTCGTTTGATAATAATAATAAACAAGTTACCAGTGCAATTGTTTTCTGTTTTTCAGTTAGCATTGCAGAACTAGCAAAGTTAAAACGGCGGTCCAAGTATAAGGCTGAAACAAATGCATCGTGCTCAAATAATTTCCGTTTTCTGGTCACCATTGCTTGATGTAGTAAGTCTGCATAACTATTTGTGTGTGCTATATCTGCCAATTCTAATTCACATGACAACCAGTCCCGATAGAAATCTCCTACAATATATTGCTCGCGTTGGAATTTCAACGAACAGTCTGCTAAATGATGGAATGCATCCACAAAATTTTGCACGAAAGTCCAGTTAAAATCTATGTTGATGATGTCGTCCAGATTTTCAATGTATTCTTTGTGCGGCAATATGGAATTGACCATGTTGAAGGTGGAATTCCATCTTGTTGCATTATCAAGAGTTGGCATAGTAATACTAATATCACCTGATCTAATAGACGTTCGTAATTTTTTAACGAGTTTTCTACATTGATTTAACTCTGTCTCTAGTTCTTTAAGTACGTCATGTTCTGCTAATTGTATTGTGTGCGCAGCACACCGCACTACCGAGAATACCGAAGCGATTTGTGACTGTATGTCCTCTTCATCTCGATCATTTTCCTCATAAATATTATTATTTTCCTCCTGAATCTCTTGAAGTATTTTCGAGGTTTTTATCACATTTGCACCGTTATCCGTTGTGTTGGAATAAATTTGACTTATATCAATTTTAAATTCCTGCAGACATCTAAGGATTTCTTCCTTTAGGAATTGTGCAGTATGTCTTCTGTTTATTTCAATCATACCTGCGAGATATGAAATAGATTTCTATAATATGCTTTAATCAAACTCTAAAAATATCATAGTATGTTAAGTTAAATGTCGAAGTAAACAAAAACAATTATACAATGGTGCTGTAACAAAATTGTTTAATCCATTCGCTGCCGCGTCAAAGTATGTGAGCTAATCCGCATTGCCAACTCTGTTTTGAGTGTTTGCGTCTATCTAATGGCTCCTCTACACATTTGCCAATGTATGTGCCCATGGTTGTGCCAAAAATGGCCCAATCTATGGACGCGCCGGCCATAACTCTGCCACAACCCTTTGATCTTGTGGTGAAGAACCGACACCACACGGATCTCGCGCCAACAACGTGTTGGCCATCACTCCCCATCATTTCAATACATTCCAACGTGAGCCCAAACCCCGCTCTACACGATGGCCAAGGTACACACATTGGCCAACGTGTAGAGAAGCCCTAAGTTTTATTTTTTCTTTGTGAGTATGTATACAGTCCCTGACCAAAAAATTGCAAACACTTGTAAATTTCATTATTACCTGCATCCTTTCTCCCTGGAAAAGGCTTGAGCGTATTAATGTTGATTGGTTGGATTTTCCTAATTAGTTTACAATAATAAAACAACATTCCTGTTTTTCCATGAAAAACATCCCTTTTTTCATGGCCGGATTCACGGGATTTAAACCCAATAGCAAATGTGTGGCTTGAGCTAAAAACACTAGTTTATAAAGATAATAGTACCATTTTAATAGAAACTATTAAACAAATATGGTATCGAGCACGTCAAATAAAAAAATTAAATCTGGCGTAGAGTATGCCAAGACGAATCGAAGCAGTTAAGTGAGTGAAAGGTGGCAACACTAAATATTAAGTATTTATTTTAAAATTTTTATCTCTTTCCCAATTGATTCCACTTTAGTAGTGCTAAAATAAATATTTGATAATAAAGTAAGATTTCCTATTGAAAAATATGATTTCAATAGAGAGTTTAGAAAATATTAATATTGTTTTTTAGCTAGGGGCTGTATTTTGTCATAGATAATTGTAAATAAAATCAAACTCAAGAATACTCGTAGTTGGCAATGAAAATGCCACAGGATTCAAAATATTTTTTTAGTATTTGCGCACTTTCAACTATAAAAACAAATCAAGAATTAACGTATATTTACGTCTGCGGCCACAAAACATTTGGAAATTCAAAATGCGAACACATTTCAAATATAACGAGTATATTCGTGCTGGCAATCCATAACACCCTACCAACCGCGAATACTCGTGGTTGACAGCGAATGGGTGAAACATGAAAAGAATTCAACATATAGGTAGCTACATATTAAAACCAGTTAAATAATAATATTTATAATAACACATTATAACTTCTCTTACCTATTTTATTCACACATATTTGGTAATCCTTTATATATTGAAGGTTTATTCCCAATACACTTTTCTCCATCCTTGTTGCAATATCCACCTTAAGTGAAATCATTTTTTTCTCTACCCGTTTAATTATTATTTCTTTAATTCTTTGGGTTGTCTTTTTCACAATTAATCCTATATTTTTCGAGTTTACATTGATATCGAATTTTTTCTCGTACGGTGCAATAAGTTTTTTAAAAAATTCATCATCATCAAATATACGAAAGGGAATGTTTTTAACTGTCACCATGCCCACACAGCATTTTAAAAATTCTTTTTTGTCCATGTTTATATTGATACTAACTTTTGTGTTAGTTTTCCTTACTCTAGAAGTAGAAGCATACTCATTAGCACTGTTTTCACTTTCATCATCGCTTCCTATATTTTTTTATGCACTAATTTTTTAATATTTTTAATATTTGCAGGTCTACTTCCACTTAAGTTTTTTCCACAATGTTCTACTAAACACGTAGATTTATTTGTCTCCTTATTATAAGTCACATATTTATTTATATCAAAAACCCATATTTTATGTTATAATGAAAAATAATATAAAATAAATAAAATAAACACACTGTAACTAGTCTATACTATATCTTCACTTCATACGCACGTCACGCTTTCTATTCAATAAATGCATCGAGCAATTTTGTGTGCGATTCATTCATGTCCTTTTAAATTACTCACTTGTTGAGTTATTAGGAAATGATGTTATTAGTCATGAGTAATAAGGAAAGGGATAATTTGTACGCCCTCATGAGTGTGCGTTTTCTCAATTAGAATTACTCACTCAAGTGCGTATGCATTTATAAGCATGGCAACAAGTCACGCACACGCTCATGAGTTTTTAAGAACCGCACATGCACTTCAGTCGAAAAGTTTTTAATCGTGTGCACACGCGAGTGTGCGTCTCCGTACTCTGCTTCTCTGCTCTACGTGGGTAATTGTAGAGTTTAACCTTTACCCCTCCGATTTTCTTTACATTTTAGTATGGCCATAGACAAATAAAAGGAAAGATATTCCATTTCATACAAGAAAAGTGTGCAAGTTCCTGTTCAGAGAGCTTTCCTATTTCCTCCATTTAAGCTTCCTCCAAACGAAAGCTGCCCCCGCTAAATATTTATTTTCGGTGGACTGTCAAGATATTTGAGTAAATCGTATCTGAAGAGAGTAAATGGAAAGGAAAGCATGGGAGCATGGTTCTTGTAGAGCTATTCGCGTTTGCGCTTCTTTTTTATAGGTTTTCTCATTTATGAAATATCGGCATGTACGAATGTGAATCTTGTATTCTAGGTAAATTTTATTAAAGGGATTTGTTGGCGGAAATAAATGTAAATAAGTAGGAAGCTATTAAATGTATTGTTTGATTTTTTGTTTAAATGACAAAAAACAATTACATATTTTTAGAAGTTTGAATATTTTGCTTTTTCAGGTCTGACTTTTCGGTTTCTACTACTTTGCAAAAGTTAGTAAAATCGTGAGTTTTGTGCGAATTTTGATATTAAGGGTATTCACGATTCGTAGGAAATGTTTCCCAGGATTATTTTTCCAAGAGCTGTTTTCTTCATATCGTGAACGCCCCTTGACAAATTAGAATTCTTCTCATCAGCTGATTGTCAAAAACTTTCAAGCTAGTTAAGTGAAAATCATAGAGAGATGCCGCGATATTCAGTGAAAAAAGATTAATGGATATTTCAACATATAATGTTGTAAATGAAATACTGGAGGAAGATATTGGTAAGAATAATACATGTTTGAAGGAAGCTATATACAACAATCCAATATTTTCTTTTTATATGGAGATGGTGAAGATGAAATCCTGGACAATTTGGTAGAAGATCTTAATATGGTTTTAGCGTACCGCCGGGGCGTGGCGAATTTCATCCCGAAATCCAGTGTATGGCATGGAGATATTCTTACCCAACTTGATGACGATAGGTTTAAAGCGATGATGAGAACAAATCGGCAACAGTTTTTTTCATTTAATACACGTAATATCTGAGAGCACTGAATTCCAGAAGCCGCATAGTTGTAAACAGTTCTCAATTGAATTGCAACTAGCGATAGTGCTGTACAGATTAGGATCGTGCGGGACAGTGCATCGATAAAAAAGATTGCGTCGATTTTTGGAATTGGGGATGGTGGTACAATAACCAAAATTACAAGAAGAGTTTTCAGTGCTTTTTTACAATTAGAAAATAAATACATTTCTTGCCTAGTAAAGAAGAGAGAGCGGCTATTGTGTCTAAAACATTTCACCGGCTTCCTTTCTGTATAGGGCATGTTGACGGAACGGAAATAAAGTTGGCAGAGACTCCTGTTATAAATCCAGTGCAGTATTTTTCACGAAAACACGTATATTCTATAAAGGCACAGATTACGTGCGATTATAGACTTAAAATTAGACATCTTGTTACGGGATATCCTGGTAGTATGCATGACGCAAGGATGTTTTCAAAATGCCCTCTATCTACTAGAAGCGAAGAATTATTCTCTTCACAACAATGGGTTGCAGGCGATTCGGCTTACTCTCTGTCGAACACTGTAATAACGCCTTACAGAAATAATTCAAAGTTTATGACATCTGCAAAGAGGATTAAGTTCAATTTGAGACATAGCCAATATAGAGTTCGAGTAGAACACTGTATAGGATTACTGAAAGAACGGTTTGGTAGTTTGAAAGAGCTAAGACAAAGAATACATACCAAGTCAAGTCATGCAATGTGTAGTGCATGGATTGTCGTGTGTTGCATAATCCACAATATCTTGTTATCTGACGGCGAAATTCATTGCGAAAATATTTTAGAAAGTCCTTCTAACGATAACGACAACAGAGAAGAGGAATACAAAGATAAAAAATATGAACTAAAACGACAAGCTTTATACTCATTAATGTTTGAATAAAAATAAATATAATTTAATTCATAATACTTTCAATTCTTTTTTATATACATTTTATTCAGTCAATTCATTATACTTTTTATTCTTTTTCATATACATTGTATTCAGTCAATTCATTATACTTTTAATTATTTTTCATATACATTTTATTCAGTTAATTCATAATAGTCTTAATTCTTTTTTTGTTTACATTTAATTGAGTCAATTCATAATACTTTTAAAGGGCCAAACAGATTGGCGCGGCGGAGGTGGCAGCGTCCACCCGCCAGAGAGTTTTCCATACATTTAATTTCTCCGCGCCGCCTGACCTACAAAAAGGCAGAATACTGGCGGAATTCAATGGGAGCCGGATTGCTGGAAGCAGATAAAGGAATTCCTGGTGTTAAGGGTTCGCCTGCAGAGAAATTAAATGTATGGGAAACACTCTAGCGGGCGGACGCCGCTACCTCCGCCGCGCCAATCTGTTTGGGCCTTAATTCTTTTTTTATTTACATTTAGACATACCTGACATATTTTCTAATGGTTCTTGTATTTCATGTCTATCTCATATTTTGCCAACCTCTCTTGTTTTTCCAATTCTAACACCTTTAATTTTTCTTCTTTTGCTATGTCTAGTCTCCGTAGCTCCATTTCTTCATATATTTTCCTCTCTTCTAATTTCAATTTCTTTTCTTCAATATAGAATCTTTCTTGGCTTCTTTCTATTTCTTCATTTATTCTCCTTTCTTCCAACTTTAATTTCTTTTCTTCAATTTCAAAATCTTTAGAATTTTTTTCTTTTTCTAAATTTATCTTTTGTTTTTGCATTTCGTTTCTTTCACTATAGATTACAGTGAGTTGATCTAATGAATTTTTAGGCGCAAATTTTTTTAATTTTTCGGTAAATTGCCGTACTTTCGATTCATCTTTTTTCGAAGCAAAAGACGAAGAGGTGCTCGGAGTTGCCACTGCATTATCTGTAGGAGGTATGGCGCGAGTAACAGAATCGTCGCAAGTAGGCAGATCGAGGAATTCAATCTCGATATTATCGAGAGAAGCATCTTCAGAAAAATTGGAGGATACCTCCGGCGACAGAAGACTAGTGCTACACGATTCCATCGCATCGTGTGTTTCGTACGATGAGGCCTTTTCGCCAAAAACCTCCTGCAACTGAAAGTAATACGGGCACAGATTCTTCAGCTTGTCTGAAATTTGCATATAGTATATTGAACACATATTTAATGGTACACAATTTAAACTTTTACCCTTAACACCAGAAATTCCTTTATCTGCTTCCAGCAATCCGGCTCCCGTTGAATTCCGCCAGTCTTCCTCCTTTTTTTTGTATGTCATCTTCAAGTACCTGACTTTCCACCTGACCATGTCCCATGTGACATTTATTTTGGATTTTTCTATAACTTTTTTATAGTAAATCTGTGCAGTTGGCTTCTAAAACGAAGTAAAATTAATTAAAATATGACTAAAAATCGTCATCACAAACTAACCTCAAAATCTATTTCCTTTTGAATATATTCAATTATTACCCCAATCTCGTCTTCCGTCCACTTTTTATTTGGTTTCGATCTATTTTTCGTTTTTTCTTTTTTTACATTAGGTTTGTTCCCGTACTTTCTGCATTCTGCCACTTACTGCAAGTTGCTTATTGAGAGGTGGGGATGAAGTACAGAAAGTACAGGAACATGTTTCTGCAGGTTTCTGTAGTTTTAACATGGGCATGACAGTTCTGACATTGCCATATTTCAAATATCTAAGCTGCAGCAGGTTACAGAAGCTCGTAGCTACTGCAGGTTTCTGCTTCTTACTGCAGGGTGGGGAAATGAGTATGGCGGCTGCAGTAAAAGTACGGGAACAGAATTCTGTTAAGTAATTCGAAGCAACTGACAGATTCTGTACTTTCTGCAGGTACGGGAACAGACCTATTTACGCTAGCCATTTTTCTAAAGTAATTAAACACTTGAAACAAAATCGCCAGTATGTACTTCAAACAAAATCGCCACATGCCACTTGACACTTGAAAAATTTCTCGTTCCCACAGGAAAACTTTACACTGGCTCGGGGGTCTAGAAATTTTTTGCAGTGTTGGAGCGCGTTCAAAAACCTTACTATGGTAAACCACGAGGTAAGCTGTGGTTATGCTGCATTACTTCACTTAACCACGAAAGTTTATGTTTAACCATGGAGGTTTTTGAACGCACCGTGGTTAACTACAGGTTAAAGAAAAATAAAAAAATAAAAACAAAATTTTCCATAAAATAGTCCCCGCTAATTGCGTCAATTATTTCATTAATTATTTATTTGCAATAATCCCACAAATCCCACTTTGATTTGTTCATGTGTTTACGTTAAAACAACTGTCAGAGAGTTGTTTTTATTCTTCTTCTTCTTAACTATCGCCAACCATGCTCCCGAGCAGGGTTAAAATTTAACTACACCATGGTTAACCACGAGAGTTTTTGAACGCCAAAAAGCTATGCTCGTGGTTATGTTGTAGTTAACCACGGAGTTTTTGAACGACAAAAGTTTACCATAGTTAACCATGGTTAACCATAGTAAGGTTTTTGAACGCGCTCTTGGAAAGTTTGATTCTGTACAATTGTTTTTGTATCGTTGGAAAGTTTTCCTACGTTGCACCCAAACCTACGAATCTAGACCTGTTTCCACCGAATCGTGAATACCCCTATTGTAATGATTTCCGCGATGTGTTTATTTTGCAGATTTGGGAAAATATTATTTTGATCAAAGATTCACAAGCAAATTATCTCGTTTTACAAGGATTTCAAGATGTAAAATATCATATCATGAACAAAAACAATATGAAAAGTGGAAATTATTGCTTTATGGGTATTTGTGGCCATTCTCACTTAATAGTAGTGTCCGACCGAAGGTTCGGCTTCGGCTTCGGCCAACTTCGGCCAAAAAAACACCTTCGGCCGCACATTCGGCTTCGGCCAAAGGAGCCGAAGGTTAGCCGAAGCCGAAGTTTTTATATCCAGCCGGGCAGTCGCTGAAAACTAAAAAACTTGAAAAACTAAAAAAACCGACTTGTTTACAATCTGTCACTTCAGAGATGTGTATTACTGGCCGCCATGACAGTTGCGCCGACAACGCCACCAACGGATCCTGCGGGTCCCAATTAAGAGTGTGATGTGAATGTGACATTGAAACGTATGGTATTCCTTAAATAAAAATAAACAAATCTTAGTTTATTATTTTTGGAAAGCCGCAACTTAGTTATTTAAAATGCATATTGCAATCATTTTCGGCACTATGACTATAAAACAAAATAACAGTGAAGAATTTTCATTATTATGTATATTTTTCAGTCAGTATACCAAGATTTCTGTGTATGATTGAACCTTCGGCTTCGGTTTCGGCCGAAGGTTATGGCAAAAGCCGAACATTCGGCATCGGCTTCGGCTTCGGCCTAAAACTGACCTTCGGTCGGACACTACTTAATAGTGCAGCAAATACAAGAATTCTATCTTAGGCACTAGAAAAAAAATCCTAATACTAAATTGAATTTCTTTTATCTCTATTATAATGTTCTACTGACATCCTGGAAAGTTTCCTAGTTTCAGCGGTCACGTTTTATTTTATTGGGGAAAATTTTAACTTGACGCAATTAATATCGACAACTATTTTATTCGCACGGGAAAGTTGCGGGAAAGTTTCGGTGTCCCTCTAATACGTGCGGGAAAGTTTCGGTGTCCCTCTAATACTAGTATTTTGTTGAAAATAAATACTCCTTTCCACACCACCGAAGGGGTAGAGTATTAAGCGCGTTTATTTTAAAGTGGTTTCCCCAGGAAGCCTAATCCACAAAAAAAATTTCGGCGTTACATCCCTTACAGGCATTTATTTAGTCTTCGTTGAGTAAACCTGACATAAAATTGTATTTTTTAAAAGCAATTCTCCCTCACGCTACTACTCCTAAGAATTTGAGGTAACAACTTTCTGTCGAAATCGAATTGTCCTGTTAATTTTGTCTAAAATCGGCGAAATCGGTAAATTTCTACCGCTCAAAATATAAAAATTTATTAAGTAAATATAAAAAACTTATAGAAAAGTTGAAGAGCAGCAGCAAAGAAAATAGAAGTAAGAAGGTGAACCTAGAAGGAAGGATATGTCGAAATAACTATCTCAGTAGTATAGTCAAAAGACCGCTAACTTCTTTAATTGCCTCCGCTCGATATAACTAAAAAAAGTGCAAATTTACAGGAGAGACTTTTTAAGATTTACGTTATGGAAAAATGCTGAATAATAGAAACTTTATTTATTTTTAGTAGTTATTATGAGTTATTAGTTATTGTGATGCAATTATTAATTAATTATGGTGCTTTTCGATAAATTTCTAAAATTACACAAGAAACTTAGATTTCACCACCTTTTTTTGAGTTGTGCCGTTATTTCAGAAAATTTCATTCAAACATCAAGGCGCTATCTGATAAAAACTTGCACAATTAAAAATACGTCATTTTACAGGATGAAAGTAGACAGTTAATGCAGATATTCCTTACAATAAAACGAAATTTGAAATTTTTTGAGTTGTGCCAGTATCAGCAAAACAGCGATATGTGACTAAAAATTCAAAAACTTTTTGCACTATGATACTTTCTAACAAGAAAAATAAAAAAAGATGGAGTTATGAAGGAAGATCGTTAGCTTTGAATTTCCATTACAAATCTCCTACAACTTACAGGTATTTTAAAGATTATTTAAACATAAATTTACCATCCCTGACCTCTTTGCATCGTTGGCAACTAATTAAAAATATTCAACTTGGTTTTAATAACACGATTACAGAAAACCTTTAGAATATTGTTTCATATTGAGATGTAGAAATGAGGCAAACTGTGTTAATATTCAATGAAATTAATATTAAAAGAGAGTTAACATATGATCAGGTAACAGATGAAATGGTTGATTTTGTAGATACAGGTGATTTTAGAAATAAAGAACCAGCAAAGTATGTGTCTGTTTTTATGGTCCGAGTTTTATTTTATAATTGGATATTTATTATTAGTTGTTTTCCACCGATAAACCAATTGATGAAATATTAAACGAGTTTCCCGATAAACATTTCGTTGTGACATCGAAATTTACCCAAGACCCAATTGAAAACCTACTTTCCTTAGTACGATCAAGAGGGGGCTTCAGTAACAACCCATCTTTATATGAATACTCCAATTCCAAAACGGCTTCCTTCCATTTTTAAAAATCAGTAAAGCAATAGCGGCTTCAACCTCTAAACAAACTTCTTTAACCAAACTGGTCAACTTTTTTCAGTTTTACAGCTTGGTGGACATACATTTAGCAACTTTAGCTATGAAATTAGAAACAGATTCGTTAAAGGAGCCTGTTCAGAGACCAAAACCGCCACCATCTCACTGGTTTTTCAAAATGGAAGAATTGTGACGAAGATAATCAGCAATTTATAGCTATTGACTCATTTAGTGATGGCAAAACAATAAATAATAATGACGATCATTGTATTTTTACTGTAGATTGGTGATGTCACTTATGAGGGTCACGAAGTTAGCAATATAATCCAGTCAATCGATTTGTTGGAATATGGGGCAAATGAAGATTTGATTTCTGTCGAAAAAACTTCTTTAAGGTATTTTGTGGGATTCATAATTTATTGACCGCTTGTCAAAAAAGGAAAAGTGTTTATTATGCTACAAGATTATGAGAAACCCAAACGAAACTGTTAAGTATTTAAAACCTTCGGGAAGTTTTATTTATTTTAAAAATTATTCAAAAAGTACCGATTTTGCTGCACTTAAAAATCCTACAGATTATTTTTTTAATATTTGTAAAAATCTTCACTTTTATTCAAAATACGCCTGAAATAAAAGGTTTAAAAAGCAAAATAATTGAACATTGTATGGATACAATAAGTAAAAAATCCGATTTTTCCCACTGGTCAGCTAAAATGAATGTTACGATCACCACGAACAAATCGTAAATTATTTGATCCTCTTTCTTCTTAGAGAATTTTGTTTGTGGCATTCTCTTCAATTTAACGATAAGAACTCATTTAAAAACTATTCCAAGCAAAAAATTATAAAATCCTAAAAGGGAAAGTTGTTACCTCAAATTCTTAGGAGTAGTAGCGTAAATGCCTGTAAGGGATGTAACGCCGAAATTTTTTTGTGGAATAGGCTTCCTGGGGAAACCACTTTAAAATAAACGCGCTTAATACTCAGCCCCTGTGGTGGTGTTGAAAGGAGTATATATTTTCAACAAAATACCAGTATTAGAGGGACATCGAAACTTTCCCGCACGTTTTACGAATAATACGATATTAATTGCGTCAAGTTAAAATTTACCCCAATAAAAGAAAACGTGACCGCTGAAACTAGGAAACTTCCCAGGATGTCAGTAGAACATTATAATATAGATAAAAAAAATTCAATTTATTAGGATTTTTTTTTCTAGTGTCTAAGATAGAATTCTTGTATTTGCTGCACTATTAAGTGAGAATGGCCACAAATACCCATAAAGCAATAATTTCCACTTTTCATATTTTTAAATTTGTTCATGATATGATATTTTACATCTTGAAATCCTTGTAAAACGAGATAATTTGCTTGTGAATCTTTGATCAAAATAATATTTTCCCAAATCTGCAAAATAAACACATCGCGGAAATCATTGTTATAAATCAAAACAATATCAAAATTCGCACAAAACTCAGGATTTTACTAACTTTTGCAAAGTTGTAAAAACCGAAAAGTCAGACCTGAAAAAACAAAATATTCAAACTTCTAAAAATATGTAATTGATTTTTGTCATTTAAACAAAAAATCAAACAATACATTTAATAGCCTCCTTCTTGTTTACATTTATTTCTACCAACAAATCCCTTTAATAAAATTTACCAGAATACAAGATACACATTCGTACATGCAGATATTTCATAAATGAGAAAACCTATAAAAAAAGAAGCGCAAACGCGAATAGCTCAACAAGAACCATGCTCCCATGCATTGCTAACGCTTTCCTTTCCATTTACTCTCTTCAGATACGATTTACTCAAATATCTTGACAGTGCCACCGAAAATAAATATTTAGCGGGAGAGCTTTCGCTTGGAGGAAGCTTAAATGGAGGAAATAGGAAAGCTCTCTGAACAGTAACTTGCACACTTTTCTTGTATGAAATGGAATATCTTTCCTTTTATTTGGCTATGTTATAGAGTTAGATATGGTAGAGGTGGATAACTATCGATAGTCGACGCCATCGATAGTCACCGATAGTTTTCACCAAAACATCGATAGTATCGTTAGTCTATCGATAGTTTTGACTTATTCAATAACAATGACGTTTCTTATTACATGCTGATATTTTCGACAACAAAACTATCAAAACTGTCACTTTCACTTCAATTTCAAATCCTGTTTGAATTTTTGTAGAAGGAATGCAGAATTAATTTTGTTTTTGCTTGACAGTGACTAGTAAAGAGTATCTTTACCGGATTTATCTACAGCACAAAGGGGCTTACCTCTGAGCTCTAGTCTTTCACATATAAATAAAAATTTCCGGCTAGCTAATTAGGACTACAGAAACCTACTGACCCTACAGTCATACCGCAGTGCTGCGTTAATGAACTCACCCATATTCACCAATGAACCCATGCCAGAAGTTTACTTCATGCTATCGACATACATAATAAACTTCGCAAGTAAATCAAATAAGCACGGTGCTGTGTTGTTTACTTTCCCCTACGTCACCACCTGAGTGAAACAAACGAAAGGGCCGTTTGATTTGTAAATCTTCCTTATTTAACAAAAAAGCAACTATACTACTTTTCTAACTATTCTTGGATGAGATACCCTATTAAATATCGAGACACTAAGTCTCAACGGCAGGTATCAATTTTTACAAGAGAACTGGGGATCAGCACTCGCCATTTTTGGAGAAAGTTTAGGTAGTATAGATGTATCTAATAAATAAAATAGTGTGATATAGAAAACAATGACATAATTACTCCAGTAACTAGATTACGAATTCTCATATATTAAAAAGAAGAAAAAAAACAGAGAAATATGCATCTATTTAGTTACGATAAATTTCTAAAATTATTCTAGGAATAGTTGATAAACGAATACCGTCAAAAATGCGGACTAGCCTTCACGTCCTGTTTAAAGTACGATAGCATACGATTAAGTACTTTCACAAAACACGTAGAATTGCTCATTTCCATATATCAAAATTCGTCAAGTGTACAGGTTTGAATTCAAATAATTATTATATGTTTGAATTCAAATAATTATTATATTTCACCGACTGCCATAATGTAGAAAAGGAAATACCGGGTGTGTTCCGTAATATACTGGGAGCACTGCGATTTTTGACGTCATGCCAGTGTACTAGGAAGCACGTTCCGTTTAAAAAAGTTATACTGGACAAGCAATACATTTTTGTATATCGGAACGAGCGCACAGTATACTGGCTCCGCTATTATTGTTTACATTTGGAAAGTAGAAGTTTGTTGTAATTTTTTGAGTTTTCTTGTGCATTTAATTTCTTATAATAACAGAGAATCAGTGTCAATTAAAGCTAATTGAATTTTTGCATTATTATTTCCCATTATTTGTACAGCGTCACACGTCTACAGATTTTCAAAAATTAAACATCTGTCACGTCTTCAAACTACTGTGAGCACATTACCTCTTTCAGAGCAGTAATCACAGTAGTAAAATGACGTCGGTTGATGACGTCGTGAATGTTCCTAGAGCACTGCGACAGGGCACTGTTCGGTGAAAACGGAACGACAAAACTATCACTGGTAGTACTGGTGCAGTGCTCCCAGCATATTACGGAACACAGCCACCATATACGACTTTACTATCGATAGTAAAAAAAACCATCGATAGTGCTCGATAGTGGAAAACCATCGATAGTACCGATAGTACTATCGATAGTTATCCACCTCTAAGATATGGACAAACATTTGTCCAGCTACGATACTAGATGGCGATAGTTGTACAGTTTTAAGTTTTGGGGTGCGAATTTCTGTTGTACGCCTCTAAAATCAATGGGAATGGGTTTTCAACATTAATAAATTAATATTATTTCCTTATACGTGCATAATAATTATAAAATACAAAAAAAATTCAATTTTGTTAATTTTTAGTAAAACTTGAAAAAAGCCGGTTTGCGCCTGAATTTTAAAAAGCATTACAAAGCCCTTCACGCATGTTGGAAGAAAAGCCAGAAGTTTTGGATCTAAAAATAGATTCCTGTGCGCGTATTCCTTTTGTTTTGTTGGTTTGTTGTTGTTGTAAAATACGATTTCTTGGTCGGTGGCTAAAATTTAACAATGAAGAAAATGATGAAGGGAGATGCAAATGTAATGGGAAATTAAGCATCGTGTTTTTTTTCCATTTTGAGAAAAATGAATTAGGTTTTTTTTAACAAAAATTCAAACTTTTTTTATTGATTATAGAGAAAATTTGAGTGATCAGTTGGGTAAATTTGAATATATGTATTTGTTTACAATAAAAAAATCAGAATTTTCGTTCAAAACCTTACTTCATATTTCTCAAGAGAAGTCGAATTCAATGAAGGAATAACAGTTCCGATTTTGAAAGTTTTTTTAAATGTTTGTATTAAGGGTGATTGTTTACTTTATCGTCTCGTCCTCCGCTCTGGGCGCAACACCAAAAGAGTCGCGCCCTACACCGAGAATGAGGTAGAAGTTGAGGTGGGGGAGTGTTTGGGGGCGCGCAATCCAGAGTCGAAGTCGTTACTAAAATAACTGCTTATTGAACCTTTTTTTTTAAAAAAATTGGTGATTTTTACAAAATTTCAACCCTGAATAACTTTTTAAGGGGTGACCGAAGGCTAATTCCAAAGGAAATGTGTTCAGGTTAACCCCCTATACAACCTCTGGGCGGTGGGGTGATAAAGTAAATAATTACCCAAAATTCTAAGAATTTTGGTATATACATCTACATATACGTACATATATCCCACGCCATTACCCACTCATTTAGTTATGGTAGCTTAAATAAACCACCCCCTTGCTTTCGATAGCATCAAATTTTCAAATTTAATGAAATCAATCCAAGAATTGAAAATAAAAATACTGCCGTGAAAACCCATAATTAATGGCGAGTTCCTCGACACAAAAACTCACTTGCTTTGTGGTGACAAAAAGATTACAAACAAGTTGGAATTTTTGATGTTCAGGTTGCAACGAGATCCAAAATCAAAAAGGAAGTTGTAGATGTCGACATATTGTGTAGAAGCAACATGAGGGATCGCAAACCCTTGCTTGGGACGACCAGCTTCAAAAAGAGAGTGTGGTATTACAGAAGTACTAGAAAACGGAAAAAACGATAAATAAGGACAGACGAAGAAAAATCTAGAATAGAAAACTCTAGTATTTGGAAATTAACCGAAAATTGAAAGATGCATTTCTAGAAATTTCCAGCTATTTTAAAATTTTAATATTCATTCGTAATTCGTAATGCTGGGTAGTTGGTAATGTGAGCCCTATGGCCCACACAACACATACTGTATTCGCGTGAACCGTGAAACAAGGGAAAGGCGCTGCCCCGCTGGAAAAAGTGCATATAAACTTTCGGTCGACATTGGGGCAACGTAGACTAGTCATGATTACTATGTAGTAAAACCGATTTTTAAGAAGAGAGGTGAAGGGGCGGCATGCTCACCCCGCCCCTTCCCGTCTCTCTTCGTAAAACTCGGTTTTACTACATAGTAATCATGACTAGTCTACGTAGCCCCATTGTCTGCACAGGCATTCCGTCGCCCGTTCCATTCAAACTTCAAAGAACGACCGACAAAAGCCTCTTTCATGTGGACCTACCATTAAACAACACAAGTCCATGAGTCCTATAATACAATATTTTACGTACAATATTTTCATTCCTTTTAATGTTTTTTTTGGTTCAAAGGAAAATTTTTTTTAAATGCTTGCCTGTTTCTTAAAAATTGTTACTTTGCAGATTACTGAGTTTATTGAGTAGATATACAGGAGGCCTCTTCAAAACCACATACATATTTTGTTTTTTGCAGAAACTCTAGAGTAGAGTTATGCGTGTAAAGGAAAACCGGAAAATTGTTCCAGCCTCTAATTCGACGCCTTCTGTAAGCCTGTAAAATTAACTTACGTCTCAGATCTAAGGAACTGGTTTGAGAGCTTTGTTTCTGGTCGTTCAATCAAGGTAGTAGTGGATCGCGTCGAATCCAACCCTCATTCCATCTCCGCTGGTTTCCCAAAGGTCGATTCTCTCACCTGAGATGTAAGCTCCTCCTTCATCCAGATGCCCTGACTACAATTTACAAGTCCTACATTCCACCCCGCTTTGAATATAACTTGTATATCTGACCGGGCGCCCCAAAAAATACTTTGGGTGGAGAAGGTGCAAGCGCGCACCTTTCTCCTCCATAGACCCTTTAAGCCACCGTAGGAATGTAAGTTCCTTAAGTTTTACCGCTATTACCATAGCGACGGCTCCACTGAAATTAAGAACCTCCTGCCTACACGGGAACTGCTTTCCCACAACACAATACTAGCCAACTCCTCTCACCCCCGGCTCACTGCAGACCTCTTCGCGCCATTACGGTTTAGAAGTTCGTTTATAAATAAAATAGATATCAATATAAATAGCAACTCGATTGTGGAACTGTCTTCCACAGTCTGTGTTGCTGAACCCAGCAGAGTTCATCGACATCTACTCACGCACCCTCCACACCTCTGACCTATTCCTTCTTTTCTATCCCTCAGATCAAACTTAATACTAGACATTACACCATGACTTGAACGACATGACGGAGTTGGGATACAAAAGGAGATTCCTTAGCTTGACCATGCCACATAAAAAAAAATTCAAAAATAATAATTATTTTATATACCTCAATACCATTACAATTATCCGTAAAAATGTCTAGTTTATACGAATTAAAATACCTGAGAAAAAAATCTAAAAATTTGTCGCATTTTTCGCTAGAAAAAGTTAAATAATCCCTTTTAAAACCCATTTCATTTTTCTCAACATAATAAGAAACGCTTGATGCCAAATTTCGCATTAAAGTCTTCTCGCCCATTCATTTCTTTACCCCATTGTCAAATTTCACCCATCGGCCACGAAATCATCATCACAAAAAACGTAGGAACACAGACTTAACTATCTGTAATTCAGATGTTCCGCTTCATACAAAATTTTGGCACCAGCAAATTGCTGGGTAGGATTTGTTTCGATTCCTAAGGCGAAGCTTTAGAATACACATTCCACAAAGCTCTCCGCGCATTTCCCCAAGTTCTCTGTTGATAGACAAAGGAAGAGAGGAAGGGCATGGTGGCTACGGAGCTTCATTCCACACGGACGAAATGTATTTTTTCGCCTGATCCACCCCTCACTCACTTTGCCTTACCAGCCAGGCAGCAGACGACACAATTTTTTTTGAATAGCCAAGTGCTCACGCGCAGGATGGATTTTTTTGTTAATTGCCATTGTGGCAGGTCATGATTTTGTTTCTTTTGTTGTTTTCAGGCATACAATGATATTTCTCCGATGAAATGGAATATTCTTTGATTCCGCTACATTTCGGATTTCCCGGCCTAAGATTTCAGGTGCGTGGGACATAATCTATTTGAATTGTATTTGATTAGCCAAGGCCTCAGGCGCAGGGCACCGCCGGATGGGCTTTTTAATTTTTAATTTTTTATATGGTTATTTGAAATGGTGAATTGTCGCAGGTCATAATTTTACTTGAGTTTTTAAATTTAACCAAATCTAACTTAATTCTATATTAATTATGCACCTAGCAGGTGAAGGCTAATTATCCATCCAAAATCTGCTTTAGAATTAAATTTGCTTAGCCCTAATGTTTCATCAGTTACTCTTTCTACTTCCGATTTCTTTTCAAAACTCAAAAACTTGTTCGATTGTCTCAATAGTAAAGAACCTTTTAGTAGAAATTGGTATAAGTGTGGATTTACTCAAACAAATACTCCAAGGAAATATCTTTCTGAAATGTTACGTTACATTCAATCAATTTCATTTGAGAACAAAAACAAAACATTTTGGATTGGGGGATTGATTTTGACTCTAAAACCCATTATTCTTTTAACTGATGAAATATTAAACGAGTTTCCCAATAAAGAGTTCGTTCGAAATTTAACCAAGACCCAATTGAAAACCTTTTTTCCTTAGAAAGATTAAGAGGGGGCTTCAGTAATAATCCATATATAATTTCAATAGTTTTATTTGCAAAATTATTTCGAACAAAATTTTGTCTATATCTTCCCATAGGAAGAATTGTGACGAAGATAGTCAGCAATTTATAGCTATTGACTCATTTAGTGATGGCAAAACCATAAATAATAATAACGATCATGGTATTTTTACTGTTGAGGATCGGACGATTGGTGATGTCACTAATGAGGGTCACGAAGTTAGCAACATAATCGAGTCAATTGATTTGTTGGAATGTGGGGCAAATGAAGATTCGATTTCTGTCGAAGAAACTTCTTAAAGGTATTTTGGAGGTTTCATAATTGACCGCTTTTCAAAAAAAGAAAAGTGTTTGTTATGCGATAAGGTTGTGAGAAACCCAAACGAAACTGTTAAGTATTCAAAACCTTCGGAAAGTTTTATTTATTTTATAAATTATTCAAAAAGTACCGATTTTGGTGCACTTAAAAATCCTACAGATTATTTTTTTAATATTTGTAAAATCTTTGTTAAAATCTTCGCTAAATTTGTTCAGAGTACTCCTGAAATAAAAGGTTTAAAAAGCAAAATAATTGAACATTGTATGGATACAATAAGTAAAAAATCTGAATTTTCCAACTGGTTAGCTAAAGAAAATGAATGTTACGATCACCACAAACAAATCTTAGATTATTTGATCCTTATTATTCTTCGAAAATTTTGTTTGTGGCATTCACATCAATTTAAAGATAAGAGCTCATTAAAAAACTATTCCAAGCAAAAAATTATACAATCCTAAAAGGGGAAGTTGTTAATTTCATCAAATTCTTAGGAGTAGTAGCGTGAATAGCAAATTCAACAACAAATGCAATTTTATGTTGTGTCCTTATCTTATATTATATATAAAGAAACACACAATCCTTTTTCCTTGAAATAATTGAACTCTATTCTGTAATAATGTATAGAATAAACTGCCTGCCAAAACTATATCGAAGCTTACTCCGTTTTTACGTCTGCCAACATTTTATGTCGGACTTAAGGCCGATCCACACATAACAAACATTTGCAAAAAAACATTTGTCTAGGGAGTTGACAAATATTTGACAAATGTTTGACAAATATTCGTCAAACATTTGGTGAAGTTTTTGCGAGAAAAATGTTTTCCGTAATGTTTGTTATTTCCTGTGTCTGTTCTGTAGAAAAAATAGATTCTTTATTTTCCACAATTTCGAAAAGATCTCTGATTCCTGATCTCTCACTTCAGAAGCCACTGTTATAGAATATCCCCCTTCGTTTAGATTCTTGTCAGTGTCATCAGTAGATTTGTCCCTTATACGCTGGTAAATTGCACTGAGGCCTCAATTTTTTTAAATGTCCCGGTTTAAAAATAATCTCCTACTGGTATATGCACGTGTATCGAGATAAACGAGGCGAGGTGTGATTGTAAATACGTGAGACATGGATTTCTTCTTTCTTACTTCTTTTGGGGCATTAAAATTTAATTTTAAATGAGGGGCGGGGACTGAAAATACGTAGTGTTGGGTTTCTTCTCTCTTACTACTTTTGGCGCAGTAAAATATCCAAATTGAAATGAGGCGAGGTGTGATTGTAAAATATAAATATATATCGTGGGGCGTAGGTTTCTTACTCTTTTACTCTTACTCTGAGGCAGTTAAATGCATATTAGAATCAAACTCGTGAAAAAAGGTCTTCATTGGTATTTATTTTCTTACTTTCTTTAATTTGCTAATTTTTGTCATTTTGGCATTACAATGGCACCTCGCCTCATTTGAAGTATGACATTGTACTGGCTCAAAAGAAAATGAAGACCCTTTTACAAACTCATTATGTAATCGTGTCCTACCGAATACGAGTGCCAGCTTCATATTCTTTCTTTGAATCCGCTTTAATGTCTTTCACAGCCATTCTGGAAGATTTTCAGTGTGCCTCTTTGTCACAACCTCCTATTGATCTCTTCCACGGAAATGATAAGTCATTTGCAATTAATTTTAATGAATCAGTACGCTTTATTTTATTTTTATAGTCACTACTTGACTTATCCAGCAAATTTCGATGAGTTGAAATATAATTATGGTGGTTTTATCCTACTTCTCACTCGAAATGAATGTCCATCTACATAAAAGTGCATAAAAGCACTGAAAATTTTTCAACAAACATCAGATGTTTTCCATTTCATTTGGATTAAATCCAAACATTTTTAAAAATCCAAAAACTCCAAGCCTCGCGTCCACACATAACAAACATTATTCAAATGTTTGTCAAACGTTTGTCAAATGTTTGTGAAATGTTTGTCAAATGTTTATCAAATGTTTGTGATGTGTGGACACGGCTTTACTCAATGACGACTAAATACATGCCTGTAAGGGATGTAACGCCGAAAATTGTTTTGTGGATTAGGCTTACTGGGGACACCACTTTAAAAAAACTCGCCAATTACTCTACCCCTGCGGTGGTGTGGAAAGGAGTATTTTTTTTTAACAAAATACTAGTATTAGAGGGACACCGAAACTTTCCCGCCCGTTTACGAATAAAACGGTTTCGATATAATTGCGCCAAGTTAAAATTTACCCCAATAGAAGAAAGTCAGTAGAATATCATAATAAAGATAAAAAAAATTCAAGTTATTTGGATATTTTTTTATAGGGCCATTAGATAGAATTCTTATATTGGCTGTACTATTAAGTGAGAATGTCCTTAAATAGCTATAAAGAAATAATTTCCACTTTTCATATTTCTAAATTTATTCATGATTTGATATTTTACATTTTCAAATCTTTGTAAAACGCAATAATTTGCTTGTGAACCTTTGACCAAAATAAAACTTTTCCAAATCTGCAAAATAAACACATTGCGGAAATCAAAACGAAATCAAAATTCGCACAAAAATCACTATTTTACTAACTTTTGCAAAGTAGAAACTGAAAAGTCGGACCTGAAAAAATAAAATCGTAACTTCTAAAAATATGTAATTGATTTTTGTCATTTAAACAAAAAATCAAACAAACAGCTTCCTTCTTATTTTCATTTATTTCCACCAACAAATCCCTTTAATGAAATTTACCTAGAATACAATATACACATTCGTAAATATGCCATTCATAAATGAGAAAACCTGTAAAAAAAGAAGCGCAAACGCGAATAGCTCTGAAAGAACCCTGCTCCCATGCATCGCCGACGTTTTTCTTTCCATTTACTCTCTTCAGATAAGATTTACTCAAATATCTGGACAGTGCCACCGAAAATAAAGATTTAGCAGGGGCAGCTTTTGCTTGGAGAAAGCTTAAATGGAGGAAATAGGAAAGCTCTCTCAACAAGAACTTGCAAACTTTTCTTGTATGAAATGGAATATCTTTCCTTTTATTTGTCTATGTCTATAATCAATGTATATAGTTCATTAAAAAACACGGCTAAAATTGAAATTTTTTTGTATTTTATAATTATTATGCACGTATAAGGAAATAACATTGATTATATACTAAGTAGATATGGACAAACGCAAGTCAAAATAACATCCAGCTACGGCGCTACGAGCTTCGTGCGCTAGTATCGCAAGGTTTTGTTCTCCTCTATATGGTTAGTTTCCGAAATAAACTTTTCCTTGTTTATGAAAAAGCCCTTCGCGCATTTGGGAAAAAAACATTTTGGCTTTGATTTTAGTGCCTGCGGATCTAAAAATAGATTCCTACGTTTTTTGTGATGATGATTTCGTGGCCGATGGGTGAAATTTGACAATGGGGTAAAGAAATGAATGGGCGAGACGACTGTAATGGGAAATTTGACATCAAGCGTTTCTTATTATGTTGAGAAAAATGAAATGGGTTTTAAGGGATTATTTAACTTTTTCTAGCGAAAAATGCGACAAATTTTTAGATTTTTTTCTCAGGTATTTTAATTTGTAGAAACTTGAAATTTTTATGGATAATTATACTAGTATTGAGATATATAAAATGATTTTTATTTTTGAATTTTTTTAATGGGGCATGGCCAAGCTAAGGAATCTCCCTTTGCAACAATAGTCCGTCATGTCGTTCAAGTCATGGTGTAATGTCTAGTAGAAAGCTTGGTCTGAAGGATAGAAGAGAAGGGATATGTTAGAGGTCTGGGGGTGCGTATGCAGATGTCGATGAACCTTGCGTTTGAACTTTGCTGGGTTCAGCAACACCGACTGTGGAAGCAGTCGCTATGGTAAAAGCGGTAAAACTTATTGAGGCCTACTACATTCCTGCGGTGGCTTAAAGGGTCTATGGAGGAGAAAGGTGCGGCCTTGCACCTTCTCCAGCCCAAATAGTTTTTGGGACGAGTTATATACAAAGCAGGGTGGAATGTAGGACTTGTAAATTGTAGCCAAGGCAGCTGGCTGAAGGAGGAACTTGCATCTCTTGAGGAATCCTAGGCATTGATAAGCTTGTTTGGCGGTTTGGAATATGTGATTATTCCATCGCAGATCTGAAGATAAAATTACGTCTAAGATATTTAGAGATGAGTCAGACACTATATTCGTTTTGCCCGCTGAGATAAAGGGAAGGACGGTGCAGGTTTTTGTAGAGATAAGACTTCTTTGTTTTTGTAGCGTTGAATTCGACACGATTCCTTCGGCCCTAATCTAGAATGAGTTCAACGTGTTCAAAAAGGTATTAGTACGGCAGGAGTTCCTTGGGGAACTAAATGAGCAAATATATGTTGGGTGTGATTGATTAATCCATAAATTATGAAACATAATCATAGAGGAAGAGCTATAAAGTTGGGCATGAATTTACGGTCTAGGAGATAAGGTCTGGAAAGTCTTATATTGTCGAAGGCGTAGGATTAAGGCAGAGTACCGACATAGACAAAACTATGAAGTGGGTTGGAGGGGATTGAGAGTAGATCATTAATGAATATTAGAAAGAAAGCAGGTGAGGGAATCGACCCTTGGGGAACGCCAGCCTGGATGGAATGATTGTTTGATTCGAAGCCACCCAATACCACCTTGATTGAACGGCCAGAAATAAAGCTCTCATACCAGCTCCTTAGAACTAAAATGTAAGTTTATTTTACAGTTTTACAGAAGGCTTCTAATTAGAGTCTGCAACAATTTTCCGCTTTTCCGTTGCACGCATAGCTCTATTTTTAAGTTTCTGCAAAGAAAAAAAATGTATTTAGTTCAGAAGAAGGCCGGCCTTTCTATCTACTCAGTAATTTGCAAAGTAACAACTTTTGAGAAAAAGCCAAGCATTTAAAAAAAAATTACCTTTGAACCAAAAAAAATGTTAAAAATTAATGAACATATTGTAGATATTATAAAACTTATGGTGGGTCCACTTGAAAGAGGCTTTTGTCGGTCGTATGTTGAAGTGACGGAGTGCCTGTGCGGACAATGTCGACGGAATGTTTGTGCTCAATTTTTCCAGCGGCTTTCCTTCTTTCAATTATCGGTTAATTTGTAAATACATACTAGAGTTTTCTATCCTAGATTTTTCTTTCTCTGTGCTTATGTATGTATCTCTATTTCCGTTTTCTAATACTTTTGTAACATCATACCCCTTTTTGAAGCTGGTCGCCCCAAACAATGGTTTGCGACCCCTCATATTGCTTATAACTACACAATATGTCTACATCTACAGCTTTCTTCTTTGATTTTGGATCTCGTTGCAACCTGTACATCATGACTTCCAACTTGTTTGCAATCTTTTTGTCACCACGAAACCAGAGAATTTTTGTGTCGAGGGACTCGCCACTAATTATCGTTCACGGCAGTATTTTTATTTCCAATTCTTGGATTATTTTCATTGAATTTTAAAATTTGATGCCATCGGAAGTAAGCAAAGGAGGTGGTTTTATTGAAACCAATGAAGGGCGATGGCATGGGATATATAGATGAACTAGCTGGAACCCGTTGAGCCTCGCTGCATCCATAAGCCAATAGTAGCTTCCGTTTATTTTGCAGTTGAGGTGATACGTCGAGAGTTCCAAAAAAGGCATTTTTTTCGCATTTTTGATTCCAAATAACAAAATGTGAAACTCAAAAACGAATCCTAATTGAAGCCAATGATGTTGTGGCGCGGTGGTACCATTTCGAGTTACACAAATTTTGAACCCCCATTTCTCCTCCTTAGAGGTTGAATTTCGAGAAATGCCGAAACATGTGTTTTATTATTTATGCTGTATAGTAAGCATTTATACCAAGTTCGAAGAAAATCTGTTGAAAATTATATGACTTCCCATACAACTTTTTCCACCCTGTTTCACCCCCTTAATAGTTGAATTTGGAAAAATTTTGAAACACGTATTTCATTATTTATGATCTGGAGTATTTATACTAATTTTGAAGAAAATCTTACTAAAAAAAAATAATTGCCCATACAACCTATTCCATCTCTTTTCACCCCCCCCCCCCCCCAGGAGTAGGTAGAGCAAAGCTGATAGCGTATAAACACTCTCCATATTATCAAAACTCATGTGGTAAAATTTTTGTGGCAATCGGTTGAGCGGTTTCGGTGTCTATAAAATATTTGCAGACTTTTATGTATGTATTTTAGAATTTTGGGAAATTATTTACTTTATCAGCCCACCCCCGCAGGCGGTAGTGGTTGTATATGGGGTTGACCTGAACTCATTTCCTTTGGAATTAGCCGTCGGTCACCCTCTAAAAAGTTATTCAGGGTTGAAATTTCGTAAAAATCACTTTTTTACAAGTAATTTTTTAAAAATAGAGGTTTAATAAGCAGTTATATTAGTAACGACTTTGACTCTGGATTGCGCGCCGCAAAACACTCCCCCACCTCAACTTCTACTTCATTCTCGGAGTAGGGCGCGACCCTTTTGGTGTTGCACCCAGAGCGGAGGACGAGGCGATAATAATAAACAATCACCCTTAATACAAACATTTAAAAAAACTTTCAAAATCGGAACTGTTATTCCTTCATTGAATTCGACTTCTCTTGAGATATATGTTATGTATGAAGTAAGGTTTTGAACGAAAATTCTAATTTTTATACGCTTTATATTAGCTTCACCTGTATGTATGTATGTATGTATGTATGTAGACAAATCTTGCAACTTGATTTTCACCCACTTGCGTATAACCGATCAACTTCAAATTTTGCACATATGTATAGTTCGCGTGACAATGCAATCTGACCATTTTGTGAAATAATCAAGATGGCGGTTCCAAGATGGCGGCCGAATTTTGATATTGTGCTTCCGAACCCTCGACATGTGTATCAAATGAAAGGGTATGACAAATAGAATACAATAAGCGTCATTCCAAATTCAAAATGGCGGCCATCACAAAATGGCGGATTAACTTTTTCTTTCTAACATACTTAAAATGGGTATCAAATGAAGGAATAAGACAAGTGGAATCCTATAAGCTGTGTGGCGTCATTCCAAATTCAAAATGGCGGCCGACACAAAATGGCGGACTACCTTTTTCTTTACAACGCCCTTCGATATGGGTATCAAATGAAAGAGTATGACGAGTAGAATACATTAAGCCGTGTGACGTCATTTTAAACCTAATATGGCGACTACCAAAAAACGGAAGAAGACGTAAGGCTAAAAAGTAAAAAACTAAAAATGTACAGTTTAGCAAAACTAAAAAATAGGTTTTTTTTAAAATGATCTGAAAAATATTGCACATATCTACAGTAAAAAGCCAGAAATGTTTCAATGCAAATTCGATGATTTTGAGTTTATTGCATTTCGTATTCCGTATTTCCTTCTTTATCATTGCTTTCTTGTCTTAAACTGAGCTGTGCTTGCTAAGTTATCGGACCGGCAAAAGTAATATGGCGGCCACAACAAAATGGCGGAAGATATATGATAGACTAAAATGTAAAAAATAAAAATATATAGCTTAAAAAAACTAAAAAATGCGCTTTTATTTTAAAATGAACTAAAAAGAAAAAAATAATTTTGAAGCTTTTATTGCTCCAGCCAGTATTGGGAACAACCCACCTTTCGAAATCAGGCAAATAATTAAATTAATGAAGTTATTGGTAAAAATTATAAATATAACTTACTTAAATGGAAAAAAAGCGTGGGTCGCTAACGAAAAGCTCCAGTGTTAATAAAATAATAATATATGTAGGTTAAGATGCCCACGCTTTTTTACATTTAAGTAAGTTATATTTATAATTTTTACCAATAACTTCATTAATTTAATTATTTGCCTGATTTCGAATGGTAGGTTGTTCCCTATACTGGCTGGAGCAGTAAAAGCTTCAAAATTTTTTTTTCTTTTTAGTTCATTTTAAAATTGTATTTTTTTAGTTTTTTTAAGCTATATATTTTTATTTTATTTTATATATTACCGACCAAGAAATCGTATTTCCCAACAAGAACAAAACAACAAAACAAAAGGAATACACAAACAGGAATCTATTTTTAGAGCAGAAACTTCTGGCTTTTCTTCCAACATGCGTGAAGGGCTTTGCAATGCTTTTTTAAATTCAGGCGCAAACCTGCTTTTTTCAAGTTTTACTAAAAATTATTAAAATTGAAAATTTTGTTATGTTATTATTATTATGCACGTAGAACGAAATAATATTATAAAATTAATCTTGAAAACCCACCCCCGTTGATTTTAAAGGTTTACACAATGTAGATACGTAATCATGGGCCATGTGCCGTTGTCGTGGTTTGATGTTTGGCGGCGCTGTCGTCTTTTTCTTGATTCGGGTTTGGTTTTTTGATAAAAGTTGCAAATACGGTTTGGAGTTTCGATAATATATAATAAAAAAAGCTTAAAGCCATCGATGATATAAATAATGTACATAAGCCAGACAATACTGTATATAAGGCATTTTCTTGGAACAATTAAACGAAACTGTATATTTTCGGCTGCGGCACGGTGCCGTGTAAGAAATAAAAATTGGAGATTTAATCTTCTAAATAATTTTTCAGTTTTCGGAGTTTTTGAGACTTATTTGCATTAGTTCATTTGAGCGAATAGTCCATTCTAAAGGCAATGAAGGTGTCGAAACAAAACACCGTTATGAAACTCTTCTCTTTATGTTTTTTGGGTCGCTGATTACGTAAATCGGGGTGCCACAGTCCTAAAATATCGGCGTCACCCTTAAAAATGCAAAAAACACCCCTAATAATATTAATACAAATAATCCAATGAAATACACTTTTTACAATAGTAGGTAGTTGATTTATAGCAAATCAAGTCAAATTTTATGATAAGGTATAATCCAAAAGGGTTAAAACCACCCCCAAATCGACTGAAAATAAAAAAAATGTAAAAAATTGTGGGTAATTGTAGAGTTTAACCCCCACCAGTCCGATTTCCTTGAAATTTTAGTATGTGTAGTATTCGTCATCCTGAGCAAGAATATATGTATATATTATACATATATGTTGCGCGCGGAAATCACATCTAAGCTAGAGATGCCGCGAATACTCGCTATTATTCGGTATTCGTCATTACTCGACATTTTTTTGTTATTCGTCGAATACCGAATAATAGCTAGCATTATTCGACATTCGGCGAATAGTTGTCTAAAAATAAACTTTTAATGAACAACAAAAACTATAGACTTCAAATTAATCCAACTTTAATTAAACTTAAAAAACAAAACACACTTCAGTATTAGTTAATATCATTAATATAAAAAGTTAGGCAAAAATCAGTCATGTCATGTTGAAGTTAATTAAGTGGGCTTTTTAATTAATATTTAAAGTCCAAAAGAGGCCGATTGTGGTGCAAAAAAACTAGTTTTTCTGCACGATTGGGATCAAGTCGGTTGCGCTTTTCTTCATAAATCAAACCTGCCTCAGAAAAGAGTCTTTCTGAATAAACAGAGCTTGCTGGTGTGATTAAGTGTCGTTTAGCAAGCTTACTTAAAATGGGGAAACCATTCTTATTGGTACTCAAAGCCCACCATTCATATGGGTTTATACTTCTGTCAGCCTTTGCTAAAGCGAGGTAGTGGGCGATTTCTTCAGCAGTGGCATTCTTGGGTTGCTCTTCAGAAGGCTGCTCTGTCGTAGATTCTTCAAAACATCCCCAAAATAGTTTATGTGTTTCTGAATCGGCATTACCACTTTCATTGTCTAAACGAGTTTTTTTGGATGCTATTTCTGGATCCGAATCATCATTTTCGTCGTCTAAGGAAAGTCTAAGACCTTCTCTGAGCGCAACTCTACGGACCCGTTTAGCTTGGCCAGCGTCAAAGAAAAAGTTCTTGTAGCGGGGATCTAAAAATGTCGACAAGTAATATGTCTTGTTAAAGCACATATCCTCCAAGTTAAAACGGGCTTGCATATTTTCTATTAACGTCTTTCTAAAATAATCAACGTGTTCAGTTTGTTGAATCAGCGCATCTTTCATTAGGTATCTGGATAATGAAACTGTTGTAGGTATCACATCTGATATAGGTGCATATGTGGAACTCGTTATTTTTGTTATCTCTTGGAAAGGTTTTAAGAGCTTTAACAGTTCTTCTATAATCTCCCACTGGTCGCTGGTTAAATTTTCAAAATTCACGCTCCTTGATTCTGAGATATACACTGAAATTGCTCTTTTTTGTTCAAGTAGACGCTCCAGTAGGTAATATGTTGAGTTCCAGCGAGTTTGAATATCTTGAATAAGTTTATGTTTAGGCAGTCCGAGCTCAGATTGAATACTTTCAAGTTTTGTATATCCCGAGTGGTTGAAATGTGTCACAATGCGGCGGGCACTAGTCAGAATTTCTGTTATTGGGAGACTGCTTTTTAATGCATCATTTATCACCAGCTGGAGAGTATGTATGTAGCAACGCTCTGAAGGAAGTAGAGTTTCCCTTACTCCTTTAACCATATTCGCGCCATTATCGTGAACAATCGCTCGAATTTTAGTGATGGGTATTTCCCATTTCGTTACACATTCTAACAGTTCTCTTTTGATATTTTCTGATGTGTGTGATTCAGGAAAATGCACCATGTTTAGAACGGCATGATTCAGTTTAAAGTTTTCTGATATCCAGTGTCCTGTGCAACTCAGAAATGCGGCATTATTTACTGAACAAGTCCAAAGATCGGTGGTAAATGCTATATCTTCAGCCGTTTCTAACTCCCTCTTTAGTTTGCTAACCACTCTCTCATACATATCTGGAATGATTTTCTCAGTGAAGTACGTCCTGCCAGGAATAGTGTATGGCGGCAATGCATTATTAATCAGACGTTTAAATCCCATATGATGATCGACAATGGAAAGTGGCTCATTGTCTACAGCGATCATTTCGCCAATCAAGTAATGGTACTTTTTTGCACGAGAGTCGTTGATGTCCCAGAGCTTCTTTTTTTCGAATACTTGTTGCAGAGACGGTTGCACCAAAGGCTGACTGGATATCCGGGTGGATTCGGAGGTACCTGGAGATGTTTCTGCGGGCGCATTATCTTGAGCTTGACTTAAGCTTCCATAAATTTGAACATACTCATCTGCGAACAAGGAACCCTTAGTCAGAAACGTACGTAGCGGCAATTATTCAAATTATTACAAAACTCACAATCACAATACTACTTAAATGAATGGTAAAACTGTATAAGTAAATAAAAAAATAAAAACCTGGGTGTTTGAATTTCAAATGATTCTGCAAGGCTGTTGTTCCTGCTTTTTTTGCTGCTCTACTTAATTTTGCACCACACAAAATACATTTTGCACTGTTTTCTTCCTCCTCAAAATAACGCCAAACATGAGATTTTTTCCCGGGATTTGGCATGATTGTTTTTCTTTTTAAGTTACACTTTAACTATTTCAGTCTTTAATTTTATTGAAATTTTTAATCAAGAATATCTTACTTAGCTTAAGCACTTGTTCTCAAGCAAGCTCATCACGAATGACAAACAAATGCGTGCCGCCCAACCTAAACATAAGCGAAATCGATTGGGCGGAAAATCCCCTAAACGCTGGGTTATACAAAACGGGGTATTCCCCGTAAAATAGATACAAGAAAAGGGTTGCCAGCATTTAAAAATGTAAAATCTGTATAATATGAGACTGATTTCTTTAACTTCATTGTTTTATTTTCTCATAACCTTAGTAAAATTTTAGATTACAGTAACAAATAAATGATTGGTAAGTTCAAGACTATTACAAGCGTGATATTATTATTTAATAACAAATAAATTATTTTTTATATTCCTTTTTTTATGTCGAATAATAATGGCGAGTTATTCGACTATTCGCCATAGGGAATGGCGGTTAATCGGTATTCGACTATTCGCTATAACAACTATTCGCGGCATAAGCATAGTTTTTTAATGTTGAAAATGACAATAATTAGCCTAATTTTTAATCGATTTCTTGGAAATCGATAAATTGTGGACAGGAAAAGAGGGCGGGGGTTGTTAAAAAATTATCTAAGTTTAAGAAACTGTTAAAAATAATGTTTCAACACAAATTTCAAGAAATCGGAGGGGTGGGGGTTAAACTCTGCAATTACCAAATTGCGTTTTCAGCTGTATGTTTCAAATTCGATTGAATACGTATTGTTAGGCAAAAATAAATTATTTTCAACCGTTAAGCGGAGAAAACTACTCCTTGAAGTAGAATTTTAAAAGTAAACTTTAAATAAAAAAAATCGGTTTGCTATGTTTTGATATTTGGTTATAGGTATTGTCAAGAAGAAATAAATTATTTTCAACCGTTAAGGAGGTAAAACTACCCCTAGATTCGGTTGAATTTGAAAAATGATTAAATGATAATATTAAAAAATTTGAAAAAAATGTATTCCCTGTATTTTTCGTAAGTACGGGGTGGAAAAGGTTAAGGGTTATGAGGGTCCGGGAGTTCTGCGTTTGAACTCTTGGATGTTTGAGGAGCTCGGAAATACTGACTGCCAGAGATTATTCCGGAGTCAAGTTTTTATATTTCAAGACGAATTACTATTTTGTAGAGTGCCCGAAAAGAGAGGCTGCGGGTGGGCGGAGTGAGACTAGAGGTGGAAAAATATCGATAGCGCTATCGATAGTTTTCGATAGTCTCCACTATCGAAAGTGTTTTGATAGAAGCATTTAACTATCGATAGTTTTCGATATTTTGTAAGCATGTAATAGGTAAAGCATTTTCTATATAACTTTTGGTTTGGTTGATCAAAATTATTGTTAAATAGACAAGTTTGCTATTATTTATTAAAGGTCACCGGAAATGAAATGAACCTTCTACTATCTGAAATCGTCTTAAAATACTTCTGCATACCAGCAACATCTGTTGAATCAGAACGAATATTCAGTACTGCAAGGTTGATTATCTCGGAAAGGCGTTCGCGGTTAAAAGAAAAGAATATTCAAATACTTACCTTTTTGAATAAAAATAAATTGTTATTATAATATTAAAGAGGTAACATCCAGTTCAGAGTCGAAAAATGCGCATTTATTAAAAATTCATTACAACTAAATTAAATGATAAAAATAGTTTATTTCTTCTATAGAGGTATATTATACATTTACAAAATAAAATTAGTCTGGCGATCGACCACCCTCAAACCAATTTTTGTTTTTACTTTAGATGATTGTTTTTATTTTGTAAATGTATAATATATTTACTTCTATAGATAATAATAAACTATTATTTATAATTTAATTTAGTTATAATGAATTTTTCAATAAATGCGCATTTTTCGACCCTACAACTGGATACTTAAATATTATATAATCTGTATAATATATATTATAATCTGTAATAAGATATCCATAAAGCCACCTGGATATCTCCTGATGGGGCAACTCGCAATCAAATAGACCATGTGTTGATAGACCGCCGCCACCTTTCGGGTCTGATGACGGTACGAACGTACCGAGGTGCCAACTTCGACTCAGATCACTATCTTGTTGGTATGGTGCTCCGAGAGCGCATTACAACGCTGAAAAGCTTTGTATCCGCTGATCAGGCTCGAATCAACACAGCTGCACTCCGCAACGAAATGGCCAGAAACAGCTACGGTCAGGCGTTAGAACTCGCACTCAGAAGAGCAAGTCCTGGGGATGAGATGCCGGGCGTGGACGAGAGCTGGACCCGCCTTAAAAATACTGTCATTAGTACTGCTGATTCCATCTTAGGCAGAAGTCGTAGAGATCGGAACGACTGGTTCGATAATGAATGCAAGCTGGCAACTGAACGTAAGAATGCTGCGTATCGAGCAATGCAGCAGTCTCAGAGAACACGAGCACGCGAAGAGAAATATAAAGAGCTCAGAAAAGAAGAAAAGAGAATTCACAAACGAAAAAAGGAAGCCTGGGAGAAAAATCTCGTTTGTGAACTAGAACGCTACAGAGAGCGACGGCCGCACCAGGCGCGGGAGTTCTACCGAAGAGTACGCGGTATGACGCAATTCACACTTCGTTGCACATACTGCAAGGACAAAGAAGGGAATCTGATCACCGATCCTCAAGGCATCTTGGAGCGATGGGAAGAGCACTTTCATGAATTGCTAAATGGCGAGCTAACGGAGGAATTGGAGGCTCCACCAATATCTGACGATAATGCTATGCTGTCACCACCAAGCTTAGCAGAAGTTAGCAGTGCCATCACCAGGCTCAAAAACAACAAGGCCTCGGGTGCAGACGGCATCCCTGCGGAGCTGGTTAAATATGGAGGGCCTACATTACACCAAGCGATTCATGAATTAATTGTGCAAGTATGGGAGCAGGAAGCGATGCCAGAAGACTGGAGAAAAGGCATCCTCTGCCCGGTACATAAAAAAGGAGATATCACAACGTGCAGCAATTATCGTGGTATAACGTTGTTGAGTACCGCGTATAAGATATTCTCCGCCATCCTACAAAACAGGATGGCCCCATACGCTAGAAACATCATAGGCCAATACCAGTGTGGCTTCAGCCCAGGCAAATCAACAACCGATCAGATTTTCACTTTGAGGCAGGCTATGGAAAAATGTCTAGAGTTTCAAAACTCAATCCAACACCTCTTCATAGACTTTAAAGCCGCCTATGATAGCATAGCCAGAGTAGAACTCTACAAAGCCATGAGAGAATTCGGCATTCCCAATAAGCTGACAAGACTATGTAGGTTGACCATGACTAATGTGACAAGCCAAGTAAAGGTATCCGGAATACTGTCCAGACCAATCAACATCTATAATGGACTCCGACAAGGGGACGGTCTGGCCTGCCTCCTTTTCAACCTGGCGTTGGAGAAAGTGATCCGAGATTCGGGCGTGACATCAAGGGGCACAATTAGGGTTCGAACTATCGGCTGCTAGTATCGATACCAAGTACTAATAACAGAATCAAACCGTGGTATCGATACCTAGAAAGTATCGGGCTGGAAGTATCGATACTACTCAGTATCGAGTACTTTTTAAAATACATATATTTAAACAAAAAATTTAT
This sequence comes from Thereva nobilitata, assembly GCA_963855945.1. NCBI lineage: Eukaryota > Metazoa > Arthropoda > Insecta > Diptera > Therevidae > Thereva > Thereva nobilitata. Next base: position 155,181,896 of record OY979694.1, on the reverse strand, counting down.
TTAGAACAAAAGCTCGAGGATATGAAGACGTTGTTGACAAAAATTTACGTAAATAATATAATCCAACGGTATGAAGACTCCGTCGACAAAAAAACAGCACAGACACATATGAACAAAGGCATGACTAAGGCCCGTTTTCATTTTCAGCCCAAGATATTGAGCATGTTCATATGTTTGGTAAAACAGCATACAAACTTCTGTGTGATAGAGGAGCCCCATTTTGGGTTCCCACAATGCGTTTGCGATGTGAATGCTCCTTTAAAAACAGCTACTGGTTGAAGCTACATTCAGAAATAAACGTAACTTGTATGTAGCGACATCTCTGAAGATTGAAGAATATTCCGATTTTTGCGGTTCATCAGTAGTACATACAGTGGCTGCCAAAATTATTGGCACACCCAAGAAATTTTACAGCTGAGGAAGATATTACAAGACTAAACTATCTTACCAAATTTTATTGATTAAAATTTCATTATTTAAATTATAAATAATAAATTTAAAAAAAAATTATTTAAATTCATTTAATAATATTGATTTAACAGAAAGAATAAATTCATCAGTTTAAAACTTCTTGCGTGTGCCCACTGTATCTGGGTTGACAAAGTACTCGATACTTTTAATGAGTAGTACTTGACGATACCATGATCTTGGTATCGAGTGCTCAGTATCAAGACGACAGTATCGATACCTGCTCAGTATCGAGAGTATCGTTCGAACCCTAGGCACAATCCTCCACAAGTTCACCCAATTACTGGCTTACGCAGACGACATTGACATCATTGGAAGAACATCAACAGCTGTACAAGAAGCTTTCATCCAGATTGAGCGGGCGGCAGGAAATCTAGGACTGCACATCAACGAAAGCAAAACAAAGTACATGGTGGCCTCGTCTGCAAGAACACCTAACATTGGTCCCACAATCAAGGTAGAGGAACACGAGTTTGATGTGGTAAAATCATTTACCTACCTTGGGTCAATAGTAGCAGCCGACAATAGCATGAAACCTGAAATACGCGCACGACTGCTAAAAGCCAACAAAGCCTACTATAGCCTGTCAAGGCTCTTCAAATCCAAGCATCTATCAATAACGTCTAAACTTTTACTATATAAGACGATGGTCTTGCCGGTCCTCACATATGCGTCCGAAACGTGGGTGCTTAGCAAAAAGCACTCTAACCTCTTGGCGGTGTTCGAGAGGAAAATACTTCGGAGGATTGTTGGCCCCGTATGTGAGGAAGGACGATTCCGGAGACTCTACAATGACGAGATCTACGAGCGCTATCGCGACATAGATGTTGTAAGGAAAATAAAGCTCGGTAGACTCCGGTGGGCAGGACATCTAGCTCGTATGAGTGAAGATGAGCCTGCTCGGAAAGTTCTCTGCGGTAAGACTTATGGGGTGCGACAGCGAGGGAGACCCAACCTCCGCTGGAAGGATGGCGTAGACCAGGACGCTCAGAGCATAGGGATGCCAAATTGGATGACATCGGCTCAGAATCGGGACCGGTGGAGAGAACAGTTGCGAGAGGCCAGGACCGGATCCCGGTTGTAGAGCTGTTAAAGAAGAAGAAGAAGAAGTGAGACGAGTTGTCTAATCCGGTGTTGCGGGTATAAGATTGCCGTGGAGGCAGTAGAGCATTTATTTCGATGGAACTGTCACTATGATAGTAGCGATAAAATTTTGTCAGTGCTGCTACATTCCTACGGTGGCTCAAGGAGTCGATGGTGAAGCAAACGGTGTCCTCATCGATTAATTTAAGGGCCCTTTTTTGTACTTTATCTAACCACGCCAAGGTAGTTATCGAAGGGCCGCCTCATATGAGAGAGTTGCATTCGGGAAGAGGCAGTATGTAGGACTTGTATGTATATTACAGCCCGGCCGATGGCTGGGGAAGAACTTGCACCTCTTAAGAAATCCCAAGCACAGAGATGCTTGTTTGGCGATTTGGAATATGTGGTCATTCCATCGCAAGTCTTTGGCTAATATTACGCCTAAGATGTTTAAAGATGAGCGGCCATTAGTTCAACTTCATCCACTGTCACGGATGTAGAGGTATTGCACTTTTTATAGGAGATAGCGCTGTACTTGGTTTTGGGGGCATTGAAGTCGACACGATTCTTGAGGCCCCAAAATACAATGGATGCCTTTGTTCAAAAGTAACGCAGAGTACCGTCATCAGCGAAGCTGAGAAGTGGGTTGGCGGGAATTGAAAGTAGGGAATTTATAAAGATAAGAAATAGATCAGGTGATAAAATTGACCCCTGGGGACCCCTCCAGAGATGGGGTGATATTCAGATTTAACGCCATCCAATACTACAAAAGGCGCATTTCTTTAAGACGATAGGGGTATATTGTCTTGTTGATTTATTGGCATCGAACTCCTACATACCTCGCGAGTCCTGAAGACTATGACAAAACCACGCCGGGCTGACCGCGCATGTTTACCACGTAATTACCATCAGTAAAACGTTCTTAACGAAGTAACACTGCCGTCGATCGCGCTGCCGCAATTAAATTCAATTCTGTGACCGTCGTTGTTTTTTTTTTGTGTCTTTCCCTTCTTTTCCACGGTGTTAGTGATTGCTGTTTGCTGTGATTTAGGTCAAGTGGACTAAGTGCCCCCCCAGTTTTCGAAAAATCCTATTTTCCTGCGGTTGCCGTCGTCACTGAGACATTTGGACTTTGGACTTCTGCAACACATTCATCTCTTAATTTTTTTACCGCTCTTCAATTTTCTACACATCACTCTTCATTATGATTGAATGCGGGAATTGCATGGGCTCCGATGATATCTCTTCCACTCATGCAAACGAATGGATTTCATGTAATGGGGTATGCAATAACTCTTACCATGCCTCTTGCATTGGACTCTCTCTTGCTGCGCTCAGGTACGTGAACGAGTTCAAGAAAAGCTTTTACATTTTATTGCCCGGACTGCAAACTCATCAATCTTTCGCACATTTTACGGGCAATTAAGATTAACAACAACAATACAATTAATTTGACCGAGGCTGTTGGCAACCTGCGTACAGACTTCGAAGCTTGTAATGCTAAAGCTTTCAACGCGGAAAAAAATAGTCACCTATTGACGCAAAACATCGATGAGCTTTCTTCTGTGGTTGATCGAGTGGAAAGTAATCTAATTAATATAAAAAAAACCAAGAGCAAATTAAAGCTAAGCTCGAAAACTTATCTATCACCAAAGACTACGATATTGTTGACGAATTATCTAAATATATAAAATTTGAGCTTAACTCGATCAACGCAGCCATTAAAAAAATTAAACTTAGCTCCGAGAGTAACGTATTTGTGCACAATGACATCAACGAAAAGAACGAACTACTCATTAAAATTGCCGATTGCTCCAATAAGCTATCATCCTTTGACGAGGCAATTTCCCAACTCAAAAGCGAAGTTAGAGACCAATTTAGCCATCTAGCAGGGGATTTGGCGGATTTAAAGCCATCGTCCAAGGCTGTCGAAACACACCGTCACGGGGACCCTGAAATAACGAAGCCAGCTGATAAACATGCAATATCCCTCGCGGAGGAACTTGCAAGGGCCCAACTGATGAACGAAGAATCCACCATCTGTGACAACTGGAATGAAAATTTTACTTTAGGCGCTCCCAACTTAACCAACCTCCACCGGCAAACCACGTCGATCTCGTCCAGCCCATCACGCATCTTACCACCTTTGCACCTTCCTGAAGTCATTTACAAATTTGGAACAACATGGTCTGTAGAAGATTGGGACAGGAGGTTGAAGAAAATCGGCTCAACTAATAAGCCGCTTGCAGAAAAACACACTACAGCAAATTTACCTCGTAGTACGCAAATATAAACATCAGCAAAACCCCAATTACGTTATCTGATGAGGATGCCTCAACTTACTTCCTCAAGGGCGTGGCAGCGAAAGCGGATTCCTCTTGGGTAGGCAATCTATTTATCACTGACTTCTGCATAAAACTACTCGGCTGTAAAGAAGTATCTTTGCGGAAGACAAAAAAATTCAAGAGCTTCAAGCTAGTCTTGCCCACCAAATACGAGTGGCTATTCTTCCACTCAGGAAGCACATTTAGATGGAAGAACCTAAGTCTAAGTCGGTGGATTAATAGGATAAGTAATAAATCTAAGTCTCTTTTATCAAAAGTGGTCCCACAAAAATTATTAACCCAGTTTTAAGCCCCAAACTAACAAAGCACGTAAGTAACACAGCTAACCGTAAACCTGACAATATTCCCACTGCATCTAACTCAGTCCCTAGGCCACTAACACTTAACACAACATGCCGTAACAATGCTAAAACTAATAACCCTTACCCCAGCTTCTCTCGCAGCCACATCATCGTCGGCGGTCGTTCCTACACCGATTTTAACGAGATCTCTACACAACCGCAGTCTTCGGTTGTAATTGACACACAGAAATCAGTGGATTCTTCTGTACGCTTCACCAATAACACCCCCACGACAAAACCACCTTTCTTAAATCCGTTGCAACCCCCGGTTGTAAAAAATACCTTGTTGATCTCAGCCGATTCGGCTGAAAGTCGATATTTGTTATCTCGGTTAAGAGAAAGGAAGGTTTTTGACAATGTTAGGCTATTTCTCGCCTACATGCACAACAAACCTGAGTCTACCTGTATACATGGTAAAACAGGAGGGTCTTCCCACGGATCGTAGTGCCCTGCTCGAATTGTACACTAGGTACCACGAGCATTATGATATAAATTCCCAACAGGTTACCAAGGATCTCTCCGCTTATGCTGCTTATGTAAGATCGCTACATGTGTCTCAGCTTCAAAAAAGCCGTGATGAGATGAACAGATATTACCGCCCATAACTAACTACTTCCCCTATGGCCGATCTCACCCCGTCTCTTCTCCCAAAACCTAACCTACCCGAAGTTGTCAGAATCTTTTATCACAACTGTAGTGGTATGAGAACCAAAATTAATAACCTCTTCATTGATTCCAAATCCTGTCGCTATAATGTACTTGTACTGACCGAAACATGGTTAAATGGTACATTCTTAAGTGAAGAGATCTTCGACAGCAGCTGGACTATCTACAGGTGCGATAGGGACTACAGTTCCACTGGCCTTACAAGAGGAGGTGGAGTCCTTATAGCTGTTAAAGACTCTCTAAATAGTGAAGTGATCCCGACTAAATGTTCAAAATCTTTTGAACATGTTTTTATACGAATCAAATCTGACCTGAAGCATATATTTATCGGCACGTTTTATATCCCCCCCAATTCCGACGAATCTAATTACGATGATCTATTACATATAGTGGAGGAAGTTAACGAGGCACTCTGCGGTAATGACTTCATATTTTTCCTTGGTGACTTCAACCGGCCGAATATTTCTTTTATCCCCGACGAGGAAGATAATAAATTACTTCCTATTAATGCCATTAATGCCGTCGATATAAAGGTTATCGACACTTTTTACGGCAATGATCTACAACAAATTATCAGGCAACCAAATTCTTGTGGTAAATGGCTTGACCTTATCTTCACCAATTCACACGAGGAGGTGAATATTCTACCCGTTTCCGACGAGGATAACCTGTTTACTAACTCTATTCACCACTCCGCATGGATGCTCGAGCTTAATTGCTCAGTCCCCAAACTTCGTACATCATATAACAATATAATTGTTTATGATTTTAAGAATGCGGACTGGGAGAGTATTTGCTTCGAATTATCCCTAGTCGACTGGGAACATAGGCTGTCTAGTAACGATCTTGACGAGATAGTGTCATGCTTCTATGCTATCATATTTAAGACCATCGACAAATATGTACCCAAAATTAGAAAAAGGGATAAAGTATCGGAACCATGGCTGGATAGAGATACTAGATTTCTACGTAATCAAAGAAATAAATTATATAATATGATCAGAAATAACTCATATGTAAACGAGCGATTGAATTCCGAACACATTAGGTTATCCTCAGAATTTACTCTTAGGTCTCGCGAGGCCTACTCTGCATATATTAAGTCTGCTGGAGATAACATCATAAGTGATCCCAAAAAATTTTTTGATTACGTCAATATCAAACGGAAGACCTCGGGCTACCCAACGTCAATGACGAATGGTAGAACTCGCTCCTCGTGCCCCCAAGTAATTTGTAGCATGTTCGCTGAGAGGTTTGGTGAAACCTATAGCCCCGTATCTAGTGCAACGGACAATCTGACTGACTTGCACACTGACACCTCCCTCATAAATGGCATATCCCTCTCTGTCGACGAGATTTTGTCGGGTCTAAAGAATCTTGATATCAAAAAAAGTAATGGTCCCGACAATCTCCCTCCTATTTTCCTGCAGTCCTGCTCAAAACATATCGTAATTCCTCTTCACGTTATCTTCAACAAATCTTTATCGTTAGGTAAGTTCCCTATGCTATGGAAGAAATCCTACCTAACGCCAATCTATAAATCCGGTGATAAGCAGTCGGTGGACAACTATAGGGGGATTGCCATCTTATCTTCAATTCCTAAGCTTTTTGAAAAACTTGTTTTCGACAGGATTGCCCCTCTTATCGACCCATATCTAAACGAACAACAACACGGTTTTCGGAAAGGGCGTTCAACAACTTCTAACCTTATGGTCCTTATCTACGAATTGCTATGCGGTATGGAGAGCAGCCATCAATTGGATGCAGTGTACACTGATTTCAGCAAGGCCTTCGATCGAGTAGACCACGACATTTTAATTGCAAAATTATTAAAATTTGGAATATCAGGTTCTGCCCTGGAATGGTTAAAATCATATCTGAACGAAAGAACACAGGTTATCAGATTCCAAGGATTTCTATCTAATGAGATCGAAGTAACCTCTGGCGTTCCTCAGGGTAGTCATCTTGGTCCCCTCCTCTTTAATATTTTTATCTCCGATCTTTCAGAAAAATTAGTAAATATTCCACATCTTTTCTACGCGGATGACCTCAAAATCTATAGTGTCATTAAAGGCCAAACTGATGTTTCCTTCATGCAGACGAAACTCAATGCCTTACAAGACTGGTGTACTACGAACAAACTGCAACTTAACACCAGCAAATGTCATGCAATTACCTTCTCCCGTAGTAGAAACCCACAGAAGCAGTACTATTATCTCAACGGCATGATGTTGAATCAGGTGGATCATATCGTAGATCTAGGCGTGGTCCTAGACCAAAAACTCAATTTCAACCTGCACTACGATAGTATTACTGCTAGAGCCAACAAACTTCTTGGTTTCATCAAGAGGAGAGCCAAAGAATTCAGTAATGTACGGGTCACGAAAACACTCTTCTGTTCTCTAGTCCGCCCTATCCTGGAATATGCGTGTCCTATCTGGGATCCTATATTCCAAGTAAGCAGTAGCAGGATTGAATCAGTTCAGAAGATATTTCTCCTTTTTGCCTTGAGATATCTACACGACCCGCATGACTACGAAAGCCTACCGCACTACTTGGACAGGCTCAAGGTGCTTGATCTCATGCCGTTATCTAGCAGGAGAAAACTGCTCATATCTTGCGTTGCCTTTGATGTTCTAAGTGGAAAACTTAAAGTGCAGTTTCTGTCGGACAAGATCAAATTCAATGATGAAGTCCGACACACACGTCATACTAAATTACTTCGGGAATACCGTCATCGCACCGATTACGCTAGGAACGAGCTCGTCAACAGATGTATGGTCTTTAATACTCACAGCTCCTGTTTCTCCCCCTCACTCAACAAGGCATCCTATAAGAAAAAACTCAGATCTCTACTAACATAACCACCTCTTTACAATTTTAGTAGTAAGTTTCAGTAGTTGTCAATAGTTATATAATCAATATTTTAAAATAATAATAAGGACTGTTGTACTACTGTGTTTTTTAATTTAAGTGTGCCTTGTTTGGCTAAACAAATAAATAAATAAATAAATAATTTGTTGGTATACGCAGGTTGGAGCAATATATAATGATTGTTACAGAACCACCAAAATTCGCCCTCGATGATAACTTCGGAAGTTTACGGGATAAAACTGTTATTTTTATGTTTATAAAAATGTTGAAATACTCTGCGTTTTTACGAATAAGGTGTTTGATTCGTTAGATACAGGGTGTTAGTATTACCCTATTAAAAACTTTATAGCGTCAAACTATTAGCAGTCCAAGCATATCTGCACAAGCAGTTGGAGAAAAATTGTGAAGATGTGAGGATGGATATTAACAAAGCCAGTTAATACTTAGTAAAGCCAGACTATACTCAGCCTGCCCCTGTTGCGCTGTCGAATTCAAATTTTGAAAATTGAAATAATGGGTGTGATTTTATATATGTATGCCTGGAAAAAGGATTCAAATGTTTTACAGGTCGACGATGATATATGTATGTGGATCTATCATTATTGCCAAAGTCCTAAATCCAAAGCAATGCCAATGCGAAAGGATCTTTTTGTTTGAAAGCCGTGGATTAGGCCTAGTGGGGACAACACGTTATAGAAAACGCGTCCTGTACTCTACCTCTTAGGTGGTGTGAAAGGGAGTGCACAGACTTATGTATTGCAATATCTTGGTGCGTTATAATTTTTACAAAATTTTTTGGAGTAAATTGTCTCAGCAACAATTTAGCATGGAATGGTTTTTTTTAAATTTCTCAGGCTTAGATTTTTAATAATACCAATTTTTTACTTTTACTCGAAATCAGAGAATTTGCCATATTTGTTTTACAAAGCACTAATTAAAATTAGCGGCGCCATAACCACCTGCATTGAAAAAATTGATTTCAAAAAAAAGGAAAAAAGAAGAAATCTTCCACGGATCAAATTTTTCTTGAACCTAAAGGTTCGTTTCCACTGCGGTCTGCAGACAGTGCGCGCACATAAAAATCCACACAAATTGGGCAAAAAACGAAATATCTCAAACTGTGCGTAGACACAGCTTTCATTGCGTATCCACTAAAATCTTGCAGGAAGCATATGAAAAGTCTCAAACTATGTTGTAAAGGACTGTGCGCGCACTCTACAGAGACAAGACTTTAGGTGGATACGACCTTGAATGATAAAATTATTGTGTGCGCGAAATGTTTTATGTTTTCCGATTTAAGTCTCTAAATATATTACCATAGTAGGGGAGCTGGCACTTGAAAAAATCGTGTCGTCCCTACCTTCTGCCGTTTGGTATATAAGCTTTTCAAGTAATTTCAACCAATTTTTACAATATGACGAAGTGGACCCATTTCGAGTTAAGGGATTTTTCTGCCGTTGCTTATGTAGGTTCTATTAGGACTAAATAACTATTAAATATTAGTGGCAGAAATTTTTTACCATTTGCTGGGGTGTGGGGGGTGACATGGCAACTTCAGCTACGGGTGGCTTGGGGAGGTTGCAAATGGTCAAAAATTGCTATTTTTATTTTTATACTCCTTTATTCGGCATCCCACAATAACTTATTTATTTTTTATTTGTCCATTCCATCGTAAGAAAAATCTATCTCTTCAAAATAATACCCTTTTTTGTCCTAAGATGTTTTGTGTTTTCCATATTCACTGGAAAACAAAAGATAGGCCTCAACAAGCAACTTCAAGACTTTTCGAAGTCTTTTTTCAAGTATCCACTGCATTTACTTATCCGCGCACAGTCCCCGCAGAAGTTCTCCGCACCGACACAGAACATTTTTTAATGGATATACGTTTAGTATCCACTGAAATATCGGTGTGCGTGTGTAGTCTCCGCACTCCTTATCTCCGCACATTTCTTATCTCCGCGCATTGATTTTGGTGGAGACACTTCGGCGGATAATGTATGGAGATGGTGCGTAGACAAAACTTTTGGTGGATACCCACCTTAACAAAATCATTTTTAATCACAACAACAAATCATATAAACACAACAACAAAAAATTCCGAGAAATTTGTCTCAAAGAACGGCAGACGCAATCGCAACTACCTCAATTCATGCTATATATGTACATCATTTCAAAAGTTCTATGTACATAAACTGCGAGACTGATAGACAGCTTTTATATTTTTCGAAAGCTTGTGAGCCTAAGTTTTAACAGGGATTTTTCAATTCAGTAGGGGTATTCATGATCTGTGTTAAACGTCGAGAAATCGTAAAATGTTATCTTCGAAATAGACAAGATCGTGAGCGACCCCTTTAAATTTCAATGTTAAAGTGTATTTTTTATATTAATTTGCACCTTTTAAATACAGCTATGAATTAATAGTATATTTTGTAGCAAGTTTGGAATGATGCATATTCCGCACAAGTGGAAGTTTGGTACCCGAGCCGCAGGCGAGGGTGGCTGTCCACGAGTGCGGAATATGCCATTCAAAACGTGTTGCAGACTATACTTTTTCTACGCCTCTAATTAGTTTTTATTAATATTTTGTAAAGAAAAACGTACCTTTTGTAAAGCTAATGTCAAAAATATAATGCACAAGGCACAGCAAGATATTTTAACGCTAAATAACATATTAGTAGGGAGTGTTCATTCATAACAATTTTGTAATTTAATAATTTGTTAATAGATAACCGCCGCAAAATTTATTAAAAAAATGCTATTATTTTCTGCAATTTAATAATTGAATAGTTTATTTAAAGAAAATTTTTCGAGCGGAACATCATTGATTGTTTATTATTGAAACAATCGTTTTCTTTCTTTAATTAATAAATTTTATTTTTCTTTAATTAATAAATCATATTCTTGGATTACGACGAACAGATGTCGCCAATAGTAGTCATTCCATAACAAGTGATGGAATGAATATTCCACACGGGTGTGGAATGCTGCTAATTCCGTAACTAAAAGTAATATCAGAATGCCTGTATTCTAACACAGGCGTAGAAAAAATAAATTCTAAACAGCTGTTAAGAGTAAAAGAAAAAAAACGACGTGCTATTTTCGATCTCGATCTCGAGTTGCTGAAATAACACGCCTTTTCAGATATTATTTGTTAAAATCGAAACAAATGTCATTTACTATGGAAAGTTTCTCGATTTGTTAAACTTTTTTCTCGATTTAACACAAATAACACGAATAACACAAATAACTCAGATCATGAATACCCCTAGTGTAAGTATGGCCATCTATATTCAAGACCATACAACAAGGTTACGTATCTGCTTATAGATAACACCGGTCAACACAAATTTTGAGTCTGAGTTCTGCGTATCTGATTTGTATTTCTCACACATTACTAATTAAAGAAAAAATAGCTTTACCTGAAAAAGTTTGCTTTTGTAGATGACAGAATGAAAGTCGTGATGAAAATGTTCACCTTGTTCTTGCGAACAACCACCAATGTTTTCTTTAAGGGACATTCTGCAACATGTGTTTAAAGTTTTGTAATTGAAATAAGCTGTTTGTAATTGTCAGCTCTATTGTTTTCGAGAAAAACATGATCCACTGCTTGACTTTCGTGAGTGTTGAGTAGCTGCCAACATTCACTGCTGGCCTTTATTTTCTTTATTTGTGGTCCGACTAAAATACATACCAGCTTTTACTTTGGCTTCGATAAATGAGGATAGAAATTCTTTAAATAATATTGAAAAGCTACAGAATGTTGACGGAAAGCTTTAACGAATTGCTTTGAGTTGTATAGCTATGCCGGTTCTGACGCAGTGACATTATCGCTTGTAGTCCAGAATATCAAAGCTAGTGGCGATATCTCTAGAATATTAAAGCTCAACGAAAGCTTTTGAGTCCACCCAAAACTCACCACAAAGGTTGTTGTCCAAGCTTCAAGCCAAGAATAAACCAAAACCCAAGCTAAGCCCACATCCACACCCGAGACTAAAACCGATGCCTTTACTGTGCCAGAACTGACATAGCTACACTAACAGCACTTGTAGATCTCGTCGTTGTAGAGTCTCGAATCGTCCTCCCTCATATAAGGAGCTTAACAATACTTAGTTATTTGCTCTGCTCATACAAAAGCTTAAATATGTATTGATCATTGTTAACGGTACAAAAGCAAAGTTTTTCAAGAGTCAACGATGGTTTTAGTTATTTTTTGGTATAAAGACTTAGAAAATCATCATTAAAATAGAAACTCAAAAAAAAAATTTATTTTTGTTGACCTGTGTAATCAATGCGTTAGCTGCTTTACTTGAATCTGATTCAGCAGGCAGAATTCTGCTTCTGCCTCTGCTTCTGCCGCTGCTCAAAAAGTTCGATCTGATACAGCCTATAGAATGAACTGCTCAATAGAAAATTTTCATCGTATTTGGAAAATCGAAACAAAATAATTTTTTTTAAAAAAAAATAGCAAATGCAATTTTGAGGATTTTTCCATTTTAAAATGTTTTTTTTCATCAATTACAATTCTTTATGTTAAAACATGTGAGTTTCTCTACACCGGTTTCAACAAATGCCGGGGCTTCTGGGGAAAGAGAATGAAATAAAAAATCACTATACCCATCTATTTTTTGAAAATATTCTGACATTAGTTCAAACGAAAAAATGAAATCAGGTATGGCAACTTTAATACCGTGCAACCGTTGTGACGGTTTTATTTTAAATTTCACTTAAAATCGTTCCAGAATTTAATTTACCGTTCTTATTTTACTGCAAAAATAAAAACGTTATCGTATTTTGCAGTTTATTGAAAGTGAAAAGTAAAAATATTTAAGAAAATGGAAAAGTTTGCAGTTTTTGAATGTCAAATTTTATTTTATCAATTTTGGCACTATCTGATTTTATTTCTGCCAGTGAATGCAATGAACTCTTAACACGAAATTTAACAAAATTTGAGTTCGGTGACAAAAGGGGCTTATGGATGAGCGAGAGGACTATACTTGAGTTTGTATGGAAATAATTTCAGATGAGCCAAGCCCGTCTCAAGTACAGGCCTGGAAGCTGCCGAGCTTACTAGCCCTAACGCAGCTGGTGTTACTGTGTTAGGCCCATTATCTGTCAGATCAAGAAGAAATTATATGGAGCGAGGTAAAAGTTCGGGATATTTTGCCTTAAAAAGTGATAAAATAATATATTTTACCACTTTTTATTGCAATAGGATTACCAGTGAATAGTGCTTTAGTGATTAAATTAAGAAAATTAAAAAAAATTGAGTGATTAAGTGTGTTAATTGTGAAGGTGGCCAATTTTGTTTACATTCGTGGTGGTTTTTTCTTGTTTATTTAGGAAAAAAATGTTGAATTTGTGTAGTAATATAATAGAAAGTGCTTTTTAAGTGATTAAAGATTATTATAGAATAGTTATTAAACACAGTAAGTGCAAGTACCATCACACAACATGCTTAACAATAACTTTTTCACCTTTCTTTCACATTTTTCATCACTTATGTTTTTAATAACTATTCAATAATAATCTTTAATCACTTTAAAAACACTTTTTATTCGATTAACGTAAAGTTACCGAGCTACGACCACTCTCCTAATTCTGACCACTTTTTATTTTTGTTAATATTTATTTTTTGGGTCATGTAATCGAGTTAAGGTCTGTTAGAACAAATATTTACATAATTCATGTTAAAATATTGAAAAGAGCAAATAGCTAACTCGCATAGTTTTAATTTATTGGAATGATTGATAGTGAAAAATCTATTCACCAATAAAAATCATGTAGAAATCCTTAAATTTGAAGTTCTGGTTTTAAGCAATTTTTAAATATTTTTTAAGCTTTGAGCTATATTCGTTTTATTTTTTGGTACTTATCCATCTTAAACTTTGATAAAATTCGGTACAAATTATTAATTCCTATGATTCTTTCCCCAAAAAACAATAAAATATTATGGTCGGAAATGTGACATCGGAATTATGAACTTAGGCATATTACCGACCCCTGGTCCGTATTAGGGAGAAGATGAGATTTTGTTTATTAATGCATTTCCGACCTACAACCAATGTGGACTGGAAATCTTGAAGCATATTCAAAATAGTGTCTAGGACTAAAATCAGTATTTTTTATTTCAAACAAATATCGACATAAAATTTTATAAGATGTGATGGCGCGAAAATTTCGAAGAATGAAGGCTAGTAGTTTCCCGGGACAGTGCTTGACTTCGAAAATGACAAATTTAAAATGCAGACTATGACTATGACTCCATAAAGCCAATTCGGCGACTACAAAAGTTACGGAAGGTGAGAAAAGTCAGTTAAATTCGCATAAAAAAGGTCCTAGACAAAATTTACGTAGAGTCAATAGATTTCGAGAAATTGGCGTGAGAAACTTCATCGACGCATTCTATACGTATAGTGGGATATATAGATAACAAGACCTAGGTATATATAGGAAGATCGTTTATGTACATATACCCTCATATCCTGCTTAAAAAAATTAACTCATACAACATCCCCTAACCTTAAACCACCCAACTGGTGAGAAGAGCCTAGGAGCCAAGTGTATACCGAAAGTATAGCAAAGACTAGGTCCCTTCTTTAAAATGGCAGTTCAATAAACTTAAGAATGCGCTGATGAGGCCTGAGTTCTGCCCCATGTTAATTAGGTGGGGGGAAAACATCCAGAGCAAAAGGGTAAGACGTATTTAGACACGAAGACTCGTGACTTTGAGCAAGAGGGGAATAGGATGCCCACAAGGCCACTTCTCTTCTGTAAAACATAACGGTGGATTCTTTCTTCAACTCCTCGGCATGCCGACCATCTAGCGATTGTTGCACCTGGCAAGTTTAAAAACACTTCTATAGACATAATGGGGAAAGGCCGCCAATAACCCCCTTTTTTTAGTGAGGTACTGGGTCCAAAGGTACCGCAGCCATATTGTCCTATTGTACTACCCCCTATACCTCATATTTGTAGGCTAGACCGCTTGAACAGGTTCGTCGAACGAGACCCTGTTCCCGCTTTTGCGTAGCACTCGCAGAGAACATGAAGGGAGGACTCATCCTCCTCAAGGCAAAGCCTACAGGTTGGGTCCTCCGCCCTTCATATCCTCGGTAAGGTATAATTTGGACGCAGTGCCCGTTAATCAATCCAATAAGTGCCTTGGCATCATAACATGTTTAGTTTTAGTTTTAAAAAAGCATTTATTTCCTTACCATCTATCTTAATATAAATTTAACTAATGCTTAAAGGTACCTAGAATACATGTGCAAATAATTTTGAACACTTTCTTTTTCTTTGTTTTTGTGCTTTGCTGTACTTATTTTTTTTGTTGTTGTTTGTCTTAAGTTAGCTTTAATAATGAAGAATCACTAAAATAAAACTGAATTTAAAATAATGAAAATTTTAGGAATTTTTAGCCTTTCGTTCCATTTTTCCCTGTGAGATTTCGGGTGTACAAATAATTGTGGCACTGACTGTATCTTCCATTTTAAGCTCGAAATCAGTACCAAGTCTTTTAAGAAAAGGTTTGTACGGACAACTGCAAAGCAAATGATCGGTGGGCTCTCTGGATTATTCATTTTTAAACTACGACGTGGGATTCTCTATCTGGCCGCATGTGAATCTCCTTTGACTCTCTAAGGCAGCACAGGAATGTAGCAGCCTTGTCAAAGTTGTATCGCTATTACCATTGCGACTGTTCCACTGAAATTTCCGCCCTCTTGCTTGCACGGCAATACTTCTCCCGCAACACAAGACTAGCCCCACTCGCGTCATTCTCATACCCTGCAATCCCCTTTTTCGCGCTCATTAACGTCTAGAAGTTCGTTTATAAATAAAATAATTTGGCTATGAAATAATCCCCCACAATCAGTTTTCCCGAACTCGTACCTGCTTCAACACCCGCAGACCTCCCTTGCACCATGACCTGGACCACATGACAGACCGGTAGTATAAAGGGAGCTTCCTTTAGTTTGGTTTTCCTACATAAAAAAATTTCCCCATTCGGTCAACGTCCTGTTACGGTCAACTCGATTCTAGGGATGTCGTTCCGCTGCATCATGAGGAAATTGCTTGTTCTCTGCTTGTAGAAGTTAGGTCAAGTTTCCCTAGTCTTCACCTATGATGTCAAACTCATCCACCTGGAACCTACCATTGCAATGAAGTCCATGGTGATTTGCTCTTAGTCTGGCTAATTCATCTGGCTTTTCGTTACCCTCAATATTCCTGTGCCCTGACACCCACTGCAGGATGATGTGTACCTCCTACCCAAGAGAGAAAGCTTCTTTTGGCAGATCATCAATCAACTTGTACGATATAGACCACACCAAGTGTGTTGATAGTCACTTGGCTATCACATAACAGTATTGTTCTGGTTCCTAGCCTTGGGTTCTTTTGTATAACTAAGCTTTAAAGATTGCTATTCAGACTGGAAGACACCGTCAGCTTTAGGCACACGGTTGTTCTTTTAGTGGTTTAACGAGGAAGAGTTCCAGCGTGTGTACGCAACCCTAATTTGGAGCAATCTATGTATAGCATTACGCACTATATCTAGTCCAGCTGGAAGTTTTTCCATTCTTATGTGGTGGGGATCTCGAAATCTAAACTTGGGTTGAAATTAAGCTTCGATATTATCAATCTGGAAACTCTTCAGGTGGTATTTTTTAGCGGTTTTGCATTTTTTTTGTATAAATTACATTCTTTTCGCTTATTATAACCATTATAAAATTTTAAACAATTAGTTATCCACAAATAAGTTCAATTTTGTGGTTGTTTTTATCTGGTCGGAAATGGGGTTATTAGTGGTCGGTAATAGAAAATTAGGGGTTTGGTGGTCGGAATAACGTTGATGCGACCTTCTGGGAGACCTTCATTTATAACATTTTTTTAAAAATATTTCCAATTTAAAGAGAATAATGGCATGTTTTTTTTTGAATTCTAGAGACCTTTTGATTTTAGAAGCCGTGTTTGAAAATTGGTTTTGCTCAATATTGTTCTTACATTAAAACAATTAAATGAGAAAGAAGTTCAGAGGTCGGATATCGGCGACTTTACGCTACTACACAAATTGAACATTTTTTCCTTAAATAAACACGAAAAAACCACCGCGAATGTAAACAAAATTGGTCACCTTCACAATTAGCACACCTAAAGCACACTTATGTAGGGTTTACATTTGCAAGTACTTTCGCGAAAGTAAGGCGTTTTTGACACGAAAGTACAACTTTCGTCTTCACTTACGCCATGTAAACACTGTATGACAGTGAAGTAACACTTGCGCAAGTAGACAAAATCGAATTCTATTTACTTACGTGAAAGTGATTGTACGTTAACGTCTTGGAGCAATTTTCCGTTAGAATTTTTATGAAATTGAAATTATAAGTTTTGTCCTGGAAATTTAAAGTGTTTTAATGATTGGTGCTATAGGTTTAAGAAAAATAATAACGCGTCATCAAAAATATTTATTTTTTCTGTTATTTGCAAAAATAAGGACAACAACCAATATAAAAAAATAGTAATGAATTGTTTAAGCCTTTTTTTATAATTTTCAGTACCAGTGTCTCTTATCATAGACCAAAAGTAGTGACCCAACATATTTACTCCTGATAATTTCGTTCGAATGTGGGGTGCTACACGGCATACAAGAAGTACGAAAAACCGAGTTTTATAGGAAAGAAACAAGAGGGGAGGAGGGAAAGAAGGACGCAAATGACGAAACTTTAACGGAAGAATTTTCATCCAAAAATTCCCTGGGTGAAAACTAGCTCATATGCATATTTCTTTCTCTTCTCCCCTCAGATGTATAAACAATACCCGCGGTCTACACATACAATTAAAGCTTTCATGTATGATAAAGAATTATTCTAAGCTGAAGACAGCCTCGTGTAGCATTAAATGACGAGACTCAAATCTGCTTTCAACCGACATCTTGAGTCTCCGTGTAGAACCCCACAATCTTTGTGAAAACGCTCACCATGCTCATCACTTATATTGCCAAGGTTTTCAGAAGAAGTCAAGGTGCGAATGAAAAATATGAATTTTTAGAGATATATTTACGCCCATCTGATAAAAATAATACAATAAATCAGTCACTAACTTCTTTGTTCGGCACTTTTTGCCCTGGAGAAAAAACTAAAACTCGCGTCACGCTTACGTTTTTGTGGGAAAAATTTTCCTTTGCGGGTTTTACTTTGTATTTTGTATTATGTACTATGTACTACGTACTACTGGGGTTTGTGTGATTAAAAGCGTCAATTTAAATTTATATATTTATTTAGGAAATTGTATATACAAAATATTTAATTTAAAACTTGTAATTAATTGAAAAGTGACCAATTCTGAGATCAACACACGTTTTTACCTCGCGGCTTCTTGTCGACTGCCTCAATTTGGCTTTTTTGGATGCACTAAGAATTTAAGTAATATATGACACTGCATCGTGCCGTGCTAAAACGTGCCTTTTAAGAAAAGTGAATTAGATGTTTCTTTATCCGCATTTCTTTAGTTTCATTCGGATTTAACCTTAAGCTTGCTGAACTACTTTCTGTTGCCAAATTGTTTAACATATTTTTGAGCTCCTGGTGGTGTCGAGTAGGCGAAAAGAAGATGTATTGAAATTCTTTAACTATGACGTGACAGAATCAAAAACAATTTTTTTTTTTTTTTATTATTATTATCTATTTATTAGGAAAGTACACAAGAACTACATCTTTTAGAGTACAAGGAGAAATAAAAAACAAACAAAAAAAAGCAAAACTTGAAATCTTAATAAATAACTTAAACTAGCCTTAAATAAATAATACTACAAACTAGTGTAAAATTAAAAGTAAAGAAGACTATAGAAGACAGAGAAGTGGAGTAGATAGGGAAAAGAAGAGAAGAGAAAAAGCAAAAAAAAAACTAAAGAAGAGGTGAGGAAGAGGAAGAGAGAAAAATAGATGCTTGCTTTCTGAAAGCTGCTGCTGTGCCTATCCTTTGTATGGCATTGGGAAGGCTATTCCAAAGTCTAATTGTATACACAAAGAAGGAGCGACTACCAATTAGAGACGAATGAGCAGGTATAAGGAATTTGATTGATCTCAGGGACTGTAAAGGAGCTAGGAAGTCAGAGAGGTAGACAGGACTTTTAGCATAAAATACTTTATGTAAGAGAACAAGTGCCCTGATGTCCAGAAGAAGAAAAATGTCATGGCCTAATAAAGAGTTTCGTATATCAGACACATGATCGGAACGTCTCAAGTGAAAAATATACCGCAAACAGTCATTAAAAGCTACCTTAAGACGTTGGCGGCAGGATGAATCAAAAGATATGTAGACAAGGGCACCATATAGAAAATATGGCAACACAAGAGTTTTAACCAGCTTGGCACGAATAGATTGTGGCAAGAGATTACCATAGAGCCAAAGTTTACGCAATGTACCATAGATCTTGGAGAGTGTAAGTGAGACATGATCGCAGCAGGATAGTTTGTCATTAATAATAATGCCAAGATTATTGACACATTCAACAAAGGGAAGAGGAATTGTCAATGACGATATTCGGAATATTGTCCAGGGACCGATTGGGACGTTTAAGGATGAGTGCTTTGGACTTGTTAGGATTTAATTTGAGGAAATTGGAAGAACTCCACTCATTTATCTGGGAGAGGATATCATTAAGTTTAGCGATACAAGATCTGATTTTACTAGGAGGACAAGAGGTATACAACTGAAGATCATCAGCATACAGATGAAATGAACAGCGTTGAATAACGGAGGTAACATCATTGACATACAAGGAGAAAAGGAGAGGACCGAGAATTGAACCTTGTGGGACACCTACAAGTACTGGTAGGAAAGAAGATACAACCCCGTTATGCCGAACACACTGTAGCCTATTAGACAGAAGAGAGGAGAAAAGTCTGATGGCAGAAGAAGAGAAGTTATAGAATGTCCTAAGTTTGGAAAGCAAACGCGAGTGAACTACTGAGTCAAACGCTTTGGAGAAATCCAGAAGAACTAGTAATGCTACATCACCCTGATCCAGAACCGAACGAAAATCTGAAGTTACCTTCAGTACAGCAGTTTCGCAGCTATGGTTTTTACGAAAGCCAGATTGGAGTTTAGAAAGGAAATTGTTAGATTCAACATAGCGCGTGATCTGACAGAAGAGAATTTTCTCAAAGACTTTGGCAAGGAAGGGAAGAATACTGATCGGACGATAATCTGTTATATCTACTGGGGAGGATTTTTTTGGTAACGGAATCACAACAGATTTTTTCCAAATCAAGGGTACTTGAGAAGTTGTCACGCAGTAATTGAAGATATGTGTGATGGTATCCAGAATTAGTGGAGAGAGTAACTTAAGAAATCGCGGAGAGACTTCATCACAACCGATACAGTTAGACGAGATGGACAGCAATGTTTCAAGAACTTCGCAAGAGTCCACACAACGAAAGTTGAAACCATCAGTGCTGAATGAACTAGATGATTGGGAGTACGAGGGATTGGAGAGTGTGGGATCAGGAGGAGATTGAATGAAGGAAGCATTGAGAAGATTTACATCAAGAACAATTGCATGTATATTTGGGATCACTTATTGTAACTGAATACATAGGACAAAAAAATAATTAAAATTTGTAAACGCGATACTTTTAAAAAAATGAGTCTTGAAAAAAAAACAAAAATTAGATTTTCTGAAGACGAAACCTACAAATTCGTTGAGTTATACCAAAAATGTGATTGTCTTTGGGATTATTGTCATGCGAGTTATAAAGATAAAAAAGAAAAACAACTTGCCTGCGAATATATGGCTAGAGAAATGGCGAAAGAAGGCTTTACAAAATCACATGTAATGAACAAAATTCGTTCTATTAGAAATACGTTTATCCAAGAAAAGCATAAAGTCGAAAAATCGAAAAAAAGCGGAAATGGATTGGATGACTGCTATAAATCTAAATTGCCTTGGTACGATATTGCCTACTCTTTCCTAAAAAACGTCGTTTGTCGGGAAGGATTTTCTACCTTAGTAAGTATAAAAACTATTTTATTTGAATAATATTATATAATTGGAAAAGATTAAGTGCTTTTGTTATTTTTTACATGCTTTCATTGCCATGAAACAGATCCCTTTGTCATAAAATATTCTGCGTATTTTTCCCGCCTTTGAGATGCCGCACAGGATGCACGATTTCCTGATAATCGATTCGTAATTGGAAGAAGATTTTGTGAACTTGAAATTTCTCCTCTCCAGTTTGCTTGTCTAATTATCCCACTGTCAATATTTTCAAAATCTAAACATTGTGATGGCGTATATGTTTGTGAATGTTCCGTTCTTAAATAATTGTGAAGTGCGGTAGCCGCTTTAATTATTCGATCAACTTTGTCTGGATGATGATTTATTGGTTTAAAAAAAATGCGGAACCTCGATGCAAGTATGCCAAAAGCATTTTCAACTACTCGCCTTGCCCTTGAAAGACGGTAGTTAAAAACTTCCTCTTTAACAGAAATATTTGAGGTTGATGGAAACCGTTTGAGTAAATAAGTTTTCAAAGGAAAAATATCATCTCCTATGAGAAAACCGTTTTCCGGAAAATTTATGCTTCCATTTTCTATGGCATTTTTTAAGCTGGAATTGCTGAATATATTACTGTCATTTACTCTACCATTTTTACCAATATCGAGGTATATAAATCTATAATTGCTATCGACAACGGCGAATAAAACTGTGCTGAAAAATCCTTTATAATTGTAGTAATTGCTGCCAGATTTCTCCGGGCACAATATTCTTATATGTTTTCCATCAACAGCTCCGCAGCAATTTGGAAAATTCCACCTGTTTTTAAATTCATTCTGAATTTCTTTCCATTCTTGAGTATTATTTGGAACCTGAAATTATTTATATTTTATCATTTATTATAAGTACATAATTCATACACTTATATATAATATATGTATATATTTTAGGAAAATGAAAAATATATAGCAAGTGATGAGGAGAGAAATAACGATAATGGAAAACACACAACAAATGATGAGGAGACAAATCATACAAATTTTGAAACAAATTACAATGACCAACAAAATGTACAGAATACAACTAACGTACATCAGGGCGAAAATAAAAAAAGGAAGTCAAATAATTGTCAAAGCAAGAGGAAAAGAGAGTCTGGCAATTTCGAAGGATTTGCAGAAGCCATGCATGCCCTGGAAGACTTAAAGCGGACAGAAAATGACAATGAAGATGAATTTGATCATTTTGGAAATAATGTTGCCAGTCAATTGAGGAAACTGTCCTTAGAAAGGGCATTAAATATGCAAATTAAAATTCAAGATCTGTTTTTGAAAGAGAGAGTTGATTATGAAAAAGAAAAACGTGAGGAAATTCAACAACAAGCACTTATACGGTCTCCCACATCAACGCCTTTCAGTTTGACTTCATCATATCCATCACATAGTTCTCTTATGGATAGTACTGAACAGCTAAATACAAATAAAAATGTCGTTATTATCCACCAAAATGAAATTCTTTCTCACGCTTTTAACAATTGCTTTTAATTTTTATTTAATTTAATCTGAAACATTTTGTAATATCAACAATAAAGAAATCTGAATTGAAATTATTTGTATTAAATTACTTACCTTCAAATATGATTTCAATCCTTCATAAATTGCATCGCAAACATCCATTACAAATAATGAAATTGCACTTTTTGACACACGGTACATTTGTTCCAAAGTACCAAAGGAATCACCAGTGGCCAAGTACCGTAAAGTTATTTGCAACTTTGTTGTCGCAGGAATAGCTTGTCTTAGCAAAGTATCTTTCTTCGTAATTTTATCTTTGATTTTAAAATATAATTCGTCAAACTGTTTTTCGTTCAGCCTAAGATGGTGCTTAAAAGTTCTGCTGTCTTTATTTTTCAGTTCGTCCTTTATAATTTTTGTGAAGCCTCTTTCGTTTCTTTTTAAAAGAAAATCTCTCACCCAAACTCTTCTTTGATATTTCATCTTGTTTTTTATTATCCACTTCATGTAATCTATTAATTTGTTTTGCAACAAAATAGATCCTTTTTTTGACTTTTTTATTGGAGCCATTTTCCGTTTCACTTTTACTTGCAAATACAACTGAAAATGTAAACGCCTCCTTACAAAATAATATATTTTATAACAGCGAAAGTGCCTAGAGCATTCACTTTCACAGTAACTTGCGCAAGTTACTTGTATAACAGTACTGGCGTAGTGTAAACGTTACTTACGTGAAAGTAGAGACACATGAAAGCTACTTTCATGAAAGTACTTGCAAATGTAAACCTGGCTTTAATCACTCAATTTTTTTAAATTTAATCACTCCGTTTGTTGAGACGTGACAAGTCCAAAGGAAATAAGACTTATAAATTAATTAATTTAAAATGACAGGAAGGCAAAGCAACCTACATATGGCAGTTCCAGTACTATAAAAATTATAATGAAAGTTTATCCAAAGCTCGCCTACTAGTACATTAGAGCGAGCTTGTGCAAAGTAAACAGTATAAAAGGCGAATTTCGACATAGAAAAATCATTCTTTATCTGAACATGGGCATAATCATAGAGGTAAGGAATCGCACACCATAGGGCGTAGATACAGGTTGGGATCCACCAAACTGTCCGCACAGATTAATTATACAATCATTAAGAAAACGCGTTCATATTATTCACTCGAATAATTCTTATCATTGTTTAGGGTTTTACTTCCTTGTGTTTTAATAATAAATAATAAACCTTTAATGTTAAATAGTGTCTTTATTTCTTTACAATTCATCAACTGAAATATCATTAATACTCATACCAATTCTACCCTCTAAACACAAATAGTGATTATCTGTAAAAAGAGAAGTTGTCGAAAAGCTTTTAATATGAAATATTATCGTTCTATAAGTCCGTTTATTTTAGTGATTAAAAAGGAACTGACAAATATTAGAATGAACAAAACAATAAAAAACTCGTCGGCTATTGCGATACAAAAATATGACATAAATGTTTTTATTTCAAGGTGGAGATTTTTCACAGAAGTCACACGCAAAAACACGGTTCACTAAAGCACTAGTCACTGGTAATTGCAGTAGAAAGTATTAAAATATATTATTTTATCACTTTTTAAGGCAAAAATATCCCGAGCTCTTACATCGCGTCGTATAATTTCTTATTGATTTAACCAATACTAACAGATTCTGGGCCTACCACAGACACATAGAAAAACTCTACTTCCAGGCCTGTACTTGAGAAGGACCCTAGTTGTGAAAACTGAACTGATTCCAGAAGAATCAGTTCAGAATTAATAGCTAAGTAAGCAATTGATTCCTTTTTCAATTACTGGTAATGCAGAAAAGAATCAAATATTATTTATTGTGTTTCAGAAAGATTAAAAGGCAACGAAAAACATGATATGTAATCGCTTTTGAATTGATTACAAGTTATGCGGGGGGTAATAAATTTATTACCGCCTATGACATAGCCGTATAAAAGTAATTCATTCTTTACGTGTATGGTAATCCGAAGTTGTCGGTTTCCTTTACCAACAGTCTTTTAAGTTCCCAATATAAATTAAGCTCCAAACAGTATAGTATTTTGATCACTTTTATTTTATAACTTATTAACAATTATATTCAATAGGTTCTTCATCCACTTCATGTAATATACTTATATATAGGTACAATTTATTTTAGGAAAATTTTATGAATTGATTTTTATTCTCAATGTATCGAGTACTATATTTTTTTTATTCTTTTTCAGTCAAAACTGTCAACTGCACTAAAAATTGTTTTTTTATTTTCTTACTTAGCCTTAGCCGACTTGGTTTTTAAGGCAAGTCTCCTTGGATAAGTAAGACCGGAAGTAGTAGGACGATGTCCCTACAAAGTGGAATCGATTTAGAATCGATAGAATTAATTCTGAATTAATCTTGAATCAATTCCAGTTACAACTGGGACTTGGATGAGCAGCGCGTTATTATGTTAGTGAGTTGGTGGCGTAAAGGCGCGATTCCATTGATGCAACCCTGAACGACATACTTCTTTCCTACTGTTGTTTGATTACATGTGTTCGGCTATATGCCACAAAATTTAATTATGTAGCATGCGCAATTCGCCTCCGGATATTGTAAACGCTTTGTCGTTGATACTTGTAGCATACTTCTAAAACGATTCCATTTAGGCAACTTCAGTTCCTTCTACAGGATCTTCCTCTACAGGATCCCATCATGAAACCGTTCAGCCGTCATCACGACAAGGGCACTTGTGAAAGACTATACAAATATGGGCATTCACATTCGTATAGTTGTCGAAAATACTTCTGGGTTGCTGACAAAGATGTTCGTGTGTTTAAAAAAATACGAATTATAAATATGGAAAACGCTGAAATTTTCGCAAAAACATTCATTCATTCAAGAAACTTTAGATAATGAAACGGAAGATGAAAATATTATTCCTGGATCATGGAGGGGAGGGAAGTTGTCCAAGGTGAGTCTGGTCTGCAGAATTTGCCACATGAGGCACGAAAGTCAACTTTTGAAGCTAAAGAAGTGAGAAATGAACTTATGAGCTATTTGCAATCAGTTGACGGGAGTGATCCTTGGCAGGACCTTTACGCCTGACTTTTATTACTTACATCATATACACAGTTTCTATATATTTCTTGTGTACTTATGTAAAATAAACGTTCTCCGCATCACTGCCAGCAGTTGAGCTCAAATGGAAACCAATTCCTTTTGTTTGTTTGGAGATGAGCAACTCTTTTTTAATTGTAGTTTTTTTTCGCCCGCGATGAAATGCTGAACGCAAATTCTTAATTTTAATTTCTACCGTACAATTGTATTTACTAGCCAATTTCTTTAATTTGTCATTTTTAATCTTAATTTTGCTATAATCACTAATTTCGATATTCCAAAATTCCGGTAAATTATAGTAGTCTTCAATAATGAGATTAATTTTTTACAAATTCCATTCCTTGTCGCAGGATACAAGTTGCACCGATTCGCTGACTGTTGGATAACGACGACACTGTTCGACACGTTGAATCAATTCGAAAGGTGATGCATATGCATACGTCCTGGCAACAACTATCAAATTGTAGTAGGTGGCAAGGAGATTTTTTTTTGTCGCTTCATATTGCTTCAATGGAAAGACCATTCATGCCGCATGCTACATGTTGCCTAAAAGTTGCCTCAGTGGAATTGCGCCTTAAGAATCATTTCAAATGTTTCCAAAACGAAGTACCTACACACTGTGTTATCTCCAACAAATCCTATCTGTATAAGTGAACGAGTTGGCTATATGAAGTACAAAAACGGCAGTCAAACTAATCGACTATGATTCCATATGCTCCACTATCGGTTTGCCTCCATCCTGATTACGGCTAGTCTTAGTCTGTTAATTTTTATAAAGGTTGAGATTTCTGGGTAGTCAACAATTTCATACAAATCGACCAGACCAGACCAGTAGGCAGACCCAGAAGGCGATGGATAGACCCTGTGACGGTCGATGCAGAACCAATGCCCAACATCTGGAACTGGAGCGACATGCTGAAAGGGATCGTCAAAGATGGAGAAATGCCCTAGAGGAGGCCAAGACTCGATTTGGTCTGTAGCGTAATTTGATGGATAAAATCTGGTGATGTTCTAAATTTTTATACCTACATGTATTTTATTCTGGCCCCGTTGCATTTTGCCTCGTCCAAGTACACCTGTAGTTATTTGAAACATCTAAAAAATTTGAGCATAATCCTTGAAAACGAAAAGTAATTTCGATCCTCATC
This sequence comes from Thereva nobilitata, assembly GCA_963855945.1. Classification (NCBI taxonomy): domain Eukaryota; kingdom Metazoa; phylum Arthropoda; class Insecta; order Diptera; family Therevidae; genus Thereva; species Thereva nobilitata. The sequence continues at coordinate 155,155,350 of OY979694.1, read as the reverse complement.
TTGAAATTTTAGTTTAGATCAATATCCAATGGAGATATTTCACTTAAAAAGCAAATACAATACATTAAGATACTAATAGCAATAAGATTTAATTAATATTAAATTAAAGCAATTGCATATTACTCGACTATACAAATCACAACTGCACGAACCAATTCAAAGGACACTAAAATACACCCCATAAGAGCGGCATTATAGGGAGATTTTCAAAGGAATTTAATCATCCTAATACCTTTCAAGTATGCTACCCACGTTGCAGTAGCCATCATTCATATCAGTTGTCACCATCCTTGTCCACCCAAAATAAGCCCCAGAATGTGCAAAATTTCAAATTGCAATCGGAGCTTTTACCACAGGTCTCTGTCACCCTTTCGTCCTTTCGGCATCTGTATTTATTTTACAAATTAATTCCATATTGATTTTGGATGCTGGTGTTATAACAGTTATTATTGCGCACACAATTCTGCATAGATCCTGAAAATGTATTAAAGCTTCTGGTACTGTGGTGGCTTATACGAGTACACCGCTGCCACGGCATCAGTTTGGCTCTACACAGGCATTTCAAAACTATCCACATCCAGGATACCAGGATTTGGATTCGGTATCATTTATGTAAATTTGTTTAAAATAATATCGTTTAATGGGCTGTGGATAAAGTGCGGTCTCTTGTTTGCTTGTGTGCTCGTGCTTTCATTGAGGTTGTAACGATGCGGATTGGGTGTGAGTTTAGTACTTTATTTAATTTGAATTCGGATTCGCTTATCAACGGTTTTAATCCACTTTCGTGGAAAAGAAGTCCTTCTGACGGAAGATAGAAAATTATGAATAATTCAAAAGGTGGAACTTTGTTAAACTCTGTAGATGGGCATTCCGTAGATAGACAGAAGACCCATAAAGATCTCAAAATGTTCACTATAATTGCTCTGTAGCAAAATTTTATCTTTAAAATTTATTTTGCTTCTGCTTTTCATTATAACCAGATGGATGAGCGAAGCTGAATATTAATTTAAAATGGCAAACAAATATAATGGCTGTGTTAATAGACTGTAGACAGCAAGTGTTATAAGTTTGCATTCCACCTTCAATTTTGTTTATTTCAAAGATTTCTTAAGAACGGGGGAAGTAAGATGTAATGCCTTGTAAAACAATTTCTGTTAAAAGTATTTTTATGCGTTTCAGAGTTTTTAAACTAATATTTTATGCTAAGCTGAGACGTAGCGGATCAACATAAATCCTCGATACCGATTTTGTACCGCTTCTTTCCAATTTCTAAGCGCAAATCTGGTATTGTCTGGTAGAACTGAGCCCCAGCATCTTAGCCTTGGGCAGCCTCTAGGGGTATTTGTAGTGTAGTAGCTTATTTGGATTAATTGGTATTGAGTCAATTCATTAAGACGTGTATCATCCCTAGCTAGTGATACTTTGTAGCCGTGTATTTTTTAATGGTTTTATTTAGCTTGACCTCGTATTTTTTTTTCAACTTCTTCTAACAATCCGATTCTTATGAAACTTTGCACACACATTGACAATTTTGTAAAAAAATCAAGATAGCTATTTCCAGATGGCGGACGAGTTTTGCAATTGTGTTCCGATACCATTGAAAATCGGTAGCGGGGTTTTGCAGGGCCACAAATGACGATTCTGCGAATTTGAAAATTCCAAATGGCGGCGCCAATATGGCGGATGTCTCCATTGAAAATTGATATCGAGGAGTTTTTAAGGTCACAAATGACGAATCTGTGGTCAAAATTTGAAAATTCAAAATGGCGGCGCCAATATGGCGGTACGATTTTGGTAATTACGATTCGACTTCACTGAAAATCGCTATTTAGGGAGTTTAAGTTCGGAAATAATGAATTTGTTGTCAAAATTGGAAAATTCAAAATGGCGCGGGCAATATGGTATGCATAACAAATCACTTCACCAGAATTTTGTAAAAAGTAAAATCCAAAAGTGACTGAATTTACACTAAAAAGAATACAACAAAAATAAGTAAAAAAAGCGTTTAAGTTAAATGGTTTTATTTTAAATCTAAAATAAAAACATAGGGCGCATAAAAACCTGTAACGACTGTATAATTAAATAAGAACGACTTGTCTAGAAAAAAATGTTTCCCAGTCCGCCAAAAAAATATTTCAAATGCGTCCCATGTTTTTATTTTAGTCTGTTAAAAGTCCCAGATTATTACTTAATCTGCTGACGCAGCGTCACAAAGTGCCCCTTGGCATATGACATGAAAAGACAGTACTGCTACTATTGCAAGATTTCTTATCAGACGTCACAATCTCAAGAAGGTCAATGTTTGTGTTCTAATTATTTTCTAGTTTTTGGTACTGCTTATGATTTCAAATAAAACATTTAACTTAAAAGTTTTTTTTACCTATTTTTCTACTTCTGCGTAATATTACCAAATTGCGCGCTGTCATTTAGCGAAAAAAAGAGAGCACCAACCAACGCACGTGTAAAAGAGAGAAACATACAACATACATTCCACCCCAGCTAGCACAAATTAGTAGCAATGAAATTAATGTAACAAGTAAAAGAGTCGCAAGATTAGATATGTAAAGCAATTGTAGCTCCATTGTGACTGAAAAAGCAGATTTTTAACGGTTATTTTGCAACAACTTTGGTCGCAATGCGCGACAAATCTGTTCTAGCTTTGTGTTAAATGAGTTGTTGCCAAAGACCGCGGAAGTGGGGTTGCACGGATTGCGGCCGCAACCCCTGATAATTTTGCGGGGTGGCACCGCAACCACTGTGCTTCCCGGGTGAAAATAAGAGGCCGTAAAATAAGAAAACTTCGGCGTATTTTAGGCTCAAAAATTTAATGGTAAAAAGAGCCGAAAATACGCCGAAAAATAGCCGAGGTAGTGAACATAAGGCCGATAGAACGCCGAAATGCCACCGAATATACGCCGACATGCCGATAAAAACACTCACAAAAAATAGGAAAAGAAAAATAGAAGGATTGACCCCCGGAATCGATCTTGGTTCCTTAGATTCCCCTTACAGAACTGCACGAGTAATTTCTCCTTTCGACCACTTCCTTAGTTAAGCATTCACGCTCAAAGTATACAATTAAGTGTTTATTCTGTGTTATGATTTGTTATTTAATGTAAGGAAAAATCGTCCTCGGGTGAAAATAAAAGGCCGAAAAGACGCCGAAAAACAGCCTAAAAGTACATTTAAAGCCGAAAAGACACCGAATAAACACCGAAATATTATTAGAGGCCGAAAACAAGCCGAAAAGACGCCGATATATTGTTGCTTAGATGGATCGACACCGAAAACAGGCCGAAAATGCACCGATATTTTTGGCAGTAGCAGAATAAAACCTCAGAATACATTGCCAGAAAATTTATTTTTATTTTCGTAGAAAATTCGGCTTGTTTTCGGTGTCAATACATATTTTGAATTATTTTGAAATATTGAAATATTAGTGTACTTTTGAACTTAGAAAATTGTTTTGCTAAAATCTTCATTTATCGAAATATTCTTAAGTCCAGACGTTAAAGAAATTTCTAAGTTATTTTAAAAAATAATTCAAAATATGTATTGACACCGCAAAGAAGCCGAATTTTCTACGAAAATAAAAATAAATTTTCTGGTAATGTATGCTGAAGTTTTATTCTGCTACTGCCATAAATATCGGTGCATTTTCGGTTTGTTTTCGGTGTCGATCCATCTAAGCAACAATATATCGGCGTCTTTTCGGCTTGTTTTCGGTGTCGATCAATCGAAGCAACAATATATCGGCGTTTTTTCGGCTTGTTTTCGGCCTCTAATAATATTTCGGTGTTTATTCGGTGTCGTTTCGGCTTTAAATGTCCTTTTAGGCTAATTTTCGGCTTCTTTTCGGCCTTTTATTTTCACCCGGGTTTTGAAATCAAAAAAGGAAAAAATTTTTTTTTTAAAATTTTAACAGGGAAAATTCGTTTTACATTTATTCTTATACCGAATTTAAAATTTTGCTATTGAATTAAAAATAAATAATTTTTCATAACCATTTTATGAAAGATTTCTGCGATCGCACCATCGTCGAACATTTTCAAGTGTTTCAGTTTCGATGTAATATATTACACTTTCAACGAACACTTGAAAAATATATGGTTTCGACGACGTTTTTTCTTCATGATGGTCTCAGTCGTGTGTGTAATTGTGCGTCTTTGTTTGTGTATCATAAAAAACGCAGAATTTGCAATTATCTTCAACATAAATCAGCTATACCCCAAATGGATAAAAGGTAATTATTTTCTCTTTAGCAAAAGGAAGAAAGTCTGGAATAAAAAGATTTTCTTCTATGAAAGATTGAAACCTCACATTTAATGGTAAAATATGTATGTTTCACTCATATCATAAACAAATTTATAGTTTCCTCGAAAAAAGGGTTGTTCTGACCACTCAGCGCTATTTGACACGTTTACTTGATGGAAAACAGATGTGATTTTTCCAAAGATCATAAAAACGACTCTTGTCTTGTCACTAACTAACTCTTACGGCATGAAAATTCTTGAAAAGAGTTCGTTGTATTTCTCATATACGAGGGTCGTATCAAAAGTAAGTTCGACTATTTTTTTAAATCCGCGTGGTTGGCGGGAAAAGTCTGGGAGTGTCAAGGCTGAACTACAACGTGGCGCTGGCGCGTGCTGCTTGGCGCTGCAGCGCAAACTGTCAAAAGTAAAAAACGTAGCCCAAGTGCAGCTACAATGTGCATCTGGCTTTGGCGCGTGGTGCTGGCGATGTAGCTCACTTTTGCCAACTTTCTACTTTTGGTGAGCGCCAGTACACCAACCAGTTGGGAATTTTGATAAATGAGGGCGCTGAAGTCAAAAGTACCCCAAAAAACATTCGTAATTTTTAGATTTTCCTGTAAAAAAATAATTTCCAATGATTTTTTTTGCATTACCCCATTTCCACTAACTTAAGCCTCAAACAGAACCAATCCGCTCCATCCGTTTTTAAAGTTTTGACATGACTTAGCGCCATGCATTGTATTTGCACTCAGCTACATGGTGCGCACCAGAGAACGCGCCAGCACCAAGAAGAGCGCCAGCACCACGCGGCAGCGCCAGATTGTAGTTCCCACTTCAGGGAATTTGCATCTGAGTGTAGTGGCAGCACTGGAAAATTTTTATGCGCGTGCGTCGATCGATCCGGCAGTCAGGCTTCAGCAACTATGGAGACTCCAGTCGCTCCTATCGTCAAAACACCAAATAAATCGAAAGTTGTTGGAATTCGCGGAAAAATGACAAACGTTCTTTAGGGATTCCAGGGGGGTGTTGTTCATCATTTGCCTTAAACCCCCCATACACGGTCAAATTGGATGTACAGCAATGCTGTGCAACCAAAAATGTGATATCCCACAACTGTGCTTTTTGGTTGTACAGCTTCATTTTCTGTTTAGTCGCGAAAGTGTAAAAATGGACAACAACGGGATGGTGTAAATTGAATGTTTTTTGTAGCTGTGTATTAATACATGATATTGAATTTCTTAACATAAATGTTATGAATTATTATTTCATTAATAAAATTAATTTTAAAAACTATGTATACATACCTTTAAATTATCGAAATAAAAGTTTGCTTTGAATATGAATATAATTGCACGTGTGTAATTAGTTGGTAACGTAGTTGTACAGGACTTGAAAAATTTTATTAATGCGAAATTAATTACGTTAGGCATGCTAAGAGAGAAAAAAATACTTACGCTTTCTTCATCAGATATGGAGTTTTCCAAATCTATTGTTGAAGTTCCACCAGTTTGACTTTCTACATTCGGTTAAAAAACTTAATTTGTCATAATACCAAAGGCTCGGGCAGTAAATAACATCGGTCCTAGCACCAGATTACAAACTTTTTTTTACTTTTTGGAGCTCTCTCCTGAAAGAAGTGCGCATGGAATTTATACGCCTCCTGACAGTTTCCATTGTTGCCCTTGGATCGATTTATTTTGATTTTTCTACAAGTTTCTCCAATACCTTGCACCTCACCTGATCTGCTTCTATATTTCTCACTTTTGATATTCCACAGTTCTTCACAATTTTGGTACAAGTCAATGAACTCACTCCAGAACAGGTTGCTCGGTATCGACATTTTACTTTTATGGAATGGTTTCTGGCAATTATTGTATAAAAGAAAACTGATTTGAAAAACCACTCTCGTAAAAATGATGTTGAATTGTGTTTCCGCCGAGAGATACAACTCAAATGCCATTTTCAAGCAACCATCACTGTAGTTATTGACACTACCAAAACGAGGGAATAGTGCTACTCTTCCTCCTTTTCCTAGGAATATCACAATATTCTTTCCTTATGTTACTTTCTATTTTACCCTATCATAAAATATGGCTGTTTCCTATGGCTACTGTACATTGTCTACCTGCTCTGGGCAATTACATCGGTCTGTGTGGTTAAGAAGGTTATAAACACTTCATTTCATTTTTTGAATGTAAACAGAGTCATAAAATTTAAAATAAGATTTTATGAATGATTTTTGCTGTATCTTTCCCTTAGAGCTGGGCAACATCGAACAACGACCCTTCTCCTACACGCTCTTACAGCAGTGAGTAGCGTTCCTCGCCAACCTTGCCAATTTCTCCTTTACTTGCTGTTTACCTAAACAAGGAATATTTTCCTTAACTTAAGGGTTATTTGAGTAAAAACCTGCAATGAAGCAACGCAAATGTTGCATGTTTTGAATATAAAGTTAGCTATTTTTTCTAAAAAAGGAAATACTAGTCCGACCAACAAATTTCCGTAAATTTAACAACAACACAAAACAAAACATAATACAAATTTTCCAATTTGCCAAGTTTGAGGATGTTTCTGTTATCAGAGATTTTAGAATTGTAGAAATGGCATTCACAAAAAATAATTTACTATTTGCCACTCATGAATAATCCAAATCCATTAAAATTTATCAAAATAAGAGGTTTAATCGAAATTAAATAAAAAGAGAGGATTTAATTTAACTTCTGAAGGACGTGTTTCCCTGCACTTAAACAAAAGAAGGATGAATTACAATAAAAGAAATATTATTTGAAAACATTTCTTTATAATGCAGTTATATGTATATTTTTTATTTAATTTAACGGCATTTCATATTTTCCAAAGACATCATTTTTTTTAATCCAAAATTTCATTAATAATTTATAAAATGGCTTAAATCCAGTTAATTAATTATTTTAATGTAATGTTTTTCATTTTTATTTCAATTTATTTTGTTTTTCAATTTATTTTTGGTTGGAGCACAACGCCACTACTTTCATGCATGTTGGAGCACCGGTGGCCACGCCTTCAAAAAATCAAACCACGCCTTCAAAAAATCAAACCCAGTTACGACCGAGTTTTGATCGGCCGACAGGCTCACAATCGATAGTTTTGGTTGTACATCCGCCCTTCGATGTACATCCAATTTGACCGTGTATGGGGGGCTTTACGATCACAGTTGCACGCTATTGCGAAGTGTTGCAACAACTCAGAAAGGCGATCCAAAACAAAAGGAGAGGAAGTTGACAAAAAAAAAACTATTTCGCAACCCCAGTGAATTTAAGGTTCCGCGGTCTCTGGTTGTTGCCACAAACTGAAGTTGCACGCCACAAGATGAAAAATGATTGTAACATCCGAAAAAGTTATTATTCTTTTAGTCGAACAAATTTAATATGTGTTTGTAACAAAATATAAATCGCAGTTTAAGTGTGTTGCAAAAGTCAGAGACATAATGGAATGAAATAAAAAGACAAGACATTACTCAATATGAACTTTAAAATTGAAGAATTGCATGATTTGTACACCAAAATTTGACAACGAATGCCATTTTGTCGATGAATGTGGGTGACTTACCTCTGAAAAATTATCGCGCCACAAAAAAAATTAAAATTTTGAATATAATTGGCAGTTTAGAAAATTTTCGAATTGGTAATAACAGTATGGAAATCTCAAAACTATAGCTAAATACATTTTTTTTTGTTTCTAGTGTCACATTACACTGAAAATTATTATAGAAAATGTAAAATAAAATAGAAAATTGTGTTTGATTTTTTTCAAATAAAACTGCATGGTGTAGGAACGACGAAAAATATGCCGAGCATAAAGCTTTTTGACAGATTTTATCCAAAGTTAAAAGGAGAAGAAAAACCTCCCTGCCGCGTTCTTGTAACTAAATGAATTTTATAAGTTTGATCCGCTTTTTTTCTTACGTCATTGAAACACATTAATATCCTCACTGCATCGTTTTTAACATTTAATTGTAATAGTTACTTGATAAAAACATACACTGTAAACTCAAGTGTTTAGTTGCTAAACACTTAAAGCGTTTAAATCGTTGTAGACGAAATTTAAACACTTAGCGGCGTTTAATGAGTAAACATTTAAGTGTTTAATTAGCAAACGTTTGTAGCGTGTTTTTGGTTATGAATAATACAAATTATGTTGATAGAACTATTAATCAATACGATATTAAAACATAATACTATCATTGCAAAAAGTGAAAAAAAACAAAAAAAAACAAAAAAAAAACAAAAAAAAAATCCAACCCAAGTGCCGTTTTTCCAAGCGGGTCCGCCGACTAAGTACAAACCACTTCCAATATTGCTTGACTTCCGTGATAGAACGAGATGCGCTTTACTGAATATGCTAAATGGTACCCTTGGCGGGAGTTAGCATAATTGCGGGAAGTATGGGTCGCTCATATTTTTTCGTCTTATCACTGCAAATCTCAGCTTTTGAAAGTGTTTTATTTCAAAACGCTTAAAACGTTTTATTTTGACGTCACCCATTTGATTAACATTGTAGACATTTTTTAAACGTTTTGAAATAAAACACTTCTAAAACCTCAGATTTGCAGTGATACTGATAATTTTAAATTCGTAATACTTAAGCATCTTTACGGTTTTATTTTCATATTAACAAAATAACTGTCAACAAAGGCGTAACAAATTCAGGATAAACTAAGTTAAATAAATGAAAACAACAAATGAAGTAAGAAAAGGCCAAAAAATGAAGAATATGTATATTCTAAAATAATTTTGGATGTAATTTTGGTTACTTTTTTTACTTCTGTTTATTACTCAAATAACAACAATTGCATTCTTTTGGCCCTTTTGAAAAAACAATTTAAAAGTTTTTTATCAGATCTAGTAGAGAATTTTGGGACCTTTAATTTAAAAAAAGAAAGAAAAGAAAAAAGAAAGACGTGAACTCGAGATATTTAACTTTTTGTATTTTGGTCATTGTTAATTAACAAATACATATTTTGAGCTATAATTTGGACTGTATCACTTTGAAACCTATACTATTCATTTTTTAAGTTTTATAGAAACTTTTCCCAGCAAACCAAACTTTCAGAATTCCTACAAGTCGAAAGATTTTCGGAAGCAATGCAACAACAAAAACTAAAGCTTTGTATGTGGCGATTAGCCGAAACTAATTCAAAAGGAATTCGGAAAACAAATCCCAACAATGTCACGAAGAAGCCGGTAACAAATTTTCTTAAGGAAGTAGGAAAGAAATCGGAATATTCCTATCAAACTTCCACTGTCAAGTCGTGTATAAGTGAAGTGCGCAAGTGCATTTGTGAATTTATTTTATAAGTAATTTTAATTTGGGTGTTTTTGAATTATAATAAAATAAATATATTAAAATATTATAATGGAGTCCATGTCCTTTCTTATTTCATTTTAAGGATTTTAAAGCAAAAAAGGAAATGAATCTGAAGCTTTTATTAGGGGTAAAAAGCGTTGCTAAATTATTACTAAATTTCGTAACGATTTCGAAAAGAATTTCTTTAACGAAGTCGTGTCAACCCCTTCATATTCAGCCTTATTCTCGTTGTCGAGTGACGTGACAGATGTCACTTCGACCTTAAATTGGTAGTCTCATTGTCTATCTAAGAGACTCATGGTGACTAGATTTACAAAGGGTCTTATAATCGCAAGGTGTTGTGTGAAGTGATATTTCCCTCGATACGTTTGTAGGTATCGACAGTTTCATTCCACCGCGTCCCTCATAGTCACGTCACTCGCCAACGAGAATAACCACCATAATTTTCTTTCCGAATTAGTTCAGAAATCGATTGCGAATTCGGGAAAAATATACGAATTTCCGTAACTAATTCGTTAAGATATCTTAAAATTTGGTTTGCTGGGTTATTTTCAAGCATTATAGTGTAAGTATTATTAATTGAGTGATTTTTTTGTTTTTTTTCATAATAACTTCCCTGTTTTTTGAAATTCTAGTTTTTTTGTATGATAATAAAAATTACCCGATAAAATTGAATGATTTTATTTTTTTTATTTCTGAAAATAGTACCTCTAAAATGGATCACCCAGGATTTCATTAGAGACACTTCCCACCCCTAAACACTATACCGTGTAAAAATAAAACGCTAGAGCGCTTAGTTCCCCATAAGTGTTTTATCATAACTAAGTGTTTACCTTCCCAAGTGTTTAATTGGCGAATAAGTGTTTTACTTTTAGACACTTGCGCTTAGGTTAGAATTTTTTGGTAAACACCTTACGCGTTTAATTTCTGTTAAATGCTTTAGGTGTTTAAGAATCAAACAATTTAGCGTTTAGATTTTGTGAATTTAACGCTTCTTCTGTTTTAAAATTAAATTAAATACTTTATCGTTTAGAAATAAAACACTAGAGCGTTTTATTTCTCAACACCTGCTAAACACTTGGATTTGCAGTGTATGTATAGCAACTTAGTCACATCAAGGTTGCTAACTTGTTATTCTATTTGTGACAGTTCCAATATAATAACATTTTTGAGATATGCTACTAAACGAAATGTTTTAATAACTTTAATTTAATTTTAATGTGACATCTTTTTTTGCAACTTTTATGGAATATTTTTATAACAAGTTGGTTTTTCGTAACAAAATTAAAGCTGTAGTGTAACTGAACCGGATGAATTGTTGCAAAACGCAAATTCGAAACAATAATTTAACCTATCTGTGACTAAATTTTTTTAAAAAAACTGGATTACAACCCAAGTGTAACATATTTTTGTTACAAATTGAAATCTGTGCTAGCTGGGACACTTCCCACACAGAACCGTGCTCTTTTCTGTATACGCTCATTGCTGTGGAACGTTGGAAAATGATGTTGTTGTTTTTCTTGTTAACGCTTTTACTGCGATTCTATCCCATTTTTCATTAAACTAAACATTTCCTTTCGGAAGTAACTCTACGTAATACACCAGCATTTACTTTATAGTTCATTTGGCATTCCTTAGTCGGAATACATTTTTCGATAGTCTTTGCGAGGGACTCTGTTCCACTTAACTCAATTAAACAACGTTCCAATAAGTATTTCAAAAATATTTGTTCCTGCAATTCTTCATTTGCAATTGTTAACTCCGAAGCTAAGTTGTCAGATACTGTTTTGAATGGTGTGTACACTGCAAATCCAAGTGTTTAGTAGGTGTTTAGAAACAAAACATTCTAGTATTTTATTACTAAATGGTAATGTGCTTAATGGTGGGAAGTGCTTACTTTTAAAACATAAGAAACGCTTAATGTACAAAATCTAAACACTAAAGTGTTTTGTTCTTAAACACCTAAGGTGTTTACTAAATAAATCTAACCTAAGCACAAAGTGGTAGAAGTGTTTAAAAGTAAAACATTTATTCGCCAATTAAACACTTGGGTAGTAAACACTTAGTTATGATAAAACACTTATGGAGAAATAAACACTTTAAACGTTTTATGTTTTTAATTCATCCCCTCACTGAAAATTACAGTATTTCAAAGTTGTTTAAAAATAAAACCCTTTAGTGCTTTATTTCTAAACGGTACACTGATGAATTGTGGAAAGCGTCCCTTTAGAAATGAAGTATTGGGTGATTCATTTAGAGGTACTTTTTCAGAAATAAAAAAATAAAAAATTCATTTTTATATGGTTATCTTTATTATCATACAAAAGAACCATTCTTTACATTTATTTTTTATAGATTCTTTCTTTCAAATGTTGCCGGTACTGCGTCTAACATAGTCCATTCTAAAGCTCCCATTTTCGCTCTTCGTTTGTTCTAATGCGCTATTCGTTCTGGTGAACCCTTACAGAACCAAAAATCTTAGGATTTTCCTTTTGAAGATTTTGAGCTGATTTTCTGAATTTTTGATCATTGTCCAAGCATCAGACACGTAGCATAATGTTTTATATATTCTCAGTTTGCATTTTCTTGACATTTCTTAGTTTTTTAGAATCGGTACTAGTTCGAAATAGGTTTTATTTGCGGCTACGATACGTCTATAGATGTCGTCCTTTATCTTAACTTTCACTCTATGATCGTCAAGGCTGACTTCTTCTTAATCGTTGTCCTCTTTTTGATACTTTGTTTTCGTGTGATTTACTCTGAGATTGAACTTTGCTGAGCTTTCTTCAATTCTTGAAAAGGTTTTCTTTACGTCTTGCCCTTTGTCATCTGCGAATGCTAACATCTGAATGTTTCTTGTGAAGATGCTATTTGCTCAAAGCCTTCTATATTTACAATTACAAGCCATGCACTAGAAAATATGGCTTTCAAAATTTCCACTCAATAGGACTTCAAATCTCTGATGTCACGTTATGTTGTTAGTGTAATTTGGAGATTTGAAGTCCTATTCAGGGGAAATTGGCTCTCAATATTTTTCTAGTGCATGACTTGTAAATATAGAAGGCTTTGTATATGCTCTATTAAGTTCTGCTATATTATTGATCCCAGACCAATGTTACAAAGTAATGGTAAGATCGCATCTCCTTGTCGCAACCTGATTATTGAGGGAAATTGAATGAGTTACAACGTTGTATTCTTACTTGTTTTCTACACTCTTTGGTCGTCACTTTTTATAGTTCTATTAATTTTTCGTGAAACCCATTTCACTCATGTTGTTCCCACAGCAAAGCAAGTCATAAGCATTTCTGTAGTCTACAAAAGCAGATGTATCTCAATGCTTTCTTCCCAGCATTTTTCAAGTATTTGTCTCATTATGAAAATCTGGTCTATTGATTTGTTCCTTCTAAATCATGCTGGGTAATCTTCTATTTTTTTTTTCCATAGTTTCAGTCAATTTAACAAAATATGTATGTATGTATATGAAAGAAATTTGTTAGCTGTGTGCCATTGCTAATACGATCAAGTGTGTATGTATATCTCGCAACAATTTTCGAGATTAACTTTGAAGAAATTATGAAAATAAAAAGAACCTTTGTATAGCTAAATAATAATTTTCCTATTAACAAAAATATACTACCTTTAATATTATCACGGTGTTGGTGTTCTTTGCCCAACAGAATTCTTAACTCTTAAAGATATGTATAGATCACAAGACGAATTTAGTCTTAATGACATTTATTTTATGTATATGTTTACAACTTTTTGATATTTATTTATATAACTTAACACTTTGGTATTTGTGACTCATCTACGTATTATTTTAGATTCTTTTGTTTACTGTTTGGTTTCTTTAACTCGCTTCAAACAAACACGAAATTATTTCTGGAAAAACCTTTTTACTCTTTCTGGCCTCGAATCTAAGTCAAGTCAGAATTATTTTATTTTTTTTCTCTTACCTATCCTCGGCCGACTTTGTTTTCATAGCAAGTCTCCTTGGCTAAGTAAGACAGGATGTAGTAGGACGATGTTCCTACAGTGGTCGGTCACTAAGTGGCGGTAATTGTCTAATATCCCCGAAAAAATAAACAAATAATCCACCAAAAGGTTGAACAATTTATATTAACAGCAGCACCACCAGTTGGAGTAAGTAATTTATAGTAAGATGATCCATGTGTCTCATTCAATTTAACAGTAAAATAGTGAATAGTACTTTTTATAAGCCCGCATTTCCTTCAAAAATTCTTTCGACATGTTTATCTGGAATTTTGCCGCTTTGGAATTCACTCTGTTTTTCAAATTTTTTATTATAAAATAGTTCGCAAAAAATTCCGCCGCGCTGCAATAGTTCGCAAAAATGGGATAGATGACCGTGTTATGTAGTTTTAAATATATGTGCGTGGTATTTGGAAAAAACATTTAATTTTATTATATTATTCAACATTTTTTATGAAAATAATTATGTATAGATAACACATCCAGGCCTTGAAATTACTGTAATAAATTTGAAAGGAGACCGGTCAAACCCCATACAAAATTACCCCAAGCCCGGAGCTTAAGTATTTTTTTTTGTAAAATGGATAACAAATGTAAATAATTGTCCCCGATATGTGCCGAAATAAAATTAAAGTCACATACTTAACAATAACTACAGTTATGTATGTTAGTTTTTACATCAAAGGTTTGGGGAATATTGACCATGCTGTTTGTGACTCGGCGACGGTGAAAAGTGCATGGTTAAATTTACTATGTATCGTTGGGAAGTATTTAACAGTTTCAATTAAAAAACGCTCACGAGTGACATTTTTATAAACATGTAAGTACGAAGGATCAAAACGGATGCATAATAGCAGGGCGTTTTCAAAAATCTGCGGGGGCACACATACTTTAGTTACGCCACTGCATGCAAAAGTAATATATGTATGTACATCCTTAACAAGCATTTGGATATGCTTCCTCTGGTATTGATATTTGTCTCAATTCACTGAATCTTAAATGTAACATGATGTAAATGCATTGAGTGCCCACTGTCCCCGGAGCTTTAGTTTATTACATAAATAGTTCTTCAGTCAAGTCATGTACCTCAACAATTAGAATAAATAAATTGGCCATATTGAAGTTGACATATAATAGGATTTCTTGTTAAAGCTTCTTGCTAGATTTCTATGTTGCTGAAAGCAATCATGTTTACATTCAGGTATCACCAATGCCCCTTTTCTCCAAAAAAATACATTCTACAATTACTTAAAGGTCTTTTATAATAAAAATGTCATCGGTGCTGCATGTACTTCAAAAGATGGATCCTTGTTCATTGAGAAAACATACCTTTACCAAATGGAATCCGACAGGTCTGCCTCTGGATGCACCAGGTCACACATCAACTTGCACTCTGTCCCAAGAGCATGTTAAAGCCACTGATACATGTCTATTTAAATTCCATACCCCGACAATAGTATAAAACACCTTCAAGTTAACAGCATCCTTTTTACCCTTGGGAGCAACTAACAAACGACCTGAACACAACTTCGAAATTACTATCTGTAATTTATGGTATAGTTGTTGAACAAGGACTTTAAATATATGACCATCCCCATGTATGTAAACGTCCATGATTCAGGATCCCAGAGTTTTCCTACAGTTTCCATACTACTATCTACCTGAAGGCAGGCAAACGGCTCGATGTTGGCGTCTGTGTTTTCCTCAATTCAAGCCGTCGTGTTGATGATAAATTTTCCCCAATACCGACCCTAACGTATCATCAAAATCCCTTAGAATTTCCCATATGGCGTTTAAGAAAGGCGACATTCTTCTATGTGACATTGGTTACACTTTCATAACCCGAAAATTTTTAATGAATCCTTCGAATCGATGGTCGCCAATAATCATGCTGGTGCCGTATAGTCCTTATAATGAGCAAGAGTTTCCAGTCATATGTAGAAGGGTTAATCGTGCCACAAGAAGCCACTAATCGATTGTAGTGCGGATAAAAATATCCTATCTGGAAGTGAGGGAGTTGGCGTGTTTAGACCCTTCTTTTTTCAACTCCTTGACCATGCAAAACGTTCACTTAAAATTGTAAACCCCGAGGATTAAAGAGTTATTAGCTATCGAAGCTCACGGTTTGCCTTGTGTGCTCGTGTGTGGGAAATTATACTCAGAAGGGCAGAAGGGCAGAACGTGGCGTGGGTTTTGAATATCATGCTGCAGCGGATCTAATCGATTAATTGGGCTCTGAGGTAGAAAGATTGTTCTTTTACTACATATCGTGTGAGGAAATGATGAGATCTTTGTCAATTGCAAGTATTGTGCCTTTGTTATATGAAATTTTCGAAAATGTGTGTTCATTGATGAAGGGTTTCCATTACAAATTTTAATTTTTGAATGGGGCACAATGAAGACTTCTTATAATAACTCTAACGTAATGGCTGATAGCTGGTGGAAACAAAAGAATATTTATATTGTAGCGAAGTGTGTTGAATATAAGCTTTTAATCAACGTATGATGTTACTTACATCTATATTTGACATACAGAATTTCGATGATCTCTTTTTACTTTATACTTAATCTACTATCTACCAGTTCTGTTTTAAATATTGTATCCTTTTATCTTTTTGATTACAGTAGATCTGTCAGTGTACGTAACCTGTGATACATAGTTGTTTTATCCGATAAATTTGCTTTCATCTGTAAACACTTTTAAACGATTATGGGCCCAGGAGTTAAAGAAACACTTCAATGTTAAAAGGTGATTATTATTTTGGAGATCTAAATTTACATAAAACCCCAGAACAAGTTTGGAATGGAAGAATACCAATTGTAAGTCACTTTCGACAAATAGCTAGTCGCGCATTTTGTTTTAAAAAAAAGAAACCTGGCATTTCAAAATAGGAACCCAAAAAAGACGAATATATCCTTATTGGCTATTCGGATGAGTCAAAGGCTTACCGTTTGTGAAAAGAGGGAACCAAGACAGTAATCGAAAGTCGAGATGTCAAATTCATTGAAAATTTATCCGCTGGGCGGAATTGAGTGTGCAAAATATGAGTACCGCATTCCGTCAGCAGATTTCAGTTGAGAATAGCTCAAAGATGAATAATTCGGATGTTGCCGGTCCATTTTTGGGTCCAATTTTTTTACCCCCCCCCCCTTTTTTTATTGGGACCTCTATGTCTTGCATGGCCCGCTTTTTGACGATGGATTTTGATGAAGCACCACAAAATAAGACGAAAATATATAATAAAATTTTTCGATATCACGCTTAGTTTTCGAGATATTGACACTTGAAGTTGACTTTTTGAAGTATTTCCCAAAGGTTTCTAGTGATATCATAGCTAGGATTTCCATGCCACCGATATTTTAATTATGAGTTTCGTTAAAACACCCCAAAATAAGACGAAAATGTTAAATATTTTTTTTCGATATCTCGCTTCGTTTTTGAGATATCGATACTTGAAGTTTTATGTATTTTCAAAATTATTCTACAGCGTTAATCGTTTCCAAAAAATACTAATATGTAGGTATAGACTGGGAAGGAGGGAACTGCGTGTGCAAAATGTAAGGACCGCCTTTTATTAATTGTTTTGATCTCAGAAAGGTTTACAAATTATGATTCTTGATGTTGTCAGAAACTTCATTGGTCCATCATTTATATCCAAAAATTGAAAAAGCAAATACTAACTACTAACTAATTGCTCCTTTAATCCCTCATGGGACATAGGGCGGAAACAGTTGCCCTCCAGCGGACTCTGTTTTGCGCGACAGCTCTCAGCTCTGACCAGGATCTCCCGGTTGTTGCGGCCTCTGCTAATAGGGTTCTCCTCCACGTTGTTCTAGGTCTTCCGACTCGACGGGATCCTTGTGGATTCCAGTCAAGGGCCTGTTTGGCTAGATTATCGTCTTCGCGTCGCAAGGTGTGGCCAATCCAATTCCATTTCCTTCGCCTGATTTGGTCGTCTATCCTTTCTTGGCCGGCACGGCGCCATAGTTCTTCATTTGAAATTCTATCTTGCCAGCGGATTTTTAGGATACGACGTAGGCATCTGTTGATGAAAACTTGTAGGCGCCCTGTGATGAATTGGGTGACTTTCCATGTTTCGCAACCGTACAAAAGAACTGCCTTAACGTTGGAGTTGAACAGCCGCAATTTGGTGTTAATTGAGATCTCCGTCGATCTCCATATGTGAAACAGGCTTGCATATGCGCTTCTTGCTTTATTTATTCTGGAACTGACGTCTTCTTCTGTACCGCCGTTTTCGGTAATAATACTACCGAGGTAACAGAATTTATCTACCAGTTCCACGTCACGGTTATTTAGCGCTGTTGGTTCAAGGGTGTTTGCATTTATCCGCATTTCTTTGGTTTTAGTCGGATTTAACCTTAAGCCTGCTGAACTACTTTCTGTTGCCAAATTGTTTAACATGTTTCTGAGGTCCTGGTGTCTGTGGGCCAGCAAACAGATATCATCCGCGTAGTCGAGGTCCTTAAGGCGGTCTAACAATCCCCATTGTATGCCACCTGTTCTAGTATCTAGAGCGCTGACAAGGATGTCGTTTATTACTATAAGAAATAGTAATGGCGAAAGTAGGCATCCTTGCCGTACTCCTGAGCTCACTTCAAAGCTGTCGGAGAGTTTTCCATTGTGAAGAACTCTGCATTTGGAATTGTTGTATAGAGCTTTTATCAATTCTATTATTTTATCCGGCAGTCCACGTTGCCGAAGAGCTCGCCATATAAAGCTCCTATTAACCGAGTCGAACGCTTTCTCATAGTCTACGAAAGCAAGGTAAAGGGGGGATCGGAATTCAGTAGACTGCTCCACTATGATTCTCAAGGTGTTAATGTGGTCTATGCAGGAGCGGCCTTTTCTGAATCCAGCCTGCTGTCTTCTAAGCGTTCGATCTACTGCCTCTCTTATCCTTGACAGTAATATGTGGGACAAGATTTTGCCCACAGTAGATAATAGACAGATGCCTCTCCAGTTGTCACATATTGTTAGGTCCCCCTTTTTTGGTATTTTGACTATGATACCTTCCGTCCAATCCTCCGGAAAGGTACAGGTGTTCCATGCTATTTCCAGGATTGGCTGTAGCGCATCTGCTATGAGGCTTGAGTCGGCTTTCAACAATTCTGGCGGGATGCCATCTTTTCCAGCTGCTTTACCATTGGCCATTGCATGAATTGCGGTTACTATTTCAGTCTTGGATGGGGCACGAGTGGTGATTCTTATTGGCTGTGCATTGTTGCTGTTGTTTTCCTGAGGTTCCTGTGTAAATGAACCATTCAGGGCGGCGAAGAAGTAATCTCTCCATCTTTGGAGTTGCTCCTCGTCGCTGCACAGCAGCCTTCCATCCGCACTCTTTACGGCATGCTTTTTAGTAAAGTGCTTTCCCGATAGCTGTTTAGTGATTTGGTACAGCACCTTACTGTTGCCTGTGTTTGCCGCGTTTTCCGCTTTCTCTGCGAGCTCATTTATCTGCCGCCTTTTATCACGCCGGACACTTCTCTTTACCTCCCGGTGCAAATGCTTTAGATCAATTTTAATTATCAATATCTAGTTTTTTGCCATGATTAAAAGTAATAATAGCTAGATAAATGAAAAAATACCAAAAAATAATTACCCTACTGTAACGGTCGGTTAATTATTGAACCAATTCTCCCTGTCAATTATTATCCCCTCTCGCGGAAATTTCAGAAATTAATAGTCCAATCACTTCAGGAGTTTTTTTATTCGAACATTTTCTGAATCCCGTAGGCGAATGAAAACAAAATTTTTCTTAGAAGAGAAAAAAATAGATTTTTTTGACAGTCTGGTTTGAAGATTTAGGCCAGAAGGTCCATTTGTTTTCTTTGTTGATAGTCGAGCGGTATATATACTGAAAATTAAAATAAATTATTAGAAAAAATAATTCAGTTATCGGTAGTTAAAATATAGTTAGAGTTTTTGTTGGAAGGAATTCGCCTAGTGAGGAGTTTGAGGAGTTCTATGGTTGGGATTTTATCAATAATCCACGAAGAAACACCCTTTCCCCATGTGTGAAGACCAAAAGAAGGCATATATTCGAAGAGGAGAATTATCAGTTTCTTTGAAGACGAGGTCGTCTGGCGAAGAGCACAATCGTTCCATCGCAGCTTGGTAATTGTTGCAAGTAGCGTTAGCATTTAATATCGTTGCATTTTTTTGCGCTGTCTGCAACCGCAGTCTTGATAATTATTGTAGGATATAAATATCTTTTTGTGTGGTTCTGACGTGTATAATAGACACAATAAGCTGTTTTATACAGTCTACATAAAGTGCCCTGACAGCTAAGCTTAAAGCAAGTCACGTGGTCAATTGTACTCCGCTCTTTAACCAAACCTTAACACTTATCAACCCGCTTATCAAAGAGGAACTGGTATATGTTATTATTCCTACTCATCCACCTACGGATGATTGGAGACCGTTTCATGGAAATTGGATGCTGACAACCTATCTTTCAAGTGATTTTGGTGGAGATTTAGCTGATATACGAACTTTACCTGCACGTTTTCGTCAGGAGCTCTAGTGGAGGCGTGAATATTTTATACCTGACGAGAAATACTTTAGCAGATGAATCGCATCATACAAGTTAAAGGTCGGCATCGTGACAATTATTATCCGTCAGCGCCTGAAGGAGGTTAACTTCATGCGTATCTTTTAAAAAAAAAGAGAAAAAAGAAAAAAACCACTTATATATTCGTTTGAGTTTGTTCTATTCTTGTTATATTGACACCTTTCTATTAACAGATTTATTAATTCTAATATATTTACACTTCTCGTAGTATGATTACAAATTATTAACACTTCTTTAAATATAATTACGAATTATTTACATATTCGATTTATATAATATATATATATTACACATTTCTAATTGACATATATATAATATTTTTTAAATATTACACTGTCCATTATTCTGGGGTGTTAACACCGGAGACTCGCACGGGGTCAATGTTACTGAGTTCTATAGAACGTCATATTGTTCTCTAATTAGTTTGGGTCGTGTTGCAATTCGTTAACAGTTTGATAGGTTACTGCTTCGTGTTGGCCAAGATGACGTTGTGTCCTAGAGATTTTTTTTGCTATTCTGGAATCCAGTGAATGCCCCCCTATATATTCAAACACTGTTTCACGTATCATCCAACACACACCGTTTCACTTATCCTGAGTATAAGTGGTCATATTTGTTTTTAATTGTTCATTGTTGTTGATATGGCGATGAAGTAATTGTATATTGCTGTGAATATGGGTAGTTTTCTTTTAAACAATATATGTTTGTTAACAAGTACTTACACGTCTTTAATTGATATGAAGTGCTAGATTGTTTACGTTTTTTAGGATGGTTGGGGAGGGAGTTTTTATTTCTCTAGGGTCCTTCGTTGATCATTCAACGTAGTTATGGGTCCCACGATTCAGTGGTACCAGGCATGGATCTCTGATGGGATGGACCGGTGAACGACGAGGACATGAAGACTTTCTGCACAGATAATTAGGTAAGTGGTGAACCCAATATGTGTCGGTCCGGTCACACACCCCACGACCCCTTCCGGCGAGCTAGCGTAAACCGTGTGACCGGCTTAGCATCCCCTAGAAATATTTAGGAAACTAGGGAGGATGTGGTCTCAAAATTTTTATGGTTACCCAAGCACGGTGGTAGTAGCCTTGCTGTCACCAGCAAGGAGCTCCATTGCGCCGGTACATAAATGGCGCCCAACGCTTCGGCAAGCAATTTTCAATGTTATTCCGGCGCCCATTTAGTTACATAAATGGCGCCCAACGCATGCTTACATGCCAACGTATGTGTCGGAGATTGCGCTGACGACTAATAGAGGTCTATTATTGAATGCACCGCTGCACATTAATCTCGTTTTCAAATGCAGTAATAATTTAGAACTTGTTATAATTTTAGCACTTGCTCAATTTCGATGAATTTAGTATTAAGCAAACACTGTAACGAAGAACGCAAAAGTAAAGGCTAAAGAAGACAAGAATTTCAGTTTTTTAATTGTGGTCCCTAATTTCTAAAGGAACAAAACATTGGCGCCCGAGCAGGGACCAAGGGCTTAATAGTGAAATTCTTGTCGGTGCAATTGCGGGCACGGAGCCGGTTTTGAATTCGGAAAAATTCATTGGTAGCGTTTGCTTTGTGCGCAACCCGTTGAATAACTTATAAACGTGGCGGTGCGGTTCGGTTATGAGGTTATACGGTTTTTGCAAAGGTATAGATCGGTGCGAAAAATATTCGGTACATACAGTGTAAACCAACGTTACTCGAGTGATTAAAGCAATAAAAGGCGTGCGTCGGGTCACTTTGAAGCTTTGAAAGAATTTTAACAAAGTGCTTCGGCGGGCGGTGAAGGTTTAAGGGCGAGACCAGAATCGGATGAGTATAAATCAGATCGGAAGAATATTAGCACAATAATTTCGCGGACATTATTGGCAAAAAACGACACTTAGCGGTAGTGAGACGTGTGAAGAGCGGGATTTCGTACGGTTTGTACAAGGGTGTATGCGGAGGCAGCAAGACTCCTACATAATACGGTGACAAATAATAAGGAAGGTGGAATTGGAACGCAGTGCGTGGGTGTGAAAAGCAGAGCACACATTGTCATTTAGCACTTCATGCTATTGTGAATTTAACTAATACCTGTGAAGTGCAGTGACGTTAACTCATATTTGGAAAAGTGTTTACAATTTTCTTAAGGGCCACTTATTGGCATAATAAAGGTGAAAGGTAATCGGTAACTCATAAGAAGTCAGGTATCCGCATAAAGGCAAGGTAAATTTAATTAAATATTATTCGATATAAATAAGTGATGGAAGCGGCAAAAAAGAAAAGAGCGACGATTCGAGGCCAGGTGACTAAATTAGATGCGTACATAACCAGGAGCGCTGCAGATTTGACGAACGCGGATTTGGAGGGTGTTAAGGTGCGGCTAGAGAGACTAGAGCACTACTCGTCTCAATTCGAGGACGTTCAATCAGAGATCGACGAGTTGTCCTCAGAAAGGGAATTATCGTCCGAAACAGCATCTTGGGACTCGTTTGAGGAACAATATCTTCGCTTGAAAACGGAGTTTAGAAGGGTAATTTCTAGCTTAGAGGCAACTCAACGGCAAGGTGTAAGGGTTATCGGGGAAGGACTGGAAGTTTCTATGAAGGCTTTAGCAGAGCATCAGAAGACAGTTAGCGACTTAATTGAAAGATTAGCCACAGCAGCAAATCCGAATGAAAGCAATGTAAGCCTGACGAATTCTCCCCCTAATGGGCAAGCAGCTCGGGTTAAACTGCCAGTAATCGAATTGCCTACATTCACAGGAAATTTCTGTGACTGGATAGGGTTTCGGGATTTGTTCAACACGCTCGTACATGATAATGCTAATCTATCATCCTTTCAAAAGCTACAATATTTGAAGAGTTCTCTAAAGGGTGATGCAGCATCAATTGTTAAGCATTTGGCGGTCACTGACGCAAACTACGCATCGGCATGGGAAGATTTACATCGGAGGTACGACAAGGAAAAATTGATAGTAGAATCTCATATTCGAGCTATAATGGAGCAACCTGCGTTGGGTCAGAGTTCGTTGACAGGGTTAAAAAGAATTTACAATGCAATATTAGAAACGGTGCAATCCTTACGAGCGCTTAAGGCTCCTGTAGAGCATTGGGATTATTGGTTAAACTTCGTAGTGGTGAACAAATTGGATCCAGAAACAAGGCAACTATGGGCGCGACATACTGCCGAGAATGATAAACCGAAATTTGATGATTTATTAAGGTTTATTCAAAATAGATTATACGAGATGGAGTCGGTGCAAGGTCTATCAAGGAGTTCGGTCAATAATGCTAGAAGGCAGGTGCATGCTGTTTCTGTGACCGTATGTCCTAGGTGTTCTAATCCTCACAAGTTAAGCAAATGCTCTGATTTTAATGCGTTAACAGTCCAGTCAAGAAAGGATTTTGTGAAGAGGAAGGGTTTATGTTTTATATGTTTAAGGAGTAGCCATTCAGCGAAGCTATGTAGGTCCGCATTGTGTCACACTTGTAAGGGACGTCATCATGCATTGTTGCACTTTCAACCGGCTGCATCTAACACGGTAAAGGAAGTATCTTGCGTTACTAACGACACTACATCCAATATATCAAAATCGGGTTCTTCAGTTGGGGAGGAACAGGTAAATATTAATTTTGCTACTCGGCAAGGAAAGCGGGTGCTTTTACCGACAGCGCTAGTGCTCATTAAGGATAGTTTTGGAGTATTGCGACCTTGCCGAGCGTTGCTAGATTCTGGGTCAGAGGCAACAATAATCACGGAAAAATGCGTTCAGAATTTAGGCTTAAGAAGGCGAAGATCAAGGGTAACAATCCATGGCTTGGAGCCAGCCGTGTCTCCAGACAAAATATCGCGAGGAGAGGTTATGTTGGAAATAGGTTCCAGATTGTCTGACACAACTTATGAGGTAGCTGCTTTAATATTAAATGAGATAACTTCTCACCTTCCAGTTCAAGAAGTGGATATGTCGCGGTGCCAGGAATTGCGGACAGTCGATCTTGCAGACCCAAACTTTAATCGAAGTGGTCGCATTGATCTGCTTATAGGATCAGATATTTGCATTGAATGCTTGAAGGACGGTAAAATTAAGGTCGGCGACCTTACTGCTCGTGACACAGTCTTTGGATGGATAATCGGTGGGCGAGTGGTGCAGCCCTGTGCAAGTACATTGGTTCATCATAGTATTATAGATATTGATAACTCATTACGCAAGTTTTGGGAAATGGAAGAGTGTCCTTCAGATGCGGTTAAGGCAAAGGAGAAGGAACCAATCGAAATCCATTTTGCAAGGACTCATCAACGGTTAGAGAATGGCCGATATGTAGTGCAGTTACCTTTCCTTCAAAATAAATCGGAATTAGGATCGTGCGAACAAGCAAGTCGGTCCAGGTTGCAATCATTGGAACGAAGATTCAAGCATGACAGTGAATTAAAGCGTATGTATGATGAATTTATGGCGGAATATATTGCTTTAGGCCACATGCGAGAGGTAAAATTCCCAACGGAGAATGAAGCTAGACGCAAACGACATTATTTACCTCATCACGCCGTCTTAAAACCCGACAGTACCACTACGCAGTTAAGGGTAGTCTTCGATGCATCTTGCAGATCTAGCAGTGGTTTATCCTTGAACGAAACATTAATGGTGGGACCCGTCATTCAGACGGATTTGGTGAGTCTTCTCTTAAGGTTCCGATTACATCGCATAGGTCTGTGTGCGGATATAGCAAAAATGTACAGGCAGATATTGGTTGGGGATGCGGATCGTGAATATCAAACAATATTATGGCGGTTTAATGACGATGAACCAACAAAAATGTACGAATTGGTGACAGTCACTTATGGAATGGCGCCTGCATCATTTTTGGCGACAAGGGTGCTTAAGCAGCTCGAACTGGATGATGGGGAAAAATATCCGGACGCAAGGGGAGTATTGATTCAAGATTTCTACATGGACGATTTGATCTCTGGAGCGGACTCAGTTTCGGAAGCTAAGAACATGGTGGATCAACTAATAAAACTACTTTGCGGGGGCGGCTTCGTATTACGAAAATGGAGTTCGAACTCGAGGGAGTTACTAGAAACATTAATTGACTCAAGAGCACACGCCAGGGAATCTTCGAATATAGTATCATTTTCTCAACCCGAGACGTCATTTGTGAAGACGCTTGGACTGCATTGGCAGTCTGCGGAAGATTTCTTTTCCTTCAAGGTTCAATTTAATGAAGTGGCGCAGGGAACAAAAAGGGAAATGTTATCGGAGATTTCAAGAATTTTTGATCCTTTGGGATGGATATCACCGTGCATTGTACGAGCCAAGATGATGTTTCAAAACCTATGGCTACGAGGTGTTGAATGGAATTCGAAACTACCTGATCCAATCTTAAGCCAATGGATGGAACTTCGAGAAGGTTTGCAAGCGCTGTCTATATTAAGGATTCCGCGATGTATTGCAACCAAGCAAGACAAATTGAAGCTTTATGGATTTGCGGACGCATCTGAGAGGGCTTATGCAGCGGTTATTTATTTGAAGGCCATCCAACCTGATGGAAGAGTTAATTGCAATCTGTTACAAGCTAAAACACGGGTAGCTCCCTTGCAACAAGTTACGTTACCTCGGCTAGAGCTTTGTGCTGCACATTTATTAGCGAAACTAATGTCAAGCGTAAGAAATGAATTGTAGGTCAAGGAAGAAGATTGCATCTTATTTACCGATTCTACTATCGTGTTATCATGGCTGTCGGATGTTCCGCGGAAATGGGTTAATTTCGTGGCTAATAGAGTAGCTGACATCAGATATCGATTACCAGGTGTTAAATGGCGGCATGTTAAGTCTAAGGAGAACCCCGCAGATTGCGCGTCTAGGGGACTTTCACCCGTTGAATTGCAGGATTACGAATTATGGTGGCATGGTCCAAGCATTCTATTAGCGGAGGATTTTGAGAACGTGGAAATGAACATGAAAATAGCTGAAGATATACCGGACAGACGAAAGTTGGTGTGCCTGAATACTACAAACAAGGCTGATGATGGTTGCTGGGATTTAATTAACAACTATTCTTCACTTGGACGACTAACCAGAGTTACGGCATTCTGCATGCGGTTTTTGCGAAATCTGAAGGCAGGTAAAGGTCAATTGGAATCCGGTCCTTTGAGAGCAAATGAAGTTAAGGCGGCTTTAACGTATTGGATTCGGCAGTGCCAGCTCGCAACATTTAAGGAGGAAATCAATGCCTATTTGAAGGGTAAACCTATCCCAGCCCGAAGCAAAATAGTGTCGCTTGCCCCCTTTGTGGACGATGAGGGACTGTTGAGAGTCGGCGGCAGAATATCTGAGTCTCATCTTCCATATTCTTTGAAGCACCCAATAATAATATGCGCTACGCATCGTTTAGCGGAACTTTTAGTGGTGGGCATACACTTAAAATATCTACACGCAGGTCCTCAATTGATACAAAACGTCTTGCGGGAAAAATATTATATTGTTAATTCCAGGCGGTTGGTGAAATCACAAGTGCATAAATGCGTTAAATGCGTTCGTTATCGCGCCACTAAGGAACAGCAACAGATGGGAAATTTGCCGAAATGTCGTTTGGAACCTGGAAGGCCATTTTTGAACGTCGGGGTTGATTATGCGGGCCCGTTTTTAGTTAGGCCATGGAAGGGTCGTGGAGCTAAGAGATACAAGACATATGTAGCCTTATTTGTATGCATGGCTACTAAGGCGATCCACCTTGAATTGGTGATGAATTTAACGGCTGAAGCATTTATAGCGGCTTACAAGAGATTTTCAGCGAGAAGAGGCATCAGTGCGTGCATCCATAGTGATAATGCTACGAATTTCACCGGTGCGAGTAAACTATTATCGGACTTGCACAAATTTCTCAAGTCGGCAGACTTTAAGGCGGAGGTTATCGACTACATCCACTACAGCGGCACTGAATGGCGATTCATCCCACCTTCTAGTCCTCATTTCGGCGGGATTTGGGAATCCGGAGTCCGAGCAATGAAATTTCACCTACGGAGAGAAGCAGGAAATATGTCGCTAACAATCGAGGAAATGCAAACTCTACTTTGCCAGGTGGAAGCTGTTTTGAACTCTCGACCTCTGTGTCCAACGGATGATCATAACATACAAGCGTTGACACCAGCACATTTTTTAATAGGTGGAAATATATATTCTGTTCCGGAAACTAACGTATCCGACACAAGCATCAACCGATTATCAAGGTGGGAATTAGTACAGAGACTTCATCGTAATTTGTGGAAGCGCTGGCAGAAGGAATACCTAGTGACTCTGCAACAACGATCGAAATGGCGAAGGAAATGTCCTAATTTAAGGGCTGGTGATTTGGTTGTTCTTCACGAAGATAATTTACCTCCAAGTGCATGGATGCTAGGTCGCATAGAAGAAACTCATTCCGGCAAGGACGGTTTGGTTAGAGTAGCTACGCTTCGAACAGTTAAGGGCACGTTTAAGAGACCGATATCCAAGCTTAGCCTGCTGCCTGTAAATGAACAGTATGAGAGTGAACAGGAGCTTCACGGCGGGCGGGATGTCGGAGATTGCGCTGACGACTAATAGAGGTCTATTATTGAATGCACCGCTGCACATTAATCTCGTTTTCAAATGCAGTAATAATTTAGAACTTGTTATAATTTTAGCACTTGCTCAATTTCGATGAATTTAGTATTAAGCAAACACTCTAACGAAGAACGCAAAAGTAAAGGCTAAAGAAGACAAGAATTTCAGTTTTTTAATTGTGGTCCCTAATTTCTAAAGGAACAAAACAGTATGCTTACCTTATTTAAACTTTTCTTTGTTTATGGTTCACCACCAATGCCTCGTTTTAACAGATTTATCTATGTTGTCTAAATTCAGTGTGAATTTTGAGTTGCTTTTACTTTTAGGTTATCCCGTATCATGTTATCTTCTTCGCTTTAGGCATCTTTGAACTAGGCTTACCGGCACCGCTGGCTAACAAGCGTATGACCGCTTGGCCATGGGTGAAGGCTGAGTCTGGAGTTCTTTTGTTCTGTTTTTGCTCGTAGTCTCTAGTACCAGGCTCGTAGTCTCTAGTACCGCCTGCCAATGCTGCGTTCAGTGGACAGGATCCTTGTTACTTTTTACTGATAGACGTTTGAGTTGTTACTCAGGCTTAACCGTCTGTGGTACCAGGCGTGCTATCGCCTGCCCCTGCGCCCTGTGGACATCTTTAATCCATTCAGTCCCCTCAAATTCTTTTTCGTTTCTTTCACTTTAGACATGTGGTCGAAATGTGGTGAGGGATGGGGTCACTTCAGGTGAACCTCTAGGAGGCCGCACAGGCTTAACCGTCTGGCTAATCACCTGCGCCGTGTGGACTTTTGTTGAGGGACATCCGACTCCTTCCTTGTGCTTTTATTGGTTTTCTCTCCAGTCTGTCTCCACTGCTGATTGATTTTCCGTAGTGTAGCTCAGTTGTGGTTGGACAGCGGAATCAAACTAAATTTTTATTATTTTCGAAGAAGATTTCTGTTTCTTTGTATGTTGAGGTATACTTGTCATGTCGTTCGTGTAGAGGAAGACTTGTGGTGCTTCCGGCGTTGTCGATGACACTAGGGGTTGGCTGTGTCTCATAGCTACTACCGACGGACACCGATGACATTGGCCACCGAGACTCCTAGGGAGAGAGATTCTTTTTTTCCAGCCATCCTGGAAATATAAACAAATCATTTAAAAAACAAACCAAACTATTTTGCATATTAATTTTTGTTCGTGCAACGTATTGTGTTCAGGAATTACGTCGCTTATATTATTATCACTTTTGTTCAGCGGTATATAAGTATCAACGGCTTAACGAAAATATCCATCAACTTTTAAATACACCCTTATATTGTTGAGAAAATGCTACTTGGTTGTCGATTGTTGTGACGATTTTTTTGGGCTACGGTAGGGCCCATACTTTTCACGGGTATTGTTTATATAACGGTTAGTAACTCGACGAAATCCCCGTTCATAGTTATTTGTATATTTCCTGTTAATACGTAGTATAAATGGAACTTAGAGGCGGAAAGAAGACCGCCCCTGCTTCTGGCGAAAGCGATCTGCCAGGCGGATCACAAACCATTCTAGACGATTCATCGAATTCGGATGAAAACGCTCTCTCCCTCGAGGAGCAACTCCAACAGGTGCAACGGGAACTCGAGACGATGCGGACCCAGCAGCGAACTGCGGAGGTTCCGATGCCTCCCCGTATGGATCAGTACTATCCCCTGGCTGAGCCAGTGCATACAGACGCACGAAGGGACTCGTCCACCGGAACCTACCGGCGCAAGTCGCCAGTTACATCCTGGAACATCAAGTTCTCCGGAGAGAACCCTGCGCTGTCGGCGGAGGAATTTTTGTTCCGGGTAGAGCTGAGGGCTCGCGACGAATGGGTCAGCCAGTCGGAGGTATGTCGAAATATTTCGGCTTTACTGACAGGGCGAGCCGAAGACTGGTACTGGTCCCAGTTCCGCCGTCAGGTACGTGACCCTGATTGGGAAATGTTGAAGCTTCACCTCACCAGACAGTTCAGGTGTCGCGAGTCAGACTTTGAACTGATAAAACAACTGTTGGAACTGAAACAACAAAGCAATTCATATGATGACTACGTCGCAAAAATGTTGTCGGTGTATAACCGAATGTCCAATCCAATGCCGGAGGTGGAGTTGGTGGACATAATCCTTCAGAATTTGGACGCACCTTTAGGGTCAGTAGTGTAACGGTCGCCTTGAGCACATAGGCCTCTGACGCACCTTATCATCCTAAACAATATTGGCGTAAGCGTCAAATTGAATCCGAATTGTTAACCCTCTCAGACATCGTGTAACTCGCATGTAACATGGTTTTCTGTTGCTTACAAGTTGCAATTTTAATTACATTCGTTTTTACCGGAGACATTAGCCATTTAGAAGTAACATATAAAATTTCCACATTTTTCTACATAACTTTATAAACATCTTTTTCCTATTTTTTTTCTATTTTAAACCGATTTAGTATAAATATATATTTTTTTTGTAAGAACAAAGAATCATGTGTCAGAGGGTTAACCATTCGGGAAAAAATTACATGGCAACTACGCATTCTTCAAAAACAAAAAATTCTTTTTCAAACTAATTTAACTGGCAACAACTCCTCTGCACGCCAGTTATATGGGTTTGAAAAGGAATTTTGGACCGAAGTTTTTTCTCGACCGAAGCCCCTGCGCAAGAAGCCAGTGACTCGAAGAATAATTTTACCGCTCATCGCGCCGGAGCATCGAAAGAAATTGCCCAAGTGGCATGATCGAGGAAACGGAGACGAAAACGCCAGAGACGGCTACCATAATGAGATTAGGCGATTTGTTTTGAATCCAGGATAACGGGGTCCCGTCTGCTGGTTTTTTGGTGGAGAGGCTAGAGAAAGATGCTTTTTCGAAAAGGAGAGTCGGACTTGATTTTGAGTGGATCGGCTGCCTTTATTTTCTTCTGTCGGAATACCGCGAAATTTTTTTTTGGTTTTTTTGGGAAAAAGGTGGAAAATTGTGCTGGTGGGAAAAAGGAGTTTTTGGTTTGAAGGTGGGAGTGGATTTTGTGAAGTGGTCTGACGACGTGGGCGCACGAGTTTCTTTCGAGATTTTTGTTTTTTTTTTGATTTATCTAAAGATGATATCGAGTTTGAAAAGCAAAGTGCATTGAAGTGAACGAAAAGTAGATGAAAAGACTTTTCACGAATTTAGTTTTTTTTTGGTGGGTCTTCTGAAATCGGAAAAGCCGGGTAAAGAATCCGAAAGTGAACGGGATTGGTGATTACGAACGAAAAGGGATGGGTTGTCTGTGAGGAAGTGACGCGTGTTGCCGACGAACAGTGCAAACAAAACGGTTTCGCGGCGATTTTCTGGGTGGAGATTGCGCAACAATTCCTGCAGTTTCGGATCAAAGTTCCGGGGTGCAAGTTGAACACGAGGTTTGACAACTGATGAGAAAAAGTGGCTGCCCGTAATTTGGTTATGGAATAATTGTTGAACCCTACTGGAAAATAAGCAAACGAGTGATATAAAGAAGCTAGCAGGAGGAGGCAAGATAAGTAAATTTTTTTTCTCTTTGATTCGAATTCCGGTTGCCCGTTGTTAAAAATTGATGTCGTGCGTGGAATTTAAAGAAAAAAAGAAAAAAACAATTTTTAAATGAGTCACATTTAACTTGATGAATTGAAGATTTTTGGAACACACCAGAAAAAAAAAACAAAACAAAAGAAAACTTTTTTTTACTTTCAAACTCTTAAGAATTGTTTAAGTGAGTTTAACATATGTAATTTGATCTAAAAATTTATTACAAATGGAAAGGACATTGAAAATATAACATAATTATTGAAGATAAAATTAGAGCTGTAATATTAAAATATATAACCGAAAGTAAAATATGAAACATAATATTAAAACAATTGTTGAAGATAGAATAGAGCTGTAATATTAAAATATTTAACCGCATTGAAAATAAGAAATATAATTTTAAAACAATTAACGAATATAACATTGGAACTATAATAGTAAGTAAGTTACATAAAAAAATAAGGAATAATAGTAAAGTAATTAATGCGGATAAAAATTGGAAATACAATATTAAAATGAAAAACAGAAATTATAACAAAACATAGAATATACAAATAATTGACGGAAATAAGAAAATTTGGAAACAAAAATATTAAAAATCATTTTCTGGGTAGATCCTTGGGTTCTCGAAACCGCTAGCGCACATAATTTTTTTCCTATCTGCACAATTTTAGTGTTTAATTGTAATATCGGTTTAGTCGAGGCAATGAAGCAAAAAAGTTCCTAATTGGTTGGGCGCGGACGGATCGGAATGCGGTTTTTTGCATTCGCTTCCAAAAATTATTTGTAAAAAATGGCTCATTTTTTTTTCTGAACAAACCGGAAATTGCACCTGTTCACCTGTATGTATGTTTGTATGTATGTAGACAAATCTTGCAACTTGATTTTGACCAACTTCCATATAACCGATCAACTTGAAATTTTGCATATATGTATAGTTCGCGTGACAATGCAATCTGACCATTTTGTAAAAAAATCAAGATGGCGGTTCCAAGATGGCGGCCGAATTTTGCAATTTTGCTCCTCGACCCCCGACATGGGTATCAAATGAAAGGGTATGACAAGTACAATACAATTACCTAAGTGGTGTCATTGCAAATTCAGAATGGCGGCCAACACAAAATGGCGGACTACCTTTTTCTTTACAGCACCCTCGGTGTGGGTATCAAATGAAAGGAAATGATGATGATTTAAATCACACCCTTTCATTTGATACCCATACCGAGCGCGTTGTAAAGACACAGGTAATCCGCCATTTTGTGTTGCCCGCCATTCTGAATTTACAATGACACCACTTAGGTAATTGTATTGTACTTGTCATACCCTTTCATTTGATACCCATGTCGGGGTGGTCCCCGGATTGAGGATGTTCCATAAACCAAGGTAAGTGCCGCCCACTCATAATTTTTACAATGTTTGACATAATGTAGCCCCTAAGGATGACCTGGTGACCAGCGACCACCCTTCTATTTCTCTCTTTTCTTCCCTTGTAGCCCCTCTCGTTGGCCCGGACGATGTTCCACCCCCCCCCCTTTATCGCCCTTAGTAGTTTTCCTTGTTGTTTTGGCACGAATTCCTGAGTTTTCTTAAACTGTCACCCCCCTTCGGCATCCCTGTACCGCGAACCCTACCCCATCCGGCGAGCTAGTTTGCGCACAGCAAGTCGTGCCGACAACCGGTGCATGGGATGCGTTTTTCTGGCGACACTCTCCAGGCGGTCGAGCCGTCCGAGCCACCCATTCTTCGATCCCCTTTCCCAATAATTTTTGTAATGGTAGTCTTTTGGCTTTTTTTTGGCAATTTTACCTCCTTCGTGCCCCGGCACACCCAACTCCGACAGTTACAAATGGCGCCCAACGAAGGCTAGCGATCGATTCTCTAGTCTTGTCATCATAGCTCGAACAGTCTGTTAGTCATCTAGTGGCTTTAGTCTCCTTAGTTCCGACATCTTTTTTTTCAGTTTAGTCAATTTTCCCTTGCGAGCTATGATCTTCATTGTAATAATTTTCAATTAATATTAGTCGTAGTTTAGCTTTTAAATTTTGTGGCTCAGGCCAGCGAGAGGAGCCAGGAGTGGACTTCTTTCTTTCTTTTATCCCGTTCTCAGTCCAAGTCCCTCCGGCTTCTGGTTAATGGGCGAAAAGTACCTACTGCGGTACTCTAGCCCTCATCATCTCTGTTTTCTTCCACTTTCCTATCTTTCTTCTTCTTCAACCACTTCATCTTTCGATTTCTTCTGCGGTAGCCTCCCTATCTTATTTGCAGTTCCTGTCAGTGAGGCTCAAAGTCTGGCTAACAGGCGTAATACCGCCTGGCACTGTGCGAGCCTTCACTGACAATGAACATCACCTTTCAACTCCGTCTTTACCTTTTGTAGTATGGGCGGATGTACGCCTGGACGTCGGACCTGTCCCGCCAAGGCTAACAGGCGTTCTAACGCCTGGCAATGCGACAGGCTCGACGTCCTGATATGCACCCGCCCCCGGCTGTTTGACCGTTCTGACATTTCACCTTCCTGTGTCTCAGCAGAGTTGCTGACCAGTTGTGGCTGGGTGTCAGAGCGGTCTCTTTTAGTACTCAAGGGAGGCTTCTATCTCTTCTTTCACCCTTTCTTCTTTTTGTGGTCACTGAGATCCGGTCTTCTTATGTGGTTGCCGGATGTCAAACAACAGGGAATCGGTGGTGCGAATGGGGTTGGACACTAGTCTGTCACCACGAACAGCATCGATCCCGCCGGTGGAGGCACTTGGGGCTTCTGGTGACGCGGATGCCACTCAGTCCTGAGTTCAGGCTGACTGTCATCGACGCCATCAGCCACCGTAGCCTTGGGGAGGTCATTTTTTTTTCTGGGACCACACTCACCCAAAATACAACAGAGAAAAACAAAGGAATAATCATCTTAAACATTTTTCTTATATGTACCTAATAATATTGGATTTCGCTTATTATTCTCCATTTTTATATATCTATATCCACATTCATTGGGAAGCGTTAACATTGCCGAACGAAACTGGGACATTGGTAAAGTCAAATTCTTAACCATAACATTTGAAAATTTTTATAAACCTAGATTTTTTCGAAATCATAATATTCTTCAAAATAAGTAAACAAAGTAGGCCTCCTTTTTACTTCGAATCATCCCAATCTTTTTTTCAAAGTGCATTTCATGAAGTGATAATTCGTCATCAGGGGCTGTGGCACATGTTATGCGCCAGAAAGTTTTTATATAAATTTTTTTCATTTATTTTTTTTATCATTAATAGTTCCGTTTTCTGAATAACTGTTCAGGTTTTGAATTGAGTAGTTTCCATTTTATTAAGATTATAATTTTATATTATTATTTTCCTTCATAAGATTAGTACCTTAGTTATACGTACTGAATTGGGCAGTAACCTTCGGGAGCCCCCATAGTCCCTGCATTAGACTCCGACCCGAACAATGCCGAAATCCAGAAACGAAAAGGGGCAATTCGTAGCCAATAACGCAGACGACGGAGGGGCCGAAGGCAATGATAACCCCCCATCTGATAGTGGCGATGAGGACCAAGATCCCAAGCTAACCGCGTTGATCGAGCAAGTAGCCGCTTTATCTCACGAGTTAGCACGCATGAGGGAACGACACAATCTCGCCGCGAGTGATACTGGCCAGGCCGGGACTTCAACCCAGATTCGCCTCACCTCAATACCGGGTGGAGCTGAGCCCACTGACACTCTGTCGCGGGCCCCTAGCATTAGCGGCCGTCCCAGTCAATACCAAGATGTCGCTGGACCCGTCAACCGTCGGAAGTCCCCAGTGCTACATTGGAACTTAAAATTTTCAGGCCGACCTGGAGACACCCCGGCCGAAGAATTCCTATATAGAATGGAATCCCGAGCAAGGGACGACGACGTCTCAAGCTTGGAGTTAGTAAGAAATGTAGTGGCACTGCTGACGGGACCCGCGGAGGAGTGGTACTGGACACAGTTTCGCCGACAACAACCCAGCCCCATATGGACTGACTTCAAAAGGGGACTGGTTGATCAGTTCGGAGGAAGGCAGACCGACCATCAAATCATCAAGGAAATGATGGAGACGAAACAGCTTAACCAATCGTTCGACGATTACGCCGCGAAAATACTAGCCTTGGCAAACCGCCTCTCGCGCCCAATGTCCTCCACGGAGTTGGTACACCTTGTCATGGAAAACCTGAACAGTACACTGGGTTCAGCCATTATAGGATCCACCTATGACAATATGCGCCAACTTCGCGAAGCGTGCATCCGCGTTGAGAGATGGCAAAAAGCCAAGAGGGAGGAGAATCGCCATTCACATCGAGTGCATGAGTTGAACGACGTACACACACAGCAACCGGCCTTGCCCTATCCCAACTACGCTCCTGACACACCACCACCTACTGTAGACGAGGTGAGGGCCGACGCAACTCCGCGCCGCCCAGTCACTTGCTGGAATTGCCAGCAAGAAGGTCACTCGTTCTCTGATTGCCCTTCCCCACATCGGAAAATCTTCTGCTACAGATGTGGACGCCCCGAAGTCTACACCACTTCTTGCCCAGTTTGTTCGGGAAACCGGAACCTGGGTGCGAGGCCCCGGGGAAGTTCGCGCCCGACCTAGTCACTGAAAATCCCCCTTTACACTTGATTTGTCTACAAGCTTGTCCGACGTCTCTGACCTGTCGATAATGGAATCTCTACCAGACTTCCCTTCTCCACAGGCCAGAGCCTCTTTTATGCAGCGATGGGCCAACTATCATCGAGTTCGTAAGCGAATCTTCAATGATTCTGCCGAACTGCCACCAGCTTGCAAAGCCCCGCGCATACGGTCGTGGGCGCTGGAGAAGAGGGCACATACTCAGAAGATTGTCGCCGCCGTGTTGCATGAGAACGGCGATGATCGACCTTTCGTCAACGTGCGGATCCAAGGTACCAAGCTAACAGGCCTGTTGGACACCGGCGCCAGCATTAGCTGCCTGGGTAGAGGGGCAGAGTCGTTCCTCCAGGAAAACCCTGCAATTAAGCTATGCCGCCTACACGCCGATGTTCGAGTAGCTGACGGCACACCTAAGAATGTTAGCGGTTTCATCACCGTCCCCGTATCTTATGGATCGAAAACTATAACTATGACACTATATGTAGTTCCTGACTTGTCCCAAAATCTTTATCTCGGCGTTGACTTTTGGCGGGCCTTTAAATTGGCCCCACACATAATAGGGGAACCCCATCTTACCCCACAACCTGATCCCGACTGCCATACCCTTGAGGAGTCCCAACAGGAACGACTGAACCAGGCCCGCGCGCGATTCCCGTCGTTCGACACCTGTGGACTTGGTAGAACACACCTGGAACAACACGTGGTCGACACTGGCGAGGCGGTGCCTATTAAGCAGAGGCACTATCCTGTCTCTCGCGCCATCCAGGCCCTCATGTATGAGGAGATCGATCGCATGTTGAGTTTAGGTGTGATCGAAGAGTCCAACAGTCCATGGAACTCACCCGTGGTCCTGGTCCGCAAACCTGGAAAGGTCCGTCTCTGCTTGGACTCCCGCAAGGTGAACGCGGTAACCGTAAAGGATGCCTACCCACTGCCTCATATAGACGGTCTCCTAGGGCGATTGCAAGACACCAAGTTCATATCCGCAATAGACTTGAAGGATGCCTTTTGGCAAATCCCATTAGAGGAAAAATCCAGGGAAGAAACAGCTTTCACCGTCCCAGGAAGACCGCTGTATCAATTTACAGTGATGCCGTTCGGGCTTTGTAACGCTCCGCAACGCATGTGTCGCTTGATGGGCAAGGCGATACCGGGCTCACTTAGAGAAAATGTGTTCGTCTATCTGGACGATTTATTGGTGGTGTCTCCGGACTTTGAGACCCACCTCCAACTTCTGGAAAAGGTCGCCGATTGCCTTCGTCGCTCCGGGCTGACGGTAAATCTGTCAAAGAGCCGGTTTTGTGTCAAGGAAGTGAAGTATCTGGGGTTCATCATTGGCGATGGATCCCTGAAAACTGATCCCGACAAGGTGGCAGCCATTAGGGACTTCCCAGTTCCCAAGTCAACCAAACAGGTGCGACGCTTCTTAGGTATGACGGGGTGGTATAGGCGCTTCATAGGTAACTATGCAAGTATCGCCTCTCCCATCACGGACTGCCTAAAAGGCGGCAAATTTGTTTGGTCCGACGAGGCCCAACAAGCCTTCATGGAACTTAAGAAGTCAATGATGTCTGCTCCTTTACTGGTCAACCCAGACTTCACCCGCCCCTTCTACATCCAATGTGACGCAAGCAAATCGGGGGTAGGAAGCGTCCTCTTCCAAAGACAGGGCGATGAAGAACATCCCATCGCATTTTTCTCTAAGAAGCTAAACAGTGCCCAGCGTAATTATTCCATCACGGAACTCGAGTGCTACGCGGCGGTGCTGAGCGTTAAAAAGTTCCGGGCCTATGTGGAAGGGCAGCCTTTTACCATAATTACTGACCATGCCAGCTTGAAGTGGCTCATGAGCCAGACCGACCTAAACGGCCGTCTAGCGCGGTGGAGCCTAAAGCTGCAGGGCTTCCAATTTTCAATCGAGCACCGCAAGGGTAGTCAGAATGTAGTGCCGGACGCACTGTCACGAGTCGACTGCGTCGATGAAGTGTCCTTCTGTCGTGACGTGGACCTAACGTCCCCAGCCTTCAGGTCCGCGGACTACCAGCTTCTCGTTGACAAAATCAGCAGAGATGCTGAGAAGTTACCTGACCTTCAGGTTTCGGATGGTTACGTGTTCCACCGTTCGGCCCCACGAACTGGCGAACCCGAGACGGACGATCTGATATGGAAATTGTGGATCCCTGCAGAATTGACCGCTCCCTTGATCCAGTCCGCTCATGAGCCCCCTCAGACTTCCCATGGCGGTATTCACAAAACCCTTGCACGCCTTCGGGAAAAATATTATTGGCCCGGTATGACTAGCCAAGTCAGAAAATATATAGCGAGCTGTGAAGTATGTAAGGAGACAAAAGCTCCAAACACACCCCTTCGGCCCCCTATGGACGAAGCCATGGATGTGTGCCGACCTTTTCAACTCTTGTACATCGATTATATGGGCCCTTACCCTAGGACTAAGAAAGGCCACACTGCTGTGTTGGTAGTGCTAGACGCGTTTTCCAAATTCTCCTTTCTCCACCCAGTAGCTGGCGAAACATCCAAAGCCGCCGTGAATTTCCTTGAACATCGAATCTTCCATGCCTTCGGTGTCCCCGAGGTGATATTCTCTGATAATGGAAGTCATTTCACTTCCAAGGAATTCACGAAACTGTTGTCCGATTACGGCGTCAAACACCAACTCACCGCTGTCTATTCCACCCAAGCCAACGCTTCCGAGCGGGTGAACCGTTCCGTCTTAGCTGCTATCCGAGCGTATCTGAAAGAAGATCACCGGGATTGGGACCTACACCTGTCGGCAATCGAATGTGCCCTACGGAGTGCACACCACACGTCCATTAACACCTTCCCTTACCAGGCCCTGTTCGGGTGCCCAATGATCCTGCATGGATCCGCTTACCCAGTACTGAAGGCCTTAGGTGCCTTGCAAGAGGGAGATATAACGGTGTCGCCGGCCGTAGATCGATGGCAGGCCCGGCGGGACAAAATAGAGCAACACCTGGCCGCGGCTCACACGAGACATGAGAAACACTACAATCTGCGCTGCAGAGCTGTAGAGTTCTCGCCCGGCCAGGTAGTTTATCGACGTACCTTCCCCGTAAGTAACAAGATCGACCGGTTTAGCGCTAAACTGGCAGACAAATTTATGAAGGCTCGCGTGAGGCGAAAGCTTGGGAGTGGGCGTTATGAATTAGAGGACTTAAAAGGAAAGCCGATCGGTATTTTTCACGCCAAAGATCTCAAGGCCTGACAGCCTTAATAGCGGAAGGTGACCTCGTGGACCAAGGGTTCCAGACGGCGACTATGTGGTTTAGTCGGCGGACTGAGTCCTTGGGGCAAGAGATATCTTCCGGAAGAGAGACTTCGCGCTCAGAGAGTCTCGTCGGGACAATGTGGAATTGCCTCGACCTTCTCGACGGACACGCGAAGTCACTCCGTAGAGCAATCAGGCCCAAGACACGTCCTAGTATAACTATTGGAAGCGAAGGTGACTCCGAGTAGCCCTAATAAGGCATCTCGCCGGCCTAACCGGTTATTAATAGGGTACCCGTCGAGGTCCGCTTGGGTAGCTTCCCCAGCGGATGGTACACCTCTTTAGCTAACTTGACTGTCTGGAGCCAAGCTTCCTGTTCGTGACTTCAAGGGTTGCCAGACCAACCCCAATAGGTATGTAAAAGTGACTCACGAGGTCACAGACCTTCTGCGTACCGCTTTGCCTTGGGAGGGGGAGTTCTTGGACACGAACGTTGCGCTGAATAATTCCAACTACCACCGCAGGACCACATCTGTTATGAGTATAGAGCCAACAATCTAGACACAATCCCGGCTCATGAGGCCCAAACGACCCTATAAGACGCTTGCCTAGGGACGTATAGGAGATATGCAGAGTACGGTTGTCCCGGACGGAACAAAACGTCTCCTGTACCACACCCCAGTAGGGAGAGCATGGTGTAATTGGCGATAAGGAACCAAATCGTGGCCGTTGACGAGCGCCGTTGTCCAAAATGATGCCAATACTTAAATCAATGTCGAAAGTTTTTTTGTTCCTTTAAATACAAAGCTGCGATAAGGTAGTTGATGCGCTTAACACATACGACTTCAGCCTCGTCCATGGTCTCCCGAACCCAACCCCTCCGAAGGCATAGCGGGGTGGAGAACACACATTACCTTGTAACAGCCCGGCTAGCTCAGTCTATAGAGCATGAGACTCGATTTCAGGGCGTGGTTGAGCCACACGTTGGGCTAGCGATCCAACAGGGTCACCGTTTGTCTTTTTCGCACCCCCTCTCCTCTGGCGACATCTAGGTTGCGCGTGTTGTAACGGTCGCCTTGAGCACATAGGCCTCTGACGCACCTTATCATCCTAAACAATATTGGCGTAAGCGTCAAATTGAATCCGAATTGTTAACCCTCTCACACATCGTGTAACTCGCATGTAACATGGTTTTCTGTTGCTTACAAGTTGCAATTTTAATTACATTCGTTTTTACCGGAGACATTAGCCATTTAGAAGTAACATATAAAATTTCCACATTTTTCTACATAACTTTATAAACATCTTTTTCCTATTTTTTTTCTATTTTAAACCGATGTAGTATAAATATATATTTTTTTTGTAAGAACAAAGAATCATGTGTCAGAGGGTTAACCATTCGGGAAAAAATTACATGGCAACTACGCATTCTTCAAAAACAAAAAATTCTTTTTCAAACTAATTTAACTGGCAACAACTCCTCTGCACGCCAGTTATATGGGTTTGAAAAGGAATTTTGGACCGAAGTTTTTTCTCGACCGAAGCCCCTGCGCAAGAAGCGCAGTGACTCGAAGAATAATTTTACCGCTCATCGCGCCGGAGCATCGAGAGAAATTGCCCAAGTGGCATGATCGAGGAAACGGAGACGAAAACGCCAGAGACGGCTACCATAATGAGATTAGGCGATTTGTTTTGAATCCAGGATAACGGGGTCCCGTCTGCTGGTTTTTTGGTGGAGAGGCTAGAGAAAGATGCTTTTTCGAAAAGGAGAGTCGGACTTGATTTTGAGTGGATCGGCTGCCTTTATTTTCTTCTGTCGGAATACCGCGAAATTTTTTTTTGGTTTTTTTTGGGAAAAATGTGGAAAATTGTGTTGGTGGGAAAAAGGAGTTTTTGGTTTGAAGGTGGGAGTGGATTTTGTGAAGTGGTCTGACGACGTGGGCGCACGAGTTTCTTTCGAGATTTTTTTTTTTTTTTGATTTATCTAAAGATTATATCGAGTTTGAAAAGCAAAGTGCATTGAAGTGAACGAAAAGTAGATGAAAAGACTTTTCACGAATTTAGTTTTTTTTGGTGGGTCTTCTGAAATCGGAAAAGCCGGGTAAAGAATCCGAAAGTGAACGGGATTGGTGATTACGAACGAAAAGGGATGGGTTGTCTGTGAGGAAGTGACGCGTGTTGCCGACGAACAGTGCCAACAAAACGGTTTCGCGGCGATTTTCTGGGTGGAGATTGCGCAACAATTCCTGCAGTTTCGGATCAAAGTTCCGGGGTGCAAGTTGAACACGAGGTTTGAGGTTTGAACCCTACTGGCAAATAAGCAAACGAGTGATATAAAGAAGCTAGCTGGAGGAGGCAAGATAAGTAAATTTTTTTTCTCTTTGATTCGAATTCCGGTTGCCCGTTGTTAAAAATTGATGTCGTGCGTGGAATTTAAAGAAAAAAAGAAAAAAACAATTTTTAAATGAGTCACATTTAGCTTGATGAATTGAAGATTTTTGGAACACACCAGAAAAAAAAAACAAAACAAAAGAAAACTTTTTTTTACTTTCAAACTCTTAAGAATTGTTTAAGTGAGTTTAACATATGTAATTTGATCTAAAAATTTATTACAAATGGACATTGAAAATATAACATAATTATTGAAGATAAAATTAGAGCTGTAATATTAAAATATATAACCGAAAGTAAAATATGAAACATAATATTAAAACAATTGTTGAAGATAGAATAGAGCTGTAATATTAAAATATTTAACCGCATTGAAAATAAGAAATATAATTTTAAAACAATTAACGAATATAACATTGGAACTATAATAGTAAGTAAGTTACATAAAAAAATAAGGAATAATAGTAAAGTAATTAATGCGGATAAAAATTGGAAATACAATATTAAAATGAAAAACAGAAATTATAACATAACATAGAATATAAAAATAATTGACGGAAATAAGAAAATTTGGAAACAAAAATATTAAAAATCATTTGCTGGGTTCTCGAAACCGCTAGCGCACATAATTTTTTTCCTATCTGCACAATTTTAGTGTTTAATTGTAATATCGGTTGGTGACGACACTAAGAAGGCGCGGGAATTTCCAAAGTGTTGCTGAATTTATATGTTGTTTTCTTGCGCTTTGTGGGGGAAGAATTTTCATTTCATGGAAATGAGACTTAGTGCTATCAACAGGGGTCATTATTAAATTTTAATCAATTCATTTTTCCTTGCTACGCACGGTTCAAAAGGTGCGTGTTATATAATAACTTGAAACAAGTCGTTGATTCTGAGTCAGAGATTATCATTGCCCTTATCAGTATTATTTTGGGCATATGATTTTTTTTATTTTTACACCATTTAAGTGGTAACAAAATTTAAAATAAATCTATCATTAACGACGCTGGAGAAATTGGATAACCAGATATTTAATGACGTGGTTCACGATCAGGACATATATTTGATATGAAATTGTTATGAAATTGACCCGAATTGAACATGAAATTAAATGCTAAATCTAAATAAATAACCTGAACTTAAATGATTTAGAGGTAATAAGTAACATAACCTTAAATACGATTTCTTTTAATAAATAACATAAGTTTAATATAATTAAATAACCTGAACTTAAATGACTTTGATTTAATAAGTACCATAACCTTAAATAATATTTTTTTTATTTAATAAATAACAACTTTAAAATAAATAATTAACCTAAACTAAATGAATAAATAACCCAAATTAAAAATAAATAAATAACCGGAACTTAAGTAAATAACGGACCAAAAATTTACCATAAATACCGCCCAGGTAATGGATAAAAAGATTTATTAAATGGTGATGTTCGCTTAATACACCCCCCTTTGGTGTGGTCCCCGGATTGAGGATGTTCCAAAACCAAGGTAAGTGCCGCCCACTCATAATTTATACAATGTTTGACATAATGTAGCCCCTAAGGATGACCTGGTGACCAGCGACCACCCTTCTATTTCTCTCTTTTCTTCCCTTGTAGCCCCTCTCGTTGGCCCGGACGATGTTCCACCCCCCCCTTATCACCCTTAGTAGTTTTCCTTGTTGTTTTGGCACGAATTCCTCAGTTTTCTTAAACTGTCACCCCCCTTCGGCATCCCTGTACCGCGAACCCCACCCCATCCGGCGAGCTAGTTTGCGCACAGCAAGTCGTGCAGACAACCGGTGCATGGGATGCGTTTTTCTGGCGACACTCTCCAGGCGGTCGAGCCGTCCGAGCCACCCATTCTTCGATCCCCTTTCCCAATAATTTTTGTAATGGTAGTCTTTTGGCTTTTTTTTGGCAATTTTACCTCCTTCGTGCCCCGGCACACCCAACTCCGACAGTTACAGTAGTGATAGGCCAACGTTTCGCCACCATGCATGAGTTGCGGGAAGTCTGCATCCGAGCCGAACGTTGGCATAAGCAGAAACGTCTGGAACGAAGGCCCGATCGGCAAATACACGAGGTCGACTACTCGACAATGAATGAATGGAATTCATTACCACCGGACGTATCCTCGCAAGGGGTAGAGGAGATGTCAGCGCCGCGTCAGTTCCCGACGAATCCACGACCCTTCCGTTGTTGGAATTGTTAGCAAACGGGTCATCCTTTTATGGACTGCCCCTCTGAGACTCGTGGTCTGTTTTGCTACAAGTGTGGCAAGCCAGGAGTCGTGACACCAGTCTGCCCCACCTGCCAGGGAAACCGGAGCCGGGGTGCGAGACCGTACGGGAGTCCGCGCCCGAGCTAAGCTCGCCCGTTATTCCCTCGAACTCTTCATATACACCTGCTGCGACAAACATCAGCGACTTTACGTCAACGGATGCTCTTCCGCCTTTTTTTTCCTCCGAGGAGGTCAAACTTTCATTTATTTCCCGTTGGCAGAGATATATCTCCACTCGTGCCCGCATCTTTTCGGAGCCACCTTTTGTGGACTCCATGCATTCCCGGCATACCCCTCCCCAAATTAGAGTACGAGCTAAGGAGAAGCGACATCTTTCGCAGAAACTTGTTTCTGCTTTCATCTCTGACTTGTCAGATCCTCGTCCTTTTACTAAGGTCACCTTACTTCATGAGGAGGTGAATGGGTTATGGGACAGTGGCGCCAGTATCAGCTGTCTGGGAAGAGATGCTGAATCCTTTCTGGCCAATCATCCCGAAGTGACAGTTTAC
The DNA here is from genome assembly GCA_963855945.1 of Thereva nobilitata. Classification (NCBI taxonomy): domain Eukaryota; kingdom Metazoa; phylum Arthropoda; class Insecta; order Diptera; family Therevidae; genus Thereva; species Thereva nobilitata. Next base: position 155,110,996 of record OY979694.1, on the reverse strand, counting down.
ACTTTGCACACTGCGTTGCAAACTGCGGACGGGGCTTCACAAAGAATTTGCGGTTATATCCGGGTTCCGGTCTCCTGTGGAGGACGGACACGTGATATGACCATCTATGTGGTGCCCAGTCTCAGCCAGAGACTGTATCTAGGGATCGATTTTTGGAAACTTTTCAGCATCGCTCCCCATTTAGTCTGCGAATTAAACGCTTCAACTGCATCTGCTAACATGCACGATTTAACGTCCTTGCAAAGCGAGCAGTTGGAGCGGGTCAAGGCCAGGTTTTCCTCTTTCGATGTTCTAGGACTAGGAAAGACCCACCTGGAATAACAAACGATTGACACTGGTGACTCAGTTCCCATTAAGCAGAGGCACTATCCTGTCTCACCCGCTATTCAACAGTTGATGTATGGCGAGTTGGACAGGATGTTGGCTCTGGGGGTGATTGAGCCATCGAACAGTCCCTGGAATTCTCCAGTGGTGTTAGTTCGAAAACCAGGTAAGGTCCGCCTGTGTCTTGACTCTCGCAAGGTCAACAGTGTCACTGTCAAAGACGCTTATCCACTTCCACACATCGATGGTCTTATTGGTTGTCTTCAAGACACCAAGTTCATCACGAGCTTGGACCTGAAAGATGCTTTCTGGCAAATTCCCTTGGAGTTGATGTCGCGAGAGCGGACAGCTTTCACTGTCCCCGGTCGTCCCTGTACCAGTTTACAGTTATGCCTTTCGGCTTGTGTAATGCCCCACATCGCATGTGTCGCTTGATGGACAAGAGCATTCCGGGACATTTACGTGAGAACGTCTTTGTCTATTTGGACGACCTGCTCATAGTTTCACCTGACTTTGACTCTCATCTAAGGCTCTTGGACGAAGTCGCCAGCTGCCTCCGTCGTGCGGGGTTAACCCTCAATCTGGCTAAGAGCAAATTCTGCGTGACGGAAGTCAAGTACCTCGGCTTCATAATTGGTGATGGGACACTGAAAACGGATCCTAACAAGGTGACGACCATCACGGAATTCCCGACTCCGAAGTCTCATAAGCAGACTAGGAGGTTCTTGGGTATGACCGGATGGTATCAGCGTTTCATACCCAATTATGCTAGCGTGGCTTCTTCTATCACGGATCGTTTGAAGACAAACCCTTTTAGTTGGAGTGATGAAGCCCAGCAGGCGTTCGAGACTTTGAAAAAGCTGATGACGGAAGCTCCTCTTCTAGTCACTCCAGATTTTTCTAAACCTTTTTATATTCAGTGCGATGCCAGCAGAAATGGTGTAGGTAGTGTGCTATTTCAAAAGGACATGGATGGAGGAGAACATCCGATAGCTTATATGTCCAAGAAATTGAACGGAGCACAGCGGAACTACACCATTACTGAGCTCGAGTGCTACGCAGCCGTGCTGAGTATAAAGAAGTTTAGGGCTTATGTGGAGGGACAGGCTTTCACAGTCATTACTGACCATGCAAGTCTGAAGTGGCTCATGGGCCAGAAGGAGCTCAACGGACGTTTAGCCCGATGGAGTCTTAAGCTTCAGGGGTTTGATTTTATGATCGAACACCGTAAAGGCACCCACAATGTGGTTCCCGATGCCTTGTCCCGCATGGATTGCGTTGACGATCTGTCCCTGTGTTTCGACGTGGATTTAAATGCCACGTCCTTTAGAGCCCCTGATTATCTTCGTCTGGGGGAACGAATTAGGCAATGCGCACCGCAGTTACCAGACCTGAGAGTTGAAGACGGGTACGTATTCAAGCGTACCTCCACACGTACTGGAGATTCTGTTGCTGACGACCTAACATGGAAGTTGTGGATCCCAACGGAACTGACCCCGCCTCTCATCGAGTCGGCTCACTTGCCTCCCCAAACCTCTCATGGTGGAGTAGGGAAGACTCTAACCCGTCTGAGAGCTAAATACTTTTGGCCAGGTATGTCTAAACAGGTGCGAGAATTCATCGCCAACTGTGACGTCTGCAAGACCACCAAAGCCCCAGTTCTGTACTTCGACCCCCTATGGCAACCCCATGGATGCGACGAAGCCGTTCCAATTTTTGTACGTAGACTTCTTAGGTCCTTACACCCGGTCGAAGAAAGGCCACACGGCGGTGTTCGTCGTAGTGGATGCCTTCACCAAGTTTGCGTTCCTGCACCCCGTGTCCGCTGAGACTACGGCGGTGGCCGTCAAGTTCCTCGAGCAAACTATTTTTCACACCTTTGGAGTTCCTGAAACCATCTTCTCTGACAACGGTCGGCAATTCACATCCAAAGAGTTTGCTAAATTGTTAACTGGTTACGGTGTGCGACATGTACGCACGGCCATATATTCGCCTCACCCTAACGCTTCCGAGCGGGTGAATCACTCTGTACTAGCCGCCATCAGGGCGTATTTAAAGGAGGATCATCGTGAGTGGGATAGACATCTCTCGTCCATCGAATGTGCTCTTCGTAGTGCCCACCACGAGGCAATAGCCATGTCACCGTATCAGGCCCTTTTTGGTAGCCATATGATCCTGCACGAATCAGCTTATTCAATCCTGAAGAAACTGAACGTTTTCCAGGAAGGTGACATCGCTTGCTTGCCCCTGACGGACAAATTGCAGATACTGCGTGAACGAATAGCGCTAAATTTAGCCGCTGCGCATACCAGGCAGACTACTCGATACAACTTACGTTGCCGAGTGGGCAGTTTTCGACCTGGGGATGAGGTGTACCGAAGAACTTTCTAGGCGAGTAATCGAGCTGGCCGCTTCAGTGCCAAGTTGGCACCGAGGTTTATGAAAGCCCGGATACGGACAAGGATTGGAACCAGCTTGTACGAGCTGGAGGATTTGACTGGCAAAAACATAGGCGTTTATCAAAGACTTACGACCCTGATTGACATCGAAGCAAGCGCCACTCGGAGTAGCCCTAATAAGGCATCTCGCCGGCTTCACTGGGTAATAATAGGGTGCCTTAATCCGCTTAGGTAGCTTCCCTATCGGATGGTACACCTTTTTGTGTCGGTCAGGCTGGTGAATTATTCTCGGCGAAAGGGTTTGCTGGCGTTCCACCGGGGTATGTCAGAGGCAATGTGGTATTGCTGGAGACTGACCCGATGGACTGAAAGGAGACATTTTCGACGTGGAGGTCCGGAGGATTGCAGAGACTCGGAGGTGGACAATGTGGTATTGCCTTCCGCCGGATCACTGCAACTTCAGACCCACCACCCCAGGAGATCGTCAGACTGTCCATTTTTTTGTCAGACTTTTGGCTTGACAACACAACTAAATTCATACCGAGTTTTGGTTAAGCGTTAACTAAGATAAGTCCTGAGACCCCGGTTAGTTCTGTAGCTGTGGCATGATACTCTGAATCTCAAGGTGAGACGAGCCCCACATTGGCGCCGGACATTCAGTCTTACGACAGAAAAACCTTCCGTTTTTTCGGCTCCTCACTGCTTCGCAAGTCGGCCTTGTGGACCCGAGGGTATGTAACGGTCGGTTAATTATTGAACCAATTCTCCCTGTCAATTATTATCCCCTCTCGCGGAAATTTCAGAAATTAATAGTCCAATCACTTCAGGAGTTTTTTTATTCGAACATTTTCTGAATCCCGTAGGCGAATGAAAACAAAATTTTTCTTAGAAGAGAAAAAAATAGATTTTTTTGACAGTCTGGTTTGAAGATTTAGGCCAGAAGGTCCATTTGTTTTCTTTGTTGATAGTCGAGCGGTATATATACTGAAAATTAAAATAAATTATTAGAAAAAATAATTCAGTTATCGGTAGTTAAAATATAGTTAGAGTTTTTGTTGGAAGGAATTCGCCTAGTGAGGAGTTTGAGGAGTTCTATGGTTGGGATTTTATCAATAATCCACGAAGAAACACCCTTTCCCCATGTGTGAAGACCAAAAGAAGGCATATATTCGAAGAGGAGAATTATCAGTTTCTTTGAAGACGAGGTCGTCTGGCGAAGAGCACAATCGTTCCATCGCAGCTTGGTAATTGTTGCAAGTAGCGTTAGCATTTAATATCGTTGCATTTTTTTGCGCTGTCTGCAACCGCAGTCTTGATAATTATTGTAGGATATAAATATCTTTTTGTGTGGTTCTGACGTGTATAATAGACACAATAAGCTGTTTTATACAGTCTACATAAAGTGCCCTGACAGCTAAGCTTAAAGCAAGTCACGTGGTCAATTGTACTCCGCTCTTTAACCAAACCTTAACACTTATCAACCCGCTTATCAAAGAGGAACTGGTATATGTTATTATTCCTACTCATCCACCTACGGATGATTGGAGACCGTTTCATGGAAATTGGATGCTGACAACCTATCTTTCAAGTGATTTTGGTGGAGATTTAGCTGATATACGAACTTTACCTGCACGTTTTCGTCAGGAGCTCTAGTGGAGGCGTGAATATTTTATACCTGACGAGAAATACTTTAGCAGATGAATCGCATCATACAACTTAAAGGTAACTTAGAGACGTCAGCGCCTGAAGGAGGTTAACTTCATGCGTATCTTTTTAAAAAAAAAGAGAAAAAAGAAAAAAACCACTTATATTTTCGTTTGAGTTTGTTCTATTCTTCTTATATTGACACCTTTCTATTAACAGATTTATTAATTCTAATATATTTACACTTCTCGTAGTATGATTACAAATTATTAACACTTCTTTAAATATAATTACGAATTATTTACATATTCGATTTATATAATATATATATATATATATATATATATATATATATATATATATATTACACATTTCTAATTGACATATATATGATATTTTTTAAATATTACACTGTCCATTATTCTGGGGTGTTAACACCGGAGACTCGCACGGGGTCAATGTTACTGAGTTCTATAGAACGTCATATTGTTCTCTAATTAGTTTGGGTCGTGTTGCAATTCGTTAACAGTTTGATAGGTTACTGCTTCGTGTTGGCCAAGATGACGTTGTGTCCTAGAGATTTTTTTTGCTATTCTGGAATCCAGTGAATGCCCCCCTATATATTCAAACACTGTTTCACGTATCATCCAACACACACCGTTTCACTTATCCTGAGTATAAGTGGTCATATTTGTTTTTAATTGTTCATTGTTGTTGATATGGCGATGAAGTAATTGTATATTGCTGTGAATATGGGTAGTTTTCTTTTAAACAATATATGTTTGTTAACAAGTACTTACACGTCTTTAATTGATATGAAGTGCTAGATTGTTTACGTTTTTTAGGATGGTTGGGGAGGGAGTTTTTATTTCTCTAGGGTCCTTCGTTGATCATTCAACGTAGTTATGGGTCCCACGATTCAGTGGTACCAGGCATGGATCTCTGATGGGATGGACCGGAGAACGACGAGGACATGAAGACTTTCTGCACAGATAATTAGGTAAGTGGTGAACCCAATATGTGTCGGTCCGGTCACACACCCCACGACCCCTTCCGGCGAGCTAGCGTAAACCGTGTGACCGGCTTAGAATCCCCTAGAAATATTTAGGAAACTAGGGAGGATGTGGTCTCAAAATTTTTATGTTTACCCAAGCACGATGGTAGTAGCCTTGCTGTCACCAGCAAGGAGCTCCATTGTCCCGGTACCCTACCCAATAGTATTTTTTGGAAACGATTAACGCTGTATAATGTTTTTGAAAATACCTAGAACTTCAAGTATCGATATCTCAAAAACGAAGCGAGAAAACGAAAAAAAATATTTTACATTTTCGTTTTATTTTGCTTTATCGAAATTCATAATTAAAATATCGGTGGCACGGAAATCCTAGCTGTGATATCACTAGAAACCTTTGGGAAATACCCCAAAAAGGCAATATCAGTGTGAATATCTCGAAAACTAAGCGTGATATCGAAAAATTTTATTATATATTTTGTCTTATTTTATGGTGCTTTATCAAAATCCATCGTCAAAAAGCGGGCCACGGAAGCCCTAGAGGTCCCAATAAAAAAAGGAGGTAAAAAAAATTGGACCCAAAAATGGACCGGCAACATCCGAATTATTCATCTTTGAGCTATTCTCAACTGAAATCTGTTGACGGAATGCGGTCCTCATATTTTGTCCACTCAATTCCGCCCAGCGCCTGCACTATAGTGATAATTTGAATTGTCAAAAGAAATTGTCACTTGTCATGTCAAACCAAAACGATTACGACGTGTTGAAAAAAAGTTCTACATTTGGTGCCTTACTACAAGATTTTGAATAATTTATAATAATGATAATTTATTAATTTCAATAGTTTTATGTCATTATTTTAAAGACAAGTGATTTATAGGTTATGCTCTACTTGATTTGCATGAAAGCATTTTCTTATTTTGCCATTTTTATCCCCACTATTTAACTTTACTGTCAAAAATCTTTCATAGACAGTAAGTGTAAAGAGCCCAATACACGAGCGCTCCATTCGACTACGCCACGCCAAAACAACAACAATCTGTATGCACTCGAAATTTCGTTTGTCACGTCATGGTGCAAGCAGAAAGCTTAGTAGTTAGTTCAACATTATCCACTAAAACGGATGGATAGGTGTTGCACTTTTTATTGGAAATAAGACAGTACTTGGTTTTGGTGGGGTTGAATTCGAAACGATTCTTGCTTCTCCAACCTAGAATGAATTCAATGTCTATTTATGGAGTTGGACATTATCTCGCGGTCGTCAAGACAGGATCTGGCACGTACTTGTTGTGCATTGTCGAAGCCGTAAGAGTAACGCAGGGTACCGCCGTCAGCGAAGCCGAGAAGTGAGTTTGAGGGGATTGAAAGGTCATTTATATAGGGAAAGTGATATAATTGACCCCTGAGGATCCCTGCAGAGATGGGGTGAGATTTAGATTTGACGCCATCCAATACTACCTTGATTGAACGGTCGGAAAGGAAACTATCAATCCACTTCTGTAGAAGTGAGTCGACTCCAAGAGCTTTGCGTTTAGCTAACACGGCTGAGTGCCAAACTCTATCGAAAGCTTTGGAGATATCTAGAGCCCACCAGACTAGACTCGCCTATGCGAACTTCGGTTGAGGTGTTTTGTAAGGCAAACTAAAAGATCGCCAGTGGATCTTTTTGTCCCGAACCATACTGTCTGTCGTTTATAAGTAGGTTGGATTCTAGATATACCATAAACTCCATGGTTTTGGAGAGAATAGAATTAATTGCTATTGGGCAGTGGTTGGAGGGAAGGCTGGAGTCACCTTTTTTCGGTATGGGCTGAACATGTGCAAGCTTCCAAGAGTTTGGGTAAACTCCGGAGCAGTATGAAAGGGCAAAAGGTTTGCACAGAGGTTTAGCCAAAGGTGAGGAGTCTTTTTTTTATTACGATGGGGGTATATTATTTGGTCCGGTGGATTTTTTTTCACGAGGGAGTGACGAGAATCTTACATCGGTCAAGCAGCAGGGAATGTGTGCGACCGCCTGTCTAAAGCTTCCATGCCTATGACGGGAGACTCCGCTGGGGGTACGCACCCAGACGATTGTTTCAGATTTCTACTGACTAATCTCACCCACTATTTTTTGCATGACGTTCAAGTTCAAACCGGTACGAGCCGTTAAGGCATTACTTCAGTCTGGCGTCATCAACATGACCCTGAAAAACAAAGGGATCCCTCCAAGGTGCTCACCAGAGCCAGAACAGTCTAGCCATCTAGCTATCTAGATGCTACCTCTGTAATTTGCTGCCTGTTCTCACCTTCTCATTGTGGAATAATGAAACTGTTGTGGATGTAATCCAATTCTTCTTGATTGACCTTACCAAGGACCAGAAGTTTTCGCTACCAGAGGTTGCATTAAGGAGTTTACTTCTCAATTTGGCTTTACAGGAATTTCTTTTCTCGGGAAGCTCTAGTAAGCTGATGTCTTTATTTTAAAAGAAAGGTTGAAGATATTACAGTACTAGCTGTATATATTGACGATTTGTTACTCGCGTCAAATAATGTGCAAGAAGCAAAAATTTTGAAATACGTAATCTTGGAGAGCCATCCCTGCACGTTGGCTTGGATATTAATAGACAAGATGACAACGTATCCATTTCACAAACTGGCTTCATTAATAATTTACTTACGAAGTATGAAATGGAGAATTGTAAATCATCAAAAGTATCCATTACTACGTTTATAAGCGGAGTTTCACTCCCGTATCTTCAATCCCAAGTGAAACTCCCGATGCGTTTATGAGCAATGGGAGTGAAAATCCAAAATACTTTCTGGTTTGAGATGACAGCTCCGAGCTCAAATTTAAGTTGGCAACAAACACAAATATAAACCCAATGTTTAATTTAATGTGTTTAAAAAAATCTATAAGTAAAGAAAAAAAACTTATGCAGCAAAATAAAACAGCCAACTGCTTGTAGCGGTCGGTTATTTATCGATTATTTCTCCCTATCGATTATTCCCGAACAAGTTAATTCAAAATTTGAAATGAAGTAGGCGAGGAAAACAAGACATTTTTGGGAGTTCGATTTAGAATTTGGCCTAGAAAGGTTGAGAGTCTGGAGTAATTCGTTAACAAATAAAGTCTGGATTTTTTTCTTGACCATAGAGCGTCTGATCTGGATTTATGTTACGGCAGGACGAACCGTGGTGATCGAACGGTCGTGTGATTTCTTTATGTTGGATCTATGTATGTTTAATTACGAGAATATCCGAATGTAAATAGACGGAAAATTTTGCGATTACTAATTACGGTGCAAACGATAAGTACGCGTTTAACGGTATAATCGATATAAATATATATGTGACTGTGGAAGAAATACCGGGAGGAGAATCTTTTTATTAATTAAAAAAGAACAACAATCGAGGACAACCATCAACACCGCCTACAAGGAAGTGGAATTAGACGTGTTCGTGTCCAGCGAGAATATTTCTAAATCTGAGTGTTCCAGCTGCAGTTCTATTTTTTGAGAAAATGGGAGGTTCTTTCTGGTACCTGGTAACAGATAACGGAAGATAAGATTGACAAGACGAAGAGGGTTCGAAGAATAGCGGTAACCCACCATATAATTAACTTTAGGCGAACTTGGTGCATTTAGGAGAGTATAGTCAGCAGGAAATTGTGAATTTTTGGTGGCCCTGGTGACCAACGGCGGAAATAAATTCCATATGGTGAACTAAAAGTCGACATATTGTTTTTGAGGCAAAGATTATTTCAGGGATAATTTTTTTTGTATCCGGTTTTTAAACCAAACAAATAAGACAGTGATATTTAAGAGTTTTGAATATGTAAAAACAGAAAAACAAGGGAAATTTGTTTTGTTTTTGGTTGTGTATAGTTGGATGGACTCAAGGGTATATAATTGAGTCTGCCAAATAGCGCAGAAAAAGAACCACATCTAACTGGTGTAGGAATTTTCATCTGGTACCATCAGCTGTTCAGATTGAGTGTCCATCACTTTAGTGACCATTGAGGCTTATTATCTTGTAAGACCGTTTTGAATAATATTATTCCTTTTCTTTAAAACCTTTATCTTGATTGACATTACAAGATAATTACGTCTTACAAGATAATAAGCCTCAATGGTCACTAAAGTGATGGACACTCAATCTGAACAGCTGACGGTACCAGATGAAAATTCCTACACCAGTTAGATGTGGTTCTTTTTCTGCGCTATTTGGCAGACTCAATTATATACCCTTGAGTCCATCCTCTAATGCCGCATCCACACGTTTGTCAAGGCTTGGCAAGCGTTCGAAAATTAAAAACGCTTGCTTAAAACAAACGTGTGGACGCATCACAAACGCTTGCCACAAACTTCCTTTGCAAGCATTCGCAAATTGAAAACGTTTGCTTTGGTTTGGGGAGCATCCACACTCGATCGGATCGGCCACAAGTGTCGCCAAGCTTACACAAGCCAAGCCAAACGCCTTCTCCACACGTTTGAATTTGCGAATGCTTGCTAAGCCTTGACAAACGTGTGGATCCGGCATAAAAATCATCGAAATAATGTATGTACATAAAATACGAACAAATTTAATTCTCACAAAAAAAGTTTAAGTCAGTCGTTAGGATTCGACTTTCTAGAAATATAAATTTTTTCAATACAAAATATGTCAGTACATACACACATATCCATACATATATTGATCTTCAATGTATACGTATTTAGAGCTAGCTAAAGTATACGTGCCTTCACAGTTCAATATAAGCAAACGAATTGACAAAATACGTTGTTTTTATTTCATTGGGTTCTGGTCTCTTATAACGATCAAACCAATTTTACTTAAAAAAATTAGTAAAAAAACGCTAGGGGCAGCTATGGGCAGGTATTTTTTTATTCATTTTATAGCTTACATGTTTACCTAACACCTGATATGCGTTAAATCATCGAACACGACAGAACACCATAACTTTTTTATTATAAACCCTCTTTTTTTTGTTATTTAATTTTTAAAAATCAGGAACAATCCATGATTTTTTAACAATAATTCATTCATGAAATTTATCTTTGATAACCATGGTTGTATTGCACTCACCTCCAGGAGTTGATTCCATTTTGTCTGATCTCAATCGGTGATGTTTTCAGACTTCCACGCCTTTTTTTGCAATATACCTTTTTTTCAATTAACCGAACAAAGAAATGCACCTTTAGCAGAGGTGTATTGCAACTGAAATTTCAGAGCAGATAATAGGTTTATGATTCTTCTGTATGTATTTTCTGACACTTAGGGTATTACTGTAGCCAACCCAATATAGAAAAAAGTTAAGCTAAAACATTTTTTTTTCGACTTTTGGCCAGCTTTTTTGGATTTGGCCCCACTGTGCGCCGCGGTGTACAGGGAACTGCGCGCCAGCTTAACTTATCCACTTAATTTGAATACCTATCTCTATCGATATAAATAAAAACTAAATTCAGCGTATTAACTTTTATAAACCTATCTTGCAGGAGTGAGTATGAGTATTCAGAATTTATCTGCCACGGCTTATCATTTTGTTGCTTATCTTATCGTATCCCTCACTTTCTTATGTAGGGCGAAAGAGAGACGCACTGAGCGACAGACGAGAAATAGCAACTCGTATTACACTGGGAAAAATAATTTAGAATTTCAAGTAAATAAGTGCTTACATTAAGTAAATGTGCTCTTGAAACAGTATTAAGAGAATATTTACTCAAATCTAATATTTGGTTATAAAAATTTGGAATTGAGGTAAATAAATAATAAATTTGAAAATACACCTTCACTCAGCTGAAATGATTTTGACTTTCTTCTAGAACATATAATGACTGCAGAGGGCAGGGTTATGACAATAGGGGCCCATACACTACAAGGTTTTATGCGTTCAAACACGTCCCTTAAGGCTCAACTGTAATGCACGTAAGAAAAGCACGTCAGCCGACGTGCGTAAATATTAAACTTTTGTCAAACGTATAATGGTTTGTGTATACGGAAAGTTTTCAAAAGTTTAAAATTATTAAAATGCATAAATACACACTGTTTTCAATACTCTTTCTTCTTTAAAACCCAAACAACAACAAAAATCAACTGTCGTCATTCTAACGACAAATCATTTCACAAAACGTACGTTGAGCGCGGTTCTTTTCGCATTCTTACGTTTAACGAAACAAACCATGGACGACGTACGTCCAATATAGCCGAGAACATTAATTTCCACAAGACCGCCCAGGTGACGTACGTTTCTTACGTGCATTATAGTTGGGCCTATAGTCTTTGTGACAAACTTGGTTGGACACTGTGCTTGCCCATATACTATTACGGTTTTCATTTTGATTTGAAATTTCAAATCGAAATCAGTTCTTTAACTAGAAATAAATTGTTATCAGTGGGCCAACGCACACGAGATCATAGTTATGGCACATAAAACCGGTTTTACTACACTCCTCGGAACGCAGACGGGGTAATAGCATCTTGTGTAGTAACTTGAATCTTTACAGCAAGTTTTAAATGTATTTGTGCATATGAAAATTACTTGTTATATCGTTGACAAATAGAAATAATAAAAAAAGTCCTTAATATAACTCTTTTCAATATGCTCAGAAAAAAAAAATTTCAGACCATTTGAACCGAGTTGATGAACAAAAAGCGAATGATTAAAGAATTTCAGTGGGAAAATGCTGAGCCCAGAAAGAAGAAGATTTGACATAAGAAAAAATATAATATGCATGTGTTTAGTTTTCACGCTTTTGGTTTTGCGTGAAAATTGTTTCGTTAAGTTCTTTCCTTCCCTTCCCTCTCTCTTCTATAAAACCGGTTTTATGTGCCATAACTATGCGCCGTGTGCGTTGGCCCAATAGCCATTGAAATATTATTCATACTGAAAAAATTGTTGTAATATGAACAAACAAAACTAAAAATTAACAAAAACAACAGAAACAAAGCAAACAACCCCATAGGGGAAGTTTTTTAGTTCATGCATAGAACTGTCAGATAAAACCACGGAAAAATAAAACGATTTTGATATTTGCGACAAACTTGTGACAATCATAAATTCGAAAACCAAATTCACCACACATTGTCAATCTTTGTTTGAACGCCGTGTTTCAACGCTTAAAACCTTGTAGTGTATGGGCTCCTAATGGCGCGAGCATGGAGGGGAAAAATAAAGACGTACAGAAAAGAATTACGCGCATAAATCCGCTAACTTTTTTTATACCATGTGAATGCCATAGTTATAATTTGGTATTATGTGATATGCGGCAAAATCATGCGTTTAATCCGTTACTCTGTTCGGAATTTTGCAGAAATTGTTAAATTTATTTGTAGGATCAGTAAATAGATGAAAAATTTTGAGAGATCATTTGCAAATATACACCCTGAAAAATTTAAGTGACACGCGCTGGGAAGGTCGTATTGGTAACGTCAAAGCGGTTCGTTATCAGTTATGCTTTGGTTTACTTGACCGATGTTACCAAACAAAGCCATGCTGCGACACAAGAATTGGCTACACTGGCAGGACAACTAAAAGATTTTACATTTGTTGTTTCTCTGATAAAATCGTATGACGTTTTGTTTCAAATCAACTTTGTGAGCAAAGATATTCAGTCACCTAAAATCAATTTTGTGGACTTGACCGAAATGCTTAACAAATGTTGCTCTTATTTGGAAACATATAGACAAACAGGTTTCAAACCAGCCATTGTCTGAATTACCATCGGAACTTGGTACGCAGCCATTTCTCAAACCACTAGCGCGATTAAGACGCATTTAAATTCAAAAAAGATATAGAAAATGGCACTCGAATTTCGAATGCTGGGTCCTGCTACTTCAATAATAAATATGGTACACAATTGAAAATAATTTTTTTAATTATAATGAAATATAAAAGGGCGCCAAATGCATGACTCGCCCGGGGCGCCTAGATGGCTAAGGCCGGCCCTGCCTATACTGCCTACTAAGCCTAGAGAGAACGCTAAAGAGCTCCTCAGCATTTTCTTCGTTTAACAAGTTGGGCGGGCAGTACACAGAAATAAGCAAACACACGTCACCTGGCGTTTTAACCTCGACAACAATGAACTCGCAATGAGCACCCGTGGATTTGTAGATGATTTTCGACGGCAATGACTTGGAAACGTAGACAGCCACACCCCCTCCAACCCTGTCAGCTCTGTCATTACGATGAGTGATAAAGTTAGGTAGGTACACATAAGAACAAGGGATATCACCATTTAACCAAGTCTCGCTGACCAGAAATGCATGCAATGCAGTGTTATCAAACATTTCTCTCAAGTCATCAATCTTGTTCCTCAAGCTTCTTGCATTAAAATAACATATGTTGAGCACATCCGATTTTTCGTGGGAGCAAATGATATTAAGTAGTCTACCCACATCATACACAGAACCAGAAGTACTACCCATCTGCCAAAGGACCAGTAAAATAACAGCAGCCAATATCAGGAGGGCAACTACAAACTGGATACTCAAGCAATATAAAATACAATATTGTAAACATCAACGCAGCGAAGTGGTCAAAGTCATGAAAAATATTAAACAAAGCTATCTGCAAGCAAAAACTAAAATTAGAGTTTAAAAAAAAGTAAAAAAGTAAATGAATATAGACATAGCAAAAAATTAAATAACTAGAAAATTTTCTTAAAAGTTAGAGCATCTAGAGAATATTAAAATATTAAAACTAATCTTCAGCATTGACGTTATCACTGTTGACATTCACTCCAATAACTTCATCAATGGCATCCACAGAAGTTACTTTTAAAAGAGGATCAGTCTTGCTACGGCGAATGTAAACAATACCGTGACGTGTAGTTACAGAGTAGATGGCCTTATTAAGTCTATGTTTGTTAGCTATATTGTAAATTCTCCGGTTATTTTTAGAGAGGCTCTCACAAATATATAATTTCCCATCGGAATTAAGCACGGTACTTATCTGACTCAATTTAACACCACCGGTACGATGAAATTTCCTAATGAACGCCGACTTTCAGTGGTATTCGACAATTTTATCACCATTCTAGTCGACAAGGTTTTCCTCTTATTGCCGTTGTTGATGCTGCGTAAGAAGAATGCGTCCGTATATAAAGACAGCTCATGTCCAATACAGGTAGCAATATCAGTCAGTACTTTCTTAGGTTGCAGTGACTCAACATTAGGAATACCAGAGACAATTACATCACTTAGTTTCAGCATTCTCCCATTATCATCAACTTTTTGATAAAGGACACACACATCCTGCTGCATCGCATGCACATCGTCACTAATCTTATTGATTTTATCGACGCTCATCTGCACTTCACCGAGTATGCTGTCAATTTTCTGAGATAGACCAGATATGACACTCTCCATCTCACTAAATTTCTCAAAGAACAAATCAGTAAGAAATTTTTTCAATCGGGTCTCAAGCATATCGAAAGCATCAATTGATAACGAACGAGGAGATGGTGCGGGCCATGCTCCTTCGGTGTCTGTTTTAGATGCATTGTCTTTTCCTCTTCCTCTGGTGACGACCGGAGTCGGTTTTTGATTAGTGGTGGCAGTTTTGCTAGATTGCTTACTCATCGTGGCACCAGCTGATAACTGTCGGAAACAACAACAACACTGCACGCCAGACTATGGAAATTTTTAGATCACGAAAATTAAGCAATTATTATGCGGATAAACAACTCTGAGGAGTTCAAAGTAGCCCAAGACAGATTTACGGAACTTATTCTTCAAAGACCGATCAAATATCCATGAAAAACAAATTAATATTAACGGAAAACAATTAATAGAGTGAGGATCAACAAAACCACGTCTTTACTCCATGAACACTCGAAAGATCTCCTTTGTTTCATCGGTGAAATTCATTTGGATTT
Organism: Thereva nobilitata; assembly: GCA_963855945.1. Taxonomy (NCBI): domain Eukaryota; kingdom Metazoa; phylum Arthropoda; class Insecta; order Diptera; family Therevidae; genus Thereva; species Thereva nobilitata. The sequence goes on along the minus strand of OY979694.1, from coordinate 155,095,760 downwards.
CACGATCTGGAGGTGGAATATTTTGTAATAACTGGGAGTGATTTGCGCACCCTTTTCTGAGTTTGAAGCCTGCTAACAGGAGCAAGTTTGTTAGTTGCTCCTGAGTTGCCATAGCGGTCGTCCATATAAAATTCGTTCTGGAGTACCGCTGACCCTAGTGGATATTGTGAAATTCTTCCTTGTGCTAGCCTTTGTAAGCACTTCGTTGCCAAGTACAGAGCCGTTGTTGTGCCGTAGGTAACTGTGCAGAACTGATAGTACCTTAGGGTTTCTCTTGGGTCGTCACGCCACAGAATAAGTTGATAATTTCGGTCCTTCTCGTCTACCAATATCTGGCGATACATTTTTTGTATATCGGCAGTGAAAACATACCGGGGCATTCTGAAACGGAGTAGAAGGGAGAACAAATCATCCTGAATGGTGGGTCCTGTTTGCAGAATATCATTCAGTGATATATTGGAGGAAATTTTGCGGAAGCGTCAAAAACCACTCTCAATGTGGTGCTGGTGCTTTCTGGCTTTAGTACACTATGGTGCGGTATGAAGAAACTTGGAACTTGAACGTTATTTAGTTGAACTTCTTTCATGTTCCCTAGAATACGGTATTCCTGCATAAACTCAACATAGAGTTTCCTTAGCTCTGGGTTCTTAGATAGTCTTCTCTCTAATGCCAAGAATCGTCTAAAAGCAATGTCGCGAGATTCGCCTAACCTTCCTGGATCTTCTGCAAATGGCAGGCTGACGATAAATCGGCCTTCGTGGTTTCGACGTACTGTTTGGTTGAAGAACATTTCGCATTTTGCTTGCTCGGCCGTCAATTCTGGCATAGTTTCCTCCGCTTCTTCCAGTTTCCAGAACTTCTCAATAGCTTGATTGACCTGTTCTTCTTCGCTGAAGATGCCAAATACCGCCGTAGCGAGGTCAACATTTTTTATTTTGCCCGCTACGATCCAGCCGAAGACTGTGTTTTGGAGTAAGGGTAGATCCTCTGACATCTTTATTTGTCCAACTGCTAGTAAATGATGGGAAAATTCGGCGCCCAATAACAAGTCAATTCTATTGGGCTGGTTGAACTTGGGATCAGCCAGTTTTATGTTCTGTGGAATTGACCAGTGTTGAGGTGTTATGATCTGGGGGGTGACGAAGGCTTCCAGCTGGTAGAGAAACCATTCAAGGTTGACTGTAGTTGCAGACTGACTCTTTGGCGAGCTTCTTGCCTTACGTTGAATATACCGTATATTATCATCGGGTATGTGGTTGGTGTCACTCCAAGTTTTTTCATTAGTCTTTCGGAGAGAAAATTCATCTGGGAACCCGAGTCTAGTAAGGCGCGGCATTCAACGCCTTTACCGTTGCTGGTTACTAATCGAACTACAGCTGTGCTCAATAGAACATAACTTCTTTCGTCACTGGGATCTTTAAATGTTGCGAGCGTTGTGGCATCCGTCTGCTTATATGTTGTGGTTGATGATTCTGGCGGTAGAGATTGGTGGTTGGGCTTGGGAGCTGCTGTTATGGTGGATTTGGTGGAGCAGCTTCTATGTACTAGTGTATTGTGTTTTTGGTCACACTTGGAGCAGCCTCTGAGAGTACATGCAGAAGAGTTGTGACCAGGACGAAGACAGTTGATGCATAACTGATGTCGTTGAAGTAGACTTAATCGTTGATGCGTCGCCAATCGCAAGAAGGTTGCGCAGATGTTGAGGGGATGGGCTTCTTTCTTACAGCATACGCAGTTCGCTTTACATGACACAATGGATGTCATTGATTTAACGGTATTCAGTTTTCTTTGGTTATCATCGCCGCATCTGGATGTGGTTCCAAGCGCTTCTAATGATTGGAATCGGGTTTCTAGGAATATTAAAAACTCCTTCACACTTTGCAGCTCCCGAGGCTTCGCTAATCCTTGTTCGTATAAGGTGGGGCTAGCTCTATCTAACTTCCTTATTAATATATGCAGCAGTAAGGGGTCCCAATTGGTGGTGGGAACACCCAGATTTTCCAATCCACGAAGGCATTCCTTTGTCGTGTCGTGCAAAGCCTTAATGGAGATAGAAAAGCTGTGATCAGCTGGGCAGGTTGGTTGTGAGAGCAGTCTATTTATAAGTGCCGATGTTAAAAGTGTGGTATTCTGGTAACGATCCTTCAGGGTCTGCCAGGCTGACTCGTGATTCTCACCGTATAGTGTGAAATGCCGGATGAGCTTCTCGGCCTCTCCGCTCACATTGGTTTTTAGGTACCACATCTTCTGACATGGTGCCATATTTTCTTTGTCTACCATTTGGCTGAAGATATCGTAAAACTGCCTCCAGGTAAGGTATATTATATCCTTGCCTGGTTGGGTCGGAAGAGGATTCCCACATTTGATGGTGAAGTTCTTCTATTTGTGACTAATAACGATTTATGGTTTGCATCGTAACGTCGTAGTATGGTCGGTTGGTTATAGAATAATCAATCTTGCGCAGATGACGGCATAATGACTCGATTATGCTGCATTGTTTGCGCATTAGCTTGCTTAACTCGGAACTGGTGGCAGTTTCTGGCAATTGATGCTCCACAAACTTGGAGTTGTGACCCTTGGTGGTCTGGACCTTTGGTGTAATTGAACTAATTTCCTTGGTTGGTGGGAAGAGTTGGGTTTGGACCCCCTGGGCAGTGGGAACAGCATCGTCGTGGTCTGCATTGTGGTCATCTTGTTCTTCGGAATTGTCTGCTTCATCAAAAGAGGCAATTTTCTGGCTGAAATATTCCTGGTATTTCAGAAAAACCTCTTTTATGGTTCCATAATAATTGGTCGCAAAATATTTATGTGACATAGGCAGATCTGGTCGCTGCCTAATGGCGGTATCGGTGTCTTTGAAGCGGCTCCATTCCTCCTCCAGCTTGTTCCAACGTTTCTGGTAATATGACTGGTCCTTCCGCTGCGCGCCATCCTTATTATTGTGGGACCTATCGACACCACATTCAAATATTAAATATCCTTTCTTATTTTGTTTTATGTTATTTTAGTTTATTTTATTTATAGTTTGTCACATTTACAACGTTGCGCTTATTTACAAAAGTAATTTATATACGCTACTAATTTACTAATTAATTCACTACCGTGAGGTGAGATTTTTAGTTCGCGATTTTAGTATCTTTACTTTACTTTTGACACACCAGCTTAATAATTCATATTATTAGGCAGAACAAAAAAGAACCAAAAAACCCTCGCCTATTTTCTGGAATATTATTCATTAAAAATAGCCGAGTGTTTCGCGTATAGTGCAGAGAGTATAGTACAGTGATATGCTCCTACATACTCCCCTCTCAGCGTAGCGATTATCGGAGTGTTCCCGACTTTTTGGGCTCAGTTTGATCGTTGCTGTCACCTCTAAATGCTGGCTTTAGCCTGTCGATCGATATCGATTTGTTGGTGCCGTTCAAATTTACGATGTATTGCTTGCGTAATCTTTTGATTACTTGGTATGGCCCTTCATATGGTGTTTCGAAAGGTCTTCGCACTCGATCTACCCGGACGAAGACATAATCGGAATCCTCTAGGGCCTTAGGCGTGTATACATCCTTTTGATTTGCTTGTCGAGGATGCGCTGCCTTAAGGTTTTGCATATGTGCCCGTAGACGAGTTAGAAATTCTGACTGTTCTATAGGATTTTCATCCGTCGGGATGGAGATTGAATTTGGCAATCTCAGATTCTGACCATAGACTAGCTCGGCTGGTGAGCCTTGTAAGTCTGCTTTGATTGCTGTACGAATGCCTAGCATGACGAAAGGCAAGTCTTCACTCCAATGAGTGGTGTTGTCCCTTGCCATTAAGGCTGCTTACAGCTGACGGTGAAACCTTTCAACCATCCCATTTGCTTGCCAATGGTAGGCAGTTGTCCTTATTCGGCGTGTACCGAGCAGTCTGGCAACTTCATTGAATAGCTTCGATTCGAATTGCGTGCCTTGATAAGTTGTGATTTCAAGAGGTGCACCGAAGCGGGGGACATATTCAGTGACAAAGTATTTTGCCACTGTTGAAGCTGAATGTCCCTCATTGGGTAAGCTTCCGGCCATTTAGTAAACCGGTCTACTATTGTTAGGATATACGAGTATCCTCGCGACGGCGGAAGTGGTCCCACTATATCCATATGGATATGATCGAATCTTTTATTCGGAAGTTTGAAAGCTACATACGGAGACCTTGTATGTCTCGACACTTTAGATTTTTGACAACCAAGGCAAGAACGAGACCAATTACTGCAGTCTTTGTTTATTGCCGGCCAGAAGTATTTACTTGAAACCGCTCGTCGGGTAGCACGAATACCTGGATGCGACAAGTTATGTTCCGAACCAAACGCGAACTTGCGTAATACTGCTGGTATGTAAGGGCGTGGAATACCCGTACTAACTTCACACCATACCTGCTGTTTTGTAAATGGGATTGGTGTGAGCATTAGTTTTACTTTGGAGCCCTTGCTGGGGAACTCTTGGAGGTTTTGTAACTCTTTGTCATCTTTTTGAACCTGAGCTAATGTAGGCAAGTCAAAGGAGACGGAGTCGACGTTGTCGGTTACGAGTGAACAGGACAAAAAGTCTGCGACGACGTTTTGTTTACCTGATACATGACGGATGTCTGAGGTAAATTGAGAAATCAGATCTAAATGTCTGGTCTGTCTAGGGGATCGTTCGGTCTTCGTGTGAAGAGCGCGCACTAATGGCTTGTGGTCGGTATAGACCACAAAACTGCGTCCTTCGACGAAATAGCAGAAATGCTTGATAGCTGCATAGATGGCGAGTAATTCGCGATCGAATGCAGAATATTTTTGCTCCGCTGGCGACAGCTTTTTTGAGTAAAAAGCTAAAGGTTGCCACCGATGACCGTTGAATTGTTCCAGTACACCGCCGATCGCATAATCGGAAGCGTCAGTGGTTAAACTGTACTTGGCATTCTCAATTGGACGGTTCAGCAATGTTGCCTCTGCCATTGCTTTCTTAATCTTGAGAAATGCCTCTTCGCATGCTTCAGGGCAAGGAAATCCTTTGTCTTTCATGGCACGAGTGCAGTTGAGAAGATATCTCACATACTCGTTTATTGCCACCGACATTTCAGCTAAGTTAGGGATAAATCGGTGATAAAAATTCACCATCCCTAAAAATTTCTGAATTTGCTTGACAGAATTCGGTGTCGCGAGGTCCACAATAGCCTTAACCCGATCCCCTGATGGTAGTATTCCATCTTTTGTGATATTGTGGCTAAGGAAGTTGATCTCTGTTACACCGAAAACGCATTTTTCCAATTTAATTGTCAAGCCGAAGTTATCTAGGCGTTCAAAGAGCTGATTTAGATGGGTCTGATGTTCCGTCTCTGTTTTACTTGCAATGAGAATATCATCTAAGTAGACAAAGACAAAGTCCAGATCTCTCGTGACTTCATTGATAAACCTTTGAAAGGTTTGGGCAGCATTACGTAATCCGAATGGCATGCGAGTAAACTCGTATAAACCAAACGGCGTAATTATCGCAGTCTTACTAACATCTTCTGGAGCGACTGGTATCTGATGATAAGCACGTACCAGATCCACCTTCGAGAAGATTGTGCATCCGTGTAAATTCACGGAAAAGGTTTGTATATGCGGGATAGGATACCTATCCGGCACCGTGACTGCATTAAGTCGTCGATAGCCACCGCATGGTCTCCAATCATGTGAATCCCGTTTAGGGACCAGATGAAGTGGAGATGCTGCGGGTGACGACGATGGCCAACAAATACCCATTTGAACCATATGCTCAAATTCCATTTTTGCTACCTTAAGCTTCTCCGGATGGAGTCGCCTAGCAGTAACGAATGGTAATTGCCCATTGATAACAATGTGATGCTGCACATTGTGCTTAACCGGAAGGTTGAAGTTAGGAGGTTTTGTTGACGAAGGGTACTTCGTTAACAGCTCTTTATAAATACCGGTAATTTGGTATTGTTTGGACTCGGGGTGATAGTCAACTGTGGAACACACATTAATCCTGAGATTGGTGTTTAAGTCGACTAAATGTCGATATTTAAAATCGACCGACAGCTCGAACTTCGTTAAGAAGTCGGCACCGAGTATGGCCTTTGGAATTTCGGCTATAATAAAGACAAATCGTCGGCGTAGGCCGAGATGCAGTTCAAGTAACTTGGTACCGAAAGTGCGAATTACCGTTCCGTTGGCCGCGCGCAAAAGGAGATTAGGACACCCGTTGTGTCTCGGAAATGCTACCACTGGAGCAATCGAAACGTCTACGCCGAAATCGATTAAAAAATCAATGCGGTTATTTGAATCGCGGACGAAGAGCCGATGTGAGCGCCGCGATATATGCTCACTCGACGTTGGTGCGATCCCCTGACCGCTTAGTTTTTTTGCTTTAGGTTGGATTTCTTTTTATACTCGCAAGTAGATTTGCATTTAGTAGCCCTATCCCCATGTGTTTTATGGTACCAACAAATCGTTTCTCCCTGGTTGTTGGTACGAGTGGGTGATTTGGCAAAACTCACCCGCTTCTCGTGGGTTGACCTGTCTCGACGATTTGGTGTACGGCTACGGCTACGTCGCGCATTCGACATTGAGTTACCACCCCTACTTAAGACCAGTCGTTTCAACTCGTCCATGTCTTTTTGAAGAGACTCGAGCGTTGTTTGTCGTGGTCTCGACTCACGGGGACGTTCAGCCTGGACCACCGATGCGTATGGCGTGCCGGCGTGTGGGAGCACTTCCCACACGTTATCCGCTTGTTGCACTTGCTGTTCGAAAGGTTTGTCCTTCACCCCAGCCAGTGTAACCTGTATAGCCTGTGGTAATCGGCGCTCCCACAGTCTAGATACCAAGTCCTTTGACATCGCGGCACTGTTGCCTGCGAGTGCTTGCAGGGATCGAAGAAACTCTGACGGTCCCCTGGCATCGATAATAATTGCTCCAGGCGCTTGGTCTCTGATAGACCATATCTCTCCAAGAGCACTGTTTTAACGTCGTCCCATTTCGCTTCTTTGCCAAATTTAATATATGCATGACTGCTCGTACTGCCTCTTTCGGCAATACTGGAATGGCATGCAGCAGTTTTGTCGAGTCGGCTCTTATGCCGGCCATGCCAAATTGAGCCTCAGCTTGGCAAAACCAAGCCGCCGGATCGTCTAGCCAGAAACCTGATAGCGTTAAGGGTTTTGCCGAAACCTTATTCGCCTCCGTCTCTTCGATGGTGTCCATTTATAATTCTATGCCGAGTAGATCCTCGACTGTCAAGTCTTTATTATTCATGATGTGTGACAATGTAATTTTAAGCCTAGTTGGGAATTAAATTTCGTCTCACCTCGACTTGAGCGGAACAAAATGATCAACAAAGAAAGAAATAAGTTCTATATAAGATACTCAATAGTATGTGTGTGTGAAAGGAACACACAATCTTATTAATTATTTTTTTTAAAACAATAAAAACTTATCAATTCCAACCAAAACACAAACTTATATTTAAAATCAAAAACTTCTATCGCATGAAACCTATTCACATGTAAATAATCCTCTTCTTTTAAGGAAATCTCTGGTTTATTATAACCACAAAAAAATCAATTTGCTAATCCTTTATCACAGTCTTCCAATCGTAATGTATTGATTTTTTTAACCTGCGGGGTGAAAGTAAAATTTCTAACTACTCTTAAACTACTCTTATCTGCCAATTTCAATTCTTCTTATGTCTGAGCAGTCTTCGTCTCTTCTCGACTTCACTACTTCGTTAACCCAATACTTAATTTGGTGACTCCTGCCAGCAGTTCTTACTTCTTAAACGTGCGGGGTCACCATTTATGTGGGGCCTATCGACACCACATTCAAATATTAAATATCCTTTTTTATTTTGTTTTATGTTATTTTAGTTTATTTTATTTATAGTTTGTCACATTTACAACGTTGCGCTTATTTACAAAAGTAATTTATATACGCTACTAATTTACTAATTAATCCACTACCGTGAGGTGAGATTTTTAGTTCGCGATTTTAGTATCTTTACTTTACTTTTGAAACACCAGCTTAATAATTCACAAAAAAACCCTCGCCTATTTTCTGGAATATTATTCATTAAAAATAGCCGAGTGTTTCGCGTATAGTGCAGAGAGTAGAGTACAGTGATATGCTCCTACATTATAATTTCGGAAGATGTTTTGCAGAGCCTGTCCATTGGTTTCCTCCCTTGTAAACAGCTCATCTAAAGAGAGTCCCATTTTTATGTCCGGCCAATAAACACAATGATGAGAGAGACTATTCTGGTTAAATCGCGAACGACGGGCTTCTAGTGTTGCACTTGAATCTCGCCGGGGCCTCCAAATGTTTAAGGTAAGGCTCTTTGCCTAAACTGTATTGATAGTCTAGGTGTTACACCGTGACTACAGATTTGTTGGTTGAATCAGTGCATAAACTAATTCAACAGGATTAAAGGTTTTAACAATGTAAAACTCTCAAGCTTCTTGACTAGAATAACTTTATTTTCCGGATTCGGATATTTATAACCAAAATTCTTACTCTACTTACATTATCGATATACTAAGCTACTTGCGTTATACATAAATCCAAATATTGGCAAAATTGGATTATTCAGCAAGATACATGAAATTATTATTGAGCCGATCATATTTCATCGGGCTCGTCCAGGTAAAAAATATTGGAAATTGCAAATTGTGCAAAATGTGTAAAATTAAAAAATGTGAAAATTAAAAAGTGTGCAAAGTTAAAAAATGTGGGAGAACTTATTTCTATGTATGTCTCTAACATTGTAAATATGTAATATGTATCTAACAAAGGTAACTTTGTGGGTCTTACGTGTAACCCTGCTACATGCAACGACTAAATTTTTTGCTGCCATCTCTATGACTCTTTATCCACTATCCTTAGTGATGTTATGTATGTTGTGACTTCTGGCGAATATAAACAATGAATGTCCTCGAATACAAAACCTGGAGTCCAAACGTGGACAATATAAGGACTCCACTGAACTACTTATGAGACGGTGACCGCCCCAAAGGGATTCATTATCTATATTGAAGAAAGCTAACATTGCGGAATCTATACTATTAATTTCTCAACGCTTAATGTTTACATGGAGTAGAGCATCACGAGACCGAGACAAGGCGAGATTTTTAAGACTCTCGTCTCGATCTCGGTAAGTCTTGACCATTACGAGTCTCGTCTCGGCTCTCGGCGGATCTTGCCCATCCTAATCTCGTCTCGTCTCGTCTCTTCTCCTCTCGTCTCGTCTCTCGGGGCGAATATAAATTTATGAGCCCATCACGGTTCTTATACTTATAGACTCAACCTACAGGTAACCGGCGAGAGAAAACAAGAGGCAATGTGCATGTGCATGAGTACCACATCCCAGCCTTTAAAATAAGGCCGTGCCCGCTTCATCAGATGCTTTATTTTACCGGACTTGTCTGCTACAATTTTGCCGACGAGATCTCGAGGGACCGACGAGATCTCGAGCGAATAATCTCGTATCGACGAGAATATGTTTGTCGAGACCGAACTTTACTCTCGTCTCGTTTCTCGAGTCGAGACCAAGACGAGACTCTCGAGTTTGTCGAGATCTCGTGATGCTCTAACATGGAGGGTAGAAGTATCTACTATCTTTCCGACTATATCTTGCTGTCTATCTGTTATGGTTAATTTTATTTTTGCATGACTACCTACCTGTAGTAGTAAAGCAAGTGAAATTAAGAATTTTTAATCAATCTCACACCTCTTGAATGCAATCCCTGGATTTAGAATGGCCCAGCTAAAACAACTAACAAAGCGTGCTGTGTCGCCTTCTACGAGTACAGATTATCCTGTGTGAATTAGCACAAGAGCAATCCTTTAATCCTTGATTAGTAAATTTTCGAGAATAAACTCAATTCCACGATATAAATCGCGCAAAAAAAACTCCCGTATTACCCAAGCCAAGCACTCTTTCGGATTAACTTAATGAGACTGCACTTCATTGTTCCTTCCTTATTATGCATAAAGCAAATTTTGTATTTAAATCAGAACTCACTTTGCGCACAAATCTCGGCACTTAATCTTTCTTACAGCAATTAGCTGAACATACAAATGAGAGAAGTAAAGTGCAGCCACTATAAACATCCTCCAGAATCCATTTACAGAGGGCTGAGATTATGTAGCCACGAAGGAAAAGGGATGAAGACGCTAGGATGCCGTGAAGCTATAGTAGCAACAATTTAGGCAGGAGGGGAATTTTGGTCTCCGCTTTATTCGTCCGTAGTAACGAAACCAGAAGGCTGCAATAAGGCCAAAAAAGTGCATCCGAACAAGCCTCGAACAAGCTCTCAAACAAAACTGTTTACGTTGAAAAAGTCACGAGGAGGAGGAAATTCATTTTGCTTTTCAGAAATAATTATAGTACATGGATTCTTCGTTATGCAAAACATCGGTATCCCTGCGGGCTTGGGAAAAGGAAAAATCCTTAGAAAAGGGAAATATAAGGATAAAGATATTCTGCCACTGGTTGTATAGCGATTGTAACAATATAAACGCATCAAGGATGTGAAAGTGCAACCAACAACGCCGGGTCGAAGCCCATAACAGCTAAAGGGGATGTCTTGATTGAATCGCACAACAGTGGCACTGATGGCATAAATGTTGTAGTCTGGGCAGTACAGGAACGATGCCGTAGCATCGACGTCTTTCGTCCACTCAATCGGGGAAAAGGATACCCAGCAGGACGAACCGATTGACTGTATTGATTTTGATTCGTTCCGAGACTACATTTGCAGCCTGCAGAGTTGTAGCTGAGAAGATTACGGAAACCAAACCAGAAATTTGTATTCCGGAGAGAAAACCCAACTAATGGAATTAGCCGAGTTGATATTTTATCGGAGCTATGGGGGAGATGGATTTCAATAAATGTTGCTACCCGATAACAACTCCTCTTCATCTCGAGGGTTTTGAATTTCCTGAAAACTGTCGCCAATGCTCACATTGCAAGTTTCTTTTATGTAGAATGAAATCAACCTGACCCACCACAGTTGTGGGTGCAACATCACGACAATGTCAAAGTGTCGCGACTTTTTTGCTACAATTCTTTTTCGTTTGAATTGAAGTTTGGTTGTAAGTAAACAAGACTAAAACGTAATTAACTGGGATCAGAGGAGACGAATTGAATTGCAAATATTGGGTTTATGGCAGCACTGACCTAGTTAGCTAATCGATGTTTTATCCTAACTAATAAGGAAAGTAATTTATACATTAGGATGGACCTAGTACACTAGGAGCACACCGAATAAAGGACTGGTCGAGTAAATGGATAGTAAATTCTGCAAAATCTTCGCAAGGATTCGGATGTTAGTTTGCATCAAATATTTAGGCACACCTAAGTAGGTAGTAGGGTCGAAAAGGTTTTGTTGTATCAGATTTGTGGTATTGAGAAAGAATTGTGGAGAAACCATCACGGATTTTATTGCCGTGATCGTCACAGCGCTTGCATATAACTTTTTGAAACAAAATCAATTTAATAAATTTGAAAAATTAAATTAGATTGAGTCAAAATTTCTTAAGCGGGCCACTAAACATCGACTATTAGATTTTAATATACATATCTATTAACATATTTTGGTAGCTTTATAGGTTAAAAGTAATACCCTAAAACGGTTTTTGAATATTTGAATTTTTCAAAAATTTATGAGCGATTGAAAATTTTGAGTACTTTTTTTTAAAATTACAATATATCAGCGAATAATTACTGAATTTTAATGAAAATTGGATTGTATGTTAAGGAATAGTAGAGAAACAAAACAAAAAATAATTCACGTAAAAAAAATATAATTTGTTTATAAATAATTAATTTTGCAATAAACAAATGGTAATTTAACTAACTTCTCGGTGTTGTAGGAGAATTTTTTTTACATAAAATATTCTTTAAACTATCAACTAAATGCCTGCACAAAAAATTTTTAGTGCTCTCTTACCGGAAAAAAGATCTGAACGATTTAATGTGCTAGACAGCGGCAGAGGCTTCAATCCTTCTTTCAATCCTCTCATTTTCAATCGAATATTGCCGTGTATTTTGCACACACAAACATTGGGTGTACCTTTAGCACCCACTGCGATACACTGCTCAGGCCTTAAAGCTCTAAAAGCTGACACGGAAATCTTTAAATGAGGATTTTCTTTTATAATCTCAGCGTGTAAAATATCGAGGTTTCCCAACAGCAAGCGTTTCTAAAAAAAATAATGATAAATATTAAATGAGTACACCAAAACTCCGGTTTGCGTCGTGCCGATTTGCGTCGTTTTCGAAGTTGCGTCGTTTCAGAATTGCGTCGTTAATATTTCTATTTGCGTTGATAAAATTTATACAGGGTGTATACCGCTAAGTTAACAAAGCGGCTGGCTGTGGATAGGTTTTGGATAGACGAAAAAAATCGTATCATACGGCTTTTATTTTTGGAGATATAAGCAATTTTAATGTTAAAATTGGCTTTATTTCGTACATTTCTACTACTTTTTCATCTAAGCTTTGCCAAAAAGTACCAAATAATGCCAATTTTAACATCAAACTTGCTAATAACTTCAAAAGTAAAAGCCGTAGGAAAAAAATTGGACATTATTCATAGGAAATTGTTCAAGCTTTCCAAATTTGCAAAAAAATATTAGTTAACTATTTGATGACTCATTGCTCTGGAAGTTGATAGGGTAGAGCCTTGACTTTTACAGTTTTAGATAGGTGAGAGTATTCTGCGTACACTGATAGGTACCTTATTCATGAAAATAACTCATAGGGTTACAAAAATACAGGGTGATATGTAAACCTCTACCAAAAAAACTTCAAAACGTCCTAGCTGCTAAACCGTTACGATTTACCCCCACCCATACGATTTTTTGTTCGTCTATCCAAAACCAATGTTTGTGTGTGCAAAATACACGGCAATATTCGATTGAAAATGAGAGGATTGAAAGAAGGATTGAAGCCTCTGCCGCTGTGTAGCACATTAAAACGTTCAGATCTCTTTTCCGGTAAGAGAGCACTAAAATTTTTTTGTGCAGGCATTTAGTTGATAGTTTCTCCTACAAAACTGAGAAGTTAGTTAAATTACTATTTGTTTATTGCAAAATTAATTATTTATAAACAAATTATATTTTTTTTACGTGAATTATTTTTTGTTTTGTTCCTCTACTATTCCTTAACATACAATCCAATTTTCATTGAAATTCAGTAATTATTCGCTGATATATTGTAATTTTAAAAAAAGAACTCAAAATTTTCAATCGCACATAAATTTTTGAAAAACTCAAATATTCAAAAACCGTTTTAGGTTATTACTTTTAACCTATAAAGCTACCAAAATATGTTAATACATATATTAAAATCTAAGTGGTCGATGTTTAATTGCCCGCTTAAGAAATTTTGACTCATTAACCTTTCACTTCTAAACTTCTGCTACGATGAACGATCACATGACGATGATGATGATCGGTTAACTCCAAATGAAGGCTAGGAAGTGAGTTATATAGTAAGTAAAACACATGGAACAGTCTCCTCAAAGCTGCCAAACCAACATATTAATATTATGGCGTTGAACGGATGGAAGTGGGTAGTTTTGGGCTATCGCGAACGATCTGCTTCAATTACCAGACGCATCCAGCTATACAAAGCCTTATTCTGGTATGGAACTTCTATCAAGATGTACCCTTCTTCCTGCGATACTCATGGGACTGTTATGAACTAAACTAACTCCCGTTTTAACAAAACAGACGATAGTGGGATTTGTGAATGACAGCATTAACCTTCTTTTTGTAGGCTTATGGACCTGCTTTGTGAAGGAGGCCACAGCTCCCAAGCTGCACAGCTGCATGAAAAAAAATTAAGCCCAAGCTATTAAAACCCAGTAATCCTATAAACTAAGCTTTTAAAATCCATCATACCTACAACCTAAGCCACTTATACCGTTATGCCAGTTAAAGCGCAAACGGGTTGGGGCAGCGGGAAAACCGTTTAAAATAAACGGACCACCATGTATATAAAACAAGATTTTTTTGAAATGATGCCCGTTAAACAATCGGAAATAATTTTAAAAACCAGCAGCGTAGAGAGACCTCTAGAACTGAACAAGATTTACTGCTTTATATTAGCAATACAAGCTGAAAAGGCGAACTTAGAGCGGGTATTCTCATTGTGCACCCAAGTGGACTAACACCGGCGCCACACGTTGATACCAGCGCATGTTGGTGCAGATTCCGACAGGTGACCGCGAATCCACAATGCTCACGCCAACTGCAAATTTCTCGATCCACACGTTGGACAAGGAGCATTGAGGCCAACCTTGGTGCCAACGTGTGGAGCCGGCCTAAGAAGAGAAAGAGACTATCCATAGCTTCCAATAAAGGCTCTATTCTCGACACAATTCAATTTAAAGAATATATCATGTGCCCGAATGATGGCCTTAGAACGGGCAAATGCCGACTGTGATGGAAACATAGTCCTCGGCCATCTGGCGGTTAATAGAAGGCTCGTTGCAGGACAGTACGGCCGTACAGGGGGAGATTGACGGTGAAACAAAGGCCTTACAGTTCCAATAACGGCCATACGACAGTGGTACGGCGGCCGTATGGTTACTATTACGGGTATAAGGCCGTATGTGCTCCCATTAAAAATGGTTAAAAACTCTACGGCCATCATATGCTCCTTAAAAAGCCAAGCGGCCGGTATTCGCCCTTTATAAGGCCGCTTTTTATTTTTACTCGGGTGAAGAGTTTTATAAAATCGTGATACAAGAGCAGCAGTTTCTAAGTATGAGACAGATTGAAATAATTGGACCTAATAATTTACTTATTTTTAATGTAATGTAAAAAATTGATTCTCTAATTCCTGTTCAATGTTCAATAAATATATCAATGTTTATTTTTATATTTTTCTCTTTCAATTTCTAAATTTCCTGACATTTTTTAATTTTCCCTGTTTACCTGACAGAAAACAGAAATTCCGGACATGTCAGGGAAATCCCTATCGTCTGGTAACCGTATATGCGACCACAAAAATATATTTTAATATTGCTTTGGCAGCAATAATAAGGAAAGCAGTACTAAATGCATGTAGCATATCCACCAGAAACATTCAGAAACCAGCTTTCGCAGAAGACATCTTTATAAATAGACACAACCCGCTTGACGTAAAGGGAATATTTTAAAAATTGTGGAATCCTCAGAAAGGTTTAATCTTAGAATTAATGAAATGAAACTCTAGGGAGGATTATGTCCTTTTTTTGAAACCGAAATATCTTTCTATCGCCAGGTTGAAGTGAAAGTAGGCCATGCCCGCCTGGATAGCATTTAAGCATTTAATTAACACTTAAGTGTTATTCATACCTATTTGAGATCGTCTCAATTTTAGCCTTTGTTTGATACGTATATTGGCCCAATCAGAAAAAAAATAAATCGAGTCTGACGTAAATTGCGCCTGACGGCCGCCATATTGTTTTTTAAAAATTAACCTAGCCTATATTACTCATCCTCATTAAACTATTCTAACGGTACCCCAGCCATCTAAATCCGTTCAGGCTGAAAAATGGAAAAGCGCCTGGGAATGACACAATTACAGCGGAACTTATTAAAAATGGAGGTGAAACTTTAATACGGAAACGACAGTCTTATGGTTAAAATTTGGCAAGAGGAGAGAATGCCAAATGAGTAGAATTTAGGACTGATATGCCCCATACACCAGTGGCGGTTCGTAAGGTTCAGGATAAGGGAAGCAATGCGTAGGGCGTCAAAGCTAATGTACCCCGCGAGCGATAAAAGTAAAGGTATCGGCGGCTTTAATTAGAAAAACTGAAAAATAACAAATTTGAAAACGAATTAAGTAATTAACCCCATGCAAAAAGTAGAAACCCGTACTACCAATCTATATTCTTTTTATTTTAATATAATAAAAAATAATATAGTAAGATATACATACAGTGGCGAACAGAAGTCCGTATTTTTATTTTATTTTTAAAAATTGAAAAAAATTGTGATATCACAATATACGTATCAAAACATTTTATTGAAATTCCATAATAAATTATTTCTACAAAAAAAAATAACAAAAAAGTGAAATATACAGAATTCACAAATAACAAAAGTCTACGTACACTTAAAAAATTTTATTATTATTTTTTGTAGAAACAATTTCATTATGCAATTTCAATATAATGTTTTTGTACAGAGTATTGTACTTATTTATTTTGTAATATCACAATTTTTTTATGCTATAGTAAACGAATTTTCGCTATTTTATATGGTGTACGTTGACTTTTGTTCGCCACTGTATAACACAATTCAAAAAAATAATCTCTTCTAACCCTTTAAATCATCATTAAAGAGAATCATAAAAAACAAATGGAAGCTACAAATTTTCAGCTTCTTCAATACACACCTTCTGCCACCCCATTAGAATAAAGAGAAAGTTCACCCATCATCGATCTCTTTTTTTATTGACAAACGAAAATTCATATTAAGAGTCAAAACAAATTTCGAAGCAAAATTTTCAAGAGCAACTCCACAGCAGGCGAAACCAGAGCAGAATACCAGAAAACGAAACCAAGAAAACAAGAGAATATGGTGGATAGAGAAAATTTGTCTATGTTCGACTTCTCATATCCCGGTATTCGGCTCCGAAGAAGCTGCGTTTAGTTCAGCTTCTGAGGGACCTGTATCAACGCAAACCTTTGCGTGAGTGTAAGTTCAATTGAATTGAATGTGTTGGACTTTTCACGTTGATTTTCGGTGCCAAAGAAGCTGGAGATATTACAGCTTCCCTACGTTATGTTAAGCCTCGGCCACGATAAGAGCGGCGAGCGGCACCAGAAAAATTTAATGTCTCGGATTAGAGGTGAGCGGCACTTTAGCATTGCCGCTCTACCGCTCTCCGCTCGTATCGTGGCCGAGGCTTTATTCTTTGTATACAGTAGTATGAATTGTACATTTTATATAAAAAAATCTGTACATTGCTTGCTTAGTGTTTCCGGATGAAGAAATATATTAAGATTTTGTTTTTGATTAATCTTAATATATTTAAATTAATTTTTTATGAAGTTGCCTATTTGGTCAAGGGAAGCAGTGTTCCTTTGCTTCCAAAGAGGAATCGCAACTGCCATACACAAAAAAGGGGATAAAATGATTTGTAGCAACTACAGTGGAATAACGCTCCTGAACATAGTGTACAAGATACTTTCCAATATAATATATGGCAGAATAAGGACAATCGCTGAAGAAGTTATAGGGGAATACCAGTGCGGTTTCCGAAGGGGA
Source organism: Thereva nobilitata (assembly GCA_963855945.1). Classification (NCBI taxonomy): domain Eukaryota; kingdom Metazoa; phylum Arthropoda; class Insecta; order Diptera; family Therevidae; genus Thereva; species Thereva nobilitata. Next base: position 155,078,479 of record OY979694.1, on the reverse strand, counting down.
AGGTCCACTATTGATCAAATATTTGCATTAAAACATAGCATGAAGAAAAGCTACGAGTACAATAAAGACCTTCACTTACTATTTATCGACTTCAGGCAAGCTTTTGATAGCATCAAGTGCGTAAAATTGCAAGAAGCATTGTTAGCGCATGGAGTGCCCAAAAAATTAGTAAAGCTATCGATGATGACTATGAGCGGGTCAAGAGCAAAAGAACTAATTCAAGGTAATATGTCAGGTGAATGTAGTATTAACAATGGTGTTAGACAAGGTGAAGCGCTATATATGGTGGCAGTATATTCACTAGGTCATATCAGATAGTAGGGTACGCAGATGACCTGACGATAATGGCGAATTCATACCGCAGTATGGTTGAAACGTTTGTAACCTTGGAATCAAAAGCAAAAGAGGTTGGACGTGAAATAAATGAAAACAAAATAAAATATATGAGGATGCACAAAACTTAACCATTGCCGACTATAATTTCCAGGGAGTTGAGCACTTCAAATACCTCGGCATACTCCTAAGGAATGACAACAGTATGCAACACTGCATCAGGATAAAATTAAAGCAGGCAAGTTTGCTAATTTGCACACAAAGCTTATACAATCAAAACTCCTATCCAAAAACCTGAAAACTACATTGTATAAAACTATAATACGACCTATAGTAACATATGGGTGTGAAGTGTGGCGATATACGGTTACCAGACGGCGCATATACGGTTACCAGACGATACGACTAGTAACATACGGAAGTTGAATGTCACAAACTGGAGGCAAATGGTGAAGGCCCGAGCAGCATGGAGGCAGGTCGTGCAGAAGGCTAAATCCCACCAAGGGATGTAACGCTAAAAGAAGAAGAAGAAGAAGTTCATTTTCTGTCCCAGGGGCGTCGTGTTTTTTAATTTTTTAATTTAAATTTCCTTCCATAACAAAAAACCGATGATAACGAAACTATGACATACAATATCGAAAACAGAAATATACCATGACCTAGATGAAGAACCAAAGAATTTTATTATTTACTTTCAAAATTAAATTCAAAATGGCCACCGAAATTGTACCGAAATTCAAAATGGCCCATATATGGTTGAAATTGCCAATTGGGTTCCGATTTTAATGAAAGTATCTAGGTGTTTTTAAGGTCTTAAATAATGAATTTGTGATCAAAACTTTTTAATTCAAAATGGCCGCGCCAATATGGCCGATGAATTTGCCAATTGTGTTCCGATTCCAATGAAAATCGATAGCTAGGGTTTTTTAAGGTTGCAAATAACGAATTTATGATCAGAACTTATAAAATCAAAATGAACGCGCCAATATGGCGGACGAATTTTGCAAATTGTGTTCCGATTCCAATGAAAGTACGTGGAGGTCTCCCATGATGCCGCTCAAAACCCGATTTCCGAATTTTAAAAAAGTCTGCGCAAATATGGCCGAAGTTCAAAATGGCCGCGCAAATATAATTGAATTTGCCAATTGTGTTTCAATTTTAATGAAAGTGGGTATCTATGGGTTTTTAAGGTCGTAAATAACGAATTTGTGGTCAAAATTTATAAATTCAAAATGGCCGACGAATTGCCAATTGTATTCTGATTCCAATGAAAATCGGTATCTAGAGGTTTTTAAGGTAGCAAATAAATTTCTGATCAAAACTTTTAGATTCAATATGGCGGACCCAATAAGGCGGACGAACTTTTTCAATTGTGGGTAAATAACGAATTTATAATCAAAATAAATTCAAAATGGCCGCATAAATAAGGCCGAAAAGTTTGCCAATTGTATTCCGATTCCAATGAAAATCGGTATATGGGGGTTTTTAAGGTAGCTAATACCAATCTATGATCCCAACTAAAATTGGCTTTATTTCGTGCATTTCTACTACTTTTTCATCTAAGCTTTGCCAAAAAGTACCAAATAATGCCAATTTTAACATCAAACTTGCTAATAACTTCAAAAGTAAAAGCCGTAGGAAAAAAATTGGACATTATTCATAGGAAATTGTTCAAGCTTTCCAAATTTGCAAAAAAATATTAGTTAACTATTTGATGACTCATTGCTCTGGAAGTTGATAGGGTAGAGCCTTGACTTTTACAGTTTTAGATAGGTGAGAGTATTCTGCGTACACTGATAGGTACCTTATTCATGAAAATAACTCATAGGGTTACAAAAATACAGGGTGATATGTAAACCTCTACCAAAAAAACTTCAAAACGTCCTAGCTGCTAAACCGTTACGATTTACCCCCACCCATACGATTTTTTGTTCGTCTATCCAAAACCAATGTTTGTGTGTGCAAAATACACGGCAATATTCGATTGAAAATGAGAGGATTGAAAGAAGGATTGAAGCCTCTGCCGCTGTGTAGCACATTAAAACGTTCAGATCTCTTTTCCGGTAAGAGAGCACTAAAATTTTTTTGTGCAGGCATTTAGTTGATAGTTTCTCCTACAAAACTGAGAAGTTAGTTAAATTACTATTTGTTTATTGCAAAATTAATTATTTATAAACAAATTATATTTTTTTTACGTGAATTATTTTTTGTTTTGTTCCTCTACTATTCCTTAACATACAATCCAATTTTCATTGAAATTCAGTAATTATTCGCTGATATATTGTAATTTTAAAAAAAGAACTCAAAATTTTCAATCGCACATAAATTTTTGAAAAACTCAAATATTCAAAAACCGTTTTAGGTTATTACTTTTAACCTATAAAGCTACCAAAATATGTTAATGCATATATTAAAATCTAATAGTCGATGTTTAGCTGCCCGCTTAAGAAATTTTGACTCATTAACCTTTCACTTCTAAACTTCTGCTACGATGAACGATCACATGACGATGATGATGATCGGTTAACTCCAAATGAAGGCTAGGAAGTGAGTTATATAGTAAGTAAAACACATGGAACAGTCTCCTCAAAGCTGCCAAACCAACATATTAATATTATGGCGTTGAACGGATGGAAGTGGGTAGTTTTGGGCTATCGCGAACGATCTGCTTCAATTACCAGACGCATCCAGCTATACAAAGCCTTATTCTGGTATGGAACTTCTATCAAGATGTACCCTTCTTCCTGCGATACTCATGGGACTGTTATGAACTAAACTAACTCCCGTTTTAACAAAACAGACGATAGTGGGATTTGTGAATGACAGCATTAACCTTCTTTTTGTAGGCTTATGGACCTGCTTTGTGAAGGAGGCCACAGCTCCCAAGCTGCACAGCTGCATGAAAAAAAATTAAGCCCAAGCTATTAAAACCCAGTAATCCTATAAACTAAGCTTTTAAAATCCATCATACCTACAACCTAAGCCACTTATACCGTTATGCCAGTTAAAGCGCAAACGGGTTGGGGCAGCGGGAAAACCGTTTAAAATAAACGGACCACCATGTATATAAAACAAGATTTTTTTGAAATGATGCCCGTTAAACAATCGGAAATAATTTTAAAAACCAGCAGCGTAGAGAGACCTCTAGAACTGAACAAGATTTACTGCTTTATATTAGCAATACAAGCTGAAAAGGCGAACTTAGAGCGGGTATTCTCATTGTGCACCCAAGTGGACTAACACCGGCGCCACACGTTGATACCAGCGCATGTTGGTGCAGATTCCGACAGGTGACCGCGAATCCACAATGCTCACGCCAACTGCAAATTTCTCGATCCACACGTTGGACAAGGAGCATTGAGGCCAACCTTGGTGCCAACGTGTGGAGCCGGCCTAAGAAGAGAAAGAGACTATCCATAGCTTCCAATAAAGGCTCTATTCTCGACACAATTCAATTTAAAGAATATATCATGTGCCCGAATGATGGCCTTAGAACGGGCAAATGCCGACTGTGATGGAAACATAGTCCTCGGCCATCTGGCGGTTAATAGAAGGCTCGTTGCAGGACAGTACGGCCGTACAGGGGGAGATTGACGGTGAAACAAAGGCCTTACAGTTCCAATAACGGCCATACGACAGTGGTACGGCGGCCGTATGGTTACTATTACGGGTATAAGGCCGTATGTGCTCCCATTAAAAATGGTTAAAAACTCTACGGCCATCATATGCTCCTTAAAAAGCCAAGCGGCCGGTATTCGCCCTTTATAAGGCCGCTTTTTATTTTTACTCGGGTGAAGAGTTTTATAAAATCGTGATACAAGAGCAGCAGTTTCTAAGTATGAGACAGATTGAAATAATTGGACCTAATAATTTACTTATTTTTAATGTAATGTAAAAATTTGATTCTCTAATTCCTGTTCAATGTTCAATAAATATATCAATGTTTATTTTTATATTTTTCTCTTTCAATTTCTAAATTTCCTGACATTTTTTAATTTTCCCTGTTTACCTGACAGAAAACAGAAATTCCGGACATGTCAGGGAAATCCCTATCGTCTGGTAACCGTATATGCGACCACAAAAATATATTTTAATATTGCTTTGGCAGCAATAATAAGGAAAGCAGTACTAAATGCATGTAGCATATCCACCAGAAACATTCAGAAACCAGCTTTCGCAGAAGACATCTTTATAAATAGACACAACCCGCTTGACGTAAAGGGAATATTTTAAAAATTGTGGAATCCTCAGAAAGGTTTAATCTTAGAATTAATGAAATGAAACTCTAGGGAGGATTATGTCCTTTTTTTGAAACCGAAATATCTTTCTATCGCCAGGTTGAAGTGAAAGTAGGCCATGCCCGCCTGGATAGCATTTAAGCATTTAATTAACACTTAAGTGTTATTCATACCTATTTGAGATCGTCTCAATTTTAGCCTTTGTTTGATACGTATATTGGCCCAATCAGAAAAAAAATAAATCGAGTCTGACGTAAATTGCGCCTGACGGCCGCCATATTGTTTTTTAAAAATTAACCTAGCCTATATTACTCATCCTCATTAAACTATTCTAACGGTACCCCAGCCATCTAAATCCGTTCAGGCTGAAAAATGGAAAAGCGCCTGGGAATGACACAATTACAGCGGAACTTATTAAAAATGGAGGTGAAACTTTAATACGGAAACGACAGTCTTATGGTTAAAATTTGGCAAGAGGAGAGAATGCCAAATGAGTAGAATTTAGGACTGATATGCCCCATACACCAGTGGCGGTTCGTAAGGTTCAGGATAACGGAAGCAATGCGTAGGGCGTCAAAGCTAATGTACCCCGCGAGCGATAAAAGTAAAGGTATCGGCGGCTTTAATTAGAAAAACTGAAAAATAACAAATTTGAAAACGAATTAAGTAATTAACCCCATGCAAAAAGTAGAAACCCGTACTACCAATCTATATTCTTTTTATTTTAATATAATAAAAAATAATATAGTAAGATATACATACAGTGGCGAACAGAAGTCCGTATTTTTATTTTATTTTTAAAAATTGAAAAAAATTGTGATATCACAATATACGTATCAAAACATTTTATTGAAATTCCATAATAAATTATTTCTACAAAAAAAAAATAACAAAAAAGTGAAATATACAGAATTCACAAATAACAAAAGTCTACGTACACTTAAAAAATTTTATTATTATTTTTTGTAGAAACAATTTCATTATGCAATTTCAATATAATGTTTTTGTACAGAGTATTGTACTTATTTATTTTGTAATATCACAATTTTTTTATGCTATAGTAAACGAATTTTCGCTATTTTATATGGTGTACGTTGACTTTTGTTCGCCACTGTATAACACAATTCAAAAAAATAATCTCTTCTAACCCTTTAAATCATCATTAAAGAGAATCATAAAAAACAAATGGAAGCTACAAATTTTCAGCTTCTTCAATACACACCTTCTGCCACCCCATTAGAATAAAGAGAAAGTTCACCCATCATCGATCTCTTTTTTTATTGACAAACGAAAATTCATATTAAGAGTCAAAACAAATTTCGAAGCAAAATTTTCAAGAGCAACTCCACAGCAGGCGAAACCAGAGCAGAATACCAGAAAACGAAACCAAGAAAACAAGAGAATATGGTGGATAGAGAAAATTTGTCTATGTTCGACTTCTCATATCCCGGTATTCGGCTCCGAAGAAGCTGCGTTTAGTTCAGCTTCTGAGGGACCTGTATCAACGCAAACCTTTGCGTGAGTGTAAGTTCAATTGAATTGAATGTGTTGGACTTTTCACGTTGATTTTCGGTGCCAAAGAAGCTGGAGATATTACAGCTTCCCTACGTTATGTTAAGCCTCGGCCACGATAAGAGCGGCGAGCGGCACCAGAAAAATTTAATGTCTCGGATTAGAGGTGAGCGGCACTTTAGCATTGCCGCTCTACCGCTCTCCGCTCGTATCGTGGCCGAGGCTTTATTCTTTGTATACAGTAGTATGAATTGTACATTTTATATAAAAAAATCTGTACATTGCTTGCTTAGTGTTTCCGGATGAAGAAATATATTAAGATTTTGTTTTTGATTAATCTTAATATATTTAAATTAATTTTTTATGAAGTTGCCTATTTGGTCAAGGGAAGCAGTGTTCCTTTGCTTCCAAAGAGGAATCGCAACTGCCATACACAAAAAAGGGGATAAAATGATTTGTAGCAACTACAGTGGAATAACGCTCCTGAACATAGTGTACAAGATACTTTCCAATATAATATATGGCAGAATAAGGACAATCGCTGAAGAAGTTATAGGGGAATACCAGTGCGGTTTCCGAAGGGGAAGGTCCACTATTGATCAAATATTTGCATTAAAACATAGCATGAAGAAAAGCTACGAGTACAATAAAGACCTTCACTTACTATTTATCGACTTCAGGCAAGCTTTTGATAGCATCAAGTGCGTAAAATTGCAAGAAGCATTGTTAGCGCATGGAGTGCCCAAAAAATTAGTAAAGCTATCGATGATGACTATGAGCGGGTCAAGAGCAAAAGAACTAATTCAAGGTAATATGTCAGGTGAATGTAGTATTAACAATGGTGTTAGACAAGGTGAAGCGCTATATATGGTGGCAGTATATTCACTAGGTCATATCAGATAGTAGGGTACGCAGATGACCTGACGATAATGGCGAATTCATACCGCAGTATGGTTGAAACGTTTGTGACCTTGGAATCAAAAGCAAAAGAGGTTGGACGTGAAATAAATGAAAACAAAATAAAATATATGAGGATGCACAAAACTTAACCATTGCCGACTATAATTTCCAGGGAGTTGAGCACTTCAAATACCTCGGCATACTCCTAAGGAATGACAACAGTATGCAACACTGCATCAGGATAAAATTAAAGCAGGCAAGTTTGCTAATTTGCACACAAAGCTTATACAATCAAAACTCCTATCCAAAAACCTGAAAACTACATTGTATAAAACTATAATACGACCTATAGTAACATATGGGTGTGAAGTTTGGCGATATACGGTTACCAGACGGCGCATATACGGTTACCAGACGATACGACTAGTAACATACGGAAGTTGAATGTCACAAACTGGAGGCAAATGGTGAAGGACCGAGCAGCATGGAGGCAGGTCGTGCAGAAGGCTAAATCCCACCAAGGGATGTAACGCTAAAAGAAGAAGAAGAAGAAGTTCATTTTCTGTCCCAGGGGCGTCGTGTTTTTTAATTTTTTAATTTAAATTTCCTTCCATAACAAAAAACCGATGATAACGAAACTATGACATACAATATCGAAAACAGAAATATACCATGACCTAGATGAAGAACCAAAGAATTTTATTATTTACTTTCAAAATTAAATTCAAAATGGCCACCGAAATTGTACCGAAATTCAAAATGGCCCATATATGGTTGAAATTGCCAATTGGGTTCCGATTTTAATGAAAGTATCTAGGTGTTTTTAAGGTCTTAAATAATGAATTTGTGATCAAAACTTTTTAATTCAAAATGGCCGCGCCAATATGGCCGATGAATTTGCCAATTGTGTTCCGATTCCAATGAAAATCGATAGCTAGGGTTTTTTAAGGTTGCAAATAACGAATTTATGATCAGAACTTATAAAATCAAAATGAACGCGCCAATATGGCGGACGAATTTTGCAAATTGTGTTCCGATTCCAATGAAAGTACGTGGAGGTCTCCCATGATGCCGCTCAAAACCCGATTTCCGAATTTTAAAAAAGTCTGCGCAAATATGGCCGAAGTTCAAAATGGCCGCGCAAATATAATTGAATTTGCCAATTGTGTTTCAATTTTAATGAAAGTGGGTATCTATGGGTTTTTAAGGTCGTAAATAACGAATTTGTGGTCAAAATTTATAAATTCAAAATGGCCGACGAATTGCCAATTGTATTCTGATTCCAATGAAAATCGGTATCTAGAGGTTTTTAAGGTAGCAAATAAATTTCTGATCAAAACTTTTAGATTCAATATGGCGGACCCAATAAGGCGGACGAACTTTTTCAATTGTGGGTAAATAACGAATTTATAATCAAAATAAATTCAAAATGGCCGCATAAATAAGGCCGAAAAGTTTGCCAATTGTATTCCGATTCCAATGAAAATCGGTATATGGGGGTTTTTAAGGTAGCTAATACCAATCTATGATCCCAACTAAAATTGGCTTTATTTCGTGCATTTCTACTACTTTTTCATCTAAGCTTTGCCAAAAAGTACCAAATAATGCCAATTTTAACATCAAACTTGCTAATAACTTCAAAAGTAAAAGCCGTAGGAAAAAAATTGGACATTATTCATAGGAAATTGTTCAAGCTTTCCAAATTTGCAAAAAAATATTAGTTAACTATTTGATGACTCATTGCTCTGGAAGTTGATAGGGTAGAGCCTTGACTTTTACAGTTTTAGATAGGTGAGAGTATTCTGCGTACACTGATAGGTACCTTATTCATGAAAATAACTCATAGGGTTACAAAAATACAGGGTGATATGTAAACCTCTACCAAAAAAACTTCAAAACGTCCTAGCTGCTAAACCGTTACGATTTACCCCCACCCATACGATTTTTTGTTCGTCTATCCAAAACCAATGTTTGTGTGTGCAAAATACACGGCAATATTCGATTGAAAATGAGAGGATTGAAAGAAGGATTGAAGCGTCTGCCGCTGTGTAGCACATTAAAACGTTCAGATCTCTTTTCCGGTAAGAGAGCACTAAAATTTTTTTGTGCAGGCATTTAGTTGATAGTTTCTCCTACAAAACTGAGAAGTTAGTTAAATTACTATTTGTTTATTGCAAAATTAATTATTTATAAACAAATTATATTTTTTTTACGTGAATTATTTTTTGTTTTGTTCCTCTACTATTCCTTAACATACAATCCAATTTTCATTGAAATTCAGTAATTATTCGCTGATATATTGTAATTTTAAAAAAAGAACTCAAAATTTTCAATCGCACATAAATTTTTGAAAAACTCAAATATTCAAAAACCGTTTTAGGTTATTACTTTTAACCTATAAAGCTACCAAAATATGTTAATGCATATATTAAAATCTAATAGTCGATGTTTAGTTGCCCGCTTAAGAAATTTTGACTCATTAACCTTTCACTTCTAAACTTCTGCTACGATGAACGATCACATGACGATGATGATGATCGGTTAACTCCAAATGAAGGCTAGGAAGTGAGTTATATAGTAAGTAAAACACAGGGGGGGCGAATGGCTAACAAAGACCTCGGAAGGTGGTGGCACCCGATTTGTCACTTCTGCCAAAACCCGAGAAGAGTCACTGCAGACGAACACCTAGCAGCTCTGTTAGCAAGTCCTAATCCCACCTCCACGCGGTGCCCCCTGGGGTACTTCTTCGGAAGGAGCTAACGGGAGACGGTCGAATGGCGAGTTCTCTGCGCCACAAAACAGAGTTTTAAGTCGGTTGGGCTGAGGGTTAGCAACCCGCTCCCATAAAACACACAATTGCTACGAATCGGCAAACATTGCCTCGGAACCGGACGGACAACACGACGACGACCTTTGCTTTTCGAAACAGGACACGAATCGGATCATGGAATGTGAGAACTCTGCTTGCTGATGGACGGCTGGATGAAGTGCTCAACGAGATGAACCGCTATAAAATCAAGGTCATGGGACTCAGCGAGACCAGATGGCCCGATGCGGGGGAACATATCTGCCCAAACGGTGAGTCCTTCTTATATTCTGGGAGAAACGAAACTGAAAATCGTAGGAATGGCGTTGGCGTAATACTCACCAAGGAAGCCAGGTCCAGCCTCATTAGCTGGTCACCAGTTTCTGAGAGGATTATTACCGTGCGCCTACGTACCAGACTAAGAAGTACTACGATAGTCCAATGCTACGCTCCAACTGAAGACGCAGACGATGACATCAAAGACGAGTTCTATATGCGACTGAATGAGGTTTTTCGCTCTATTCCAAGGGGAGACATCATTGTTTTGATGGGTGACTTAAACGCACAGATCGGCCCCAACAACACCGGCCTTGAAAACACAATTGGAAATCAAGGCCTAAGCCAAGATACCAATCAAAATGGTGAACTTTTCGTTGACTTTTGTAGTTCCCATCAACTCATGGTAGGTGGAACTTACTTTTGTCACAAGAAGATACACAAGGAGACCTGGGTATCGCCCGATGGTAGAACGAGAAATCAGATAGATCACGTGGCCGTCAGTCGCAGATGGCGAACTATTCTGGAGGATGTCAGGAGCTTTAGGGGAGCAGACACTGGAAGTGACCACCATTTGGTAGTAGCAACTATCCGCCTAAAAATCGCTGCAATCAGAAACGTCCAACGCGATGCCATAAACCGTCGACGGTTTAACGTAGACCTTCTGCGTGAGAGCACCAAAAAGCGAGAATTTGCTGGCAAACTGCAAGAAATCTTAAACCAGCAAACCGTTTCTGACGACACAAATATTGAAGAGCTGTGGAGCACAACAAAGGGCGCTATAATAACAGCAGCGGAAACAAGCATTGGTTATGTCCAAAGAAACCAGCAACACTGGATCTCGGACACAACCTGGCAAAAAATTGAACGCAGAAGGGCCCTCAAAAATAGCGTGAACTCTACAAGCGACCCGGAAAAACGACAACAACTTGAACGGGAATACTCCCAATTACACCGGGAGGTAAAGAGAAGTGTCCGGCGTGATAAAAGGCGGCAGATAAATGAGCTCGCAGAGAAAGCGGAAAACGCGGCAAACACAGGCAACAGTAAAGTGCTGTACCAAATCACCAAACAGCTCTCGGGAAAGCACTCTACTAAAAAGCATGCCGTAAAGAGTGCGGATGGAAGACTACTGTGCAGCGACGAGGAGCAACTCCAAAGATGGAGAGATTACTTCTTCGCCGCCCTGAATGGTTCATTTACACAGGAACCTCAGGAAAACAACAACAACAATGCACAGCCAATAAGAATCACCACTCGTGCCCCATCCAAGACGGAAATAGTAACCGCAATTCATGCAATGGCCAATGGTAAAGCAGCTGGAAAAGATGACATCCCGCCAGAATTGTTGAAAGCCGACTCAAGCCTCATAGCAGATGCGCTACAGCCAATCCTGGAAAGAGCATGGAACACCTGTACCTTTCCGGAGGATTGGACGGAAGGTATCATAGTCAAAATACCAAAAAAGGGGGACCTAACAATATGTGACAACTGGAGAGGCATCTGTCTATTATCTACTGTGGGCAAAATCTTGTCCCACATATTACTATCAAGGATAAGAGAGGCAGTAGATCGAACGCTTAGAAGACAGCAGGCTGGATTCAGAAAAGGCCGCTCCTGCATAGACCACATTAACACCTTGAGAATCATAGTGGAGCAGTCTACTGAATTCCGATCCCCCCTTTACCTTGCTTTCGTAGACTATGAGAAAGCGTTCGACTCGGTTAATAGGAGCTTTATATGGCGAGCTCTTCGGCAACGTGGACTGCCGGATAAAATAATAGAATTGATAAAAGCTCTATACAACAATTCCAAATGCAGAGTTCTTCACAATGGAAAACTCTCCGACAGCTTTGAAGTGAGCTCAGGAGTACGGCAAGGATGCCTACTTTCGCCATTACTATTTCTTATAGTAATAAACGACATCCTTGTCAGCGCTCTAGATACTAGAACAGGTGGCATACAATGGGGATTGTTAGACCGCCTTCAGGACCTCGACTACGCGGATGATATCTGTTTGCTGGCCCACAGACACCAGGACCTCAGAAACATGTTAAACAATTTGGCAACAGAAAGTAGTTCAGCAGGCTTAAGGCTAAATCCGACTAAAACCAAAGAAATGCGGATAAATGCAAACACCCTTGAACCAACAGCGCTAAATAACCGTGACGTGGAACTGGTAGATAAATTCTGTTACCTCGGTAGTATTATTACCGAAAACGGCGGTACAGAAGAAGACGTCAGTTCCAGAATAAATAAAGCAAGAAGCGCGTATGCATGCCTGTTTCACATATGGAGATCGACGGAGATCTCAATTAACACCAAATTGCGGCTGTTCAACTCCAACGTTAAGGCAGTTCTTTTGTACGGTTGCGAAACATGGAAAGTCACCCAATTCATCACAGGGCGCCTACAAGTTTTCATCAACAGATGCCTACGTCGTATCCTAAAAATCCGCTGGCAAGATAGAATTTCAAATGAAGAACTATGGCGCCGTGCCGGCCAAGAAAGGATAGACGACCAAATCAGGCGAAGGAAATGGAATTGGATTGGCCACACCTTGCGACGCGAAAACGATAATCTAGCCAAACAGGCCCTCGACTGGAATCCGCAAGGAACCCGTCGAGTCGGAAGACCTAGAACAACGTGGAGGAGAACCCTATTAGCAGAGGCCGCAACAACCGGGAGATCCTGGTCAGAGCTGAGAGCTGTCGCGCAAAACAGAGTCCGCTGGAGGGCAACTGTTTCCGCCCTATGTCCCATGAGGGATTAAAGGAGCAATTAGTAAAAAAAACACATGGAACAGTCTCCTCAAAGCTGCCAAACCAACATATTAATATTATGGCGTTGAACGGATGGAAGTGGGTAGTTTTGGGCTATCGCGAACGATCTGCTTCAATTACCAGACGCATCCAGCTATACAAAGCCTTATTCTGGTATGGAACTTCTATCAAGATGTACCCTTCTTCCTGCGATACTCATGGGACTGTTATGAACTAAACTAACTCCCGTTTTAACAAAACAGACGATAGTGGGATTTGTGAATGACAGCATTAACCTTCTTTTTGTAGGCTTATGGACCTGCTTTGTGAAGGAGGCCACAGCTCCCAAGCTGCACAGCTGCATGAAAAAAAATTAAGCCCAAGCTATTAAAACCCAGTAATCCTATAAACTAAGCTTTTAAAATCCATCATACCTACAACCTAAGCCACTTATACCGTTATGCCAGTTAAAGCGCAAACGGGTTGGGGCAGCGGGAAAACCGTTTAAAATAAACGGACCACCATGTATATAAAACAAGATTTTTTTGAAATGATGCCCGTTAAACAATCGGAAATAATTTTAAAAACCAGCAGCGTAGAGAGACCTCTAGAACTGAACAAGATTTACTGCTTTATATTAGCAATACAAGCTGAAAAGGCGAACTTAGAGCGGGTATTCTCATTGTGCACCCAAGTGGACTAACACCGGCGCCACACGTTGATACCAGCGCATGTTGGTGCAGATTCCGACAGGTGACCGCGAATCCACAATGCTCACGCCAACTGCAAATTTCTCGATCCACACGTTGGACAAGGAGCATTGAGGCCAACCTTGGTGCCAACGTGTGGAGCCGGCCTAAGAAGAGAAAGAGACTATCCATAGCTTCCAATAAAGGCTCTATTCTCGACACAATTCAATTTAAAGAATATATCATGTGCCCGAATGATGGCCTTAGAACGGGCAAATGCCGACTGTGATGGAAACATAGTCCTCGGCCATCTGGCGGTTAATAGAAGGCTCGTTGCAGGACAGTACGGCCGTACAGGGGGAGATTGACGGTGAAACAAAGGCCTTACAGTTCCAATAACGGCCATACGACAGTGGTACGGCGGCCGTATGGTTACTATTACGGGTATAAGGCCGTATGTGCTCCCATTAAAAATGGTTAAAAACTCTACGGCCATCATATGCTCCTTAAAAAGCCAAGCGGCCGGTATTCGCCCTTTATAAGGCCGCTTTTTATTTTTACTCGGGTGAAGAGTTTTATAAAATCGTGATACAAGAGCAGCAGTTTCTAAGTATGAGACAGATTGAAATAATTGGACCTAATAATTTACTTATTTTTAATGTAATGTAAAAATTTGATTCTCTAATTCCTGTTCAATGTTCAATAAATATATCAATGTTTATTTTTATATTTTTCTCTTTCAATTTCTAAATTTCCTGACATTTTTTAATTTTCCCTGTTTACCTGACAGAAAACAGAAATTCCGGACATGTCAGGGAAATCCCTATCGTCTGGTAACCGTATATGCGACCACAAAAATATATTTTAATATTGCTTTGGCAGCAATAATAAGGAAAGCAGTACTAAATGCATGTAGCATATCCACCAGAAACATTCAGAAACCAGCTTTCGCAGAAGACATCTTTATAAATAGACACAACCCGCTTGACGTAAAGGGAATATTTTAAAAATTGTGGAATCCTCAGAAAGGTTTAATCTTAGAATTAATGAAATGAAACTCTAGGGAGGATTATGTCCTTTTTTTGAAACCGAAATATCTTTCTATCGCCAGGTTGAAGTGAAAGTAGGCCATGCCCGCCTGGATAGCATTTAAGCATTTAATTAACACTTAAGTGTTATTCATACCTATTTGAGATCGTCTCAATTTTAGCCTTTGTTTGATACGTATATTGGCCCAATCAGAAAAAAAATAAATCGAGTCTGACGTAAATTGCGCCTGACGGCCGCCATATTGTTTTTTAAAAATTAACCTAGCCTATATTACTCATCCTCATTAAACTATTCTAACGGTACCCCAGCCATCTAAATCCGTTCAGGCTGAAAAATGGAAAAGCGCCTGGGAATGACACAATTACAGCGGAACTTATTAAAAATGGAGGTGAAACTTTAATACGGAAACGACAGTCTTATGGTTAAAATTTGGCAAGAGGAGAGAATGCCAAATGAGTAGAATTTAGGACTGATATGCCCCATACACCAGTGGCGGTTCGTAAGGTTCAGGATAAGGGAAGCAATGCGTAGGGCGTCAAAGCTAATGTACCCCGCGAGCGATAAAAGTAAAGGTATCGGCGGCTTTAATTAGAAAAACTGAAAAATAACAAATTTGAAAACGAATTAAGTAATTAACCCCATGCAAAAAGTAGAAACCCGTACTACCAATCTATATTCTTTTTATTTTAATATAATAAAAAATAATATAGTAAGATATACATACAGTGGCGAACAGAAGTCCGTATTTTTATTTTATTTTTAAAAATTGAAAAAAATTGTGATATCACAATATACGTATCAAAACATTTTATTGAAATTCCATAATAAATTATTTCTACAAAAAAAAAATAACAAAAAAGTGAAATATACAGAATTCACAAATAACAAAAGTCTACGTACACTTAAAAAATTTTATTATTATTTTTTGTAGAAACAATTTCATTATGCAATTTCAATATAATGTTTTTGTACAGAGTATTGTACTTATTTATTTTGTAATATCACAATTTTTTTATGCTATAGTAAACGAATTTTCGCTATTTTATATGGTGTACGTTGACTTTTGTTCGCCACTGTATAACACAATTCAAAAAAATAATCTCTTCTAACCCTTTAAATCATCATTAAAGAGAATCATAAAAAACAAATGGAAGCTACAAATTTTCAGCTTCTTCAATACACACCTTCTGCCACCCCATTAGAATAAAGAGAAAGTTCACCCATCATCGATCTCTTTTTTTATTGACAAACGAAAATTCATATTAAGAGTCAAAACAAATTTCGAAGCAAAATTTTCAAGAGCAACTCCACAGCAGGCGAAACCAGAGCAGAATACCAGAAAACGAAACCAAGAAAACAAGAGAATATGGTGGATAGAGAAAATTTGTCTATGTTCGACTTCTCATATCCCGGTATTCGGCTCCGAAGAAGCTGCGTTTAGTTCAGCTTCTGAGGGACCTGTATCAACGCAAACCTTTGCGTGAGTGTAAGTTCAATTGAATTGAATGTGTTGGACTTTTCACGTTGATTTTCGGTGCCAAAGAAGCTGGAGATATTACAGCTTCCCTACGTTATGTTAAGCCTCGGCCACGATAAGAGCGGCGAGCGGCACCAGAAAAATTTAATGTCTCGGATTAGAGGTGAGCGGCACTTTAGCATTGCCGCTCTACCGCTCTCCGCTCGTATCGTGGCCGAGGCTTTATTCTTTGTATACAGTAGTATGAATTGTACATTTTATATAAAAAAATCTGTACATTGCTTGCTTAGTGTTTCCGGATGAAGAAATATATTAAGATTTTGTTTTTGATTAATCTTAATATATTTAAATTAATTTTTTATGAAGTTGCCTATTTGGTCAAGGGAAGCAGTGTTCCTTTGCTTCCAAAGAGGAATCGCAACTGCCATACACAAAAAAGGGGATAAAATGATTTGTAGCAACTACAGTGGAATAACGCTCCTGAACATAGTGTACAAGATACTTTCCAATATAATATATGGCAGAATAAGGACAATCGCTGAAGAAGTTATAGGGGAATACCAGTGCGGTTTCCGAAGGGGAAGGTCCACTATTGATCAAATATTTGCATTAAAACATAGCATGAAGAAAAGCTACGAGTACAATAAAGACCTTCACTTACTATTTATCGACTTCAGGCAAGCTTTTGATAGCATCAAGTGCGTAAAATTGCAAGAAGCATTGTTAGCGCATGGAGTGCCCAAAAAATTAGTAAAGCTATCGATGATGACTATGAGCGGGTCAAGAGCAAAAGAACTAATTCAAGGTAATATGTCAGGTGAATGTAGTATTAACAATGGTGTTAGACAAGGTGAAGCGCTATATATGGTGGCAGTATATTCACTAGGTCATATCAGATAGTAGGGTACGCAGATGACCTGACGATAATGGCGAATTCATACCGCAGTATGGTTGAAACGTTTGTGACCTTGGAATCAAAAGCAAAAGAGGTTGGACGTGAAATAAATGAAAACAAAATAAAATATATGAGGATGCACAAAACTTAACCATTGCCGACTATAATTTCCAGGGAGTTGAGCACTTCAAATACCTCGGCATACTCCTAAGGAATGACAACAGTATGCAACACTGCATCAGGATAAAATTAAAGCAGGCAAGTTTGCTAATTTGCACACAAAGCTTATACAATCAAAACTCCTATCCAAAAACCTGAAAACTACATTGTATAAAACTATAATACGACCTATAGTAACATATGGGTGTGAAGTTTGGCGATATACGGTTACCAGACGGCGCATATACGGTTACCAGACGATACGACTAGTAACATACGGAAGTTGAATGTCACAAACTGGAGGCAAATGGTGAAGGACCGAGCAGCATGGAGGCAGGTCGTGCAGAAGGCTAAATCCCACCAAGGGATGTAACGCTAAAAGAAGAAGAAGAAGAAGCTCATTTTCTGTCCCAGGGGCGTCGTGTTTTTTAATTTTTTAATTTAAATTTCCTTCCATAACAAAAAACCGATGATAACGAAACTATGACATACAATATCGAAAACAGAAATATACCATGACCTAGATGAAGAACCAAAGAATTTTATTATTTACTTTCAAAATTAAATTCAAAATGGCCACCGAAATTGTACCGAAATTCAAAATGGCCCATATATGGTTGAAATTGCCAATTGGGTTCCGATTTTAATGAAAGTATCTAGGTGTTTTTAAGGTCTTAAATAATGAATTTGTGATCAAAACTTTTTAATTCAAAATGGCCGCGCCAATATGGCCGATGAATTTGTCAATTGTGTTCCGATTCCAATGAAAATCGATAGCTAGGGTTTTTTAAGGTTGCAAATAACGAATTTATGATCAGAACTTATAAAATCAAAATGAACGCGCCAATATGGCGGACGAATTTTGCAAATTGTGTTCCGATTCCAATGAAAGTACGTGGAGGTCTCCCATGATGCCGCTCAAAACCCGATTTCCGAATTTTAAAAAAGTCTGCGCAAATATGGCCGAAGTTCAAAATGGCCGCGCAAATATAATTGAATTTGCCAATTGTGTTTCAATTTTAATGAAAGTGGGTATCTATGGGTTTTTAAGGTCGTAAATAACGAATTTGTGGTCAAAATTTATAAATTCAAAATGGCCGACGAATTGCCAATTGCCAGTATTCTGATTCCAATGAAAATCGGTATCTAGAGGTTTTTAAGGTAGCAAATAAATTTCTGATCAAAACTTTTAGATTCAATATGGCGGAACCAATAAGGCGGACGAACTTTTTCAATTGTGGGTAAATAACGAATTTATAATCAAAATAAATTCAAAATGACCGCATAAATAAGGCCGAAAAGTTTGCCAATTGTATTCCGATTCCAATGAAAATCGGTATATGGGGGTTTTTAAGGTAGCTAATACCAATCTATGATCCCAACTAAAAAATTCAAAATTTCGGGGCCAATATGGCGGGCGAATTTTGCCAAATAAGTGTCATTTCCCGGTCAGCTGTATGTAGGTTGTTCAAGGGTTGGAAAATCTTCACATCCTAGCTCCAAATGGAAGAACTTTGAACATTGTGTATCCTGAAGCTCTCTAAACAATCGGTTCAGAATTGACGTATTTTTTCTCAAAAATGGGTAGATAATTGTTTTTTTATTTACTTGTTGTAAGATAATATTTTTATTGAATATAGACTGGAAAATTACTCATGTTCCGCTCACCGATAGAAATATATTTAAATTACAAAATGGCTAGCTCAACTTTCTTTTGAAATTTTTGGAATATTACTGTTCTTTCACTCACACATTCAATTGATCAACAAGGTTTTTTCAATTTGTTTTTTATTGTCCTACCTTTTTGATACCAATAAAAATATAAATCGATTTCTTTCAGAACATTGTAGACGTATTCACGTCATTTATCCGTATACGCGATACAGATACCCGCATTTGTTGGGTCAGTCGAACTAGTTGGACTAGTTTCAAAGATGAGTAAATTGGAAACGGGAATAATATCAATTGCGTGGAACGGCATCCTAGAACGTTTGCAAGGGACTAATGCTTCGCTTCAGTCGGCTGATCAAGCCATTAACACTGGATACGTCCTTTATGAATCATTACATGGGTATAGATGTTTTCAAACTCCGTGACACAAAAAATTCGAACAGTTCTGCGCATCTCGTTGCCAAATTTTATAAATTTTGTTCTATCATTTCCCCTCTTTTCATTTAAAAAGGCAACAAACGCAGAAAAAACTCAACAAAATTATTTGGGAAGGGATGCGCGCATGCCGAATGAATAAAGTTAAGTTATTTTTATATGTATTGAGCAGAGCTTTTAAATACATGTAAAACCCCTGCTCAACCAAGTAAATCTATCCATCATAATAAGCATAATTTTATTATAATTATGAGAAATATTTCTCATCCCTAAATTTATAATAATTAAAAAAAAATGCTGAAAAATCTTTTTTTAAATTCATGAGCATTTTCATTCATAAATTGTGAACTCTCCGCAGATTATCAAAGTATGGGTGAATTCAAAAACTCAACACTGCCGCAACACTGCAGAATTCAGCAATTAGAAGTCTGTAGCTGAATTCTGCAGTGTTGCGGCAGTGTTGAGTTTTTGAATTCACCCTATTAAAAACCCAAATTGCGTATTTTTTAATAGAAATAGCTACAAATTATTTCTGTAGCAAATATGTAACATACAAAAACCTGAAAATTAAAAAATATATAAAAAAGGACGCTTTTCATTCATAATTTGTAAAATTAGCAATACGCAGTCGCGATTGATTAAATGACACCAAGTGATTTGATAAGGAGGAGGAGGAGTCAATTCTCGCTCACTTTTTACAATATACAATGGTTCACAAAATTATAAGAAAAATAAAAATTCAATTTTAATTAGAAAAGTGTTTCCTTTTGAATAAATTATGTTTAAAATAGTTTCTTCGCATTTTTATTTTACTTACGGTTAAGAAATATTTATCTTCGATCTTCAAATTTCTATCAATTATTCAAATAGGAAAATATAAATTTCGTTTTTCGTTTGAGATTTTTCAAGCCACTGTGGTATATACAGAAGCTCTAATAAAAAGACAGAGTCGTCGTAATATTTGCAACAAGTTGTCAGAAAGTATATGGGAATTGCTGACAATTCTTTTGCGTGCGCCTTTGGCTTCCTATTTTGGAGCTTAATTTCTCAATAGAGAGGAAGAAAAATTATCTCCAGCTTCTAAACATTGTTAAGAGCTTTTTACCCCAACATGCGTCAAATGTCACGGCATTTGAAAACATCTATACGTTCCAGCAATGCGATTCTATTTTCAGATATTGAGGCAAAAGTCAAAGATCTGACTGGCTGTGAGGAATATGAGCAAGCAAAACTCATTACAAATGAAAAGGGGCAATCCCAACATCTGTCTTACGTATTCAGAAAGCTTTTTAAAAAGCTTAATTTTCAGTGTACGTCGTGAGCATGTAGTAAAATCAGTCTTACTACATGTTGAAGCATGTAGATTGACTGGTCTACGTCGCCCCATCAGAACTAATTGAACATTGGATAAAACTGTTAAACCTTTCAAATATCCTCGAAGCTTTCATAGTGTGGGACAAATGCTCGAAAAACTCAATAGTGTAGAAAAGATTCAAAGTTTTAAGATAGAGTTTTCACGAATGTTCGGGAAAAATAATAGTCAAGAAAGAGGAAGAAAGATTTATAAATTGAGGAATAAATGAGCCTTGAAATATATGTAAATATAGGCGCAGCGATAGTGAGTCAGTCAGTTTTGGAATAGAAAAGCGATGAAAGTGTTAAGTGATCATATCGACCTAAAGCGAAAAAGTGTATTTAAAGGCGTTAAATACTAATTATTAGTGAGAGATATTAAATTGCGAGTGATAATTACTAAGCTTTAAAAATTGGCTTTGCACTCATTGAATTGTTAATACAGAAGTTTTGTGTGAATATTTAAAAAGTGTATTTCTTAATCCTACGAATCCGTTATACCGCAAAAACGTAACAGTATTTTCAAACTAGAAATTGATTGTACTGCAAACTTATGTACTTACAAAAACTTACAATTTTCTACAATATTTAATACTCTCAATTAGACACTATAAAAATTAGTGAATTTATTCAATTTTATTTATTATATTTTTTCAACAAACTGTTTGAAGCTTTGTGCATGATCGATATAAAAATTATCCAGATCAAATGAATGTCCAAAGTTTTGAAGTGGTACGTGCTCTGCTACCCAATTAACTACTTGACTTTGATCTAACGTAAATACGAAACCTTAGAAAAAATCGGTAGTATTTATAAGGGGCAAGCAAGAAAGCCTAAACAAATTCTTCTAAAAGTAAAACAACTTTTCCTTAGAATTGTTTATTTTCCACATGTAATCTTTAAAATGCTCATGGCTGTTTGTTAAAGCCCACAGCAGCCAAATAACAGTTAACCC
The DNA here is from genome assembly GCA_963855945.1 of Thereva nobilitata. Lineage (NCBI taxonomy): Eukaryota > Metazoa > Arthropoda > Insecta > Diptera > Therevidae > Thereva > Thereva nobilitata. Next base: position 155,056,968 of record OY979694.1, on the reverse strand, counting down.
TGTAGCTGGCTTAACATAAATTATTCATCATTGTTTGATGGTTAGAAACAAATCCAATACCCACATGAGAAGCCCACATGTAAGTGATTTAAATGACCACAGATTGGTTTCTTCAACAATTCCACTTCGTAGCATTTGGACTTAAATATGTGTAGACTAAGCAAGAATTCCTCATCGCCTTCATGGTTATCCATATATGAGCCAGCCACGGGGCTTCAAAATTTATTTTGCTCGCAAAATCCTCAACCATGGAATCCGTTGCAAATAAACCTTGGAGAATATTTAATTGTGCTCTGAAGTGATCTCTTAAGGAAAATATATGTCGTCGATGATGGAGCTATTTGTCAATGGGTAGTGGTTGCTTCTTCATCCCTTCCAGTTGTATATCTTGTTTGATTTAAGGATGGAAGTGTGTGAGCTGTACGATTTGTGACTTTTAATTAAAATAGGCTTCATATTAGTAGGTGCATAATATTTTTTATGATACATTTTGCTGTAATTTATTTTTGAGGTGTTGGAAAAATATTTGAATATAAAGCTCAAAAATTGTTTATATGTAGACTTAAGGAACATTTAATCAAATCATGAATATAGGCAATTTCAATAGTCTGTTTTCGTCAATTTAAGATTAAAATTGTTAGGTTGAAAACTATAAACAATTACGATTAAAGCCCTTCAAGTTATTACGTTTGAGATTTTATAAAGAAGATATGTACGTGGGCACTAATCAACCTTCATCTTCGAAACTATTGTAGTTGTAGACATGTGCTATATTTCTAATTGTAAGCCCAAGTGACGAGTAATAACACCGAGAAAATGAACCGGAAATTACAAACAAAAGTAGTATTAACACCGAAAAACTAAATACTCTTCATACAAGACGTAATATGGCAATTGAGGAGCTGGGGAACATAGCCGGACTTAATTGATTTTCACACTTTAGCAAAAATACTGAATTCGATAATTACACATTAGCTGAAATTTGGGCGTTTCAATATAATTATAGCTTATTATATAAATAACACTGTTCAACAGCGAATTCCACCTAAGGTCGAGACCAAGGGGAATCGATTGATGGTATTAAAATATGATATTTTGCCAAGTTTCATGCAAATCGACGATAGAATTAAAAAGTTATTAATGTTTAAAGTTTGAAAATGAACGAAAAAAACGTTGCCCGATTTACTTGGTTTTCGGTATACTAGTTGACATAGGCGCAACAACGGGGGGGCCAGGGTGCCCGGCCCCCCCTGACGTTGGTCACTTGCAACAAGAACTCCTAATACGAAAGCAGCTTGAGAATGTACTGATGTACTGGATTCATTAGATCTAACAGACATTTCAAAAATATTTATCAGTAGAAGAGAATTAAGAAAACAAGTTTTTGGAAAGTTTTAAAAAAAAGTGTATTTTTTGTGTTATTTTAATTAATTAGTATTGTTTATTTAATATTAAAAAAAATTTAAAAATTAAAAACCCCAAAAATTCATAAAGGTGTTAAAAACGCGAAATGAATATTAACCATTTAAAATGTACCCCCCCTCCCGCGATGTCCAGTCGGGCCTTCCTGAAATATCAGAGTTGTTGCGCCTCTGCTAGTTGAGAATAATTAATTGAAACTATTGTGGTCGAAAAAAAATTTTTAAATAATTATTTAAATAAGTTTTGAATACGAAAATTTGTTAAAAATGTGAATAGAAGCCGTTAATTGATTAGCCGGAGATAAGATTAGAGCCGACAGGTGTTATTAACTTTTTATTTTTATCATGGAAATGTTTAAAACTTTGGATTATGACTCCTCTTCATGTCCTTCATATATGCTATAAAGGGTTTTCTTAGGTGAAATTTGAAAATCGATTCTGTTGAATAGTGTAACCAATACCCTACTTTTTGGTCACCAAAATACATATTTTCAATTTTTTTTTTTCGTTTTTTTAATGGACAAGTCCGGTTTTGTTTGGCAACGATGGATATGTATGAGACATCTCCAGTGTTGATTGAAAACCGTCATGGACAAGTCTAGTTATGAAACAATTTCCTTTGAATTTTTTTCATTTTTAATAGGAAAAGTCCAATTATGAAGAAAATCAGTATTTTTAAAAGATGTTTTTTATGGGTTTGAACCATTTTTGGATGAAAATATTCCACGGGTCTCTAGATGTAGGCTTAGAGACAGGATAGGGCGTAGTTAACTACAATTTTGAAATCTGGTTACTAATTACGATTAAAAGTAGTTAACTACATGTAGTTATGATTTCATGTAACTTAACTACAGTAATCAAACTACATTAAGTAGTTATTAATTTGATTGCTGCAATCTAGTAGTTATAATTACTGATTATTTAAGTTTTCTGAACTTATATTTTGCAATTAAATAAACATGTATGTGTAGTAATAAATGTTTTGGAATATGGCTGCATAAAAAAAACAGTTTATTGCACATACCTATGTTTATTTTCATGAATAATCAAATGCAAGGATTAAAGTTGTAGATATTAAATGTACCGATACTTCTCAGATCTTAATTACTTTTTATTGACATGTATTCAAAAAAATTAAATTACTCAGCAAACATCAACTTAATTAAAATTATTTGCGAATCAAATAAATAAACAAAAAACGTTGATTGGGTTAATCATTTAAATTAGCTTTTAGTACTACACGTTTTTGGAACATTTCATCCGATAGCCTGTGGGATTTGGGATGGTTTATCATAGTTGCGTATGAAAACAGTCTTTCTACTGGAGCCGATGAAGGTAATGGAGTATTGTATTTTATGAATACTTTTTTCACTTCTGGATATCTATGAAGACAATTTAGTTCTCGATCCATATCTGATAAATAACAAGAAACAATCAGATCTGCTTTTGACCTCTGGACTCGGCATACATCTTCCTCACTATCTGAAGAAGAGCTATCAAATTGAAAAAAGTCATCTTTGTTTTGTTTATTTATAGCTGAACTGAATTCAGCATTTTCAGAAACTTCTTTTGCAATAGCTGCTTTGAAAAAGGTTTTCAACCTTTGATGCTCTTCTATGGGAATGCAAGTAAACCATTTGGTTTTAAATCGTGGTAAAGATATTGCAGCGATCGCTGCATTTTGTGCTTTGGCAGTAGAAAAATCAATAGTGTCATTAAATCGGTTATTTACGCTTTCCAAGTGCTTTCTTGCCAGATCGTTGCAGTAGACAAAGTTTTCATTGCACAGTTTTTGTAATTTTCTTCTTAGCGATAATAAGCATGGAAGTAGCAAGCCATAGAACATATCCTTTTCGCCTTGTAAAATGTCAAGGGCCTCAGCTATTGGTTTTGAACATTTTAAATATTCTTCGATATAACTGAATTCGTTTTGCCACAACTGGCCACTGCCACTGATATTAAAAACTACAGCGAAATGCTTTTATCTTTTACAGCATATATTTGTCCTAGTGCGTCATAAGTACTATTCCACCTAGTGTCTCCTGGCCTTGATAGCGTGTGCCCTAAAACTGTTTGGATTACTTCTGCTGATTTGGGCCGACCTGCAGCATTCCATAGTTTGTTGCATTTATTTATTACTCGCTCATGCGTTTTGGAAAGTAGTGTATTTTGATTTCGCAGCACTTTTCCAGCATCAGTGGTTGCACATAAGTTAAGTTTATGAGCAGAACATCTTAGGTGAGCTGGCAGTTCAAAAGACACACGATCATTTTCAAGAGGCAAGGGATCGGTTTCAGACTTGTCATGCGACGTCGTACTACTAACTTCTGACTGAACATCTTCGGAAGCATTAAAAATGTATTCAACGTCTGGGTCTATATCGTTAAATTCAACTACTTCAATCGAATCACAAGAATCTATGTCCACACCAAACTCTTTAAAAGCCTTTACAAAATTACTTGCATTATCAGTGATCGTACATAGCACTTTTCGTGAGTCAATTCCAAATGCACTGTGGATATCTTCTAGAAGAAAAGCAATTCTATCGTAGCTATGCGTTCCTTTGAATCTTCGACACGCCAGAGTCTTAGATTTTCTTTGTAAATCTGATGTAATCCAATGTGCCGTGACGCCTATGAAACTTTTTTTTTTCCTGACCATATGTCTGCTGTGGTACATACATATAAAGTATCTCGAAGCACAGTTTTTATGTCATGTATTTCTTTCGTATAATAATCTTGCATAACTCGTCCCAAAGTTCGTCGACTCATTAAGGTTAAGCCATTTTCACACATACCTGCATTTTCCAACGATTTTTTCAGGTACGGATCTTCAATTGCTCTCAGGGGTATCATAGAATGTATGAAAAATTTGACAACGTTTCCATTAAACTCTTCTTGTGAGGCCTTCTTAGCCTTTGATTGTGACTGAAGTTCTGAAGTTGTTTTCTTCGTTTTTTTATTACTGGCAAAATATGTTTTATAGTCATTGAGTGCACTTTCTCCATGTTTTCTTTTTAGGTGCGTGACAAAGTTAGACGTAGAAGGCAACGTTCCGGATATTGTTACTTTTTTTGGCAAGCACAACATACAAAGTCCAACTCGTTTGCGATCTATAGACTCTTCTTTACAAAATTTAAAAAACTTGCCATCAAGAATACGTGGCAAGTTTATGTCAATATTTTCCACCAAGCTGTTAAAACTTGAAGTTGAAGTAGAAGCTTCATTGCACAGTGGCAGACACTCATCTGACTCGTTCATAGTGCACAATTAACTAGCAATACGATAAAATAACTAAGTGGCGCGTTTTCAAATTACAATAGTGGCAAACCAAACGGACGTACACACTGTTACACGCAATTGAATACACTGCCCAAAAAATTACTATATATATATATATATATATATATATATATATATATATATATATATATATATATATATATATATATATATATATATATATATATATATATAATATATATATATATATATATATATATATATATATATATATATATATATATATATATATATATATATATATATATATATATATATATATATATATATATATATATATATATATATATATATATATATATATATATATATATATATATATATATATATATATATATATATATATATATATATATATATATATATATATATATATATATATATATATATATATATATATATATATATATATATATATATATATATATATATATATATATATATATATATATATATATATATATATATATATATATATATATATATATATATATATATATATATATATATATATATATATATATATATATATATATATATATATATATATATATATATAATATATATATATATATATATATATATATATATATATATATATATATATATATATATATATATATATATATATATATATATATATATATATATATATATATATATATATATATATATATATATATATATATATATATATATATATATAATATATATATATATATATATATATATATATATATATATATATATATATATATATATATATATATATATATATATATATATATATATATATATATATATATATATATATATATATATATATATATATATATATATATATATATATATATATATATATATATATATATAATATATATATATATATATATATATATATATATATATATATATATATATAATATATATATATATATATATATATATATATATATATATATATATATATATATATATATATATATTATATATATATATATATATATATATATATATATATATATATATATATATATATATATATATATATATATATATATATATATATATATATATATATATATATATATATATATATATATATATATATATATATATATATTATATATATATATATATATAATATATATATATATATATATATATATATATATATATATATATATATATATATATATATATATATATATATATATATATATATATATATATATATATATATATATATATATATATATATATATATATATATATATTATATATATATATATATATATATATATATATATATATATATATATATATATATATATATATATATATATATATATATATATATATATATATATATATATATATATATATATATATATATATATATATATATATATATATATATATATATATATATATATATATATATATATATATATATATATATATATATATATATATATATATATATATATATATATATATATATATATATATATATATATATATATATATATATATATATATATATATATATATATATATATATATATATATATATATATATATATATATTATATATATATATATATATATATATATATATATATATATATATATATATATATATATATATATATATATATATAATATATATATATATATATATATATATATATATATATATATATATATATATATATATATATATATATATATATATATATATATATATATATATATATATATATAATATATATATATATATATATATATATATATATATATATATATATATATATATATATATATATATATATATATATATAATATATATATATATATATATATATTATA